>JAUKVO010000003.1:1492494-2984988 GCA_031753515.1 Metarhizium rileyi | reverse complement strand
ATTAAGTTAAATAGAATTCTTTTTATTACTTTTAAAAATTAAGTAATTAAATTAGTTACTTTTTAAAGTAAAGTATATAGCTTAAAAAGCTCTATTAGTATTAATATTATTATTAAGTTTCTACTTTCTATTACTAATAGAATCTAGTTATATTTTAATAGTAAGTCTATTAGTAATAGAATTTAATATATTATAAAGTTTTTACTAAATTTATTTACTTCTTTTATAATATAAGTATTTTAAATAGTTACTTTATTATATTTTTTTACTAATAAAATTAGTCTTACTTTTTTATTCTTTTTTTATATAAGAAAGTAAAGGTTTTTATATACTTTATATTTTTTTTCTAGATACTTATACTTTATTTTTTTCTTAAAAAGTTTTACTAGCTTCTTTTATAAAGCTAATAGTATTAGTATAAATACTATTTATTAGACTTTATATTTAATAACTTTAATAACTTATAATAGTATAATAATAGAGTTTACTTACTTATACTTTAATAAGTTTTATACTAAAGCTACCTTTCTATTTTTTAAGATTTATATAAAGATATCTATTTTTTATAAAATTAATATTTCTTTAATTATATTAAGTATTTAATTTAGTCTAGCTAATATTAACTTTAACTTTTTTTATAGCTTAAAGAATCTATTTATAATATATTCTTTATATTTATTATACTACTTTAAATACTCTTTTACTTTCTACTATTTTATTATTTTCTAGTTATAGCTTTCTTTTAAAGTTAAACTATTAAAAGATATATTATCTTTTAAATATACTTTCTAGTTTTTCTTTATTATAATATATATCTATAAATCTAATAGTTTTCTTTTTTAGTTATTTTTTCTTTACTTATTATATAAATCTTTTACTATAGCTTATAATTAAAGTTACTATCTAGCTATTACTTCTCTTATAATAAGTACTATTACTCTTTTACCTTTATTTTTATTTAATAAAATAACTTTTTCTTCTAGTAATTCTTTTAAAAAATTATAAAAGTTATATTTTTTCTCTAGTTTTTTATTATTTTATTCTTATTTAAAATATAACTTTTTAGTAATTTAAGCCTAGAATTCTTTTCTTAGATTAAATAGTATAAGTATTTCTTTTTTTACTATTAATATTATAATAGTTTAAAAAAGTAAGTCTTTTATTATATTAGACACTTTTTATTATATTAATCTAGCTACTTTTAATAGTATTCTAATATTATTAAACTTATATTAAATTAATAGTTTACTACTTTCTTTATTATAGTTAAATAAAACTTTAGCTATTCTTATAAAAGATATATTTAATATTAGTAGTATATAGACTATATCTAGAGCTATATATAATTTAATAAATATTTATATATTAGTAAAATATAACTTTATTCTTATTTTTTTATATATATAAATAATTTTACTTAAAAAAAAAGTAATAAAAGTATCTTTTATTAGTATATTTTATTAGTAGTCTTGCTTACTCTTAAATAACTTACTAAAGAAAAGAGATATTAAAGTAGTTTAGCTTAGCTTCTATATATAAGAAAGCTAAAACCTTCTAGTTAAATTAAATACTAAGTTTTACTTTAATTAATTTTACTATTTTACTTTAATTTATTTTAATAGAAGTATAACTTTTTACTTTATAAAAAAGTATAAAAGTAAAAGAAGTTACTTAAGTTTTTAAAATAAAAGTTTTAAAAGTATATAAACTATTTAATTAAAAGCTTCTTTAAAATATTCTTAAATTATTATTTATTTATTTATATTTAATTTTAATTATTTAGAGTAAATCTCTCTAGTATTTAACTATAGGTATATTTTCTACTAATAAAAATAGTAGTTTTACTTAAGTAATATTCTAGCTAAAATAATAAAATAGTAATAAAGTAAAGCTAAAGGTACTTTTTAGCTACTATTAGAATAAATTAAAAAAGACTAATACTTAAAATACTTTTATAAAAGAATAAAAAAAAGTAAAATTAAACTACTAGATAAATATAATAATTATATAAAATTAATAGTAAATAAAATAGAAACTAATTAAACTATTTAATTATAAATTAACTAATAAAGAATAGATATAAAAGAAAGAATAATATTAAAAAAAAAAAAAAAAAAAAAAAAAAGAGAAGTTAAAGATAAAAAAACCTTAAATATTATATATAAAAAGGTATAAGGCTAATACTAGCTAGCCTAGACTCTAAAAGTTAATCTCTAAGAAACTATAAAAAGAAAGAATAAAGAATTATAAAAAAAGTTTAAACTAATAGATAAATAAGAAACTTATTAAGTTTTATATTATTAGGCTAATAGTTATAATCTTATAGAAAGTTATATAAAGCTTTCTAATTATAGAAGTAATTATAACTTATAGAATAGTAATATTAAATAATTTAAAAGAGTAAGATTAAAGAAAGCAAGTAATAAAGGTAGAAAAAAAGAATATAATAAAGGTTAAGTATAAAATACTAGAGCTAACTTTTAGAGAAAAAATATATAAAATATAGATAAAATTATTAAACTAAGATTTTAATTATTAAATACTATTTAATTATATTATAATATATAGTAAAAACTTATTTAAAGTAATAAATTATAATACTTTTAATTTATTTAATAGTAGTATTTTATTTAATACTAAAAGCTTTATAAAAATATTAGAGAAATTCTTAGAAAAATATAAAATATTAAAAGTCTAATAATAGTTACTTAAGCTAAAGCTATTTAATAGTAAAAATATTTCTAACTTTCTTAAAGACTTTAAAGAGAAAATAACTTTATTAGCTATTTTAAAAGTAAACTAAATAAAAAAGCTTAAAAGAAAGGTAATTTTAAAAAAATAAAATAAAGTAAAAACTTTAATTAAAATAGAATTCTAAAAAAAAGTAAAAAAAGAACTTTTACTATAATATAATACTATAGATTAAAATTAAATAGAAATAGTAATTAATAAACTTAAAAGTTTTAATAGTAAGTATTTAAAGAAAATAGTAGAATTTATATACTAGCTTTATTAATATAGAAATCTTTAAAGTAAAGTAAAACTAAAAAATTAGAAAAACTTTCTATTATAATTAAATATAATTTATAAAGTATTATTAAACTATTTAATTAAAAGCTTTATAAATAAAAAAAGCTATACTAGAACTAATATTATAACTAAGAAATATAGTAAGCTTTAAAAGAAACTAAATAACTATATAAAAGTAAGACTAGAGCTTAAAAATAGAAATCTAGTTAGAAAAAATAAGGTAATATACTACTTTAAAGAAGTTAAAGAAGATATTAGGCTAGAATAATAGTACTAAAACTAATTAAATATAAATAAATAAAAGTAAAAGCTAACTATAATTAGAAATAGATTTAAAGTATAAGTTAAAGCTTAATATTAACTTAAAAATAATAATTAAATAGTTAATTTAATTAAAAAACTTATAAAATAACTTAAAGAAATAAAAATAGTACTTATTAAATAGAAATAAGCTTAAACTAACTTAACTAAATAGCTAAAAAAAAGATAGTAAGATTTACCTTAAGTAAGCTATAGGTAACTTATAAAAAGAAGTTAATTAAATTAATTTAATTTAGTTAAGTTTAAAAGTAAAAAAAGAAGTAAATTTTACTTTAAAGATAACTTAAAGGTAAATTATATTTAAATAAATAGAGTAAAATTATTTAAATACTACTATTATAAGAAATTAAAGTATTTTCTAGATAAATATATTTATTTAAAGTATAACTAGTTCTTAGAATTTACTATATATAATAGTATTATTTAATTATTAGCTATAGAAGGTAAAAAGAAGAAATATATTATACTCTTTTAACTAGTATTTTAATTTTTAAGTTTTAGAAGCTTAGTAAAAAGGCTAGCTATTTAATAAGTTAAATTATTTCTAGAAGTCTATATTTTTATATTTCTTAACTAAGTTAAAACCTTTAAAAATAAAAAGACTAATTAGTAAAGACTAATACTAGAAAAGCTAGATATTTTTAATAGAGAAATATAAAAGATTAATATATATAAGTAGTAATTATTTAAAATAAATCTATATAATATTAAGTAACTAGAGCTATTAATAATAGTAGTAATAATATTTATAAACTTAATTATAATAAATACTAATATTAGAAAGAGAGTAAGATTTAATAATAATAAGAAAGAAAGAAAATAAAAAGAGAAAGCTAATATTATAGAACTATAAAAGCTTTCTAAAAATTCTATAATACTTAACTAGAAAACTAGTAAAAAACTACTTTAATAAAAGAACTAATTAATTAACTAAATTATAACTTAGTTATAAGAAGAAATATTTATAAAGAAAGTTAAAGTACTTCTTTAAAACTTCTATTAGATACTACTAGAACTTATAATCTTTCTAAGAAATAAATATAATACTAGAGTCTAAAAAATAGATAATATTAAATAGTATAATAGTAAATTAAAAGTACTATCTAATATACTAATTAAGTTTATAAAAGATAACTCTAGAAAGACTAATAAAGAGATATTTATATCTAATATAATTTCTATAATAAAAGACTTTATAGAAAAAAGAAATAAAAAAGAGATATATTTATAATTACCTAAAATAAAACTAGATTAAACTAATAAAAATCTATAGTAACTACTAATAGAAAGACTATAAGTAATACTAAAACTAATTAATTAAATATAAGTAATATAAGTTAACTTAATTTTATAATAAAAAGAAATCTCTAGATATATATAAGAGCTATTATACTTATAGATAAAACTAGAGTATAAAAGAGAACTACTAATAAAGGTATTAGTTAATAGTAAATTCTAAGAAAATATTATAAGTGCTAAATTTATAAAGAAAGTAAGATTAAAAGTTTATATACTAATAAAAGATACCTTTACTACTTCTTTTTTAAGTAAAATCATTTATATATATAAAGAAATAAAAATAAAGTTATATTTTACTAATATATAGATATCTATTAGATTATATATAGCTTTAAATATAGTCTATATACTACTAATATTAGATATATCTTTTATAAAAATAGTTAAAGTTTTATTTAACTATAGTAAAAAGAGTAGTAAACTATTAATTTAATATAAGTTTAATAATATTAGAATACTATTAAAGGTAGCTAGATTAATATAATAGAAAGTGCCTAATATAATAGAAAACTAACTTTTTTAAACTACTATAATATTAATAGTAAAGAAAGAAATACTTATACTATTTAATTTAAGAAAAGAATTCTAGGCTTAAGTTACTAAAAAGTTATATTTTAAATAAAAATAAAATAATAAAAAACTAGAGAAAAAATATAACTTTTATAATTTTTTAAAAGAATTACTAGAAGAAAAAGTTATTCTATTAGATAAAAATAAAAGTAAAAGAGTAATAGTACTTATTATAAAAGAAGTAATAATTAAATAGTAACTTTAATTATAAGCTATAATAGAAAATTTATATAATAAGTAAAGAAAAAATAACTAAGAAAGAAAACTATTAAATCTATAAATATATACTATAATAAAAAAAAACTAGAAAGTATATTTAAAAGATAATATACTTTCTAATAGCTTAACTTTAAAAGAAAGCTATAACTAGAAAATAATAAAATAGTAAAAAGTAAAAGAGTATTTAAAGTAATATAGTAAATATAAAGAATATATTATAAATAAGTTCTTTAAGCTATAAAAAAGGTTAAAGTTAATATTAGCTAGACTAAATTAAATACTTAATAAAGTTAAAGAAATATTAATTTTATAGAAAATAGATATCTTTATATAAATCTTAAAAAATAGAAAAGTAGCTCTAATATAAAATTTATTAAAGTATAGGTAAGTAAACTTTATTATTATACTACTATAAGTTATTAAAGTTATTAAATATAAAGCCTAATAAGTAATATTTATACTAATATTATTAGTCTTATAAAAGAAACTAATAAAACTTCTTAAAAAAAAAATAAAGTATAAGTATCTAGAAAAAAAATATAGAGTATATAGAAACCTTTACTTTTTTATATAAAAAAAGAATAGAAGAGTAAGACTAGTTCTATTAGTAAAAAAATATAATAGAGTAATTATTTAAAATGCCTATATTATAAAAGAAGTAGATAAGTTTAGTAAAAACTTTATAATATACTAAATTTTATTACTAATAGACTTACTATTAGAATATAACTAGATTTTATTAGTAATAGAAAGTAAAGACTTAATAATAATATTAATATTAATAGAGCTTTTTAAGCTATATACTTTACCTTAAAAAGTAACTAATTTAATTACTTAATTCTTAAAAGTAATAGAAAGAATTCTATTTAACTTAATATTAGATATTTATATACTTTTTATAGATAATATAAAAGTAAAAGAACTTATAATAATATATAATAATAAAAAAATAATACTTAGAGTATATAAGTATATTTTAAAGTATTTAATTAATATTAATAGAGTTCTAGTAAACTTTAAACTAGCTAGATATATTACTTTAGTAAAAAATTAAAGTTTTATAAATAAATAGTTAAAATTATAAAGTATATTTATAAAACTTATAAATATAAACTAAGTAAAAGTAGAATTTTAAAGATTTTAAAATAAAAAGAATATTAGAATATAAAGAATATTAAGTCTTTTATAGGCTTAATAAACTACTATTACTTTTAGATTAATAAATATACTTAGAAATTATTACTAATTATAAAATTACTTTAAAAAAATATAAACTAGAAATAAAAAGAGCTATAAGTAAAAGTAATAGAAACTTTTAAAAAAGAGATAATATTAGTATTTACTTTAGTATTACTTAATTTAAAGAAAAACTATATAAAAATTATACTAGTAGTAAATATAAGTATTAAAGAATAAAAATACTACTTACTTTAAATAGTAAAAGATAAAAGACACTCTATTAAGTTTAAAAGTAAGACTTAGAATTTAGTAAAAGCTAAATATAATATTATAAAGTAAAAATACTAAGTAGTAGTCTATATACTAAAAAGACTAAAAATATATCTATATAAAGTATACTTTATACTAGAAATAAATATAAAAGTATTAATATACTAACTTAATAAAGTAGTTTATAATATACTAGAAGCTATAGTTATAAAGTAAATTAGTTATATTCTTTTATTTAATTTTATAGTAAGATATATTCTAAAAGTAAAAAATAGAATTACTAATAGATTATTAAAGAAAAGTCTAAAACTATTAAATAAACTAGATAAGTAAGTTAAAGGAAATTTAAAGAAGTTTATTAACTTATATTTTAATATACTTACTATATTAACTAGTAAAAAGAAATAATACTTTATAAAGCTCTAGTATATTATTAACTTCTTATAAATAATATTTAAATTATTTAATTTTAGTAAAAAAGAATATAAAAAGGTAAAACTAGATATAAAAAACTTCTTTCTAAAAAATAGAAAGTTATAAAAGAGGCTAATAATAGATAAAAGAAAACTTACTTTAATAATAGAATAAAAAAGCTACTAAAAGTATATTATAAAAAAAGCTTATTAAATAATAGAGTATAAAGAAGTAAAAGTAATATTTTAAGTTATATAATAATACTATTAGTAGTACTAAATATAAAATATAACTAAAAAAGTTATTATATACTATAAAATATACTAAAAATTTATACTCTAGAAATCTAGAGAATTATCTATTCTTTTAGCCTCTAGAAATCTAATAAGTAAGATATATATTAATACTTAGTATTTACTAAATAATAGTAGTTACTATTACTTACTAGAAGTAAAATATAGAATAATAGAATAAGTAAAAGCTAAGCTAATTTAAAATACTAATTTTAAGGTAATTTAAAAGTTTCTAGCTAAAATATTTATAAGATTTAATATTTATAAATAAATAGTATATAATAGAGAATTTAAAATAAAAAAAAATCTAGCTAGTACTTTAAAAGATATTAGATTAAAAGATATTTAAATATTAGACTATAATTTAAAAGCAAACTTTTCTATTAAAGTAAGCTACTAGTTTCTAGCTTCTATAATATTAAAAATAAAAGAATTAAATAGTAAATAAGTTAAACTTTTACTTTAAGCTCTTTTAGTAAACTATATAGCTATTAGAGTATTTTATAAAATATCTATATTTTATTTAATATATAAATAGAAACTTATATTATTACTTAAAGTAAAATTCTTTATATAAAAGTTAATTAAATAAAATAAAGTAACTAATAAGTAAAAGCTATTTAAAGTAAAAGTCTAAGTCTTAAAAAGAAAAAAGAAAAATATTATTAAAGTAAAAGTAAAAGTATTTAAATAGAAAAAAGCTTTAGCTACTTAAACTAATAAATAATAGGCTAAGTTAATTAAAAAGAAAGAAAATAAACTAAAAGAAAGAAATCTAATATTAGTATATAATATTAGAAAAAGTATTAATATATTAATAATAAAGAAACTTATAATATAATAAAATAGACTCTTTAAAATTAATAGAAAATTACTTATTATAGAAGTATACTATTTATATATACTAGATAATATAAAACTAATAAAAATAATATCTAGAGATTATATATAGAAGTTTAAAGAAAATAAAGAAAAATAGTAGGCTTTAATAGCTAATAACTAGCTTCTAGCTAACTTAGAAATATTAAAGGTATATATAATAGAGAAAGAAAAGAAACTTAAAAAGCTAAAACTAGCTAAAATAAAGTATATAATATTTAATTAAATAGTATTTATTAAAAAAGAAAAGTCTAATAATAAAAATAGTAAAAGAGAAATTCTTATAAATCTAAGAAAGACTTTAAAGTAATATATAAAAGTAGTATTACTTAAACTAACTAAAGAAATAAAGAATAAATATATTTCTATAATAATATTATTTAATTAAATACTATATAATAATAAAAACTATAGTATTAAGTAATATTAATTAAAAGATAAATAAAAGCTACTAGAACTAACTAGTATACTTCTTTAAAATAATTATACTTTTATTTTTAGTAAAAGAGTTCTAATAAAAATAAGAAAAGTCTTAAATAAAATAAAAAGTAATTTAAAGATTAAAAAAATAAATAAAATTAAAGTCTAATATTAAAGAAGTAAAAGAGGTAGACTAGTTTACTTTAAGAAAAGAAAAATAAAAGCTATTTTTATTCTTTTATTAAAGTTTATATCTAGTAACTACTTGCTACTTATAATTACTAGTATATAAGCTATACTAAGTATAATTACTATAAGAATCTCTATTATATCTAGTTAAGAAAATATAATTATAAAAAGAAAATATTATATACTCTTTAAAAGTAGTAACTATTTTAATATAAGTACTAGTATAACTAGAGTAGTATATTTTATTAGATTTACTAAAGAAAGCTATAATAAAAGCTTAAATATACTTAAAATATTTAAGTAAATTAGTAAAAAACTAACTATTAAAATAAGCAAGCTTTATAAAAATATAAATAAAATTTATTAAATAACTTTTAGCTATAATAATAAATACTACTAAAGAGTTAAAAAGCTTAATAAACTAAAGTAAAAAGTTATAAAAAAAGGTTTAAATATTCTATTAACTCTAGTAAAATAAAATTAAAGAAGAAAAGCTAACTAGAGAAATTATATAAATAACTAGCTTTAAATAAATTAAAATATAACTTTAACTAAAGTTAATATTTCTAAGAATTTAATAGAAGAAAATATACTTTAACTATTAGAAATATTATATTAGTAGTAAAAACTTACTAATTAACTAAGAAAAAAACTAATCTAATAAATAGTATTAGAATTTAATTAATAGTTATTTAATTTATTATACTATAAATCTAAGTAAATAGAAGTAAATAGCTTAAATTTATTAAGTTCTTTATAAATAATTTTAATAATATTAAAAAGATTCTTTTTAAAGTATTTAAGTTTAAAGTTTATAATTAAATAAAGTATAATAAAAAGAGTAATAAGTAAAAAGCTTAAAAGAGAAATATAAAAGAGAAAAGAGTAAAGTTAAAAAAAAGAGTTTTTCTCTAGAAATAACTTTCTTTAAGTAATAAAAAGTAAATAAAGTATTCTAAAAGTACTAGTAAATAATAGAAGGTAAAGAGATAATAAAGTACCTTTAATCTTTAAATAAGTATAAATAATTAAAGGTAATAAAAGAGAAAAGAAAAAGAGTAGTTATATATATACTTAAAGTAGTAATTAATAGTTAGTAGAAATATTAGATAAAAAACCTTAGGTACTTACTAAAAACCTTAAATTTCTATAAAAATATAAAGAAGAAAACTAGTTAAAAAAGTATTAATAATATTTTTCTTTTCTTCTCTATATACTATTCTTTAATTATTATAAAAAAATATATAATAACTTTAAATTTTATAATTTTTATACCTTTACTTTAAAATATAATATTATACTTAAAAGACACTCTTTTCTATTTTATAATTACTTTACTACTTCTTTTAAGAAACTTTAAAAGTAATTTTAATATAAGAAAATTAATTTATTAGTCTTAAAAGTTACTTAAGTAATAATATATAAAAAAAGGCTATTCTAGTAGTACTATAAATAGAAGCTAGCTAAGTAAACTATTTAATTAAAATAACTATAAAATAAATTAAATACCTTTTATTTATAAATAAAAGCTTATTAAAAAATTTATATAAAAAATATAATTAGCTTCTTTTACTCTTTAGTAAAGTACTTGCCTAGTCTAATAGATAGAATAAATAAAATACTAATAGAAAGTAAATTTACTTAAAAAAAAGAAACTTAAGTAATACTACTATTAAGTAAGCTATACTTTAAGTAATCTCTCTTTTACTAGCTAAAAATAAGCTAGAAAGAAGACTATAAGTTAATCTATAGTAGTACTTTAATATTATTCTACTATACTAATCTAGTATTAATAATAAACTAATTTTAAGACTTTACTTAAATAAACTATATTATTAATATATATAGCTTTCTTTAAATAATATACTAAAAAGAGATAGAGGTATAACTAGACTAATTTAAACTAATTATAATAGAAAGAATTATAAACAAAGAACTAGAATATATTATTATAATACTACTAGAAATAGTATTATTTAATTTTAAGCTACTAACTAAAAAAGACCTATTTCTAGCTATAGAAGAAAAAGTAAAAAAAGTTATTAATAATCTAGTTTAAATTAAATATTAGTACTTATTTAACTTTAAGCTAATATATACTTATATAAATAATATTAGATTTATAGTAAAATTTATATACTATTCTAGCTATTAAAGTACCTTTATATTTAATAGAAAAAATAGTTACTTTTACTATTTTAACTTAATAAAAGCTAGATATAAAGGTAAAGTCTAAAGGTTTATTTAAAAGTAAAAGTAAATTTTTAAACTACTTAACTACCTCTACTATTTTTTATTTTTTATTATATCTATCTTTAACTAGTATAATAACTATAAATATAAGTATATTTCTCTAATATTCTTGCTTTTTACCTTTTAAAGTATAATAAAGCTTAAAGTAAAAAGCTTTATTAAAAATAAATAAAATTAAAATATTCTCTAAGTTAAACTCTAGAGATTCTTAAAAAGAAGTAAAGGTTTAATTAGTATTAAATTATTTAATTTTTATCTTAGAAATTAAATAATTAGTATTTTAAAATAAAATAATACTTTATAAAGAAAAATAGCTAAAATAATATAATTACTTAGAAATATAGCTACTAATAAGCTAGAAATTTTTAAGAAATCTATTTTTAAAGATATATAAAAACTAAGCTTTAGTAAGAGTAACTTAAAAGTAAACTACTTTTACTAGAAGTCTAGAAATAAAATGCTAAAAATATATATAATTAGAGTTTTTAGAGAATTTATTCTAGAGAAACTAGAAGTTAGTTAGCTAGCCTATAACTATAATAAGTTAATTAAATAAATATCTAACTTACTTAATATAATCTATAATAATATATAAAACTACCTAAGAATATTATACTAGGTAAATTATAAGAAATCTAGTATTAGTAACCTAAATTATATAATTATAATTACTATAAGAGAAATTAAAGTTAAGCTATAGTTTAGTAATAAAAAGCTAAAGAGCTTAACTATAATTAATCTATTAGATAAAGACTTATAATTTAAATTTAATAACTAGTATAAGAATAGTATAGAAATTAAAGCTAGAATTTATTAAGCTAGTTTATTAAGACTAAGCTCTATTTATAGTTTAATCTTTTAATTACTATTAGAATATAAAATATAGCTTATAGTAAAAAATAAGCTTCTAGTATTATAAAAAGCTAAGAATAATAATTTATAAAGCCTTTTATAAGCCTATAATAGAAAATAAGTCTAGTATTCTTATATTTATAATAAGATTAAAGTTAAAACTACTTTACCTAAGAATTAAATAATATAAAGAAATCTAAAACTTTATCTTAAAATATATAGACTATAAATAACTATTAATATTACTACTACTTTAAATAGAATTACTAAAAGCTATAAGGTACTTACTTAATACCTTACTTCTAAAACCTATACTTTTTTAGTCTTAAAGAAACTTATAATTACTACTATATAGTAAAGAATTAAAGCTAAAGTTAAAGAAGTTTTTACTTAAGTAAAAGAAAAGAATAATAATTATATAAAATAAGTATTAAAGTAGTTAGAGAGATTTAATTAAAATAATAAAAGTAATAGTAATATAAGGCTCTTAAAGTTACTAAAACTTAGTAGAAAGTTAAAGAACTTAAGGTTTTAAAAAGTTAAAGGCTTAAGTAAATTATTTATTTACTTATAACTTTTACTTTTATTACTAAAGTTACTAGAGAGAATTTTTATTAGTAGTCTTACTTACTTTTAGATAACTTACTAAGAGAAAGAGATATTAAAGTAGTTTAGCTTAGCTTTTATATATAAAAAGGCTAAGACTTTTTAGTTAAATTAAATACTAAGTTTTACTTTAATTAATCTTACTACCTTATCTTAATCTATCTTAATATAAGCGTGACTTTTTACTTTATAAAGAAGTATAAAAGTAAAAGAAGTTATCTAAGTCTTTAAAATAAAGGTTCTAAGAGTATATAAACTATTTAATTAAGAGTTTCTCTAAAATATCCTTAGATTATTATTTATTTATCTACACTTAATCTTAATTACCTAGAGTAGACCCCTCTAGTGCTTAACTATAGGTGTGTTTTCTACTAATAAAATATAAACTTTTAATTTTACTTGCTTTATAAACTTAGTACTTATAATATTTTCTTAGAATTTACTATTAACTAATACTTTTATTAGTAGTTCTCTTTTATACTCTAGTTTTATCTATAAGTATAATAGCTTTTATATATATCTAGAGATTTCTTTTTATTATAAAATTAAATTAACTTATATTACTTATATTTAATTAATTAGTTTTAGTATTACTTATAGCCTTTCTATTAGTAGTTACTATAGGTTTTTATTAGCTTAGTCTAGTTTTATTTTAAGTAACTATAAATATATCTCTTTTTTATTTCTTTTTTCTATAAAGTCTTTTATTATAAAAATTATATTAAATATAAATATTTCTTTATTAGTCTCTTTAAAGTTATCTTTTATAAACTTAATTAGTATATTAGATAGTACTTTTAATCTACTATTATATTATTTAATATTATCTATTTCTTAGGCTCTAGTATTATATTTATTTCTTAGAAAGATTATAAGTTCTAGTAGTATTTAATAGAAGTTTTAAAGAAGTACTTTAACTTTCTTTATAAATATTTCTTCTTATAACTAAGTTATAATTTAGTTAATTAATTAGTTCTTTTATTAAGGTAGTTTTTTACTAGTTTTCTAGTTAAGTATTATAGAATTTTTAGAAGGCTTTTATAGTTCTATAATATTAGCTTTCTCTTTTTATTTTCTTTCTTTCTTACTATTATTAAACTTTACTTTCTTTCTAGTATTAGTATTTATTATAATTAAATTTATAAATATTATTACTACTATTATTAATAGCTTTAATTACTTAATATTATATAAATTTATTTTAAATAATTACTACTTATATATATTAATCTTTTATATTTCTTTATTAAAAATATCTAGCTTTTCTAGTATTAGTTTTTACTAATTAATCTTTCTATTTCTAAAGGTTTTAACTTAGTTAAAGAATATAAAAATATAGGCTTCTAGAAATAATTTAACCTACTAGATAGCTAGCCTTTTTACTAAGCTTTTAAAACTTAAAAATTAAAATACTAGTTAAAAGAGTATAATATATTCTTTCTTTTTACTTTCTATAGCTAATAATTAAATTATATTATTATATATAGTAAGTTTTAAGAACTAGTTATACTTTAAATAAATATATTTATCTAGAAAATACTTTAGTTTTCTATAATAGTAGTATTTAAATAATTTTACTTTATTTATTTAAATATAATTTATCTTTAAGTTATCTTTAAAGTAAAATTTACCTCTTTTTTTACTTTTAAACTTAACTAAGTTAAATTAATTTAATTAACTTCTTTTTATAGATTACTTATAGTTTATTTAAGGTAAATTTTACTATTTTTTTCTTAGCTATTTAGTTAAGTTAGTTTAAGCTTATTTTTATTTAATAAATACTATTTTTATTTCTTTAAGTTATTTTATAAGTTTTTTAAATTAAATTAACTATTTAATTATTATTTTTAAATTAATATTAAGCTTTAACTTATACTTTAAATCTATCTTTAATTATAATTAGCTTTTACTTTTACTTATTTATATTTAATTAGTTTTAGTACTATTATTTTAGCCTAGTATTTTCTTTAACTTCTTTAAAGTAGTATATTATCTTATCTTTTCTAATTAAATTTCTATTTTTAAGCTTTAATTTTACCTTTATATAGTTATTTAGTTTCTTTTAAAGCTTATTATATTTCTTAGTTATAATATTAGTTCTAATATAGCTTTTTTTATTTATAAAACTTTTAATTAAATAATTTAATAATACTTTATAAATTATATTTAATTATAATAGAAAGTTTTTCTAGTTTTTTAGTTTTACTTTACTCTAAAAGTTTCTATATTAATAAAGCTAGTATATAAATTCTATTATTTTTTTTAAATACTTATTATTAAAACTTTTAAGTTTATTAATTACTATTTTTATTTAATTCTAGTCTATAGTATTATATTATAATAGAAATTCTTTTTTTACTTCTTTTTAGAATTCTATTTTAGTTAAAGTTTTTACTTTATTTTATTCTTTTAAAATTACCTTTCTTTTAAGCTTTTTTATTTAATTAGCTTTTAAAATAGTTAATAAAGTTATTTTTTCTTTAAAGTTTTTAAGAAAGTTAGAAATATTTTTACTATTAAATAGCTTTAGCTTAAGTAACTATTATTAGACTTTTAATATTTTATATTTCTTTAAGAATTCTTCTAATATTCTTATAAAGCTTTTAATATTAAATAAAATACTACTATTAAATAAGTTAAAAGTATTATAATTTATTACTTTAAATAAGTTTCTATTATATATTATAATATAATTAAATAGTATTTAATAATTAGAATTTTAGTTTAATAATTTTATTTATATTTTATATATTTCTTTTCTAAGAGTTAGTTCTAGTATTTTATACTTAACTTCTATTATATTTTTTTCTTTTACTTTTATTACTTACTCTTTTTAATTTTACTCTTTTAAATTATTTAATATTACTATTCTATAGATTATAACTACTTCTATAATTAGAAAGCTTTATATAACTTTCTATAAAATTATAACTATTAGCTTAATAATATAAAATCTAATAAGTTTCTTATTTATTTATTAGTTTAAACTTTCTTTATAATCTTCTATTTTTTCTTTTTATAGTTTCTAGAAATTAACCTTTAAAGTCTAGGCTAGCTAGTATTAGCCTTATACTTTTTTATATATAATATTAGAGCTTTTTTTATCTTTAACTCTTTTTTTTTTTTTTTTTTAATATTATTCTTTCTTTTATATCTATTTTTTATTAGTTAATTTATAATTAAATAATTTAATTAGTTTCTATTTTATTTACTATTAATTTTATATAATTATTATATTTATCTAATAGTTTAATTTTACTTTTTTTTATTCTTTTATAAAAGTATTTTAAGTATTAGTCTCCTTTAATTTATTCTAGTAGTAGCTAAAAAGTACCTCTAGCTTTACTTTATTACTATTTTATTATTTTAGCTAGAATATTACTTAAGTAAAACTACTATTTTTATTAGTAGAAAATATACTTATAGTTAAATACTAGAAAGATTTACTTTAAGTAATTAAAATTAAGTATAAATAAATAAATAATAATCTAAGAATATTTTAAAAAAGCTTTTAATTAAATAGTTTATATACTTTTAAGACTTTTATTTTAAAGACTTAAGTAATTTCTTTTACTTTTATACTTCTTTATAAAGTAAAAAGTTATACTTATATTAAAATAAATTAAAGTAAAATAGTAAGATTAATTAAAGTAAAACTTAGTATTTAATTTAACTAGAAGGTCTTAGCTTTCTTATATATAGAAGTTAAGCTAAACTACTCTAATATCTCTTTTCTATAGTAGGTTATCTAAAAGCGAGTAAGACTACTAATAAAATATTAGCTTTAATAAGCTAATATTCTATAAATTAAATAACCCTCTACCTATAAAAACTCGACTAGAAATTTAACTACTAGCTTATATTAACAATAAGAAAGATTACTAGAACTTTATAATACTCGAAGAACCTATACTAGATAATATCAATAATAATATATCTAATAATTCTATATCTAAAGATTCTATAGAAGAACTAAAAGATAATAAAGAAAATTATAGATATTTAAGTCTTAAATTAATAAATCTAGTAGCTAAAGGGCTATTTAAGCAAGCTTATATAAGTAGCTTCTTCCTAGGTTCTAAGAAATTCCTTTATTAATAAAATTTACCTCTTAAATTAACTAGATAGTTAGATCTAGAAAAATATTAATTTAAAAGAGAATTTAAAGAAGTAGTAAACCTAGAATTCTAAATAAACTAGAATAGAGGCACCTTTTATTCTATCTAGTAGATTCTAGTAAAATATAAAGCTTTAAATACTACTTAAGTCTTTAAATATAAGCTAGATAAGTATAAATATCTTATAAAATTTAAAGCTAGATTATACGTTTAAGAAGACTAATAACTATATTTAGATAAAGATACCTATACTATAACTTTAGCTACTAGGTCCTTTAGGCTTATTATAGCTATTCTAGCTAAATTCGACCTAGAAGCTAGGTAGCTAGACGCTATAAATACTTTTATAAATAGCTCTCTAGATAAAATAGTCTATATTAAATATTCTAAGGGTTTTAATAAGCTTAAATAGGTATTATAGCTTAAAAAAGCCTTATATAGGCTAAAAAGGTTACTATTATTATAGTAACTAGACTTAATAAAAACTCTATTAAAACTAGAGCTTATATAACTAAAAGAAAATTCTTATATCTTTATAAGGTTATAAATAACTATATTTATCTATATTAATAATATAGTATTTATTTACCTTAAATTCTTAGAAGAAAAGGCACTATCTATTATAGAAGGCCTAAAGAAAACCTATAAAATAAAGGATCTAAGAGACCTAAGATAGTTTCTAGGTACTAGAATTCTAAGAGATTAACTAAATTAAAGGTTATAGCTATACTAAGACTCTTATATTAATAAAATTGCAGCTAAATTCCTTGATTTAAAAGCTAAACTAAGCTATAAGCTAGTTAAAAGCCCTATATAAGAGCAAACCCTAGAGCTATACAAAGGTCTAGCTAGCCTAAAGGATACATATTAATATTAAAGTCTTATTAAGTCTATTAACTACCCTTTAGTTAATACTTAATCTAATATAGCTTATATAAGCTTAAATATTAGAGTACCTTTTTAATCTAAGCCTAAATTACATTAAAATAGCTATTAAAGTTATTTAGTATTTATATTATACTAAAAACCTAGCTATTAAATTTAATAGCACTAAAGTCTTACTTAAACTAGCTATATTATTAAATATAGCTTTTATAGATAATAAAGCTACTAGAAAATCTAGTTAAAGCTTACTAATTTAACTATTTAAAGCCTCTATTATATAGTTAGCTACTAAACAAGCTACTATAACTATATTATTAACTAAAGCTAAATTACTAGCTTTATTATCTATTAGAAAAGAGACTATAGCTTTTTATAGGCTTATAAGTTAACTAGGTTTAAAGCTAGATACTAAAAAACCTACTATCCTTTATAATAACCTTTAAACTATAAGGCTAGCTACCCTAGACCTTCTACAAGTTAAAACAGCTCTTAAACACGTAGATATATATAATACCTAGATTAGACAGGCCTATTAAAATAACGAATTTAATATGAAATATATTAAAACCTTAAAAATACTAGCAAATAGACTTACTAAGCCTCTAATAGAGTAGAAATTTTAGAAATTTAAGTCTCTATTAGACCTAGTTAATATTAAAAGCCTTATAAAAACTCAATCTACAATAACTAGCTAAGATTCCATTAAATTATAGCTATAACTAGCTTATAATTAGCTTTCTATAGCTAAAGGGGTATATTAAACAAAATCTAGGTTATCTAGGTTAACTAGAGATACTAGAAGGCAACGCACAAACTAACTAACCTTAGAGGCAACTAATAGAGCTCTTACTAACTTAGCTTTTAACAAGCCTAACTTAACTTCTAACCTATAACTAGTATAACTAGAATATTCTAGTATAACTAGTATAAGGCATAAAACTAGTCATTCTAACGCATAAAGACAAGAGTTTAATTTATATTAGATAAAAGTAGAGACTTAGAAAAGGGGAATTTAACTTACTATAAATAGCAGTAAAATTCCCGCCTAGATTAGAAGAACAAGCTTAACAATACACATACAGTCATTACTGCCTTCTTCCTTCTTCTATATCTTTGATATCCCACTGTGCCTCCTTTATTAAGCCTTTTTATCCTTGATAACTAGGCTCGATAACTAGCTTATAATTAGCTTCCTATAGCTAAAAAGGTATATTAAACGAAATCTAGGCTATCTAGGTTAACTAGAGATACTAGAAGGCAACAACTAACTAACTAACTATAGAGGCAACTACAAGAGCCCTTACTAACTTAGCTTTTAATAAGCCTAACTTAACCTTTAATAATCTATAACTAGTATAACTAGAATATTCTAGTATAACTAGTATAAGTTGTATAAAAGGCATAAAACTAGTTATTTTAACGTATAAAGATAAGAGTTTAATTTATATTAGATAAAAATAGAGACTTAAAAAAAGGGGATTTTTACCTACTATAAATAGTAGTAAAATTCCCGCCTAGATTAGAAGAATAAGCTTAAGAATATACACATAGTTATTACTGCCTTCTTCCTTCTTCCTTCTTCTATATCTTTGATATCCCACTGTGCCTCCTTTATTAAGCCTTTTTATCCTTGATAACTAGGCTTGATAATATATATCTTTTCTAATAATCTGTAAAGGACTAGCCCGATTAGGCCATTGCAGGTGCCTGCTGCAGTCAACCTAGTCGCCCGGCCACTTCTACCAATTAAGCTACCAATTGAGGTAAAAGAGTACGAATTGAACAGGTTGCCCTTACCTGTTCAATCGGGCACTATATAGGTATCCTTCCGATCACAAGGTCGGGCTTAGCCTAGACTATAACATAATCTAAAAATTAAAGGCTTTTACTTTTATAAATTTTCATTCTATTTTTATAAGTATTTTAAAGAAAAGCTTTTATTATTAATAAAATATATAATATTATAAGAGTCTAATAATATACTCTTTAAAAGTAAGTAAACTACTTTTTTAAGTATAAAGTAAATTTCTTGTTTAGTTTTAAATACTTATATTATAGCTAGATTAAGTATAATAGTAATTATTCTCTCTTTTAAAAGAGCTTTAATTATACTATTACTCTATTCTTTATTAGCTATAATTATATATAGCTTTTTAAATCTATTACTATTATAGACTTCTTTAATTACTTTATAAGCTTTTTTATTTAGTAGCTTATATTTCTTAAGTATTAAATACTTAGCTCTAGTAATTATATAATATAGCTTTTTATAGTTTACTACTTTTTACTTATAGTAGTCTAAATTTATATTATTAGCTATATAGAGATATTTATTCTATTCTCTTTTTTATTAATTAGTTTAATTATTTTAAGTGTTTTTTTTATAATTTTTAGCTTTATTATTTTAATTTAATTATTTATCTAGTATAATATATATACTTTAAGTATTAGTTCTCTTATTATAATATATTATATTTACTATATTAAAGATTTAACTATAATTTTAAAAGATTAAGTTATTTTTAATCTTTTAAATTTCTTTTATAATAATTATATTAAGTATTACTTTTACTTATATAAGCTTAAATTAAGCTTTAATTACTTTAAAAAACTTATAAATAATAATATTTCTAGTAATTCTATTAATTTTCTTAGCTTTAACTTTAATATAAGCTTTACTTTATTTAAAAAACTACTAATTTACTTATATATTTATATATTTAGTCTTTTAAAGAACTAATTTATAGCTTTTATAAGTATTTTCTTATATACTTAATTAGCTTAAAGTAAACTATTATTTTATTTTTTTAATTAATTATTTTAAAGTAATTTCTTTAAAATATTATTTCTTTAAATACTTATTAATTAACTTTAGTATATTTAATTTTATAATACTTAAAATCTAGATATATATAGCTTATATTTAGCTAGCTTTTATTTTATATACTACTAGTTTTAGTTAATAATTATAACTTAAAGTATTATATATTTAAAATATTACTTATATAAATAAAATATTTTTTCTAAGTAAGTTATAATACTTAAGTATCTTTTAAGTAGTATTTTCTAGTATTAAACTATTAAATACTTTAAAAGTATTAGACTTTTACTTATTTTTATTAAAGTCTATTACTTTTTATAAATTATTACTTATTATATAGTGTGTTGCTTGTTATTTTACTCTCATACTAGCAGGAAGCTTCGCAGCAGGAAGCTTCGCAGTCAATCTAGCTAGCTGCAGGAAGCAGGGTAGGAAGTAGGGCCCGTGCCTATCACGTGACCTAGCTAGTCACGTGACCTAGCTAGTCACATGACCTAGTTAGAAAAGGGGTATAAGAGCTCGCAGCAGCAACCCTCTCTAGATAATTCAATCCAAGCCTTCACATTTAAGTGCTTCCGCAGCTACCTGCGGCTGTCCCCGCGGCTACCCGCGGCAGCCACCTGCGGTATGACTCTAGTTAGTTACTAGGTCGCAGATTATTGATATATTTGACTCTTTTCCTCTTGGCTTGTGGGAGCCTTTCTTCCTACAAAATAGTTCTTAAGTATTATAATTAAGCTTATTAGTAAAAGAGTAACTTAAGCTTAACTTTCTTTAAAATAGTATATTTTAAAGCTTTAATTTTATTTATTAAAAGAGTAAAAAAGTAATTTATATATATATATATATATATATATATTTATAAGTTTATTTTTCTTAAAAAAGTTTTAAAAAATAATTTCTTTTAAACTTATAATTATTATATATAGTTTTAAAAAAAATAATTTATATAAATAATTTAAATACTTAAATTAATAATACTATAAAAGTCTTTACTTTTTCTTAAGAAAAATAGTTATATATACTCTTTTTATAGGTATACTTAGCTTTATAAAATACTAAATATAGTAATTAATTTCTAAGCTTTTCTTATATATCTTGTAGGCTAATTTTTTATATAGAGAGGCCACTAGGTAGGGAAAACCCTCCCTTTTTTGTGACAATAGTATATTTATTGTCACAAAAAATGTGACATGGCCACGCCACGATCATTTGTCTTTAAACCCCATTATATCTCATTGCGACAACTATTTTTGCACCAACACTAGTTATACCTGATCGCTCATCGCTCAGACTTTGAAAGTATACCTTTAGAAGTTGACCACCACGACCCCATGTAACCAACCGGGTCTCACTTACGCCGTCACCCAAAAAAAAAAAAACCACGCTCTTATACGACCAGCAATATAACTAGCCCTCCTCTAGTAAATTCCGTTGAACAAGTCCCTCGATCGAATGCTCCCTTGCCCCTTCCCTAAGCGACTTCAAGCCAGTCCTTGGGTACAATATCCCCCCTCCAAGCCGGTGCATTGTCCTTGTGTCTCACCTCTTCGTTGACTGACCCGAACTTCTTCATCTGCATCCTCCGCCGGACATCGGCGCAAGTCGCCGAGAATGTAACACCTAAAAAAAAAGAACAAGTTCAGCATGGCTTCGAAAGAAAGAACCTTCCTTCCTCCAGGAGCAGCACGAGCATCCTCATACCTTGGAACGCCCACCAGTCGCCGCTCAATATGGAAGAGCCGAGATCATCCCCTATGGTCACCTCTTTGAGGTCGCGGACATCGATGACGTCTTTGCCAAAGGTTTCCCTGAGGTTGATTTCGTCCGACTTGGCGAATCCGGCAGCGACGCTCGCCCCGAGAGCAATCTTCTTGCCTCCCCCGAGGCTCAAGGTCAACGTGTCCCAGGTTCCGCCACCGCTCGTGTCTCCTATTCTAAAGTCGTAGCTTAGGCTGCCGATGTTGACGCACGGAGGTGCAAAGGACCAATCTTTGGCGGTGATGGGGAAAGTTGCCACCGTCTTCTCCTTCAACGGCTCGAGGAACCAGCCGCCGGGGTGTCCGTACCATGCGTTGATTCCGACAAGCTTATCATCGTTGGTCGCAAAGTCAGGGTCAGCACACTGTGCGCGTAGCTGTATATCTGCATGTCACCGAGGCATTAGTTAGTATTTTATCTCGCTTCTTCGTGACTGACCGCCGGTTTCCTTTTTTTTTTTTTTTTTTCGTACCTTGAACCTTCCACTGGTCGTTTATGAGCGGCAAAAGTCCTACGGTTCCCCAGGCAGTGAGGGTGATCTTGTCCACGCTGGCAATGTCGATGACATCGGATCCAAAAGCTTCCTTTAGATCTACGGGGGTCCACTTCTGCGTTCCTCGCGAGGGCGCTGCTGCAATGAAGAAGTGCGCTTTGCCCGCGGGGCCTTCGAGAGTCCCGGCTATGTCGTCGTAGGTCCCAGAGCTATAGTCGTTGGATAGAGTTAGGCCAAACTCGATCTTTGTCACCCTCTGGCAGGGCTCGGGTACATGTTGCCGCTGCAGCAGATGGCGCGCTCTCTCGCAGTCTCCTCTTTTTGAGTCTCCTGTTGCAGGCGTTCCTATATCTTGAAGGGAGTGCGCAAGGGTGAGTTTCAGGGGCAGACGCGGTTATGTGGATGGATGGGTTCATGGGGTTGTAGGCAAATACCTAGTCGACGTCTCAACGCCGCAGAATTCATGT
Organism: Metarhizium rileyi; assembly: GCA_031753515.1. Classification (NCBI taxonomy): domain Eukaryota; kingdom Fungi; phylum Ascomycota; class Sordariomycetes; order Hypocreales; family Clavicipitaceae; genus Metarhizium; species Metarhizium rileyi. The sequence goes on along the minus strand of JAUKVO010000003.1, from coordinate 2,961,649 downwards.
TCATCTGTATATGGACTAGCACAATGGCCAAGACCGCGGGACAAGCGAGCCTTGAGAACTCGCCAGCCATCAAGCTGGTGTTTTCGTAGTCGCTCAGGCCTGCTGGTCGTGATCTAAGACGTCGCTGTAGATCATCGAGGGCCGCCTCCTGCACCCCTTTCTCAACGTGATTCTGTAGATAGTCGTCCCTTGTCCAATGATGGAGCTGGCCTCTCTCATGCTCCGCGTACATCTGCAAAGCCGTAATCATCGTGCCAGTCCGGCCGTACCCATAGCCACACCAGACCAGTGTGCCACCGGCGCGATTCTGGACAAAACGATCCCATGCCCGCTGAAACCCTTCTGGAGTGGGATTAGTGTAATCAACAACAGGCAGGGGTGTGTAAGCAATCCCGGCATCTGCAAGCGCCTTCTTGACTTCTTCTGATTCAGCCTCTTGGTTGAGACTAATGACATGCGTGATGCCGTTTTCTCTCAAGGCCGCAATAGTCTCGGGAGTAATCCTCTGATCCGTGTCATTGTTGTAATAGTAGGGGGCAGAGGACCGAGCAAGCCTATCTCCAGGGGCCATGTGAGCGCTCACAAACTCGAATCGCTGGAGTCCCCCCTTGGCTGGACCCTGCTTAGAGGTGCCAGCGCCTAGTCATTCATTCCTTTATCAGCAACCACGCCCTTTTCCAGATCCAGACAAGCTCTTACCATCCATGTACTCGTATCCTCCATTGCTGCGGGGATTGGCGGGTATTGCCGCGGCGGCCCCAACGAGCACCAGGAAAACCTTCTTGAGAAGCATGTTTTAACAACGATGCGGTAGGAGCTGAATATCATCAGAATACTTTTATTTTTTTCCAAGAGGCCTAGATGGCCAAAGAGTTCCGTTTTATACAACAGTTGAGAAGAGACCTATGCCCTAGGTCTCGTGATGACAGCCCTTGTCACGATGTGACTGACCCATAGCTTCAATGTAACGGTACCCATTCCGTGTCAATAAAGCAAGCACGAGGCAATGTATCATTATTTCCTATATATGTTTCTCAGAGTACGGAGTAGATGTAACATAAGGTAAATATTGCAAGGACACAGGTAGCTATGTTCTATATGCACTGGTCACGCTGAAAAGAAAACGGAGTCGATCCAGTCGCATGCCAAAACACGTTGCCGGTTCAAAGTCCGTCTTCGGCCTGTGCATTGTTTCGAATCAGATTAGTCCTTAGCTACTAGGTTTTTCCGCCGCTTTAAAACGCTACTTATGCTGGAGTAATGGCATTGTACTGACGATAGCAGATAATCTACAGTCATATAAAGTCCTATATTCTCAGCTTACCGTGGAACTTGTGCCTGCCTTCAAATGGTTTATGCCTCGCTTCCCCGGTGAGACTACGAGCAGTCTGTCTTGGTTATACAGATGAAGATCAGAAGACATGTATATATATTGTTTGAGTCATCAACGAGAATAACTTGTGCTTCTTTCTTCAACCCACTGTCTGCAACTTGGTGACATTACATCTCGGAAGCCTTAGGCACCCAATTGAATACTAGCAGAGCCAACCATCGCTAGGCAAATCCTCCGTCTCCGCTTAACAACCGTCGTACCTGCATGAGTAGCTGGTCAGCCGCCCTTCTTGCGAAGACCCTAAGAGTTACCACCCGTCGCGAGAGTGAAGGCTCATCTCGACACGTGCAGAGATGCGCACACGATGCCACCTGGGACTGTTCCGCAGTGATGGCGTCTGTTCTGTTCTGGATTTTCACGTCGGCATGTGCCTTTCCCCAGTCAGTGTTGCCCATAGGGACGGTATCGGGCCGTCGCATTCGAGGTTAGCCGAGGCAGTTCACATACGGACCTCACCGACCGAAGCCCGGACTTGGCGGGTCTGCCGGCATGAGACCCACATGACGCCGATCCCGCGGGCGACCTGTCCGAACGGGCGGTACGTTCCCTTCCTTCCAAGTCTCCCTGCCGCTCATTGACACGCGGCAGAAGTGGACGGCCACGTTGGACTTTGTCCGCAAACTATTGCCTTTTTCCCGTCTCCACTGCGGCAAGCATGCTACACCACATGCGCGTGCGCCAATATTGACCGAGTTCTGCCAAGTTAGTCCAGGCATTGGTCTGTTCGGGTATTAGAATCAACCGGCTTGTTGACCGAACAAAACTCAAAGTCTTTTACTCCGTACAATCTTTGTACATCGAAGCTGCTAGGCATACTACTTACTAAGATGTAGTGAGATGAATGCCACCTATCACATTCCCAGTTGAGCAGTTGCGCTATCCGCTCCAGCCCCCTGAACGGGACCCTTCTCTCGGGGAGGAATCCAGTCGGCAGACAAATAAATCTGCGTCAGCCCAATCGATATCATGTATCAAGGCGTTGCTGTTTTCACTTCAATTCGGGCAATGCCCATTTTTTCATCCACTTGGAGTTAAGAACCTCGTCTATCGTCAATCGTTCCTTTGGCCCAAACTTGAGCATGCCTCGCATTAGATCAAGAATATCCTGCGTTTCCTCCTCTCCAAAAACCCCTCGAGCCTCCTGTTTCCTCCTGTATTTTTGCACAAACTCCTCGAATGCCTCATCAAGAGGAGGCCACGCTTCCCTGTCGCCCGTGGGTCGTCGAGGTATACCTTGTTGCATGTTCATGTTGTCTGTACGCGGCTGTTCCCAGTGTTGCCTCCAGTTTGCTGGGAAATTCCCGAAACTCAACACGTCAATTTGCTGAGCCACGACTTCATCCACCGTTTCTGACTCGCTGAAAATGAACTTCATACCCAGAATCTCCCATATCGCAGTTCCAAGGCTCCAAATGTCCGATGGATATGACAGCCGTGTGTCGGGCTCGAAGAAAGCTTCCGGTGCTCTCACGGCCACGGGAGTGTTGCAGGACTTACCAAGACGCTGCTCTTTGGATGGAGAGAATGCCTCGCCGAAATCGCTCAGCAGTAGCCCACGCGAGTCGGTCAGCGTGAAATCTTGGGCTTTTTTCCCGAGATAGAGAGGCACGACGGCTTGAGTGGGGATATTCGATGGAAGCGGTTTTCCATCAACACGACTGATAGGTATCGCCTCAGGCTCACCAAACTTCTCCTTGAGTTGGTCTATCGAAAGCTCGTCAAACTTGGATGATAATCTGATCAATACGTTGCGAAGATGGATATCTACAGCCAATTTTAGTCCTTTTTGGCTGATAGACTAAGCCTAGAAGATGAACAAACCTCCATGAACGAAGCCTTGGGAATGGACGAGGGCGACAGTCACAGCCAGCTTCGCAGCCAACGCCCGAGCAACTCGAATGGGGAAGAGACGACTGAAACATGCCTCTTTGAGATTTCCCTGCGCAGGAGTCACTGTGTAGCAGGTGTGTGTCCCGTTGGGGCCTTGAATGTCAAATTCGTCCAAGATGGCTGGCATGTGATGGCTTGCTTGTGGCGTCGATAACAGGACGGATAGCTCGCGTAGAATGTTGGCTTCGCGTCTAGGTAATGACGGACTAGACACTCCCACTTTGACGGCAACGTACTGCTTCCGCTGATGGTCGTGAGCCAGCCAGATGGTCGAGTAACCACCGAATCCGAGCTTGTCCACTATTCGATAGCGATCGTGCAGTAAGTCGCCAACCATGACTGGATGATAGCCTCCAGGCTCGTACCTTTCCAGCCTTTCAACGTCACCAATCCAATTATACTCAACCAAGTCATCTGGTAACATGGTCGAGTACCGTGAGGAAGAACAGTTGCGCGCCACGGGTCTCGAAATCAGGGGAGTGTACGGGCGTCTCACGCTCGAGCTCAAGCTCAACCATGGGCCGACTATGAAGCAGGTAACAACAGAATGGTGAGGGAGCGGTAGGCGGCGAAATAATGTGCTAGTTCGCGATAGAGGCATTGCAATTGCGGCGTGGCTGTCAACAGAACAAATGTTTCCAGACCGCGTGACGCGATAGAGAAGTTGCTTACTTCGCGGCGATAAACAGTGTTCCGTTTCAGCTATAAAAGACGCAGGACATAGCCTCGGCCACTCAGTCACCGAGCTTCGAAACCATTACTTAACGACAGTAATTGACGGTGCTGGTGCAGCCGACTGGGTGATCGGTAACTGTAACGGTCCAACGAGAACGAGGCAAGGCGAGAGAAAGTGGAAGCCGAGTCAAGGATCGGCAGAATTCAGGCAACAAATAAAGCACGTGCCTCTCAGCCCGTTTAGGCAAGCAAACGAGACAAGTTCTGCAATGTCAAGTTGGAGGCTTCAGATTGTCACTCGCGAGCTAATGGCGCTTACCATCATCACTCTCTCACCTAAAATCATTCTGGATTCTTCATTAATACGCAGCTTGATTCTTTGCAGGAACTTGGTACACAGAGTTTCCGTCCGTTACACAAGGTCACAAAAAGAACGCGCTCCTATGTAAGCACATGCAGTAATATACTCTCTTGTATACTGTCCTGCAGGCACTGGGTTACCTGTTGAACCATGGAGCAAAAGATCCAGCCGTAGCGGAACTGTCATATGAGTAGCTTTGATTTGCTAGTAACTTGGGGGCATAACACACCGCTAGTGATCACCCAAGGACCGCGACTCTCTCGACTTTGTATAATCTGAGGGCCTTCGGTCATCCAACACGATAAGCCTTCGGAGAATTAAGGACATCTTGACACAAAGACCGTGTTAATAGAAGACGTAAGCTATTGACTCGTAGCCCTCTCAACGAGCTCTTGTCGGAGAGACTTACGGTGACAGAGTAGGATAGTAGTTAGTGCTGTTATTCAGTAGTCACACGTTGAAGTACGTGACAACCGTGTAGCAGAGCTCAGTTTGATGGCGAAATTTTATACGAAATGCTCTTCTATTCATACAAGAAGTTGGTGGCTTGTATGCCCTAGCCCCTAGGTCCTACGATCTAGGCCTCGTAATAGCATACCTTGTGTGACGCTTTTCCAAGGGACAACATATCTTCATCTGATCCATGTCAAGTAAATGGCTTCCCAATCGTACGTTGTCTTGCGAGGAAATGTAAGCACAGTGCTTGACATATACATAGCATACACTGTGTGTAATTCTTCCTTTTTCACACTGTACATGGGACTAAGTTACTATAAGTCGACAAGGGAAGTTACACGAGTACCCACCTGAATGCCTTATGTAAGCAAGGAGTACGCAAGTTCACTTACCTACGGAGTACTAGTACGTGTCATTCGCGACTTCGTTCTCCGGGCGACTTGAAAAGAGAAGTAGGTGGGCCTTGAAGGCTTAATGGCCAATTAGATCAACAGAACCCAGAGCCCACCCGCCCGTCGCGTTGGTTGTAAAGTGCCAGGCAGCCCACTCACGCGTTGGCCCGCTCCAACTTTGACATCAAATTGATCACCCGCAACTTCCGTGTCAACAAGGCTGGCTGGCTTGTCTCTAACCGCATCTGCACAAAGGTAAGGTGCTTTGCAATCTTCACGCTCATTGTCTTCACGCCTTTGCGGCTCCTCGACGGTGACGGTATGCTTCCAGTCTGTGAGTAGGCCTCTCGTCGACCCAACCTGCGGCCTTGGACTGCTATCAGCCGTCGTCAGCCTTCGCATCTCTCCCATCATCGTCGACGATTTGCCAACACGCTGCGTCTTCCCGCCCGCTTCTTTTTATGACGACTGGCATCGTCAGCCTGCCCCTACGTGCCTCGCCGACTTCCCGCAGAGTACTGCACAAATCGATGCAGTTATCGCATGTTCACGTTCCCTCTGACTTTGCACACACGGCGGTCGGGTCAATGTTGAACAGGGCTTCGCAGAAATTCCAGGACGCTACCTCAGCACCACGGTCGCGTCCTCCGGTCCTGGCTAAGCAGCTCTTTCCGTCAAGCAGTCCTGCTTCTTCCATTGGCGATATTCGGGATCAGTTCAAGAAGTCCAACTCGACTAGCTCTGCAGTTGCGTCTGCATCTGTGTCGGCGAGGACGGCACTAGACGATCGATCAGTCAACCTGGCACAAAATGGTGCCAGTCGAACAGTCGCATCAAATGGATCAATAGCATCATTGTATTCAGCCCACTCCAAGTCTTTCAAATCAAAACCAGCCTGCATCGATCTCACGGAACCCGTATGCTCGGCGAAGAAGGTGCATGAGCCCGTTTACTTTGCCGAGGAAGACTTCAGCGACGATGATGCCCTTGACCTCGACTTTGAGGCCCCCGTGGCTCTCCCGCAGCAATTGAAACCACCAGCTCCACAGGCCTTGCCCCCTCCAGCTACGCCAGCTCAAAGGGATACAGCGATCCCGTGGTCCTCGTCTCCCGCATCGCATTTCCTGCCACCAAATCCGCGGCGGACACCGTCGACCACTTCCAGCACATCCCATTCTTCCTTGAAGCGAGAATCATCCGGTCATGTCGAGGTAGTAGACCCTTCAACGCAAAAGAAGGCGAAGAAAAGGGTACTGCCTGCTAGTTTCTGCAGGGACGAGGCTGCTGAAGAAGACGACAAATGTCTTCCGGAAGCTTTGAGGACCCCGGCACAAAAGACAAAAGCGCTTTGGGACTCGAGTGCTAGCGCCATCAAGGAGCAGAAAAAACTGCTAAAAAGTCAGAAAAACTCTCGTAATCTTGAGCCAGAGCAAGATGCCGTCCCGGAGAGTATGCACGAGGTTGAAGCAAAGGCATCCAAATCCGTGGCCATTTCCCTCAGCAGTGAACAAGCACATGTCGTTGACATGGTAGTGAACCAAAACCAGAGCGTCTTCTTCACTGGTCCAGCTGGTGCGGGAAAGTCTGTTCTCATGCGAGCCATCATCAATGAATTGAAAAGAAAGTACGCGAGAGATCCAGAACGAGTTGCTGTCACAGCATCAACCGGTCTTGCTGCGTGCAACATTGGTGGAATAACACTTCACAGCTTTTCTGGTAAGACAGCTCATAATCCATGTCAACATCTGCAATACTGAACGCTAGTAGGAATTGGGTTGGGCAAAGAAGAAGCTTCTGCCTTGGTCAGAAAGATCCGGAGAAATCCCAAAGCCAAAAATCGATGGCTTCGAACAAAGTGCCTCATCATTGATGAGATATCGATGGTTGATGGTGATCTCTTTGATAAGCTCTCGCAGATCGGCCGTACGATCCGCAACAACGGCCGTCCTTGGGGCGGGATACAGCTGATTATCACTGGGGATTTCTTTCAGCTCCCGCCTGTTCCTGACGCAGATAAGAAGCGCGAATCCAAATTCGCCTTTGACGCAGCGACATGGACCACGTCGATAGACCACACGATCGGGTTAACGCAAATTTTCCGGCAGCGCGATCCCGAGTTTGCTCGAATGCTCAACGAAATGCGAGTCGGCAAAATCAGCGATCACACTGTGCAGGCGTTCAAGGCACTCGCCAGACCTCTCAACTTTGACGATGGTGTGGATCTTGCTGAATTGTACCCAACACGTGCGCAGGTTGAAGGCTCTAATGAAAAGAGACTCCGTGAACTCCCGGGCCAAATTCACCGCTATGAGGCCTTGGACTCTGGTGATCCAGCCCTTCGAGACAGGCTACTCACGAATATGATGGCTCCAAGGGCGCTTGAGCTGAAAATCGGCGCCCAGGTCATGCTTATCAAGAATCTTGATGAGACGTTGGTAAACGGATCACTGGGCAAGGTGATAGCCTTTTCTGACGAGAAGACCTTTGAAATGGGCGGTAACAACGCTTATGACGAAATGATGGAGGACTCGATGGCCAAAGCAAAGCGCAAATTACAAGCATTCAGTCGAGACAGTGAGTCAGCTTCGAGCAGCCAACAATATCCAGTGGTTCAATTCATCTCAACGGGCGGTGTCCCACGTGTCATTCTCTGCCAGCCAGAGGAGTGGAAAGTCGAGCTTCCAAGCGGTGAGGTCCAAGCGAAACGTAATCAGTTGCCTCTGATCCTAGCCTGGGCTCTATCTATTCACAAAGCCCAGGGCCAGACATTGGAACGAGTGACTGTTAATCTTGGGAGAGTCTTCGAGAAGGGCCAGGCGTACGTAGCCCTTAGTCGAGCAACCAGTCAGCATGGTCTACGTGTCTTGGGCTTTGAGCGATCCAAAGTAATGGCACACCCCAAAGTCGTGGAATTCTATAGCAAACTGTCCTCAGTGGATGACTTCGCTAGAAAGCCGCAAACCATCGCTGAGTTCATTGCACACAGGAAAGGCACAACAAGTCAGCCAAACCGTTCCGTTAGCCACGCAAGGGCGGAAAATGGAGGCCTGGACGATGACGAAGAAGCGATGGCATCATATGGATACTGATGTCCTTGGACCTTGTTCGGGACTCAAAAGGGTTCGGTGGTCGGCAGCCCCGGCCAAAACTCACAAAGAAGCATTTGTGGCCGGCGTTTTGGTGAATGATAAGATGGGCCCGTGCATTGTATTTAGAGCCTGTTGGGACCAAATCCACTTTGCAACTATAGTATCTCCGACTTGAATAATTAAACACATTGTATCATCCCACTTTGTGTTTACTATGACCATCAATGTAAGATTCGAGGGCAGCTTACGTAACCTGGCGGAATGTTGTTGGCGGGCTCTTATCGATAAGAGACATTTGCATGCGGTATGAGTCCACCGGCGTGCGGCCATCCAATCCGCACCGCCCTGGCTCAACATCCACGCGAATACAAAACTCAAGTGCACACTTGCATACTGCACACGGTGGACGGGTGTCCAGCCAAGAGAGACTCTAAAAAAATAAAAATAAATAAACGGTCGCTACCACTTCAGAAGTGCCAGCCACCACGACGATCCGATTCGATACAAGATTGCGACCAATTTCCTATCGTGTTCAGTGCCAGAAAACGACAATCCCGACTGAATATTTCTGGGAATTTACGTTGAGCTTGTTTGCGTGCATCAGAGCTGCGGCCAAAGCCGGTCAGCAGAACGGCAGCCTGCAGACGTCCGCCTACCTACGCTTTCCAGTCTTCCTAAGCATTTTCTACCTCCTATCGACGGCAAACTAAGAAGGCTACTCGAAAAAAGCGGTGCGTGACGAGTCGAGCGGATCAATCTTCTTATGCCCGCTTTGTTTGCTGCAAGGTGCACTCGGGAGCTGAACTCCTTGTTGCCGTCAAAGCTCTCAGCAGTCGTTACAGCGGTGCCAAGGATAGACGAAACAATTGTGCATAGAGGTCGCAGAGGTGAATCTTGCTTGAGTATCCGTCTGCGAAGATGGCGAGCCAGTTCATTGGACTGCACATGAGGGTTGTGCTCCGCGAGCCCTCCGGATATCGACTTACCGGCATTGTTAGAGATGTCGAGGCGGGAAGCAGCCTGACCCTAACAAATGGTACGTATTGCAGGCATGCTGCTGGCCCCTGTTTTTCTTGGGGAACTACATGTTTGCTTCACACGGTGTAACTGACTTTGATATCTCGCAGTCTACATTCCGTCTACGCAGGAAAGGGCGGTGCTTATGAAGATCGATGCTGCCAACATTGCTGATCTATCTGAAATAACGGTTGAGCAGGCCTCGCCCACGAAATGGCCGTCTCCTGTTTTGGAACTTGGAGCTTCTCCCATTTTGCAGCCTGCACCGCAGCAGCAGCAGCCGCCAAACCAATCCTTTGTCGATCCAGCTATTCTGAGCGTGGGCAGACGCCCGACATCGAATAGGTCGTCAGCTTCGGCTCAGAGACCTCAGTATCAATCCGACAAAGGGGAAGTACCCGGTGTGAAAGTAGCAAGTTTTACTCCAGCGACGTCTGGACTTTTGCCAGGCAGGAGACCTGAGCAGGATATCTTGGACTCTATCCAGGGCTTGAAGGTTGGGCAAAGCAGTAACCCTGGCACCCAGACTCCCACGGCGGTGGCGCAACAAGAAACTCCGTCACAGAAGAAGAAGAGCCGTTCAAAGCATTCTAAGCAGTCCAAGACAAAAGGCGCTACTCAAAACGATGAGCAAGACGCCGATGGGTCAAATGTGAGCGGACACGGCAAAGGCTGGAGGCAAACACCAATTCTCCAAAGCACTTCATCCTTTCAACCATTTCACTCCCTCAAGAAGAACCTCAAGAGCCGCAAGGGGCTAGCCAACAATGGCTGGGCTTCTGAAGACGTGACCGAGGAAATGGGCGACTTTGATTTTGAAAATAATCTTGCCAAATTCGACAAGCGCACCATCTTTGAGGAAATTCGCAAGGAGGACGTGGTCGACGAGGCCGATCGTCTTGTGTCACACAATCGACGGCCAAAGCCCGGCACAGCAGGCGGCAAAAACTTACACTACACGGAAATGGTTCTCGATTTGCCTCCTTCCCAGGGCGGACAGAATGCCGACTTTTGGAACAGCGAGGCAGAACTGGGGGTGAATGAATCCGAGAGACCGAGCGGACGAGATGCGAGGAACGGTGCCTCTTCTGCTACAGCGGCGGCGGCGGCGGCGGCGGCGGCGACGGCGACAGTTCCTTTGAAACCTCGAGCGGAGAGCAAATCAGGGCTTTCGCGACGCTCACAATCCCGCAAGGCCAGTGGCGTCGCCACGAGCCAGCCTCTCAGCAGAGTGAACTCCTTCGTACGTTTATCCCAGTCCTCCACCAGGCGGCCGACGCCCAAGTTGGGCCACCGTGAAGCTGATGGCCGTTCACAGCCACGGATCGAGCAGTCGGGCCTCTACCTCATCCCCTCCCTGCGCCGCCTCGAAGCCATTTCCACCCTGCAAATGCTCAACCTCGAGAACATCGCCGCCAACGAGATCGGCTTCTCCGAAGCCCTCATGGCAGAAAATGCCGGCCGCGGCATCGCAGAGGTGGCCGTGACAGCACTATCCGATCCTGCCATGAAAGTGCGGTACGAACTCGCCCTTGCCGCTTCGACAACCGACCCGTCCTCGTCACTGGGCACGTCCACCATCGTCGTCCTCGCGGGCAACAACAAGTCCGGCATCCGAGCTCTAGCGGCAGCTCGCCACCTGCGCAACAAGACCTTTGACGTGCTGGTGTGTCTCGTGGGTTTCGAGCGCGAAAAGGACCTGTTGGAAGACTTGCGGCGGCAAATCCAGCTGTACCGTGCGTTTGGCGGCAAAGTCTACCACAAGAATGACTTCTTTGAACATGTCCGCAAGTCTTCCGTCTCCGGGACCCCCGTCTCCGTGTCCCTTATTATTGACGCGCTGCTCGGGTTGACCATGTCTTTTGAAGAACTACGCATCGGCGACCAAGCGACCGTCTACGAGCTGATGGAGTGGGCGAACCGCAACGATGCATTCGTCCTGTCCGTCGATGTGCCGACGGGTATCGACCCTACCTCTGGTAAGATTGCCATCATCGACGGCGCCCATCTGTACGTCAAGCCGCGATATGTCGTCGCCATAGGAGCACCCAAAAAGGGCCTGCTGGTAGCCGTTACTCCCCCCCCGGACGGGGAGCCAGGACCCTTGAACAGCGGCGCTCACGAGGATGAGTGGCGGTTGTTCATTGCAGACATGGGACTTGGCAGTGCCGTGTGGAGGAAGGCCGGGACCAAGGTGCGCAAGGGCGTCGACTTTGGTGGCAAGTGGGTGCTCGAGATGCAATACCGCGGCGTGGAAGATGATGAGGAGGAGGACTGAGGCCGGCTGCCCGGGATTGTTCGTGGCTTTAGCGAGAGCGGATGGACTAACTGCCTTTTTTTTACTTTCTTCAGACCAGGCTTCAGCGATCATTGTTTTAATATGGGCGGCTTCAAAAAAAAAATTGCATTCTTCCTGGCGTTTGTATTTAACCTTTGCTCGTCAATTGACAGACGCTGTATTATGATCTGGTACATAGCAATGAGCACCCGGAAGGGACAACTTGAGACAGAAACGAGCGGTTCGACTGCTTGGAAGAGCCATATGGTGATTTCGCTGTACGTACGCAGTGTAATGTTACTCGGATAGATGTAATGGCGAAAAAAAGAATCTCGCCGATAGTGTAGACCGTGCGAAGGAGCTGGGGATATATGCAATGGTTCGAATGATATATGGCTGGAGATTTTCAACTTGATGTAGTTATTAGTTATCAAGAGACTGCGTTGTCCACACTCTCTCTTATAGAATAGGTACCTCCTTGTGTAGCGGCATTCTGTACCATCTCGCGAGCCGCTTCCCCTACGATGGCGCTATTTCCCCTGGCTATGTAACTACATAACTAATGCAACGCCTCATCGCGCGGTTCGCGGGCCATTGTGGTGGCATGCGGAGCCAGGACCCCTCCGGCGAAGACAAATCGATGGCCGTGCTCTAGTCACGGAGTGCAGGAGTAACTAACTACCTAGGTAGTTAACGAACAACTCATTTGTACGCCTTTTGCAGGATGCCAAGAACGATGAGGGTCGGGATACGGAGTACGGAGTACAACGGCTTGCAAGGCACAGCCCCTTGTGGGATGTGTTTAATTCCGGAGTTACTCTGTAGTTACTCTGTACTCCGTACTTCGTACACGCCTGAAAGTTGCTAGTCTTTGGTAGGTAGCGTCCTGGCTGGCTCCCCTTGCGTAGCGCGGAATTGGTACGGGTGGAGTAACTATGAGACCAGAATAGAGTGTGGCGTCGCAGAAGAAAGAACGTTAGATTCCCGTCACTGATCAGCGAAGCGGGACTGTCTCTTGAGCGTGTCTGCCGCATGGGTTGTTGACGCTTCTGGGGAATTGATTTTGATTTATTGACCGGGAAGCCACGAATTGAGCGAGTCCAACTCTTGTGACACGCGGCATCGGCAGGGATTGGACGAAGAGATGGGTGGATGCCCCCCGCCCTCTTGTGCCATGTTGCGTCTGATATTCGCGGGAGAATTTGGACATCAAACCAAAGGACGGGAAGGAGGTGCGTGCTCGCGTTGCAGGATGCAAGTCGCAAGACGCGACATGTAAGTTATAGTTGAGGCCTTGTTGGACTACGGAGAATAGAAAGCCATGGCCGGCCCCGTCTCTTTTGTGGTCCAAATTCGGCAGGAAACAGATGCTCATGCCTTTCATTTAAACGGCAAGGGCAGGAGCAATGGGAGAGATTCCCTCTTCTGTACGGAGTACTCCGTAGGTGGGGGGAGGGGAATTGACTTGGAGCCTTGACTCATGAGACTCCCGAGCTGCTGCTGAAGGACGTCGAGTGACAAATTGAACCACCATATTCGGTACTTAGTTTAGCTTCAGAGCTGTGTCCTTGCTGTGCAACGCCTTGCCTCCACAGTGCGAAGTCCTCGAAGCGGCAGCACGTGCAGCGAGTCAGTCTCGAAGAAGCCTAAAGCCTAGTTAGTCGAGAATGAATTGAACTTGGATGCCCTGGACCAGCCCGTCGCCCCGCCGCGCCCGTGCAACGTTCTGATTAGGGGGCCATCAAGCCTGGAAACGTCGCTGGCCAGTTGAGCCGGGCTGCTGTTTGGCTGCATGTGGTGCCCGGATCTGCGGAGCATCGACGCCGCAGGCTCAAGTTGGCACGGGAAACGATGCAGCCACACACGTTGTAATTCTCTCTAGCAAACTCTCACAGCGACTTCATTCCGACGACAATCGAAATAGACCTGCGCATTGCCGGCTCGGATTCGCCCGCCATATCAACATACCATCCGGACTGTATCCCTTTCGCGAGCCAGCACGTCCCAGTCAATCCGCGCGGCAGTCCAACCTGCCTCCGTGGACTTCCCCACGTCAACTCGTCATTCGCATCTGTCACTTCCATCGATGGCGCGCCCTCGCTAGGATCCAGAGTTTCGCTCGTTTGCAACCTGCCGGCAACTCGACTACGGCTGCGCCGTCCTGGACCTGATCTGGTTCCCGCGCCAGTCGGGCACAGGCAAGGCCAGCCATGTCGACAACGACGAACATCGTCCCGCCGGGGACCAAGACCACGTCCCTGGTCACATCACTCCTCTCCGCAACCCTGGCGACGACGTCCTCGGCCATTCTCTCCGCCACTATCACGACGACCACGACGACCACGACGCCCGCTCCTGCTGCGGCGCCGTCGACCTACCCCGGTGACACGAGTCTAAACTCGCACGACCAGTCAAACTCGCCTTCTGTCTCGAATCTTCGCGAGCCCTTCTATGCGACCACGGTACCCATGTGCTATGCTCTGGCGGCCACGACTGTCACTTCATACATGCTCCTCATCATGCTCTTCGTCACCCCCCGGTCCTTCTTGGACGGCGGCGTCGTCTATCTCGGCCGCCGCTCTGGCTTCACCCACAGCTCATCGGGAGGGGACAATATTGGTGGTCGCCCGTGGCTGCAGAAAGTCGCCGCCCTCACTGTGGCTGTTTCTCTTACCATCGCAACTTACGACACGTTTCGTTTTCTGGCTGAGCAGTACAAGTATGGCGCGCAAAATGCCGCTGTTTTGCAAACGGAAGTCATGGGAAGTGTCGAGCTCAGAGTCATCCGGCTCGTGTCCAACTTCTTCCTCTGGCTAGCCCAAGCCCAAACCTTGATTCGCTTATTTCCGCGCCACCGAGAAAAGGTCATCATCAAGTGGGTGGCATTTGCTCTCATCACCCTCGATCTCATCTTTTCTGCCACCAACAGTTTTAACCACGGCGATATCAACCAGAACTATAACCCAATGGCTGGGGGCTTCACGCACCCCATACCAGCGCTGAGTTACATGTTTCAGCTGCTCCTCGGTGTTTTGTATGCAGCTTGGGTCATATACTACGCACTCATGAAGAAGCGATACGCCTTCTACCACCCCTTGATGAAGAACATGTGTCTCTTGGCCATTATTTCATTGGCCGCCATTCTCATTCCTATAGTCTTCTTCATCCTTGATTTGTCGAACCCTACATTCGCGCGCTGGGGTGACTACGTGAGATGGGTTGGAGCCGCGGCCGCCAGCGTCATTGTGTGGGAATGGGTTGAGCGGATAGAGGCACTCGAGCGTGAGGAGAAGAAGGGGGGGGTCCTCGGCAGAGAGGTTTTTGAGGGCGAGGAGATGCTTGAAGTGAGCGCCCTGGACTATCCATGGGATAGAAAACGCAAGCACGGCGGCAATGGCAGCTTCGGGGGCCTTGGAGGCGGCGGGAGAGGTCAAGATGGCAACAACGCCAACGGCAGTGCCAACATCGGTGGCTTCAGAAGCCGGAGCAACCGCAATCACACGCAGTCCAACGGCTGGTCAACTGTATCCGCTATTACTGGCCGGCAACGGGGACAACGTCGCACTACGTCGCAAGGTTTGGCCCCTGAGCAGACAGCACAGCGGACAGTGGGAGACATATTCAGGCCACATTGGCCCGCGCGACCTCCTGCTGTCATGACCCCAGTCAGCAGAACCGACACCCCAAGCGCCGCGAGCACGGTGTACGCCGTTCGGTATCAGCCTTCCTCAGAGACGACAGGCCGTACACCGGACCCTTTGGCTCGAACATCAGATATATACGCCTCTCATCCCGAGCAGCAGTCAGTCCCTCTTCCGAACGCGAATGCAGAATCGCCACCCCAACCATCACCGCAACAACAGACTCATCATCAAGGTACCGCGGACCTAACAAGACAAACTAGCTCCCCCCGAACCAGCCAGACCCGCGTGGAGAATACATCACCCGGACGGCAAAGCGAGCAGGGACCGCGGCCATCAACAAACGGTACAACAGATTTAGAGGCAAATTCGTCCACTCCAGACCGGACAGACCGTTGGCGGGCATTGACGCAGGCACCAGCGAGTCGCCGGTCTACGGATCGGCAAGGGCCGGTTCCCACGCAAGAGGCGAGCCGGCACGACCCGATGGGAAGCCGGTGGGACATCAAGTCAAGGCTGGAGATGTTTGCAGCGAACCAAGCAGACAAGATACGCGAGAAGTTCCGACCAACGACTGACACGGAGAGTCTACCGGTGACGTTTATCCCGGCACCCCCACGGCAAGGGACGGCCCTCGAGCAGGTGCTGGAGGAAGAAGGAATAAGCCGGCGATCCACATCGACAGATTCGGACGATGAGCACCGGCGGGCGCATGCGCAGACCAGTCATGTGGGCAACGGCCAAAATGGGCGTATACGCGACGATTCATCCAGGGACTTGGTGAGCCCTCCTCTCTGGCCAGGAGTCAGACGACGTCTGGTGACGTACGAGAATGACGACGAGTATTCCTACACAGATGGATCCCTCGAGTCGAGCAGCGACGAAGACGAGAGAGAGAATGCCTCCGAGGATGGTTCGGGACCTTTAAGAGGTGGTGACGCTGATGGATCAGCTCCAAGAGGGTAGTGATGCCGTCGACTGATGTTGGTTGTCTTTTCAGCGAGGCGTTTAGGATTCCTTGACAGGATGTTTGTGAGGAACATTCTGGTTGCACATGTCCGTATGGGGGCTTCTTGCGACGAACTTTCAATACACACGAGCTTGATCATACACACGGAGGGCGGTGATTGCAGGCACACACATTGCATATATTTACTTTTTCAACCCCTTAGGCAAAGAGGGGGGGGGCGGGTTTCTCGCATGGGCAGGTTAGGATATCAGCGGTTAAGGTTATGAAACCCATCAGGCGTTTGAAAGGGGTCATCTGTACCACTAGCATGGGTACACAAGAGGATTGAGTAGCAAAATGTGCCTATTTCCTTTCTTTTTCATGGATGTGTAGGTGCAAGATGGCATAGCACATATGTCTGTCTTATGGCCAAGACCGCCAAGAGCCGTCCAAACGCGGACATCTGGAGTCCCTGCCAGCCAGGTCCACCAACGACCACCCCCCTGTTGCGCAGCACTCGATTTGGGCCTTGGCGCATCTCCTGATTGGCCAGACAGGCTGGGCTCGCAAATTGCCCATGTGGAGGCACGGGACATGAAGAGCGGGCACGGGATTGGGATGTTGGGGTGGCCTCTGCGATTGCCGGCTCGTCTTGACCCAGATGTGCCTCTGAACAAGAGGAGAGGAGCATCGGGCGTGTCCCTGGAGATAAGTTGTCGACATGACAGCGTGGGATGCTGTGGGAGGACTGTGTATTTTGCTTGCATTGGGGGGGGGAGGGGAGGGAAAGACAGACGATGACGTCGCCGAGAGACTTGCACGTCTCACTCGCTTTCCATTGGTCAAAGTATAAGCCGTCATTGAAGTTCCCAAGTAACTCACACAGACCAAGCACAATGGAAAAGGGGACCGGCGGCTTGGACCAGAGCAAACAAAAAGAAAGCTATGGCATCAGCCTCGGGGAAGGAAGGAAGGCGCAAGTCCAATTTCCTCCTGCCCACCCCCCCCCCAACAACCAATCCCACCGACCGACCTTTTCCGCACCGCGACTTGCCCGCCTTCCCAACTTCTTCAACACCATAAAAAAAAAAAAAAAGGGACTCCGACAACGACCAAGGAGAGGCACACGCAAAAACACCTCTCCCCCGAAGAACACCGCAACCATGTCGGAGCCCTTTCCACTGCTCAACAGTGCGGCCGAGCAATTGCACAGCCTCGAGGTCGAGGGCACGCGACGGCGACGGAAATCCAGCGGTCTCGGCAGCGACATTCGCGCAGGCGACACGGGCGCCCCGGCCTTTGCGTCGAGCAAGGCCAGTCTCGAACGTCACCAGCAGCAGCAGCACCGCCGCTCGTCGGCCGCGGCCTCGTCTTCGTCGTCAGCACCCCATGGCAGCGCCGGCAAGCGCCTCTCCAAGCGTCGTCGCGCGCGCGGGCTGCTCTCACGCGTGCGGCAGACGTGCGTGAAGCACACGTGGGTGCTGCCCCTGGCCATCCTGTGCGTCTTCCTCTCCGGCTACGCCCTCAACCCGAGCGACGCCAACCCGCTGCACAACTTCATCTTCCTCTCGTATCCCCTGCCGCACGACGACCCGTCGCGGCCCGCTCAGTACGGGAAGGGGGCCTGGGACTTGGCCTTTGTCGCCTTCTACACCGTCGTGCTCTCCTTCACGCGCGAGTTCATCATGCAGGAGCTGCTCCGGCCCTGGGCTCGCGCCGCCGGCCTCAAGCGCAACAAGCAGGCTCGCTTCATGGAGCAGGCCTACACCGCCGTCTACTTCCTCTTCCTCGGCCCGGCCGGCATGTACGTCATGTCCCGCACCCCCGTCTGGTACTTCAACACGCGCGGCATGTACGAGGGCTTCCCGCACCGCACCCACGAAGCCCCCGTCAAGTTCTACTACCTCTTCCAGGCCGCCTACTGGGCCCAGCAGGCCATCGTCCTGCTGCTGGGCATGGAGAAGCCGCGCAAGGACTTCAGGGAGCTCGTCGGCCACCACATTGTCAGCCTCGCCCTCATCGGCCTCAGCTACCGCTTCCACTTCACCTACATGGGCATCGCCGTCTACACCACCCACGACATCAGCGACTTCTTCCTCGCCACCTCCAAGGTCCTCAACTACCTCGACCACCCCATCGTCGCCCCCTACTTCTTCGTCTTCGTCTGCGTCTGGATCTACCTCCGCCACCTGGTCAACCTCCGGATCCTGTGGTCCCTCTTCACCGAGTTCCGCACCGTCGGCCCCTTCGAGCTCGACCTGGCCACCCAGCAGTACAAGTGCTGGATCTCCCAGTACATCACCGCCTCCCTCCTGGCCTCCCTCCAGGCCCTCAACCTCTTCTGGCTCTTCTACATCATCCGCATCGCCTACCGCTTCGTCAGGGACAGCACCGCCAACGACGACCGCTCCGAGGACGAGGACGACGCCGAGGAGTCCGAGCCCCCCCGCGAGAAGACCCTCCTCCCCGCGCTAGAAGTCAACGGGAAAGCCGTCAGCGGAAACGCACACCAGATCCCTATCGAATGAACTCATCCAGAACACGAAGCATGTAAAAAAAAAAAAAAGAAAAAAAAAAGACACCACGTATAAGTCGTCCCCTCCTCCCAAGAGGATCCGACGCCATTACACTATATAATTTTAACTCATTTTTTTATGTATTCTTTTGGGTTTTTTTTTTTTTCTTTTTCAAAAGAGAATACGCGTGGCATGAAAGACGGCGTTGCAGGATATTTCCCATCACTCGTTCGCAAAAGGTTGTTGCGACGGCGCAATTCCAGGACCGTCCTATCCCTTCCTCAGCTCGGGCGCGGCGCAAATCTCACCAGTGTCAGTCAGTCATAGTGTGTGGCCGCTACTTGTATCATAAATATATATATACACTTGTAATGCTGGTCCTGCGTCGTCGTCTGGCTCGCTTGCTTGCTTGCTTGCTTGCTTGCGTGTGACCCCCTTTTTTTTTCGGTTCCAACGAACCCCTTTTCTGCTTCGCCGAAGCGGGCATCTCTTCTCCCGCCGCAGCATTCACTGTGAGCAGACCGTGTGTGTTTTCACAAGTCCGCGACTAGGGGCACATCGTCGGATGCATGTCTGTTGTCATTAACTATTGTAGTCTGTATACCCCAGACAGCTATGCCAACTCTCTCCTCCGGGCACGCGTTGGCCTCCCCATCATGTATCGGAAACGAAAAGCCTAACTACCTACTCGGTTGCCCTCCCCCAGGTAACAACATAGGCACTTGACTCATGATCGATGCCGTTGACCGTTGACCGTTGACCGCTGACTATCAATGGAGCACAGGCAGCAAGTACGCGGTTACAGATCAACACGTCGAGTCTTGTCATTCCTGCCCTAGCCTCTACTACGTACGCGCGAGCTGAGTAATACCAGTTTTTAAAGCAAAACGAGTATCAAGTCCGCTAAACTCCGCTTGTGAAATTGTCCCTTCATTTCCTCCTAGTACCACTAGGCTCCCAGTTTCCGTTTCCTGTCATGAACCATGCCTGTGCGTGTGCGTATTACTTTAATTTTTCCCACCCGTGCCCGGAGAGAGAAAGTAGAATAGACAGCAAGAACAAAAACTAACTTCCAGAATAACAAAATATCTTTCATCCCCCACATCTCGTTTGAGGGCTCTCACCAAATGGTCTGATTCCGAGCCCTTTGCGGTTGGACGCGTTGCGTTTCATACTTAGTAGCATGAAAGAAAGAAGACAAGTAGAAAGCAGAGGAGAACATTCCGATTCCTGTAAATAGAAGCAATACACACATTCCTGGGTCCAATGACCGAGGAGATTGACAGGAGGCAAGACCCCTGCTATTATTCATCACCACTATTATTCATCACCACAGTACCCCCTTGGTAACACTAGTGCCCAAGAGGTGCCATGTGTAAGCTGGTTTAGTTTGGTGATGAAATGGCCCGCCGCGCGGGTAGCACCAGAAAGAGTCGCGAAAGTCAATGGAAAGGAGGGGAAAAAAACCAAATTCGCCGAGCTTCCACCTCATGGCAATAGCCGGCTGTAAAATGAAAGCATTAAGTTGGATAAAATGAAGCGAGTATGCTCAAGCTCCCAAAGGGACAAAGAAAGAAAAAAAGACTATAACAATAAATAGGCTTTGCTCCAAACGCCGGTCCGATGCAGTCTTGATGCGGTGTCGATCGTGATATAAACGAAGTATTCGAGAAATTAAAAGTGACGTCGCACTCATACGTTGACCGTTGGCGAAAACGTTATCAATGATATCAAAGACTGGGCCGTAGCCAAAGCCTTGCATGCCAATGGAAAAAAAATACTGGTCGTGAAGCCAACGCTCACAAAATGGCTTCCTGTGCTCTGTCTTATCTCGCCACAAGAAAAAACTCGATGAGACTGCAGTCTGCGGGATTCTCAAGTCGGGTCCGGCTCGGGTTACCTCGACCGGCTTTAATGCCGATCGCGGTCGTGAGTATGAGTCGACTCAGCATCAGACGAAGAGGATGACGATGCCGAGGTAGTCTCTTCTCCGATGTTTCCACGACTCGTGGCATTACCGGAGAGAGTACCGGAAGAGCCGATGCTATGATAGTCTTCCATTGTGGCCTCCTCTGGCGTTTTAGAACCCATGTTGGCTCGCCGTACGGCCCTCGCCGCTTTCAAGTGTGCCGCCCGGGCAGCATCCAAAGCCCGTTCAGCCCGAATTTGCTTCTCCCACATCGAAGCATATCGTCCGTTGGCATCCAACAGCTCGTCATGAGTTCCCCTCTCAACAATCTCACCAGCGTGAAGGACAATGATCTGGTCAGCGTGTGTAATAGTGGATAGTCGGTGTCTGTTCAGGGTGTTAGTGACATGATGATTCTCGGCGTGAAATCTTGCTAGAAAGGCTTTTGTGTTGACTCACGCAATAATAAGCAGGGTTCGCCCTTCTCCCAGGTTCCACACATTATCCTGAATCTCTTGTTCGGTATGCGTGTCCAGTGCTGACGTGGCTTCGTCCAACATGATTATCTTTGGGTCCTTTAGGATCGTTCGAGCAATGGCTACCCGCTGCTTCTCACCTCCGCTAAGTCTAAGCCCCCTCTCCCCAACCTGGGTATCATACTTGTCGGGGAAACTCATGATTCGATCATGGATGCTAGCAGCACGGCACGCTGCGTAAACCTCTTCTTCAGTGGCCGATGGATTTGCATACTGAAGATTATACATCAGGGACTCATTGAACAGGGTTGTGTCCTGCGGCACGACCCCAATCTGTCGGCGCACAGACTCAATGGTTAAATCTTTGACATCTTTGCCGTCAAACTCTATGCTACCCTCGTCACAATCATAGTAACGAAACATGTGGCGAAATATTGTTGACTTTCCACCACCTGATTCGCCAACAAATGCTGTCGTGGTTCCAGGTAGACATTCGAAGCTAATGTTGCGCAAGGCTGGTTTGCGTCTGTCGTAGGCGAAGCTCACGTTTTTCCAACGAACCTGTCCGCGAAATTTTGTAAGGGGGACGGCGTGTGGTGTGTCGATAACCGTGGGCTGAATTTTGAATAGTTCCAAGAGTCGCTCGCCTGAGATCATGGCCTGCTGTACTGTCCTGTAGAAGGTGCCGAAGAAGTTCAGAGGGCCTTGGAGCTGAGTCAAATAAGCCACCACAGAAAACCAGTTCCCTGGTGACCGAACGCCTACGACAACTTGCCAGCCACAGACCAAAGAAGCGATGATCCTACCCAGGTTGAAAACCAGGGTTTGGCAGATGTTCATGATGACCATGCCCATCTGCACTTTGATCTCGGCTCTCTGGAATACGTTGACCTTGTCCCGGTATCGTCTGGATTCGAAGTCTTCCGCGTTGAAGTATTTCACAGTTTCGTAACTCGAGATTGAATCATTCTTGACAGCCTCCTCTTCGCGATCAGCGTTGGTCATCTCACGTCTGTGATCAGCACGCGTGGCCGCCATCTTGATGGTCATATATAGGTACCAGCATGTATTGACGAGATTGATCTCGGCGTAGAAAGGCCCAAAGAAGTAGTTGAATAGTATTATAGAGAGGAACAGGTCAAAGAGCATCGGAAGGACTTGAAATGTCACCTGTTCAAGAAACTGATTTATTGCCGAACCCTTGTTCAAAGCGGACAAGACCTCGCCGGTGCGCTTTGACAGATGGAAGTCGAGACTAAGACAGTGCACATGGTTAAAGGCCGCAGTCGTTAGCCCTCGGTACGAATATTGGGACACCGGGATCCAAAGAAGTGATCTCAGAGAGCCAAGTAGGCCCGTTTGCCCCTGAAGAATCCATAGGCCCCCCAAGATAGCAAAATCCTGGAAAGGAAAGTTGTCCACTGTCAGAGGTTCACCACGCTGCACTATTCGGACTGCCTCGCTGAGTCTATCAACAACACGTCCAATCTGCCAGGGAACCGTTGCGTTGACGCATCGCTGAAGAATCACCAAGATGAAACAAAAGAGCACCTGAAGTTGTAGTCGAGTCGAGTCCTTCGGCCATAGGTAGGGAAAGAACAAGGAGTATCCGCGAACGTACTCCACCCATGTTCGACGAGGAAGCTTTTCCGGGCGGTAAAATGCGACCTGCTCTTCCTTACGGGAAGCACCATAGCTTCCGTTTCGAGTTGCACTCGACAAGGTCCGTCTGCGCGATCGTCGTTCCTGTGAGCCCAACGTCTGGCCATGGCCATTAGCCGCCTCATACGAGCCGTTGGTCCGGCCATTGAGCAATGGTGTAGACTCTGAGCAACGGGCTGCTTCAAGCTCATGGTCGTCACGGCGGACTTTCATAACCCAGGCAATGCAGAAGAAGCAGATGAGAGCCACGATGTGCAAAACGCGAACGAGATAAAGTGCTAAGTCGATCTTTGTCCAGTAATCTATGCAAGTCTCCTCATCTTCAAAATCGGCCGTCCGAAGCGAGCGTACAAAGTGGCAACCGGCTGCTGCAATGAAGGTGGTAACAAAGAGTACAAGCTCACCGCCTAGTCCCAGAGCCCAAATTGCAAGGTGGACAATATTCGGGCCTTTCCTCCAGTCAAAAAGAGAGAAGAAGATGTAGAGGTAGAAGAAGGTGGAGCCAGTAACGTGGACCTAGCGATTCGTGAATAAGTTAGCGACATGATTCCCATGAGGTCGAAGATCTGGGGTGCTAGGGAGAAGTCCTCTGTTTTTTCAGGACTCGAAACATACCACAGTCCATTCACCTGCCCAAGGCAAGCCTTCTTTGGACCACTTGTAAGGGTCTTCGTGCCAGAAGGCGTGAACAAACATAGACACGCCAGTGCCAATGTAGCTCAGGAACACCATAGCCGATAGGTACCGGAAGACATTCTTGGCCGCTGTCCCGAAACGCGGACCCAATTTGCGCTCGCCATCGTCTCGCTTCTTACGCTTCGTGGTGGGCAAGGGCTTCCCACCAGGACCCTTGACAGTGGGTTGGACGAGGTCCTCTTCCTTCCTCGAGTTGTATACGCTGTACAAGGCGGCACCAGTTACAAAGGTGAAAAGAAGCACCAGTGAGTATAAAAGTTGCGTCTGACGGAGAATGGCGTCGGTCAGATTGTCGTGGTCAAAAGATGGTCCTAGGTCTCTTGGATCAGGAGGCTGATTCTCGTCGGCGGCTCCCATGGCGGACTATAGCATGCGATTCATGCAAACCGTTAGCAGAGGGTCGGAGAGGGGCAATTGCATCGAAAATGCCAATGCATGATTTGGAAGAGATTCTTGCAAGGTGAGAAAAGTGAGAAAAGCGGTTGCCTGTGAAAAAGAAGGAACTTGGCCCCCCGAGCAGGGGAGTGGTAAGAAATGGGAAAGTGGCTCGATGCCAACACTTGTTGGTCCCGGAACGAGGAAGAGGCGGTAAAGTGCCCATTCTTGTAGTCAGAACACACGATTGCTTTTTTTTTCTTCGCACCACCTCCTCGATGGAAAGTAAATCGGGCAATTACCACATCAAGTAAGATGAAACAGCTGGCGGGGTGGGTGCGGTCACATACAGAGATTTAAGAGTTGGCAGATCACCTGGAACAAACCATTGCCCTGTCCAATGTCAATTGGCGGCGGTTGGTGATGCGTAGGCGAATGGGGGCGATTTCTTTGCGTACACCCGCAATAACAAGTAGCCCAAGAGCGGGCCAGGAGGAGGAGGAAAGAAACGATCGGCAGGGAGAAGGAGAAGAGAAGAGAGGTTCGGAGGCAAGCAATGAAACGAGGAAAAAAAAACGAAGGATGGTGGTTGAAGCTGAAGTTGAAGGTTGCGGCAATGTTGCAGATGTAAAGGCTAAAAGCCGAGGGTTGAAGGGCCCTCGGACTAAGTACTCCAGCGCCAGAGGCCATGTTCCACGAGAGGTTCCAAGGTCCCCGTAGGTCTCTAGACCGAGGCGGCGCCAGTGCCGCAGGTATGTCGGGTCTGTTTAGGTGCCGTGGTTGCCGTGCCCTGGAGGAGTGCAAGTGACAGTACCGCACGGTACCTTGTTCCCCGGTGCTAGAGGGACTTCCGATTGCTTGTGCAGTGCCTGTTGTAAGTGTTGCAGCTGTCAACTGCCCGCCGGATGGCACATGCAGATTGACCGGGCCACACTGCTGGCACGCAGTTGCACGTAAGTACCAGACTTGCGTACGGAGGAGTGGCTTTCAAAGTTGCACACCAGCCAGCCTAGTTACTTGCTTGACACTTAACACTAGCTGCACCAGTTGCGCATGTGCACACCCTCCTCCGCCCAACGTGCAACTTGTCAACCGTCATCGTTTTTCTTCATACGGTTCCTCGGTACGTGGCTGCCATCTACGTTGTCTCTTCTTGACTGTCTCTACGGCGCGTATAACTGTCTCTCTTTCCATTTTCCTCTGCCTGTCGGTCGGCCTTTTCATCCATCTGTCTCTCTGTCTGCCCTTCCTGGCTTGGCAGGATGATGGTTCACGTCTGCACTGTGCAATGGCTCGCCTCTCTCAAAGGCCCCTTTACTATCGAAACCATCGAAACCTCCGGATAGACTATACACACCTTCACCACAGACACACCGACCGAACCAACGGATCAATGCATCAATCACACTGTAACCACGCTTGCTACCGATGGAGGTCTGTCCCAGCAGCGCGTCCAACCCTGACTTGGCCACTACCTTCCTCCACCATCCTGCACAAGACCCTTGTCTTGTGCAGTCTGGTCGCCCCCTCCTCCTGGTCCCCGGCGCGTCGATGGGTCTAGCACAGACTAAGTACGGTGGGTTTGTGGGTGTGGGTGTGGGTGAGGGCGAGGGCGAGGGCGAGGGCGAGGGCGAGGAGTGCATGTGGGCGGTGCGGCATGGGAGTCGGATTAGCAATGGAGTTGGGAGCAGCCACGAGCCATGAGGACGACGAGAGAGTGGCTGTCCGCCTGATGTATTGTGTGCGCATTCCCATGCCTTTCAAACCAACCCCCCCGGAAGAGGATATCTTAAGGTATGGAGAATTGGTGTTTACACGTTGTGTTCTTTGCCGGCATATAACCCATATTCAGCGGCTTGGCCCCGAAGCCTTTCGGTCAACGGGCGCTTTCGGGACCTGCCTCTTTGACTCTGCTTTGCTGAAGCAATGGGGCGTGAGAGCGATGAGGAAGGGGGTGGCTGTTTCAGTCAAACTTCGACGGACTTGGTCATCGTCTTTGGGCCCGGGCCATGGATGTTGTGTTACCACACAGGAATTCGTACAGAACCGGCGGCATGATTGATCTGAGCATTGAACATTGGCCCTAGACCACCGGGACATGGATATGGGCCATGGCATATCAACACTGTACTCCGTACATTGTAACTTATTCACTATACTCCGTACGTTCCAAGGTTCTTCCAAATTGAATGGAGACACACGACACACGACACTGGGACCACAGAACACAGAACACAACATGCCATGACACCGCATCATATTGAGACGTTTGATGCCCTCGTCACGATTAATGCTTTGTTCCTAGCTTGACACGTAAACCACATTGTCTGCATGGGTTTCTATAGGGTTCTATCTCGTATGCCTGCCATGCACATCACTATCGGAGCCCAGAGCCAGGACCGTGTGCTCGCCGTTAAACCGCTGAGCCTGACACGAGCTCCCTCGCGAGCTTGTTGCATCTTTGCCAGCTTGTCCACACTCCAGCTTCGCTTCATAAACAAGCCTGGGTGGGTGCTACGGGTCTTGAGCCCTTGAGTGCTCCAATGCCCAGTGCCCAGTGCCCAGTGCCCAGTGCCCAGTGCTCAGCGCCCAACCCGTACTGTCATTACGTATACTTGACCGTAACCCAAGAGACCCATCGATCCTTCGCAGCTTTGGATAGTATGAGACCTTGGCGACCGCAACAGGAACAGACGGCGCAGCGCCGGCTCGCAACGGCAGCAACGGCAACCAGGTCATGCTGTCCGTCGTCACGTCAGTGGCCAATTCTACAATGGCTCTGGGGTCACATCCCTGCTCCAGGGTTCTGGTCATTGGCCCTGCTCCAACGATCCAGGCGTCTGGATGGAATGGAATGTCAACGTCGCTTGGACAGGTACTCCGTACTCCGTAGTAGTACCTCGTTGACAGGCGACAGATTGACGGCCAGCTGGTGCCGCTCTGTGGAGACAATGACCAAACAGCTACCCTCCAGCATCCTCTCTCCGTGGTAGCGCAGGTCCTTGGACTCCTAGACTGGTTGACTCCCGGACTCTTGGACTCGTGAACTTGGACTCTTGGATGGACTCTTGGACCCTTGGACCTGTTAGCCGCCCGGTGGGGCAGCTGACTTCGCCCCAAGTGGCCTTGGCCTGGCACTGATGCTCAAACATCGATGAGGAAGGGCTCGGAAGACGCTCGAACATTGAAAGGTCCACGTCAACTGGTCCCGAGGCCTAAGGGTAATGAGCAGATTAGTGGTCAACCGTCATAGAATTGTACAGCCACGCCCGATCAAAGCCAGAGCCACGGCCACGGCCAGAATGAGGAAGATTGCATAGAGAGCGGTTGATCGCGAGTGATGTCTTGGCTTCCAATGGCCAGGTAGCATTTGCGGCTATCAAGGCGACGAGTAAGCGCAGCAGCTTGTCATTCATCCATGGCGTGTCCATGATCGAAGCATTGGAATGACATTGTATCCGGATGCCACGAATACAATGCGTGTAGTTATACGGTACGCAAGTCGGGG
Organism: Metarhizium rileyi; assembly: GCA_031753515.1. Taxonomy (NCBI): domain Eukaryota; kingdom Fungi; phylum Ascomycota; class Sordariomycetes; order Hypocreales; family Clavicipitaceae; genus Metarhizium; species Metarhizium rileyi. The sequence continues at coordinate 2,934,366 of JAUKVO010000003.1, read as the reverse complement.
CATTGCATGACTGGCGGGATTATGAATACGCCACTGCTTTCGGCTCAGTCCACCCTTTCTAAAAAACAGCACGTGGTATGTATATGATTTTCCACTCACGAGTTCTTGCCAACGGGCTGTGCCATCCATCAATCATGTTGCCACTTCGGCAGTGGTCTAGGGCGTCTAGGGCTGCCAACAAACTAATATCCCGAGTGCTCCATACTCCCAAGTCATGGTTCAATCGTGATTCAACAATGGCAGCCTCTGGGTGAAGCTAGCACCACTTTACTTGGAGAGTCGACCAAATACGCCATGCAGCTGCCATCAGGTAAACCCAATGCCAAGAGAATGACAGGAACGGCAGGGCGATCTGACATTCCTTCAACTCGTGACATACATTATCCCAATGTCCTGGATCCGAGTCTGCGGGGTTCTTACTTTTGCCTAGCCCGTGGTTGTGTGTCCCGAGCTAGTCAGCAAACCTGCCCGTGATCAAAACTGTTTTCGCAAACGAAGATGAAGCATTGCTCCTAGGCACTTTCCGAGCGTGCACTGCGACTGAGACAGCTACAGAACCCGCTAACGCCTAGCTCATACAGAAGGTGGTGTTGACTTACGGCAAAGGGTACTTCGGCTGTTGTCATCTGGTCTGCGCAGCTTTCGCCTTCCTCTTGCTAAGACGTGGTTAATTAGCTAAACTAATACGCCTGGAGAAGGTCCAGATTGCTTCGGTACACCATATTGCAGTTGGCTAATTAGACCTAGCTTTGATGACGCACGAGAGATAGCCGCCCCGCGTGCTTTGGTTGCACACTTCGGGGTTTGATGGCTTTGGGCTAAAAGATCACGGGCCTCGGTCCTGTGAGTCGGGCCCTTATCCAATGCGCAACCTTGCAGCGGCTGTGCTGAACTGGAAACAAGGTAACAAAAAAATTTTCAATTGACCGCTGCTTTCAGGGAGTCCTTTTTCCAGCAGATGCCGTCAAGAAACTTTCTCATCTATGCTTGCTCTCCAATCATGCTGTTGATGTCTCGCTTTTCAACTTGCCCATGACTTATATAGGTACGTACGGGTGGTGAAGGTTTTGTGTAAGCAGAAGGGAATCAGCAGGCCACTTTGTGTGAGCCGGTGTATGGAGTCAGGTTCTTGGTCGAAGATGTTGATCTCCAGCGCTAAGCGTAGTCAAAAAGGCCGCAATGTTCGCGGCGCCTGACATTTGGGATCAATTCCTGATTTGTAAGTTTCGAGACTTGGAGTATGTCGGACACAATCTTGGATGTACTGTTCCCTGCCCCCGGGCCCGTGTGGGAAGCTGTGGCTAAAGGCGCTCTGTATGCTCATGCGTCAGGGGACTGCAAGGTGGTGTAGATGACAGGCCTTTACAAGGAAAACGCATTGTGCAAACAGTGTCCAGCAAAGCTTTCAAGAGTCGCGAGAATTTTTGATATTTTGAATGGCATGTGGAGGTGGCGTTGTACTCCGTAGGCCGTTTGTTGGGGATGAACGAGCAACGCACCTGCCACCAGTCTTAACCGCGCTGTCGAGCCTCATGATTGGTTCTCCCGTCTCGAAGTCATGTGCTCTTTATGTCTCGAGTCAGGGATCATGGTTCTTACTCTTTCTGCCTTGCCCACGAATAGAAGCTTGGGCATTCGGAGCTCGCTTTGTCCAGCAGCAGACCTTTCAGCGAGTCCATTCAACGCCAAGGCTCGCCGATGCCATTTACCACGAACGACACTATCGAATGTCAATGTCTATCTACCAAGTGGCCCTGGTTTCTTGCATTTGAAGTCCAGCCATGGCCGTCCTCAACACCGTCACTTTGTCCCAAGAGCCTGGGCCGACCCTGCAAAACCTTGTTTTCAGGTGCAACTTGAGCCGAACAAGCATTTCTGAAACTACAGGATACCAAAGACATCCCAGACCTGGCCTACCAACACCCAAGCTGTGGATCTCCTCGCATCCAACCGCATGTGGTCAAGCTACACATGTAAACAGACGACAGATCCGTCACTGGCTGCTTTGGTCAAGGGGGTTTCGGCTCTCGATTGAGGCAGGAAGAGGCTGCCGGTAAAGACAGTATGTATGTATGCATGAAGTCGGTGATATCATCCATATATACACATACATATATGCATCGTTCTGGACGATCGTGCAGCACCCCTTCATGAACACAGATAACGTTGACAATAACTGACTTCCAAAAACTAGTTCAAAAGTCAACGAACGAATAATCATTCAGGGAGCTTGCAAACATATGAGACTTGCTTTTGCCGGGCAATCTGGCAATCTAAATTTTCAGCCAGGTGGCCCTAATTACATGATAGCCCAGCAAGCGCACAGACGTTGGGCCTAGGATCGTTACTATTACGTAGTCCTAAGTGCTGAGGCTGAGGCATCATTGCACATCGCAGAAGACGATTGAGGTAATGCTCTAGAGCTTCTTCCAGTAGCAATGCGTATACATAGCCCTTGAAGCTACATGTGATAGGCATGCAGAAGCATGCTCTGCACAAAATGCCGCAATCTAGTCGATGAGATATCCCACGAGGGACACTCACACCGCAGATCAAGACGGGGAGACGAGCGGACGTGCAATCCTTGTAAGTCGCGCGGCCTAAGAACGCAGCTTCCCCGGAAAAGCCACAGAGAGAAGAGACAACACGGAACAAGAGGGCGGCAGCTTCAAAGGCCGCGCGCATGCGGATTTGTCCACCGAGAATCGCAACAACCGATCGGAAAGGGTTGGCGGGATTCCAAATTCCATCTACTCGTTAGGTTGCCCGTGCCGACGGGCTCAATTCCGTCTCCCGGTCAGTCCCCGCTTGCCCACGACTTTTCATCGGTCAAGGGGAACAAGAAGACGGCGCATGCAGAATCTTATCCCTACATTCGGGTTGTGTCTTTGGCCACTCACTAGGTTGCTCAACAAAGGAGAGATTGCGGTACTGGGTCGGAGTAGTCACCTGGCTCCATCATTTTGGGACGTGAAACAGCCTCTAGTTATTTCTTGACCGGTTCTTCATTCAGTACTGCGTGCATCACCGCACTTATACTTGGAGCCCCGATAAGTTGCCATAGTTGAGAGTTTGTACGAAGTCCTATATTGTATTCCGTACATGGTACATCAACTCCATGTGGTGTAGCGAAGTTCGGAGGCCGCCTTCACGTCCTGTTGCAGCAACGTCGTCTCTTTCTAAGTGCTTCATTCTGCTTCTTCACTTTGTTTCAGCTAACACGTTCAAATTGGCAGTTGTGTAATTCACCCATGCGTGTTATTTGCCCCCTAAACCCCCCCCTTTTTTTTTTCTTTTCTCCTTCACCGCTCCCAACTATGTATGCATCGAGAACCAGCTTCCAGGTACATCCGTGGCGCTCACAGCTGCATATAATGACTGGCCCTGGCAGACGCCCCAGAGCGAGTTGCCAACTCGGGATCCGTTCCGTCTAACTGTGGTGTCCACGCATCTCTCACCTCTCATCTTTTTTTTATCTTTTATTGTTTGGTTTTTAGCGCGGACAACTACTTCTTCCGCGAGTCAAGGGAGGGCACGGATGAGAAATGGTTGGGTTGCGTCCACGTTTCGACGTTCTGGGCGATGGGTGGAATATCATATCAAAAACTACCTGTAACATTTCTTTCATCTGCGCCGTAAGATACAGACCATACTCATGGGCATACGAGTGGTCGTTTCGGTAGCGCGGTGCTGTGGAGGGCCTAGTATCCCCGTTTGTACCTGACTTCTTGAGATCGTGACTCAACTGCTTCGGACTCTTGATGTTATTGGCCAATCTGTCAATGACAGGCAATGTGGGCGATGACTCATTGGATCCAAATGAGACTTGGACATATGCTCAAAGCAACCCAGCAAAAAGAAAGTCCAGTGTTACTCACGTCAGTCGAGGACGATGGCTGGCGTGAGTGCGTTACAAGGTCCAGAAACCGGCTCAAGCTTGTTGTCGTTGTAAGTACTTGAGCATGTCAACTACAGTCTCAACGCAGGTACATGCGTATACAGACATACATATGCCGGTCACCAGCCATATCGATGGGCTAGTCCACTTCCTTCAAAGGTCAGTTGGACAATATAACTTTGGTCTCTCGGCTAGTCAGCATCTCTCAAGCTGTCATGGGCCAATGCCAATGCTAGGGATTGTGATGCGGGCCTAGGGGCTCGTTGTTTCCGTAAAGGCCTCCGCGTTACAGCGCAGGTATTGGTTTCAATCTTACTAGGAATCGCAGCGTTTTAGCAGCATCCAGGGACAAGAGGGATAACGGAAACACGGATACGGAGACCAGGGAACGGTTTATATTCACTGCCAATCATTGCCAACATGTTCTCATAGCATGCCGTCTTGAAGACCACCCCGGCTCCCGGCTCCCTGGCCCTCCTCAGGTAGGATACCAATTATAGAATCCCAGAGTCTCCTTGAATTAACAGCTCTTGCCGGTATCTAGACAATCTGGTTTTTGTTTTTGTTTTTGTTTTCTAACTTGCACGAGTCGTCTGCAGGAGACCAGCTTAGGACTATCAAAAGGACTATTAACATAATATCAATGGTTGCCAAACTAGGCTGGGAAAAGGAAGAGCCTTGCAATCAACTCGGAGCCACATGCGGAGTCTTTTCCCGACGAAGTGCGCAATCAGAAAGAGCAGAGACTTGATATTCAATAATGACTTGCCCTGGCGACGCCTCAGTAAGCTTGTTTGAGTTTGGCCATGTTCAAGTGCCGATGCGTTTCATTGATCTCCCTCCAACCTGGTCAATATAATCAGAACAGCCCAGTATGCATCGTCGTGTGATGCTTGGCTACAAATGGCTCTGCTTCCAGTTTAGGTTGGGTTTGACGGCTCAATAAGACATTTGCAATTCTACCAGCCACCAGAGTAAAACAGTCAGTTGTCAGTCAGGAGTTCCATCGCGGGAGGGCAAGGCAGCAGCCGGTGTCAACATGGAACGCCATAGTATGCAGCGGATGTCCTGCTCCCGCACTCAGCCTCGCATTCGCCACCTCGTATAAGTTACGAGCTGGGTCGGTTCTGGCATGTAGGGATTAGGGCTACCAGGGCGAGAGGGCGAGAGGGCTCAGGGCGAGAGGGCTCCTCCTTTGTCCAGTTTGCCGGTTCAAATCAACCAGTCAGCAGTCAGCAGTCAGCAGTCAGGCAGTCAAACGAATTGTCTTCACAATCAAGAGGGGTTTGGGAAGGGGAAGGCAAGAAGTCGTGTGGAGGCGCATCGGTCGGATCGTGAGATGGTGGGCGACTTCCCACAAGTTGCCAAGCTCCAATACGTCCGTCTCCCTGTCGACAGTTGATTCGGTCTTTGTTTGGGTTGGCCAATCGAGATGCTGCATGGCACGTCGTCGCATGTGACGACATTTGAGCAAGGATTGGTGGAGGATGGGAATCATGAGATGCTTCACGTCCGGATCGCTGCGGGTTCGGGCGTCTGGGGATCGAGTGTGGCGACCAATTATGGCCGTATCCGGCTATTCTTCTCCATCCTGAATCAGCATTTCGATACGGAGTAACTTAACTACTACTTAGTTACCGCAAGCTACTCCCTACAGGAGCTACCGACGCACGATATCGTAGGGGTCATTGATCTTTGTCCGTTCCCGAGGGAGAGAAGGCCCGGCGCAGTGAGGACTTTTGACAAGGATGATGGGTTGCTAACGGGATCCGTCAATAGGACGTGTCAATTCTCTGCCGCGGCTGAAGGCATGAATCAGATGAAAACTGACGCTGGCGCCGGCGACGGCCATGATGATTGCTAGCCACGATGGCCATGGCCAACGATCACGACCATGACCACGACCATGACCACGACCATGTTCCTCCTCGCTCCATTCAAGGTTGAGGCATCGCACTCGCTGCAACTGGCCCAGGACGTCATTGTGCACAGAGGAACTGATGCGACGTTGCTGCTGGTATATTGGCCACCGGGGATGTACAACATGTACCTCATGTGCGCACGCATATCGTTTGTTTTACGCGCGTTCGAGTAAATGCAACTGGGGACGCTTTGCATCTTCTCTTGCCGGGCCTGTCTAGGAACGGAATTCACGTCCTGGGGAATTCCATCATCGGCCATGAGCCATGAGCCATCCGCTCCACAGCAACAAGGATCAAAGTGCGGCTCAGCCTCAGTTGATCCTCGTTATTCTTTCTACTTACTCCGTACGGATAACATGGACGGCCAATGGTTGGCATCCGCTCGCCGATGTCTTCGAGGGGGAAGCGCAGATCTTTTCACCAGACGGACGTTGGCCTACCTGCTCGTTAGCGCCTGGTCTACGGAGTTGATTCCTTGGACTGACGTGTTTGATAAGTGCGGTTGCGGGAAAGCGTCTTCGTCAACATGTCACAGGTGCTGCAACTACAACCAACAAACCTTGGAACTGGGGGGTACGGCCACAAGGAGAGAACCGCATGCCGAGTAACTACTGGACAATGAGACATGATGATGTATCCGGGGGGGGGGGGCAAACACGCTGATGCAGAACTGGGGACGGCTCTTACCAAAGCGTCTCAAATCAAGCCTTGCCGGGACCTTGAATAAATCTGAGAACCCCAAGTGTCAAGCGTAGCCAACATAATAGGCTGACTCGTTACAGGGCCAATGCTTGTTGTTGTGTCGGGCCTTTCTCACCATTGCCGCTACTAAGTTACTTGGTTGGACATACGGAGTACATACACATCAGATCTCTGCCGAGATCATTAGCCAACGGCTTCGAGGCCAGAATCGCTTCTTTCGCCCTGTTTTACCGTTTACAAGCACGTCGCCCCCCTCCATCACCTCGTCAGAGCTCAACAAGTCACCACGCTCGGCGGCGGCCTCAGCATCACCGGCCCATGTCAACAGGTTCCCTGACGAGCGGTACTCCTTTTTGCTGGTGTCGCCCATCTCAATCTCATTCAGGATACTCCGTACTCGCCTATGCGGATCTAGGCGCTACTAGGAAAACAGCCGAGCCAAAGCAAGTTGGCAACCAAGGTAGGGATAGGGGTGTATGTGTGAGACAAGCGGCCAAGGCTAATGGGTTATTCACATAACTGCCTTGTTACTCCGTACTCCGTACTCCGTACATATCTTCACACCAGTACAAAGAGACCCTTCTTCCTGTGGATGGCGAAAGCCCAACCGTCGGGCTTAGACGGCTCAAAGTCATAACTACACAGCATGGCATGTGTAGTATAGATCTGGTGATTGTTTTTCGGCCGTATTCTTATCGTCAAGTTGGGCCGTTTGGCATCCATGCATCATGAGTCAATGCTTTCCAAGCGGAAGGCCCGATGATTCTCCAGCTCAACAACCTGCTCGGCCTTGGGCGTCAAAGCTCCCGCCTCTGGTAACGAGACCCAAGGTGACCAAGGTGGCCAAGGTGTCGCTAATACATTCCTCAAAGTGTGTGGCATGTGGCACATGACTTTATACTCGGGTATCATTCTCATCGTGGATCATCTCGGCTCTTGGCCCTTCCCTGCAAAAAGGTGCCTCCACGCGGTGGGATGGGGCAGCCTTTAGTTATGAGTTCCAAACAAAAACATGTCTTGGGATATGCATATGTACATGCTTTTTACCTTCTCTACAGCCGAGTCCGCCTCTCGTGCGGTGGTTTATGCGCCTCGGACCTGTATAGTGACATCACACGCAACGGATCTGGGCAGCCATTTTACAGTATTCAGGGAACAAGCTCATGGGGCCACACTGACCGCATAAAGCAAGAAAATGCCAGATGATCATCACTACGACGTTGGCTCATCCACGTCTGAACCGTTGATCCGGCCCGGCGCCCCGACACTGATATGGGGTAGAAGATGGGAGAGGAGAGGACCATCCATGTCTGATAATGCGGTTCTAGCTCCGTTTCCATGCATGCATCCAGGCTAACCCATCCCATGATGTGGAAGGACACAAGAGTCGTGATTCTGTGGCCGTCAGTCAGAAGAGCAGCCCAAGTCAACGTGGCTCGCGAAAGATTCGTTTGACCCAAAGGGGGGGGGGGGGAACCCTACTCGTCGTGACTGACGACAAGGGGTAGATTAGGTTGGGACAGAAACAAGTCGTGTTCTAGAACACTGCTATTATTAACATGCACCTGCGCCGATATCATATAACTAGTATATCATTCAACGTACGTGACGTGACGTGTTTCTTGCGATAAGTGACCACCACCAGGCTGCATATTCCCGTCCCAACACACATTTTCCTGGCATGTAGTTATGAGACCATCTCTCCCGCGGGGGACAATACCGAGCGCCCCCAGAGTTCAGTGCTACGAGTACACGTGGCTCGAGGAAGGCCATGATCAAGATTTTGTTCCATCCCGTTTTTTTTTTTTGTTTTTTTTCCTTCTTCTTCTTCTCCTCAACGTTACACGGAGGGAATGTCTTTCGCCGTGTCCGGAAACAACGTCCCCAATGATGCCTCAGAAACATCCCACCGCAAGTCGACTTACATTATTACACCTCCAGGCCCCTTGCAAGAGGCGCGGTAAAAAGTCCGCTTGGGCCTGATAAGTCGGTGAACGAGTTCCCCTCCCCCTCGATCCGCAAGTCCCCCTTCCCACCCCTCCCCGGCCTATGATCCGGGCAACATGTCATCATCCGCGTCCCAAAGAGGGAATGACGCAGGGTATATCTGGGGCAAAGGGGCGAGAGAAAGGACCGACCAGAAAAAGAAAGAAAAGTGACAAAAGGCGACGCTTGGGCAAAATGATACTTCTCGTCTTTCTTTCTCGGGGCTACGGGGAGCATCATTGGGCGAGGAACGGCACGAGCCGGAAGCAAGGGGGCTGGCTGGCTGGATGGCTGGTTGACTCTATCGTTTTCCTCCCGACTTGGTTGGGGAGGGAGTCGGTGAAGAGGCGGTTCCAGGATGCATTTGGGTTGGCAGGTCGTCTTTCGGCGTTGGAGATGGCGAGGTTTTGTTTGTGTAGGGTAGCTATTGTGACTTGTCCACGGGTGCCAGGACGGTGATTTTCGAAAGGCCAGGGTCTAATTATATCATATAGGGTTTGTTCGAGTCGAGATTTTATCATGAACACTCGTCGATTCTAATTGGGCGTTCAATGATGAGACGACCGACGTTGAAGGAGCCGGATACTCAACATGACGATGAAACCAGCGCCTACCTAGTCCTATGTATGCATCGACTCACCCGACAATACTAGCACACTGTTCATTTAGACGCAAGAATTCACAGTGCCAAATCGCCACAAATAACAATAAGTTAGTTGCTGAGTGCAAACGAGAAACACAAACATGCGAGATAACAACCCCGTCGTCAAAACTTCCTCCCCCCCCCCCCGTAAATGGTTAGTCAACCAGCGGAGCGGCAGCCCGCCAAGACTGACCAACCACAGACGGCAGCGCGCTTGCTCCTCGAACCAACAATTCCCGGAAGGCGCCACCCAGCCTCAGCCTTGTGAAGGCCAAAAACAGTGACGATTTGTATCCGCCACGGGGAACCACGAAACGAACCCAATCGTCGTTTCGATCGCAACTCTGCGACGAGAAAGTCTACCTCTTCATCTTGCCTGCGTACTATAACGTTTTTTCCCAAAAATCGGTGAGGAAGCTCCGTCTGAGGTTTCGTATGATAAAACCCCCTCCCCATTGCTGTACCAACCAGAACCTCTTCAACTTGGCGGCTAACAGAGGATGAAGTTTACAAACCTTCCGCCTCTTCACACAGAACATTCGCCAAGGAGAGCGGCGCAGGCCGTAATCGCGAGCAAACAGGCCGAGCAGGTCTGCAAACGAGTCGACAGCTGCCAAGTCCCCGTACAGCCGTACAGCACACCCACCGAGCGCAACCCCGTCGCCGCCAAACCACCCCCTTCCGCAGCCATCTTCAACCACCCTCGCCTCGCCCATCATGTCGCAGCAGCCCTCAACGCCAGTCAAGGTGTCCTCGGCAGCAGCCAACAACACACCGGCAACACTAGACCCCGATCTGCGCTCCCAAATCAACACAGTCCTCCTCCGCGACGGCCACGTCACAAAGTAAGCACCCGCCTCCTCCTCCTCCTCCTCCTCCTCCTCCTCCTCCTCCTCCTCCTCCTCCCTCCTCCTCCTCCTCATCCTCCCCCCCCCCCCCCCCCCCCAAAAAAAAAAAAAGGAAACAACCAACTAACTCATGCCTCCCCAGAATCCAAGAAGCCCTCCTGCACGCCCTCAACTCCAGCTCAACCAACTGGCCAACACAGATCCAATCCCACGCCCTAACGCTCCTCCGCTCCGGCGAAGTAACAACCTACCCAGCCCTCCTCCGCCGCATCCTCGACGACGTCCGCGAAGCCACCAACCCCAACCCCAGCAAGACCCCCAACGGCGACGCCAAAAGAGTCAACGGCTCTACAATCCCCGAGAAGCCAAACCTCGCCGTGCCCCCGGCCGTCATAGACGAAGCCCTCCGCATAACAAGGGAGAGCCTAGAAGCCGTCTGCGAAATCGACGAACACACCACAAGCTGACTCCTACTTGGCCCCAGCATCTCGCAACTAAAAAAATGCACCAGCTGGGGCAGACGGCGCAACTCAGGATAACCACCAGCCGGGTGAACCCCACGCCCAATATATCACTCCCCCGCGTAGAGTATGCAAGCAAGGTCACAGACAGGAACACCATACCATACCATACCATACCACGCTATACCATACCACGCTATACTATATATACTATACTATATATATACTATACTATACGCTACCATATCTCACCCTCAAGTCCTCTACGAGTGAGGTCTCTCCGAAACAAGCAGAAAGCGCATGGAAAGAGAGGGGTCAAAAACGGTAATACAGCCGGCAAGCATTCATATATTCATATAGACAGACAGTTGAAACATGGCGTACATATATACGAATATAGCAGAGTGTAACTAGTTTCTCATGTTGCAGCTCCAATTCATGACTGACATCGCCTGTCTGCTCCCTGCGGTAGTCCATACAAATGAAAACGCGGTAGCAAGTAAGTAAGTAGTAGGAGCGCCAAACTGTCCCCAACACCACCATCACAGTTGGGGGAATGGGATCGTGAAACGGGCCAGTGGCAAAACTCCCATCATAAGTGAGCTTCCCAGTCACACCCACCAATCTTGGCATCTTGCAAAGCAGCTCTTCTCATTCGTGGTGATCGAATCCATCATCAATTCTCCGGTGGTCCTTCAGTCCAGTCACATCACACACAGCAGTCAAAAAGTTCATTATAGACAACGTGTTAACTTACGTGCTGCAGCAAAATAATCGGCCTTCTAAGTGCCATCAAGTATCAAGTCCATCATGTCAAAACGTTGCCCGTCCCCCCGCCTTCTACCATCTACCATTTCTACCAACTCCCAGAGTCCCAAAATAGCAGGCAGGCAGTTACGCAGCAATCTCAGTAGCCTCGATTCCAGACACTGAAATCGACTTCATGCCCCTTAAGCCGGCGCAGCTTTTTGTGATGCAGATGTGCGAGTAAGGAATCTAGAATACAGGGACCGGCACCGTGTCCGTCATTACGTAGGCAGCTAGCTCAGTCATAAAGATCGTCGTCGTTGCCAGCATCACCGAAGCCATTCCCGCCGTTGCCAGAAGCCTGGCCGTCAGTACCATCGGGGAATTTGAAGAAGGCGCCCGGTCCAGCATTCTTCATCTGCTGGGCAAAGGCCTCGTATCGGCGGATCTCAACGTCACTAACAGACTTGCGAGCCATCTGCATGGCCTCCTCGAAGTGAGCCTTGGTCAGCTCGGGAACCGGGTCCTCGCTGTCCTCATCCATGTCCATTTCGTCACCAGCAGCCTCACGAGCTTTGGTGCGCTCGATATCGGCAGAAATGGCTTCCTTGATGGCAATCTTGACAGCGCGCTGTGTAATGAACCCGAGATCGGCACCAGAGAAACCGTTGGTCTTGCTTGCAATGAACCCGAGGTCAATGTCGGCGGCCATGGGAGTCTTACGGAGCTGAGCCTTGAGAATGCTCAGACGACCAGGTTCATCGGGCAAAGGCACATAGATGAGCGAATCGAGACGTCCAGGACGGCACAGAGCAGGGTCGAGCTGCTCAGGCCTGTTGGTAGCGCCAATGACAAAGACGTTTTTCTTTGAGGTCATGCCGTCCATTTCTGTGGGAAAAGAGAGAGCAGATTAGTCGCACGGATTTCTCCTCCAGGTCACAACGCTTCCACAACTTGCTTACCTGTCAAAAGCTGATTGACAACACGGTCGGAAGCACCACCGGCATCACCAACAGAACCGCCTCGAGCCTTTGCGATGGAATCCAACTCGTCAAGGAAGACAATGCAAGGAGCAGCGGCACGGGCCTTGTCGAAAATGTCACGAATGTTGCTTTCCGATTCACCAAACCACATGCTGAGCAGCTCAGGGCCTTTGACTGAGATAAAGTTGGCGGCACATTCATTGGCAACGGCCTTGGCCAACATAGTTTTACCCGTACCGGGGGGGCCATAGAACAGGACACCTCGAGATGGAGAAAGACCAAACTTGAGAAACTTTTCGGGATGGTCGACAGGGTACTGGACCTGCTCTCGGAGATCCTGCTTGACGGCCTCGAGACCACCAATATCCTCCCAGCGCACGTTGGGAACTTCCACAACGGCAACCTCGCGCAGAGCCGAGGGATTGGAGACGCCGAGGGCAAAGCGGAAGTTCTCCATGGTAACACCGAGGGAGTCGAGAACTTCGGCATCAATGGTGTCCTCATCAAGATCAATGAGATCCATCTTTTCACGAATCTGCTGCATGGCTGCCTCGGAGCAAAGGGCAGCGACATCAGAACCAACGTAACCGTGGGTCTCAGCAGCTATCTGTTCGAGATCAACATCGTCGCCAAGCTTCATGTTCTTGGTGTGAATCTGAAGAATCTCAAGACGGCCAGTTGGGTCCGGAACACCAATGTCTACCTCACGGTCAAAACGGCCGAATCGACGGAGAGCAGGATCGATAGAGTTGGGTCTGTTGGTGGCAGCCATGACAACAACGTTGGACCGAGCCTTCATGCCGTCCATGAGAGTCAGGAGCTGAGAAACGACACGTCGCTCAACTTCACCGTTGGTCTTCTCTCGCTTGGGGGCAATGGAGTCAATTTCGTCGATAAATATGATGGCAGGCGAGTTCTTCTCGGCTTCCTCGAAAGCCTTTCGCAGATTGGATTCTGATTCACCAGCCATCTTGGACATGATCTCAGGACCATTGATGAGGAAGAAAAAGGCACCAGTTTCATTGGCGACGGCACGGGCCATGAGTGTCTTGCCGGTACCAGGAGGACCATAGAGCAAAACGCCGCGGGGAGGCTTGATACCAATGGACTTGAACAACTGAGGATGACGGAGAGGAAGCTCAACCATCTCTCTGATCTGAGCCATCTGCTTGCGGCAACCACCGATGTCGTCATACCCAACCTCGTTCAGATTGTTCTCTTCTTCATCTCGTTCGATAGGATCGCCTTCACAGTGAATGACGGTGTCTTGTGCAACAATACCGTACTCCGGTGGGTCGACTTCTACCACCTTGAACTCGACTTGTCGCATACCACCACGTACAATGAAGAGGTCACCTTGACGGACAGGTCGGTACGCTTCACGGAAGTAAGGTGCGAGGAAGACATCAAACAAAGAGCCAGTGATGCCCTCAACAGTGTCGGCGATGGGCAATACAGCGATTCTCTTGGCCTGCTTGGCATCAGCAGTTTGCTCTTCAGGTCAATATGGGTGGGGCCACTGGAACTTACGTATTTAATATCGGGACAAGGTAAAATGGTGATCATATCCCCGTGCTTGACCCGAAGATTATGTCTGACAACACGATTGATGCGGGCACTGCCGTCATCAAGCTCCTCATCGGCCAGGACAATGAGGACGGTGTCCTTTCTCTTCTTGCCTCGAACAAGAACTGTGTCACCTCGGAATAACTGCAGAGCGTCCATCGTAGCTTCGGATAAGGCAATGATGCTATTGTCATCGTTGACAGCATCAGTGACCCTACAAAAACGAAGTTAGCACAGGCATCGAATGCTACACCACATGGGGAGCGTAGTAGCAAAGCATACATCAACTGATTGGGCTTCTTCTTCTTCTTTAAAATCGCGGTCGCGGTATCGTCCTCCTATGAGGCGGTCAGTTGCTGCAAACCTGGAAACTTGGACGTCGAGGAGTAACCAACATGTTTGATATCGGCGCCGGAAGCGTCGCTACAACTTCGGATTAGTACGACGACTCTCAGCTTCCGAAAGGCAGCGAAACCAGGGTCAGGCATCAAAAGACGCAGCAACTTACGTCAAGTTGACCTTTTTCTTGTGTTCATCAGGCTGGGAGGCCATAATATCTGATGTGCTTCGGCGAAGCTGCTCTTCGATTCGGAAAAGTATGGAAACGTGGCCGAGACCGGGTGAAGTGTGGTTTCTGCAACAGCTCACCTCTTTCGGATGTGTGCTCCCAAGAACGTGAGTGCAAAGAGATGTGAGGATATGTGTGGAAGAAAAAGGTGGTTGAAGGATGAAATGTGGAATGGGAAGAATGAGAGAGTGAGGTTGAGAAGAATGAAAAGGGTCGAAACGCTGAGGTTGAGCTGGAGGTCGAAGCAATAACCCGGACCAGACCATGAGCGAGCGAGCAACCAGACTCTGGAGGCGACAAGGCTAGTAGAGAAGACGGCACCTTGGTACCGGGAGCGGGAGAGCAGGTACATGAATGTGCTGCAGGCCGGCCACCACTAACTTTGTACCATAGTACCAACTAGCTTTTGGATTACTCATGCATGTCCAGCACAAATCTGCAAAGTTGCCGATCCACCAGGAGGGCGTTTGCTGACCAATGAGAGCGCCGTGCGCCCTGGTCGGAGACGGAAGAACAATGGTGCAGGCACTATAAAGCAACAGAATAGCTGGAGCTTCCTCGCTATGGGCTTGCTGTGGCCACTGTGGAAGGTGACAGAAGCTTCCACTTTTGTCATCTACCATTGAACTCACATTCACGTAGTTCCAGTCAGCAAGCCGAGGCGCCTGGCAGGCAGACGGGGCAGTACGTCAGACCGTCAGACCGTCAGACGTATCAGCGGAGTTAATTCTTGCCATAAGTGGGGGGCATCGAGGCCCCGTCATCGCCGTCTACTTTACAATTGAACACTAATGTTTTATCATGCTGATCGCATTTTTCACAAGATTCAGCTATTCAAGTTTAGGCAGCGACCTTGAAGTCATCATCAGTCATTTGCTGCTAAACTTAGATCCATGATGTGGTGTCTTGTGCTCTCTCTCCTAGCTCACTGCGCCGGTGAGACGCCGCTTATCGCCGACTGGCTATGACTTCGCCCCTTACTATACCTAGCCAATTAATACCTTCCATCTTCCGTGATTCTAGCACCCTTCATGTGCCTTGAGCCGTCTCTTTTACTTCCAGCCTACTCCTAGCATTGCCACGAATCAAGGTTTAGTGTGGGAATCATGTTATGCATACAAAACATGTCCAATATCTACCCAATCTAGAGGATCATGCCAAGTTTGTGAATAAAGCTCACCGGTCAGGAGACGAAACACAGATGCGAATAGGTCGTCGAAGAGAGAGTCCCTGTGGAGGAAAGCAGCCTAAGCTGTCCTGTTCAAGCAAACACTCGTACTTTCTCTCGCCTATGAGATCATCTTACACAAGCATGACACTTAACCTTTCCCCTTCACTACTCGACTCTTGTGGTAAGACAACTTAAACGCTGCCACATGATCTAATGCACCTGCTAGTCTCAATTCAAATATTCCAGCCCAGTCGGCTGCCGAGCCGAAGAACCTGCCGCTCATGGATACGCATCTTGAGCATTGCTGCAATCAATGTCTGTCTCTGCGCTAGACTGGGACTGCTTCCGCCATTTCCACAGAGAACGAAGCATAATACTCGGACTTGGTCGACTCTTGACTTGCTCTGAAACAATAACCTCCACATGTTCTCTGCCGACAACCCCTGCGTCGAGCAAAGTGTGTAAACCCTATTCCATCGCCCAATCTTGTGGGCAGATCGTTGTTCTTGACCGACATAGCTCGCGATGTTACTATAGCAGCTTTAACAAGCCTCGCTCTGGACTCTTCGTCAATGAACTATGCAATATATCCTTTTCTCCTTGGTATCTTGAGAACCGTAAACGGCGCACAGAGGAAGGACTGGTAACCGAAGAAGGGAAAGTATTCGAAAGACATCTTATTTGGTAGGTCCTTGAATTGTCGACTGTGGTTGAGCATGCGGTATGGTATAATTCCAATATCCGTTCCAGACAGTCGGATGAGATTGTGTCACTAGAGAACCAAACAGTAGAGACGAAGATGTACCAATGATAGGAAATCCACTCCAAGCTGTTGAGACAGTTAACTCAGATGTTGCGGCAGTTTCACGTTACGACTGTAGAATCAACGCAAGTTTGACACCTGTATAATCGGTAAGTTCTCCAAGGGTTGTTTGGAGGAGTCGATACAAGACAGCTCTCTCTCGGCAGAAGTCGCTCTCCGAGTCTAGCATGTGCGAGACCTCGTACCGGAACCCTTCAATAAGGGAACGGACGTTGGAAAAATGTCCCGATACACTAGAAAGCCGGCTGCTTCTGCCAGTCTGTGGTCTAGGCCAGCCATGATGCTGGATAAGGATGGTGAGTTCGAGTTCCCTGCCAACACTGACACTATGATACTGCAGGGTGGCGAACCTCAACACGGAAGCACGGAAGTTTTCTTTTAAAACTCCTCATCAAGGCACATGTTACTAACCTGTGAGCGGCGATATTGCCAAATTCTCAAGGCCGATGCAATCCCATCTGAGTGGCCATCTGTAGCATTGAGACTGCCAAAAATAGACGAAGTTATGAGTGCTTTTACCGCTGCTAGAGAGTGTGATATCAAACGAACAGTCTTCCATGATACATCTAACACGGCCCTTGGCAGCATCACAGATAGTGTCGGATGTGACTCTAGTCGGTGAAAAGCAACCGCTGTGGTCACCCAGAATAGTAACCTACGATTAATGACATTACTAAGGAGATCTGATTGAATTGGTGACATACAGGAAGGGATGATATTGCTCGGCGGGTAAGTTAGGGTAGGTCCATCTGTATCATACAAATTTGGCAAACGATACGATTATATATTTCCCACATCATCATAAGCTTTTTCAATACCTGAACGGATAGTACCGTATTACCCAAAGCACGCGGATGTGCTACTGGGGTGGTTGATACGAGAATCGGATACGGGAGTTGAGAGTTTCCGCAAACCCGACTGTTGTTTCAATTCATGCACTTCGTTCTCCTATTCAGAAGTTACATGGTAACTATGGTTCAAAGTAAGCATATGTAGGCACTCAATTTTGTTGCAAACCAGGGTATGTCACCTACCGAGTGTGCATTTATTACATGCATTTCGCCGACCGGCATCATCGGGCGCTAGGCCTATTGTCGCTCCCCTGGGACTTGCTGATGTCCAGTATGTAGTTTTAATTGCATCACGTAACTCACTCACGACTGATGCGTCGTAGTCTGGCTTTACAGAAGCATGGTTTTCCGGTACATGACGAGGCTTTGCCATCACAATGGCCATGACGAACTTGGAAGAAGCTGCACGTCGAAGCCAAGGGAATGAAATTGACTGGATCATAGCACAAATCAGTAAGCGTATTTCGGTCCGCATCGAGACTAGAGCTGGGATGCTAGGGAAAGAACGACCTGCGCACAAGGCACTCATCACGTATTCGGCAGGGCACTCCCCCAAGCCGAACTGCAGTTGCTCACCTGGCAAACCACATGCAGCATAAGTCTGGTGCCTAATCTAGGTTCGTTGGTACAGTGGGTTGTACATCTGTAGTAACTACCTAAGGTAACTATGTGGTGGGCCGACCCGTCAAGGTCCTGTGAGCAATGTTCGCTTGGAGGAGGAGTCCGCCTTGTCTGCAGCGAGAAGGAACAGAGGACCACCGACTCGAACATTGATGACTATCAAGGCGACTTCCATCCTTCGAATGATGCGGCCTGTAACTATTAACCGGCATCACTTTGCACGAGCGGTGAAACAACGTGACAAAAAACGTGTTCGGATCGCCAAACCAACATCCCCCCCGGACTCGAGACGCAGAGCTGAAATGAATATCCGACACGCACAAGCTTCCAAAACCCCACCCGAGCGTCAGCGTCGGCATCAGGAAACGAAGTTACAATATGACCGGGCCTCTCGAATGGTCAGAGGTCACAGCCCTCAGCTGGAACGAGACCCAGCCACATGCATGGCCAAACGGTTATTCTGTCCATTTTGCCGTCTGCTTAATTTAGTGAACCTTGTCTCAACAAAGCCGTCAGCTTTGACGCCTCAAGCAGCGCTTCAACCGACGTGCCATAAAAGCCCTCAAAGGCCTGCCAACTTTATTAGAACTGGGGCCACCGATGACGAAAAAGGACGGACTTGCTTGCTACTTGGCATCCTCGCACCGTGACTTGGCACCTTGGGGTGTGCAATACTATAAAGACAGCCTCCACTCTTGGCCTCACTTCAGCAGTCGTTCGATGAAAGGGCACAAAGATTGGATGGTAGTTACTCCGTACGGAGTACATAAGGTGAGTGTTGGATGGCACTTGGCCGCCCAAGGACCTCGTGCTCCGTACGGAGTAAGTTACTTGATGCTGGTTTCATGCCGGAGTTAATCAAGACTAGCTTCCCTTCATCAGGCCAGGGATCAGCGCTCTCCCTAGCATGGGCGGCGCCATCAAAGAACTTCGCCTGGAGTGATCTTTAACATCATACACTTGACCTGGATAAGAAACCTCGCTTATGTCCAAGACTTGCTTGAGGCCTAAAATCTTGAATCCTGAATCTGGATTTTTTTGGGCCAAGGCAGTGGTGTGACCGTGACTGGCCTGAAGGAACTGACACGGAAGACGACGTGACTTTTGCGGGGACCCGTGGTGCACAATGCTGCTCAAGTGATGGCATCTTTTGACAACCATTTAACGTTGCCCCCCCTGGCATGGGCCGTCGAGCAATGCTTCCACGTGGCTCGTCTCACTCAACTTGCTCGTCTTGCTTCCTTTGCTTCCTTGGCGCCTCTGGCTCCTCTGACTCCTCTAGTTGTATCCGAACGAAGGAGGCGGCTGGTTTACGTAGAACTCAAAACGCCAGAGGAAGTGTCCAAGGTCCGCACCGAGACAATCTGTTCGCCTGTACTCCGTAGGAGGTTTGATGAGCGTGATGGACGGGTTGACGGGTTCTTCATGCACGCGCTTGAACCCCACGTTGCCCATCCACTTTAAGCAATTGGAGCCATACCTACCGTACGAAGTTGGACGTTGCGCACAAGCATCCCCCCGGTGCCATATTGTGCGTGCAAAGCAACGTTGAAACCAGAGGCAGGCCGGTGCTTACAGTGAGTGCGAAGGTGTGCGCGCACTGTCTGGTACCAGACAGCATGAGGGGACATTTGACGGGAACATGTTGGGGTAAAAAATATGATCAGGTAGAAGTACTTATTATTGAAGAACTTTACGTCAGTTTGCCTTTGCTACTGCGTACTCAAGTGAGCTAGAGGTGCCTGCCTAGTACCTAAGGTACGGAGGTAACTTAACTAACTGCTGGATGATGATGGGCATCATGCTCAAGTACCTAACTGGTACTGAGGTATCGCGCCCTGTGATTCTCTATCCGCCTGAACACCCACCCTTTCATGGCTTCAAATACAGGCCGTCAACTACCTTGACACCTTGGTACCTACTTACCTACCTGGAATCCAAGACAAGCGAGAAAGGGACACGTGATGAACATGACAACCTGGTTGTTGAATACTGCATTATCCCACTCTTGATGAACGAGCCGTGGAAAATTTGATCAATGTTGAAGTATCTCCGTCTCAATGGCACGGTGGTTCAGTGGCTGTCCCGCCGTCTTCCTAAGTACAAACCTAGTAGCAGCTAGGCTCCGTGGCTCTGTTGGCACTAGCCTGTGCTACATACCTAGGTACCTACTACCTAGTATGTAGCCTGGCCACCGGCCGTTGCTTCCACGCCGCCTACCTGCCTAAATACTTAAGGTTGCGCACTGCGCAACTCCTGTAGCCGTTTGCCATTTGGTGTGTTGCGCCAGTGCCTGGGCAGGTACCTGAGTTCAAATTGATAAACCCAATGCCTGTTAATCTTTTTACATCGACGTGGGCCAGCACGCTAGTCCATCCAGGCGAGCAGAAATGGTCTATAGTCAAATGTCAATCTTCAGTTCGAGACCAGACACTGACACTGCGGTCCGCGGTCTGCCCCCCACTGCCCGCTGCCTACTGCCTACTGCCTACTGCCTACTGCCTACTGCCCGCCGTCCATTGATTGTGTACCGCCCATTAGTTACAGTGTGCCGCCCACATCAACTTCTAGTTTCGAATCCCCTTCGTCTCTTAGCTCGACGTCAACAAACATCGTCCTCATCCTCGTCCTCGTCCCTTCTTCGTCTTCCTCCCCCTTCCGCGACAACCACGTCTGTTCATCCTCCAGTTCACTCATATTCATTTGCGAGAGAGCGTTCGCCGTCGCCTTCCCTCCGATTGCCGGGGAACGCACCCAAGAGGCATGTCGACGCCTACGACGGCCGTGGCCACACTCCCTCACTATCATCTCGCCCACCAGGCTCACCACCAGGCTCACCACCACCCGTCGTCGTCGTCGACGGCAAACTATCGCACCGCAGCTGCCAATTCTTTTCTGTACGCACCAACCCCATCTGTGCCGACGTTGTCGTCGTCGTCTTCCAACGCGGCACGTCTTTTGCCCTTGGACCAACCTGGAGGTCGAAATGCCGGCTACACCTCGTCGGATGCCGTAACCCAGAACCATCAGCCCCAATCGCCACCGGCACCCCCTCCCCACGACCACGACCACGACCACGACCGCCATCTCGCTCGCGACCACGGCTTCGGACCCTCAACCTCAACAACTCCGAGGCGCCGCATTCATCACAACCATCCATCCGCCATGGGCAGTACAACGGTCACGGCCACGGCCACGTCTACCGCCGCTGTCGCTGTTGACGACCACGATGCTCCCTCACGGAAACGCCGTCGCTCCCGGGAACCCGATTGGAATACCTTCTACCGCAACGGCCTGCCCAAAGAAATTATTGTCATTGACGACACCCCAGAGCCAGAAGCCAACACCAGTCGCAAGTTGGCTTCATCCAATACAAACGCCGCTGCCGCTTCGTACGAGCCTGCCAAAAATGCTCGCCAGCCATTGAAGCGACGACGTCGGGATGCGCCTGCTTCTGGCTATCACGTTCAATATGTTGGCTCCCGCACAAGCACACCGCGTCAACACGCCACTCCCAACGGATCTACCCTTTCCAGTGACCGCACCAACTCGTTTCTCAATACAACTGCCCCGACTTCTCTTTCCTCCAACAGCCAGTACGACGAGGTTCCCACTCCCTTAAAGCGCAAGCGGACAACCCGCCAGCAGGCTGCCAACGAAGCAAAGCGCCGGGATGTCGATGGTCTCGGCGGCCGACTCCTCACGTATAAGCCACCGCCATTTCCTCCGAAAAAAGTGGCCGACGTTCAAGTTCGTGTTGTGCACGATGTGAGTATTGCCTGGCTGTATTTTGCACCCTCTTCGCCTCGACTGGTCTTTGGGATCGCTCAAAGTCCATGTTGATGCACATCCCAAGCGTAGGGATGTCTGCTCTGCTGAAAATATGACGCTAATTCTCTCTCTTCATTGTAAACAGCACTATGCAAAGAATACCAAGGTTGACGATGACGATGGGCACTACATTGTTGTTCCCGATGCGGAACTAACGGAAAAATGTACGCCAAATTCCGCCCGCAATCCTGCACTTACAACCGATAACAAAGGTTGTGCATGGCTAATGTTTGCATAGATGAAATCACCCGTCTCCTTGGCCAAGGAACGTTCGGCAAGGTAGTTCAAGCCCGTGATCGGAAGCGGAACCAGGCTGTTGCCGTCAAAATAATTCGGTCGGTGCAAAAGTATCGCGATGCATCAAGAATCGAACTACG
This sequence comes from Metarhizium rileyi, assembly GCA_031753515.1. Taxonomy (NCBI): domain Eukaryota; kingdom Fungi; phylum Ascomycota; class Sordariomycetes; order Hypocreales; family Clavicipitaceae; genus Metarhizium; species Metarhizium rileyi. Next base: position 2,912,368 of record JAUKVO010000003.1, on the reverse strand, counting down.
GGTGTTGGCTACTTTAAAGGCGAATGACGCCAGTAATCGATATCGATGTATACACCTCACGGACTGCTTCGATTATCGAGGCCACATTTGCATTGTCATGGACCTCTTGGGCCAGAGCGTCTTTGACTTTTTGAAGGGCAATGGTTTTGTCCCCTTTCCCAATAGTCATATCCAGAACTTTGCTCGTCAACTCTTCACGAGTGTAGCATGTGAGCACAACCCATCCCCAGGTTTTTTTGATGGTTTTGCAAGCCGCTAACTCGGAAACCAGTTCTGCATGACCTGAACTTAATCCATACCGACCTCAAGCCGGAAAACATCTTACTCTGCGACGACTTGTACCAGACATTCACATACAATCGCAAGATCCCTTCTTCTTCTACAACTATCAACAGGCAAGCCTCGCAGCGGCGGGTATTGTTGAATACAGAAATCCGGTTAATTGACTTTGGATCCGCTACCTTTCAGGATGAGTATCACTCGTCGATAGTGTCAACAAGACATTACCGGGCTCCAGAGATTATCCTGGGACTTGGCTGGTCATTCCCCTGTGATATTTGGAGCATTGGATGTATCTTGGTGGAGTTTTTCACTGGTGATGCCTTATTCCAGACGCACGACAACCTGGAGCATCTGGCCATGATGGAAGCTGTGGTGGGTTCGAGGATAGATAGTCATCTTGTCCAGTCTGTGAACAAGATGTCTACAAGGAGCGGCGGCAATCCGGCGTCCAAGTAAGCTCTCGCCCTGTTCGCCCTTGCCTTACTTTTACTGACAATTCTCAGATACTTTAAACGTCTCAGACTTGACTATCCTCTTCCGGAAACAACCCGAGGATCCAGGAGATTTGTCAAAGCCATGAAGCGTCTTCACGTAAGTTCATTTCCAGCCCCATTGCTATGCGTGCCATCGTCCTCTGACCATTACTTTATAGGACATCATCCCATCGAGTAATCAATTCTTCAAGCATTTCCTTGATCTGCTGCAAAAGATCTTCGTATACGATCCCGCACGTCGTATTACTGCTAAGCAAGCCCTGAATCATCCGTGGTTTGATGAAATTGCCCAGCCGGATGATGGTACAGAGGCGGCGAAAATTCGACAGGAGAGAAAACGACTTGAGCAGGAAAAGGCTCGGTGTCATCAGCATTACACGGCATGACGAGGACAAGCTGCTGATGACAATGAATATTACTACATCTTCGTCTACGACGAACACATGACCGGTTCCGCCTTGTACGGGTCTCGTATCTATTTTTTTTTTTTCATTTTCTTCTATAACGACTACATACATATATGAGCATAGGTATCGGAGTTGTTGGGCCTTTTTTTTTTTTACACCTTATTAGCACCGGAGGTTAGGTCGAAGGACACGGCTCGGAATTTTGCGCAATGTGAGGTCGTCAGAACGCTGTTCGGAAGACAGGCAGATGCGAAACCGGTGTGTCGTATTGAATTTCTTTGTTTTGGGACTATCATGGTGTCAAATCTAGGACCAAGATTTTGAAGCCAGTATGAAAAGGAGCAGGTGCTTCTCAAATGAAATGCAGCTTTCATTCATCCGTCTCAACATGCACACATTTTTGCCATGGTCGTCGTCTTCCGGTTTATCTTGACGCTTTGTGCATCTGAAAAGTTGGAGGAAAGTCTAGCCTTGAACACAGCAAATGATCGTCGATTCTGAGGCAGTGCCACACGATAGCGAGAGCACATGGTCAGCTTGTTATTATGCTGTTACCAGTTGGGTTGGGTGGGAGGAAACGGTGTATAAGTCCCGGAGGCGGTGCGGGCATAGCGTTGGATGTTTCATATGCTCTACTTTTTTTTTTTTGTGGCTAGCATGTAACTAACTACTCGGTAGTGTAGCACGAATGACGGTATGCATCATATCCTGTTGTGGTGTGGGAATTTCTCATTTTTTTTGGCAATAAACAGGCTTGGCGGGTAATTAACTAATTAGTTACCTGACGTGGAGGGGTTCAGGTAGGAAGGAATTCGCGCTGGATGACACCTTTTTGCTATTGAGGATTTCTCAGCCACAGCAGAGATGGGCACTTGCTTTTTGGTACCCTATGAAAAAATAAGTACATGATGAACGGCGGCGCCAGAGACTACGGTTCCCTTCGGATGCGGAACTTGCTGTGTTGATTTGGTGGCCAGATGCGCGGATGGCCCTTGTGAAGTGAGAACTGTTACGGCGTAGACTACCTTGATGATTATGACGTTGACGGCTTGTCGGATGTTAGTTGCATATGCATACAGATGCAGATGCAGATTGCTCGGGGATCAGACCAGGCCAACTGATTAGTTACTATGTAGTTATTTACGGAGTACCTGGACGGCGCGAGCGTCCGAGTTTACCATGTAGATGGCTAGATGCTGTCGAAGCAAGAGTTTCCGAGTGATGGCGGCGCGCTTGTACACGCCTGGGCCGCCATGATGTCCTTGGGTCGTTGTCGTGTGAGCAGGGCCCATTCGGCGAGCATATTTATTGGTAAATTCTTTGCTGTGTGTGTTTGGCATTTCCCCAAGCTACGATCTTGACGGCGGTCGACTTTTTATACCTCTTGAGATAACTGGAGTCGAGACATTGTAGTTCAGCTCCGGGGCCGGTAGGGGCTCCACTTTGGCCACGCCCCCGTTCGGAGTGGGCGAAAGTGCGTCAACTAGACCCCGTTGAGGAGACCGTGCCGTGTACGGAGTATTTTATCTCTATTCGAGGCATTTGTCGCTTTGGCGGCGGTTAGCAGGATTGTCGTGACGGGTGCTCCTGGCACCCGTGCTGGAGAGCGAAGATGGACCCATGACCCAGCCTCCGTTGTTGCCCTTTTGCTCGTGAATGCGCTCCTCTGAACGGCGTCAGCGTGGATTTTGAACCGAGTGAAGTTGTGAGTCCTCTTTCACGTCGTTGGCATCACGTTTCACGGCACTTGTCGACAGATTCTCCGAACTTAGATCCGGCCGATGGTATAAGTCGACGCCAGTTGCTTTCACCGTCGAGTACACACAATGCAGGCCCTGCTGCCCAGCAGCGACAGGTGTCTCGTTGCCCCGTGAATTCATAGAGCCTTGCAAACCCTGATATGTTCGTGCGTACGTGTACGCCCCCCCCTTCCCCTGGCTGACCGTGAATCACTCGTCCTTTTCAAAGGCATCGTTCAGGTACGTGACAAACATGTCCCTCATGCCGTCCGATGCCATGGTGCCCACCCTTTCCAGACCGATGCCGCCCCTGTTCAGCCCGATAAAGGCCCTTCTCAACCTCTGCAGCTGCGGCAGCCCGACCTTTTTGCCCGGTGGCAAATCCACAACCAGGTCGTCCTTGTCTGCTGCGGAAAGCGGCACCTTGACCTCTCCGCCGCCATCGTCGCCTTGCTGCTCCAGTATCCTCTTGACAATGTCCTGCGTCTCCCGCTCCAGAACGTACAAGTAGTCGCCGCCGGCGTCTCGACCACGCTGAACCGTCGACTGGTTCGGCTTGACGGCCTTGCGACCCTCGCCGGCCATGGCGTCCCAGATGTCGTCAAACGTTCGCTTCGTCTGGGCGGCGTCGTCGTCCCAGAGAACAGCAAAGAGCGGCGAGTCCCAGCGCGTCATGGGGTTGGGTTCTTCGTAGCGAAAGACGAGGTTGTCCCAGTTGGCCGGTTCGTAAGGCTCTGCCAGTCCGTCGGTCTGCTCAGCAGCTTGTCCCGCTCGCAGCCTCTCCTCGTTGACCTGCCTCGCCTGGTCGACCTGGCAGGCAACCCGCAGTATACAGTTGGGCGTCCTCATGGCCTTGGCCTCGCAGTGCAGCTGGTACCGCCACCCCTTGATGTAGTTCAGGCCGTCGAGGATGACAAAGTCCTTGTCGGAGAGCACGCGCTTCACGGCGGCGTAGAGCGCGGCGCGGGCATCCTTCTCAGACGAGTTGGCAGACCGCGTGTGCAGGCGCACCGTGTCCGGGGAGAGGTCGTAGACCGCGCGGGATATGGAGAGTGAGTCATCGGATATGAGATGCAGACGGTACTTGGGCGGCTGGGTTTCTGCGATGCGCGCGAACAGGTAGTCGTGGAGCTGTTTGGCGCGGGTGGTTTTGCCCGACGTGGGGAGGCCGGAGACGACGATGAGCTAAAGGAGAGAGATAGATTGTTGGCTGGGGTGTTTTTCCATATAGATGGGGTTCTTGGGGGGGGCACAGAGGCTTACCGGCATGATGACGTTGTGCCTTGCGAGGCAGGGTGCAAGGCGGCTTGGGCGAGCGAGGTCGAGGTCGAGGTCGAGGTCGAGGTGAGAGAGATGCGGCGTCGATTGTTTTTTTGGTGGAGTCGTTCTTTACCAGTTTAACGTACGGAGTACTCCGTACTCGGTACCTATGTAGTTAACGTTAGACTACGGACGGGACTCTCTCACTCTCCCCAGCGTCGCAACCCGCAACAATGGCCCGGAAACACCACAGAAAAAAAGACCGAATCCCTCAGCCTAGAACTATGCCGCACATGTGACGCCCAAATCTAATATCAAAAAACCACCCTCTCAAGGCAGCACCTCTTGCGGGCGCCACAGCCCCCCCGACCATCCAGCCAATCAAATGCCCGAATTCCCGCCCGTCAGCCCTACATGGGAAAGACAAGGTTCCATTCGAGGGCGCTAAGCCGATTTCGGTAACTGTTTCGACTTGTTTCCCGGGCGTGGACGCGGCTGATTCGTCGCTTTCGGCTTACAAGCCATTCCATCGTTCTTGTTTGCTCAACCACAATTCTGTTTCCTTGTTTCGTGCGATATGCGTCTGACTGGGCTTCGAGATTGTTGGACCGCCAGGACTAGGGGTGGTCAGCGTCGTCGTTCTTTGCTTGCCGTGATCCGAGTTTTGTTCATGTTCTTCGTGGGAATATAAGAAGGCTTTGATTCTGTCTGAGAAACATTCGGCTTGCTCGAAGCCAGAGATGTCTTTGACGCTATCTGAGTCTTTTGGTATAGTCAAGTCCTCCTCGTCGCATGTAACTAACGCTCTACTGCTGTACGGGATTTTGTGCCCTTGCTCTGAGTGTTACAACATCGGTTTGGAACTCGGCATAGAACCCCCCAGCTCGCACCTCACACTTTATACCGCTTCGTCATGGCAAACCTGGACACATACGACGTCATCTCCGTCGTTGGTATCCCCATCTACGTCGTCTTTCTCATCTGCGCTGTCTTCTTGTCCATCAAGCATGGCTTTGCACAGTCTTCCGGATGGCGGTACCTGATTGTCCTTGCACTCGCCCGCATCGTGGGCTTCTCCTTCCGCCTCGCCATCATGAGTGACCCGTCCGACATCTCCCTCTGGATCGGCTGGATGGTCCTCAACAGTCTTGGCCTGGGCCCTCTCATACTCGTGCTCCTCGGCCTCCTCAGCCGCGTCTTTGAGTCCATCACGCGCCAGGACCATGTCGTCCTGACCGCCACCCACCGGCGCCTGATCCAGCTGCTCGTCGTCGTGGCCATCGTCGTTACTGTCGTCGGCGGCACCCAGTCCGACTTTGTCGTCCGGAACGGCGCCATCGAGGTCGACTACGCCACCGCCTGTGATGTCGGCGTCGGCCTTATGATTGCCGTTGTCGTCCTGCTTTGCCTCGAGACGCTCGTGGCCTTTCGGAACCAGGGTTACGTTGTCAAGGACGAGCACCGCATCCTGCTGGGCGTCGTTGCCTCGCTGCCCTTTGTCATTGTGCGCTTGCTGTACTCCTGCGTGAGCGTCTTTGCCGGCGTCAATACCAACGTGTGGGTTTACCTGGGCATGGGCGTCTTGATGGAGATGATTGTCGTCTTTATGCTCGAGGCTTTGGGCTTCACGCTGGACAAGACGCCCAGGGAACCCGAGGATGATTGTGATCCTGAGCTGTTGGCGCAGGAGGCCGGGCAGCAGCAGCAGCAGCAGCAGCAGCAGCAGCGGTACATCGGGCAGTAGTGTCACGCTGACGAGTGTTGGAAACTTCACAATGTTGAGGACTTGCTTGGGGACCTTTGATCCCCCGTAGTCTAGTATCGCGAATATCGGCATAGCGGCACGGGGTATATGTATCATTTGGACATTTAGTTTGTAGAGCAATAGAATACGCCATCATTTAGATTTGGAATTCTTGCATCTTGCTTGGATAAGATATGTCTCTTATATACACTTGCGGTGCGTGATCCTCCAGTACATGAATGAAGCTGCTGTCTAACTCTGAATCAAAGAGCGTACCGAGTTGCCAACCTGTAGCAACATGGCAAAAAAAAAAATTAACGCATGACTATGGTATGAACATATCTATATCTGCCTTGACCTTTCCCCCATCCAAGAACTCCCACAAGAGCTATATGATTGACGTTCCTGTGTTAAATCGGATACTTCAACAGCTCACTTGGACATTTCTACAAAGATGTGACCATGATTGCCTTTGGCAGGTCAGCAGTGATTGATGTACGGCTTTGACGAGGCAAAGTTCTCGGCGGATATCTTGACAACCCCGACCAAGCTATCACCATTAAAGTCAATCGTTAGACCAGATACTCTGTCCTTGAGACTGATGCCTCCTTCTCTATCGGCGAGTCGTGCTGTGTCTTCGCCACCCCTTCCAGCAGACCTGAGAATATTTCCTCATTCTACGCTGCAGCTACTCGAAGCTCCCGAGGTCGGTCTCCTTCCACAGAGCACGTCAAGTCTTATCCAAAGACATCCATCTAAACCATTGTCGCAGCGGCTATAAGCAGTCCCATGTGTCCAACATCCTATAAACGTCTACTCCCCCAAATCAAAGGTATCTAAAATCACTCATCGCAGGCCGAAACGCCTCATTTCATGTCGTTGCACCTCACATGACCGTGCAGCAGGCCTTTTCCAGCTTCTTGAGGACCTTGGGCAGCAACTTACCAACCAACTCCTCCATATCGTCCTGTTTCTGATTGCCATGTTGTTGTTGTTGTTGTTGTTGTTGTTGTTGTTGTTGTTGTTGTTGTGGCTGTCCGCCATGCTGCTGCTGATGTTGCTGCTGATGTTGCCCAGTGTGACCAGTCTGTCCTCCGTATCCGCCGCCGGTGTGTTGACTCGGCTTCATAGGCTCTCCGCCCTGCAGGTTGATGTATATTCTGCCCGCGTTCTCTTCGGTCCTGTACTTCAGCCCCAACTCCCGACAAACTTCTTCCACCTTGGGCTTGATCTTCTGCACGTGTCCGGTAGAATGATTCCCCTTGCCGACGATGGCATGCAAGTGCTCCTGGCCGCGTCGCTGATCAGAGCGAATACGTTCTTCCAGTATACGCTCTGCTTCCTCAACATAGAGGCCGTGGAGGTCAATGGAGTCTCCGTCTACTTTGCCCTGTGCGTTGTTCTCCCGGAATATGTAGTCGGCTGCTTGGCGGTTGTAGTCGTCGCGCTTGGCGTAGTGTTGCTTGGACTCGCGGGAATACTTTTGGGAGGCGTCATGATCGCCCGAGTGGAAGGCATCTTGAGACTAAAACGGGGATTCAGCGTTAGTCGAGCTGTATGTCCTCAAGCAAGTAAGCCGGCTGGCATGCGAGTGCGAGGGCGAGGGCGAGGGCGAGGGCGAGGGCCATACCCGCTGGGACGCCTGGTGAGCCTTGTCGTTCTCGGCGCGAGCCAAGTCACGAAGTCTATCATATTCACGTTCAGCATCATCATTGTCTGCAGAGCGAAGGGCTAGAGGGCGTCGGTTAGCTTTGATTCTTTCCTATGTCGGTGTCGTTTGTGACTGGGTGTGAATGGGCATACCGCGTCCGCCCAATCTTTCCATTGGAATCGCCATTGCGCCGTGGTTAGTGAATCTGGCCCTGTATGTAACGCCAGACACAGATAATTCGGTGGGAGGACCGCGATCCTGGCGGCGCGTTCAAAGACTGCGCAACAAGTTGGGGTGGTTGCGGTGAAAGTTGTACATCTGCGCAGAGGGGCTGGTTGTTTCCAGGGGCACTGAAATGTGATTGGTGGATTTTGAACCCGGCTGGAGCAACCATTCTCCTTTCAACGTTGTTTTTTGTTCTGGATCTTCTGCTTGTTGTGCAGTAAGTTTACTTTGCCCACTTCACACACTCTCCAGACTGAACTTGTGCAGCTATCACGAACTGACTTCGGCCTTTTCTTCAACATCCGGCGGGCCATCACACGGCAAATTGTTAGGAGAAGACGTAGCAAAGTGACCGGAGAAACGTGCGTACGCGACCAGGTTGGGTGAACCTTCTAGGGTAGGCAAGTTCCAGCTCTTTTTCTGCGAACATGTCAACTGCTGGCACCGGTATGTAAATGGGACTTCTTCACCAAAAACTCTATTCGAAGACTGGAATCTGGCATGTTTAGTCTTCAACCCCAAATTTCACAGCCCCTCAGAAAGCGCCCGGCATTGCGCTGTGACCCGTAGCGTAATCAACATCAAACACTGTGTCGGGGCGGACTACTCCGTACTTCGAACTCTTTTAACTACTTTTGTCGTAACTCCAGTAACTATGTGCCATGGCCCTGTGTTTGGACAGGGTGTAGGCATATAACTATATGTAACTGAGAACCCTTCTGGGTTGTTTGTTTGAGTCAAACATGATTATAATGTACGTAACTCCATACTACTAGTAGTACTACCATAGTATTACCAAGCGCATATTGCAGTGCTTAGCATGACTTCCGGGGCACCTAGCCAGTGGAAACGCGGAATGCTTCTGGAAAAGTAAAAGATCCACGACAGACAAGGCTGCGGGGGACTTATGACCTAGTGCTCGGCGGAGTACCTTCAAGCAACTCCGTACTCCGTCCTTTGCCTCCATCTCCGTCTGCTGATTTGGAAAGCACTGGCCATCAGACGAATGTGATCCCGAGCCAATGGCTACGGAGCGCAGTATAGAATTGCCACAAGCATGACCGTTACGTGAATCACTGCTCCGTAAAGTGAAGCCCATATAGTTCCGCCTGGATACTGAGCGTGCTATATGATACAGGGGTCGCTGTTACTACCAATAGAACGTCGAGTGAAGTTGTTTCAAAAGCCGCTGATCGTCAAGGACAAGCGTCTTGGGCATGACTTTAGAGACAAAACCCGTGGAGCGGTGGAACCTTGCATCTGCACTTCGTGCCAGCGCAAGACAGCGCTCATCCGTCAAAATCCAAATCCAAAGCAAAGCAATCCTTGAAGTCAATCCGCTGTTTTGTTGTGGACGAGGAGGTGACGATAGAGCACATGTCTGCAATTCATCGGGTGGGTTGTATGTATGCTCCGAAGGTGGGAAAAAAGAAGGTAAGCCGCAGCAGGCTCGTTCCTGTGCAACTACTAGTATCATGCAATGCCTTCATGGGGGCGACCATGTCAGCAGCCGAATGAGACGCTGACCGGTGAGTAGGTAGCTTTAGCAATCCTTGGTTGGCCACAATGATGGTAACGGTGGGTTGCCTAGTGAGGAGGCTCCGTTTTCGAGAGGAGGATAGGGCTTCATTGCCTGCCATTCCTGGGTGATGTGTGAATGCACCCTGAATGGCAAAGGTCCTGCCGTCCAGCCGAACTGTTCATACAAACAAACAAGTTCGCACTATGACCTTGTCTGTGGATGGTAGAGCAACCCGCTGGGGGAGATTTCGGCGATTGGCATGCTATACTCCGTACTGATCTTACAGGCGTCTGATGGTACTCGAAGAGGCGGCTCGAAATCGGCCGTGTTCGGGGCTGTTGGTCTCGGCTGGGGATCGTTGACTGCTCTAGAGACACAGCCAAGGCACATTCTGTCCAATTGAACAACACTGTCACAGTCTTGATAGGCAGGCCGAGTACTCCGTAACTCGTGACTCCTTGCACCAAGTACAAGTGATGAATACGGAGTACTCTGTCGTGCTTGTACAACGAGACTTGGTTCGCCAACAGCCGTAGATCGCCAGCAAGGAGACTGCAAATAGTGAGACAAGGCTCCTCATGCGTCTGAGGTTAGCCTTTTGACCCAAAGTGCTCAAAGCGACCCCTTCGTCGTTCTGAATCGCTGGTTCCATTCCGACGACCATTCAATTGAAGTTGGAAGAACTCGCCAGATGGATGCCTATAACTAGTTGGTATTCCAACACAGCAACTAATATGGGAATAGCTTTGTCGCCGGCCCACGGCAGAGGTGAGAACACAATATACGGAGTACTAGCTTGGTCTCATGTTCCCTGATGAGCATCCTGGTCTAGGGCCAACCGATGGGATGGATCCCCACCCCATGGCTGAACCAGGCCATGGATAGTGGTTTTGAGGCCTTGTCTACTCTGTGCTCTGTACGGAGTACTCCGTATGCTGAACTGTGGATTGACGAAGCGACAGCACACACAGCGGCCCGGTCTGCTAGCAGAAGAGCGGCGGCATCTGTGCTTTTGGCAAAGGTAATCCTTGAATCAGCGGCAAGATGATTAGCTCCTGCCGGACGGGTAAGCGAGGGCGTTTGTGTTCATAATCAAAGGATGGCTCGGCGTGGGTTTGCTTTTGAGCTGTTCGGCGTGGGAACGTAGAAAATAAAGGAGTGACCGTAGAAATTGGCCCGAGAAGATCAAGTCGGAGAGCATACCTTTGAAGGTACTCAGGAGGGATTGCGCACTGTGTGGGACACCAGTGGCCCAAAAACAACAATCAGCCTCTGGGACTTGCTTTGAGCAGGTATACAGTGCGAACTGCATCTCGTCTTTGCGTAGATCGAGTGCGGATAAGGCCCTCATAATCTTCTCGCTTCAGGTACGTGCAGGGACTGTACTTGTGCTGTACATGTACGTATTGACTGACTGACACTCGACTTGTCGTGGCTGGTGGCTACAAAAAGCAAAAGAGCCGACTGGAAAGGAGGAGCTCAGACCGCCACTACCGACAATTGTCGTGCTGAGCGTGGCCGTGTGTGCCTGATGAGTCCGGATGGGGAGTATCCAGCATGCAGGCAGTAAGTAGTAGTATCTGCAAAACACATGCATCTTTGTTCTGTCATGGTCACGGTAGAGAAGCCAATGAGGGCCCATCCTTTTCCGATCCAGGCCAAGCCGCTGTTGAACATGAGTGGCTGACAATTCCCGCCCAAACCTGCAAGATTGGCCAACGGATGTGGTGCGTCGACCTCTGGTTGGCTGTCGACATCTCCGGGTGCCTTTCCTGTAGGCAGGAGCCGGTGCCCACTCTTTCCAATCTCACTGACACGACGCTCGGCATTCTGCGAGGGCGAGGACCAGAGCGACAGCCAAAGTCAGTCAAAGCCAACCAGACGGCGCCAACGCCAGAGCCAAAGACCACCAGCACAAGCCTCCAGCCTCTGCTGCCGCTGCCTCTCAGTGCTCTCTCTCCCCCTTGCTCTTTCCGAAAGACTGGTTGGTGGTTTCCCTCCTTCGCACCTTCCCAAGTTTTCAAGGTTATCTGCCACCTTCCCACCCCTGTTCTGCCTGTTCCGTTCTCCAGTCTTGACGAGACACCCCCGGTGAGTTGGCCCTTCGTCCTCGGACACGCCTCTGCCTGGCGCCCGCCTGCCTTCTTCACTCCTTCAACTTTCTCGTCGTCCATCTGCATCCTGCGGCCTCTGCACTCAACTGGCACTTGTGGTTGCCGGCAGGATATATCTAGTAAGTCGGTTAGGTACTTTCGAGTCTTCAACCCTGCCCAGGTCCATTTCTGCATTTCTATGTTTGAGCCTCTGTTCTTTATTGTCCCCGACCGGTCTCATTTTCGCTTGCCCCCTGGCCCGGTATCCCGTGCACTCGCACGACTCGTGGCCTCTTTTTTTTCTCTAAATTATTCATACGCCCCGTCTCTTCAAGCTTAGGCACAGACTGTTACATGCAGTCCTCTGATCATGATACTTCCCCCCTTTCTGCATTCTAATCAATTTTGCACTCAGGTGGCCGTTGTCGACGCACTGTCCAGCGCCTTTGCCATCATCCATTCTGCAGCCTCGTTTTCTGTCTTCTGCCGGGGTTCCCCTATTTGCTAACCCGACCGCGACTTCTGTCTAGCGACCTCTCTCTGCACCCGAAAAGCCTGTCTCATCACCCCGACCAAGATAATCGCGAGTTTTTCGACCCTTGCAAATTCCTTACCGAACTATCGTTGCGACAATCTCAACACCGTCAAAATGGGCTGTGGAATGAGCACAGAAGAGAAGGAGGGCAAGGCCCGAAATGAGGAGATCGAGAACCAGCTGAAACGGGACAAGATGATGCAGCGCAACGAAATCAAGATGCTGTTGCTTGGTACGTGGAGTTGCTGGGAATCATCTCAGCCAACTGTTGGCGACAGAAAAAATTCTAGCTAGAATTCTTTTCCTGCGACTTTTGTAGCCGCTAGTCGCTGAGCTGTTGCAAGTACTCGATTTGATGAACGCAAGCTAACATATCTTTCCTCAGGTGCTGGAGAATCTGGAAAGTCGACAATTCTCAAGCAGATGAAGCTCATTCATGAGGGTGGCTACTCCCGAGACGAGCGTGAATCTTTCAAGGAGATCATCTTCAGCAATACTGTTCAATCAATGCGGGTCATCCTCGAGGCGATGGAGTCGCTTGAGTTGCCTCTGGAGGACCAGCGAATGGAATATCATGTACAGACTATCTTCATGCAACCGGCCCAGATTGAAGGTGAAGTATTGCCTCCTGAGGTTGGAGGTGCCATTGAGGCTCTCTGGAAAGACCGTGGTGTTGAAGAGTGCTTCAAGCGCTCACGAGAGTACCAGCTGAACGACTCTGCGCGATAGTGAGTTGTGTCCATGACGGATGGCTACGACCTGAATGAAAGGCTGTAGCGCAAACTCGGCTTATATTGACTATTAAATAGCTACTTCGACAACATCACTCGCATTGCCGCTCCGGACTACATGCCCAACGACCAGGACGTTCTGCGATCACGAGTCAAGACTACTGGTATTACCGAAACCACTTTCATTATCGGCGACTTGACCTATCGCATGTTCGATGTGGGTGGTCAACGATCAGAGCGAAAGAAATGGATCCACTGCTTTGAGAACGTCACTACAATCCTTTTTCTCGTCGCCATATCCGAGTACGACCAGCTACTTTTTGAAGACGAGACTGTCAACCGCATGCAGGAGGCTTTAACACTATTCGATTCGATTTGTAACTCAAGATGGTTCATCAAGACATCAATTATCTTGTTCTTGAACAAGATCGACCGTTTCAAGGAGAAGCTGCCCGTCAGCCCGATGAAGAACTACTTCCCCGACTATGAAGGAGGCGATGACTATGCAGCGGCTTGCGACTATATCCTCAACCGATTTGTCAGCTTGAATCAGCATGAGACCAAACAGATTTATACCCACTTCACTTGTGCTACAGACACGACCCAAATTCGCTTCGTGATGGCAGCTGTCAATGGTATGTTCACGCCCGAGCAACCACCCATTCACTGTGCTTTGGGTGAAGCTAACCTTGGTATTCAGACATTATCATTCAAGAGAACCTGCGACTGTGTGGTCTGATCTAATTGCTTTGTTTCTTTTTTTTGTCTCTTTGTCTTAAAACACGAATACCCTCGATCTCAGTAACGACCACCCGGAGGGCCACGGAGACACGGCTCATGATTATTCCTTCATTGTACTCGTACCAGCGAAAACGAGAGACTTGATGTCGCTTGTTGATTTCCCATTGCCCATAATCCTCGCCAGAGTCATACACATATTAGGGCGCAACGCTTTGTACGTGATAACAGGCGACGTTTTTGGCTGCTCTGTGTTATCTTTTTGCGCCTCCACACATACGGTAGAGGTGCAATGTACCACACGACAACATAGTATTTTTTTCTCGAAGGGCAACAGAAAATGGGTTCAGAGCGGAAGAGTACAATGACAGGACCTCGAACGGGGAGGGAGACGTTACACGGCATTGCCAGTTAGTCGATGCATCGGCATGATGGTCATCTACTTTGTTTTAATTACGAAAACCACTACTTTTTATTATTTTCTTAGCTTCTTGGTACTGTTGTCATCCCACTTTGCGCGTATCAGTTGTCGTATTTGCATTTTTATTTCTGTTTATTCTTTCAATGTTTCTCCACCTTCAGTTTGTGGGGAACGTCACACCGTTGGGACGAAGTGGTGACAACGCCGGAGGTGCGCTACGGCGGTTGGAAATCATGGGACAGGAATGGGGTATAGTCAAAGGTAGATCAAGATCAAGATACACCGTATATAAAACCTGCGTCGTGGGATCGGCTCGGAGTGTATAGGTTCAAGGCTTCACAATGTCCTATTCACCACCTAACCCCGTCCCCTTGGTGCGAACATGGACTGCAATCCGCATGCATAAACATGAGCTAGTTGTTCCTGTACTACGTTCCTAAGGATGTCTGAGATATGAGGCGTTCAAAACGTGGTGAACCAACGCATCCCCTTTACAAAATGTCCAATCTTCTAGAACTCCCGACTCTCTCGCCGAGTTTCCTATAGTTCATGATATACCTGAACTGAACTCAGGGTATAAAGATTTAGTAGCAAATTTCAATCATGAGCAACGTGTAAAATCACAAGACAGGCGCGTCCCGATTTCGCAATGTTTGGACTACCTTTCAAATGCAACCAAATAAACAGGAAAGGACCAACGGTGCACCTAGATAATTCGAGATCTTTCAGTGTGACTTTGCCATCCGATTTGTTAGTCTATGCACCTTCTGCGGATGCTTTCCCTGTTTTTGCATGACCCAGGTTGATGAGCTGGGAGGTGAAGGCATACTGAATGGGTGAGCTTACCGAAGGCCTTTGATTTCACGTCCCTGAGACCTCTTGATTTATCCACGATCACCTTATGTGACGCCGCCGTCCGTTCGTCTGGGCTTGCGAGGCGTGCATAGGAGCTAGCGTCTTGTAAAAGACATACTAGTTAAGACGCTAGCATCGATAACTCATGTCAATGGCGCGCCAGGCGAATTGTCATCCATGGGTACGTCGCCCATCTGATTTTGAGACAGCTGGTCTTGTTCCAACCTTTGTTGCTCGGCGATGCCATCTGGCGTTCGCAAATACTCATCGTACTCTGCAATACGCATTCCCAATTCCTTAGCTGCAGCCTCGATTCTGGCAATATACCGGCCTCTTTTCGTCAAGCTGACGATATCTCCCATCGTCTGGCTCAGAAACTGCCTAGTTTCATCAGCCAAGGCCCATTGAAGAATATCAGATTGCAATGACATGGCGGGAGGTGTTGCCGCAGTAGAGAGATGCTGGTATGTTGCCACAGGCTGTGCTACCAGGGTGGGGGTAGGAGCAGCAGCAGGTGAAGCAAAACGAGGTGGTTGAGGATTATTGTTCTCTATGTTATGAATTTTTATTAGTACAGGGGATACGATACATATGAGAAAACAGAAGGAAAGCCCTACGATGCCCGAGCATAGTCACGTACCATGAAACGTACACCTCGAACCACTTGCATTAAACCAGCAGTTAGTACAACTGCCACACATTTGGCCGTCATACACGACGCATTCTGTCCATGGACCATGACCCTTGTGGCAGTTCTTGCACGGCCGAGCAGCCACCCCGCCGGTGACGTGTGCCAACAAAGCCTCGACGTTGCTACGCCTCTCAATGTTTAGCTTTTGGTCGCTCCGTCGCTGAGTTGGCTCTCGGCGTGCTACTTCTCCTGCAAGCTTCTTACAAAGCGCACTGTCAATTTTCAAAGTATCGCCGTATGCATCCATAGCCACATCCGCTCCGGTTCTGCTTGGCACATGATAGTTTGGTTTTTCAACTACATTTGCATTCTCAGTTGGACCTGGCGACGGAGTGTGATGGCTTTCTGAGAGATAGTGTCGGTCCAAACGGAATCCTTCCCGATCGGCTACTAACGCCTGCTGAAGGGTGGCAATAGAACTAGTAGTAGAGTTACTGAGCACGCCCGTATCAGTAAGCTGCACAGAATCATCCAACTGACTGGTCGCATCAGCTATGGAGGAGTGACCTAGATGTGCGGCGTCCTTAGCGTGGGTGTCGTTGGAGGGGCGCTGCCCCAATGTTTCCACATGTTCATGAACTGTACTTGACACTTCTGAATGTCGACTGTCACGACGAGGAGCAGTGTCGGTCTTTTTGACTTTGCTTGCTTTGCCTCTCGAGGGCATGGTCCTCGTGGTTGGATGATTGCCGCCAAATATCAGAGCCGGGGGTATCGACATGACTTCCTCTGATGTAACCCGAGCGCCATAGCTGAAAGGCGATCCGGGAACACCTGAGTGCAGATGGCCCTGGCCTAGGTTGGCCAGAGTCTGATCTCCGCGTTGCATCCCATGGTAGGACGCCCAGCGGCGATTCATGGCCCACCGTAATTGGCTCCAAGGGCCTAAGAGCCTGCTGAACCCCCAGAAAACTGAGTCTTGAGAAAACCACTAGCTTATTGACTTACAAATCGGAGGAAAACATAAAATATTGTATGTGTGCGGAAAATGGATAAATTGACGGGTGTCTTTTTTCTTAAAAAGACTGATGTGAGGCGATGTTGTTTAATGAGAAAGGTGTGTGGGTGCCTGAGGCCCAGGGAGAAGAGAATTCCCAATCTAGAAGCCGCAACTCACTTCCTGCTCACCTTTCGTTCACTTTGTGATAGCAGAGGCGTTTAATTGGGGGAAGTTCAATAACATAGCTTGTCGGTGCCGCACAGAATTCCCATTCTTACATCGGCATCGCCACTGGTTTCCATACACTCAGCACCTCTTCTATGCCTTTCTATGAACGCTGGCCCTGTTGATCCCACAATCCGTCTGCTCTGCCCTCCGTGATAGCCTTCCACTGTTGGGCAAATTCTCGGAGTCCCCCCTCACCCGCGAGACTGGCATCCACAACCTCTTTTGGCAGTTTATGAGCAGAGTATTGCGAACTACTGAAATTGAAAGCTGCAGGGTCGTCTTTCTCGATAAGTCGTAGCTCAGGTAAAGCATCAGGTTGATAATCAATGCTGAGATCGTCATCCGTCTCGTCAGCCCCAGTTTCGTCCCCGCCAGCGTCTACGCCATGGTCAGATGTGGCCGAGCCATACAACGGAGCTTGAACTTCCATGTCGAGGAGCTCTTGCCATGAGAAAAGCAGAGGATCTGTTGAGGGAGCCCAAGGGTTGATGTCCATGAGGCGAACTTTACCCAGGCCGTCATCCGTCACATGGTCCTCGGGAATATAGACGTCAAACGCGAAGCATGCATCTGGAAACGTGAGTCTCATTTTGTCCCTGAAAAATGTCCTGATCTTTCTCCACAACTGAGGGCGAAGGTCCTGCAAAAATTTATAGTAGTTCAGATCTCGCTGTGTAATGCCGATGAGCGATCGATGCTTCACGAAGCAGCGGAACTCGAGAGCAACATGCGGCGTGAAGAATGGCCTGAGAACAAGAACAGGCGCAAATGGTCGAGACGGCGGGACAGATGTGCAACAGTTGAAGGCATGATTCAAATCATGTGAGATGAATGACGATGATTTGAGCAGAAGGTATATGTCATTTGGCGAAGTGCATTTCAATGTATTTTGATGTGGCGACATCCATTTGGCATCCTTGGGAGCCGACCAGTTCAGCTTAGGAGCAACAGCACCGCCGAGTTCCGCAATAGTCTCCTTAATTTTGTTGTGAGTCTCGGGAAACCTTTCGTTGGGGGGTAGCCGAGGAGGCTCATCTTCATCGCCACTGTCTGAAAGATTGCCATCTTTCTCGGTACGGGAGTTGGTATTGGCACCTGATGAATGCCATTCTATATCCGAGGGTGCAGCGGAGACACCTTCATCGGCTAACAAGATCCCGTCTTCTTGCAAATATGCCACAAAAGACGGAGGTAACGAAATGATTCGTGACTTCAAACAATAGCCTCTGTATTTTGGAAACCATGCATCATATGAGCAGTTCAGGATATGTTCTTTGGTAACAGGAGGAAACCTGACCTCTCCGATACGTTGCGGATCGGCGTCTGTGCCAGGTGGTAAGTGAGGCATGGTTATAGCTGAGATCCAAGAAAGGCGGATGAATAATACAAGGAAAAAACAAGAAGTTCCGTGATTTACAGTAAGAGAAATTTGGGTTGACAATGGTGGCAGCTACGTTTGTTGCTGTGCCCGGCAACCCCACCATGACCGATTCTGCCTGCAACAATGCGATCTCACCGCCTGTCTGATACAGTTTGGATGATGGCACTTTGGCTTTGCTTGCCAATGCGTGCCTTCGCCATCCCATCTTACTCTCCCTCCACAATACTTGTTCCAGAGGCCAACAAGAGTTTAATATGTCGGAAAACGTTGGCCTAAACACCCCTAGGGGTAGTGGGACCTCAGGATATGTCCAAAGGAACCTCGCTCATCTCAAGCCTCGCGACCACGGAGCTCCGTACCCCAAAGATCTGGATAGTCTGCGCCACAAGCAGCGACAACCTGATAAAGGCATCTTAGAGCATGATCGCAAGAGACAAATTGAAGTCAAAGTGTTTGATCTGAGAGACAAGTTAGAGGAGGAGGAGTAGGTTATCATAATGAACCCATCTTCAGTTTGCTGCACGCTAACAAAAGACCAGAATTGAGGAAGAAGAGATTGACAAACGATGTGACCAACTGCGCGAAAAGCTCTTAGCAGAAATGGGGTCCGGAAAGGGGCCCTCTGAGTCGCGGCGAAGTTTCAAAGAACATCAAGTCCATGAAATGGCAGACGCTAAAATCAAGGAAAGCGAACGGTTGAGGAGAGCGCTCAAGATTAGCTCCGATTATGAGGAAGGCAGCCACTGGAAGAGGCAGGAAGAACGACTCCGGAACTCTCTTGAGAAGGAAGACGATGGGAAGGAGTGAAAGCAAGGAGAGCTTTGCATCAAAAGCAACCAGGCACCCGGCCACAAGGCGCTTCAAACAGTTTCAGCTTGAAGGTACCCTGATTATACGGTTTCGGAACTACTGGCAAACTACATCAATGTTAGTTTCGGCGCTTAGGCTCGGCAAGAGACTTTGGAAGGAACGTTGACATACGTTCCTGGTGTGAGAAAGATATAAAGGCCCATGTATGAAGGGTGACACGTTTCGTGTCGAATCATGTGGAAGTACCAAGCTGACTGAGATTGACGTCACTGATAATGGGAAGGCTATAAGCGTCATGGGTGAGTCAAGTATTGCCAGGACAATTGAGAAACGGACTAATGGCCCAGATTGCGGAAGACTGGAATCCGATGCGACTTGCAGGGCCAAGGTCATTAGTTTGGACAGAAATGAAGGAGAAATTCACGAGTGAGACCAGCTGCGTCGGATGCAGTTCGCGGATAGACAGCGACTGTTTTCAGTATGGGCCAATCCAAAGACAGTTCAGTTGACAATCATAATTTTAGAGACTGCCATACTTCTGCCGGCGACTTGTTCTCGTGTGCTGGCCCTGGCTCACTTGTTTCTGGACGGAGTTTTCCCTGGTTACCCAGGTGGTGCCTGGCTACTCCGTAGGGAATGATAGATGTAGATATGACTACGGAGGTTGGTACTGGGAGGAGCTGCCTGTGGTTCATGCCTTGGTTCTTGAATAGGTTATCACGTGTTGGGAACATGTCGCGAGGCAGATAGTTTCTTCGCATCGCGTACTCTCCGCCCCAAGCTTGAAAAAGAGCGCCATGTTTTCTCTCCGTCGGATGTGTCGTAGATTGGATGCATTTTACGGCTTGAGGGTTATCGGGCGATTAGGGTCACATCCCGCCCTTCATTCCTTCAGCCCCCTGCCCTGGCCACCACTTACGAGTTACATTGTGAATAGACCTGGTTATGATGCGTCGCTTCGTCCTCTGAGTCTGATATATGTTCCGTTTCGACCCAATGAACGAGCCATCGTCAAGAGCGTGCTTCTCTGCTGCCAAAGGGTTAAACATTTGCTTCTCCAATGAGTTGATGACAAAACGAGGGTGTCAGTGGATAACCAGAGGTTTCGCATGTGGCGTCGAGGCTTCAGCCACACCAACGCCCCGTCGGTGCCCCACCTCCAACAATGAGGCTTCCTGGACGTCACACGTCACCAATTGTTGCGACAACCTGGAGGCTTCACATTTTCCATCTGCTTCTGTCATCGTGTCCAAGATGGCTCGTCTCTCGCAGGGATCCCTTGCGTCAGGTGCTCCATCTGCGTTACGCGACACCACTGTTGCGGAATTGACACAGCTGCTTTTACGATTACAGAACAACCTTCTACATCCCACCCCAGAGCGAGAACGACGACTACGAACGAGCGAGTACGAGAGGGCCAAAGTCGAAGCGGTAAGATAGGTCGAAAGCCCTAGGTATGGTGCGATGATTGACGTCAAGTGGTATACAGAATTTGGAGTACGCTCGAGCAGTCTTGACGAAGCTCGAACAGGATGCCCTACGTGTCAAGGCTCCAACGAGCAGGATGGAGACGCAGAATCTCTTGAATGCGAATCGGGATAGGCTGGAGACCCTATTCGACCGACTGGAAGATCTACGACATGTCAGCAGCTGTCACCAAATCGTCAACGCGTGGTTTTGTGTGGCTGACCCATATGTAGATGGCCATAGATGAAGAACACAGTTCAGACGGAGAGGATCTGTTGGACCACATAATTCCCACGCCAAGCGAAAGTATGGACTCGAGATCCTCGGACACGAGAGACGACACTCGAGTTCTCGATACACCACCCGAGCCTCCAACTCCAGAACGAATCCCTCGCCAACCTCCCCGACTTACAACATCGCCAACCCCAACCGCCTCCTCGCAACCCACTACGCAAACCACACAAACACTACGATCACGCACATCTGCGCAACCGACTCCGCCATCACACACCACCGCCAGAGCAGCCCTCTTCGCGAATCGTCCCAGACCCTCCGAGCCCCAAACCACAACCGCCACGGCTGAAGCCATTCTCGAGAACCAAAAGGCCGAACAAGACGAATTGTCACATTCCATCCTTCAACTGGCAAGCGCACTCAAACACAGCTCAAGACGATTCGCAACCACACTAGAAGCTGATAAAAACGTGCTCGAGAAAGCAAGCGAGGGCATGGACAAGGCGGGGCTAAGCATGGAGTCGGCCGCGGGGAGGATGGGAAAGTTGAGGAAGATGACGGAAGGCCAGGGCTGGTGGGGACGAATGATTCTGTATGCGTGGGTATATGGGCTGATGCTGAGTTTGGTGCTGTTGGTTTTCCTCATGCCCAAGTTGAGATTTTAGCGTATCATGGCCTATGTATAGGGAGCAGACAATGAGCGGATCGAAGAACCTCCGTGTTGGGTCCGAGGCGAAATTGTATTAATCTATGATATCATGAGCCAGTTGATTTAATTCACAGGTCTGGAAGGTCTGCTAGGTTCCGTCGATTGCTCCGTTCAAGGCTGCAGCGTTATGAGTGACCATCTGCCTCTGCTACATCTCCATCTATAACTATACGACTGGCGTTTCGCTGCTCCCGCTCTATTCACTAGTCGATGGTCAAAGAAAAACAAAACGATGCGCGTTTCGACCACATGGGTTGATTACTCCTGTCCTGTCCGTTACTCCATTTCCTCATGCTGATAGCACTGATGTCTCCCTCAACTCCTCTCCCACGAGTTTCTTTACGAATAACGCCTCCGCACGCTCCCATGATAAGCAATGTAATCCGCCTTTCGGTCTCAAAGAGCGATCTTTACGAGTGATCAGATTCCTGCTTGTTGTCGCAGGCATCAATGTTCATGCCCGCAGTCATATGGCCCCTCATATTCGTTAGCCTTCGTACTGTTGTCTACTGTCATCGTCTTCGTCTGCAACAGCTTGTTCGCGAGGCTGAGCAGTGTCTTCCATTTCCGCAGACGGTCCCCTTAGCGCCTTGTTCAGCTCCAGACAAAAGTAGCGTGACCATAACTTGTGCCGTCCCGTAGATTTGCCCCCTGTCTATTCATGATCAGCAATGCCACGTCACCCGAGACGCCACGACAAGAGATGGACTCGCAACTTACGGGTGCTGTGTACTGAAAATAAGTAGGAGGCATGGTGGCCTGTCTGATGATTCGTTCAGACCAGTCGATCCCGGTCTTCTCTTTGAAAAAGGCCATGAAGGCGTCCATCTGGGTGTCCCACAGGGTGGGATATTCCGTCTCCCGGTAGTAGTAGGGCTGAGTACCACCTTTGCGCTTGGAATACTTGACCGCGAACCAGTATAGGGGTGGCTTGGCCCTGGACTCGTAGAGCTACACACGAGGTTAGCTACTCGGAAAAAAAGGGGGCTCTCTGTTGTTGGACCCCGAACGGGCTTACGTAGAGCGTGTACTTCTCAAGCTGGTCTGTTTCCAGGCCTGTTTCCGAGCCATGGCGGGTCAGACGTGTCAATTCGACTCTGTAGGAGAATAAAAGGTCGTCGTCGAAGATCCTGTAGAGGTCTAGCATTGTTAGCAGCGCATTGCGGTGGAATATAGTTAGTTAGGGAATAGACAGGTAGATCGAACTCGGGTCAATAAACCGCTTGGCCAGTCGTCTCCCCCTCTCAAGCTTCATCATCCTGCGCTCCTTTGCTTTCTGTCTGATATACTCGCGGCGGAGGTCGTGCTCTTCTTCGGGATGGCGAGCTTCCTTGCCGCCCATCGACAGCAGGAACCACTCATAGCGAACGATGTGGCATTTGTTCTTGAGCGCCTGTCTTACTGTGAAGAGTCAGTATACTTTTTTGTATGGACCAATTCGATCAAGTTTTCGAACCAATTGGGTTTGCACGGTTGAACTGTCCCTCGGAGCAGAGGAGGTGAGTGACCCTCTCATCGAAGGTGTCTGTGAACTCGCCCTTGCGCAGCTTGGCCCATGTTTTGAACTTCTCAGTTGTGTTCTTGTCCGGAAGAGGACCGGCCGCGGCTATAATCCTGCCCTTGAAAATGGGTTGCGGAGTTGAGAACGAATCGCGTGGCATGGTGGCAGGACGAAGCGATCATGCGAGTACAGGGAAAGGAACCCAAGCTGATCTACATCTACGCATATACTGACAAAAATGAAAAGTAGTTTGGAAGAAACAAAAGTCTATTTCTAGGCCTTGAGAGTCGACCATTCGAGCATGCAGGTTGGGGGAGGAAACGCAAGATGTGCGGGCATGAGGATGGTGTGAGATGCGCAGACCCGCCAGCTTGACGGTGATTTCGCAGTTGTGAAATTTGAATAAGAATGTAGGGAATAGTCATGAAAACAGAATTTGATATCACCTTGTAGTAAGGAATTGGAAGAAAGCAAAGTGCCACGACGTCGACGTGGTTCTCCGTGTAAGTGCTCCGTTTGTAGAATCGGCACGACTTACACGTGGAGTGAGTCTGTCCTTGGGGGTGGATGCGCTGGCTCTCCAGATGGATGATTCAGAAAATTTTCCATGGTATGTGTTTTGGGCCTTCTTTTTAAAAACTGCTTCATATTCGATATAATGGCCCTGGATTCTGATGTTTATCCCAACTTCTAGTCAATGACAATGCGTCATTTGCGAGGGGTTCATCAATATTTGCATGCTTTCCAACGGTTCAAAGGCCACTGGTCCACGACTTCAACGGCAAGATAAGTGCCGGCCCTCGTCTCTAGTCGATGAACCCGCGCGTGCAGAGCTGCTTATACATATAGTTGAGGGAAGAGAGACGGTTGGAGACGGTGCTATCGTGGGCTGTGAGATGTAGTTGTTGAAGCACGAGACCGTTGACATCCCTGATATGATTCCCCTTTCTTTTAGTACTGTCATAAGGTCTATACATTATCGAATCGCCTTCCCAGCTCTAACAAAAGCATCGATTTTCTCCAGACTCTGCTCCCCGTCATCCTCCACACCGCTGCTAACATCCACACCTATTACACGATGACTGAGATCTCCCAGTGCCTTGACGGCTTCGGTGACGTTTTCTGGATTTAGACCTCCAGCAAGGAATATCCTCAGATCAGGGTCCCTTTCCAGAGCCAATTTGACTTTGGATACATCCAACAGCTTTCCAGAACCAGCACCGGAGTCGAGTAAAGGAATTGTGTGATAGCCACGCAGGCCAATTCCTACATTGTCTGGCTTGAATGATCGAATGACGGGCACGGGAATACTTTTAGCCCACTCAATAGGCTCCTCACCGTGGAGCTGTACAACATCTAATTTATACTGTCTCTGCTTCTCCAAGACCTCACTGAGAGGCTGGTTCTGGAAAACGCCGACTAGCCGCGTTCTTGAACTTTGCAGGCGATCTTCTGCGGCGGCGAAAAAATCAGTGGCTCCATTTTCAGAGATTGATTCAGCTTTTCTATCTGTCAGGTTGTCACACGGTGCATGGACAGCTTCCGAGATAGCCAAGGCAGTCTGGTGTGAGACACACCGTCTGGTCCCAGGTACCAGAATCATGCCAACGAAGTCAGCCTTGGATTCCACAGCTTGCTTAGCCGCTTCAGCACTTCGAGTTCCACAGACCTTGACGTAGAGACGCTTTGGCTGTGGTTTCTTCTCTGCGGGCTTGGACCCCGAACACAACTCAGCAATAAAGGAGGTGGCGTCTGGCGCTCGCATAATTGCCTCGCCAACAAGGATGGCGTTGACACCATCATTCTTGCATGCAAGCACATCTTTGTAGCTGTTTATACCAGAAAGAGCGCAGATGATTGTCGAGTCGGAGACCAATTTCCGCAGCCGCCCGGTTGTGTCCATGTCGACTTCGAAGCTCTCCAAATTTCGGTTGTTGACGCCAATCACTTTTGAACCAAGCATCACAGCAATCTCCATTTCCTCTGCGTTTTGGACTTCAACCAAGGGTTCCATTCCCAATGACAGTGAGTACTTGTATAGTCGCTCCAAACGTTCCGTCTCGAGCATCTTAACAATCAGCAGCACGGTATCAGCACCAGCCAGTCTTGCTTCCAAAATCTGATACTCATCGAAGATGAATTCCTTCCGTAGAATAGCAGGTCTGTTTGGCATACCGTCCAAGACCTGCCGGGCGGCACGTAGGTCTTCGATGCCTCCCTTGAACCACTCAGGTTCTGTGAGCACTGAAATAACACTTGCCCCAGCCAACGCGTACTTTCTAGCCTGAATGGGTGCATTAATCTCAAGAGCAAATATACCCTTTGAAGGAGAGCCGCGTTTAATTTCAGCCATGAGGGCTACGTCAAAAGGCGTTTGCTTGAGCCGTGCCACAAAGGAGACTTGGGGAGGGGCACCATTCAAGTCATAGGCGGCTTGGAGGTCAGACATTCTCTGTGAGGGAATGTGTTTTTGAATCTCTACTGCCGCCTTTCGCTGCGCATAGATTCTTTGAAGGATGTTGTTCTTCTTTGGTGCTTCTGTTCTGGTGACATCAGTCGCAGTTGCTTTCTGTAGCTGTGCGTTCTCGTCCCAAGTACCTCCTTGCATATGCAGAAAGTTTTTGATAATTGTACGACCGTGAGCTGTCAGAATGCTCTCGGGGTGAAACTGTACGCCTTCCATAGCGAATTTCTTGTGGCGAACACCTTGAATGATGCCCTGTGACCCATCATCCTTGGCCACCCAGGACGTCACTTCCAAACATTCGGGAAGTGTCAGACGAGTCCCTGCCAAAGAGTGGTATCGAGTCACAGGTAGGTCTTGATCAAGACCGGTAAAGACCCCTTTTGAGTCGTGGGTCAGTGGTGATGTCTTGCCGTGAAGCCACTCGCCGGCTGAGTCGACCTTGCCACCATACACATCGAACATGCATTGCCTAGATAGCGTCAATACTCTTTTCGGGTTAATGTGCAACCAAAGTATACATAGGCACTCACAGTCCCATGCAGACGCCAAAGATGGGAATCTTGCCGGCAAAGTGTCGAATTGCATCTCTGCTGACACCAGAGTCGGTGGTGGGATGGCCAGGACCAGGACTGATGATGAGCTGAGTTGGGTTTTTCTTCACAAGCTCTTCAATGGTGATCTGATCATTTCGAAAGACATGAACTGTAGCACCCTCAAGAACCAGATATTGATAGATGTTCCAAGTAAAGGAATCGTAGTTGTCGATGAGAATAAGATTCGATGCCGTAGCCACTGGTGGTGAAGGCTCTGGCTGGTGGGGTGAATGGTCAACCAGAGCATGTGTAGTCATCTTGACAGGTATCTAGACGGCCTGATGATGATGAAGCTGGAAGATTGCAAACCCGGACAATTCCAACTACCGTAAAGGTAACTATGCTGGCGGATGTGGATGTGCCAGCTTGTCATTGAAGGTGAGTCAAGAGTGTGTTCAAGAAGTGTTGCGATGAAAAAGACGAGGCACGAATAAAATTTACGCACTGTGCCAGAGCGGGCGAGAACAGCGATGACAGATAGTGCTTCAGACAGTGCATCTTCTCCAATTTGCCTCCCAGGTACTCCAGTACCGGTTACCGCAGTCATACCTCATAGGTACCTAGGTACGGAGTACATGGGCACATGGCCGGTTGAACATCGGCACCGCTGTCGAGCTCCAGCCAAAAAAAAGTCGAAGGGCTGCAGGCAGAGCTCAGCTAACTATTACACATTGAAGGTCCTTGTCGAATGCTGGGCTCGCGACGGCATCGCGTCAACACTTAACTTTTTTATCACCACAACCCTTCCTAGGTGATGCATCGTATGCCAATGCCACTTTAGTGACGCTTGTGGCAATGGCGCCGGTGTCCGATAGCCAATACTTTCCCTCCCTCGGCGACTGCTTGTCCGGGGAGCGGGTGCTTTTGTGAGTCTTCTTATGCCGCAGACCAAGGCCAAGGCCCTCTTTTTGCTAACAATTGCCTGCCTCCCAGATCTTGGAGGCACATTGCTACAGCTTTGTCAGATGACTCAGGAAGAAGACAAACGAGCGCCGAGGTCGTCAAGTTTTTGTCCGGCGAATACGTTCACATCCTACTGAAAGATCCGGCCATTGCGTTTGCGCCACCTAGCGATGCTGCAAAGAAGGACTTTGAAACAAAAACGGCGCCAATCAACGTTACTTCAGCATCGGCAGAACGGTACGATATCAAGCTACTCAAGTCAGATGCCGAATGGCTGAGCAAGACCGCAAATCTTAATTTGGTGGCTGCTTTGCGAATAGCTGCACTCGAAGTGTTATCGAGACCCAATCGTCACCTTGTCGGACCTCTATCATCTCAAGACGCGACCAATCTTCAGGAAGCTGCAGGCCTTCACAATGGGCAGCGTACATCCTTCATGTCAGATTTGGGAGCTGGTATCGCGCAAGATGCTGATGAGATCTCTGCCGAGTTTGAGACAACCGATTCGAGAAAGCGCCGACTTTTTAACATATTTCTTACTGAGCGAAAATATTTCATCATGACCATGGACTATTTGCTATCAGTCAGGCTGTATGGAAGGCTGCCAGTCTTCACCTGTGCCAGCGCCAACGTGGCATCGCTCTATAAGCTGAAGGCCTCCAACATCAAGGACGAGAGCGTATCATTCTTGTCCGCGTATATGAAAGTCATCACTTCAAGCATGAACAGCGTAGAGGCTGGTCTCCATTCAGTAACTGATGATTCTATCCTGCTGAGAGACGATGTTGAACTGGACTGGTTGGCGACTCTACTCACCGAGGTCATCCACTCCCAGTCCGTGATATTCCAGCTGACGGATAGTCTTGGCAATGACTTCCCACCTTCCAGTGCCATTAATCAATGGTTTTCATTGATGGATTTGTACAATTATTTTGACACCATCCAGCCTGTTCGTCTCACAGACCATTCTTGTTCCCTGCGAGTTAGCTGCTAACAATAGAGGCAGATCAACCAAACGATTGGCGAGTTGGTTTTGCCCTTGAAGACACTTGCTGTGGCCGTTTCCATCAGCCTTCTCAAACCCGCCCGGTCGTTGACGTTTTTGGCCGAGAGAGAAGAGGAGCCGACACCGTCCGACGATATGTACGACTCATACTTGATCCTATCAGACGTCTTAGAGCAGGTTCATAAGAGTGTCCTTAACGCGGCCAGCATGGACTGCGAAAGTGCTACACCCGTCATCTTTGCCTGGACTCTTCTTCTTCACCGCATGAATGTGTCATACCAAAATCGGACGGAGAAAAGAGACAACTTGCTACAGCAGAATGCACGAGAGACTTTCGAATCTGGTGGTACTGTTCGTCCCATGGCCCGACGAAATTCTGCTGGCAGTATCTTTTCCATCGAGTCATCCAAGTTTGATGGTTTTCTTGAGAACACAATGTCCGCTAAAGATCTGCAAATCGTTGAACAACTTGCATCAGGAGCTACGGCACACGGTAAGGTGTTTGAAGTCATGACCAACATGGCAAACTGTCTCGGCCCCTCCCCTGGTGGAAGCATGACGCCTCTGCTTAGTTCTCGCATCAAAAATGCCCTTCTTGAACTTCTAAAGGTGACATATCCCATTGTTGGGTATCAATCTGAGCCAGTCAGCTCGCTTCTTTCTCTCCTCTCCTCTGGACGGGATTATTGGCAACTTTTGCCAGGCCAAGATCTCGACGTTTCCCAAGATGTCATGACAAGCATGCTACAGGACGACTACACCATGGAATTTTACTTCCAGCAAGCTCTTGACCGACATCCATACGAGTTCATGCCCTTCATTAGCATGTGCAAAGCACTTTGCACAGCGTCTAGGGATTTGAATGACAAAGACCGCTCTAGCTTTATTCTGAATCTCTTAAAGAAGACGCCAACAATAACTTTCACCCTTCCAGATGCCTTTCAGGCGTATGAACTGGTTCAGGAGGATGAAAACACCAACTCCTTCTGTCTGCTGGAAGAACTACCGCTGATATCATTGTCTTCTTCGTGGAGCAGACGATATATCGAAGATGATGCCTACAGGCTTCCGGTTGGAAGTTATGGACGATTCATTACTGATACTGGCAGAGTGGTCCTCATGGATTACCACCATTCCTCACTTTCTCTTCTTGGACGACAACTGGAAATCAATCTGATGAAAGAGGGATATCGTTGTGAGTTGGGGATGCTTCAGCCTGATGAGATTGCTGAGGTCATTTCCCTATTTGCAACCCTTCTCCGCGTTGAAAACATTGTTGAGGAACCAACTTCTAGCACCGCTCTTGTGTATAGCGACAGTGACATTATAGCTGAAATCAGCAAACATATCAGTGGCGGTAAAGATATCGTGACTGTCGTCTGCGAAACTATGGACTACTACATGCAGGATGAGCTGGCAATGAGTGAAGAGACTGCGATAAATGTGTTGACGGCATGCGTCAAGTTTCTAGACGCCATCCTGCCTTCTCAACCAAACCGAGTCTGGTCATACTTGGCCAGAGGCGAGCTGCTGAATTCCGACTCCAGAGCAGGAAAACTGGCTAAAATCACCGGTAACCTGGACCTGGTTCTGGAGAGATTTGAGTTTCTGAACTCCTCGCTCCTGTTGTTCTCCGGACTGATTGATACCGCAATGACTTCCGCGATTCAACGTCGCGCCGGAAACAAACCGGCCGTGAGACAAAAGGCAGATCTAAACCCCTGGCTCGGAACTGCGGACAAGGTGCTAACTAAAGTGAGCCTGGCTATTGCACACGCATCTGTGGACGTGTTTGAGAGCACATCTACTTGGAGGTTTGATGCAGCAATAAGCCGCACACTCTTGCTTGACAGTGTCGTTCCTGTTCTGAATAAGTTGATTACATATAGCTACAGCATGGGAGAGTCGCCGACGTCCGATAGTCTAACAGCCTGTTTACGACCGGCTGCCTCGTATATCATCGATTGTTTCATGGCTCCAGCAAGTGGAACACTTCGATTTCAGCCAATTCTCTCCTCCTTGGTTGATGCCTTCGCAATGTCCGAATCTACGTTGTACGCGACCCGGACTACTATTTCTCAACGCCAAGCCAATTCCATCTTGCAATTCTCAACAACTCTACTAAGGGCCGCTAATTATCTTGAGAGGTCCTCGGCAATGATTGAAACTTACCTCTTCAAAAGCTCAACACTCCTCGTCCGATTGTGCGCGGTCTCCGATGTCTTCAGAGCAGGCGCCATCAGCCTCCTTGAGTCACTCATCATCAACGCCGCATCTTCTACTTCTGAGCCGCCATCTCTTCTTGGATATCTGGGGCCTCAGATCTCCAAGTCATTCCTCCAGGTTTTGGCACATCTCGGAAGGCCATTTAACCTGATGTTAGAGGTTGGCACCATATGGAAGTTCTTCTCATCAATCCTTCGCAACCGACAGCAATGGATGTCAAACTGCCTCCTTACAGGGCAGACACCGAGAGAGGCCATGAAACAGGAGACAAAGAAGGGCGAACTCTCAGCTGATTCGGTTTTCGCGACGGCGCTTGGACGTCTGAAGAATCTAAAGGATTTAGAATCTAACGAGGCTCTTGCTATTCTGGATTTCGTGTCCTCTGCCCAGAACTACTGGCCATGGACTGTTTTT
Source organism: Metarhizium rileyi (assembly GCA_031753515.1). Taxonomy (NCBI): domain Eukaryota; kingdom Fungi; phylum Ascomycota; class Sordariomycetes; order Hypocreales; family Clavicipitaceae; genus Metarhizium; species Metarhizium rileyi. The sequence goes on along the minus strand of JAUKVO010000003.1, from coordinate 2,882,101 downwards.
ACTCTTCTAAATGACACATCTTATACTGATGGCTTGCGAGCATATGTGCGGGATTTGAAGCCGTCTCACTTGACAGTCAAGTCTAACGCTATTAAGACAGCTGTCGATGCCAGAGTGGCAGCCTACGTTGCCGAGACCTTGGCCATGCAGCTTTATCATTTACGGCATCAGGGGAATGCAGATGCTCTTGCGAAGAGCCTGGTTGCTGACATGGACTACTACATTCGAGACGGTGTAGAAGTGGCCGGTTATAACAAGTCTCTACACAATAACTTTGCAAAGAACTTTGCCAACAAATACTCTGGCTGCTCATTGGTAAACTTCAAACGGACCGTCCTTGACCCTCGTGAATTAGGCAAGAATTACTACTACGACCTGGATCGTGCCACGGACATGTTGAGCTTTGATCCTGGCTGGCTCGGACGAAAGGACAACGGATTCAAGAACGAAATGGAACTGGCAAACTCCAATTTGTCACTAGTTGACGCTCAAATTGTAAGCTCGCATCCTTGGAAAGACCACAAGTGGGATCATCGCTAATACGGATAAAAGGCTCTATTCCATGCTTGGGAATTCCTATTGGTAGAGTTGAGTACTAGCCTACCAAGCAACCAAACGGTAGCTAAACAAATGCTACAAGTTGCTCAGCAATGCTTAAATGCGAACCTCGGCATCCCTGGACCGGAAAGCATCTTCGTGAAGCTCATTGATGACAGGGCAAGCCTCTCACTTGTCCTGATACAGCGGCTTGCCAAGCTATCCATTCCCGTTCAAGATATCAATCAACTGTTGGGTACCCTGACAGGCGCTATTCAAAGTGTCGAAGAGCCCTTTTCGAAGGAGTCGATTACATACTATCGTAGGCTGTTGAAAGCGCTTTTCGTTACCCTGCGCTCATACCATCTTTCTGAAAACAAGAGAGTGGCCGAGTCAACCGTTGACCTAGGCAGTTCAACGGTCACGGTTACACAAATCGTTCTTAACCTGTTGGACTATGTTGTTGGCAAGGGATTCCGCTCACTTGTGAGCCTTATCCATGACAGCGATTCGGATATGTCCCCCGAGGACCTTGGCTTGCTGACCGCAATTCTGCAAGCTTGTCTGAGTATGCCTAGCATGGAGCAGTCACAGACACAGATTCTCAACATCGTGGCTGCACACGATGTGGTCAATGCTGCTACGTCGCTGTTTTCCTGGGCTGACAAATTGGCACATCAAGGCGACCCAGTGTATGGCGAGCTGAGCATATTATTTTTGCTCGAGCTGTCCACTTTACCCCTTTTGGCAGAACAATTAGCCTGCGATGGCGTTCTGAGCAGTCTCCTCTCAGCCAACCTCTCAAAGTATATGCTCAGATCTAAAATCTCACCCTATGCGGACGTGCTTGTCGCACAGCGATGCTATGCCGTATGGGCAAAAGGCTTCCTGCCTTTAATGTTAAATATGCTGGCAGCACTGGGTGCTACCCTCGCCCCCGAAATTACTTACGTGTTGAATCAGTTCTCACACTTGCTCGAGGCCAGTGTGGACCGATTCGAGGCACCAGGAGCCTCTCGAACGAAATCCAAGTCGAGTCCACAATATCTCACGTTGCTGGCAACATCCGAGATCCATTCTTTGGCACTCCTCACACGAGTCCTGTCTGCGTTCCGTGCCAACAATGATCGCGATATTCCCCTAGTCGAATGGGATGCTGCTGGTCTCTTGGAAAATGTTGAATTCTGGCTTTCAAGTAAGCGACTGCTTAAAGAACGGCTCCTCCCCTTGGGCCACCGGGAAACTGAATGGAGGAATACTCGGAAGGAGACGGGAACAGCTGAAGGCAGTGAAAGTCTACTAGAAGAGAAGATTGTCTCGCAGCTTGAGACTGTACGGGACGTCTTGAGCGAGGAGCTAGAGTTTTAAAGTCAAAGGGGTAGTTCTTGCTTGGATTCAAAATTGAAAGGTTGGCTCTGTGTCATCCTTTGTTTTCTTTGGTTTGGCCCAGTGGATATTACGGTTAAATATGGCAGGTGAAAGAGTGTTTTGATAGAAAGCGGGACGAACTGGGACCAGGCGTTGGAATAGAACGGGCCGCCTCTGACTTGATGTAAGACACACAAGTCGTGTGTGATGTGGACATGTACCATATACGAGATAGTTAGTAGCCGGACAGCAAGCAAACCTGTAGTGACTCCTGATGACGACTTGATAATTCTTTTTGTTATGCTGAGGGGAAGGAAGGAATACCCGATGGTACAGTCTCCCCGAGAGTTCTCCCATGCCCTGTTTCCCGTTCTTTGCTGCTCCCGTACAAATACACGGCACCCATACGAGTCAATACTCTGTAGCACATCCAGTCCCAGTCATGAACGCTCAATGTCCCATATCATACACGCGCGCCAGGAGTACCCTCGTCCCCTCAGAAGACGCGGGAGAGAGCATCTCGGCGCAGCTCCACGCCGTCTTCGCCATGTATGGCATCAATGGCACCCGTGCGTGGCGATCCCATCTACTTATTCTGCATCTGCTGCGTGAGCTGTGCATTGTGCTCCTGGAAACGATCGCTCACACGCTGCTGCGTAGCCATCCATTTCATGACGCAGCGGTTGATGCAGCCGTTCTCGCGGGTCGACACAGCCTTGGAGGTGAAGTCGTCGACGCATGAGGTGAAGCAGTGCTCTACGAGGCCGCCGAACGCCTGTTTCGCAAAGGTGTTAGCTCATGTGATGGGCTGTCTGTAGCTCCGGGGTGGGCGGGAACGTACGCCCATGAACTCCTTGACTTGGCGCTTCTGCATGCGCTGCTCGAGCGTGCGCTGCTCGGCTTGTGTTAACCTAGCTGGTGGTTAGGGTGGGCTCTTGATGGGGTGATTGGAAGAGGTCGTACATGTCCATGGTGGGCGGTGTCGGCGGTTGAGGTTTGGGTGTTATGGATTATGGGGTGGAATGAATGAAGCTTCTTGATGACGCCGGGTGAAATTTTGGTATGGATTGGCTTGGCTCGCTGATAAGGCTGGTTTTATCTTATCGGTGGGTCCGCATTATCGTTTGGCCTTGGGTGGGAATATCGCGAGAATGCGGACAAAGTCAAAAACTAGGATCGCCTGGCGGGGTTCAATTGGGCTGATGTTGAGAACGGTAAGTTGCATCGTTTGTAAGTCATTAGATGACCCTTTTCACGGAACTGATGCATTCTCGCTCTAGTCATTAAACAGGCCAACGGTACTACTCAGCTCCTCAAGTTCATAATTACGCAAGAAACACGAGCATTGTACGGCACCTGGATCGGAGCGTTTTTGTATCCTAGCAGGTGAGTGATGGTCTTCCTTTGTGTGGCAAGACAGATGATCGATCATGTGGCCAGCAGTGCTGTTAGTCAGCTTGAGCGGTCGTCAATTGGGCCGCGTGGGCGCTTCATGGAGCGATATTCCTTTCTTCTTCCCATTCTTCTTCTCAGCTGCGGAAGCTTTCGTGTCAAGCCAGAGTCGCCTTGGCCAGAAATACGCTCATGCGGCATTGACTAGTTACTGGAGGCAGTGACTAAGTTAGAGGAAATGACTAGATACAGCGGGCTGATTCGGGGTCAGGGCAGACTTGGACCGCCACCACCTTGGAACATTTGAGTGATCCATCAAGAGGGCGGCAAGATTTCGAACGCGAGTGCAATTCAGACGATCTTCAGGGTTCCTGCCCAGTCGTTTTGGATCTGCGAGACCTGTGGGCGGGGACTGCCGCCCAGTGACGTGGGAGCGAGCCATGAGATCCTGGGCGATCCAAATTTGGAACAGACTGGTGAAGAGCTGACAAGCTGCTTCTGGCGATAGTGTCAGGTGGCTGATGTCTGGATGATGGCGGAACTTTCTCCGTGCCGCCGCCGTCGAGAAATGTGTGTTTTTATTCGTGGCCAAGGCCGGCCAGGAGCGCGTAATGCATGTCCGGAGAGTTGAAGAGTACGGAGTAACTCATGCAAGTAGATTGCCTTTTGCCGACGAAGCCAGATTCGACATTCCATTGCTGTCTCGGTGAACTCTCGTCGATCGGCTATTCTAACACTTACTACGGAGTACTTCAGCCTCGATGTGGTTTTCCAAACCTTCCGTGCGGCTTCCCTCGTAACCAATGCTGAATCCGGTGAATGCAGGCGTAGTCCAGGCGACGACGGCTTGTTGCTGGATTGAGTTTGGTGGCTGGGCCAGGTCCCATTTTGAAGTTGAAGTACGGATACAGAGTACGGAGTACGCCGTACAGAGCAGAGGAGTACCTAGGTAGACAACGGGGGTCGAAGCGTCTGTGTCTCAAAGACATCATGGGCGTCAACAAAGGCGCCAGACATGTGCTTGCAGATTCAAGTGTCAGGTTGGAGGACGACTCAAATGGCTGAAACATTGATAGGAACCAGAACTGGAGCGGCAGGAGCAGCGGCGGCAAACTTTTGCGAGGTCGTTCCTTCCCAGACTGCGGTCCTACTTTGCCTATCCTGCCCCTCCGCCGCCGCAGGTATCGCGAAGTCATCTTCATTCGCAGACAAAAAATCACCGTCGGGCCTGCATTCCCGTGCCCGCCGCACGCTTTCTGTCCCTTTTTCTTCGTATTTATATCTGCCAAACTGCTCATACGATTGCGCCGGTCTCGTGCGTTTATCCATCCTTACGGCCACGCTTAGTCCGGTCTGCTGGTCGATCGAAGGCTTGTCCGTCACCTGTCTCCCTCCGTCCCCTTGGCCCAACTTCTTAAAGTTGCCACGGCCCACTTCCCTGAGCTTCCTGGGCTGCCACTCACAAGTCACCAGTCAGGCAAGCCAGTCATTACGGACTCTCCACGGTACGGAGTACTCGCGGTGACGCTCACTTGGCCAGCCTCCAATGTCATTTGGCTCATACGCCATACCATCAACGCCAGTCGTCGTCTTCTCCACAGCAGAATCAAGCTTTCCAGCTTGACGGTGGGCGGCGGCGGCCCTTCTCTCTCTCTCCCTCTCGCTCGCTCGAACGCCTCTCGTCTTTTCTAGATTGCTTCCTGTGTCCAGGTCTGGTGCCTACCGCACGTCGTCGTATCGCCTGTGAGTACGTCAATGCATCACTTGCTTATGTGGCCTTGGTCTTGGTCTTGTTGGCCCAACCTCGAGTCCCGGCCTCGAAAGTCTTCCTGGCCTGCTACTATATTATCTACACGTCCTCGCCCACGCCTAGACAGGAACCATAGTGGCCGAGCAATGTCCAACTGACTTGCCTGCCCGCCACGACTCACTCACCACCACTCAACGCCCACACCAACCAACCAACCGCCCGCCTTGCTTCTGTTTCATCACCACTCCCACTCCCAAAGCTTCCGCGCGCCAAACATCTCACGCTCCTCCTGCTCCTGCTCCTGCTTGCCTCCAACTGTCACTCGCGCTCTCGGCTTCGCACGCTTCAATCCCTCATGTCTCTGACGACGCTATCAGACCCTCGACCACTCGTTCGACCGTAGACGGTTTCGCTCAATCCGTTCAACTTCCTGCAGCTTCACTGCGCTGTGGGGATTTAAGCTCTTGATTCCATCGAGCGAAATTGATCGCTTACACTCGCCGTCGCAAGCCCGAAGCGAAGTCGCCAAAGTCGCAATAATCAGCCGTCAGAAAAGCGAGTCTCATTGCACTTATCTGCCTCTGGTCATCTCGGCGAGACGGAGTCGCTATCGTCTTGGTCGTTTGCTAATCCGGCGCCGAGGCGCGGAAGTTGGACTTGATCCCATCGGCTGACGCAGTCTGCACAACCTGTTACCTTAGCCCGCCATTACCGCAGCTTTCTGTTGTTCAAGGGCTTTCTTTAACGATGGCCGCGCCGATACCAACCGCGAGCCAGGCGAACTCGTCGCATCACCCTTCACCACCTGGAGCAACACCTGCTTCACCTCCTAACAAGCGCGACTTGAAATCATGGTGGAAAGGATTCAAATTGCCGTCTAAGCAGCAGGACCCCCCAGGTATGACTCTTCCTCTCCTAGTCCTTTGTGAAGCGTTTGCTTCAGCCTCCCGTCTCTCTGTTTGATCCCGGATATTTGCGCAGCTATCCACCGTCCGTGTGGTGGCCTGTTTCTAAGGCCGGGCATCGGAGGGCAAATCTCGACAGTCCCACGATTATAAAGCGGTTCCCGGCGTGCTGAGCCGCTCCTTTGTCTATTGTTACTTTTACATTCTGCACAGAAGCCTAATATGTCTTCCACTAGAAATCAAAGCACCGGGCATCTTCGGCATTCCGCTGCGGCAGAGCATCACATACGCTAATGTTGCCATATCTCTCATCGATGAAAATGGGAAAAGCTACATATACGGATATGTGCCTATAGTTGTTGCAAAGTGTGGCGTATTTCTGAAAGAAAAAGGTATGCTTGGAATGCCAACTTTTATCAGACCACATGGAACAAAACTAAATAAGTCTGTAGCCACCGGTATTGAGGGTATTTTCCGACTAAGCGGCTCCGAAAAACGAATCAAGGAATTAAAGCACATCTTCGACTCCCCAGACCGATATGGGAAAGGCCTCGTTTGGGATGGATATACCGTCCATGACGCCGCCAACGTACTCCGTCGGTATCTTAATGACTTACCTGAACCTGTGGTGCCATTAGCGCTGTATGAGAAATTTCGCGACCCTTTGCGCGGGGCCACCAAACAGCCAACCGCCGATGGCGAAGGGCCGCAGTTCGTCGACAACTTTGACGAGCAAGCCGCGATCAAGAAATATCAGCAACTCATCACGGAGTTGCCACCTCTGAATCGACAGCTCTTACTATATATTCTAGACCTACTAGCGGTTTTCGCCGCCAAGTCTGATGAGAATCGAATGAACTCACAGAATCTGGCCGCAATTTTTCAGCCTGGCATGCTTTCACACCCCAACCATGCAATGGCCCCCGAAGAATATCGCCTTAATCAATGCGTATTGATCTTCCTGATCGAGAATCAGGATCACTTCCTAATTGGTATGCAAGGCACTGCTGCTGACGAGAATACGAAGAAGGAAGTAGAATCAGGGACGCCCACCACACCGAATACTGCAGGTGTCAATAGAACTTCATCTAATGCCAGTGCTGGCGCCAACAGCGTTCGGAAGGAAGGTCAGCTGCGTCGTAACCGATCTGTATCTTCTCGACACTCGAGAGGGGAGGGCAGCGTCGGCTCCCACAGCCCATCTCTCGCCCCGAGCAACACCGCCGGCCTAGGCCGGAGCAACACAGTGCCGTCAAAGAAGTCTCCAGGCTTGGCTGGAGGGAAGTTCAGGAAGGCCGACAGTCCCGGCCACCAATCTCCAGCCCGCCTCGAGCCCATGACTCCAGTGAGACCGACCATGGTATTTAATGAAATACAGGAGCCAAGCCCGACCACCGTAGTGACGAGGACTACATACCTCACTCCCGGCACTATCCAGGTCTCCGGTCCTAGCCAGGAAAGGCTGCTGGAAGTGCCCCAGGATTCTTTGCCACCTCCCACCAAGGAGCGAAACCTCCAAAGCTTGTTTCAGCGGTTACCAGCAGAGGGTAGTGACAAGCGCCAACCAAACAAGCTAAAGAAGAAGAGGATTCCAGGCAGCGTGAACATGAGTGCCCAAAGCTCCACTGTCTCTCTGACACACTCAAACGCATCTCCAGGCTTGGAATCGTCAAACCCCATGGAATCAGTTCATCACGTCACCGAAAAGGTCACAGCCGACCTAGTGAACCCATCACCTGAGGATGATTCCTTCAAGACGCCACAAGCTGAAATCAAGAACCCTATCAACTTTGGGGAACCCCATGCAACACACCCAAAGCCATCACTGCCATACCAGGCCAGCGACATATCTTCTGAACCGACACCACGGGCATCTCAGATTGCCTCGAGCAGTAACTTGCACCCTGATAAGATTGCCGGCAAAAAGTCTCCTCCGACTTCAGTTCATTCATCTTTCAATGAGGGTTCTGATCTAGAACAGGCCCTTGAGGGTCATATTTCTCCACAAACTGATAGCCCTGACAAAGAGAGAAAACGACGGTGGAGACTGTCGAGGACCAGGAGGGATGACAATGATGGCTCTTCTGGGTCTTTGGTGACTCCATCACCTGGAAATCTTGGATCCAATACAGGTGCTGAAACGAGCACAACAACCGTCGGCAGTGGAGGTAGCAAACCTCGCAAAAGTTTTCAACACGATGGATCAGAGTCGCAATTTATGGACGTCCACGCTGGTCATGATGGTGAAAGGGAGAATGGAAAGGATGATCCGAAAGGCCCTATCGGTTGGATAAAGAACAAATATCGCGAGGCGAAGGAGAACGCTGAACAGCGCCGAAATAAGTCCCCCTCGGCGGATCGGCACGAAGATCCACAGGCTCTTGGTGCAGCCTTGACTAATCGCGGCAGGAGCCTGGACATGAAGAGAGAGCAACAGAACGAAGATAAAGTTGCAGAGAGGCCTACCGTTGAGAAAGTTGCTGAAAAACCTGCCGAAAGGGAAGTTCCTGAAGCAGCGGCTACGGTAGCAATGCATCACGAAGGGCCTAAGTTCACGGAGGAGCTGAAGCCATCAACTTCCGATGGGCCGCCGGAACCCGTTCCTGAAGCTTCTACTGAAACACCAACAGAACGAGACCATACTGCGACTGAAGCGCAGCCTACAGAGGTGCCAAACGTAAAGACTGATCAACCTGAAATTAGAGCTACGCCCGAGGCTACCGTCACGTCATCAACAACAGGAAAACAGGTGTCTGCTGAGGCATCGTCCGAATTACCCAGGCCTTGCGAATAAGTTTGTTTGTTCTATTGCGAGATTTTGGATAAAGTTTTGCAGTATTGAAATGGCTTTATTGGAAGTAGCGATGCGTGTAATCGCCTTGTATCTTCTCGGGCGTTTGAAGTCAACCTAGCAGCCATCAACCTTTCTTCCTCCTGTTTCTTCACCAACAGTATCTATTTACTACTGGGCCGCCTGGTTCGGCCAATGCACCCGACTCCTTTTCCTTCTCACAATACGACACTGTTACAACACAGCATACCACACCACACCACACTACATCGACACCGTTTTACCATACCCCTGAGCGAACTACATGGATATGAAGCTGCTTGGTCACTAGGCTCGATGCAGATGATGATATTAAGATGATGACGTTTCTATGTAATGTATCGGAATCGAGGAGAGTTGGTGGTTTCTTTTGAAGTCTGGTCGTATTTCGTGGTTTTACTTTGTATCCCCCGCTTTCCCCCTTGCGTACACAACACCTGTTCATTTCGTGAACGAAGGGACAAGGAAGAGCTGGCTTGTTTTTTTACAATGGAAGTGAATTAGAGCCGCCTCTGCCAATGATATCCCTGGATAGTTTTGCCATCGTGTCCTTTTTTTTAAAAAAATGCTCGGGTCAACAATATATACAGTGCACTTTACACGCTCTATTTCGCTCGTTCTAATTGTGGAATCCCCGAACAACTCCAATGTCTGTTTCGATATACAAGAGCCTCAAAGTGGAGGACTGCGTTGAGATTGATGCTTCACAGGTGGGGCATCATCATATACACCGGTATCCCAGACCAGTATACGGCCCGACCTCCTCCAGTCTTCGTTGAACCAGCCATTGAATCCGCCCCATACACGACGAGGCTTGATACCGAGTGCTTGACCGGTTGGGGTCTCCAAGAACTGGAGCAACCAAGGTTCGACTCCCTCGAAGCCGACAATGTAACGAGGAACGTCCATCTCACGTTGTGGCCCAAACAGCTCATCTGTTAAAAAAACTACCGGGTCGTCGTAGAATCTATCTGCCTCATCACGATAATTCTCTCTCGCTGGAGTATTAGGCTGAGTATGAAGAGGCGGCTCACAGGTCAGGGCATACGCCTCCAGACCAGGATAGTACAAGTGGGATCGCCACGGTGTAGAATGACATGGCATAAGAAACAGGGCGAACAGTTCGTCACGAGGCGTGGGAGGTCGATGCGTCTTGTGGGCGTATCGGACGGATGTCGGGTGAATGCGTTCATATTCCTTCCGGAGATATGATATGACATTTAGCGGGGCTGGCTGGTGAAGGAAGGAGAGGTAGCCGGCCAGAATGAGGTTGACACCGAGAGCAGCGAAGAGGTACTGTCTGTTGCGCAGGCGAGGACGGGGAGTGACTGATACGGATGATGGCGTTGGGGGCGAGGTGAAGAAGTAGGCGGCTAATGGAGCGGCCAAGATGTTGAGGATGGGTAGGAGCGGGTATATGAAGCGGACTTCCTTGTGGGAGATGAGGGATAGAGCGCCGACTGTGACGAAGACGGCATAGGCTAGGACGCGCAGGATATTGCTCTCGTTTGTGGACGTCGAGCCCGGTTTATACAGACCCCAAAGGGCGAAGGGCAGGCTGGTAGTGCAGAGGAGGGGAATGCCCTGAGAGAGATAGTAATGCCACGGATTTCGACCATAGAAAACTGCTAGCGATTTTGAAATATTGAAGTTGAGCCAGTTGTAAGGAGGGAAGGTCCAGAATCCAAAGTAGACGTAGTCGGAAAGGACAGATATGCCAAGCACTAGCGAACCACAAAGCGACGTTTCTCGGACAAGAACCATAGTCATGGAGCCGGTCAATGGCGATGAGCCCTTCAGTGACACTCTCGTCAAGACCATACCTGAGATAGTGGCCCAGACGAGAAGATCGGTTGGTCGAAGCACCACTGCAAACGCAGCCAAACAAAGGGAGGTCCGCAGATGCCATATGCTCCCGAGTATGCCGACTGGCTTGGGGTTCTCCTTGGTTGGGGTTGCCGCACTGAATATCCGCCACGGCCAGTAATACAAGGCCATGACGGTGAGAGTAGTTTCCAGAGAGTTGGAAAATGTGCGGGTGGAACAGTACCATTGCCAAGGACTGAAGAGCTGGAGAAAAAGCTGGAAAATGCGTTAGACAGACCTCCAGGTAAACGAGGTCATGGCCAATGTGAAAACACGTACTGCAAAGAAGGAAGCGTTGCTATCCGGGCCAAAGACCTTGACAGCAAGTTGCCAAGTATACCAGTCACCCAGGCCAGCGATTATTGCCTGCAGCACTTTGGGTGAGCCAACTACAACAGCAGATCGTAGCATATTGCCTGCTGGTAGTAGCTTTGCAATGCAGTCCGCAACGAGATAGCCCCCGGAGAACATGGCTGGGTGAAGTGAGGACCTCAGTTGATGTTGCCATTCCTATGATATGCCATGTTAGTAGGTATTTCATGACACGACAGTAAGAAAAGATGGCCAAGAACTGACCCAGGTGAGCCATGCACCACTCTCTGGACCAAACGCCAAGCGCCATGCTGGTTCAAGAGACTGGAAGTACTCATCCGGCTGGAAAAAGGTAGCAATCCACCAGGCATTGATAAGACGAATAATTATGATACTGCGGAGGAAGTTGGGGCGGTTGCGGTCATTACGGCGAATATTGGCTGTCGTCGTAGCCATTGCCACGCACTGGCAGCTCTTTCGAGAATTCTCGCGCGTGTTCTTTCTTCACGTTCTTTATATTTCCTCGGGTTCTTTGTATTTCTTTTTTTTTTTTTTTTTTTGTAAGGGGGGGGGTTGCGTCAAGATGCTTGACGAGACACAACACGGCCACGTCTTGCAAGACACGTAGTAACCGCAGGTGCTTCCAGAATGGACATGGGATAGCAGAGAACCGAGCCAGGCTATTGCCGGCAGATTCGGGGGGGGGGGGGGGGGGGGGGGGGGCAATCAATTGGCGATGTCGACAACAATCGACGTGGGAGAATCGACGAGTGTGCCTCGCCTTGGGTCAAAAATGCAGGCTGCAAGACGTGCAGGCCAATCACCATTGACAACTGCCCCCAGGTTGCAGATGTCAGCAGACACCGGCTGTCGGCGGTGGGACCTTCCCCTCCGACAACCGGAAGCCTCAAGTTATCTACTCCGTAGGTTCAAGTTGATGCCTCAAAGCCAACTGTGGATGGCTCAAGTTTCGAGGTTGCTTCGAGTAACTAAGCGGTATCGAGCATTCCGGTCTTTCGTATCTTTTGCTTTCTGATCTTTTGCAAACATTTTCGATTCTCCAGTTTGGCCCATTAGTTGATGTCCCTGCCACCACCATGCTCTCTCCGCCACCAATAGAATGACTCGAGCAGGGACAAGTTTCACGTCGCCTATGCAAGCCGATGGGCCCAGCTGTGCGGCATCAGCATCAGCAGCAAGATAAGGCGACATGCACGAGACGCAATGATTGATTGATATCCGCATCAACGGCCAACCAACTAGTTACCGTCGACGGCATCAGGAAGCATGCCATCCCCGTCACCGTGCCGCGTCCTGTATGTCTGTCTGCCTCGTTCAATCAGGACCCATGGATCATGGATGGACCTTTCCTCACTGCTTTGACTTCCAATGCCCTTCTGCAGAATCAGAGCCTCCGGAGCGAGAGCCTCCCGAGTCTCACGTAGGTCACGGTACTCCGTAGGTCATTCCGGGATGGACAGCCACACTGGAGAACGGGGAACATGAGATGGATCAAGAGTCACTAGTTGCACTTTTCAGGGTCAGTGAAACTGCTGTTACATACAGAGTTAGTTGCCGAGTAGTTAGTACTCTCCCTGTACAGCCTCCCGTCAACGGTGTCATCCCCGCCGGCATCCTATCTCACGCTGAGAACTCGAAGCTCAAACACTGGCAAAACGATTATGTGCCCCCCAAGACAACGACGGCAACTGCATCATCTACGCAGTACATACATAGATAACTCAGGTGTTGCCCACCAACGTCGATTGGGACCATGAGCCTGCCGCGGCGGTTCCTGTGTGGGCCGGTTGGCTTCGGCATTCCTCGTGAATCATATAGCCAACATTAACACGAACGACTTCGTGTACAATCAAATCGCGGCGGCAAGCGACAGCTCGTCGTCTCCACGTCGTCCACCATACCAGGATCCAGGCGAGACCGCCGAAGCCTAGCAAGGCCGCGCCCGTCCCCGTGCTGCCAAGGTGTGGCACCATAGATGTTCCGGTCCAGCCCAGCCAAGCTTCAGCCAACGCCTCAAAAGGGTCACCTTCACGACGCCGGCCTCCGCTCTGCGCGTCCACTTGCACTTAGGGGTATAGCGGCGGCCAAACTTCGTCAGAAGGCAATGGATGAGTTTTCTCGTCTCGTGCCACATATAAATTGGAAGGGGAATGTCTGAGAAACCCCTGCCCAGAGGAAGAACATCCTGTCTTGTCGTGTCTGTTCGTGTCTTCTATCGGTTACAACGTACGACCAACCTCGTTTGCCCAAACAAGCAACTGCTTTACCAAGGTAAGCCGCATGGCAATTCCAGACTCCCTCCTTTCAGCAGCAACAGGGACCGCTTCGAGCAGCTGAGTCCCCGAATTGCTCAACCCCCGGACCACCGCAGGTTTCGTCGGCATGTCTGGTACATCCTCGATCTGTGCGGCTTCTACGTCATTGGCCGCTGATTTGCCTTTCATTGGCGGCGCCGATCGTTTGCCCCCCCCCCCTCCCTTTTACAAAGTATCAGACACATGTTTCGAGTAGGACAGATACACGTTCATGTTGTTCCACGGGTGGCCTGCCATTCTTGCCGCCTTTTGCTATTTTCAACCCGTCATCTTTCACCATTTCTTCTCCAGCACCCCAGTCACTGCAACAACTGTCCATCTAACGCATCTCAAGCCAGAAATCAAAGTCTCTGCGAGTGGGTCTTGAAAGCCGCCGTCTACGAATCCTACATATTTCTTCAATTGGAACACTTCATCCTCCGAAATGGCTCCCCATGCAGAGGCCGGTTTCCCCGCCGTTTCCGGCACCACCAACGCTCGGTACCACGCCGCCTCGACCGAGGCCGCGATCAAGGCCGAGAATGAGTTCGCCGCCCACAACTACCATCCCTTACCTGTCGTCTTCTCCAGGGCCCTCGGTGTCAATGTCTGGGACCCGGAAGGTCGCCAGTACCTCGATTTTCTTTCCGCATACAGTGCCGTCAACCAGGGCCATTGTCACCCTGAGCTTGTCAAGGCTCTGACTCAGCAGGCCAGCCGCCTCACCCTGTCCTCGCGAGCTTTCCACAACGATGTGTTTCCCAAGTGGGCTGAGAAGATCCGCAAAGTCTTTGGCTACGAGATGGTCTTACCCATGAATACGGGTGTTGAGGCTACCGAGACCGCCATCAAGATTGCCCGGAAGTGGGCTTACAAGGTCAAGGGCGTTGAAAAGGACAAGGCTCTCGTCTTCTGTGTCACCGACAACTTTCACGGCCGCTCGGTATGTTTCGCTTACCGCCCAATTCTTGCAACAGCAGTGCACGAAACAGATTTGCTAACTGCACTTGATGATAATGCGTGTAGATGACTGCCATCACCTTGTCAACCGATCCCGAGTCCAAGAACAACTACGGGCCATATATACCCAACATTGGCGCCGCTAGCCCATCCACTGGAAAGCCTATCCGATTCAACAATGTCGCAGACCTCGAGGAGGTACTTGAGGCCCACGGCAAGCAGACTGCTGCTTTCCTCGTCGAGCCTATTCAGGGCGAGGCTGGCGTCGTGGTTCCCGACGAGGACTACCTGGTCAAGGTCCACGCTCTCTGCAAGAAGCACAACGTCCTCCTCATCTGCGACGAGATCCAAACTGGTATCGGCCGAACTGGCCGCATGCTTGCCTCGGAGTGGTCTGGCATCAAGCCTGATATGGTCACCCTGGGCAAAGCCATCTCTGGTGGCATGTATCCTGTGAGCGCCGTTATGAGCTCCAAGGAAGTTATGTTGGTCGTTGAGCCTGGCACTCACGGTTCCACCTACGGTGGCAACCCGCTGGGCTGCGCCGTCTCTATCCGAGCCCTAGAGCTCATTGAGGAAGAGAACATGATTGCAAACGCCGAGCGTCTCGGTAAACTCTTCCGTGACAGTCTTGCTGCCCTCAATAACCCGATTATCAAGGCCATCCGCGGGAAGGGGCTTCTGAATGCCATTGTCATTGACGAGGCTGCTGCCTCTGGCCGCACTGCTTGGGATCTCTGTCTCCTCCTTAAGAACAAGGGCTTGTTGGTCAGTTGATGAAGCAAAACCCATCACGGAACAAAAGACAATTAAATACTGACGAGATTACTTTTAGGCCAAGCCAACTCACGGAGACATTATCCGCTTTGCTCCTCCTCTGGTCATCTCCGAGGCTGAACTTCGTAAGGGGTTGAGCATCATCACGGCGGCCATCAATGAGCTTCCCACCGTCGACAAGTCTCACGGTCACTAAGTATCAAACACACACACACACACACACACACACACACACAAAATCGACTCTACTTACCCGGTAGCATGGAGCGCAGGCTCATTTTCTAGTTGATGTGTGGATTTGAGAAAAGAAGGACACGGATCTTCACGGCATTGTTTTAGTAATTTCTTTTGTCAAACCGCAGATACCCCCCCAAACCCCTGGGCCCCAATCACATGAGTCAGGGCTTACGGCCGCCTTCATTGATCGCCGGCCGCTGGCATCGTGAAGGCGCAATGAGAAACGGAATACGCGATACTTGGATGTACCATTGACATGAAACACCGGCTCTGTTCGAACATCGGGGGAGTAATAGAGGTCTCCAGACTGGCGCGAATGGTGTTATTTTTCTGTTTTGGGATGTGGTGTTGAGGCCATTATATAGCGTGGAGATTCACTTACAATAGGATACATACGCGTTGCGTCTTGCTCACCTGGGTGTGCATGTACTGTGAATCCTGGGTTGTGTCAAGAATAGCCAGGTACCGAGTCGTCCTAGGATATGAATGGAGCGATAGCACGAGCAAAAAGTAAATGCGGCGTGCGGGTTTGCGTGGTGAGCATGTTCCGTCGCCCGAGTCTTGACAATCGGCAGCTAGATGTTTTCTTCGGGGGCTTCACCATTAAGTCAAGGACAAGCACAGGCTAGAGAGGGAATTTGGCTCCGAGGCTGTGTTGCCGTCGACCATGGTGGTAATTTCACCTCGCAGAGGATGAAGGGTAAATGCGCAAACAGACGACGAGACTTATACGCGGCACTGGCGGCCATTCACGCCCAGCGGCAACCCGACAAGCGGCCACCATCCTGTGACCCTGTGCATTTCTACTGGGAGCGCAGCGATGCAGTACGAGGTGTTTCCACGCTGCAAAAGAGGTATGGCGCGGGTGCCATCATTGGTTGGAAATTTACCTGACTCCCGGCCATCCAATATTTGGGAGGCAAAGTGTCGGGCACGGTGTCCCAATTAGATGTAGCCATGTGCACAGTCATGTATCGCTTTCGGTACCAGGAGGAGGTAAGCCAGCTGCAGTGTCCGGCGGCCATCCATTACTATAGGTGGGCTGGCGATGCATCCTACCTGAAGTTCTCTACTCTTGAGCCATTGGCGCGAGGCGACGACGTGCCGAATGAAAATACGAAGTCTTCCGAGTCCAGGACCAGGACGTCTTTGGCTGCACGTGGCATGGCAGAGCCACCTGGTGGATCTTGTTTGGGAAACAAAGACGCAAGTGCTCGAAGTCCATAGCGCTGACAGCATCAGGTGACACTGACGTCGAACATGGGATGGATTCATTAGGGTTTGTTGGGGGTTGCTTCCTTAGTACGTGGTGATGTCAGCCGGAGGCGAAATGGCGTCAAAAGAGGTGGTGGCTGGAAAAAGAGTCGCTTTGCGGTTTGGTGTCTGATGGATGACGCACCTGACGACAATAGCACCAGGGCCTGTAACTGAAGTGAATCACTACGCGCTGCAGATGCTTGTTTGCCTGTTGTTTGCTGATCAGTGATAGCTAGATCATGGACATCATGGACTAGCGCGTGAATATGAGCTCGTTCAGCCGTTGTGAAACTCTAAAGCATCAATAACATGTGGCAGAGTGGCTGGAGTAGCAACAGGCTGATTCATGGGGGAGCTCATAGTTATGCAGTGACACGGACAAGTCCTGTGAGGAACGACGACACGTAGCACGAGTATGGGGGAGCAGCACGTCTTAGCCGCAAGAAGAGGCGCCAGACAAATCGGTGTGTGGCTCGATTTTGGTTGAGTGACTGTCTGAGATCTCGGTCCATTTGGGGTTGAGATGCTCTGTTTGGTTCGATTGGTCTAGCCCAGTCGCTTGGAGTATCAAGTCTGCAATGAGGCGACTTGCATATGTATATCGGCGGGGGAACCGGATCGCATCCGTCTGTCTGTTACAAGGTCGGAGGGAACTAAAGCGATGATGAATGCCAATCTTGCCCGAGTGTTCCCGGTTCGCTCTGGTATTCTCTTTGCGCTTGACGCTATGGGAGGCAGAGACATGTTGACTGTTGACGTTGGTCTTGGGGGCATGATACTCGGCCCAAGTCAACGAGAAATTTGAGTAACTTTGTTCGTCCATATGGATAACCTGCAGGAGGCAAAACGACATGCTAGTCAATTTTCGTCTGTTCCTATTTGCCAAGCTAGGTGGTCGGAGGGCGGTAGTCAAATCATCCAAACAAACACAGGTACTAACTCAACTTCGTAGTTAATTACGCGTGTACTACTTTGTACGCTGTGCAGAGAGATATCGAGTATCTGTCCAGAGGCCTCATCCAGTCATTGGGTCGTGCATGGAGAATCGTTGGGGTCGATGTCAGTATTTGGTAACGATACCGCGGGAGGTTGCGTGAATGACCAGCGGAGACAGAAGGTCTCGAGAAATAAAGTTGTGGGTGATGGCCACATAGTTACAATATTGGTTTGACTGGCTGTGCCTTGGCATCTTTGGGGCAGTACCGATGAATCTCCATTGATTCGACAGGTGCTGCCTGCTACGTCTAGTCCTCGTCGATAAACACATTCTGACTCGCTGTATACCAAATTGCCATCGATCTGGTCTTTTCAATTTTTGTGTTGGGCTCTTCGAGGTTATGGTTCGATCTGGTGAACGAACCACCGAGCCGGTCGACTCCGTACTCCGTTTTGGACCCTGTAGTTCCCTCGGCGGCGCTAGGGCCTGAATAAAGTCGTGGGGCTCCAGGAAAGGCATTGTTGCGCACATGGTGGACTGTACTCGGTGGTAAGCCAGCGAACGGGGGGTCGAGATGCGTGTGCAAATGTAGTAGGCACACCTTGACGACAAGGATGTGCAAGAGTCATGGACCTATGGCTCTGTTACTGAACCCTAGGCCACCTCGGGCGGCCGGCTGCCGTGACAAACATCTAGATGATCGATGCTATGCTTGATGGTGTGAACGATGACGAGAAGATAGTAGAGAATGATGGCTGGGAGGCCAAACCAAGACGTGAACCGAGAATCGCGACTGAATCCATGCGACTCTCGAACGAGAAGGAGCGAACTGTGCTCATGTTTCTTTTGCATGTAAGTACGGAGTAGTTAGTTACCTGGATAACTACACACCACATGAGGTACTACGGTACCTCGAGTAAGTACCTAGGTCCTACCTAATGTTTGCTATCGTTCAAAAATTCAATGTTGTCTTTCAATAAGACTGTGTCGTCAGCTTCACGGTACATAGGATGATATGAAGAGGTATCTTATCGCCGAGCATGCTGCACACCCTCCTCAGTCCTGTCACTTGAGCAAAGGACACAATTGACACATATAGCCCACTATGTTGAACACCCGGCGGCGCTCAGCCTCTGACAGGCCGGTAATGGTGGTGTTGGCGTATCCTGGACCCGTACGGAGTAATGCAGCGCTCTGATGTCGAGCAGGGTTGGAAGACTTGAGAGAAAATGAATGCTGAACGTTGGGCAGAACATCTGGGCTCTAGGTTAAGTACGGAGTACCCAAACACCCAAACAAGCAGTTAGGTAAGTGCGCACCCGACTGCATATCTGAACGTCTGGTTGAACACTCGCGACTTGTTTTGGAGCGAGAACCCCAGCTGGTGCCTGGATAATCCTGGACGCTGATGGGCCTGGCTGGACTGGAGCCATTCTCAGTTGCAGGGCGTCGCAGGTGTACGACGTGCAGAAGACGAGAACTAAAAGCATCTTGTTACTCGCGCCAGCTAGCACTTGCAGACCTTGACTCCAATGTTGAGAGCACATCAGGTCTCAAGGTAACACAAGACTGGGGTGGCCGACCACCTGGGCAGTTGGTTCAATGTTGACTTGGGACGACTGGCACATTGACGCTCCAGATGGTCCTGACAGGACCTGCGGCCGCAAGCCTGCGACTGCGCCGCCATCAATGACTTCAGGGGCTGCAACTGTCCTCTGTTGTCAGTCTGGTCGCCAACGGCAGCATTGCTCAGGCGCCAGGCCATGGGGCCCTCGACGTGCAGGTAACTACTAGGTACTCCGTACTTGGTTCTTGGTTGGCTTACCGTTGGCTTACTCCGTACTCCGTACTCCGTACAGGCTGCGCTAATCCAGAACAAGATCAATTGCAACCTGTCACGAGCCCAGTGGACCCCTCGAGCTTTCGAGGGCTGGGGTGGGGGTGGCCATTGATCGTGCCTGGCCCTCGCTCGTCCCTGCACCCGACGAGCGACAAGTGACACCAGCACACCAGCACACCACGACACCTGAGCAGATGGGCATGGTAACTTACCTACGGAGTACCTAACCTGACATGGACGAGCGACGGAAGCTCAGTTTCGTTCGTTTGACTGCCTGAGCACCTCATTGTCCACGGTGCCTCATTCCCATTCCCATCCCCATCCCAATTTCCATTTCCATTTCCATTTCCATTTCCATTCTCATTCTCATTCTCATTCTCCACGTCTCGTGTCCCGTCGTACTCTCTGTCATAAGGCCTTCCTCTTCCCATCACACCATCACACCATCTATCTCTAATTCCCTTTCCCGCCTTCTGCACAACTTTTCTTTACTCTTTTCTCCTTCTCTCCTGCTCCTCCGGCAGCCGTCGACCTCTAAACACATCTGCCTCGTCCTCCTGCGCTCCGATCTCGGCAGTTCCCTGCTCCAAGTCCAATGTATTGACGGGCGTCGCAGCGACGCATCCATCTCCACCGCCCATTCGCCATCCACCATCCGCCACAGCCATCCGCCACAGCCAGATTCTCAAAGCAACAAGCTATTGACTGCACAACACTTACAACGTCTTCGCAGCCAACCCCAACTCCAACCCCGAGGTTGCTTCAGGCTCGCAGCCACCCACCCACCCACTCACTTATCACTCACTCACTCACTCGCTCACCCATTCTCATTCATCATTCATCATTCATTCATTCATTCATTCATTCATCCATTCATTCATGTACCCAGTCACTCAGTCACTCAGTCACCCTTCATCTATCTGTCTGTTCGTCCGAAGCAAAAAGTGGGTCCGGCCATCTGCACACGCTGCCGGAGCACGAGCCATCCAGCAACGCCCAAGCGCCAAGACTACCAAGTAACTACGTACTCCGTACTTGCACGCCGCAGTCTTCACGTTCCATCCTGTCAAGTCCAGCTCGCCTGCCTGCCCCGGAGGTGCCAACTTAGTGCTAGTCCGCCCTTGAGCACTTCTATGATTCGAACTCGGCTTGTCTTATCTGCCATCAATCGCCGCTAGACGCCAGACGACGAGGACGAGGTCACTCGCCTTCCTAGCCTCAGCAACGCCTCAGCAACGCCTTGGCTTTGACATGCCTCGTCGTCCATCAGGGTGTGCTCCTTTCATTTGCAACTAAGTGACCTCGAGCTGCCAGCACTTTAGCACTTTAGCCCTTTATTCAGTCAGTCCATTCTACGTTTCTGCCGCCCTGTCTGCGGCCTGACGCTCCGGCCAATCAATCAGCTCAAGTCGCTCCATGTACGGAGTACTGCACGCTGTTGAGCTGCCCGTTGAAGCTGCACGTCTGTGTCTCAGTGTTAGTCATTTGTCCCCCGGATCTCGAGCTTGGTCGCAAATACCTTCCCCAACACCACAGAGCATGGAAGCTTTCCGAGCACGATTCCCAAAACGCTAAAGTCCCATCCCGTCTTTTCGTGTCTCTCTGCCTTTCTCTCTGCCTTTCTCTTGCGCCATTCATTGTTCGCACCGCGCCTCTTCTCCCTCTCCTTCTTCTCCTTCTTCTTCTGTTCTTCGATGAATACACCGTTTCGATAGCCATGCCGACAATTTCATGCGCACACTAACCGCAAGGTGCCTTGTAGCCTTAACATTTGCCCGGCCTATCGGACACCTACCGTCAATCCAGCGCAGCCCACGAATACGCACCTTGGGTTACTCTCTTCACACCGATTAACTCATCTCGCTGCCTTTGCTCCAGTTTCTGCCTTACTCTCTTCGACCTCCGCCTCCCCTCTTTCTTCCCGGGACGACTCTATAAGGTCCTGGCTCATACTCTTATCTTTATTTCCTTCTTGGCAAGCTTCGAATCGATTTCATGACGATCACAGTCTTGGCAGTCGATTTCCAAATCTTATAGGCCCACGGGCTTCCACCGACATCGGCTACCTTCCTGTCATCGACAAGCTCACCAGGAAGTCATGGCGAGTCGTCAAGATAGGCCGTCCTTCGGCTCGAGGAGGCTGAATGGACGAGCCATAGGCCAGTTTGTCATCGACAAGGAGATCGGCAAAGGCAGCTTTGCCCAAGTGTACATGGGTTGGCACAAGGTGCGTTGCGGACTTCTGAGATCTGACGAGATTCCGGAGATAAAATGGAAGGCCTCTCAACCTGTTGGCCCATCACATCACCTATCGGGACTCGCTCCTCTGCCCATTTATGAATGACCTCTGTTCCTTCTATAGTTCTGAACGCTAACTCGCTATGTTCTCTCTCGTAGCAGTCCAAAGCTGCCGTCGCCATCAAATCTGTCGAGCTCGAACGACTGAATAAGAAATTAAAAGAGAACCTTTATGGCGAAATACAGATCCTGAAAACGTTGCGACATCCTCACATTGTTGCGCTTCATGATTGCCTCGAGTCATCCACCCACATCAACTTGATCATGGAATACTGTGAGCTGGGAGACCTGTCTCTTTTTATCAAGAAGCGAGACAAGCTGTCTACACATCCTGCGACCCACGATATGGCTCGAAAGTACCCCAGTGCGCCAAACTCGGGCCTCAATGAAGTAGTCATCCGTCACTTCCTGAAACAACTGACAAGTGCACTGGAATTCCTTCGCAGCAAGAACTATGTCCACAGAGACGTGAAGCCTCAGAACCTCCTCCTGCTTCCATCACAGGCCTTTAGGGATCAGCGGGCTCTTCCCATCATGTCCGCCAGTCAAGATTCATTGATACCTGTGGCAGGCCTGCCTTCACTGCCCATGCTGAAGCTTGCTGACTTTGGGTTTGCCCGCGTGCTTCCATCAACATCTCTAGCCGACACCCTGTGCGGCTCTCCGCTGTACATGGCCCCCGAAATTCTTCGTTATGAGCGATACGACGCCAAGGCCGATCTGTGGTCTGTCGGAACGGTCTTGTACGAAATGGTGACTGGCCGCCCGCCTTTTCGCGCACGAAATCATGTTGAACTTCTTCGCAAGATAGAAGCTGCCGAGGACGTCATCAAATTTCCAAAGGAAGTCGTCATCAGCCCCGAGATGAAGACTCTTGTACGCGGCCTGCTTAAAAGAAGCCCCGTGGAACGTCTCAGCTTCGAGAACTTCTTTGCCCACCCAGCAGTCACGGGTGAGATCCCTGGATTGGTAGAAGATGACATTCCTAAGCCTACAAGACGAGAACTGCAGCCTATTCCTCAAGAAGAGGAACGCCCTTCTTCCCCACGAGCACCTCTTGCTCGCCATTCAGGCTCAATTTCTCCGCGGCAACAAATGCCGTCAAGATCGGCACGAGAGACCGTGCCTCAATCGCCGCAACTGGGGGCACATGGCCATGTTTCACACAGACGCAAGTCTACAGATTCACAGCCGCCTGGGAACTCTCCTCAAGATGCAGGAGCTGGCCTGGGTATACGTCGACCATCACCCCAGCAGACCTTATCGTCGCCCAATCAGCCTCGTGCCTCCGGCAGACCCTCTCGGGAGCAGCTCAACTCACGGGACAACTCATCACACGATCCGTCTCCAAGAGTAAAAAGGCCGTCATCCAGCGGTAAACAAATCACCGAAGAGGAGAAGGCAGCACAGGACGTCATGTTTGAAAGAGATTATGTCGTGGTCGAGCGTAGACACGTTGAAGTCAATGCTTTGGCTGATGAACTAGCTGCCAATGAAAGGCTTTCTGGTCAAGGCTCTGATCCTCGTTCCGCGCAGATGGTGCGGCGAAGCACGCAACAAGGGGCACCGACTTCGACAACGGGGGCAATCCCAACACCGTCCTCTCGCACTGCTCTCGTGGCTCAGGGCCGCGCGATTCACGACCGAAGGTCATCATACGAGAAGGCTTTGTCTGCTAGTCCTGGCTCTGCCTCCAGTGCCATTTCCAAGGCCATCCAGGATGCCAGCTTGAGGCTGTTCGGTTTCAAAGTCGCTCCGGTCCGTGGTCAAGGCCACTCGCCTCCTATGTACCAGCCATTTCCAGCGTACCCGGCGCCTTCTTCTCCAGGTGGCCTCATCGGAGACGGCAAGACTTCGCCGTCCGCAGACGAAGACGTGAGAACGAAAGACGCCATGGCGGAATACGCCGAACGAAGCGATTGTGTGTATGGGTTTGCTGAGGTCAAATACAAACAGCTTGTTCCTATGGCACCTTCAATAGAACATGGTCTCGGGGGTGTTGGCATCGACCAACTCTCCCACGATGAAGATGGCCTCACCATTGAGGCTGTCGTTGCCCTATCCGAGGAGGCATTAGTGCTATATGTCAAGTCGCTTACCTTGCTTGCTCGGGCCATGGACCTCGCGAGTGTTTGGTGGTCCAAGAAGGGTCGAGGTGATGGTAGCAATGGTGCATCTGCCGCGGTGGCTACAGAAAACATCACTCAAAACATCAATGCCATCGTTCAATGGGTGCGGCAGCGTTTCAACGAAGTACTGGAGAAGTCAGAGATTGTACGACTCAAGCTGACGGAGGCCCAGAAGTTGCTGCCAGAGGATCACCCCAGTTATCCATCAAACCAAGGCGCAGACTCTCTTACATCGTCATCGGGGTCCACAGCGAAGCAAGTGTATCTGACTCCAGGCATCAGTGCGGAGAAGCTCATGTACGACCGTGCTCTGGAAATGAGCCGTGCGGCTGCGATTGATGAGGTGACCAACGAGAATCTGCCTGGCTGCAAGATTTCGTACATAACAGCGATTCGTATGCTCGAGGCAGTACTGGACAATGACGATGATGGGTTATCTCGAAGATTGTCTTCTGGCAAGGGGCCAGCCAGGAGCTTACCCAGAGAGTCTAGCAGCGAGCTAGACAGCGACGAAGAGGCTCATGTACGGAAGAGTGAGTGTTCCTTTTTTTTTTTTCATTCATTTTTCCTCTTGGGAAAGGGCCTCCTGATCAGGAGGAGCTCGTGAGCGCGAAAATTAACTGGAGTGACTAGTGATCCAGATGATCAGAGGCCGCCTTACAGCGGTTGTCAAGAAGCAGCAAATGATTTCCGATGCCAACAACAAGGAGCAACAAGCTCAGCTGCAGTCTGCACGTCGATGTAGCGGCGATGTAACACCGCGCAGCGCGCCATCGCATGGTTCCGCATGAAATTCTGCACTAGCATCGCTGCAAGGCGAATTGACCGGATATCGCCAGATACCACAATGAGAACCAGAAGCAAAACAACGCAAATATGAAGCAAAATAACACACTCGAACAGCCCTGCGGCTAGACGATATCGCTTAACCTTGATTTCTCTTTTGATTTCTTTTTTCCTATTTCTAATTGATACCAAGCTTTTTAACATTGGCCTGGATTTTGTTTGCTTATACTTTATACGTTTCGTGGCGGCGTTTGGACCTTCGACTGCAGAGACTTTGCATTGAAACAGCCTTGGTATATTCCTTGCCCAGGCCACTCTAGCTAGTACGTTGATTTAGGATGTGGAGATTGTGTTTCTGGACTCGTTGCAGGGAACTTGGGGCTTCATGGTCATGGATTGGCGTTACGGAATTGGATCTGAACTTGGCTGTCTTTTGTTGTCCGGTATAGGGAGGGAATTCAGAGCGCTGATGATGGCAGATGTTTGCATGCGTGCTGTTGGCAAGTAAGCTCGCCCCTAGGCGTTTGTTGCCGTGTATAGCGGGCGGTATACAGTCAGAGATATACTCGAGTCCCCAAACTGCACATGTCTTTCTTTTTGGTATGCATTCGGTCTGGAGGCCTCTGGCGAAGGTTTGGCTGTGCCAGCGGTACATTTATTCATTTCTTAAACATATAATCCTGAATGGGAGATGATGATGTGGCGGGTCAACGTTGCCGTGCAAACCATCACTTCTGTCGTGTATTCTGTCCTTGCGGCCAAAGCCTGACCTCTGTTGTTTGACTGGAAGACTGAAAGTGTACTACGCACGAACGGTGTGCCTCACAGCGACATGACAGATGGTGTTATAAAATGTTGGTCTGTGGCTGTCCATGTAGTACCGGTGAATGGCCCTGGTTGCGAGACAGCCCCTGGCCGTGTCCAGACGAGGGCAATCCGTGAAGTCTCATGAAAGAAAATCCGGCTTGCTTCAGGGCGTCGGGAAGTACGCATCTGCTGTTTGCGCTTGGTCAGAGCGGGATGATGGCACGGGCACAAAAGGAACAGATTTTGCTGTGAGTCAGCATTCAAAAACAGATACTCCGTATATAAGACGAGCTGGGCTGGGATCGAGGATTTCCATCCAAGTCATCTTTACATCTAACCCAGCGAAACAACATGCCTGCACAACAAGTCTTTCCGTTCTAGCCATGAGCGCCTCCCTTTCACTTTCACGACTAGCTTGCGGGGGTGACGAGTTCACGAAGATGAAACCGCCGAGTATACACGCCTTTTCCGAGGACGACTCCAAAGCTTACATGTCAGCAATGACACGGAGTAGGGGTCATCTCCTACGTCTCCTGCTTTGCCGCCGGGACAATGTCGGTGTAGATGGAAGTGGAAGTGGATTTGAGCACGACGGCGGGGCGTTTTGCGAAAACCTCTTGGACGAGCTGGAGGGCCAGTTGGCCCGGAATGTTGTGCGGGCTCGCTAGGAGCGAGAACGGCGGCGTGACAAGGAGGTTTCTGCGAGGCGGAGGGCTGTACGGGTGTCGGGCGACTTTGTGCTGAGCAGGATGTGGTCCATGGTTGACGAGGTCAATGTGCTGTATGGCACGGAGGAGGAAAGTCGGTGGTTTGAGAGGATGGAGAGGGTGAATGGGGAGATTGAGGCTCTTTGGGAGGAGAATAGGAGTGTTGTGGAGGGTGCGGTGCCGAGGTATCTGGAGGGGGTTCCGGCTAGGATGATGGTTGTGCCGCCGGTTGCGAGGGGGCCTTTGAGGACGAGGACGAGGAGGAGGGAGGTCGGGCTGTCTTGCTTGCTGTGCGCGGCCAAGGCACTGCCGTGTTCCTTGGGGAGGTGTGCGGTGAGGGCCTGCTCGAGATGTGTGCGGAATGGGGATACGTGTTTGGTCTGGGGTGGTGATGGCTGGGCGGTGTTGAGGGAGGATGGGAAGCAGGACGAGGATGGGGGCGAGGCGGGCAGGTTGGCTACGGAGCTGTTGGAAGAGAGGAGGTTGGCGGTTCGAAGGGGTTGCTTTGCGCCGCCGAGGCCGTCGGAGAACGAGATGGATGCCGTGTTTGCGAGCGTGACGGACGGGTCGGGGGGCAGAGGAGTGATGCTGAAGTGAAGCTATTCGGAGTTTGGACGTGGAGGTGTGTGGTCGGTCCGGCGTGGTCGAGATTTGCCGGTGGCGAGGCTCCCTGTGCACGTTATGGATAAAAAAACATCTGCACATCTGCACGTCAGGCTGGGCCAGGTTGATCTTCTTCAGAAGAGGGGAAACAGGCTGTCCTTGATCTGGAGATTTTTTGGTTGACGTAACAATTGCGTCCAGACCTCCACCGTGTGTGCAGACCACAGCCGCCACGCTCTGCGTCTTATATCGAGCCGTGATCTCAAACCCGGTTCCTGCACTGCTATCTATCCAAATACAGACAGACAACCAGTCAACATGGGGGCCATCTCGCGACTCTTTCAGATCAGCGGCACATGCAACAACTATCCATGGGGGAAGAAAGGCCGCGACTCACTGGCCGCTAGGCTCTGTGAAAAGACGCCGGGATCCGGGTTCGCCATACAAGACGACGAATATTACTCCGAGATGTGGTTCGGCGACTATCCCGACTTTCCGGCCAGAGACGTGCAGACAGGCCAACCACTTGCCGAGCTGCTCAAGGAGCACAAGGAGATCCTGCTCGGTCCACGACAAGTAGAGATATTCGGCGACAACCTCCCGTTTCTGCCCAAGGTAAGCCGAGCCGCTGGTTGTCTCCGGGAACTGCAGCAGCTCTGACC
Organism: Metarhizium rileyi; assembly: GCA_031753515.1. Taxonomy (NCBI): domain Eukaryota; kingdom Fungi; phylum Ascomycota; class Sordariomycetes; order Hypocreales; family Clavicipitaceae; genus Metarhizium; species Metarhizium rileyi. The sequence continues at coordinate 2,854,826 of JAUKVO010000003.1, read as the reverse complement.
TCGTTCGTCCCAGATTCTTTCCATCGGCAAGGCGCTCCCGTTGCAAATCCACCCTGATAAATCCCTCGCGGCGAAACTTCATCAGAAGGACCCCGAGAAGTTTGCCGATGCCAACCACAAACCAGAGATCGCGGTAGCACTTTCGCGGTTCGAGCTCTTCGCCGGCTGGAGGGATCTGAACCTGATTTCGCCCGTCTTCAACCTCCCCAGCCTGCGACGCTTTGTGCCCGCGGAAACGAGGTTTTGGACAGATGAAACCTTGAGGGCCGTCATCCGAGGCATGCTGGAGGCGGACGGGCAGACAGTCCAGGGCATCGAGGAGGATCTGGAGCAACAGTCTCGACGAGACATGCAGCATCTCGGCTACCCGGACTCCTTTTTCGACCTGATCCAGCGGCTGCAATCCCAGTACTCTGCCACTGACCCCGGGCTGCTGGTTGCTGTCTTATGCATGAACTACCTCGTCTTGGAACCCGGCGAAGCGGTTTTCATTCCTGCAGACGGCGTTCATTGCTACTTGTCCGGGGACATTGTCGAGTGCATGGCTCGCTCGAACAACATGCTCAGTGGCGGGCTCTGTCCCGTTGCTGACCGAGATAACGTGGATCTTTTCGTTGAAACTCTTCGTATCGACGACAGCACCCGCTCGGATCGTCTTAGGCTGCCGGCGAAGCCAAGCAAGGACGGCGCCGGCGGTCACGTCATGGTCTATCAGCCTCCCATCAGCGAGTTCGATCTGCTCCGTATTGATCTGCCAGCCGGGGGGGAGGAGCTGGTTTGGAAACACGAGGGACCAACAGTGGCTATCGTTGTCTCGGGCGAGGGTACAATTCTGGGAGACGGCAAGGAACTCGCGGCCACGGAGGGTTGTATGTTCTTCATTGCCGCGGACACGGCCATCATGTTGCGCGCGGACGCTGCTCTGCAGATCTACGCCGCAGTTGTCCGTTGAATAGAGTGGCAGGTATCTTGTTGAGAACCATGAGTTGTCTCCCTGGCAGATCTCGAAAGGCCCTGCCCGGTCCAAGAAGAGGTCTTTTCGTTGTCTATTTTCTCGTTCCTTTCGTAGCCGAGGAGGAAGGGACTCGAAAGTGAACATTGTACTCACGTATAGGGCCCCAACGCGCCAACCGTCACAGCTTCGCCTTCGCTTCCGTCTGCGATCCCTCCCACCGCTGATTTATCCTTGTGTTGGCCCAAATCCTCCACGCAGCCGCTGCCAAAGCGAGCGGCGGACAACTCAGTAGCACCCATGACCACCACTCCGGGCTGCTCTCCTTCACCTCCTTCATCGCCTCCTCCAGCCTCATCTCCAACTCCCCTTTTGACCCGTCGTTCCACAAGACTACACCGTTCCCTTCCCCCCGCTCAAGGCATCTTTGCGCCTTGACCCTCACATCGCCCTGGCTACGCACCCGGTTCTCCGCGTCCTCCCTGCTGAGATGGGCATCCCGCTCCATCAACCGCTTCATCTGAATCTCCGGGTCCGACACGGCAACAACCATGGTCACGCCGCAGAAGCGATCCAGCCTGCTCTCAAACAGGAGCGGAATGTCAAGCACCACCGCCCAGTGGCCGCGCAGATAGCACCCCAGGACCATCTTGAACATCTCCTTGCGCACAGCCGGGTGCACGATACCGTTGAGGACCGCGCGGTCCCTTTGCAGCTGTTCGCTGTCGCCAAAGACGCGCTTCCCGAGGGCAGGGCGGTTGAGCGGCCTTCCCTTGCCGTTAGGGCCATTCTGCGGCATGGCGTCGGACGGCTCGACCAGGAGATCCGGCGTCGTCGGGCCGAAGTACTTGACGATGGCGTTGTATCCATTTGTGCCGGGCTCAACCACCTTGCGGGCGAGGACGTCGGCGTCTACAATGGGCAGCTCATACGGCGGGGACTTGAGGAGGGACGAGATGGTTGATTTGCCGGTTGCGATCGAGCCGGTTAGCCCAATGAGAAGCATTCTGTCTTTTCCTTCTGCCGTTCTCTGCGGTGACGATTGATGGCTACGAGGGCGTGAAGGTATGTCGGTCGACGGCGGATGTATGATGAGAAATGATGGCAAAGCGAGAGCAAAGCGAGAGCAAAGCGTGATCGGATGACGTTGAGCTTGGAGGTTGATGTGTGAGCCCTGAAATAGTAATTAGTGGGGCCACCGGCGATGCTGAGAGCCAGCAATCTGTGGTTGGTAGTCGTGTTCAGCACCCACTTGAAATGTCATCCTCCCTTGTATCATCAACCTCAACCTTCACCGCATTTTCCGGACCGCCGTCTAGAACTGGAGACGATGCCATGCCCAAGTGCCGAACGGGACATTGTCTTGTCAACCCAGCAGATTCCGACATAATATCTGTAACCTTGGTTGCAGTGCCTGCGAAATGCTGCAGGACATTACTGGCATTAGTTGATGTGATTACAGGTGGTTTCCTTAGGGGTACCTACAAGAGATGCAACTATTTAAGGGGTGAAGTAGACTACTGGAACAGGTGATGGTCTGGTTATCAAGGTAGACATGAACCGAAGCTAGGACTGAGTCACATCGTCAGTGACGGCACGACATGCAGCCCCAGGGATGATGATGCAGCACAATTCCATGCATGGAGATGGGCTCAAGGGTGATGATTGTGCTTCTTTTATGACCAAATTACATCGCACCAAGTTACCGAAGGCTACCAGGTAGAACACTTTTCCACGTGCAGAACCAACAACATCGAGCGGATGGAGTTGGCACATGACGGGTTGTATCGAATGCGTCATGGACGGGCAACCTTGCCAGATACCTGCATCCTAGAGCACAGCTCGATAAAACCAGGAATATATTCGTTCCGTTTCTATTCAACATAAGCTCGAATCTACGCACAAACTCGTCATCGTTCGGCCCATTCTAATCGCCAAATCTCTCCATGACATTGTTGTCGGATTATCAAGATATGTTTCCAACACGGTAAAAGCTTGCTTCTTCCCACGCCTTATTAAAGAACACAAGTCGTCTAGCCTCATGTCCACTCTGTGAAAAAAACGCCGGCACAATCTTCTGCCGGAATTTGCGAAAGACGTCTCAACCTTCATTCATCCCTTGAGCAACAACCACCATCTATCTCACTCTCATCTTCAACCGCAACTGCAAATAACACCATGCCGCCGCCGCCGTCAGATCTGTCATGCTACCGCCTCTCAGACCAAGTCTCCCAACACATCTTCACCACCGAAATCCTCCCCGCCGAATTCGACCACTTGCCCTCTCGCAATGCCTCCAAAACATCGCCCCCCCTCGCCGTCCTCGCCGTCGGACAAACAGGCGCAGGCAAGACTCGCCTCTCACCCGCCATCCTGTCGGCATTCCACCTCCTCCGCGGCACTCCTGCGACTGGCCCCGCGCATCTCATTGCCGACACATACAAGACGTATCACCCCGAGTTCACGCGTCTCATGCTGTCCACGCCTGACCTGGCCTCGCCGGCCACGGGGCCCGACGCGCGGAAATGGCTGGCCATGGCGGCCGAAGAGGTGGTTCGGCGCGGGTCGGATGTCCTCGTAGAGAGCGCGTGCCGGCACCCCGATGACTTCGTACAATTGGCACGTTGTTTTGGCGCGGCACGGTACCGAGTCGAGGTGGTGCTCTTGGCGGTTCCCGCTGCCCTCAGCAGGCTCGGGATTCTGGTCAGGTTCTATGAGAAGCTGCCCGAGGGCCGGTCGAGAAACCTACCGGTGAGACTGACGCCAACGAGAGTTCATGACGATTCGTATGCTGGGTTGATGGATGCGGCGAGGTTTCTGGATGAGAGTGCGGCGGCGGATCAGGTGCTTGTTGTGAGGCGAGGGAACCTCGTGGCGTACGGCGTGAACGGGAGGACGGCTGATGGGGGAGGAGCTGGAGAGGCGCTGAGGAGGGAGAGGGAGCGGCCGTTGACAGTGCAGGAGATGAAGACTGCTCTGGACGACATTCAGAACATGCGTACGCACGAGGATGCGCGTGAGCAAGTAGAACAGGTGAGAGGTATGCTGAAGCCTTTGATCGAGCATAGCTCTCCTGACGAGTGGCCGGAACTAAAGCCCTTGACTTTTGGAAAGGCTGGTGAAGAAGCTGGCGGGACTTATAATGTTCTGCGATTGGGGCAGTTGTAACTTGTATTGCTGGAATGATCTTTCATTTCGGTCGTGTCATGTAGCATGATGCTAGTATTTGTTTGATACCTCGTCTGTTAGAATACATCAAGACCCCCTAGCCAGTGATTATAGCAAAGCAAGCATGATACATGAGATGAGCAGTCATATTGCATGGTTCTTAGTTCAAATTGCAGCTTTTCTGGTGCTCCGCAAGTTCGTGCCACCACTCCGTTCTTTTAGTTTCTCATACTACCCCATGATGGTATCAAGGATCTGTCATTCGTCTGGACATAGTTTGTCGCTTCGTGATGCAGTGCGCGGCTTCATCATGCTTTCTTTTCGGCTTCGCCAAGACAGTATTACACTTGTCAAGATCGGTGGTCCGCTGTGATGATATTGGCGATTTTATTGCCGGGCTTTCTGGAATGCCGAAGCTCGAGGTTGGCCTCCTCGGTCTGCCAGGGTCTGCTTTTATTAAGAGCTTGCTTTCATTCACAGCTTCATTCGACTTGCTTGTGAGCATTCCGCGGTTAAAATACTTTGACAGTTCCATCTGTATCAAAGGATAGTGTTGGGATAGATGAGAGTACGTTTTCATTAAACCTTCTCGGCCAGGAGCTCCAGTCAGATTCTCCAACAAGACACTCGGAAGCTGCTGCGGCATCGGCTTTATCTTTACTGGCGCTTTCCAGTTGCCTAAAATCTTGCGATCAAGTTCTTGAAAAAAGACCAAGTGCTTTTCCGGAGTACAAAGCCAATCATGGCATACGGCTTGGAGACTCGTCAACCTGTCTTTCGGAGAAATTCGGAGGCATTGCCAAATAAATGCCTTGCTGTTTTTGGACAGCCTCAAACATGGCTGGAAAACGTCCTGTTTCAATGACTTGTCCAGAACAACCTGAGTATACCGGTTGAAATGTGGAACCATAGTCTCTATATCCAAGCTTGCCGTCAGCATTATAGTAGTCACTATACCCAGGGACCATATGTCGATGGCTGGGGTTTGAGCAGATTTTTTATCATACAGCTCCCTGCATTGGTCAGATATGCTGGCAAACAATCAGGAGTGTGAACGGTCTCACGGTGCTTGGTAGTTTGCTGTACCAACCAGCGTCTTCATTCTGCTTCTTTGTGGCACCGCACTTGTGGCAAAGTCCGATAACATAACTCGATGGTATGCAATTTTGGGGGAGTAGGCCAGCAGGATATTTTCCGGTTTGAGATCGCGATGAATGATTCCTTTGATGTGGAGGTAGTTTAATCCCCTTACAACCTGTCTGATTATAATCCTCGTGTCAAATTCTTTTACACCATTATGTCTATTAATGAAAGACATCAGATCCCCCCCAGATGCCAGCTCTGTAAAAATGAAGCTGCGACTATTAGCATGTGTCAGATCACAGCGGTGGGATATACTTGCAGTGAGTGTGGAGAGGAAAAAGATTCGATGTACGGTAAGATATTTGGCTAATTACTTTAGCAAATTCATCGCTGGAAGCAAAGCAATGGGTGCCTACATGATGTAGCTGACGTAGAATGTCGGCCTCTTGAAGCTTTCTGGAGGACCCATCTCGGTCAAAGCGATTTCGAAGCTCGTCTAGATTCACCACTTTGCACACGATCTGTTGTTTCGAGATCACATCATTGGCCAGATAGACATTTGCATCTGTACCCTGTCCGATGCAACGCTCTGATATAGAATAACTATCTGCAAAAAGCTACGAGTTTGGTTGGTGTGTGAAATTTCTTGTGGTTATGCTCACTTACCCTGGACTCTGCTCGCTGAATTTTGTTCATTTCAACATTTGGAGGACATTGTTCTTGACGGAATGTGAATGTCCAATAAGGGCGTATTTCTATCGTGTCACCATCTTCTAGGAGGTATCCAGAGGAAATACGGCGACCCTTTCCAATGGGAATCCCATTGACGAATGTGCCATTGAACGATTTGCGATCTCGAACGTAAACGAAGTTGACGCCTGGTTCATACACCACCGTATATATTTCGCAATGATTTCTTGATACCAGACTCTCGTGGTCGCTTTGGATAGAGAAGTCGCTACAGAATGAGTACCGAGTTCAATTTGGGACCGAATAATTCACGCACTTTGATCTAGGGTCCCTGCCGATCTTGAAAATATCGTCTTCCCATATTGATATCAAACCTCGAAAGGAATTAGCCGAATGCGAAACAAGCGACCCGAGTAGATGAACTGGACATATGTGCACCTTTACGAACTTGGCTACCCTGGGAGAAGGTATACTCGAGACGTCCTACAGGACACTGGAGTGAGGCATCGCTAGTGTACCGTGTTGGTGATGAGGTGACTCTCATAATACCAGCTTCAGAGGAAATGGCGGCTGAAAATATGGTATAAGTTTGGATATTACGAGAACTTTTCGACCGACACTAATCGCGCATGATACAACAATAAAATCCCCCCCCCCGTCCAAACTGCATCAACCATAATGAGGCACTCCTACAGCTTTCATGGCAACTTCGTCAAGTTGCTCCTTCCAAAATGGCACAGTGAGCGTACAGTATAAGTCAGTATCTCCACACTATATATACTGTGCTAGACCGAACACACTGGAACTAAGCATACTGAGAGCACGTGACCCTGGGGGGTTTCTTGCCCTACATTGGGAACTTTGCTAAAGCTTCAGAAATTCCCCCGCTCCTCTCCTGCTGAAACTTTATCCAAACACGATTCTCATCCACGAACAAGTAAGTCGCAGCCCTCATCCCAATGGTGCAACTCAAGAAGCGCAAAGAAAATGAAGATGCTTTGCAAAGCATCCGTCGCCTCTGTCCATGATATTGGTGCCATTCATTTCTTTTACCATCGTGCTAACCTAGTTCCAGTCTATCGTTCAAGATGAGAGCCAAATGGAGAAAGAAGCGCGTTCGTCGCCTTAAGCGTAAGAGAAGAAAGATGAGAGCGCGATCGTGAGTGCCACTTGTGCCACCAACTAATCTTCAAAGTCGCAACGATGTGCAGCATTTCGCTAACAACCACAAAGCAAGTAAACGCCTCGCACTTCTACCTGACTAGACGCATCTGTCATGAAGTTACGAATTCCTTACGCCAAAGGAACATGTACAAACGAAGCCAGGACTGGGCAATGGCAGCAGTGATGACGATGGTGTTTTACCTCTGGGGATCATGTCATCGGCGGCTGATACCACCAATCCGAGCTACGATGTTTTGATGGGCGTGATGAGAGATGGGTAAAAAGATAAAGGAACGGTCGGGTACAAGAACGGCGTTCGGGGATCGCAAAGAGAAGCAAGCTGTCATATGAAGACTCCTGCAGGATTACGCCTAGCATGTTTTTGACAAATGGTACACAGAATTTGCTTCTTGAAACGTAATCAGTCTGTGTTCTTGTGATGCTTGTGTGAATGAAATAATATTTCCCAATGGTATCAATGACGAAGACGTCGCCAATGGCATCAATAATTGGTGTTCTTCATCTGATAACAGTTCAGCTGATAGCTCCGGTAAGCTTCATCAATGGTGCTGATCAATGGTGCTGATCAATGATGCTGATCAAGAGTGATGGCATTTTTTGCCTCGTTGAGCCGCTTCCTGTGCTCGTGGTCCAATTTCGCCTAGGTGAGCTCCAGGGCAGCTGGAGCAGCATACCTTTCTTGGTGGAGCTGAAAGCTTTGAGGAATTAGTAACCGGGCTGCCATCCCGTCGTGCTTCCATTTGTGTTGCTGTTTGTTTTGTGAAGTCATCATCCATTTTCCTTTATTGTTACCCTTGTTTGTAAAGAACAAGACGTAATTGCTCTTGAGCAAAGCTTTGCTATCACTAAGTGGCTGTACGAACTGCGCCTGGCTTTGCCGAAGCAAATCGAACCGATACCTGGACAATTCGTCTTTATTATCGCCTGGAACTAGCTATTGCCACATGTGATACATACTTCACCACTTCACCACTTCACCACTTCACCACTTCACCACTTCACCACTTCACTCTGATCTCAGTCCCAAGTGATCTATCCGCCTTGGCGACGAAAGAAGCTCCATGGAGCTTCATCAAGTAATTCAGCGATTTGATTGGCGGCACCACCACACTAGCACATTGCAAAGTTTTAGTGGATCAGCTGCCTCACCGCCCCCGGCTGATTGGCGGCCCAAGCTTTTGTGCCGCTTGTCCAATGTTGGCATTTCTAATTTTTTTAGGAAGATATTCCACCATTTTGCAGTTGGCAGAGCTGAGCAGGGCAACTTACCTTGCCCCGCGCCACAATTCACAATGGCAGATGTTAGCAACAAGAAGCGGAAGAGAGACGGCGGCTCTGCCGGCAAGCCTAAAAAGAAGGTTGTGCTAGATGCGCCAGCATCTTCCGCTTCGGTTTTATCGGTCCTTCGACCCAAGCACTGCCCGCCAGTCGTTGGTAAGGAATTGACTTCCTGACTGTATATCGAACTATTGCTAAAAAAATGTCACGTAGCAACGACTCCTGGTATCGAAATACCTGAGAATACTGCTTTCTATTCATACCAGCCTCGAGAGGTCTCGCGGCCAAAGTCGACTAAAACGAAACATGCTGGCGACAAAGAAATGCTACTGCATTCAACCTCCCACCGAAGCCTAGACTATACCGCAAGGGAAGAAGGTAACATGGGCTTGAATCAACTAGTCAAGCATTACATCGGGGTCTATGACCCCAAAACCGGGAGCCTCGAGGTGGTCGAGGCCAAGAGGATGGTTGTCCGTGGCATGGTTCGCGCCAAGCAAGCATCGGCTTCTTCTATGGGCGAGAACCAGGTCAAACAGGTGAGATTCTTGGTCTCCTATGCGAAAAAGCTACGGAAACAGATGTCCACGATGCTCATAATGTCTGTAGAATATGATGGAGCGCAAAACGGACCTGGGACAAACATTTGGTACCAAGAAAGCCAAGAAGGCTATCCGGGAAAACGTCCTCAACGCCATCGCTCCACAGAGGAACCGCGATGATGATACCGTGAAGATGGATGAAGCGGGCAAAGCGATTCTGAGCTCAGTCGGGGAGGTTACGACAAACATGGCAACAAGAGAAGAGCTGCAGGCTGCCGTCGATGAGGCTAAGCCAGTGCCCAAGGCAAACCTTGATGCGCTGGACATACAAGATGTATATGATCCAAATGTTATCATTGGTGCAGATATCCTCAATCTTGTGCCCATCAGAGAATGGCAAGAGAAGGTTCAACACAAAGAAGGGGTTCAAACATTATCGCGATTCGTCGCAGCCCGGGTCAACGCCATTGCTGCCAACAACGATGCCGTTACACGCCTGCGCATTCTTCGATACTTCAACTTTGTGCTCACCTTCTACCTAAAAACGACGCCCGGAAAACAACGCGGCACACGACAGGTTCCCCCACGAGACAAGCTGCGTGAGATGCTGTCACCGGCTCCCGAAGCTGTTGTCGAGAACATCCGCCGAAAATTCTCCGATGCCGGCGTCGTAAGGAAATTTCATATCGATCTTCTCATGGCACACTGCTGTGTTTTTGCCTGCATTGTTGACAACTTCGAAGTTGACACGCAGAATCTTAGGGATGACTTGAGGGTAGACCAGAAGACGATCAACCAGTACTTTCATGAGATTGGTGGCCGCGTCAAGCCTGTGAGTAACAAGGCCGAGGGGGGACGGGCCACACATGTGGCAAGACTCAAACTGCCGCTAGACTTTCCCAAGCAGAGACAGATAGCTCCGCGTCGAAAGTAAACCGATGCGGGTGATTTTATGATTTCTGCTGAACGGGTGTAGATGATGCATAGAACGGCGTTTGGGATGACTTATCAGGGAAAAGCTTTATTATATCGGCAGCACCAGCAGCGCAATGTATTTCGCATCGCGACCATAAGCCAATGGAGTTTTGCTCTCACGAAGTAGATTCCCATTGTACCTCTTCGATCATGTTCTTGGCAATAAGCTGTGAATGGAGAATGGGCGGCACGAGTGTGGGAAGTCGGGGTTCGTACACTGGGAGATTCAATTGTCCGAAACCACGTATCATGGCCCGCTTCATGCACAACCAAACACGACCTGCAATGCGATGATCGAAATACTTAGTAGTATTACTCCGGCGCCATCCAATCCCAACCATCAATGGCCGGGTCCCCCGCCTCTCCAACGGACCGAGGCATGTAGAAACTAATCGTCTCTCAACCAAGTGGGGGCACGTCAACTTCCAACCCGAACCCGAACCCCAGATTACCCAAATTGAATTTCCAACCAAATCTCCGTTAAAGCCAGCGCCTCTCCCCCCAGATCCCTCTGTTCGTTCTCCTCCTTCCAAATATGCCTTGCTCGAGTATCCTATACAACTACGACCACCGCTACCGCTACCGCTACCGCTACCGCTACCGTCTGGTCGTTCTACCGCTCGTCATTGCATCTGGGCGGCCACCCTGCTAGACCGCTCAATTGCTGTTCTTCCCTCTCCTGCGCCAAGTCCCTGATGCCAGATAGCTCGATTGTGTAGATGCGCCGCGGCGGGGACACCATATATATATTTACGAAGGAAAAAGAGCGGAAATGGCTACCGAATCCGTCATCCGCGTCGAGTATCGCGGCCGCGTGGCCGTGATAACCATCGACAACGAGAAGAAGCTGGGTGCCTTGTCGCAGCCGCAGTACTACGAGCTTGCGACCAAGATGAACGAGGTAGCCGGGCACGACGATGTGTTTGTGACCGTGATCAATGGCAAGGGACGCTTCTTTTCCGCGTGAGTAACCGCGATCGATCGGCCCCCACGTCCTTTCAAGCCGCGACGCTCATCATTGTTTTTCTTCATCGACAACCAACGGATCGTAAGCTAGGATGCGATCGCTGACATGGCTCTTGTCCAGAGGCGCAGACGTGTCCATCGGCCGCGAGTCGCCTGCCGTCCCCTCCGACGCCCATAAGCTCTGGCTCCAGACGTTCGTGGCTCTCAACCTCAACATCACGTACGCCTTTGCCAACCATCCCAAGATCCTGGTCTTCGGGCTCAACGGGCCGGTGGTGGGCCTGACGGCAGCCCTCGTCGGCTGGGCAGACTTTGTGTACTGCACGCCGCAGACATTCCTCCTCACGCCCTTCTCGTCGTTGGGCCTGGTGGCCGAGGGCGGTGCGTCGCGCGCCCTCGCTGCGCGGCTGGGCCCCGCGCGCGCCAACGAGGCGCTCATCATGAGCAAGCGCATTCCTGCGGACCAGCTGAAGCAGTGCGGCTTCGTCAACGAGGTTTTTGACCTGGGGGAGGGCGAGGACGCCAGGTTCCGCGCCAGGGTGCTGGAGGAGGTGGACGAGCGGCTGGGCGACCACTTGAACGGCGAGAGCTTGACGGGCATCAAGAAGCTGCTGAGGAGGCCGGAGCTGGATGTACACAATGCGCAGAACGTGCACGAGGTGTTTGCCGGCCTGGATCGCTTTGTGAGGGGCATCCCGCAGGAGGAGTTTCGGAAGCTGGCCAGTGGCGAGAAGAGGCATAAGTTGTAGTACTACATTGATCTCTGTGTGTATCAGACTTGGCCCGACGCTGGCTGCGTGATGAATAGACAACTTGCTGTCATGGGCCTCTTTGCACTGGAAACTTGGGATTGGCGAATCTGGGGAAATGCCTCCCCCTGCCTACTCCGTATTGATTATGCCAACAGCCCAAACAACATGTTGACGCGGCCCCAAAAGTCTCGAGCTGCCTTGTTCACCTTCTTCTTCGCCGCTTCATCCAGCCCGCTCATCCTGTATACTTCCGCGTCCAGCTCTTCAAAGTCTTGCGCCCCGTCGTCACCCTTGGCAATGCAACACCGGAGAAGGGCCACGTCAAAGAGCCACTGTGTACAGATATCCTTGGTGTCCGCCCGCGCTTCTCTGCGCGCCTCCTTGTCACCCGCGTCTTTGCTCTCCTCGTCGTCTCCTCCGTCCTTGCCACCCGGTTGAGCTTCCTTTGCCAATCCTTCAAGCTCCTTACGCCACGCCTCGCACAACCGTGTCCGCAACAGGCCGTTCAGCACTTTCATGGCCGCGGGCGTCCACAGGTCGACGCCCAAATCCGTCATTGACAGCGACAAATCTCTCAAGAAGAGGAACAAAGCCGGCGAAGGCTGGCTTGGTAGGGCCGGCTCTCCTTCCCACAGCGGCCTCACGACCACGCTCTTATCCGACAGGCCAGCGGACACAAACTCCTCCACTGCCGACTTTGATGCCATGGCGGCCAACTCGCCGTGGAGGCTGGGCACCATGGGTACCCCGAAATCCTGGATGGCTGGGCGGTCTGGTAGCTGCGTGCGGATGTCGCGCACCACGCGGACGAGATAGATGGCCTTGGCGCCGCTGAATGTATGCCCCGAGTGCTGTTTCCACAGATCCTTGAGCTGGTCCCCGAGATCTTGGAATGACTTGTCTAGGGACGAGTCCAGTTTCTCTTGCAATTTTTCGGGGTCCTCCTTACTTAGAACCTTCTGCCTCTCTTCGATGGTCTCCTCATCTTCGATCTCGTCATAGTCATTGTCCCAGCGCTGCTTCCGCAGCTGCTCGACCACGGTCTTGACGTCGTCAATGATGTGGAACCATGAGCCGTAGCTGTGGGTTGCTTTTGAAACTGCGTCGTTGCGGCCGTATAGGCGGGAGACAACCTCTTGAATGAAAGGCCCGGCGCCGTTCGACAAGGCGGCGTCATAGCCATCCTCGTCCCAGAGGCTGGTGTGCGCGTCTGAGACGCCGTCCTGCCATCCCTCGAGGGTGGCTTTGACTTCGGACCCGACGAGCCGTAGCTTGGCGGCTTTGATCTCGACGACCGCTAGCAACCGGGTGTTGATGGCCTCCCGCAGTTCGTCCTGCAATTCTTGCGGGTCGAACCCCTTTGCTCGACCACCGTCTCGTATCCATAGCTGCAATACTTGGGTTCGCAGGTCAGTGATGGACTTGAAGTCCGTCATGTGGTTCAGCGTCTTGTGCAGCCCTGAGATGACGATTTGCGCCCCCTTCTCGGCAAACGTGCCCAACATTTCCCTTGCCTGCTTGCCATCAAGGTCGTCGTGTTGAATAAAGGGCGTGAAATCTTGAATATCCTCGCTGCACCAGCGTCCATATATGTCCAATCGCAAGCCCTCGAGCTTCTTCAAAGACACGTCTGCCAACAGTTTCCGGCTCTTCAGACCGGACAGCGCTTGTGATAGCTTGACCGGAACCAACGCCTGCACATCCAGAAGTGTTTTGGTGTACACCCTCAAGCTGCGGACCACGTCCTCCGTCGTGGTCGTTCGCTCGCCATTGTCCAAGTCCAGCGCTGTCTCCATGGTGCGCTGTCTCACTCGAAGGAAGTGCCAGATGGCATGCTTAGCCCCCGAGCTATTCGCAAGACTATGAGCGCACAGGGCCTTGACAGCATCCTCCGAGTCTCTATTATCGTCCACATTCTCAAGTAATCGCTCGATGTTTCGTTGAATACGGCGACGCAGCGACTCCAACGTCTCGCTGGCGGTGTCTACCACATGCTGGACCGACTCCGACTCCGTCTCTTCCTTCAGGCTCTTGATCAACAATCGGCTGATGACAAACACTTTGGTTGCCAGCACCAATCTATCACCCTTCGCCAAGTGCTCGCCTACCCCCCCTCCGCCCTTCAAAATTCTGCCTATCATGAGCCCACCAGCTTCCACCAGCTTTAGCCGCGCTGTCTCGCCCGCTTCCGAGTCTATGTCTCTGGTTATGAATTCTCCTAGTGCAGAAGCCTTGGAAGAAATGATTGTTCGTCCGCAGCGGCCACCCATCTGGCCCAGAAGGTCCTGCACTCGACTATTATCACCACGCATCTGAACAATCGTATCGGCCGTGCCTAGAAGTTCGCGGTACGAGCCGCCGACCTGCGTCCGCAAGCGGGCCGCCTTCTCTTCAATCTGGGCATGGAGAGATTTGTGAATGGATCGGATTTGCGGGAGGGTATGACTTCCGGAAAATATGTCGGCAGAGGAGGTAAGCGTCGCCAGGTCCAAGGTAGAGGCCATTGCGACGATTGGCGCCTTGGCGGCGAAGAGTACGGACCAATACGAATTCGACGAACGGAGAGTTAGAGAATTTCTAAAATTTCGTACGGTTAGTACAGCATGCGGTGCGCTGTGGTTTTGGAATGCTGTGCATGCAGATGTTGGGAAGCAGATGTACGACGGGTCGACGATCGAGCTGAGACGTGGTCTTGGTGGGGCAGCCAGCTCTCACGCACATCCAAACATTTAGTTAAATCATCATCCCATGTAACTTACTTGGTAGTCAACTACTCCGTAAGTTCCTCGTGGATGCCGGACTCGAGATTCAACCCCGTACTTGATTGCAATCACACAGTCCTGGGCCAACACTCGACACTCAACATCATCCATGCGTGCGATTCTTCTAATTGGTACCGATATCTATTACCTACAATTTTATGCTTTTGACAACACCCACATTGATACCAGATGTCTCTCCTTGGTAGCCGCCCTTGGGCTCACCACCCTTCCAGACGGCCTTCATGCTCTTCAACTTCTTCTGCTTGGCCTCGTACTGCTTTCTCCTCTTGACTCTAGGGTTCCGGACATCTTTGCTTCTCTTGGGAGCCAGGCCCTTGTTCTTCTCAATGGCATACGTGATCTTCCTCTTGCCGTCCTCTCCCACCTCCTCGGTCTCCACAACCCTGTCCGCTTTGCTTGCCGCGGCATAAGCGGCATATCGAGCAGCCTTTTCGTCTCGCTTGTTCTTTGACTTGTGAGCCACCATATTGTAGTACTCATCCTCATCGTTTCGAAGAGTATTAGCAGCAGCATTGTCGTCGTCGTCGCTGTCATCACCCAGATCAGCACCATGCTTGGAATCCCGCTTGCCTCGCTTCTCGGCTTCTGCAATGAGGCGGGCTTGCCGATCTCGAAGTCGCTCCCGATGGGGAATGTCCATGTCTCCGCCGGCATCACGCCCGGCGCCGGAACGCTTGTTGGCCTTTTGTGTGATTTGTGACGTGTAGAACTTGAGGCTTTTCTTGCGGGCAGCTTTGTCTGCCGCGGCTCGCGCGTCCAAGGTGTCTTCCTCACCAAAATCGGAGTTGTCGTCTTCCTTGAGAGCTGAAGCAAGCTTCGACTTTCGTTTTGACTTTCCAGAGGGAAGTTGTAGGCTATAGAGATCGGCAACGCTGCTTTCAATGGCCTTGGCCTTTTCGAGCCTCTTTGCTTCTTTGGCAGCCGCAGCCTTGTCTCTCCCTCTCGACTTCGCCTTCTTAGCAACGCCAACTGCGGTCAAAGCCTCATCCAGTGCGTATTGATTATGGAGATCCGAGGTCAAGGACGTGGATGTTCCCTCAGGGTTGCTCGCTGCAGTCAGGTTCTTGACTCGATCCCAAGCCTTGCGGCAGTTGAGCAACGTCTCCATGACCTCGTGATCTCGAAGGTCGGTTGCTGACAAGGGCTTTTGAACTTTACTGACGTCTCGGGCAGGGGATGTGAGAATGGCGAAATAGCTGGCCAGGGTCGCAACATAGCAGCCCAACACCCAGCACTTGACGGCCTCGATTGATGTGTCGGGTTGGTTGGCGGCGTCTTCCTTCAGCCCGAGGTATACGGGGTGCAACTCCTCTAGCTCGCTTGCCAAATGCTCGAATTCGGGATACCTTGTTGACAGAAGCCGTGATCGCTCTTCCGTGCCCATTTCCGGGCCGACCTCGATATCCTTGAGAACTTCGACAACCCTGTCTTCGCCTTCCTCGGGTTTGGGCTCTCCTGTCAACCATTCATCACCGTCGAATACGAAGTCCTCTTCTTTCATTTTGGATAGCTTCTTTTGTTGGAGCCGCTTGGCTTCACTCTCTTCCTCGAGTGCGTCGGCCTCGGTCTCAATATTGTCGGCGTTATAGTACTCCTGTTTTGAAGATCCCCACCAACCAGAGTCCTCCTCGCCTTCTTCGTCGCCATTTCCGGGCTCACCCTGGTCATTGCTTTGCTTCCGTGAGGCCTTTTTGGACTTGATCGAGGGTCTTTCGTCGGCCCCGTCTTCATCGTCATCATCATCGTCATCATCAGAATCCTCATAACCAAGGATTTCCTCGTCTGAGAATTCTATGTCCTCATCCTCCTGTCTCCTGCGTTTCGAGCTCGGTTCGTCGTCCAGCGTTATTGTGTCTTTATTCAGGAAGTATTCATCTTCTGAATCAGCTACATCCTGGTAGGTGGTAATGGGACCAAGTCGAGCCTCGGTCGGGTCGACCTCCTTTGGGCCATTCTGGCCTGTATTGCGACTGCCGACCTTTCTTTTCTTTGCCATGACAAGACGACTGTCTTTGCCGCAGCGCAGAGGATGGGTGCTGAGGAATGTGGTTCGGTGATGGCACAGCCGACTTGTTCTCTGCCACTTTGGTGTACGTCTGTCTGCTGCAGAAAATTAATTTTTGGGCGAGCATTGGACCAAGATAAGATAAGAGGCCAATTCGCCGGGCCCCAGTCCGCAGGTTGCTCAGCGAGCCCAGGCGTGATTGGTGAGTGCACTGGCCCCGCTGAGGCGCGGGACACCACTGAAGTGCGCCGACCTCGATGAGTCCAGTCCAGTCTGCCGGCTGTTTATTCTCGGGTATCCGTACGGAGTACTACTTAGGAACCTTTATGGTAGGTAAGATCACCGCACCCAAGCGACCACTTCAAATATTTCAACACGTCATTTTGACGTCTGCCGCTGCGTAGCACAAGATGTCAAACTGCCAAATCGACGCCTCCGCCTTTGATCAATGGAAAATAGTACCAGAACATACATCGTTGTCCTTTTCCCACCCATCAACGACCCGAGGGGCATCTAAATGGAGCCGGTGGTTGCGTCTCCCTGCTTAACTCGTCGATGGCTTGAGGCTTGGCCAGTTGGCACCCTCGAGTACTTCCGCACGGAGTAGGTACTACCTACCTAGGTACCTAGGTACCTAGGTACTCACTACGCACTTCAACAACTCGGCCCTGCCCAAGTAAGAGGTATCTACCAACCAAGGTTAGGTAGGCAGTACTTGGTCGGGCTCCTTCGCGGCTGACCGCGACCGTGACCGTGACCGTGATTGAATGACCGATGACACAAGGCTGCATGGGCCAGGATCGTCACGAACCACCAGCGCCATGGCACACAGCCAAACAAATCCAAGGGAGCGCGCCAAGGGGCAGCAGAACGGGGCCGAAAGTCTGGGGCAGGACACAGCATCGTTGCAGACGAGACACCACGTGAACCCTCAGCGTGCACAACGTCGAGAAGCCGCAGGTGGCAGGTTGTCCAGGCCGTCAAACGATTCTCGAGGAAGGACCGGTCGACGTCCATGCTTGCTTCAAATGACAAAGAAAAGCACAACGGAGTACGTAGGTACCTAGGTATGTTAGGTACCTAGGTAGTCTTCGTTCGGCAACATTGAACAAAAGTCATCGTACAAACATCACGCTCAACCCTCCAAGTCCCTTGCTTGGGACTAACTAACTGCTTGACTTTCCTAGGCTCACCACCGGCCCTGAGCAGCCGAGACACCACCGCAACGTATGACCGGCTCGACCGTTCCATCCTCGTTGGACCCTGTGCATAGAATAGTGCTTTCAACTCCGCGACACCCCGTTGTTGCCTTGTTGCTCGTTGTTGCGGATGCCACGAACCTCTCAACGCTCCTCGCATCGCGTCTGCACGATTCCATCTCTGCCCTGCTGCTGCATTTACCGTCCTGCATGCAGCGTAGAGGCATGGGCCGCTCTCTTTCTCACTCGGTCACTCGGTCACATTGCAGCCTTCGGTCTTTGTCTTATAGCGCCTCCGTCCCGTATCTTGCCGCCGATATTTGATTTCCTCCATTCGCCGCGTCGACCTTGCCTTTGTTCAAGCCACCGAGCCTTGCGGCTTACCATTTCACCATCCTATATCCCGATTCGTAATATTTCTCTGAACAACGAGGCACGAGTATTTCCATCGAGCTGATCCAAACGTACCATGGCGGATCGGGAACCCTCTTATACCGGCTCCCAGCCGTCATCGCCTCGCGCGAGCCGTCGGCCGCATGCCCCGAGTAGGAGCTTTTCTAGTATAGAGCCTGACGAGCGCTCGCCGTTGTTGTTAAACACTTCCCGATCTAGAATCAGAATAGATGGCGGCGGGCCATCTCCCCGGATTCCTCCAATATCTCGAAACCACAGTTACACAGGTATGGCTTCCATGATTCAATCAGGTAGAGGAACACGCCGTGGAGCCGTCATATTGGCGCATTCAAAACGCTGACAATCCTTTCCGCCCAGGTAGTGTACGGCCAACCAGACACCATAGCAGGCAAGGTTCATGGGGACAGAGACTGATGCAAACCTTGTCCGACCGAAATACTTCCATGTTGGAAAACAAAGCTTCTGCTGCCCCCGACGAGAGAGTCTGGTATGATCAGTTCACCAGCACTGACTGGGTGCACGATGCCATCGCAGACTCGCATCGGGTCAAGGCTTTGAGGAACAGAAAAGACTTTTGGGGGCGTGTTCGTGTCGCCTTCGATGGCTGCCAGGGCTGGGTTCTCAGCGCCGTCTGTGGATTTGTCGTTGCTATCATCGCCTACGCCATCGATGTTGCCGAGGTCACCATTTTTGACTACAAGGATGGGTACTGCTCAAGCGCCTGGTATTTGAACGAAAAGGTATGTTGCCAATCTGAAGTATTCGTGCTGATGCTGCCTCGGCTAATGAGCATGTACGCAGAAATGCTGTCGACGAGGCTCATGTGATGACTGGAAGAGCTGGTCGCAGACCCTAAATTACCATCCATTTGGCGAGAAGGTGACCGATTTCATGATATATTTGACATGCGTCATTGGCTTAGCACTCCTCTCATGCTGGATTGCGCTCGGAACAAAAACAGTCGTACCGTCATCATATCAACTTACCACCTTGGACGAGAATTTGGCAGCTCTGCCTCAGATAGTAGGCCAGCCTGCCGATGGAAATTCCACTGATGATAGTGCAAGCCCTCGCCAGCAAGACGGCTCACAGCAAACAAGCCCTCCCATGATCTACTACTCTGCTGCCGGCAGTGGAGTTGCTGAAGTTCGAGTAATACTCAGTGGATTTGTTCTACACGGCTTCCTTGGTTTCAAGACGCTTGTTATCAAGTCTGTTGCCCTTGTGCTGAGTGTCGCGTCCGGCCTCAGCTTGGGAAAGGAAGGCCCGTATGTTCATATCGCGGCTTGCGTCGGTAATATTGCTTGCCGGCTGTTTGCTAAATACGATCGAAACGACGCCAAGCGCCGAGAAGTCCTCTCCGCAGCAGCGGCAGCCGGTGTTGCCGTTGCCTTTGGTGCTCCTTTGGGCGGAGTATTATTTGGCCTGGAAGAGGTTGCCTATTTCTTCCCTGCCAAAACCCTGTTCAGGACCTTCTTTTGTTGTATCATTGCCGCCCTGTCATTGAAGTTTTTGAACCCCTATGGTACTCACAAGATTGTCATGTTCCAAGTCAGATATCTCTTCGATTGGAAATACTTCGAGCTCGTCAGTTTCATTTTCGTCGGCATTCTTGGCGGTGCTCTTGGTGCATTGTTCATCAAGGCTTCCAAATACTGGGCGAAGTCCTTCCGTCGCATACCGGCTATCAAATCATACCCTTTGCTGGAAGTCTTTCTAGTCGCCCTCGTCACTGGCCTGATGAGCTATTGGAATGCCTTGGTCAAGGAGCCGGTTGCAAAACTACTGCTCAACTTGGCTTCGCCATGCGACGGCAACGACGAAAATTATGATGAACTTGGCCTCTGCCCCGGCGCTGTGCACGACATCCCCCCAATCCTCCTCAACCTGTTCATAGCCTTCCTCATCAAAGGATTTCTCACCGTAATCACCTTCGGTATCGTGAGTATCCATCATCATACCTCATCAGCTAGGCCAGCTTCTAACACGTTTGAAACAGAAAGTACCAGCAGGAATCTACATACCGTCTATGGTTGTTGGTGGTCTTATGGGACGGATCATAGGCCATCTTGTGCAATGGTTTGTCCTCTCAGTTCCGCAGTGGTCCATCTTTGGCAATTGTGCAACTGCTGCGGATGGGTCGTGCATTCAACCAGGCGTATATGGCCTCATCGCAGCAGGGGCTACCATGTGTGGTGTAACGAGACTCTCAGTTACTTTGGCAGTCATTCTGTTTGAGCTGACAGGCAGTCTGGACTACGTTCTACCCTTTTCACTGACAATATTGGTTGCCAAGTGGACAGCTGATGCGATTGAACCCAGCAGTATCTATGTAAGTTGATGTTGGTCTCGGAAAGAGGAAAGCGGAATGACTGACAAATGCCTAGGATCTCTTGACAAACATGAATGCGTATCCATTTCTAGACAACAAGCATAAGCCAGTGTTCACTAGCGACTTGGCGGATATTGTTACCCGAACTCGTCGAGAGAGGGTGATTGATATTACCAACTCTCCACTTGTGTCTGCCGTGAGTCTTCGGTCCAAACTTGAGCTTCTTCACCGCGCCGGCGAACTCGATGGTGGTCTTCCCATTATCAGGCATGAAGTCCTGGTGGGACTCATCCCTGCTCCAGATCTGGAGTTTGCCTTGGATCAGCTCGAGAACGAGCAGACAAGCCTGTGCTTAATGGATAGGGTGCCAAGCATCGACGAGGATGACGAGGGTTATGTGGACCCCACCGACTTCACGCCATATATCGACCCAGTGAGTTGCTATGCATCCTGTTCTGTGCTTACAAGTCTTTCAAACTAAGCGTGCTGTAGGCCCCCGTTGCCCTAGACATCCGATCACCGATGGATCTGGTGTATGAATGTTTTGTGAAACTGGGTCTGCGATACGTCTGTGCCCTGAAGGATGGCAAATACAAGGGAATGGTGAGCAGGATGCGTTTCGTCCTCTGATACTGTCATGGAATCGATACTGAGAACCGACGTGCCTTAGATCCACAAGAAAACCTTTGTGAGGTATATGCGGCAACTTGAAGAGGAGGGGGAGTAAACCGTTTCTCTGCAATGAGTGCCCGTCACGACGAGTATATTCTGATCTGGGGATGAGCATAACCGTCATTGTGGCATGGTCGGCGTTCTGAACATTTCTCAAATTGGGTTGGCTGTTCTTTCATGTGTTTATAGAGCGCTTGCAGCCCACAGCTTTGTTTACTTATTGGGCAACTTTCCGGGAGATTGACATTGGCACGTTGCTCTCTTTTTATCCTCCTTTTTTCACTGTACTTATGGAAAGACTGGCGGCTGCTTTGGTTAGGAACTGCATGTTTCGGCATTACTTGGAGTATTGGAAGGTTTTTTTAATCCACGCTGTTGAGGCTTCGTCGATGTGAATTACAGATGAAATGCTGTATGAACGTTTGGGTCATTGTATCAAGCTTTCGTGAATAGAGCAACAGTGTCATCCAAGCTGTTGTCATATATCAGGACTTGAACATGCTGCTCAGTATTACATGCAGTGCCACTTGGTATAGTCTTTCTTGTAAGACATGGCTAGATTGTAATCAACGTCTTGTCGAGATGAGCTCTCCGCGAGCAGCTGATTACAAGTGCAAGTAGCGGAAATGTTTACGACAACTGCCGGGGTCGGGGCCGGAGTGGGACCGGAATCCACGGGACCCGAGGTAGAGCAGAGGCAATAAGTTAGATGGCTTGCCAACTTGACCATGGGTCTTCCGGCGGTACAAAGCGGAAGGCACTGGTGGGTAGTTAAAGGTGCTGCGAGTGGGGGCCACATGACTAGTTAGTGACGGGTCTGAAGCAGGTTGCTTATACGAAGGCCTGGGTAACGAGGGGTGGGTGTACGGAGTAACTAACTAATGTTTCGGGACTTGTTGCTGAGGCGGTAATGTTGAGGAGAAGATTGGGGCCGATACTGTTCAACCGGGTGAAACAATCAAAAATTGTGACCGGTATTCAGAGTTGCTTGCTTGTACTTGTGCTGCCTCTGGTATCGAGTTGGGTTTGGTTGATAGGAAGTAGGAGAAAAAGCTGATGTTGAGTAACAAACGGTTTGGTGGAGACGGGGCCGGGCCAGTGTTGTTTGGTGAGCTCTGCACCTCGTACAATCGAGAAGGTTGATGGGGCAGAGCCGGAGGGGACCCAGCTCACAAGTAGACAATTGTTAGACCTTTCAATTAGATCTGCAGCGGGCGTTTTTGCAAGGTGCTATTCCGGAAAAGGTCCTTGTCTGCTGCATGAAGCTCCGCAAAGGCTGCTCGTTTGTACTTGGAGTGGAGGTGGACAGATGTCATGTAAGCCGATGGGCGGAAATGCGAGATGATAGCGCCACTGGCGTCTGCTTCTGTACACGAAGGCAGGGAACTCGACCATTGAACGAGTCTGCGTGAAGGAGCATCGAGTAGACGTAACTTGTTTGACAAGCTAATTCTGCTGAGAAGCACCTGTCTCAGCCAACTGGCAGATACCCGTCACATGAGCATGCCCATCTCCAAGACCACGGCCGAAGTCGGTGACAAACCGGTGTCTCATTCCGTACGGCGCGCCAGACGCTGGGTTCGGGCCTGCGACCATGTCGCATTGCACCGGGCATCTCTGTGCCGAAGGACCACACTTTGGGTATGAAAGCCCACCGAGTACGTAACTGTGATGTGTCGCAGCCAATGGGCTAAAGAAGATGCGGGGGGATCCTTGAAGCTGTGGTCAAGATCCAAGGATGGAGTGGATGCCATGTCAGGTCCAATCGGTCGGTGGCTTGAGGGCTCGTTTGGTGAACTAGATGTTAGTTACTCCGTACTCCGCACTCCGTATATATACGGACTATAACTAACTAACAGATTAGCCGTCGATTCAAAGTGTACGGAGCACATACGGTGGAAGTCAATGACGGAGGCAGTTTGACAAACTGGCAAGTGTGAAGATGGCGCCATTGCAGCAGTCTCGTTGAACCGTGTTCAGCCGACTGGTACGGAGTATAGGCGAGGAACTAGAAGCAAGACGCAAAAGGTGCCATGGAGAAATGTTGGTTTCACACATCTCGATTAGAGTGGCTGGGACGGCTACAAAGGCTGGAGCGGCCAGTGGGTTCGGTGACCACCTTCGTCGCCAGTTTGGGCAGGGGCGCCCCGAGCTCCCCCGCATGACTTTCCCACAGATAAACCATTGTTATCCGGTGATAAAAGGCAGGCAGCTCCGGCACCTCCTTCTAGTTTTGCTCCTTCCACAACGCCTTAAAAATTCTCGTGATCCCTCATGTCAATCGCATCTTGCATCTTGACTCACTGACTGCCTGCCCTCCCTCATCTCTTGCGTCATCTAGCTGGGGCTTCTGCTTCCCAAGCGCTCATACTCAATTGTCGTAACCCCTTCCTTCCACTTACACAGATCCCTTCCGTCTTCGCCACTCTCCTCACACCCACGCGCACATACAGACATCAACAACATGTCGGCCCTTCGTGCTGGTGGCGCGTCTCGGCCTGGCATGGTCCAATCGTTCCGTGCTGCCATGTCCAAGCGTTCCTTCAACACTGCTGGTGCTGTGCGCATGGGTGCTGCCAAGTCAATCCACAAAGACGAACCTGCTGCCCCCATCTTGAAGACCAGTATTCCTGGTCCCAAAACCGCCGATGCCGTCAAGGAGCTCGATGATGTCTTTGAGACACGCAGCATCAACATGATTGCCGATTACACCCAGAGTGCCGGCAACTACATTTCTGATCCCGATGGCAATATGCTTCTGGATGTGTACGTAACCTTCGCAGTCTAGGTTGGGCGCTTCCGTTCTTCGACCACTAATACTAACTTAGTTGACGTTCAGTTATGCCCAGATTGCATCCATTCCTGTTGGATACAACAATCCCGAGCTTCGAAAGGTTGCCCAGACTCCAGAGATGGTAGACGCCATCATCAATCGTCCAGCATTGGGCAACTTTCCCTCCCACACATGGGCCAACATCTTGAAGACTGGCATCCTCAAGGTTGCCCCGGAGGGTCTTGACAACGTCTATACCGCCATGGCCGGTTCCGATGCCAACGAAATTGCCTACAAGGCCGCTTTCATGTACAAGAGACAGACCGAGCGAGGTGGCCCTGACGTCGACTTTACTCCTCAGGAAATTGAGAGTGTTATGAACAACCAGGCTCCCGGCTCTGCCCAGCTCTCTATCTTGTCCTTCAAAACAAGTTTTCATGGCCGTCTATTCGGCTGCCTGTCCACCACTCGCTCCAAACCAATCCACAAGCTTGATATTCCCGCCTTTGACTGGCCTCAAGCTACATTCCCCCAGCTCAAGTACCCTCTTGACCAGCATGCCGAGGAGAATGCCAAGGCCGAGCAGGCTAGCCTGGATGAGGTCGAACACTTAATCAAGACTTGGCATCTGCCTCCCGCTGCCGTTGTCGTTGAACCTATCCAGAGCGAGGGCGGAGATAACCACGCCAGCCCGGAATTCTTCCAGAAGCTCCGCACTTTGACTCGCAAGCATAATGTCCTGCTCATCGTCGATGAGGTCCAGACAGGTGTTGGTGCGACTGGCAAGTTTTGGGCTCACGAGCACTGGAACCTTCAGGACCCTCCCGACATGGTTACCTTTTCCAAGAAGGCCCAGACTGCTGGCTACTACTACCGATCTAAGGATCTGCGCCCCAACAAGCCTTATCGCCAGTTCAACACCTGGATGGGTGATCCTTCCAAGGCCCTACTCTTCCGCGGCATCATAAGCGAAATCGAGCGCCTCGACCTCGTGAATCACACCGCTAGGGTCGGCAACTATCTATATGGCAAGCTTGAAGATCTTGCTACCAAGTACCCTGATCACTTCCAGAACCTCCGTGGCAAGGGTCAGGGCACTTTCATTGCTTTCGACCACCCCAAGCGCGATGCGTTCCTCGTCAAGGCCAAGAGCTTTGGTATTAATATTGGTGGCAGCGGTGCCAATGCCGTTCGTCTTCGCCCTATGCTGATCTTCCAGGAACACCATGCCGATATCCTTATCGAGGCTCTTGAGAAGATTGTCAAGGCTTTGTAAAGAGTGCAGATACCGAATCAAATGCGGCGGTAGCTCGATTATATTTTAATACACAGCGGAAACTAGGGCATCTGAAAGAAGTGTCAGGTAAAGAGAACTGGAAAAGGAAATCATGTGCGGGGATGTCAAGATGTAAAGCTTTCATGGGCCTCTAAGTATCCGGACCAAGTCATCCACTGGAGTTAAACACAAGTTAGGATTTTTGCGACATTGTTATAGTGTTGAGGCTGCACAGCTATCATTGGGGCTCTACTTGAGACGAAAGCGCATAACCCAAATACTTCAGGGAGTTTGTCCATGGAGAGCCATGGAATGTATTCAGTCAAATCAGCCCCTTCAGTCGCACGAACGACAGCAAACCAAGAGACAATAGGCGTGTGTTTTGACAGCATCCGCCTAATTTGGTTCTGCAGAATTCACAAATGCCGCCCCCTTTATTCCCTGTTCTATGTGTATCTCGTGAACATCATATCGTACATGCCGTCGTAATTAGACCACTACATTCTCTCCGTGTATGAAGTCAACAACCCAACAGCTTTTGACCTCGCTTCGGGGCATGAACAGAATTCACGGAGAAACCTCACAAAAGAAAGAAAGTGGCAGAACCATGGTGTCAAGCCATACATGTGCGTGAAAAATAAACACCGGCGAGGGGTGAATTCATGACAGAACCGGTCTGCGAGAGTAAATGTATGTCAGAAGACCAAGACCAATCTGGTCTGGCAGAAATGGAAGTAGTGCTCGTGTCTCAGACCAAGCCACCACGTAAGTCAGGCATCGGTCTAGGGTGCCTTGTTCAAGAGCCAGCGCCATCATGGATTGTATTGGAATTGTCGGCAGTGTCAGAGGAGTCCTGTTGGGCTCCACAAACATCAGCCATCATGCTGGGATCAATAAGGTCCTGGTATTGATCCTCAAAAATGGTAGTTTCATAGGCACTTTGTATGCTTCGGAGACTATTCGCTGCATCCGTATTGCTCAAGTTCCAGGCCTGGATGTCCTGCGCTGGGATATTCCCCGACTTCTCCGAGATATACCCAGTCGCCGTGCGTCTCTGGTCTCCAAATAGTGTCGCGGCAGGCCTCCGACGAGGACTAGCAGAATGCGAGTCGTTCATGAGCGACAAGATCCGGGCTGCAATGGGCATCTCAAGTGCGAAATTCTATGTCGCGGAACTGGGTATGGCAGAGCTTGTAGGGAAGGGGCCAGGGTTGGCTTGCTGAGATTGTCCCACAGGCGTGATCAGTTTGCGCTTTTTCGCCTGCCTTGCTTCGACACTCGAATGACAAGGCATTGGTGGTGGCTGTGCCAAATTGTTTGGTGTATATGGAATGGCAGGCAGGATTGGCCTGTGACCAGTGCCATGTTGTATGCGAGGAGCCAAGTGTGGCGGAAGATTTGGGCGAAGATCTTTCTTGGCTTTATCCGCCCGAGATGGTCGACCTCGTTTCTTGGGCTGTGTCGTTGATTGAGTTGGAAGCGTATCAACCTGGGCCTGATCAAGTACGTTCGAAGGCCGAGGAAGGATCGGAACAGGCACATTTGAAGCAGAAGGTAACAAGTGTACAGCGCTGAATGTGGCCATGTCGCTTGCGACACCTGAATTGGCTGCTTTCAGAGCAGGTGCGTCTTGGCTGCTCGTTGATGGCCGTTTCGAAGCAGGACCGCCCATCTGTTCCACGACTTGCATACATTGATTCATGTTACGACCTGACACATGGTAAGATGATTACTTGGCAAACGATAAGAAGTACTTGGGCGTGGGGAGTGATTCACTTACCAAGTGGAAGCTGCATGCTCATCCAATCGGGGTCAACCTGATTGGTGTTTATAAAAGTCAATAAAATGTCGATATTGACCGTGCTGGACTTTATGATCTCAGCCAGTACAAACCGCTGCAGGACGAGTGTTATCATGGCAATCTCATATCTCTTGCTCCTCAAACAACTTGTGCACATACCTTTTCGTCCGAAGTAAAGGAGAGCTCCATGGCCTATACGGGTCTACCAGGAGAAATGGAAAAAAGTCGCCAAGTAAAAAAGAGAAATACATGAAAAAACTGTGCCTGTACTCTGCCAACTTTCGGGATACACATTGGTGGTGGCGCTGCCGGGCTAAGGGGCTTTTGGAGGTGACGCGAAGGTGACCTGGGCGGCAGAAGAATAGGAATATTGCCGCTATTTCTCCACCGTTGAAGATAGTATTGTTGGCATTTCTTCGACTATAGACAGTTCTGACGAATTTCAGAATGGCCTATAGACAACAGAGGCCGAACAATCGAATTCTTAGCCCAAATGAGACCGTAGCCCCTGCCTATTGTGTATTGTGAGCAAGGTTTGCTGTTTGGTATGAAGCTCTACCCCTCCTCCCTTTTTCACATGGAAAGGGCTGGATGTAGTTTTGCACAGACTGGAGAACACACGGCTGCACTAGAGTGCCCTTCCAAAGAGGCGTTGAAAGGAAGGGACAGTTGTCAAGTTTGTGAAACCCAGAAAGATGTCCGGTTGAAAGTCGAGAGCAGGCAGCGATGGTTAAGGGAGTAAGGGCGAGGCGGCAGATAGGTTGTGTAGTGTCGATCCGCAACCTGCAGGCGATTGTAGCGCCAAGTAGAAGCACAGATCAAAGAGACGGCGCGCGTCAGGGTACCTGTGGAAGCACGGGACAAGGCTCTTGAAATAGGTATTGTCCACAAGCTTGTTTTTGGCCTTTTTTTCGAACTGGACTATTGAAAGGCGAGCATTCTCTTTGGCAAAGTGGCCATGGCTTCATGGCAACAAGGCAGATAGAAGTCCGCAAAACCAGACCGCATTGACGGCCATAACTTGCGCCCCCCCCGGCTCGCGAATACTACCCTCGCTATTGTAGATGGCGCGGCACTCTAGATGGTAACGGTGTTAGTGCGGATAAAGAATGACCGGGGTCGCAACGAGCATGGGTCCAGAGGTGTCGAAATGGAGAAGCAAGCTGGAGGGAGGAAGAAGTGGAAGTTCTCCCCGTTGGATGCCACACTGCTCTGTCGACGCGCTGGCCCCGGATACACATGATTGCCCGTGATCCAGAGTTGAGAGGGAGAATATTCATAATGGAACCTTGCAGTGGTACGCATGCTCCATCCAGAAGCTTGCTGAAGAACGGCTCATATACGTTGAATACAGCTCAGCCGACTGCAACACCACGAAACTATGACTTGGCTAGCTCCGTTTAGCTCTTGGACGTGTGTGTAAAGGAGGTTGCCGTTGGTACGAGAATATCAGTTACTGATGCCAGGTTGAGTACTCCGGGGCATTCGCGAGTCTTCCGAAGGCGAGCTGGCAGCTATGACAAGAATCAAGTTCAGCCCAACTCGACCGGTCAAGAAGGGCTTCGGCGCGGACCGATTGGTAACAACCAACGAACGGACGGTTACCTGAACGCCCAGTGTTAGGACCTGCCGGGGAAGTCGGGGTTCGCTTGCTTGAAGAACAGTGGATGATATGCAACAGTCTGTTCAAGGAGCTGGGAACCCATGTCTTTTGTACAGCGAGGTGTGTATGTGCCCATCTCATGCACATCCGCATCGCATCAATGTGAGTATTATAATGCCAGCTACCAGCCCGATCCTGGCTCTGGCCATGTTCAACTGGAATCTGACATGGCTCGAGACCTTTTGCCAATTTCCTGAGGAGTGCCTTTGTTTAGGGTCAGTCCGGTGCCCAATACCCGGGAAAGCCCAGGGTTGTGAACAAAGGAAATAGAACATGGCATTGCTGTTCGTCACACCCAACGCAGTCGTGGTGACACTCGACCCACCATCGTTTTTTGCACGAAGTGCATAGAGTCCACGAATACGTCGTGCAAGTTCATCGTGCGGATGTCCTGATGCCAAGGTTCTGTTTAAAGTCACGTACGGTGACTTGCAGTCTGCAGCTCAGCGGGGGAGGCTTCTCTTGGTTATGAGACAACCAATCCCATATTCAATCTGGAGCGCCTGACGTGTCTCACTTGCACCCTCCCCCAAGTCTGTCGATGCAACTGAAGTACGGAGTAGACGCCAACCTGCCGACCAGGTGCGTGGATAAGTCGTGTCTTGCGCCAGCTGGGCTGCCTCTCCGCGCTTCTCGCGTTCACACGTCACGAGCTTCGCATGCCTGATCCTTGCCAAAGATACGAGTAGATGACCTGGGGCGTTTCCTCCGCCGCGCAGACCATGATGTGAATGTGGTGTCAAATTCGGTGAACGTTGCCTCAGTAGGTGCTTGCGGGCGACACGGCGAGTGAGCCTATTCGTGTAAGGGACCGCGTGACCGCTTGACGGCGGCCAAAAATGGATCTGTGGCTCAACCGACAGCGTCCATCTTGAAGAGATTAAGTCGGCCACACCTGGTTGATCTCCATGGGCTCGCCAATCAGAGCCTCGTTGCATCTGGCTGTCTCAGCACAATCCACACGTTCGTCGAGAAGGCTTGTGCTGCTTTTGCCAGTCCATGTGGGCATTAGGCAAGCATACCTGTCAGATGTCTAAGTAAGCAGTAACTCTCTGTACGCATCGGCGGCCGCGTTGAGAGACCCCATCTCAGATGCATTGGGAGGCATACGACTCGTCGACATGTAGGCAGGGTAATGTCAGGGAGTCACACCTTCCTAAGGGTTGGATAACTGGATATCACCTTGCTCAAAAACACGAGGACAAAAGAAAGCCAGAAACAACAAGGCAGCCTTTAGTATTCAGGCCTCGAGGGGAATTTTGGAATAACGTCAAGAACGTTGGCAAGTTCTGGAGCCCGACCGCCTTTTATTAAATACTTGGACGCTCCTTCCAAGCGAAGTCTGTCACGCCAGCACGCCCAATCACCCCATGCAAAGTGAGTTGGCAGATCGAAGAAGACCCACACACGGACGAGGAGTGACAAGTTGCAACGGCTCAGCAAATCTGTCTTGGACTTTAGAATTCTGCAAGGTTTGTGCCATTCTGAAACCTACCGCCCGTTCTGAACCAATTGCCTGGTTCAATTGCACTTGCATATCGAATGCTTTTTCTGTCATGCAGGCGTACGATTACAACCTGCCAGGAACCTCAATGGACGGCGGGGGCCAGAGACGGTAATCGACGATTCCAAAATAGAGAAGTGCCAATTGTCACACGGCACATAACTAACGTGTGGTTATACAGGAGTGCTGTTTGATGTAAGGTTTCAAGGCCTCTGGTCAATTGCCCGAACAAAGTCGATTTCATCCACAGCTGACGGTGACGGTGATGAGCAAAGTGCGCACCGCCAGGTGCACCGTGGCGGAATCGCGGAGCTGAGCTGACGACAGATTTCCTCCTGGCATTTGACTTGCCATTACCTTGACAGACTTGCAATAGCTGAATCCCACAGCTGACTGGAGGCTTGCGACGGCTGACATATGAATACTATTGCGGACATCTCCCTGGAACCAACGACGTGGGTGTGCCCAACTCACAGACCAAACGTGGACAGTACCTAACCAACAGAAGACGACATTGGTCGCGAGAGAGAAGCAGCATCGACACCGCCGGTTTCTCATGAGGCGACTCAAATAAGGGCATGATGCAGCCCGAATCATCATGCTGACTACATGGCTTTCGCAATGTCTGCAGTGAAGGCGTGGCTCCTTCGTCCAAACATTGATGTTCATGCCCGCCTCTAGTTATTCTAGTTTCTATTCGAAGCGAATGCTATTTTTCCCTAGGCAGAATGTGGGCATCCACAACATTGAACTCAAGGATTCGACTGAGGGGTTTACGGTTGGTATTCCAATCACGAAGACCAGCCAGCGCCACAGAGTAAAAGGCTGAAGAAGCTAAGCACATTCCCATTGGCCTCTCGCGTAGTCAAGTCACTGGGCATGAAGGTTGTTGCCCACGCCCTGCACACGATTCACGGTAGCGTGCGGGTTGGCGTGGATGAAGAAGCTTAGCTAGGACTCCCTGCTCTGCCGTGGAGCATGTGTAAGTGAAACGCCTCTCAATTCAGAAGCAAGGCAGGAAAAGGCGTTGATCTATATATACTTGATTAGTTTCCCTCCCGTAGGATGTAAAGCTTGGTCATGAAATATCATCCAACTAGCCAAGGTTTCTACCACGCCAACCTTGACCAACTAGAAACGGCTTGGAAAAGTTTTCTGTCGACATCTTCCGCCAACTACTTTCCACACAGCCTTCAATACTACTGCCATAATGCCCCTATTCGCCTTCCTCGTCGTCGCTGACGCAAGAGCCGACCAACCAAATCTCGAAATCCCTACCGAGATGTTTGAAGTCATGACCAGCTTCAACGAAAGGATGGCCGATGAGGGCGTCCTTCTTCATGCCGATGGCTTCACACCTTCATGCGATGGGGGCTACCGAATCAATTTTGGCGGCCCATCTGGGCCAGAAGTCATTCCCGGCCCGTTTGATCTATCAAAAGAAGACCACATTTGCGGATACTGGATTGTCAGAGTGATGGACACAGAGGAGGCTCTGAACTGGGCCAAGCAGGTTCCTTTTCCGGAGGGTCAACTACTTGTCCGTAAGCTGTCCAACGGATGTGATTTAGGAACGAGCTTCACACCTGAACTGATAGAGAGGGAAAAGAAGCTGAAGCTGAAGTTGCTCGAGAATCTAAAGAAGGCGGTTGATGAGTAGGACGGGGCTATATAGGAAGCAGGATTTGGTTTCATGAATGTAACGCTTGATTCATCTGCAAGATTCGCGATATGCAAATTACCATTGGAATCGTTTTTCCAGTATACCATGCGTCTGCGTCAAGGCTTTGTCGAAAATACCATTGGATTCCTAGGCAAACATTTTAGCCGTGAATTTCTCGTCACAGTTCAACTGAAGAAAGCTGAGATGTATGAAAGTTTACAATCTGGGAACTTTGCATCGCAGGGAAGTGTCATGGTCGGACCCAATTCCCACACCAAATAACTACCGGGCATGAAGCGGGATTGTTGTTGCTGGTGCTGCTGACTGCATGTATGAGTTCACATCCGAGGTTGTGTCAATGGTAGTGGAAGTTATTGCCCTCCGCATGTAGCATCCATGGCTCTTTGCAGATGTTGGCCTTGCGATTTACCGTGTCAGTGATGTTTATATATGGCCAATGGCTTTGTAGTGAGCGCTCAGCTGCGAGTGAAGTGTGCATACATCACATATTGGGGAGGCGGTGTCTCGTATTCTCAGTCGTCTAAACACGAGCTGGATACCCTAAGATAGTACAAGTAAAGACGAGAGAGAGAGGCGTCAAGTGCCGTGCATGGCTTCTCCGCATGCGGTTGGACGGATGCTTACCGAAGAGATATCAGGAGAGTTAAGATGGCTCGTCAAATCCGGGGATTGCACGGAGTACTGCTTGGCAATGACTTGCATTGCTCGGTAGCATCGACGTCGTTTCTGTGCTCATGTCCCTGGCTTGTTGACGCAAGTCGACGTCGGGGTGAGGCGCGGCGTTGTATTTGGTACTTCTATTGATCAACGGGCATCAATGTACCCCATGCCCAGCCCTAGGAGAATTAGAACTTGACCCGGGGGCTCGATGGCTGGGTAAGTTTATGTACAGTTGTTTGAGCATTGAATGAACAGGTAGGCGGGTCCATAAGTAACTACCTACCTTACGCGCGCCACCTGCTATTTCTAGTGACAGCAAAAGTATGACAAGACAGGTCAAAAATTGTCACCTACCTGTGGTAAGTTTGACTACCAGCTGGTGACAAAATTTTACCTGTCTTGTCATACTTTTATTGTCACCAAAAACAGGGGCCGGGCGCCTAGGTACCTAGGTACTAAGGTAGGTACCCAACTAAACATGTTTACCTAGGTCCTTGGATACTTACCTTACTTACCAAGGTGCTCTTGCTCCGGTCTACAGCACGTCTGGTACCAGGCCGACGGGCCACGGCGCTGTTCTAGTTCGCACATGCGCCAGGCCTTGCACGCTAACATCTATAGAGCCATTGATCGTTGAATTGATATGTACTCCGCAGTTCAGTCAAAAAGTTGAAAGCTTTCCTTGACAGGCCAATGCTAGAAATCTGAAAATGCCGGGTCGCCCCACATCGGCCCCGAAAGGGCTTAGTTTCGCCATATTCTTGTACGGCCAAGCGATCGAGACGGCCGGACGTGCAACATCTGGCAATTATTGCTCGGCTCAATGCTCAATTCCTCTCTTCTCCTTCACTCACACTCTGCTCCCTCAAGGTGCATGCAAGGGCGTATGCATCGCAGCTGCTGCGACAAGGCCGCCGCCGAGCATCGTCCTGTCCTCTGCACCTTGATACTTACTTCTCCTCGCCTGCCAGGCAATCGGCTGGCCTGCCGTCCGGTCGGCGCACGCGATCCACCGCGAATCGCTGAGCGTCTTCTGGTGGTTGTCTGGTTGGTGTCTGGTGCTTCTCCAGTTTGGTTCTGCGTGCGGCTTGCGGCTGCCATTGACACTCCAGCTTCCAGCTTCTAGCGTCGAGTTGTCGAGCCATCCAACTTCAACTTCCCCTTCCGCGAGCCCACACACGACGCAGCTTACCGACACGCGCGTCTCTGTCGCTTCCCACCACAGTCCCGTCGCTGTCTTCCTTGCTTGATCCCGGCCAGCCAGTCGACCCGGCTGAGGACGGCGTGTTCACGCTCCACACAACTCGCAGCCTTTTGATTTGATGTGGTGATGGAGGATGACGAGCATGCCGCCAGACGCATGAGCAGGATCAAACTCGAAGACGGAATCGCGAATGGGCAGCTTGAAGCCATGGACACGGCCGCGTCTACGCCAACGCACGGCATCAAGGGCGGTGCCTCGCCTGCATCCATCAATGGCATCAAATCAGAGAGCGACGGTGTGAACACACCTGCCTCGGGGAAGCCACGTCTGTCGCGAAGATCTTCACAAAAGCCCGCCGACCCCGATCCGCGCTTGTTCAGCCATCTCCCCGACGTCACCGAGGAGTCCTGCAAGTCCTTTCAGGTTATTCGAGATTGTCTCTACGGGTCAAAACACCTCGGGTCTACAGACAATGACGCTTTGGACTGTGACTGTGGCGAGGAATTTCGTACGTGCTCCTCTCCTCATTTTCCCTTCTGCCCGTTCCCGTCCCCGTCCCCGTCTCCATCCCCATCCCCATCCCCATCCCCATCCTCGACCTTGTTGCCCTTTTATTTTCGGTCGTTGCGCCTGAGGCGCCTTGCCCTACGCGAGCCGCCTCCACTAACCCATCTTTGTATTGCAGAGGAGGGAGAGAATTTTGCCTGTGGCGAGGACTCGGACTGTATCAACCGCGCAACCAAAATGGAGTGTGTCGCCAGCGGCAGCAATTGTGGAGGTGGCTGCCAGAATCAACGGTTTCAACGCAAGCTCTGGGCCCATGTTGCCGTCATCAAGACCGACAAGAAGGGGTTTGGCCTTCGAACCGAATCTTCTCTGCAACAAAACGACTTCATTTACGAGTACGTCGGCGAGGTAATCAACGAGCCCACTTTTCGCCGACGGATGCTGCAGTACGACGACGAGGGGATCAAGCATTTCTACTTCATGTCCCTGAGCAAGAGCGAATTCGTGGATGCAACCAGGAAGGGCAACCTGGGTCGGTTTTGCAACCACTCATGCCGTCCCAACTGCTACGTGGACAAGTGGGTTGTTGGTGACAAGCTGCGCATGGGCATCTTCGCATTGCGTAAGATCCAAGCCGGCGAGGAACTCGTATTCAACTACAACGTTGATCGATATGGTGCCGAACCTCAGCCATGCTACTGTGGCGAGTCAAACTGCGTCGGCTTCATCGGAGGCAAGACCCAAACCGAGCGCGCCACAAAACTGCCCGGCACAGTCGTTGCGGCACTCGGCATTGATGACGCTGATGGTTGGGACACAGTCGTTGCCAAGAAACCACGACGCAAGCGACCCGAGGAAGACGACGAAGAGTACATTAATAGCCTGCCCGCTCGAAGTTTGGATGAGACCGGTTCCAGAAAGGTCATGGCTGCGCTTGTGCAATGCAAGGAGAAGTGGATTGCCGTCAAACTGCTCGAACGCATCCAGCTCTCCAATGATGACCGGGTGATTCAGTCCGTCATGCGGATGCACGCCTACCAGATTCTCAAAACGACCCTCAACAGCTTCATAGACGATCACAATGTCGTATTGCAAGTTTTGGACATCCTTGACAAGTTCCCACGCATGACAAGGAACAAGATCCAAGACTCTAATATCGAGGCGACAATTCAGCCTCTGACCAACTCAGAACACAACGACGTAGCATCAAAATCCAAAAGACTACTAGACGACTGGAGTAAACTGCAAGTGGCATATCGCATTCGGCGAAGGAAGGTAGACCCCAATGCACCGGTTCAAAATATTTTCGACGACCGCCGAGGACAAGCTCGCGAGGAAGAGACGACTCATTCAACACCGAGGACGGCGTCGCCGCGGCCCATTGACGCACCCAAAGGTCCCAAAAATAGCATCCCCCAGCGGAATGTATCGTTCCAACACAACACCATCAACCGGCCACCTCGACGCTTTGGGCCACTTCCCGAAGGCTGGTTCACAGCCAAGGACAGCAGAGGTCACAGCTATTATTACGACAAACAGGGCAAAACCACTTGGAGCAGACCAACTCAGCCCGCCAGCGAAGGCCCCAAAGGCCCCTCCAAAGCTATACAGGAGCAATTGGCCATCCAGAGTATTATTGATAGGGTGACCAAAGAAGGAACGCCGAAGCAGATCCTTGCGCAGTCAACTTCATCACATGTCGTCGACGCATCGACGAGGCAATCCAAGGGCGGCAAGTGGAAGGCTCTGCCCATGGACAAGCAGATGAAGATATATGAGAATACAGTTCGTCGTCTGCCAGTCCGACATCTGCCCGAGTTTTGTACTAACTACCCAATAGGTCTTTCCGCCGGTAAAGCACATGCTGGACAAGTTTCGCCACAAGCTCCCGAAGGAAGAACTCAAGCGATTGGGTAAAGATATTGCAAAGAAGCTTGTAGCATCTGACTACAAGAACAAGAGGGTGGAGGATCCAACAGCAGCCCTTAGCGACAAACAGACACTGAAAATCAAAAAGCATGTCAAGGACTTTTTAACACGGGCAGTCGAGAAGTACGAGGTGCACCAGCAAAAACAGGCGCCGAGAGATGCCAAGCCCGGGAGCTCTGATGGCAAAGCTGCCACTGCTAGCGATGCGTCTCACAGCGTCGAAGTGGAGGCTGCAGATGACATCACCCTCAGTGACGTCGAGGAGAACGACTCCCCAAGCAGCCAAGAGCGCAAACGGAAAAGAGAGGCAGACGTGACAGACTCAGCGGGCGCAACGCCTTCCGAGGAGCCGGGCATGAAAAGACCACGAGCCGAAGACGGTGTCGAGCCATCTCCTCCTCCTCCACCCCCTCCTCCACCGGACTCTAGATCGGACGATGCCCCGACAGAGGAGCAGAGTGCGGAGCAGAACGCGGAGCAAATGGCTCTGAAAGAACAAGAGGAGGCGCTCATGCGAGAAAACGAAGAGGCTCAGCGGCTCGAAGATGAAGCCAACAAGACTAAAAACTTGGAGGAGAGGGCCGAAGAGACGCGGAAGGATACAACCCTCGCGACATGATGATTTGTTTTACTAGTATCAGGCGAGGATCTAATGATACTCGCCGGGGGCGGGGGCGACACCGTCGTAGGGGCTTATGGCATACTCGGAGTCTCGTTAGGCATTGTATTATATATTGCCTGCTGTCCGTGCTTTTTTTTACCAAAAGCTGGGAGTGAAAGTGTGAACAGGCTAGGCTACCTGTACTATTGAAAGAAAACTGGGACGAAGCGAGTTTTTCCACGGGACAGACAGGCCACTGACTGACTGGTACAGCTTGGAGACATGGTTGGGATGATAGATGAGATACCATTTTTAGGACCATAATGCCAATGTACAAAAACGCCATGCCATGCCATGCCATGCCATGCCATGCCATGCTTTATATATAGAGTCCTGATGAAACGCACCGGCTAGGCTAGCTATCCTCATCGGACGAGTCGTCTCGCTTCCTCTTTTGGTCCACGACGTCTCCTTTTCTTCTGAAGATGTAGCTCCTTGCGCTCCGCTCCTCGCCTTTCCACCCGCCTTCCTCGCCCTTCCTGTTCCTTATGACGCCTAGGGTCCGGGCGTGCCTGTAGCCTGGGTAGGCGGCTGCTTGGAAGCGGAAGCTGCGGTCTACCTGGAGGCCTGCGTGGCGCGCGAGGTCGCGGACGTTCCAGAGCGTGTAGGGCTCGCCTTCGAACAGGGTGATGACGATGCTGCCCCTGGGGGCGAGGGCGCGCGTGGCGCTGCGGAAGAAGGATACCAGGAGTTCTTGGTTGTGGCGCACCTGGCGGTTCACGTCGGTCGACTTGCCGCCTACGTGGGGGAAGTTGAAGAGGATGGTGGTGTGGATGGGACGCGTGAGCGACGGGGGCAGCTTGGTTGCGTCGATGTGGTAGAGGAGCCTGTTGTTGTTGGTGTTGTTGTTGTTGTGGGATGGTGAGGTCGGTGCTGTGGGGTTGGTTTCTTGGTCATGCTCGTCCTGGTCGGTGTCTTCTGCTTCACTCTTGGGATCTTGCTTTCGCTCTATGATGGAGATGTTCTCGTCGACGGAGGGATACTTGCCCGCTAGGTCTTGGTGGTTCTGCTCTAGTACTGTCGCCGTCACGTCTACGCAGCCGTGGTGTTGGATTATGGACGCTGCGAAGCTCAGGTCGCCTTCGCCGATGAGTAGGATCTTGTCCTTGGGGTTGAATGGGATGACGGGCGCTTCGTGCTGTTGCGCATGCTTCTTCTTGGGGGCTTGCTTCTTGGGAGGGCTGGGCTTGGCGGCGTGCAGGGTCGATTTGGACCTCTGCGGCTTGGTGCGCTGTTGGCGCTGCAGCTTGCGGCGCTTTGCGTTGGCCATGTGCAATTGGAAGTAGAACGGGGTGAGGCGGCGGATATGGATGGCTGTGGTGTTGCGATGTTGGTTCTCGGGCGCGCTGTTTTGTTGGTGGACGGACGAATGTGTGGTTTGGTTCGAGGGGATGAGGTCATGTCACTCTTTCTTATTTTCCCTTTTTTCCGTGCTGGGGAAGCTCGACTTACAGCTCTGCTTGGTCCGTCCCCGGCAGGTACTAGTTGAGTGGCCCTGGTTGCTGATCTCACGTGCATGGTGGGACGATCCAATCTGCCTTGCTCCGTCCATCCGTCCAATTGGAGGCGGCGGTGGTACGGAGTTAGTTGTTAAAAGAAAAGTTGCGGCTTCGGGTCGTGGGCGTAAAACTTGTTACCGCTTTGGGATGTGTGGATGATGACGGATGCATTAGCTGTGCTTGCGTATGCTGCGCGCCCATGACGACTTGTTTTGTTTTAGTGGCTGTTAGATGCATTGGACTGAGTTTTCTTTATTTTTCGTTCTTGAAACTGGGCAAGTACTCGCTCGGTGCCTTTTTGGTGGACGGTATGAAATTACGTATGTTCGCCAAGGGACATGTTCGTAGTATTATTCCTCACAACAGAGCAAGACCTTGTGCAAATGGCCAGCAATGCCAGCTTCCTTTCAAGGGACGACGATGCGCGCTTGAAGCAACCAAGTAACTACTCCGTACTCCGTACGGGGGGGAGGCTTCTCTAGTTTCACGGCAATGCACGAGGAAGATTCCGCCAATTCTCAAGCACGGGATTTGCAAAGCCTTGATTGACTGACACCTGCATGTCCTGCCTTGACGAGCTCCTTCCCCGGTCAAACAACACCCACATACATTGATTGGCTGCTGGGGCTTGCCGTCCACGGGCGCTAGACTGATTTGGTAGCGGACGACCTGGTCGCAATTGATGATTGGTCCGGAAAGGAGGATACTCCGGGGGCCGCAGAGTCCTGTTGTAACCCCTAACTTTAATCCGGGTGGCTCCGATGGCGCCAGTGACGGGAGCGACTCTTCAGAAGCTCACGGTGGGGGTTTCGGTGATGGACAAAAGCGCAGCAGAAGCGCAAGTCGAGCAAGTTGCACGCCAGATACTGTGGCTGCACGCCGCTGGAAATCATTCGTACTGCCCTATTTTGGATGGCCTTGCCCGCAGGCAGTGAGTGGCGTGTGTTGTTGGAATGAGCGATATCAGAAACTCTACTTGCGCCTCGTGATACTGCAGACTTGCTGGCGGCGTGTTTCCCAATGCATACGGAGTACATAGTTAGTTACATGCTGGCGTCCAAAAGCCACACTCACTGCCGCGCAGTTGTTGTGCGACGACGCTGGCAGAGGTATCGAGCTGCTTTGTACTTGGACGGCTGTGTTCTGTGTTTCAACACATGACGCGGTACCTGCATCAGATCTCATGGTGTGCGTACTCCGGGGCGTCAAAGCGCACTTTCACACCATTGAAAGCGTGCACATGTGATGGTGCAGAGGATGTACTCCTTCACTGCTGGTAATGCCGCTGGCTGATTCATGGACGCCTTCTCACCGAGCACGGTGCGGCAGGATGGACTGGCAGGGAGGTACCTAAGGTAGACGCAATTCTTCACGGCTAGCTGGATTTAGGCGGCGAGCAAACCTACACGCAGGTCGGGCCAAACAGCAAGACGCACTCGAGAGCACGTTGTGGCGTTGGAGAAGCGGTCCCGGTGCGTGTACATGTTTATATATATATATATGTATGGAGAGAGTGTAGTTATATTTATAAATCTGGCCACTCGAGCCCTTGGCACTTCTCCTTGGTCGAGGCCAGCCTTGCGCACACGGATTGAATTAACTGGACTTTTATTATTCGACAATCGGGCTGCTGGCGCCTTTGTAGCCCCTTTCGGTGAGGTACAATGATATTGGCACGGGTGTCCCGCAAATTGCCAGGTATCCCCGCCGCTCCGGTACCTTGCCGGGGCCCGCAGAAACCATTGAACCAGCGCCCAGCGCTCAAATGGCTGGCTGCCTGGCCTAGCATTAACTAATTAGTGGCCAGGCAAATGGTCAGCCAAACCCGAAAGGGCCACCCGAGACCTGGAGACGCTAGACGCTAGACGCCAGACGCCAGGCGCCAGGCGTCTGTCAGTTGAGGAATCATGGAAGGCTCACACCCCGTCGTTTTTCTTCTGCCCATCTATCATTGCAAGTCACCGTCAGACACGCCGGCCACGTCTCGCATCATCGTTGTACGCCGGAAACTGCTGTCTGGTAGTGCATCGAGACGGCTCTGCACTTTTTTGAATCGTCTGCATTGGCGCTGATTGACGGTCGGCGCTGGTTGGTTTTTGGCTCACTTGCACGCGGTTGGCTGGCGCAGGGCTTTTTTGCCTGCCGTCTTGCCTCTCTCTGTTTAATTCTCTCTTCTCTGCTCTCTCTCTCTCTTCTCTACTTTGACGATTTCTTCGTCTCTCCATCTCTCTCTCCCTCTCTCTCTCTCCTCTCCGTCTCTCGACGTGCTTGCAGAGAGTACCTCCCATGACACGGATTGTTAATACCTTGCACCTTCCCCCAGACCCTTCTTCCACTCTGGCAAGCCAGACACAGACACACCAGACCAGACCAGTCAGTCGTCTTTTGCCCGCCCGCGCACCCACACCAACCGCCGTCGCCTGCACTTGAGCGTGCTGGAGTCGACACACACACTCACATTGACACACACGCATATACACATACACATTCTCATTCACACACACACACACACACGCACGCACGCTCGCTCGCTTGCTCGTGTCTCACAACCTCAATCCTCATCCTCATCCTCATCATCATCATCACCGTCGTCATCTCCACCATCTCTCCCCTCTCCTTTCTCCCACCTCGTCTTTTTCTCCTCCTCCCGTCACATACATGATCCGCCTCCGCCGCTTCCGTCATGGCTGCTGAGACTTCTTCGCCCGCGCGCGAGCCCGCCACATCAACCCGTGGCCGTGGCAGAGGCGGGCGAGGTGGCCGTGGACGAGGCCGAGGAGGCGGCAGGGGCACTTCAAACGCTGCCTTGTCCAAGTCTACTGCTGCTTCTCGTGGTCGAGGCGGCACGCGCAGAGGGAGAGTAAAGAACTTCTCCGACTCGCGTGTACAGGCCGCTTATGAGCGCCAGCGCGACCTCAAGGCTACTTATCAGGCCGTTGCCTACGCCCTCAAGCCTGTCTTGCAAGAGCTGGCCGAGCGTAGTGTCGACGAGATGCTGCAGAAACCCGATATCTACAAGCAGGCCAAGGAGTACCAGCCCATTGTGCGCCAGCTCAAGGAGAAGCTTGATAATAAACTGCGCGAGTGTGACCGTCGCCTCGAGTGCGATCTCAACCTCGCCGAGCACAGCTTCAAGGCTGATCAATATGTTGCTGAACAGGAGTTCCAGGTTTGTTTTGCTCCCTCCTCGCTGATGGCCTTCCTTTCTTTCATCCCCCTTCCTCTCTTTTTCGTACGACGTTGCCATGCTAACCCGTTCAAACCCACCCTTCAGAATGCTCTAGGTGACATGATGGACCAGTTTTACGAGAGTCAAGAGAATCGCCTGCGTATTCTTGCTGCCCTTCACGCCAGGGGTTTGCCCGTCGATGTAAGTCTCCTTTACAGTAGCAGGACAAGGCTGCCCGAGTTGAATGTATCCCCATCCCCCCTCGTCGTCTATCAAGCCCTCCTTCTCTTCTCCCCTCCTTCTTTCTCCATCCATTTCTTTGAACCCCCGCCCCCTCTTTCTCACTCTCTCTCACCTTCCCACTCTCACTCTCCTTCTCTGTGAACCTGTTGGCTGACCGTTTCTCCCCTCAGGTCGAGGATGACCAATATGAGTATCGCGTCATCAGTGACGCCGAGCTTGATAAAGACTTTGGCATCTATGAATGCTACAAGAATGGCCACCTCGTCCCATATCCCTCTCGTGTAGCCGGCACTGAGATGTGGAGGAAGGCTCGCGACCCCGAAGCCTCTGCTGCCACGCCGAGAGAAACGTCGGCAGCTCCCGCAAGAGGTAGAGGCCGTGGTCGTGGCGCCGGTGCCAGTGGTGTGAAGCGCAGAGCCGTTGACCAACCAGATGGCCAGTCGACGCCAAAGAGATCGACTCGGAACACCGACGATAATCAACTGGTTGCTCCTGAACCCATTGCTCCGGCCCCAATGAAAGGTTTGCTCGCCTCGGCTGCCAACGTCGACAAGGATCCCGAAGGCACCCCGGGAGAGGAGGAATCTGTTCCGGCTTCACCAGAACCTCCCCTACTGAACGGCAATGGCCCCTTTCCCGGCCGTGCTCTCAGTAGACAACAGGCTCGAGAGAAGAGCCCGCCGCTGCCCAAAAATATTGGCGAGCCCGATGACTACGGCGTGCGTACCTACAATCAACGCCCGTCCATGCGGGAGAAGGGTATCAACAGTCGAATTCTCGCCCCCCATGTCGTCTGGTTTCAGGACTGGGAAATTGGATTCAAAGACACGTCCAACGATTCCACAAAGGGCCACACCCGCGCCAAACGAGGCAAATACCTCGACACCCCCAACAGCAACGGCATTCACTTTGACCATTGGTGCAACGGATATGATTACTCCGTCACAACTCCCAAGGACTTTGATCAGGACCTGGTCAAGCGACATGGCCTACATCCCAAATACGGCATCTTCCTCCCCACGAGTACCAATGATGGCGAGGAACCCCATTCCTACGTCATGCCAGGTAAACCCATCGTATACATCGCTAACCCGTCAGGCCGTGTCTCTCATGCCTCCCGGGGATTCCAAGCAACAACAAATCAACGTCGATCGGAAGAATTGCCGTTGAAGGAGAAGATGAGGGCCAACCTCCACCGGTTTTGCAAGATGGCCAAAATCGACCCCGAGGACGTTGGCATTACCGAGTTTGTTAGGTCCGATGACTTGCTTCGATCCAAGTCACTGGGCACTGCCGAGAAGGAGCTCAGCGCACGACCTCAGTTCTCCGAGACGACGTCTGAGGCAGATGAAGACGAACCAACGCCGCCCCAGGACGTCGAACAGCCCGACGAGGTCGTTGCGGATGTGTCCGTGCTGATCTACGCAACGGCCTACATTGCGGCTCAGGACGTCACCCGAGCTGCGCCACCTACGCCCAAGCCGGCACGTTACGATGCGATCCGGGACGTATTTACCGACTCGAAGCCAGATCCTGCGCCTGCCCAAGACAGCACTGGCCTGGGTCTCCATCTCCTTGCAGAATTGTGCAATGTTGAGCCGCGCCCTCCAGGCTGGGACAGTCCTGCAGCTCCGGTCCCAGAGTCGGATGTGTGCACCACTGTCAAACATGAAGAACCGCCGCTCGTCTCGTCCTTCTCTCATGCACCCATGACTTCCAGGCTCAGCCAGGAGCCGCCTCCGCTCTACTCGCACAGCAACCAGCAGTCGGACCGTGTTACCCTACCGCCCGTCAGCTCTGTGCACGATCGTCCCGCATATCCCGTTCCCGTACCTCAGGATGCCGGCCCCAGGTCGGACTACAAGTCGCCCGCACCGCCTCAGCCAGGACCAGCCGGGACCGACCATGGCGGTTATTACCCTCCTCCAGGTGGTTCCTATCCATTAGGCCCCCGTGAGCCTCACGTGCCGGCCGGTCGACCCATAGAACCAGGCTACAATCCTCGCCGGCTGAGCAGCTACGCACCCGAGACTCCCCAACAATCACCTTACAGCAGCGCGTACTGGCCTCAACAGCCTTCTCCCGCGGTTCTTACCCAGCCAGGCCCTCCTGCCCCTGTTTCTCAAGGGTATTCGTTTCCTCGGCCACCGTCCAGTTCGAGGATGCCCTTCTCCCAGCCTGCGAGTGCAGAGCCTCTCCCACCTTTGCGCCCACCGCGGTCACGCACACAGTCCATCCCGGAAGAGTCGCTATACGACCAAAGCATGCGTGGTAGCATG
The DNA here is from genome assembly GCA_031753515.1 of Metarhizium rileyi. Classification (NCBI taxonomy): domain Eukaryota; kingdom Fungi; phylum Ascomycota; class Sordariomycetes; order Hypocreales; family Clavicipitaceae; genus Metarhizium; species Metarhizium rileyi. The sequence goes on along the minus strand of JAUKVO010000003.1, from coordinate 2,810,978 downwards.
CTCAATTCTTATTATCCGCCACCTCCGCGATCCTATCAGCGAGCATATGCCCTGCCAGAAGCTCACCAAGCCTTGCCATCACTGCAGTCCATACCCGGGGAAAGGATTCTCCCAAACCCGCAACAGAGCAACCCTACCTACATGGGCTCCCCTCCGCCGCCGACTGGCTACGCGCCCCAGATGATGTCGCCGACATTCGCGAGTGCCTCGGGGCTGTCAGGTCAGCTGGGCCAAAGCCCACCAGGGACACCTCATGGTGGCCCTCCCGGCTCGATACACCGGCACAGATCTACACCTTCCGGCTCCTCGGATGCGGGATCGAACAAATATCGCAAGCTACAACCGGCTCCAGTGCCAGCCCACCGGGCATGGTCCAACAAGCCAGAGCTGAAGACGATCCCTTACGACCACAAGGAGACTGGCTCTTCGGCTGCACTGCCTAGTTCTGGTCCCACCCAGATCAGAGGATGGAACGTCAACCAGCATCGCAAGCGCAGCAAGCAGGATAAGGGCGACCTTTCAAATGACAGAGACGAATCCAGATAGCATCCGGATCGTTTGAGAGTCTCGAAACCGGCCACAGATCAACCAAAGTATATTTCTATTCGGTTTACAACGCCACAGGTATTGCGGAAGGCATTGCCAGCTCTCTGCCCCCGGCATGAGCCCACGCACCAAAGGCGACCCGAGGCTAAGATGGTGGCAGCCAAGATGCCTGCCGACCCTACTGAGCTGCAAAACGTGTCCATGTATGGCTTCGGCGCGATACCAAATCTAGAGGCGTCGGTGACCTCGGAAGAGCCTCTCAAACGCCGTCTCCGTTCACGAGGAGAGAAGATGGAAGCGTCCGATACAGATATCGTCATTGTCAACGTCAGACAGCGCAGCGGCAGGCACCAGCGGCCGTCCTCCAGCAACAAGCTCAAATCCAGGCCGCAAGAGTCTCCCTACCGCAACAACAAGTCTTTCAGGGCTAAGCCCGGTTCGAAACATCAGCCCATCGAGATACTTGACAGCGAAAAGAAGGCTGCCAGTTCCGATACATAATCACAGTCAACGACATCAGGCTATTACGAAATGCAGAAGCCGTCGCCTTTCAATTCATGTACTATTCACACCACCACGCATACAATATTGAATTTTTTTTTTTACCGGCATTCCATCTACAGCCATCTGTTTCATTATTCTAGGCCGCGATACCCTCCGTGTCATTTCTAGTTTCTTTTGAGAAGAGAACAAGAAATCATCCAATTATATTGCTTTTAAAAAATGGTTTCTGGTCCCCTGGCATAAAAAAGGCGCGGGAGGTTGTTCTACTGTGTCTGACTTTTACACTTTCTCATTTGTTTTATATTGCATCTCGAAAGTATCTTCTCCTTTTTCTCTGTGTCTATGACGTTCATCATACGACGGCGGCAAGGAGAATGACAAGGGTTGAGGAGGTGTTGGCCAAGGAGGAAATGCCTCTGTTTGCGGTGATGGAGAAGCATAGCATTTCAAGGCTGGGGGGCGATGCAATTATTGTGACTGGGTTTATTTGCTTGTTGTCCGGTTCCTCAACCGCGACTTTGTATGAATATTTCGGCTGTGTATGCCATGTCTACGAGGGGTGGATGGGGACTGCGTAGGGTATAGGTGCATTGTTATATGCGTTGATAGACGAGTCCCAGATGATGAATGCATAAAAGTTTAGACGCAGCATGTGTTTGGTGTCGGGAATCTCGGTGATAGCAACAATCTGCACTTGGTGAGTACGTTTTGTTGAACGCAGTCAAGTCACGCTCGACCAACTCAACTCGCGCTGGTCAGGTGAAGAGAAAAGTATCAGTGTACGTGTCTCCGACCCCCTGGTACCACCACAGGAACGTGGTTCACAACAGGGGCGCATGGAAACTTATCAGCCATGCTTGTCCATATTCTCCGAGGGCATCAAGACTAGGTACGCACATCTGTGGCGACTACTACATAAAAGGTGGAGAGATGTAAGGTGAGCAGCGCGGTAGTTTAGCATATCAAAGGGTAACTAGGTATTCTTCAAATAGTCTAGAGTATCTCATCATCACTCAGTTTGATCAGCAACTTGTTTTAATACATACAAGGTTAAGCCCCCCCCCCCCCCCCGCGTATCTCGTGCCCATCAGGTATATTCTTTGCCGCTCGTACCACCATCTTGCCACGCTTCATCGCGTCACGGGGCCTTGTCTCCGTCTTGGTGTGTCTTTATGAGGTTGTGCGTCGGCAGGGCCGGGTTGGGGTTGGTGAAGATGGCGTCTGCTGCGGCGAACATGTGCACGTCGTGTGCGGCGTTGGGCACGGAAAGGAGGCTTGCGCCGAGCTCGAGTTCCGGGTGGAGGGGGTACATGGGTGCTTCCATGGTGTTTCCGTCGAGGATGACCATGTTCTGGATGGGCTGCTGCGACTGCCCGAGGACGTTGATGACGTCCTGGGCTAGCTGGCCGCCTAGGATGGCTGTCACGGGCGCGATTTCGCTGCCTAGGTTCTGGAGGAAGCTGCGGAGGAATTCGGGGCGCAGGGTCTCGCTGGGGAGGCTGAGCGCCTTGTGTTTCTGGGTTGCCATCTGCGTGAAGATCTTCAGGTCTTCTCTGTTGCTGGGGAGTCGGTTGTCTTGTGTTTGCTTGAATTCCCAGAGGGCCCGGAGGCAGGACAGAGCCGGGGTGACGGACCTGAGGCGCCGCTTGGAAGAGGTGTATTCGGGGGGCAGGACGGCCACGTCGCTGGCGAGGAACCAGGTGGAGTAGAGCTCGCGCTTGCTGACGGACTCGACGGTTTTGTTGCCGTCCCTGCTGGTCTTGACGTGGACGATGGACCGGGTGCGTGATTCCTGCTTGGGCGTGGTGGGCACGTTGCTCGCTTCACGGGAGATGATGTAGTCGTGCTCGATGAGGTCGCTGAATATGAAGCCGTACAGGCCGTGGGTCCCGGCCGCGTAGAAGGGCCGGCCGTGGATGCGCGTGGCCGTGTTGATGATGTTGAATGTGCCTGGGTCCAGGTCTGTCGCGATGACCACGTCGTATGCGGCAAAGTAGCTGGGGACCTTTGCCGTGACGCTTTCGGGGTCCACGTGTACTTGGACACGGGGGTTGAGCTTGCCGAGGGCGTGGCTGGCTGCTTCTGCGCGGTTCTGGCCGACGAGGCTCTCGCCGCCTTCGGCGAGGAAGAACTGACAGCCCAGGTCAGTTTCTGCCACGGACGAGCCGTCGAGGAGCGTGATGGAGCCGACGCCGGCGAGAACGAGATTCTTGGCGATTTCATGGGCGAGGCCGCGCATCGTTATGAGAAGAATGTGGGCGTTTTGGATTTTTTCCTGGGCGGCGATGCCCCAGAGGCGAATTTGCCTGTCATACAGGGCGATGTCATCTATCTTTTCTTAGCGGCATGCTCACTACATGAGGCGCAAGGTCAAAGTTTGGGACGAGGAGCCGTACCGGCAGACACAGCATTGGTTGGAATCTCGATAGGCAAGCCATTTGGCATCATCATGGGTAGCATGAACGACCCGTCTGCCATTGGAACAGTGTCTAAGCTGGGATCGGGAACAAAGGGCTGGCCTGCCATCATGGCTGCCATGGCCTCGGAATTTGCGTGGTTCAACATGTGTTGTTGGTCAAACACAGGTATGGCTCCGTCTAATCCCATGTTTTGCACAGCCTCAGTGCCAGTGCCAGTGCCAGTGCCAGTGCCAGTGCCGGCGTGATTCTGACCCTGGCCCTGGCCCGGGTTCGGGTTCTCGTGGTCCATCTGGACTTGGCGACGGTGATTGGTGTGTGTGTGTGTGTGTGTGTGTGTGTGTCGTAAAGCTTGCGGTTAGGTGGTGTTTTTATGACAGGTGGTGTAACGACATGGAGGAGGACGAGGAGGAGGGCGAGGGACAAGGAGGAAAGCTCATGTGCGCAGCAGCAATGTATAAGAGTCGTTGGCGATCAGGCGAGTGAGAGAAAAGTAAAGAAGAGATGAGGTCGGGCTGAGATGGCGAACCAGCACCAGGACCTTGACTGGCTCACGGCTGCATCAATCTGACGGCCTCAAATTCCAGCTGAGTGGCACGCCGTGTGGCAGAGTGGCAGAGTGCTCAATTGTTCAGTTGATGCACACAGGCGAATTGAGTCGTTAGCCGGGCATGTGCAGGCTGTCAAGGGACACGAAGCTGCCGCGAGCGCATTTCATGCTCGAGGACTTGAAAAATGACGTCTGGATCGCAAAGCCAAGATCGGCGGCGTTTGAAGGGCCGCGCTGACGTAAGAGTCTGAGGCTGACCGTGATTGGCGGGGAGCAAAGCATGAAACCCCGGACAAGGTTGTCGCCTGTCGCCTGTCGCCTAGTTATCGTTTGTCCATCATTCTTTGTCCATTGTCCTGTTTTCTTTCTTTCGACTTGCCCTCTTGTTGTCTCGTGTGGCCCTGGATTTCGATGCAAGACCCACTGACTAGATTTGCGCCAGACCGACGGGAACACTGAAGCGTGTCTGGTGTATCAGCAGGCGCAACGCAACGTAACTAGTTTTCTATTCTTCTCCAAACGAACAGGGCACAATCATCGCAGCAGCATCACCGCGACACATCCAGCACGCATCGCCAGCACGCATCGCCAGCACGCATCGCCAGCACGCATCACCAGCACGCATCACCAGCACGCATCACCAGCACGGGGCAACTTGGCCTTGATGCTGACATGGAGTCATGTCCGTGGTCCGACGGATGGCGCGAGGCACTGCATTGCAAGCATAGGCTTCCGACTTTAAACCCGTTGCATCCATGTTTTCTCCCTTTGTGTAAACAGGAGTTGTCAACATGATTGATTCATCATTCTGTCTGGCATTCAAGGGAGTGTCTAGTAAACAAAGACGGACAGCCAGGATTGGATCCTTGACCCTCCCGGGCTTGTCACCTCTGCCTCCGCCTCTGCCTCTCTGCCTCTGCCTCTGGCTGTTGCTGTTGCTGTTGCTGGGATCGACCGACCGTACAGGCGGGCTGACCATGTTGGCGGATGTTGGCTGGCTGGCTGGCTGGCTGGCTGGCGGCATTGTTGATCATGCTATCTTCCGACCGAACCTGGCTGGCCCTTTCAACTCCACCCCTTGTTGCGCCAACAAAAACTACTTGCTCTTGACTGCGAGGCACCGAACAAAGTCCAAGTCCATCGGACAGGCCGAAGGAACAAAGTATCCGCTAGGTAGCAGTACCTGAGGTGCCTACCTACCTACCTGGTAGGTATCTTGTAACTCTAGTAACTACCTAGGTACTAGGTATGTACTGACTTCAACAAGTACCCAAGTACTCCGTACCCCGAGTACCTACTAGTACCTACCTCCTGGTAGGTAACGTTACCGACCCAGCGCTACGTCGCCTAACGCCCCAACGCCCGGATGCCCGCACCTGACTGGCCTCCTGACCTCAATTCTCTCGCCCTTGATCTGATTCCATCGCCGTTTGGTTCAATGTTCCGAACCGGCTGGCTAGACCTTGACTGCCATAGTAACTAACCGTTGTACACATTCTTACCTGCGTCCTGTTTGCCATCCTGCGTCGGCCTTCTCATCCGTCTGGTTTTCATTCATCGTCTGTCGTCGTATCGCTCTCCTCTTTCCCGCCCACCATCACCATCACCAACCCGTAGCAGCCGCCTCTTGATTCGTCTGGCCCAAGACGTCGTCACATCCAGCACCTCTGGCGCCAGCTAGTATCAGACACGGCTGACGCACTCCGAACATACTTGCCAGTCGGCACACACACTCCTGGCTTCATCGTCCTGCGCCCTTGAAACAAACAGCAAACCTCGGCCCTGATATACTCCTCACCATGGCCTCCAGATCGGGGGCCGGTTCTGGCGGACGCCGTGCAAACCCAGGTGCCTCGCGAGATTCACAGCAAGACTTTCCGCCCCTTCCTCTACCCAGATTACCATCTTTTCGTTCTCTGAGCGGCGAGTGGGAACCATCTCGCCCAGCTTCACCGTCGAGCGCCCCCGTCAGCGCGAATTCAAGCGTCGCCAACGGAGTCAACAGTCGACCGCCGGCGAGATACTGGTCTGCCGCTGCGAGACGAGCCGAACGCATTCGAAGCCTCGACGACAGAGCACCCAGCCTCGACGGCTCGGAGTCCAACTTGATAGACCAGTCTTGGTCATCGACAGCCCGCCGCCAGCCACGACTACGACCCGTTGACACGGCTTCGCACCATCGTCGGCCGAATCTCGACGAGCTCGACCAGACTCTCGACGAGGCCAACTCGCAGCTTCGCACGCTTCTCGACATGACCAACCACATCAATCTCATGACCCCTTTCTTTCGACCAACCATGTCGCCCACCATCCGCTCCCACGACTTTCCCGACGACAACGTCCGAAGCAAACGCAGGAAAATCGAGGCCAACCGGCTAGTCCCTTGCTTCAACGGCTTTCGATATGGCAAATACGGCCAGGTCGAACCGGGCCAGCTGAAGATGGAGATTGTTAGCTGCGACGGCGGCATGTTCTCCAACGAATCGTCCTACGCCGCCGAGAACATCCTCAAGGACGACAGCTCGGTCTACTGCACCAAGGGAAATCGATGTAATATCGTGCTGCGACACCAGGGCACAACCGTCTTCACACTCGAGCAACTCATAATCAAAGCGCCTGCCTCCATGAACTATTCTCACCCGTAAGCATCCTCTGTCGTCCGTCCGTGCTTTGTTTGCCTCACGATAACTGAGCAACATCTAGGGTTCGCGAAGGCATGGTCTTCATCGCCATGAACCAGGACGACATTCTCAGCCGCACAGCCCAATACCAAATCCAATATGTCTCCTCATCCTCCGTTTCCAACACCAACACAAACGCCAACACCACAGACAACGACAACGACAACGACAACGATAACGACTACGGCAACACCAACACCAACACCAACACCAACACCAACACCAACACCAACACCAACACCAACACCAACACCAACACCAACACCAACACCAACACCAACACCAACACCAACACCAACAGCAATCGCATCACTTTTGATGACCACACGACTCGTCACCCCTTTAACCGCGATTCAACGCCCCGACGCATCGTCTCTATTCGTCACCACAATGACGGCACAACCTCTAGCCGCACCCGTTACCCGCTCTTCCAGCCCTTCTCCCACGATAACGACGCCGACGACCATCACATCCCCGAAATGCCCCAGGAGTTCTCCACAAACCAGCCCGACTTCCGCATCACCACCGAATGCACTTCCGACGAGGAAGACTATTCCATGCCTCACATCCTACGCCGCACCCCCAACCGCATCGGCTCCCTACCGTTTGAAACAGAAACCTCGGATTCCGACGACGGCCCTTTCACCGACGACTTCACCGAAACCTTCCACCGCCAGGTCCATCCCCCCACGGGTTCCTCAACATCCCACACATCGCACCCCGCCCACTCCCGCACCGAACGACTCTCCGTCTCTCTAGCGGAAGCCTGGGACGCCCGCGTCTCGGCTGCACAGGAAGCCATCCGCGCAGTAGGAGGCGAGCTGCTCATCCCCCACGCCAGGTTCTTCATTGAGAAGAAAAAGTCCAAGTGTACCATTCGCTTCGACCCCCCCGTCTCAGGACGCTTCATCCTCCTCAAAATGTGGAGTTCGCACCATGACATTGCGAGTAACATCGACATTCAGAGTGTCATGGCGAAGGGGTACGCTGGTCCGCGCTACTTTCCGTCCATGGAGCTGAGCTAGCTAGCTCTCTTGGCTGGACACGATGAGAGGCACAACAGCGGTTTTGCCTGGTGCATCTTTGAGCATCCTCACTTGACATGTTGACTTTCCAAACCTGGAATGTTTATGGATACCCTGTTTTATAGAGGCAACGCGACGCGAGGCAGACGGATGAGCGGGGATATCGGCGTTTGGGGCATCTTTTGGCATTGCATGATTTGACGATTTGGGTATCATGTTACAATTTCTGTTTGTAACAAAGTCCGTCTCGTAGACTTTGTTTATCGTAGAGACACGGACACGGACATGGACATGGACATATGTATATATAACTTGTATGGACTGCATATGGGGAATACACACAAATTTTATGAATTCGCACCTGACTCTCGCCAGGCCGTATTGATACTGACTCGTTATGGATACAGAGACGAATGTTGATGAAGAAGCTACCATTTGCGGAAGTGCATCCAAAATCCATCTCCCAAGACCCCATATCAACTCAGATAAAAAGCACCCGCTTGCGAAACAAGACAGGATATGGATTCGACGACTCATATAGTCAGGCAGACAAAGCAGGGGCCACACCATGCACACCGACCAAAACACCAGCAGGCGGCGCCAACGCAACAGCCAAACCACATATCATAGCGCTAAACATTCTGAGTAGAAATCAGTATCGGAGTCTCCTTCGTCCTCATATCATACACCTCCACTCACACGTTGAAATGAATCATTGCCATGGCGAATGCCGTGCCGGGAACGTCGATCAGCGTCCTGAGAACAAAAGCACCACCAAGTCCAATAAACCGAGGAACAGTCGAATGGTCGAGGGGCCAGTCCTCCAGAGCCATATCCACGGCACCAAGGTACGGAAATTCGCTCGTACCAGACTCCCCAAGATGGCCGGGATTTTCTTTCCTGTACCCCTTTTTTCCAACATAGCTCAATCCCGACCAGCCAACGTACACGAACGGCGCCAGAGTCAACAAGGTGAAGAAGATGCCCCGAAACACGAACAGAGGATCCAGACGGGAATCCACGGCGCGCGAGGTGCCGTGGGCAACCATGCAAAGGGCCACGAGGCTGGATATCAGACCTGCAGCCATCTGAAGAGGGTAGATACCCCAGGCGGCGAATCCATAGTGAACGCCGTCAAACGCGCAATCGCCTCTACTTGCATACGAGCGAGCCCTCCTGAGCGCGACTATGGATCCCACGGTGAGCATGATGTTGGCTACGCAGTAAAGCGCTATCAGGGTGAGGAAGACTCGCGTGCTCGTGCTTCTGCTGCCTAGCGACGGGGACATTGTGCAGGACCGGGGGGATGGAAAACGGGGAATATGGGCTGGAACGGAAATGGCTGGTCAAGTAACGATTGGAATTGTTGATGTATGTACTAGTGAGTTTCGAGTCGGGATTGGGGTTTTCGGACGATGGAACTGTTGAACGATGATGATTGCGAGGGAAGAAGACACGCAGCGAACATGGCTTGATTATTGATTAACATGTTGTCATGTTTCATGTCGTTTCTTTGCGAATCGTGGTTTCCTTTGGTATTTCGCATTCCGGGTGAGGCAGGAGAGAGTATGTATCTAGGATGGAAGGAGGTCCGTAGGACGTGATGCATCCGTGCAACTCAGCAGCCAGTCTCCAAGTATTCTTGTTCCAGGGTCAAGTTATCAGTTGGTATGGTTCACCTTGAATCCAAGTCACGGGATCGAGTCTCCCGACCAAAAAAAATCCTACCGTGTGGTGATGCCTGGACAGTCTTGGTCTGACCACATGCTCAGGGGCGGAATGCGGATCTGCCTGGGATGCGGTTTTTTTTTCAGTGCCCTGTCTTTGGAAGTGCGGCAACGTTCTAACTATCGATTCATATGATACTACCAGACAAACTTCTTCGCAGGGTAACCGCTCCTGTTGTAAACTTGGCCGCTCAACAAGGTATCTGGGAACGGGATGACATCTCTAACTGCTTACGGATATGCAGGCCTATGGTATTGTTCGCATAGATGTGATGCCAAGAACTCGTCTACCTGTATTTACGGGAACATGTTGTATTATTCTCTTTCGATACCCTAGTTCACACACTCTTTCCGTCTGCATTTCCCCACAACATTCTCAGATGATTGCAGCAACTCCTGCAGCCAACGCCCCAACATGCCAAATGCTGAAACCACCTGTAGCAGCAGCAGCAGCAGCAGCAGCAGCCTTACTAGACGACGTCGAAGCAGTAGAGCCGGCATTAACACTCGCCGTGGTCACAAATGCCGTCGTGGCAGTGGTCGTGAATGTCTGTCCGTTGCTGGTCCAGGTAGACGTGTAGGGTTTCGTGGTGTAAGCCCACGTCGTCTGTGAAGGAGAGGAGCCACCTGCAGCAACGGTAGTTGCGGCAGTAGTCGTAAAGGTCTGGCCGCTGCTCGTCCAAGTAGATGTGTATGTCTTGGTAGTAACAGCCGTGGCCTGAGCAGTGGAGGTCGAGTTGGAATCCGAGCTGCCGCCGCTCAAGACACCCCCGACAGAGCCGCTTGGGGGAGAAGTACTGCCGGAAGCTCCCATTGCAAGCGCAGAGAAAGCCTCGAAGGTATTGCCTGACTTGGGGGCATTGATGGCGCCAATCATGCCTAGGTAGTAGGTACAGTTAGCTTAGCGGAGAAAAAAGACGACAGTATCTGCGGACACTGGCAGCGGTGACAGTAGTACCCTTTTGACAGTGGTTCGCCTGTCCACAGTAGAACCAGATGGGCTTCGTGTCCTTGACCTCGATGGTAAAGGTGGTTATGGAGGGAGACTCGGTCGTGGGCACAAAGCCGGAGAAGAATCCTCCTTCAAGGGGGTGGCAAGGATCGTTGAAGGAGGACTGGGTGACGGAGTGGTTCTTGGGGAAGTAGTGAAACTCGATCTTGGTGCCGACGGAAGCCTCAAAGTTGGCAGGGCTATACAAGAGCTTGTTGTCTGCGCCGACCTGTACCTTGATTGTATTTGCTGCTTGGACGGTGATGGGGGTCGCTGCCAAGGCGAGGCAAACGGTTGGCGATGAGAACCGCATGTTGAGAACTACGTTGAGTGTGGAGGGATGTGAGTGAAGAGGGTAACTATTTGAGTAATATCTCGAGTACTTGATTCTGGCCTCATGTTGATTGTGGTTGAGAATAATGGCGAATGAGGAGGGCGTTTCAGTACTTTATACTCTATATGTCGAGACTCATCTTTGGCAGCAGCCCAGCCAGGATTCCAATCCGAGCGAGAACGATGCGATGCGATGCGATGCGATGCGATTTCGAGCTTGCCCGCTCGCATTCGCATGGGAAAACGCCACGGCCACGACTCCTCATCAGCCCAACTAGATGCTGGATGCTCCGATGCTGCTGTTACGAGAGTAAACTCGTGGTTGTCCGGCTGCTCAGCCACGGGCTGTTGAGGTCCCGACGATATTCCAACCACGAGATGATTGTTTGTGCGTGGCGCTGCGCCTCTCGGCAAAGTAGCCAGCCGCGCCATCGAAGGAGCGATTGGAGAGAAAGGAGGCGGAAGGGCGTCAAATTAGGCGCGGATTGTTTGTCTGCCAACATGCGGAGGCGCGAAATGACGCAGGGGCCGTTCTTCGCTCTGATCGCCAGAAAGACGTGACGGCTCATTCCTTGCCCTTTTTCTCGTCGAAGAGACGTGCCCATTCTATTCTGACAACGGAGTATAGACTATCCACCTCGCAGCACAATGTGGATGCAAGGCGACGATGTCGCATGGGAAGAAAGCGACCGCATGGAGAGAGAGTGGCGCGAGAGAGTCCTACAGGACTCGACTCAACTCGCCATTGGAAAGTTCATCGCCAAGTACCGCCAAGGCGTCCCTAAGGAGATAGGCGCTCTAAAAGCAGGCGCATTTAACGCCTTGTTCCGCCTAAAATTCCTAGATGGCGGCTCTGCCGTAATACTATTCGCTAAACCTGGTAGGACGATGTTTCCTGAGGAGAAGATTCGAAATGAAGTCGCTACAATGAGATATATCCAGGATCACACCGCAATACCTGTTCCTTTCATTCTCCATTGGGGAACAAGAGAGGAGAGTCCTCTTCAAATAGGGCCATTTATTATCATGGAGTATATCAATCATGAAATGAGCATGACTGCAGCGCTCAACACACCAGGCTTAACCTCTGATATACCACCAATTTTAGACCCCAACATTGATGGAGCCAAGCTGGAACTGCTCTATCGCCAGGTCGCAAGTATACTCCTCCAGCTCTCCAAATTAGAACATCCTCTGATAGGAGCTCTAGAAGAGAAGGGCGAGTGCCTGTGGGAGGTCACCAAGCGCCCCCTATCTATGCCCATGAACGAGTTGGTCAGGACAGGAACCTTGCCGCGAGCGAAACTACCAGCTTCCACGTTTAGCACCACGGCAGAGTACCTTGAAAGCCTTGCAAAGCTACACATCGATCATCTAGCCCACCAACGGAACGATGCAATTGAGTCTAGGACCGATTGCCAGCGCAAGTATATCGCGAGAAAGCTCTTCCAGAAGCTTGCTGGCGAAAAGAAGCTCGTGTCTGGCATGTACAATAAGGGGCCTTTTCAATTCTGGTGCGACGACTTACGCCCGTCGAATATCCTGCTCGATAAAGACCTGCAAATCGTTGCAGTCATCGACTGGGAGTTTTCGTACGCGGCGCCCAGCGAATTTACTTTTGCGCCTCCTTGGTGGCTGCTCATCGAACAGCCAGAGTACTGGGACAACGGTTTGGCAGATTGGACGGAGAAATATGAGCATTGCCTTGCTATCTTCCTTAGAGCCATGGTGGACTGCGAAGACGCGTCTATTGCGTCTGGGGGGCTGCATGAGGAGCAACGTCTTTCCGGCAAGATGCGCGAGAGCTGGGCCAGCGGTGACTTCTGGACGGTATATGCCGCTCGAAAGAACTTTGCGTTTGACTGCGTATACTGGAAGGAGTTGGACGGGCGCTTTTTTGGATCAGAAAGGGGGGGTGCTTCGGAAGATACTTGGATCAAGAGATTCGAGCAGCTCGATGAGCAGTCCAGGATGGCTATGGAGTCTTTTGTGGACAGGAAGATGGTCGAGAGCGAGACGAGGGAGTTGGCGTGGGAGCCTGACGAGCATTTATATTGAGTAGGGGGCATTGTGTGCGAGCTGTTTGCGAGCGAGCCGTGTGTCTTTACGACATTGTTTGTATTCCTGTTTGAAGGAGAGAAATGACCAAGACATTATTATGTTGGAAGCAAGCTGCTGAAGCAAGCCATTCAAGGTATGGATAAAGACCGACCCGATGGTATAACCTTCATATTGTGTATAGAGAATCAGTTTGAGGTCCTGACATAGATACATATAGTGTACTCGGCGAACTTGTTGGACCAATGACTCAAAGGCGTTCCGTGCCATCCCTACGGACAAGAAAGAAAGGATATCAGCCGCAGAGTTGCTTTCCTTGTAAGGATTTAGTCACGCCCCCAGCAAGCATCTGTTCTGTGTGACGTTGGACTTCAACTCCAACGTCCAACGTAACGGATTGGACGCGGCGCATAACGTAACTAGTTACCCCGCCCTTCACGGATTCAAAATCGCCAAGGACAAACAAACCTGGGAGCTGCGCATCCATCTACAGTCCATCGAACCTTGTTCCTGCGCCATGGCATCCTCGGCCCAGCATTGCACTACTGGCACAATGCACAAGTGCGTACTCGGATAACTTATGGGTTGTCGCTCCTCGCTCTGCAAAACAGGACACTTCAAAAGTGCAGACTGGCCTCAAATTCTTCACTTTGCTGACAAGCTATCTTGGCGCGGACAGAGGCGAGCCAAAGGGGCATATGACCATCGTTGATGGGAAATACGATGCGTACATCTCGGAGCCTCCCCAGACAACTACAACCACCCATAAGGAATGCGGTCTCCTCTACCTCCCAGACGCCTTCGGCATATGGCAGAACAGTAAGCTCATGGCGGATGACTTCGCCGCCCAGGGGTACACTTGCGTCGTTCTCGACATATACAACAGAGACCCTCTACGGCTAAACAGCTTCAGAAACATCGATATCCCTACCTGGTTAAGCCAGGGCAGCAGTGGCGACAACCCACACACATTCGAGTTCGTCGACCCCATTGTCATTGCCGGTATACAAAAGATGCGCGACCTCGGCTTCGTCAGAATTGGAGCCGTGGGCTATTGCTTCGGGGCCAGAGTATGTTCGATCCAGCTACTTGCTTGCCACCCCCCCTCACCCATTGACTTATATTCCGTCATGTACATGGGCTCAGCAAAGCTTCCTAGTATGTCGTACGACACTTTGCCAGCGGTATAAGCTGCGGCTGCATCGCGCACCCGTATAGTCTCGAGCAGGAAGAGCTCTCTGCCGTCTCTGGTCCCCTGTGCGTTATTGCCGCCGAGAACGACACTGCTTTCACAATGGAGAAGCGCTACAGGGCGGAGGAGGCTCTGCGGAGGTCAAAACGGCCCTTTCAGATTACCGTCTTCTCGGGCGTGGATCACGGGTTTGCAGCTCGCGCCAATCCCAAGATAAAAACACAGTGTTACGCGAAAGACGAGGCTTTTCGTCAGGCTGTGGCCTGGTTTGACTGCTATTTGGAGGAGCCGACGGAGTCAGCAGTTGCTAAGGTTTGACTCAAGTGTTGTCGTAGCTGAATCAGAGGTTCTTGATGCTGCTTCATCTTCCTTGTCTCTCAGCTTGGCATCAACTTTTCACTAGACTCATCACCTTGCTCTCAGGATGTCTCGCTCTTCATCGTTTGCTGATTCAACCCCATGCATGCCTGTATGGAAAGGTGTACTCGTCCGCATCTGCCCAAGCCATCGTTCCGAATGTCCTGCTTGCCTGAGCGGCATCACTTCACCGGAACGAGCCGTTCAATAACTGACTCTTTATCAGCCATATTGAGTAACAACTTCATCCGTCTCTTGGCGTTTAGAAAAACATGTAGATTGCCCGAGCCGGCGTTCTTGACGAGTTTATTCAAGGGACGTGGCATAAATGCGGTAACAAAATGCAAACAAAATGCAAACGAGTATCTTGATGCCCAACTCTAGACACCAGAGATATATCTGCTTCCGGCCTGTGACTATGACTTCGGAAAACTACCGCTGTTTGTAATGAGTGATTCTCGATTGTATTGCGTCCTGCAAGACGCGCAACTCCCGGGCTCATCTGGCGGAAATCGGCATACTTGTGTGACACTCGCGTCCAAACAACCAAGACAGGGGCAATGAGCTCGCTGCTTCCTTTGGTGCACTTCCGAAGATCATGACGGCGATATAGGTCAAGTGAAGCAGGAGAATGTATGAGTTATTGCCATCAGCAGGCGCATAATTTGAAGTCATTGGACGCAATCGTCACTCAATGGCCCCGAAGGTTGGGACAACTGACGGGAAAGGGGGTCTCTCTCGGAGAGTTTCTCACTAACCTAGGTAAACCAGTCATTTACAGATTACTGATGACTATTCTCGATGGTCTATGTGACTGTGGTATGGAACCGAACGTAACTGGAAAAGCACGTTGACTATTGAGCTAATGTAAGCTGTTTCCGTAAGTCTTGTTGCTGTCTTAACAAAAGACTGGCGGCTCGTCAAGCTATCGTTCTGAGCATGACTGCGGGCTTGTTCCCGGCCTTGGCGGTAATGTGAACAACTAAAAGTCGAATCTCGGACTTCTCGCATGAAGTCGTGACAGAGCTGGTCACGTGTTCGACCTGCACAAAGCTTCTAGCAATGGGTTGGCACCATTCTTATCCGAGCGGCTTCCCTTCCTTCCCCTTGGCCTTGGGGAAAATGAAGCCACAACCAATCACAGCAATAATGCCAGCTCCAACCTCATATCAGTCATACTGTAGTTGAACTCTTATCCATCAGGTAGGGATATTCTGGACGCCAGTAGCTCATTTCTCGTCCATGTTTGTCGGCCAGCTATGTCGCCGGAGAATATTACATCAGAGACTGAAACTGGTAATCAAGGATTTCCTCTCCTTACCGAAGACCAATTCTATCAAGCAAAGAGAAGTTTCATCGCCTCGCTCAACTCCGATGCAGTCTGCGCTCTGGCATCAAGATACAACCATGGCCATACGTGCAGTGTTCTGAAGAAGGATAACGGCAGCTTCAATGTTTGTTTCTTTGTCGGCTTTGACCACGATGGATCTCAGTGGGTAGTCAGGATTCCGATCGAGCCCGCCTTTTGACGATGCCTGGAAAAAGCTGTCGAGTGAGATGGCCACTTTGCAGTAGTTGTGCTCCAGCCTCCGATGCCTCCGATTTGGGTTGACGCTAACAGATGCAGATTTATCGAACGCAACACTCGGATACCTGTCCCGCATATTCGTGCGTACGGCCGTGATGCCAAATTGACCGAATCCAGCTCTGGGATGCAGATGTATCTCATTACAGTCTTCATACCAGGCGAATCATTGGATAAAAGACTCCTCGTTGAAGCCGGTGAAGAAAGTCGACAAATTTTCTACTCTCAACTCATTGACATCTTGGCTGAGCTCAGAAAACTCGAGTTTGCCCTGATAGGGTCCCTAATGCCAAATCCTGATGGTAACACACATCCTATTTTGGGTCCCGTTATGTCTATGTCTGCTGCCACGCTGCGACTGCCCACTCTCCCGGCTTTAAAACCGCCAAGGAGTACATGAGATACCAATTCGACCTTGTGTCAAGCTTTTTTGTGCCGCCAGTTGCCGACCACACAGTCGAGGACATCCGAGCCGAAGTCTTCGCATTGGACGGAATGAAGCGCATGTTCGATCAGCTTATTGATACTAATCTGAACGCAGGGCCTTTAGTGCTGAGCCATTTGGACTTACGGAGTACATCATCGTCGACGAGAATTTGCGAATTTGTGGCACAATTGACTGGGAATTCGCCAGTGCGGTTCCACTGCAAGTCTTCACCCCGCCATCGTGGATAACCGGCCATAATTCGGTTTCAATAAACAAGCAGATGCATGCTGAATTTCGAACTGTTCTGGATGAGAAGAGCGAAACTGATCACCTCGTGAACCAGCTCAGAAAGTAATGGTATGGCCTGGACCCCAACCAAACACACGTGGCATTTTGCGTTGCTCATGTTCTACGCTGCCCGACCGATGTCACTGACATATTTTGTGACTTTTTTGCTGAGATGCGTTCCAACGAGCCTCTGGATGTTGCGATGACTGCATTCTTCGACAGAAACCAGGCTCTTGCATCTGAGGTGCAACGTCGGACGAGACAGTGTGAGCGGTATACCCAGTACTTGAAGGAGCACGGCCTATATGAGACCGAGGAAAAGAGATGGCTAGCTCAGTTCAAGGCTATGGGAGAAGAATGGGGATGGTCATAGGACTAGCTGCAAGTAGTACATTTCTGGGCTTTCGTGGGAAGAAGAAACTTGGAGTTTTCTTTTTTAGTACTTGCTACGCAGGCAGGGACAAGGAGGACCTAGAAGACATGATATTAGGGACAAGCTGCCAGACACTGTAGTCTCGACTAAGGGACAAGATTCGCATCATCATCACATGGCCGCCGCGCCACACAGGCAACCATTGACTAAAAAAGGCTAGCGTGCTCCCGCTTGGCAGCCGCCCCGCAGCGCCCCGAACCGCTGTCTGAGCAGAGATTTAGTCACGTGACTTCCGCCTGGTTACCGTCAAGCCCAATCATCCTTTTCCAGCCAGCTTCACGTCGGAAAGCAACGGTGAGACTGGTGCCCTCGTTGGCCCAATCCATTGTTGGCAAACACCAGCCGGCTAGAGCATTGAGGACTTGCCTCACTCCGTCTAGTAGCCTTGCCCGATCTCCATCGCTCCTACGAGCAATACACGCCGACCAATCTACCATCAGTCGGCCAAGTTTCACACGCCTCCACTCCCGACTGATATCGCCTTCGCAATACGAGTATTTTGAAGGTGCGGATTGCTTAAAAATTACACAACGGTGGTTACACCCCGCAGACATTGGATGTATCTTTCACGGTCGATATGAAGTGACAAACAGTCTAGGCATGACGGGTAGTCAGCCGCTTAGCTGGCCCATGACGCTCCGAAGGCGCATTACTACATCTTTAATTTAGGGTGGGCGTTGGAGTCCTTGCGCCCCTTGAAGTTACAATGCCATTTGGGTTATCCGAGACATGCAGACCCTTTCTAGTAGCGCCCTTTTGACTCAGGCCTTGGGTGAAATCAGCAAGCCACAACACGAATGCCCGTACGGAGTACTACTGAGTACTCCGTACAACGGAAGCAAATGCTTCAAACCGTTCCAACTCTTTTCAAGCCGTATTTGAGCTGCGTGCGATTTGGTTCGTTCCTGGACTTGGGCAGCCGACCAATAGCCTCGTAACTCTACGTGACCCTTGCCGCAGGCACTCTATTTATTCACCTGATTGAGTGCGGCGAAGCCTGCTCGGCAAGGCAGCAGCAGAGTTTCGTCTCGCAACCAACAACCCATAACTAGTCATCCGAAGCTCTGGTCCTCCAAAGCAAAGCCAGAGGCTCTTAGAGTCAACTTTCATGGCCTTCGAATATTTTGCCGCACGGTCGAACCGAACCAACCGGCTCAATAAGATGGCAATGAGAGGCGACGATGTCGCCTGGGAAGAGAGCGACCGCATCGAATGCGTTTGGCGCCACTCTCTTTTCGAAGAACCAACCATGAGGGCGATCGGCCGGTTTAACTATTGCCAAGCATCGACAAGGAGTTCCCACCGAACTATGTGAACCAAGGGCTGGCGGCTTTAATGCCCTGTTTCGGATGAAATTTCTAGATGCTAGTTCAACCGTGATACGCTTCACTAAGCCAGGCTCTACTATGTTCCCAGAGGAAAAGATCAAGAATCAAGTTGCAACAATGAGATTTGTCCAGTATCACACCACAATACCAGTTCCGTTTGTCTACCACTGGGGGGGCCAGGACGAGAGCCCTCTTGGCATAGGCCCGTTTATTATTATGGAGTATATCAATCATGAAACAGACATGGCTGATGTGCTTAACACTTCTGGTCTCTCTTCTAACGACCGGCCAATGCTCAACCCAGATCTTGATAAGGCTACGCTTCAGAAGCTATATAAGCAGGTCGCACAAATACTACTTCCGCTTTCGACATTGGAGCTTCCGCTCATAGGCGCTCTTGAAGAGACCAAAAGATGGTCATGGGAGGTCACGCGCCGTCTCTTATCATTGCCCATAAATGAGTTAGTTAGAGTTGGGGGATTAAGGCGAGAGAAATTGCCTGTAGCCACCTACAACAGTTCATTTAAATATATGCAAAGCCTGGCAAATCTTCACATCAATCATCTTGCCTCTCAGCGAAATGACGCGGTCGACTCTGAGACCGACTGCCAGCGTAAATACGTGGCTAGACATTTATTCCAGAAGCTTGCCAGCCAAAGAAGGCTCCTATCCGATGAGAACGACAGAGGACCCTTTAAACTCTGGTGTGATGACCTACGACCATCTAATAGTCTACTTGACGCCAATTTACAGATCGTCGGCGTTATTGACTGGGAATTCAGTTATGCTGCACCAAATGAGTTTACGTTTGCTCCTCCTTGGTGGCTGCTTCTTGAGCAACCCGAGTACTGGACGGAAGGCCTCGACAACTGGATCGAAAGGTACGAATCCTGCTTACCGATATTTCTAGAGGCTATGGAAGATTGTGAAGATGCCGCTCTAGCCTCTGGAAAGATACAAGATGATCAGCGATTATCCTACAAGATGCGTGAGAGCTGGAGGACAAGCGACTTTTGGACCGTCTATGCAGCGCGAAAAAACTTTGCATTTGACTGCACCTTATGAAGAAACTTGACGCCATATTTTTTGATCCAGATGAAATGAGTACTGGCTCTCTTGAGGATACTTGGAAGAACAGACTCGGGCTGCTTGACGATCAGACCCGAGCGGCTATGGACTCTTTTCTGGTCAAAAAGATGGCCCAGACAGAGACGAGGGAATTAGCTTGGGACCCAGATGAATATACGTTGAAATACCAGGCCCTTGTCACGGACTAGGTTTTAAGGGAAACTCAGACGAGAATGTCGTTGCGTCGACGCAATGAAGTCGATGGCGGCTGTGATCGCGATACTCATGTCAAGCAGTTGCCGACTTGATACAGCCAGCGGCATGATTAGTGCACGCGAAGGATGTATCTCCTGGGCTCGTTTACTACTTCTCTTTCAAAAATACGGTCAGACAAGTTGAACAGTTCGTCTCAGCCCTCACGGCAGCCAGCGATGCTATCATGTTGTAACGTGCCCTCGGTGAATCAGTACCCTGCTAAGTCAAGAAATAGGGCACGTTACAACATGTAAATAGCATCGCTGGCTGCCGTGAAGCAGTCTTAATTCAAGAAACGAACTAGCACATCTAAATGCCTGGTTTGATGCCCTCTCCAGTCTTCTTCCTCCGTCTTGTGGAGGTGTATGGTTGGGCTGGGCGTCCAAGTCTCAAAGATAGCATCACTCGTAAACCAGGTACTCTTAGCTGTGGCAATCTCTTCACCGTTCTTAACGAAAGAAACGCTAGCGGGAGATTGATGACCACGACCCACGTAAACTCGGTCTACTTGACTGCTTGGTCTCATCGACAGAGCCATCCTAGACGCGGAACTGAGGGACTGTTGCACAAGACAAACGGGTCTGACTGCAAGAAACGTACCGCCATGCTGTGAAACTCTCCCCAGTTATTCATAGGCTATTATTCAGCGTCATGCCTAGTCGTTAGTCAGACGAGCACGATAGACAAGTTTCCATGGCCCGATTCCTCGCCAAAGTTATTCATCGTTACCATTTGGGAAGTGAAAGTTGGATGGGCACGGACATTACAAAACTCAGATAACCGGATACTTAAACCAGGTCGTTTGCTCCCTTCAACACCGTCCGTACATCTACAATTCTACCAAGGTTTATGAACCAATGAATCGTCCACCGCACCATCCCAGCAGGCAAGTCATGAATGAAGCGTACGCAAACCCACAACCAACCCCGTCCCTCTAGGATATCCCTGTCTTCTGAAAAGCTAGGGAAGAAGCTAAACACCACAATAGCGTTGCTAGCTCGGAGCCCTTTCGGTTTCTTGTTGGTCATCGCAAGCGCGAGTTCACGATACACTCTGCTGTTGTTGCCAATCAATCTCGAAGTCTCGACAGACTAGTCAATGGTGAATTCGTCGAAGGGAATGACAAGACGGTGAGGTGGGAGGATGTCGACGAAGAGACATTCTTGTGCTTCTGGCAGTATGCTTACACGGGTGACTACGACGTTCCCAGGGAGTCAGAAACACCAGACGTCGAAATGGAAGGGGAGGAAGACGGCGGGGACAAGACGCCCGAATATACGGATATAAGTCCGAATTTCTACTACGGGTATGTAAATGATGAGACGGGCGACCAAGAAGCCCTAGTCCCCGATGATATGGGTACCGTGTATCAGAATCTCCATCTCAATCATCTCAATAACTTATACGGGAACACAGGACCAATGACAGGATCACGAACAACAATACCATCTACGCCTGGCGACCAAGCCTCGAAAAGTCGAAGAGAGACAAACTGTGGGAAGCATTTGCCGCACTCTCCTCCTCCAGCGGAAGCAAGAGATCCGCCATCAAAGACAAGAAGAGCCGAGACCATCTCAACGCAAGAGGTTTACTGCGCGACGCACGGGTTTACGTATTCGCTGACTGCTATGGCATCACCCCGCTGATGAATTTATCTTTCGACATGCTCCATCAATCTCTCTACACGCTCGACCTACGCACAGAGAACTTGGCGGACATTGTAGCTCTGATCCATTACTGCTACGAAACGCCGACCCCCGTGGGCCTGAAGCAGCTCGTTGTGCTCTATGCGGCGTGCAATGTCGAAAAGCTCTGGGCAGACGAACAGTTCAGGCATTTACTCGAAACCCACGGTGACTTTTCGACGAGTCTTGTCGGCTCCCTGCTGAGTCGCCTCTGTTAGATGGCCTGGCTGGACTGGGCTTGGTATGAGTGAGTGAGTGAGTGAGTGAGTGCTTTGCGTTCTCTTCACGAAAAAAAAAAACGGGAACTTTGTCTGGGAGCCACTTCGTAAGGAAGGAAGTTGGGGTTTCTATTATAATTTCTTATCACTAGTTATAGGAATGAGAAAACTACTAGTTCAACCACACAATTGTCCGTAAAGCAAGGGTACCGATGACTAACTAACTAACTTACATGCCATGCCAAAGTTCGAGAACAAAAACAAACAACGCAATAGACAGAAACCTCGCAAGGAACAAACGCCTGCCTGGATACAAAATCGGATCCCCTTTTCCCAAACACCTCGCCCCGAAAAAAAAAAAAAAAAAAAGAAAAGAGACGATGCATCTCCTCACGCCTCAAGCTGCAGACACCCAGGATCCAGCGGCCATCAGGGCCATGCCGTGGCCGCCACAATCTCCGGATACTGGTCGCGATATGCGCTACCCAGATAATGGACAAGATGTTCGTGCAGATGGTTCATGAGAAAACTTCTGCGCCGCCGCAAGAACGCCAAGAAGGCCATGTATCCTCGCTCCCTGGCGAAGCGTATAGACACCCCGAGCGGACAGCACCACCGGACGCCTCTCTTCCCCTTGACGTCGCACGCTATCGTCTTGTATTCCGTCAGCAGCCTCAGCTGCCACGGCACGGAGTCTATGTCGAGGCAGCTGACGTCCTGCTTGTTGTGCCCGAGCTCGAGCTCGAGCAGCGTGGCGATGACGCCCGCCCTGTACTGCAGTTCGCGCTCCCGCGAGGCGTCCTCGGTGCGGCAGTCGTACTTGAAGCGCGAGCGGAGGAGGATCTGCATGCACTTCTTGTCCTGGGCCAGGGCGGCGAACAGCAGTGGCGGCCCGTTGGTGGAAACGTCCTGGATCCGGCTACTCTCGGAGACTCTTGCTTCCAGACCTACCAGCTTGGCGAGGAGCTTGTTCCTGGCCTCTTCCTCCGCCTTGTCCCGGGGCGTGAGGAGTTGCAGCCCCTGTGCTGGGTCGTGGGCGACGAGACACCGATGAAGGAGTCCGAGGTTGAGCGCGTCTGCCACTTCCGAGGAGAGCGCGAGCGGGCGAGTCTGCAGCATCTCCGTTGCCAGAGAGAACTGCCGCCTTCGGATTGCCCGGTACAGCCTGGCCATGTCTTCTGTCTTGGACCGCCGTGCGTCGTACGCCGTCACGGCGGACTCGTTGTTGGCCAAGTCGCACCCGTTCTCGACGAGGAACTTGACCGTCTCGTGGAGCACTCCGTGGCCCATTGCGTTGGACCCCGTCACTGCCAGTAACAGTTCTGCTGGGGAAAGTGTGTTGACCGAGCCGTCAAAGTGGCAATAGATGCGTCTCAAGTCTTTCGTCGTCGGCGTACAGACACGCTTCACCCGGCTCGGCGTCAACGCCACTCCTCGGCTCAGGAAGTACTCGATCCCGCCGATGGGGTTGACGATATTCGGTGGCGAAAGCCAGGGGATGGATAAGAGGTAGACGTGTAAAGGGCTCACTTTGACCATTTTGCAATACTTCTCCCCGGAGGATTGGGAGCTGCGTCCGAACTGATGAGACCGTTGGCTGTGCCCGAAGTGCACGAGAGCCGGTTCTTCCTGGTTGATATCGGCGCCGTGCTTCAGACACAGGTCGAGGAGCTTGCTGGAGCCAGTTGTGGCAAAGTGCTTTGCGGCGGCGTGGATGGGAATGGTGTGCAGGGAGTGTATATCCAGGCTCGTCGAGTGACTTATACGCATCCGTTTCCGTAGCCTCTTGAAAAGCGACGAGACACGGTAGCCATGGACTGACAGCCCGTGCTTCACAAGCAGCGGCACGAGAGCCTCGGGTTCCCGTGACTCCAGGGCAAGTACGAGCATGTTCTTCTTTTCGCTCCGCGACTGCTCGAGCCAGATATGGCTGTGACCCTGCGGCGTTTTCTGGCCGTCCATCTCCTCGAGCATGTGTCTGATGACTTGAACAGGCATGCCTATCTCTACAGCCCTGTACAAGGAGGAGCCGGTCAATGTGCAAGGCACTCGAAGAGACTGCCTTGGGATGCGCCTTCTAGACGCAAAGTGATAGTTGATGAAGGCTCTTCCGAAAGGAATATCTAGCAGCATACGAAAGAAGTCGACGTGCTCCGGGTTTAGAAACGAATGCGCAAAAGCCCGCATCGACACCCCGGACGGATTCAGAACCCGCTCCTGGTCCAAGTCGAGAAGCATCGACGCAATATCAAGGTGGCCGTTGCGAACGGCAGTAGACAGCGTCGAGACGGTTCTGGCCTCCCCCTTTGCAGAGCCGTGGTGTTTGCTGCCCTTTGAAGGAAACACATCGTCACTCCGCGGCATGAGATAAGAACTCGGGCTCATCTGGAACGTCTCGAGAGCGATCCGCAAGAGATCCGGCTTCCCCCTTGAGCAGGCATAATGCAGGGTCCTGAATCTGGCCGCGTCAGTCTTGAACAGGAAGTCGGCCAAGACTATCTTTCTAAGCCTTCCATTATATTCCAACAGGTGGACCCAGGTATCGGTATCGTCCGGGTCGATATTTGCAAAGATAGCCAGCAGCAACTCATCTGGAAGCAAGTTCAGTAAATCCTTGGCCGTTCCATGACGGCCCTGTCGGCAAGCTGGTCCAGTCTTCATCGTCAACGATTCAACACCAGCACGACGTGCGAACGGAGCAGCCAGCCACGTTCACCAGGAGAAATGAAGGTATTAATACCCAGCAGGACGGCCGTCCGCCGCGCCCAGTCAAATCAGGTAGCCGCACGACGAGAGGGCATTGATGCAAGAACTCCATGTGAACACAGAACAGCGGCCATTTGTTGTTTGAGTGGCTTTTGACCAAGCGAAACGCGGCAACGTCGAACTTCTTCGCCTGTTCAGCGTCGACAAATGGCCGAAGCATCTTTGTCTCTTTCACACGGACAAGCCTCTTGTGCTTGTTTGTGTGCACCTGTTCACCATGTCAATCGCCAGCCGTGCAAGAGGGCTTTGCGCCGAACTCACCACCTCCCTTCCCCCCTTTGTTCGTCCTATTTGTGCGACGGCTCTTCGCACTGAACATGTGCTACATGGCCCTCTGGCCGGGCATGACTTGACTCTTCGCACTCCCTGAACCACGGGGGAACCAAAGGGTGCTTTTTGCGCCGCCTTCACGCATAGTGCCGCAGAGTGAGGACGGATGGGCGGGCCGTTCAAGGACAAAGATGGTTCTTGTCGCGACAAGCTGTTCATACGGTAACTATAGCCTTGCGTACTTGAAGACTTGAAGAAAGTCCTCTTGCAGATCTTGGAAACTCCTTTGTCATGGACCTGTTCACACTTTCACTTCCACTACCACTTCCACTTCCACTACCACTTCCACTTCCACTCCCACTTGGGGACCCGGAGAACCGCTGGTGGCGGGATATTGGCACCGGTTTGCATGGACGTCGAGCGTGCTCTACAAAGACACACAATCAGAACATTCGGACAATGTATTCTCATCGACAAAATGCGTGGCTAGTCTTGCGATAGATACTCATGTTGGTCGATCGCGGCATACTAGACGTCAATGAACGGGTCTCGGTCTGAGTTTGCTGCAAATGGGAAGCAAGGTGTTTGGTTCAACACGTCCTGGCGCATTATTCTGGTTTGGCAAGCTGGGAGGGGAAAATGGACGTTGACGACGTATGTAATCTGACATTGGCTACGGAGAAACTGGCATCACAGGCTCCGTTTTGGCTGCCGGAAATGCACACGGCTAGCACGCCATCACAATCGATCATCTTCTTGGGGAGCCCGTTCGGCGAACGACGGGGAAATCGATGAAGGGCTTTGATGCGAAAGAAATACCCGGTCCCTTGGGGGCGGACTCTCACATAGGAGCGTTGGATAAGGACTGGCCGCGTGTGTCAGCCGTCGTTTCGCCTCCAAACTCTGGGGCAATTCTTCAACTCAGCTACGGGAACGAAATCGGGGGGAAGGTATTCAGCAATCCGATGATAGATTCTTCGCAAGCAAACACGTTTGAAAAGGAAATTAATGGCGAGGATCTCGTCTTCAATATTCCGCTTCGCCGAGGCATTCGATAAGGCCTTACTCCGTCGCGAATGTTGAGCTGGCCACCAGACCATGCATCTTGATCGGCGCATGACTATTGCGTGTGCTATGAACAAAATGGTAAGCCATGGTGGGGTGAATACGAGGGTTGAAAATTATGGAGAGGCCATCTAACGTATACGGCCCTGACAAAGAATGCCTCGATGATGACACGAGCATTTTCCCTGACGAGCGTGTTCGACGAACAGATTCAACTAACGACTAGGTACGTTCCCAGGCGCCTGTCTGATTACCGGACATGCTACATGCAGCGGTCGGAACGCGCAATCTAGAATTACAAACGCTGTCGATTCTCGATTTCTTACCATGGGCCAACAGGTTGCATGCGCTTGAATAATGGGCATGTTGGCCACTGCTTTCACAGGTATGAGTAAAAGTCGTAAAATCAATACTATCCTCTGTCGTGGACATTCGCCTGTCAAGGCATAAAAGTAGGACCCCGATGATGACGATCTCTTCTCCATCGAGTTCATTGGCAGTCAACGGCGTTACAGGCGCGTCGAGTTGCTTCATGCGTGGCAAACAGCGGGCATAAAGGAGCCCCGAGTTGCACGGATCTGCAGATATTCGGAACTTATGTGATCAGCAGCCGTAATCCAACTCTTGTAAGTAGACTGTAGTAATGTAACTTACAGTAAGGTCGTATGGTGCCACCGCATCGCGTGCCGCGACGTGCAAGTGCAAGTACAAAGTGCCAAGGGTGTCCAGGGATAACTAGATCATAGATGGCTCGCGATGGCTTTCGAGCTGTCTCGTGGTGGCTGGAAGTGGTGCAAGTCTAGGAATTGGAATAAACTATGACAAAGGTTATCTACCTGGCTCGTTCGGCAAGTTCCTAGGAGAGTTATTGACCGTCTCGCGCCAACGTTCTTGGTTCCAGAGCCGTTGGAAGATCAGTCTCATACGGGCCTAGTAATTGAACCAAGTCCATGGTTCTCCCGGCATGGCCAGAGAGAGGTCTGGCTGATTATGGACTTGATCCGTGGAGCGTCACAAGCAGTAGCAATCTCAGCTTCTCAGGTGGTCGTCCAGGCGTCCTTTGCAGATATGCAGCGTGGAAGTTACGCAACCGGTGTCAACGGGTTGCCGTTCTTGGCAGTTTCGATCTCGGGTCCATGGTCATTTGGAGGCGGCCGTGAGGGTAGAGCGGCTGGACCTGAGGGTTGAGAGACAGTAGTTAGTTCAGCCATCAATCTACGACTAATCTCGATTCTTCGGGTTCCTCTGGAGGAGGGGGAGGCGAAACTTGCCAACTGCCTTGGCAAGAACCCAGACAGGCAAGTTGTCCAGTGATGTTGCGCGAATTTGTCCGTGGCTCCTTCTGCAGGTCCGGGGGTAACAACAGGTAGAAAGGAAGTACTTTGTACTGAGTTCTGGTACCTTGAGTACCTAGGGTACCTACCTACCTACCTACCTATCTACCTTAGAGATAGGTAGAACGTACCTCTTAAGGTAACTGGGGACGAAAGTACGGGGCACTTGACGCTAAAACTACTGTGCTGCATGTACGGAGCACTCGTCGTCACGCCCCACCTAGTATGGCGTACCCTGAACGTTGCAAGATTTGACGCGGGGGATCGTAGTCAAGTTCCATAGCATTGACCTTGCCATGCATTAGATCTCTGGTTGCGCCACTGTCAAACTAACCAATATGAATTGAGCATGTGAGGAAGGCTCGGTTCACATTCTGCAGCGGTCGTGGCACGATAAAAGTTGGTCCGGATGGTCTCGATGCGGTTGCTGTAGATTTATGAGCGAATGACGAGCCATGTTCCCGCCGCCGATGCGCCGCCGCCGCCCCTCGTGCCGCTCACGCCTTGCGCTCAACATCAGAAGTTAAACGTCTGTGGCAACGGATGGACGACTGGGTCCCACGATCCGTTCAAGTCGTTGAGCACGGATTAACTATGTACGTACGGAGTACCAGTTCTGTACTTTAATAAAGGGCCCCACTACCTGCCCAATGACCCCCAACATTGAACGCAATCTCCTCGTGCCCATAAAGAACATGTTAAACCCACTTGACTTGAGCTCACCAGACCAGACACTTTCCGCTTCCCATCGTGACCGTCTCTCCATTGTTTTGCTGTCTCGGATGTTCTCTTGAGCGCCGTTTCTTGTTTCGACTTCTCCTAAACTACTTTCTGTCATTCTCAATTGCTCGATACTGGTGTATTAGAATTAATTACTCGGCATTTTAGCCACGTCAACACCTAGCATTAGCAACCTAGACTTCGGCTCGATTCTCGATTTCACCCTGGCGCGACCTAATATTTCCTGCTGAGGGAACCAGTCACGCATCCGGCACGTTGGCTCAGCTGATCCCCGTTCTGACCCATCACTGTTTCAACTTGGCCATTCTCTACGAGAGACCTGCAGGCGTCACATTGTCGCTCGAGCACGCGGCCGTCGCAGACGCAGATCCTGTCTTGACCGGCAAATGCTTAGATCTGGTCAGCCTCGCCCTCGCACGTTCTCGAGACAATCAGCCTGCAACACCTCTCCATCTTTGCCGCCGCTTACTCAAGCGACATCATAAACCTTTCTGCTCCCGCATTATTTCCTGTATTTTTTTATTTCAGCTGTTTCGCTCAGCGCCTTGTAGCTTCGAAGCTCCCCCCCCCCGAGATACTTCTGAATAACAAGACAACCATGAGCGACGACGGGCCTCAACTCGTACGACCTGTTCCCCGTCGGCCTCTCAACCTCGACTTGAAGAGTCCGACGCCCCCCGACGATAACTTTATCAACCAAGATGAAGTTTCTCAGACGAGCTTCAGTTCGGGTTTTGATTTTCCAAGCCCGCGATTCCTAAATCCGAGCCTAGAGCGGTCCGAGTCCGCGACGTCGCTAAGCCGTCCACAGTCCTTCATGAACCTGACTTCGTCAACCTTGATGGGAATTTATTCCGAGGCCGCGTCCAGAGGGGATCGCTTCTTCTATGGCAACGACGAGCCAGGCACACCATGGGGAACCGGTGCACGCACTCCCATCAGACGTCCAAGCATCAGCGAAGCCACTTACGAGCTCATGCGCGATCGCTCCCACGGTTCCAGGCGAAAGTCCTCGTTTGGACCGTATGCGCAGGTTGAACGGGCCATGTCGCATTCTGCTGTCGGTTCCGTCATGTCTCTCACGTTTCGTGGTGCCCTGTTGTTCTTTCTTGGCCTGGGATTCGGCGCACTCATCACGCGTCTTCACCACGAGCAAAATCAGCTTCCTTCAATATCCGACGACAGTATTCTGAAGCCGGGAAATAACTGGAAATATCTCGTCTTCTGGGGTGTGGCTGGCATCGGGCTGGGCTCATTGCTGCCATGGTTCGACACCGTGTGGGAGTATACCTTTGGCCCAGACAGCGCCGATGGTGTAGCTGACAAGGAAGCTGGCCCGGGTACGGACTGGGCTCTGGTAATGAGAGCTATTGGTGCATTTGTTGGCATCGCTTTTGCTATCGTAAGTCTGACACCCGACGTCCGCACCTTGACGTTATGATGATACCTAACCAACGGCCTGCAGCGCAAGCTGGCATGGGTCTCGACCCTTCAGGTATCGGCGACATTGGCACTGGTCAACCCCCTTCTGTGGTGGCTCATAGACCGTAGTAAGCCTGGATTCGTTCTATCTGCTGCGGTTGGCTTGACCGGCTCCATCCTCCTTCTCGGCGTTGGCCCTGAGATAATGCCAGCGCCATCCGGACTCCCTCCTCGCAACTTTTCGAATTGCGTCGAAAGCGACACTCTGGCGTTGGGCGGCCTGGCTACCCAGGAAACCGTCGAAACAGGGGTATGGATGCTTAGCGTACTATTCTGCAGCTGCCTCTGCTTCGGCAATATCGGCCGCAGGTTGACATGGAATAGATCGAGCGGTAGATGGGGCGGGGTCCGCTAGATGTCCTTTTGTGTAACTTGATTCGGGGTTCGTTGACAAGTGACCGGGGCGGCCAAGGGGCATTTTAATGCTGCATTGCTATTTGGGGTTTTTGTAAGTAATGTGGTCTTCACTTTTTGTCTTGTAGTTCATGATACCCGCGTGGCTAAGGTGATGATGCTAAGGATTTGGGACAAGCCAGGCTGAGAAAGCGAGATACAACGAGAATGATTTGGTGTAACCTGTTCAATAAGTGGATGCCGTTGGATATCTTGGCGACCTACGAATTTTTCCGCCTTCGAATAACTACATGATATGATCGATACGGTCTCTGCTGCGCACTTCAACTCCAAGGGAGCAGGCAGGTCCTGGTTCCCTGGTAACGGCACATCTCACTATTCCAAGTATCTTCCTGCCATACATGCCGTTTTCTTCGGCGGCAAATACACCTGTGTGACATGCACATTCTTGGTCTTGGCTCTTCTACATGGGGCTTAGTTATCGTTATACATTGCCAATGTGCTGCATTTGTGGGTAGCGGTTTGGTTGGGTAACGTCTGCCAAGCCGACATAGGCATCACTACTCAGGTAACGTCGAAGAAACGGCAAACAGTCATATAGTTGGAAGTAAACTTAAAAGCATCGTGTTGCAACGGTCGGCTAGCGCCTGGGAATAAGTCGACGCGTTCTGTCATGGAGTTGACAGCGACGGTTTGCTCCGCTGAGGGCCATTCACGCAGAATGGAAAATTCAGATTGCCTGAGCATGCATCCCCACGTGCCAGGAGCGCAGTCCCCGAAGTTCCTCAAAATGAGGAACCATGACTAGCGTCGATGGCGAGAATGACGTCTTAGACATGGGATCGCGGCCAGCCATGGCTATCACATCACGTTCCATCAAAGTTAAACAAACCTACTACTCCACTGCGGGCTCCTTGGCCGTCCGTCTGTCATGCTCAGCCAACGCTATCCAGGGTCCAAAATGACGGTTGAGAAGATTTTGTAGGGTCGCGCACGGCTTGAGGCGACAATGAAGTTTAAAACCCAAAACCAAATAAAGGAGTGAATGCAGTTATTAACTATGAATAATGTCGCGCAACTGGGTGCACGGACTACGACTGACTGCAGTCTGTCGTCGCTCCTGCCTGGACATCTCGCGAGACACGACGAATGACGTAGCCCAAATCGCCCAACAGGTTCAAAGGGAAGGAGCGTGTTGCTCAATATGTCCCCCTTTTATTTTCCCTTCTCAAATCAGGTGGAAATATTGGTTGCGCATCAGACATGATTTCCTATCCAACATAAATCTTCAATCATGTCGCGTCTTCGCTGCTCAGCACTGCACGGGGCACCGGGAGGATGGTCAACATCTGGGCGTCATCAGATCCCAAGGGGCCTTCGGCTAAATCCCCCCCGGTGTACGGAGAAGCAGAGGCGGCATAAAGGCCGGACACTAGAGCCACTTGCACTTCCACCACCCATCGAGACAAATCTCCATGTATGACGATGACTTCCCATCCCACATACCCGTCGGCTCGTACGTCAACGGTATTTTTCCTTCCTTGGTCGCGACCACTCGTGCCTTACCCTCCCATTAGTTTGGTAGCTGCTTCGTTTTTGTGGAGATAACTATCTGGTTGCACTGTCTGGGCCAGTACATTTGGATTTCGATGATGTGAGGCGAATGCTGGCACGCGTACTTCTAGCCATTCTTTTAGACTTACACAACACGCAGGGACACAGAGGAAGTTCCCTCGCAAAAAGCACAATTAGTATATTTTTATCATCTGTTTTCGCTTGTTCGCCCTCCTACCCTCTATTTAGCTTGCTCTCTTGCGACCGCTGGCCAAGCCATCGGAACGCAGCCTTCCGCCTCTTCCTCCCGACACCACTCTCACCAGGTTGATCCGACTGTATTTTTGAATATTCGCCCTTGCGTCGTGTTGGGCCATCCTCCTACGTCAGTGTTGTCACCGAACATATATGGCCAAGCATTCCGCTTGGGGAACCGTCTAGACTCCGTCGTGGGGACCCAAGTTCTCAGAACCTTGCAGTTGGACACAGAGGTGCATCTGATTGATGAACGACAACGGAGCCATATCTCAAGCTCCTAGGAGACACTTCAAAAATTCAACCGCCAGCGGAAGTCATCCTCTTCCCATCCACACACGACCTGTGCGACCCGGGTTGCCCAAGGCTGCTTTTCCGACTTCCCATGTTCATGACATCACGACATTCTTCACGGGCCGAGATCCGAGCCGAGGAAAATCCAGGTCGCACACAGAGCGCCGAGAGACATATTCAATCACTAGAAGACCTGGATAGCGACGAGCATGGGCTCACGCAGCGCAATATGACGCCGGAATACTCTACACAGCTGGGAGATGTCCACGGGAGTTTACCCGACTCTCAGGCCCAAAGGCAGGAAGAAGAGGATACCAGGGTTCGCAACCGAAGACTTGAAATACAACAGATTCGTGGCATCGTCCGTCTCTTTCAATGCCGCCACTGCTCGAGGCCGTTCACGAATGCCGTGACACTGCCTTGTGGTCGAAGTATCTGCAGAACATGCATTCCTGCAACCCACGTGCGAACCAGTATCACGTATCCTGCTGTTCCAGATCGACTGCAGAGGTTCAGATGTCCCTTCGATGACTGCTCAAAGGAGCACGTCCTGAGTGATTGCGGACTCGATGTGGTTCTCAACAAGATAGGCCAGCTCATGGAAGGAGAAATCCACCTTGGTCAGGAAGCTGCGGCTAATGCAAATCATTCCACCAGCATAGTCTTCAGGGATCCGTGGAGCGTTGCAGGACTGCCCTCTATGAACAACAGTGATCAGCCTTCTCGACTTATGCCAGGTGGCAGGCTGGTCGCCACATGGTCCTTGGCTGCAGATGGTGGATTGCCAGTCGACACTGAAGTCACTTACACGGACGTTCCTTCGGAAAGCTCGCGGGACAGTTTACAAGACTCCGATTCCAAGGTGTTGCGTCGCCTCCAGGCCGTCACTCGCTATGAGGTGGATTGCCAAGTATGCTACGCCTTGTTTCACGACCCATTCACAACTGGCTGTGGACATACTTTCTGCCGCTCATGTTTACATCGAACCCTGGATCATTCACATCGATGCCCCATCTGTCGTCGAACACTAGCCATCAACCCATTACTAAACCCCGGTCTCTGTCCGTCAAACGAAACCATTTGTCAAATAATCAATGTCTTTTGGCCTGACGAGAAGGCAGCTCGAGACGAAACTGTCGCTTCGGATATCGCTGCGCGGCACCAAGACCTTGACATGCCCTTGTTTGTCTGCACGCTCGCCTTTCCTTGTATGCCTACCTTTCTGCACATATTCGAGCCGCGGTACCGATTAATGATGCGGCGGGTGATGGAAGGAAACAGGACGTTTGGCATGGTCTTACCTAAACGCCCTCGAGACGCGGATGACGCCCACTTCTACGAGCTAGGCACACTCCTGCGAATAGTCAACGCTCAGTTCTATCCTGACGGGCGGAGCCTGATCGAAACGGTCGGCCTCACAAGGTTGAGAGTCCTGCGGCATGGCGAGTTCGACGGGTACACAGTTGCAAAGACCGAACGTGTCGACGACATGTCGCTGGAGGAGGAGGAAACCAACGAAGCCGCCGAAGTTTCCGTAACGACCAACGATAGCAGTGGCGCCGCTGCTGCTCCTCATCACGGTGCTGTTGCCGAAGTGGGTGATTCTGCAGCGGATCCCCTCGAGAGAAAGGCGGAAACGGAGCCACCACGCGTTCAGTCGATTCCCGTGATCCCTTCAGATCTGCATGCCATGTCGACGCAGGATCTTATGAGATATGCTTCGGATTTTGTACTGCGCATGCGCGGGCAGAGCGTGCCGTGGCTGACGAACCGGATGTTCGGCATATACGGCGAGTGTCCAAGCGACCCGGCCATCTTCCCGTGGTGGTTTGCAAGCATGCTACCGCTGCGGGACCTGGAAAAGTACAGATTACTAGGTACATCTGGTGTTCGTGAGCGACTCAAGATATGCTGTGGTTGGATCCTGGAGTGGGAGAGGACGAAATGGTGAGTAGTGTTGTTGTTGTTGTCGTTGTCGTCGTCGTCGTTGCCTGTTCTGCAGTCACGACGTCCGTTCTCAACGCGGCCAGAGTGCACGAGGGCTAAAGAACTGCAGGGCTAATCTAGTTGAGCCGCGGTTAGGTCGTTTCGCAATTGCGCTATTCTATGAGGACTGACATCAAGAGCACACACAAGGGGCCGGACGGTCAGGGGGTTGCATTTAAAATCTACGTTGAGACTGACCGAGTGAGTTGAGAGCAAAGTGTGGCAGCAGCATGACTTCATTAGCATTCGTTCGCCCTTTGTGTGTTATTTAAAGATGAATAAATATGCCTACTGATAGCCCTTGGATGGATGTATGAGAGGCAGATTGGAATAACTGCGTTATCGCGCCCCATCATTGTCGAGTACTCCGTGAGGGGACTGACTCATCTCTACGCCCGTCATGAATTAAACCTAGGTACATTCCCACTAGCAAGTCACTCCAACCCGTTGCAGACATGATTCAGTTTTTATCGTCGTGTTGTTTCCCCATTGTAAAAGCTCCCATTGGAAAAACACCACTGGGCTGTAGATGCGGCACAATCACCATTTATCTACTGTCCCACCTGTGCTCGCTGCCATTGACGTATCCCCCCATGGCGGAATCTCCTGGACTGGAGCGCTCCATGCGCCAGGCATGACATTGTTGTGTTCCGCGGCGGAAGGGGCGTTGTTTTCCTCTGCCGGAGCGGGCCATGCAGAAGAGGTGTCGTTGCTTGTGTTTTGCGCGTCTTGGTTTGCCCACGAGCCGTCGCCGGCTGGAGGCTGTCCTTCTGCCGCCCAGTAACTTCCGCCGCTGTTGTTCTTCTCGTTGCCGCTGTTATTCTCGCTGCTGTTCCAGTTTGACGCCTGGTTATCCCCTGCGCTGTTGTTACTGTCCCATGTGTTCTCCTGTGCCTGGTTCCCCCATCCGCTTGCATCGCCCCCGTTCCCGTTCTTGTTACTGCCGCTGTCGTCGTTGCCGTTGCCGTTGCCGCCGCCCCATCCACTGTGCTGCGGTTCGCCCGGTTGGTTTTCCTTGTCGCTTCTACCAGCGCCCGAGTCTTTGGGGCTGGCGTGCTGTAGGGAAGCGTTGCTGCCTCCAAATCCGCTGAACTGGGACTTGGTCTTTTTAGGAAGGTAGGGATTGCTTGCCCCAGGGGGGAAGACATTATTGCCGCCTGCAACGTCTTGGTTTTCACTTGACGCGGGGGCGGCGGCAGGGTTGACCATACTGAATGCTCCCCTGTTTTGGTTCTGGTTCTGAGTCGCTGGCTCCATGCCCGGCCACGGTCCGGGGGCAAAAGCACCCGGATAGCCGGGGAAGCTCACGGGGGCGAACGCATTCCAGGCCGGCATGGCCATCGGCTGTGTAATAGGCACGTGTCCCATACCGGTTGTCTCTTGCCCTTTATCGAAGCCATGATAGTACGGATTCTGAGTCGGGTGTGGCATGCCAATTGGCAGAGGTCGAAGTGAAGGGTCTCGCTTAGGATAAAGAGATTGGTGGTGATGTCCGTATACGGGACCGTGGTAGATTCGGATGATGTTGTTTTCGGCGTCGTAGTAGGCGTTTGGGATGGGATCTTCGGGCGTCTCGACCACTCGTTCTGTATGCACAACTTCTGCACGCATGGGGGCGATGAGGTTGGGGCGACGAGGATGAGGGCCTGGGTATGGGGCTGGGTAGTTGTTTTCTCTTCTCCGTTCGGGGAGCTTTTCTTTTGGTGATGGTTTCTTCTCAGTTGCTTCTTTTTGTGATTTGTCAGGCTTGGGTTCTTGTTCTTTACTCTTGAGCTCATCGTCGATCTTGTTCTTTTCTTCGGTTTTATTGTTTTTTTCTTCGGTTATATTGGAGTCTTTGATCTTATTCTTGTTCTTGTTCTTCTTCTCCTGCTGCGGAGTATCCTTCTTCTTTTCATGATCGGAATCATCTGTGTCCTTGGCGGACTCTTCCTGTGCCTCCCCTGGCGGACTATCCATCTTGGCCCTTTCCTTACCCTTTCCTTTCGTCTTGCCATTTTTCAGACCTTTTTTTTGAATCACCTCGTCAGTCGTCACATTTTTATCAGATTCGGACTTATTGATTGTCTTGGAAGCCTTCTCGGCTTGGCGCTGCGGTTTCTGCCGGCCGCGAACACAACTGATGCACTCACAAGTAGGATGGGGTTCTGAGTCATCCTCGCTGTCAGATGGCTTAGTTGCCTCTTTTTGCTTCTCTTTGCTCTTTTTCGTCTTGACCTTTGGGGGCGATGGGGTCTCGTCCGCTTTGGGGCCGCTTGACTCCGCAGAGGCATCTGTTTCCGAGTCGGCTGTTGTCTCCTCAGACTCGGAAGATGCGGCTTTCTTCAGGGCAGATTTCTTAGGTTCTTCTTCAAAACGGACCTTTTTGACAGTTCCTGCTGTGGCGGCTTGTGATTTTGCAGACTTTCCGGAACGGGGGTAGGTTATTTTGACAGTGTCTTCTTCGGTTTCGTCGTCGGTGACTACTTCCACGGTGACTACGTCTCGCTTCTTGGAGGGCTTCTTGGGAATGGGGCCGAGAGCCGAGGAGATGGTCGTGCCAACAATATATTCGCAGAAGAGAATCGACTTTGACGGTCCCTTCTTCTTCTTGGCGGGCATTGTGAGTGTGTATTGTCCTTGAGAAGACCTCAGTCGGGCGAGGAAGCTGGATCAGATCGAAATTTGCGAGGGACACTTGAAGGGATATTCAGCAGACGTAGGGAGCCGATAAGCCACTGGTTGGCCGCCGTGCCTGGTGATTAGACGAGATGAATGATGAAAATCGAGACGGCATGATAGATAGATGAATGATTCTGGGCCGGCCCAGCTGTGAACACGGCTGGCTGCCAGCTGTCAAGCTCCTGGCGGACTGCCAACACGTGGCTTGCATCTTCGCCTGCATCTCGAGACACTTGAAGTTTGTAGAGATAGTAAGAGTCCTATTGCATTGAACTTGCGTACCCCTGGCGGCATCATTTGGTGATGGTGTCTTTGCAGAGAGGAAGAGCAAGAGTCATTGCATATTGGATCGTGGCATACTTGATGGGCACAATTGATGTTGATGTTGAGTCTCGGCTCTTGGATGAGATGAGAAGAGATGGGATGTCAAGTAAAAGTCACACTCTCCTCGGGGGCGACGAAAAATGATGCGCGCTTTTTTCAGTCAGATCAAACGAAGCAAAAAAGAACGATGAGAGTTGGTTTGTCTATAGTGAACACATTTGACGTTATCGCAGCCTTTTGCAAGGATTGATTGTATGCCAGTGCCGACGGACAATGAATGTACCTCTGCAGCAGTGAAACGAGTAACTAACTAACTACCTTGCTAGGTGGATACTTGAGTACCTGTTACGGTCGCACCTTGACTTGTGTCCGCAAAACTCCGCCAAATCGATTTTCTACTTTTTTGATTTTCTAATTTTCTAATTTTCTAAAATACAAATATAAGGCAAGGTAAAAACTTAACTAGAAAAGAAATTTTTTTAAATTAGTTTAAATTTATTCTATTTTAATTATTTTAAATCTCTTTTATTTAAACTTAAATTAGTTTAAATCTTCTATTTAAACTAGCTTAAATCTCTACTATTTAAATTAGTTTAAATCTCTTTTATTTAAACTAGCTTAAATTTCTACTATTTAAATTAGTTTAAATCTCTTCTATTTAAACTAGCTTAAATCTCTGCTATTTAAATTAGTTTAAATCTCTACTATTTAAATTAGTTTAAATCTCTACTATTTAAATTAGTTTAAATCTTTTCTATTTAAACTAGCTTAAATCTCTACTATTTAAATTAGTTTAAATCTCTACTATTTAAATTAGTTTAAATCTCTTCTATTTAAATTAGTTTAAATCTCTTCTATTTAAACTAGCTTAAATCTCTGCTATTTGAATTAGTTTAAATCTCTGCTATTTAAATTAGCTTAAATTTCTACTATTTGAATTAGTTTAAATCTCTACTATTTAAATTAGTTTAAATCTCTTCTATTTGAATTAGTTTAAATCTCTTCTATTTAAACTAGCTTAAATCTCTACTATTTAAATTAGTTCAAATCTCTTCTATTTAAACTAGCTTAAATCTCTGCTATTTGAATTAGTTTAAATCTCTACTATTTGAATTAGTTTAAATCTCTCCTATTTAAATTAGTTTAAATCTCTTCTATTTAAACTAGCTTAAATCTCTACTATTTAAATTAGTTTAAATCTCTGCTATTTAAACTAGCTTAAATCTCTACTATTTGAATTAGTTTAAATCTCTTCTATTTGAACTAGCTTAAATCTCTACTATTTGAATTAGTTTAAATCTCTGCTATTTAAATTAGTTCAAATCTCTTCTATTTAAATTAGTTCAAATCTCTTCTATTTAAACTAGCTTAAATCTCTGCTATTTGAATTAGTTTAAATCTCTACTATTTAAATTAGTTCAAATCTCTTCTATTTAAACTAGCTTAAATCTCTTCTATTTGAATTAGTTTAAATTTCTACTATTTAAATTAGTTTAAATCTCTACTATTTAAATTAGTTTAAATCTCTTCTATTTAAATTAGTTTAAATCTCTTCTATTTAAACTAGCTTAAATCTCTACTATTTAAATTAGTTTAAATCTTCTATTTAAATTAGTTTATAACTCTTTCTAATATACTACTAGTACTAATATAACTAGAAGGCATTTAAGATACTATATAATAGTTATTAGACTCTAGATTAATATAATAAGAGATTTTATATTAAGTTAATAAGTATCTTTCTATAAAAAATAAAAGAAATATTAGCCTTTAAACTCTTTAATATTAGCTTCTATTTTAGAGACTTTTATATATCTCTAAAGTTATAAGAAGTCTAGATCTATTATATAAAGAAATTTTAGAACTATTTATATAAGATATACTAATTAAATTAATTTACCTTTCTATTAATTAAATAATCTAATAGTAAAATTAATAGCTAGTTAGCCTATAAATATTAGAAATATAGCTTTTTAAATAGAGATTAATATACTAGTTAAATATATCTATTTTAGATTATCTTATTTAATAAATTTAATTCTACTTCTTTATATATAGATATTTAGATTAATTAATTCTTTAAGATTTATAAGTATATAATTATCTTTTATATATATTATATACTATTTAAAAAATCTACTAGTAAAATAGTATAAAAAGATATATTTATATAAAGAAAGAATAAATAGAATTTATTTTAAAAGTAGTTTAATTTCTTAAATATAACTTAAAGTAAATATTAATAGTTTATAAATTTAACTATAGATATTTATATTACTATATATAATAAAAGAGTTAGATTTTTATTTTATAAAATTAACTTTATAATTTCTATTAAACTATTTTTCTAGAGAAAGTTTAAAAGTATTAAAAGAGATATATATTATATTAAATAAATTTTAAAGTACTTAAGCTTAATTTCCTCTAGTACTTTAATAGATATAAGAAGTTTAAGAGATTTAATATATAAATATATATATATATTAATATATACTTATATTATATTATCTAGTTTTATTATAGCTATTCTACTATAACTACTTTAAGTATACTTAAGTAGTTTCTTACTATAGTATAATATCTTAATATAAGGCCTTTTTTTATAAGATTTAATTATAGTATTAAGACTCTTTTATAAGTAGTAGCTTAAGTAATACTAGCTATATCTAGACCTACTTTAATTTTCTATTAAAATTTAAATAGAACTTAGTTTATATTTAAATAAAGTAACTAAATATTATTATATTATATATATAGTACTAGTATATAAAATATAAGAATTAAAAGCTAGTAGTATTAACTATAAAAGAGTACTTTTAATTAATAGATTACTCTTTTTAATAAATTAGCTAAGTTTACTCTATTTATTAAAAGTAATTTTATAGATTAAATTATACTTTATATAATATATATACCTTTTATTTAAGATAAGTTTACTAACTTTATTACTTTATAGAATAGCTATAAAATTTATATATAAAGAAATTAGTAATATATTAAGTTAAGTATTCTAGTAGACTTTTATTATATATAAGAGGTTTATAATTAAAGTATTTTACTAGGCTCTAATAATAATATAAATAATTAGTAAGCTTTATATATAATATTTAATTCTCTTACTAGAATTAATATTAAATTAGTTTTAATAAAAGAGATATTTAAATAGTATTCTAAGAAGCTAGAAGAGTATAATAATCTATATATCTAATAAATAGATTATATATAGCCTTATATCTTAGTATATCTATTACTATAAGAATAAATCTAGATATATATTAAAAATAAAGTAAAACTAATTTTATAACTAAGTTCTATTTTATATAAAGAGATAATAGTCTATATATATTACTTATATTAAACTAGTTTATAACTAATATAAATTATAGTATTAATTTCTTTAAAAGAACTTTAAGCTATAACTTAATAAAAGTCTTAAAGGTAATTTATTTTTTAAAGAGCTTTAATTTTAAATTTAAGA
The DNA here is from genome assembly GCA_031753515.1 of Metarhizium rileyi. Lineage (NCBI taxonomy): Eukaryota > Fungi > Ascomycota > Sordariomycetes > Hypocreales > Clavicipitaceae > Metarhizium > Metarhizium rileyi. The sequence continues at coordinate 2,770,746 of JAUKVO010000003.1, read as the reverse complement.
CTTTTAAGCTAAAGAAGTTAAAACTATCTAATACTTTTATTTTTTTTAAATAGGCTATTATTTTCTAATACTATAAGTATAAGCTATTAGGCCTTTGTCTTTAAAATATATTTCTAGTTCTTTTTCTTTAGAATATATTTCTAGTTTAATAGCTATATTAAGCTATAATATTTAAAAATATAACTTAGTAAAGCTTATTAAACTACTATACTTAATTAAAACTATTAGAAAACTAAATATAGAATTCTTTAAAGAGACTAATATAGTACTTATACTATTAAAAGATAGTAACTATTATAGAATTAATTTATATTTAACTTTTTCTATAGAATTAGTAGAAAACTAGAAATAAATTTAAACTAATAGTTAACTATTTTTAATATTTTAATTATATATATTCTCTTTATTAAAGAAATCTTAAATTATATATAATATAGGCTTTATTTATAGAGGAAGTTAAAAAAGTCTAATAGTCTTAGACTAGATTCTTTTAAGCTTAAATAGAATACTATTTTAAAGCTATACTTTAAAATTTAACTAAATAAACTTATTTATTTAATCTTACTTATTAAAAGGTTTAGTATATAATGAAGACTATTATAAAGGTTAAAGCTTAATTAGTCTTTATATTAATTAGTAAATAGTTATAAATTATATTTTAAACTATTATTTTATCTAGTTAATTTATTTTCTTTATTATAAAGAATCTACTTTAAAATATACTAGTAAATAAAAGAGGTATAAGTTAAATAAAAAGCCTAGTAAAGTACTTCTAAGAGTTTTTTAGTAAAGTAAAATAAGTTACTTATAATACTTTATTAGTTTTTACTTAAAACTTTATTTTAAAGTTACTTAAATAGTTATATTTTATTTTTATTTATAAAAATAGAATATATTATATAAATTATTAAGGCTTCTTTTATTAAAATAGTAATAAAAAAGAGGTATTATTTAAATCTAAATTAGAATTAATTTTAATTAGTTCTAGCTAGAATTTACTATAGTAGAAGTAGTATAAAGTATTTAAATATTACTTTTAAATCTATTTATATATTAAGTATAATACCTTAGAGTAATTCTTTTACTATTAGTTACTTATATTATATAATTATTATAGAGTAAGAAAAGAAGAGGTAGAAAGAAAGTAAAGAGAAAGAAATAGAAAAAAAAAGAGAAGAGAAAAAGATTTTTACCTTATATAAAGCTTTAACTTTAAAAGATAAAATATAATATATAATTTAAGTTAGTAAATACTTATTATAAAACTATATAATAGAGATTTACTAATTATATATAATAAATATATAAAATAGTTTAAATTAACTTTTATAATAAGCTAAGTAAGTAGTAAAAAAAGTAAAATAAATAAAGTAAGTATTATAAACTAATAAATAAAGCTAAAAAAATCTCTTTTAAATATTATAAGAGTAGTCTAGATTATAAGGTAAGTAGTTTATTTTAATTAGTATAAATTATTTCTAAATTAGTTTAAATATATATTAACTTATAATATAAAATAAAGAAATAAATATTATAAGACTACTTTACTCTAGATAAACTAGCTATATAATATATTTTAGTAATTTTAAGTTTACTATTTTTATAGTATAATAGCTATATAGTAAATAGTATATTATTTAGTAATATACTAGCTAATTTAAGAGAATTAACCTATTAAAATTAGTTAGAAACTAGTTTAAAAGAATTATAGAGATAATTTATACCTCTATATTATTTAAGTTAAGCCTAAGATATAACCTAATGCTTATCTTATTATTCTCTCTCTTGCTCTCCCTCTCGTTCTCGCTCTCCCCCTTGTCCTCGTCCTCTCCCTTATTCTCGTCCTTATTCTTATTCTTATTCTTATTCTCACTCTTGCCTATATTAATATTTCTATTAGCTAAGCTAAAAGGGAAATTAATTACCTAATTAAATTAGTTTAAATTTATTTTCTATTTATACTTAAATTAAGTCTTATTATACTTTTCTTATTATTAAATAAAATAATACTAGTAATATTCTATTTCTTTAAATTAGTTTATATTTAAACTTATATATTAAATATAAGTAAATTTATACTACTATATTTCTATAAGTAGTAGTAGCTACTATATCTATAGTAGTAGTAGTAGTAGTAGTAGTAGTATAATTAGTAGTAGTAGTAGTAGTAGTAATACTAGTAGAAGTTAGTAGTATAAGCGTAAAAATAGAAATTACTTTAAGTAGTATTATACTTTACTAGATAAGTTTATAAGAAGTCTAAATAGATATATAGCTATTAATATAATCTAGATACTAGCCTATTAATATAAATATTAGATTTTATTAAACTAGTTTTAAATTAATTTATATTTTAACTTATAAGCTAAGTTATTATCTAGTTATCTCTTATTCTCTCTAAAATAGTACCTTTCTAATTTAACTTTATAAAACTAAATATAATAGTTTTATAGAAATAATTTAAATATATATTAAATTATTTATATAAAATATATTAGAATTAGTTTATAAATATTTAACCTTTAAATTTTATTTAATTATATAATATATTATTTACTTTAAAATAATAAAAAAGTTCTCCTAGAAAAATAATTAGCTAGCTATTCTATAATTATTTATAAATTAGTTTAATTTAAAGTATATATTATTTTCTATTAATTTTAACTTATAATATTATACTTTAACTTAGAGATAATAGTATTAGATAGCTACTTTCTAAGGTTAAAATATTACTAGTATTATAGTATATTTTTATATCTATAAGATATTATTATTTTTTAATAGAGAATTAATTTAAAAATAGTTTAGTAATAGAGAAATATTCTTAAACTAATTTAAAAAGAAAAATAAAGTAGTATAATAATATAGAAAAGAAGAAAGATAGTTATAGTAATTAAGTAAATAAGATATCTATAGTAAGACTAATTATAGGTAGCTAGTATTTATAAATATAAACTATTTCTAAATATAGCACTAATTAATTTAATACTACACATATACTATATAATATTATCTAGCGCTAATTGACTAACTTCAAAGATATCTCATACATACTGTCAAGCGTTAATTGACCAAATCGAAAAAGTGGAAAATTGATTTAGCGGAGTTTTGCGGACACGAGTCAAGGTGCCACCGTAACCTGTAGCTCGGTAAGGTGCCTAGGGTAGGCATGGCAGAGGGTCGAGTTCTCGAACTCGAGGGCAATCATCAGGTTATCATCTTACTCCGTGACCACAGTCTAACTGGTTGATAAAAGAAGTCGGTTAGGCCCAAGCTCCGATCCTCCTCGGGAACAGATAAAGGAGAGGGTTGAGCCTTCCATCCGTCTTTCGATCAACTGTCATCCTTCGTGTCACTTTTCAACATCGAGCGAACCTTGTTGGCATCTCGCTGAAGGTTATGATGCAGTTCGCCCTGGCGAGTTTACAGAGTCTTCACATCGGTTGGTAGGGGGTTTACAAACCCCATTTCCGTCTAACCTTGGCTGGCGATCTAATGCGACGTTTATATAGATGCTAACGCTCACTATTAGCTACGAATAACGAATAACGAATGCAACATAAGCTTATAAAGAATAGACCTCGGGTCCAGGTCAAGTCACCTGTTCCCTCTGCAGGCAGCGAGCATATGAATCCTAAAGCATAACAATCGACCAGCTTTCGTGTATCTCGTGGAAACTCTACCGAGGTTTGAAACATGATACCGCCCTTGTCCAATTACGACGTTTCGCACCGGTCCCGGGGGCTACGCAATGAATATTCTATGCATCATGGTCTTGCGAAGCAACGGCAATATGAAAGATGTCCTTTGCGAGTTCGGCCTGGTACAGCAGATTCACAGCTTGTGCCATGGCGAGATTGACCGGGCCGTGTGAATTCCGCAGCAAGCTATAGGACTCGTCTAGGAAGCGCTGGCCCATTTGATGACGCGGAATAGACCACGTGAAGGCTTCGGCAGATAGGTACTGCGACAAACATTAGCTCGTGCGGTTTCCCCGGATAGGGACGGGCAGGGAAAGGGGGTCGGCTTTACACATTGCTGTGCGCATATTGCATTGACAAGCAGAGGCGAGCAGCATGTCGCACTCGCCGGGTCACAGCCTTTCATTTCCTCTACAAGTTTCTGAACGTCCACAACGGGAAGGGCCAGGGGACGGTCGTCGAGGATGAACTGAGATATGATCTCGGACACTACCTGGTCACTGGCAACATCCGTCCAAGGGTAGGCCTGAACCTGGATTGCGTTCTGCGTCAGAGCCGGATCTATCTTGAGAAGAGATCTCGGGGCGTTGAAATCCTGGCACTGTTGGGGCGTTTCCGCCGCCATGAACGAGTCTACATCTCCCAGAGAATCACATTCCGTAGTGAAAAGATGTATTGCCTCGGCAGGATCGTAGCACATCTGGAGGCGTGCCTTGATGCTCGGCGCCTCAGTCTGGGGACGGCTCTGGATGTAGGCAAAAAGCTGTCTCCACGCGTCGAGTTCCTCTTCCAGGGAGTTGTACTTTCTTTTGAAGGCGGAAAATCTAGTCTCACCGGCGTCTGTGGTGTAGACGCACTCGGTGCCATGTTTCTCGCAATGGGTACATGATGGTCGTTTTCCGTCGCACTGGGGAGTTGCAATGGGAGTCAGCTTCTGTATGATTTGTCTTTGCAGCCCATGGTTGATCTATGAGCCGATCTAGTGGTCTCTTGCCTTGTACTTTTGACGCCGACAGGATTCACATGCCGCGCTTACGAGCTTGGATGTACGTCTACCTGTGTTTCCGGTGCTTCTCATATCTTGCGCGGAAGGCTGTGAGGTTTGCCTGGGAAGCAGGGCTCGGTAGCCCTGGTCCATGGTGATCCGTATAGGAATTTCGGAAGGATGTCAACGGAAGTGGTGTGATGACTTTGCGAATTTCGACGGGAGGATTTTGTCACCGTTGGTGGACGGAGTCAGGGGTGACTGGAAGGGCAACCGGGAAACATGTTCCCCATTTATGATCAGATAAGTCCATTCCCCGATCAAATCCATACTCCGTACAGTGTTCCAGCTTCTACAAGAAGAACACGTCATAATCCCTCCTTTCCCCTAATTGGTTTATACGCGGAGCAACCCCCCCAAAGGTCGAGGGTTTGGCAGACGGCGTCTGCCTGTCGCACGGCAGACAAGGAATTCCTATCAATACTAGTGGCGTACATATCATCAACAATGGAGATTCTCCGGTCATAATAAGTGGACGGGGGTCAAAGAAAAGGTCTAAGATTGCTTCGCATGGTCTCGTTACTACATACACTCCTGGCTGTTTGCGAGAAGGCTGGAATAGCAGCCGGCACACAGGCGATGTTTGAATTTTCCAACATGGAATTCGTCACCAGATCTCTTTACTCACCCTGTCCCAGTTATAAAAAGACTGCAGACCATGAAAGAAACATACAAAACCCGCTTTAGCGGTGAGATGGAGCGGCTATATGGATATGCGGCCCGAATCGATGAGAGGACAGCTAGTGCCAATGCCAGAAGGGGGGGGGGGGGGGGGGGGTGTGACTCCTCTTGAAATCCAACAGCCAAGCATGAGACAATGCACAGGATTGGACCACCTTCTCGGAGCAGTCGCCGGTCCACCAAAGACGTTTATTGGACGTTCCATAATTTTCCCTCCTTTGCTTTAACACCGTGAGTGCCTTGCCATACCAGTCAGTCTCCGGATATAACTATGCCCCTTGAAAGATAGAAGATGGGTAAGAGGCGGTGAAAATTTGTCAGCAAACTCAAATTCTCCCCTCTGTCTCACTATCTAGTTACTCCATAGAAGTACCATGGCCTGTCTATATCTAGGATTCGTTCGTATGTCCATGACGCGAGACCCCCGACCGCCTCGAGGGCGTGATATCCAGAAGTTGCGGTGGCCACAACAACGAAATGCGCCTCGAGCCCTAGAGTTCCCGATCCTTGCCCTGCCCTGTGCCTGACGGAAGAGAAAGGCACCACCCAGCGACCGATTCTCGTATCGACATGGCGGTGCTGGTGTTTCGCCCACCCAAGAACCCGGGGCTTGTCTGGCTCCGGCGAATACGGATGCAGTATCCCATGTTCAAGGCACTGGGGAAAAGAGTAGTTTCAGATGCTCAGCCTGCAAAAAATGACAGATGATTCAGATCGGCGAGGCGTAGCGAAAAACCAGACATCGTATTGGTCCTCCCAAACGAGCGGCAGCCGACTTGTCGCCTCACACGCAGCCTTGACGGAAACAATTCCACGCACGTTCGACCAACGATAGTTCGATACGGTACGTGACCGTGCCTGATCTGACGTATCATTTTCTTTCTCGGGGTGTGATGGGTGGTGTGCTTTGCATTTCATGACGATCGAAGAGGCAACTTATGACGACGTGTTTTTTTTTTGCCACCGGGAAGATGGTATAAACTTTTGCAAATTCACCACATAACTTGTATACTCGGCCCTGCAGAAATGAATGTTTAATAGCTAATGTCGCAATGCTTTGTTACCGTTTTGTTAATTATAGAGTTGGCGATGGCCTCGTCTGGCGGGCAAGCCATCAACCCACCCACACCCAACAGCTATTTGCTCCTACGAGCCATGAATTTTCCATCATCATAAACCAAATTCAATCATGAGGAGATTCTCTCCTGGGATACTATCCTCGAAAGCTGTCATTTCTACCGAGGTATAAAACGACCCTTCCGGCAATTCTCTCGTGCGGCTCAAGATCCATGCTAACTATAGTTACGACGTAGACCAATCCCAACCAGCGAATATAACATTTATACATGCGATATATGGTATCTTATGTGGCGAATGGGCAAATATAGAATAAAATACTATTGGGAGACTACTACAGGCTCAAGGAAGAGAGATATGTTTAAAAAGGGCTAGCTAATCATTTAGCTGTAATTACTACAGTAATGCCACATCATATCATAACTATTCAGCTGTCGAAATCTTCCGAGGTTGCGCCCCCTACCAGACTCCTACGGTCGATTCAAAAAGCTCTCTGGATTCGGTCGCCAGGTCAACTACGCATCTCCATGTCCAATCACCCTCAAAACAGCATCCAGCACTCCATCATAGACCTCTGCTGGTGGAGGGACTACACTAATCATGGTAACATCAGCCTCGTCGATCCCAGGCCGCTCCAAGGCCTCGAACTGGCTATACAATAGATCCCCCTTGGCAAATTGGCCTTGTCTGACCGCTTCGCGACGCCGCAGTTCGGATTCAGGTGCGTCAAGATGGATAAAGTGCACAGTCGAGTAGCCAGCTCGATGACAAGTTTCCCTGAGAAGCTCGCGATGACTCCTCTTCAAAGCCGAGCACGTAACGATGAGACGGCGCTCGACTTGCTCATCTCGGTATCCCGAAGCATACTCGGCAACAGCCTCCAGCCAGCCTCGGCACTCGGAATCAGTCAGCGGCTCCCCTTGATGCAGTTTCGTGACGTTGGCTTCAGGGTGGAACTACAGAGCAGTCAATGATGAACTCGGGACTCGTTCGTGAGGCGTAGCAAGCAGACTCACGTCATCGCCCTCGACGTACCGACTTTTCAGTTTCGAGGCCAGAAAGTCCGCAACTGAAGTTTTGCCAGATGCCGTAGGACCGGATATGAAGAGAAGCCATGAAGAAAGATGGTTGTCGCTGGTTTCCTTGCTACTACTGGCTACCGTTTGCGATGATGATGCCATTGTTATTCTCGGACAACGGGCTCGGCTTGGCCACTTTGCTGGCGTGTGCTCCGTACACAACAACTGTGTAACTTGACATGCTGTGTAAAAGTTATGCGTCCGCATGGAGGTGATTCCCCCCCCCCCCCCCCCATGCATGAAACCCCCCGCGACTATATCAACGTTTCTTTTGCTTGCATTTGCTGCGTGACCTCGATCAAGAGTCACGATGACCAATGTGGCGCACCAGTCGGACGTCATGTCTACGCTATCTCAAACGGCATCGCAGCGGAAGGAAAACCTATTCTGGAACTACTGGCAATCTTGGAACATGTTGCTTTGAAGTAAAGGAATGTGTGTCTACTAGACTGTGTGATCAATCAGAGAGGCTTTCGCACAAACAATCTGCACGGGGGTGTCCTGTAAGGGTACATTACATGTGTAACTAACTAGTCTAGGACGAAACTAACTATTTTTCTAGCAGCACTTACGCTCCAATCTCGACATAGCCTGTATGAACTTTTGCCAGCATAGCGGAAAAAGGAACAGGCTCTAGCTGATTAGTATATTCGCAAATGCCGAACCACGCCCTCGCTTTACTATGTTATACTCTAGGTGGATGCCGGCAACTCCAAGCACCAAATTGTGTCTGCCTCTCTACAACTCGTTGTCCTTGTCGCACTTTTTGACCTCGTAGTCAACAGTGTCGTTGCCGGTCCCCCACACTTTCGGCTTGAAGTCAAGATACACAAGCTCGTTCTTCTCAGGCTTCCACTCTCCATTGGTGTCTCTATAATACACCATCTCACCGCTGCCAGCGTCCCGGATCTCGACGGTCGTGTGAGAAAACGTGCCGTCCGTGGACCACTCCAGCTTGTAGCAGGATTCCTTCCGAACGGGGAAGGGCTTCGAGCAGCGCACATTGCCGTCCTTGTCGATGCATTTCTCCACGGCGTAGTCGAGCACGCTTCCCTTGGAAACGGTGTCGCCGGCTAGACGGGAGGGGTCCTGTGTCAGTCGGTCGTAGGGAGGGAGGCCCAAGGCCAACAACAACAAGGTGAGGCGGTGGTACGTACTCAGTTGAACGCCGGCAAGGGCTAGGCCTGCTGTGGCCATCTTTTGCACATCTGGGACATACATGATGGGGGTGCTCGTAGTTCCTTCGGAAGCCCTGAGGACACTGAGGAGGACTTTTACTTTGATGTCACGCTCGGGGGTTTGTTGAGAAGAGGGCTCGTTGTCGGCGAGGAGTCGAATGAAGTGAACAAAAAGAAACAGTTGAGCGAATCTGGGGTGGGGGAACGAACCTAAGAGTGGTTATGGAAATAAGGATCGCTTTTGCCAGAACGATCGGATTTGACCGCATCATCGATGACGATGACGTTGGCCGATGGTCGCGCTCTCTTGTCCGATGTCCGAAGACCCCGCTTATACTGCCTATTTGGGTATGTGGGGATGACCGGCGCCGGAGCCTCGCACCGGCATTGCAAAGTCGTTGGCGGCCTCTCAACGTTGCCGTTGACCTGAATCGCTAGACAGGACCCCATCCTTTGATCGAACACAGGAAGTGGAGAGGCAAAGACTTCAACGTTTAAAAATATGCGACTGCAAGACGAGTCTTCAGAGCCTGTCCACTCTCACAAAGAGCTGCGAGTATTTAAAACAAAGCACGACCTCTTCAATCATCGCTTTACGTAGAGTTCGCATCATGTACGTTACCACCCACATCTACAACTCGACACCGACCCATGGATTACGTCAAGCATTAATATGCATCACCGTCATAATTTACGATCAAGCATTCTTCTCAGCTCCGCAACGAGGATGTTCTTGCCCATGCTGAGAACTGCCAGAATGTTTTTTCAAACCTTTGGGCTGCATGACTGCGGACAAATCACGAGTGCTTTCCTGTCGCGACCTTCAAGTCCAAAGTCCAACTGCAACAACTAACAACTTGCGCGAGAACTAAAAGTCGAGGCGTTGCGAAACTTGTCAACTTCCTCGGTCTGCCCGATAAGGCACTCAAGCACGTCTAACTCCTGAAGCTTCACTGACGCTGCTCTCACCGCTATTTCCAGGCTTAAGGACCCTTAGTTAAGTTATATGGTTTCTATCCGTTTGGGATAAACACCGGTATCACCATAACGGGATTAAAAGCGCTCATAGCTCACTACACTGATATTCGTGTTCGATCTGATGCCGATTCACGCCCAGTCGGGCATAGAGAGGAGCTTATGTGGATTGCCGCCGACGACTTCAGAACTTATTCAGGGGAAAAGCTACACGGAGTGAGGATTGCTAGGGCTACGCTCTCATGTGCAGAAAAATTACTTGCGGCCACGTTCTACTCATCTACACCGAGCGGCGGGAGTGCGGTTGCCACAAGTACAAGTCTCTCTCATATAACCGTGAGGTCGTCGTCATCAGTAGCGATGAGGCCGAAGCACCCAGGTGATTGAGTAGTAACTTGGGAAACGTACGAGCTTGTGGCAAGCTGAATTTTCTCTTGTCGAGTGAACACAGACAGGCAGGCCTTAACCGCCGAACCCCCTTGAGCCGTCACCTGACCAGGCTGCATAACTAATGCAGGCTGCCAACCTCTTCCGCTCATGAGGCGGGTGTATAAGTTATAAGCTCACGTCTCAGCATCACCCCAAGTATCTTCTACTCACCGTTTTGCTCCGCGAAGTGATACAGCGGTATTGCACCCATATACCTAGCTTGGCTGTATGTGGAAGCGGTGTGGTATCTGCAGGAAACCCTAGCCTCGAACCGAGGGGGAAGATGACAGATAGAAGCTTACATACTTGATCCTATAGTAGCTCTATAGCTTGCACCACAGCTTGGGCAGTAGTAAACCTACCGTGCCAACAGTCATCTATAACACTACCGTATTGGAGGGAGCCCGTCTCGGGAAACTCAGCTGCTTGGAAGCGACGTTCAACTTCAATATCCATTAGTTCGACGTAGGGCTCATGGCCAGTCATGATGAGGTAAAATACTGATCCAAGAGCGAAAAGGTCGTCAGCCTTGGTAGGTACATAGCCCCCCCCCCCCAAGGTCCTGCCTGATACCTCGATCCCGGAGCGCCTGTCTTTACAGGACTCCCAGGAAAGATACTCCCAGCAAAATCGCAGATACACAGATCCAAGCTGCTATTCAAAAGAAAATTCCGGGGGGCGACGTCGGCGTGGATTACTTGTTTGTCGTGAAGGCTCGCCAGTGCTCGAGCTGCCTGGGTCGCCCACTTTACACGAGTTTCAAGGTCCACACGGCTCGCGGCGTCATTGTCCCTGAAGTATGTAGCCAGATCTCCGTTGGACTGATATTCAAGGGTCAGAGTGCAGGACTGCGCATCCCAGCCTAGGAATTTCGGGATTGTCTGCATGTTATTTCCGTCGCCACTACTCAGCCGTTGATAGACCTCGGCTTCGCGAGCCACGTCCTCGCGGTTCATGCGTTCTTCGGTCGGGTTGAGGGGGTTTTGCAGAGGCGTCTTCACAATTGCGTCGCCCGAGGGCAGTCGTTCTACCAGCGCAGTGGTTCCCCAACCGACCAAGTCTCCCTTGCGGAGGTAGTAGACCTGCCCAGCATGCTCCTTTGTGGCGGGTATCTGAAATCTGGCATCGGGCCAGTTGGGGTAGCGTTTTCGTTCCCATTCACCGTAAACAGGAATATACTCGAGAGAGAGAGGCGGGGGCGTTGGATGCCGCTGGTACAGAAATCACGTTAGTAGGAAGCTATCAGAGCCGCTACGAATAGCTGTTTTACGGTATGCCAACCTTGATGTCGTCTTGATGCTCAATATCGTCATTGGGAGAGGCTTTGGGACCAAGCAGGCGCAGGACTAGTGACGATGAGACTTTTGCCCAATGTCTCAGCACAGCAAATAAATTCCGGAATATTTGCGTAAAGATCAACATGTCGCATTGAAGCGTGCATCTCCGGGGGAATGGGCAAGGACAAGGGGGGAAGCCTCGAGTTTGATGGGTAGGTTGTTCACGATTCGTGATCGGCGCGTCGTTATTCCGATACAGGAAACTACGGGTAAGTTACGGGTGTAAGTTATGTAATCAAAGGGGGCAAGCTGTAAAGCTGCGACGCCAGGATGGAATGAAAGAACAGTTTGTCTCACTGCCAAAGACGCAATAATCAATAATACGCCGTAACCCGGGTCGTCACAAGGCCCCCTGAGGCTGAGGAATAGTAGTAAGTGAGTGAGTGAGTGAGTGAGTGAGTGAGTGAGTGAGTGAGTGAGTGAGTGAAATAACAAGCAACACAATAGTAGTAAAATAAGGCTCCTGCTAAAGATTCATCCTGATTCCTAGCTGCGCTGGCAGACAAATTACCAGGAACTGCAGGAATTTCATGGCTTGATCGTATGCTACATGCTTCATCCGATCTCTTGCACCGAGTGCCCTACAAGCTGCCATGTTCCCAAGTCTGGATTATTGAGCCAAGTAACAACACGCCGCGCGAGGTGGCTACGGCGTCACACTGACGATATAGATGCACATCAAAGTCTTCATCGTCACCATGACCATAGGGCACGTCACCATGGTCTCACGATTGCAAATTGCCAATAGATCATTGGATGCACCTGCACTTATATTATCGTGGCGCAACCGTTTCTCTACCTTGTTCATTGTGAGCGCCGAAATGTATATAAGTTTGCCGTCGAGCTCTACCATGACCACACTCAAGAGAGCACAAACCCTCAAGACGTGAAAACAAAAAGGTAATGTCAAGCCTGCGCAGAGCCTCACTTGTACGATTCAATCCCGCCACAGCTTTCACTGCCTCCTTCAAGAAGAGCTTCGCCCTACAGGCTGCCAGAATGTCCACCATATCCCAGGCAATCATCGACGACCACCGTGAGCTTGAGCAATACTACAATGAAGTAGTCAACAACGCCAACGACCACGACCACCAGCAGCGCTTCGGGAACCAGTTTGTCTGGGAACTTGCGCGGCACTCGGTAGGCGAGGAGCTCGTCGTCTATCCTGCCATGGAGAAGTATCTCGGTGCCAAGGGGAAGGAAATGGCCGAGTCCGACAGAAGAGAACACCACACGGTACGTTTGACACCAAGTAGAGATTGGAACCGCGGCGGCAAGAGACTAATACAGAACCGGTGGTACAGGTCAAGCAGCTGCTCAAGGAGTTTCAGGAAATGGCGGCGGCCGACTCCAACTATGTGAATCAGCTGAAGAAGATCTGGGGTCCTCTCTCTGAGCACATCAAGGAAGAGGAGGAGCGTGATCTGCCCGCTCTTGAGCAGCAGCTTCAGTCCTCTGAGGGAGAATCTGAATCCATGGCCAAGTCCTTTGAACGCACAAAGATGTTTGTGCCTTCTCGCAGCCATCCCAGCGCCGGAGAGCATCCGCCGTTTGAGACGGCCATGGGATTACTCGCGGCGCCGATGGACCGTGTCGCGGATCTCTTTAGAAAGTTCCCGGACAAGGAACGGTTGTAATTTGGGGAGGGAATTGTTAAAAAAAAAGAAAAAAAAAAACACATACAGTGGCCACTATTTACTCTTGTGTATCTGTCTACTTGGATTTCAATCATGACGACTGGGGACAGGATATATGGTTTCGAACGGCTGAACAAGGCAAAAGGAAAAAAAAAAACATTATATACTCTCACACTCTTTTTTAGTAGTTAAGTTATCTGTACAAGTTACAATGATAGTTCTGATGTGATCATCGTACACAATGTGATTCAATTCGACTCCATATATTATCCTGGCCAACGGTATGGAACGATGCCAACGACGAGAGAGCTTGGGAGGCGTGGTACAAAGAGAATGTTCAACCATCCGACCACAAGATATTACACATGGACTATGATACCCCTGATACCAAGTGACATGCAACCCCATTCACACAAACGTGTTGAAAATAGAGAGAATCGCCGAGTAGACGCCAGCACTATGTCACACCTAATTAGAAGCATCGGCAGGACCCCTCTTCGAGGGCGTCTCTGATCCCATCTTGCTGATTCCTCTGGTGTCGTGAAGTCCTTCCTCGTCTTTACGACTAGCCGTCGACTTGCCGCCCACGGCACTCCTCATGGAGTTGAGCCATCCAGAGTTCTCCGACGCCGGGGCATCGGCAGCTGGCTTTGGACGGGTTGATTTCTGGGAGAGCAGTGTCAGCCTGTGTGTGATGTCATCAACCCAAGGACTGGCGTGGCGGCAAAAAGTACCTTATCAGTGTTGGCATTCTCACCGCCGGAACTGCCCAAGGTGCTCGATCCGGGGAAAGACAGTTGAGTTCTCCGTGCGCCGGAACCTCCTGCGCCCTCACCACCCCCAATGGCTCCCGACGGCAGCTTGTCCCTCGACTCTGCGGTCGTGACTTGACGCTTAGGATCCCCATCTCCTGGGCCGGGCGGAGGTCCTCTCTCTGTTCCTCCAGCCATGTGATTGCCTCCTATGCCTGCTCCCCCAAGTCCAAGATCACGCTTCTGTTGCGCCTTGTTCCTCTTGTCCTGGGTCTCGATTGGCGTTGCCCGTGTTGCATAAATGGTCGCACCGATAAGCCCTGCACCGGCAGCCGCCGTCATGATGACCTTTTCTCTAGACATTCTGAAGTTGCAGAATTCTGTTATAAGACTTGCTGATAAAATGTCATCAGCATATGCGGGTTTGTATGCAAAGTGCCAGGAACCATACAGTGTTTGAGTAAGTCAGAAGTCAAAGAAGAGCAGAAGATATACCCTGGCTTGACGAACATCTGAGGCGCCACATATGGATTTGCGTGAGGTATGTGGCGGTTCTGAACTTCTGGGGCGATGGAAACTCGCAGTGATGATATCAGTGTGACGCACAAGAGTCTCATAGCAACCCAGTGACTAATGGAGCGCGACAGGAAAGCTGTCAATTGATGGAATGGCACATGCACCGCTTGCCGTCTCAAATGTCATCGCTGCCAACGTGCCTTGCCAAGTCGATAAATCCTGATGCCATGGACCGGACGCTGAGGGAACTTGGAAGCGCAGTTTTCTTCGCCGAGACTCATAGTGGAGTGTATCGAGGCGCGAGAGAAGCACTTCTTCGGCGATGAGGAGTGAGAAAGGAGACTGAAGTTGCACCCAATGAACCTCTGTCCGCCTGATCTGTACTGGACCCTGGCAGTCAGTCTGGTTGCTCCGTAGATGATGGAAGATGGAAATGAGCTGAATATTTTGTCCGACTTCCAGTCGAGGTCCCGTTGGGAAACAACAGGAAGAGCCCCACTTGTAGGACGAAAATCGAATCAATCAATAACGTTACCTGGCACGGGCGCCCAACCCATAACTACCTTAGATTCAGTCATTCTCCCTTTTCGGATTTGCGATGATGATTCTTCTCCGCCAGGGACTAGTCGTTGGGTCACCCGTGCCTACCTGTCCAACACGCGACCGGTCACCATGTCGGCGAGACAATCAGAGGAACTGCAGCAACCATCGCCTCTTGAATGAGGCCTGGGGGGCGCCAGCAACGACAGGGTGAGACATTGATGAGGACCGGCGGCGGCGCGAAGCAGCTGAGCTGAGTGAGATATCTGGTTCAAGAATCTCTCCCGCAGGAACCTGCGACACTATCTAGAAGCCTCCCGCTTCTCAAAGTCAAGGCGATACAGCCAACCCCACGGCACGACAGTTTTCCCACGGCGTATCGTTCCATGGCAGGATTCTACAGCAAAAGGCAGGAAGAGAGTTGGAAGAATCTATCCAGCAGCCCTAACTTCGCATCTACCACGGTTTCCTGTCTCAGCACCAACTCGCGTAATCGTGTCCGTCTTACAACCGATTGGCAGTGACATGGGGCTACGAAGTTTCGAACGCCATGTTGTCGAACATGCAGTTGACAAGATAATCAACATAGCCTATGAAGACTCGACATTGCTGAAAGCGTTGGAATACGAATACAGGAGTCTCACGGAACTCGCAATAGCCTTGCATTCAATCGAGCGCAGGGCCGACAAGTTAGCAGCATAGTGCATTGTCCTTGGAAGGTTGGCATGTTCTTTCATCATATATATCTCCCACAGCTGAGTTCTCCGCAAAAGGCCAAGTGCAAACTTCAAGGCTAACCAGGTGAGAAGACGAAAATGGGCTGGTCGAGAAGCTGAAGCCGGCGTTTAGCCCCCTGATGATTGTGCTACTATCATCCACGGCAATAGACTATTGCCTGTTGGCAGCCAGAGATGATGTATCAGCATGTAGGTGTTGCATTGACTCGTCATCTGTCTGCTACTGGAGGCGATTAATAAAGTGCATCGGACAGCAATCGTACTCCAAAGGAACTAGCTCAGGCCGCGAGAGCAGTGAGGCCTTGTTCGATTCCATGCACCCATGCACCCATGCCGGCTGATTGAAGAGGATGCTTCCATTACTCCAAACAGGCGGGCAGGGTAGGTTCAATGTGACGAGCGTGCTTGGTCGGCTCATCAGCACACAAGCCCAGGAGCCGCACGTCGTTCTCGATGAGGTTGTACTGAGGCGGAGATTGTCCGCGGGGACCGACTTGTCTCATTGCTACGACACAACTGGGTTGGTATGAAAACTCTCCACGACACACATTGGGGCAATTCAACTCGGAGACAACACACGAGTTTCTTCAAACACAGTTCCATCGCGATGAGGTCGCTCAGTCTCATAGGGAGCATTGCCGCCGTCCTCCCAGGCACACTGGCATGCGGCAGCCACGGTTGCTACGGACCGATGGACAAAATCGAACATGTTCGTCACGTCAAGCGAATGCAGCCTGGCGCCCCGGGTGCCACGTACGGACCAAAGGCACCTCTTGAATGGGGGCAGGTCAACTTCCTCCATACCGTGAGTACGCTGTCGGCGAAGACGATGAAAGATTGGCCCCTGCCCTTGCTTACAGCGTAGCTCTTTTGTCCGGGAGTAGACCGATACGCACGGCTGGCTCGAGGGCCATTTGAAAGAGCAAAACTATGGCGCCGACTGGGGCGACTTTGTCACCTTTGGCAGGCGCATGAAGCAGGCGGCCGGAAACATGGGCGTCGACCTGCTGCTCGTTGACACGGGCGATCTGCACGATGGCACCGGTCTTTCGGATGCTACGAAGCAAGATGGCGCCAAGTCGATGCCCATCTTTGACGAAATCGAGTACGATTTGTTGACGATTGGTACGTTGCTCGCGATACGTGGCCCCCCGGAAGCCAAGAGCGGGTTTGGCTAATATATCCATCTTTATGTCATGCAAAGGCAATCACGAGCTCTACGTCAGCGAGGTCGCCTATCAGATGTTCAACGACTACTCCAAGAAATGGGGAGACCGATACGTCACCTCCAACGTCAAGGTAATCAACCAGCAAACCGGCGAGTATGAATACGTCGGCGCCACGCACCGGTACTTCACCACCCCCAAGGGCTTGCGTGTCATGGCTTTCGGTGTCCTCTTCGACTTCACAGGTACGCTCATCCGATATTCGACCCCGTTTGAACCGGCCAGCTAAACCATGGCTTGCAATATAGGAAACTCCAACGCCTCACAAATCATCAAGGCCAAGGACATGGTGAGGGAGAGCTGGTTCGCGGAAGCCCTTGCAAGCAAACAGCCGGTCGACCTGTTCGTCCTCTTCGGGCACAACCCGGTTCGCGCCACCGATAAATACAGCACCTTCAATGTCGTCTTCGACGCCATCCGCGCTTCTCATCCCAAGACGCCCGTCCAGCTCCTGGGTGGACACACTCATATCCGAGACTTTGCCGTCTACGACGACAACGCCGTTGGCATCGAGTCCGGCCGTTACTGCGAGACGCTGGGCTGGATGTCCGTCTCCGGCTTCGACTCCTCCAACAGCGGATTCCACGGAGTCAAGAACCCTCACGGCGTGCCCAATCCCTCTCGGCCTGCCAAAGAAGGCGCCAAATCGCCTTTTGTCTATTCCAGACGCTACTTGGACTGGAACCGCAAGACCTTCCTCTACCATAGCCAGCAGACCGAGAAGACGTACGACTACCACTCCGGCTTGCGTGTTACCGGTAATATCACTCAAATTCGTGAGGAACTCAAGCTCGGCCAGGTATACGGGTGTGCTCCGCATGATTACTGCATCGACTGCGCGCCCTTCACCGATAAGAATAACATATTTCCTGGTGTGATTTACCCTGCCGTCTCGGCTATCGTCGTGAACGAGACCCGCAAGGACAAGTCTCGCATCATCCTGGGCAACACTGGCTCTATCAGATTCGATATACACAAGGGACCCTTCACTTTTGATGACAGCTTCATTGTTGCGCCCTTCAGGGACGTGTTTTTGTACATTGCAGATGTCCCTTTTGACCAGGCCTCCAAGCTTATCAACCAGTAAGCGTCATCGCTATTCGAGATTAAGTCGGCCCAGAGGTCTGCGGAAATAGCCTTGATGCTGACATGTACGCAGACTCAACAATGGTGTGGTCGACAAGCGTTTCGCTTCCACGCGCATCCGCACCGACGAATGCACCAATCCAACTATCGGATACATGAGTCGCCGCCATCTACGCGAACCTCGAGGAATTGTGCGTCGACAGGACGCCGTGGTCTCCGGTTACACGACCAAGGACGACTGGGGTACTGACGGTCAGCTTGTACTCTCACCCGATGTCTTTTGTGTGCAGCTCCTGATACAGAAGCAGGTGACGATACCGAGCACTCCAATATCTCCAGCTTCCCCATCCCCAGATATTGGGAGGCGCGCGCATCGTTCCCCGAGGACGGCAGCAGCCCCGACAAGGTCGATCTTATCTTTTTTGACTTGTACGTTGACCAATTTCCCTCTCTGCAAAATGCCATCGACTGACACCCATGACAGCATTCAGAGTCGCGTTCTTGCACATCTCGGCGCAGGTTACACAGCGGACATGGTACATTGCTACGTCAACTGTACCTTTACAACTCAAGACTTCATGCTGCCGTATGCTGAGCTTGTGTGGCAGGATAATGTGGATAAGTGCCCTATTTGAGCGATGCGTAACTGTTCGCAGAAGTTGTGAGCTGAAGCTGTTCCGAGGCAGTAGAAGAGAAACGCTGCGATACGGCGTGTTGAACAAGGGCGTTGTTTGTGAAGACGTCTAAAAAAGTCAACAGGGTTTAGCAATGAAAGCTCACCTTGATACGGGAAGCTGACTGATCCTTTGCCATTTTGTGCTCTTTGGCGTTGACTCGATGCGATGGCGTTCATGGTGAGATTTCAAACGGGACTTCATCTAGTAGTACACATCGCCCTTCATCAGGACCCTCGCAGTGCGCAATAGCTTTGCTGACAGGATCATGCCGTCCTTCATTTCGGTACCCACGTCCAACTTGCCACTCGGATGCGCAATGGTGACAGAATCCTCTTTGATACCCCCCGGTCTTGCAGCAACTAAACCAGCAGCAATAGTCCCAGGGATCCGTGCCGACGCCCCTAGACAGAGAGCCAAGGTCAATGGCACAGATTTGTGTGCCTGGCCCATGGACATGGCAACACATCGAATGTCCACGCCATGTGGAGTATCTCTCCCAGGAAAGAGGAGGACAATCTTGGGCACACTTTCAACGTTGGGATCAAGGCCCATTTTAGCCGTTCCTGCACGTCGGATCTGCTCCAGTCGTGACTTGAACTCGGCGTCTCCTTCGATCACCAACGGCGAGAGTGCTGAGGCAGTAACAGGGTCGAGACCAAGGCTCTGAGTAGAGACAAACACGCCCGGATTGCCTACATCTACGAGAGAGGCTTGTATTTGACTGCCGTCCGGAAGTTGGAGTAGATCGACGGGACGACCAGTGGGAAGCGCCTTACCGGTCTTGGCACCGGCTGGATCCATGAAACTCATAGTAATGACGGAGCCTGTCCCCGGCACGCCGTCCATGACATACTCACCCTCATGAGAGTACTTGGCCGGGCTACCAGACACTCTGAACCGTGAAAGCATGACCTTGGAGGTGTTTGTGTTGAATATCCGCACCGTAGCCCACTCCTGCCCTTGACGATCCGTCTCAACCATTGCCCTCTCACGGTTGATGAGGCCTTGGTCCCAAGATGCAGGACCAACAATAGACGACATGTTGCCGCAATTACCAGCCATGTCCAAGACGCCGTCGCGAATACCAACCTGTACAAAGGTGAAGTCCACATCCATGTCATCGCGTGACGGAGGGCCAAGGACGACAATCTTGGAAGTGGATGATAGCCCGGAGCCCATGCCGTTCAATTGTCGTCCAAAGTCCGGATCGGGGGATCCCATTGCCGCGGGTAGAATCGAGGCCCACTGGTCTGGGGAAGGGAGGGCATCAAGCCGTATGACGAGGCCGTTTGACGTGCCGCCGCGGACAAACCACGCAGGAAAGCTGCGGCGGGAAGAGGCGGCCTTGGAGGCGATTTGGCGACAGGTTCTGCAGCTGCGCAGTGAATTTGCTGAATGCCGAAGCCTGGAGGCAGCTCGTAGGCTCGAAAGCGTCATCATTGTGGCCGGCTCAACAAACGGGCTTCTTTGCGTTCAAGATGTAGGTAGAACAAGGGTGGGGATGGTGTCGGTGATGTTTGTTCGGCCCAGACTCGGGCAAAGGAGGAAGGAGCTCCTGTGGGCCGTCATCGGAGGCGGCAAGCACGAAGACGACGAATCTACTCCGTACTCCGTACGCGAAACCAGACCCGCCCACGTCCGTGTTCCCGCCTCATCGAGTTTCTCGCCTCCTCGCTCGCTTGTTGATCATCTCCAACAAGCTGATTGAGAAACTGTCACGACCAACCAGTCGAAGGACTGACTCTTCATCCGGACAATGCTCACCCTCAAAGACCCCCAAGCATGCGCAATGAAAGCCACGCCGCTCATTCATTCGTCTTCACAGGAGCGTCTCCTATGCGAAACACGCCCTTCGAACCAGGCTTGCTACGCGGAACCGATCAATACACATCAGAACTCCAGGAAGGTATTACAACATCGGTACAGCACAAAGCCATTCGGTCCCAGTGTATAAAGTCCAACAGTCGTCATCGAACGCATCAAAACACGAGTCCTCGCAAAAACTTGGCCGCTGCGTGCCACTAACCTTCAAGACGAAGCCGCCTACCACAAAGCTTCGGTGCACCGCCATGATGCAAAACCGCGGACAGTCGGCCAGTCCGACAATGCACAACATTCACTTGTCCATGACCGCGTAGTTATGCCCACAGACAGTCCTTGCTCACCTGTCGCCCTCGGATCATCTCACGCCTTTCTAAAGGCAATTTTTACCTCTCGCCACTCACCTCAACCGGTGGTTCGTGCGTTTCACAAAGCCACGGCTGCCTCGTTTGCCTCGTCGTATCATCTCATTGTTGAAGAGCGGCAGGCGGAGATGAGCGTCTGGCATCATGTCGTTCGACATGTAACAAACCATGTCAAAGAAACGACAATTCGCGCGAGCGCTCTACAATTTCCAGATCCAGAGGACAAGCATAAGCTCGCCATCGTCAATAGAAATACGCCAACTCGCGTTGGTCTTTGAGACGTCCTGTTTCATTGTCATCTGCCACGCTTCTGATATCTTTGTTCATCATATCCATCTCTGTCACAAACTCAGCCTTCTGTTCCCGCTACCTTGTGAACCAATTTCTTGGATCTATACCGTCGTTCGAAAAAAATCCGCCGAACCTTCGAGGCGCTTGTCCCATCTTCACTGCACACGCCTCTTGTATCCCCTTTGTTCATCATGTTCGTTTTCTGCGACGAACTCAGCCTCTGTTTCGAAATTAGTCATTCCCTTGGATTTATACCTTCTTCCCGAACTTCCTCTTCTGAGCAGCTTTCCCCCGACAGCTGCCTGCCTTGCACTCTGTTGACCATCTTCTGAAGTAAGATTTTCTTGAACAAAGAAGGACACAAAAACCGCACCCTATCAGAATCTACTTATTCGCCCACAACGGTAGAGAATAATAACAAGGAAAATGCGCTTCTCATCAGCCATCGTGGTGGCACTGGCAGCAGCAGTAACGGCACAAATCGATGCCGTCAAGGTCGTCAGTGAAATCGCACCCAACGCGAAAGACTGCGCCGACAAGACGGAGTGCCGCACCGCCGAAGAGGCAGCCCCCTACATCGCGGACTCTATGGCCTACTACAAGATCTACAACGCCAACGAAATAGCCGCCATCGTCTCCCACATGGCCTTCGAGTCCGTCGAATTCAAGTACAAGCACAACGTGTTTCCCGAACGTCCTGGCCAGGGCACGGCGAACATGCAGCTGCCCAAGTTCAACCTCATGTACGCGCAGTCCATCGACGCCCTCAAGGACAAGGTCAAGGACATTACGACGGTAGAGGGCGCCAGCAACGAGACGTTGAACAAAGTCCTGTCCCTCGTCACACCCGATGAGTACAACTTTGGCAGCGGGCCCTGGTTTTACTCCACGCAGTGCAAGCAGGATGTGAAGGATGCCTTTAAAAAGACACCCTATGAAGGCTTTGCGGCATATATGGAGTGCGTCGATATCGAGGTGACGGATGAGAGGAAGGCCTACTTCACCCGCGCACTGAAGGCGTTTAATTTGTCTCGAGCTAACACGACTAAATACTGAGCTTGGAAGGTTATAGACTTCTCAGGCTTCAGATGGGCCACCTGTAGATTTGACTGAATCCGGCAATTTGGCAGTCTACGCGTGATGGCTCAAAAAGACGAGGGCTTCCAGGGATAACAATCTTTCCAGTAGCTTTGTCCAAAAGAGCCGCTGTCCGGCTCTATATGACGTACATGGTTAGTTTCGTAAATCTCGTAAACAAAAGTCATGACGCTCCACGGTGGGCTCCTGAAGGTAAGTATCTTCTTGACACAACGTCGACACAAGATTGTATCAGACTGACTTGCTCCCAGTCCCTCGTCACTTTACAAGCCAGCTGCATCAGTAACCATCGCATAGTTACCACAAGCCCCCCAGCCGAAATCGACTCAAAGAACGCAGGGTCCATGGAACATCAGAGCCTTGCCCGGCGTCACTTCCAAAGACTCCTCATCACCCTGGCCGCATACTCGCCGTCCAATCCCCAATTGCAAACAGCATCTTCAATAGCCCTCTCCATTCTGACCACATACTCCTGCCTCGGCAGTCCCTTGGCCACCCTCTTCCCATCAACATATATCATCATCTTGACCGGCTCGTCCAACGCCCTGCCCTGCCCATCGCGCACCCACCGCGCATCACACGTCACCTTCTCATACGCCCACGGCACGCCCTCGCACGTATCGAGCTTCTCCTCATCCTGCGGCGGAAGAAGGTAGAGAAGCCCGTAGACCCCGCGCTCGTCTGTTCCCGCCCGAACCTCCAAGCCAGACCGCTTCACGACGTTCGCATACCCCCTCTCGTTGATAATCCACTTCCACCCCTCGAGGAAGCCTAACCCCACGGGCGTCGAGAACGGACAGCGCTGTCGCATCTGCGTCGTGGACATGTTGCTCCCGTAGGCAAAGTACAGAATCTCCTGGCGGTCCTCTGGCGTGACCGTCATGACGCTATCCTGCGATAGTTGGCTATCTTCTCGCTTCGGCGGCATTTTCGCGCGCAAAGCTCAAGTTGGTGACTGGCCTTTTTTTTTGACTGGTGACGCAGAAGACTAGGTTGGTAGGTTGGTAGGTTGGGGGCTGAGTGCTTTCGGGATGAAGAATCGTCAGCTTGGTTTGTGGTCGAGCTGATTGATTGATTGATGGGTGGTCCGACCGCTATGGTCTGCATGGTTACGCTCGCAGGGCCAGCCATGCATAAGCAATAATAACTAAATGAGGCCGATCTAGGCAGCAGACTGCGCATTGATGGGAGGCCACAACCCTACCTACCTAGGTGGCTGGTCAGCCGGTCAATAACAATGTCTTCAAGGCGTTGCCCAGAGTGGATAGACTCGGGCCAAGGCATCCATTTACCATCCAAAGTCATTACTTGTTAGTTAGTTAGTTAGTTAGTTATTATGAACTATCCCCAGACAGACACATAGGTCGTTCAGGTTGGTCAAGGTACATAGCTAGCTGGGCTCCCAAGCATGGAGTATTGCCGGCGGTTTCAACCGTCATCGTTGCGCACCAATTGAGAGCTGTCCTTTGAGGAGTCATTCATTATTCATCGCTTTGTATTCCTAGTATACACTCTTGACATCGTGACCATCTCCTCCATTAGCCGCGTACATCACAAAACGCCTTGCCAAACATGTCGCGTGCTTCGTCCATATGCTCCTGTAATTCCAGTATCCATTCCATGCAAATCCATCCGTCCATACTCTCCCGGTCTCCAAGACCTTATGCTCCGTCCGGAAAAGCAAAGCAAATAAACAGAGAAATGCACCAGGCGTACCTGCCCAAGTCGGCCTGTGCAAATACAAATAGTAGTAAGACAAGTTGAGGAAATGAGGAAATGAGAAAATGTCGTGCTTGTTGTCTATGTCATGTGCGACAGGAACGAATTGAGCATGAGCTCATCCGCACTGGGTCGCAAGTCGTGATTGAGCTCAAAGGTCTGGCGCAGGAAGGCCTTGGCTTCCTCACTAGCATGCTCGGGAATTGTGGGAGATGCCGTTCCTCCTCCAATCTTGAAGATGGCCTGCAGTTGACTGCAGTCCGGGAACGGGTGGTTGCCCGTCATCATTTCGACAACGAGGCAGCCAAGTGACCAGATGTCAGCTTTCAGAGTGTACTCTGTCTGCTTGACAACCTCGGGTGCCATCCAGAACACGGATCCTTGTAGTGATGGGCGGTGCCGGTTATTCTTGGCATTGCCCAAGATGTTGGTCTGCTCCAGCTTCTTGGAAATACCGAAATCCGATATCTTGATGGTACCTTTGTTGTCCACGAGGATGTTGGCACCCTTGATATCGCGGTGAATAATGTCTCGGCCGTGGAGATAGGACAGGCCCATCAGAATTTGACGAACAAAACTGCGCACCAGAGGCTCGGGCAAGGCTCCATACGAATTCAACATTGTCTGAACGGACCCGCCCGGGACATATTCGAGGAAAATATTGAGATAGTCCGACGAAGAGCTGCAGCCCAGGTACTGTACAATGTTGGGATGACGCAGGTCACGAAGCAGGTTCATCTCGCGGTTGAGCGCCTCGATCATGCCCCTCTTGCGGGTTTCGCTCTGTCCAGTTGCGCCATGAGCAGGCATTTGAACTTGCTTCACAGCAAGCAGTTCACCAGTCACTGCATGGAGCGCCAGATAAACTGAGCCAAATGAGCCCTTGCCAATCAGAGCACCCTTCATCCACTGGTTGTCATCCCACGAGTCGCCCGACAGGAAACTTTCAAGTTCCTCGTCAAGCTCATCGCCGTCGTTGGAAAGAGCTTGTCGAATGGACTCGTTGAAAGAGCCAGATCCCGTAGACCCCTCACCATCATAGTAGCTCGTTACTGTAGTATTGCCATCGGGGTCTATGACACTGACAAACGTGGAATCAAGAGTGGTCTCGTCACCGCTCTCAGTAAAAGAGACATAAGACTTTCGGTCTGGCTCCAAGGGTGACTCCTCTTGCAGGGTATCTAACGTGGACGAGGCGATGGAGTCTCTATTGTAAAAAGCGGGAAGTCGCCCATGCGAATCGCGCCCTCGTACCTTGGCAACGTGAGAGGCACCACTCAGCCATGAATCGGCAATTGTTGGGATAGGGGGGGCATCTTGTACACTCGAAGCCAGGCTGATACTGCTTGCAACACTCAGTCTACTGTTGACCTTACTCAGCCTGGTTGAACGTCTCATGGAGAGTCGAGCAGTCCGGTCGATGTCCTCGCGGCGGTGGTCTGGGAAGTACGAAGTCAAATCGGAGGCGATGAGTTCACTAGGGGGTCGAAGTCCGCCAAACTGGCGAAGACCGTCCTTGCGACGTTGAGCAGTGCGAGCATCATCAGCTAGGGGCGTCCTGTCCTTGTCTCTGGAGGCTTCGTGTGGGGGGTTTCGATCTCGGTGTTGAAAAAAGACGGGAGACAACGGCTGTTGGAGTTGATCGTCCCAATTCTCTCCCAGAACTTTCTGAACCTTGAGCTGGCTTCTCTTATCGACTGATCCGATAGCCTTGGAGTGTTTTTGCTGTTCCTCTTCCATGGCAATGGCAGCAGCACGTTGCAACTCCGACTCACCCGGTTCTCCAGCAGGCACTCGTCGCAGAATTAAACGATTGCGTTCCGGCCGTCGCTGATCCTTGATGATGCGCCACAACTCGGTATCGCCTAATCGTCTGCACTGACCGGGATCGGGATCAATGCCTGTCAAGACCCAGAAGCAATAGTTGCGCTCGTGGTCTTCACGAAGGGCAAACTTTCGCAGAGTGACACGCATGACATCTTCGCAAGTGTTGCAATCAGCAATCTTGACAACTTTGGTGACGCCGCCAGTGGAGATGACGCGAATAACATCTTGGCCCTGGGGCAACGCAGCCATCAGCGAACCATCCATGCTAGAGTTATTTCTAGTATGGGTAAGTACCAAGCGAGCAGATGAAGGATCCGAAGTGGAGGCTTGGGGCCTTGAAAGATGGCTTTGACCGACGCTGCTCACGTAGCCAACACCAGCGGGGAATCGAGCTTGCCGAGCTACGCGAATGGTGTTACAGTCAGCTATGAAACGGCCTCGGAGGGGATGGTTCATCAGCCGCGTATGTCAACTCACAAGTTTCCAAAGGGGCGGGCACATCAATCTGCCGTGAGTATCGACGATTGACGAATGGGGGCCCGGCGGAGCGAGGCAGACATGAAGTCTGAGCAGCGATGCTTGTAGGGGGGAAAGAGGCGAAGGCATCGAGCCCAGAGAATGAGTCCTGTAGGGATGAATCAAGTCAGCCAGCTGGCCAGCCACCCGGCAGTAGCGTGTGTCCGTCCTCTTCACTTTGCACTCACTCTATTGCGCTTCTTCTGATTTGCGTATGTCTTGGTTCGCAACTTCTTAATGCACAGGAAAAGGCGCACTCGATCGCCGACTTTGTCAATTCCCATCTCTTTCAGTACCTCTTTGTCCATTTCTAGAAGGTTTTCGCCATTGATGTGGTTCTTGCGGAATATCTTCTCGTAGTCACCACACTTGACGCTCCGAAGATAGTCACAGACACGGTCCTCATCCCAGTGCTTGACGGAATCGGCACCGTCGGCCTCGGGGAACTCGGATTCAGTGGGACTGGCATATTTCTGAGCGTTGGTCGACATGGCGGGCGGTCTCCTCGAGGTGGGCACAGCAGATGGCAAGTTGGAGCCAGGAGGGAGGTTTGAGGTGTTCAGGGCGGCCGGGAAAGGCGATTTTGACGAGAGCATCGCCATGATGCAACTACTGATGGATGTATCGAAGAGGAAGTGGCCGGTGGTCGGTGACCGGTGAGTTGATAGACACCGGTGTTGTGCGTGTTCGAATTCGGGGTCGATGCGAGCCGAATCTCCCCTGCTGTCAGTCGCGAGGCGATATTCAGAGGCTCCAGAAGTGATTCAAGTCCAGGGTCAAGAAGTCTAGCGCAGTCGACGGATTCGTTGCGACTCTCCAAGCTCCTGTGCCGGCAGAGGGCTCGGAAATAGGGCGTTCAGCAAAAATTGTCTCCAAGCTGAGGGGCCCACGGCTTGACGAAGCGACATAAATCCGACTTCAGGAGAAGGTCGTCAGCAGGAGTCGGGAATGCTTATTAGATGTTTGGACGGGGGGAAGCGGCGGCCGGCTGAATAATAAAAAGAACGTGGGACGGGTGGAGTGAGACTGATGAAGGTCACTTTGTCAACTTTGTGGCCAGAGGGCTTGTACTCCGTAAGTACTTTGGCCTTGCCCAAGAGCTTCCCTCCTGTTGTGCTGGTAAGTGCGCCGTACTCGAGTGCAAAGTGGGCAGCAACATTTGAAGTGGGATCGGATCGCCTGAGTGTCACCTGAAATTCTGCTACTAGTACCGGTACGGAGGAGAGAGCTAAAGTCAGGCCATGTACTTACGGTTCAGTACTAGACGCCCTGAGCCTGCGTGTACCTTAGCACTCACCAAGTCCAGGTACTCCGTACCGAGGCTAAGAAACCCACTTAGCGCGGCGGATGGTCCAGCCACGACGCGCAACCGACCAGCCCTGGACCAACAAATATGACGCAAAACAGCGTTGACAAGGGTCTGTTTCCAGCAAGAAGGGTTTCCGTGTCCATTTGCCATCTTCAGTGTTCGAGCGGGAAACATCGATTCAGCAGGCAGACCGATGGAGCGACGGAGCGACAGAGCGCAAAGTCCAGGGATGCAGCATTGGGAAGTCGGGGCCGACACGCGACCACGAGACACCAGCATCGACATTTGACGCTACCAATCCCTGCAATCTCACCTGCTGGCTGGCCCCAGGTCAGCAGCCTTGGAACCTTTCTTCCAGCTCCAGCATCATTCATCAACGTCAACCCCGTTCCGGATGATTGGCTTCGTGTGGAGGACGCACTTCCCGTACGTCTGTCTGTATGCGTACGTACGGAGTACTTGAACGCGTTCTTGTATCAGTGGCGGCGCCTCAGAAGTCATCGGCGATGGCTTGCGGGGAGTTGAAACATCACCATCGCCATCCATCCATCCTACGGCATGTCGAGCACCATCCAAAGTAGGTTACCACAACATCAGAGTTCTCGTGAGCAGGGAAACCTGCGAAAAGCAAACAAGATCTGGTCTATTTTGAGACTTGTGGCTTGTCTGAACATGGGCAAGCAAGCATCTTGCTACAGCCCACAGTACCAGAGGCCATTCATTGTCAGCGGGACGTTTGCCAAGCACTCCGGCTTTCACACACCCCCGACTCTCAACACCAGGGTCACAATGCATACTATCAGTCTTTCGTATTGCCCGTATTCGGAATCAGGGATGAACAGTCCGGATACAGACTATGTAGTTACTCCGTACGGAGCATCCCATAGTCCCATCGACCATGGGTGCATATTGCATCATCAAACACTTTCCGGTGAGGCTGGAGTTCTCTGTATAAGATTCTTCCCGCACCTTGGATGGACAAGCGTCAAAACTAGACCTGTTTCACGAACAAATAAAAGCGAAAAGTTAAAATTTGCCGATACAATCATTGTAACGTCGGAGCGAGTTACGTGATCAACGTGGTCAGAGGTTTTGCGGGATTTGAAAACTCCAGCCAACAGAACCTCGGCACTTGCTGTGACGCTCGTGCATTCATTTCCCGTTGTTCACCAAATTCGAGTGGGTTGTGCCAGGAGAGCCCTTGTTTGTTTGTGTTGGGTTCTCTGTTCGGGCCAGACAATATAATTTCAGATGAAGATAGTACTCCGTACACAATGCCTGTCCATTGCCACGGTCCTGCTTCAGGACCAGGGTGCCTTGGTAGATCTGTGCTCCCAGATGAACTCGAACGTTGCTCGTGTAGGCAGTCATCGTGATAGCTTCCTCTTTTATGCAAGCCATACCATACAACGGGGGGTAAGTACTCCACGCACTGCAAGGTTGCTCTTACGAAAAGAAGCAGTTCCGTATGGCATCATACTCAAGACTCGGGACCCGTGTCTCTTTGTCCACTGTCACAGATTGTGTTTGAAGTTCACCGCCAGCCAGTGGTCCCGTCCCATGGTCCTGCCGCGTTCATAATTGCCGCTATGTTAGGCGGTCAAGTTGAGTAGCAAAGCAACTGGCCTCTGGAAGCTCTAAGCAGAGCCCGCCTGAGCTACTACCTACCTATCTAGGTAGGTAGGTTATAGGTGAAGAAGGGAAGTGTGTACTCCGTACGTATGGACTGTTTGTATGTATTACAGTACAAGTCAGGATGAGGGGTCTCTTTCAGCCCACGCTCGCTTGCAGCATGTCAAAACACCACTAGCAAACGGCGTTCCTCTCCTCATGTTACCCTGGCTTAAATTTTGTACGGAGTAAGATATGTATTAAACGAATAAAAATCGTTCTCTTCTCAAGCTTTCTGTTCCCATTTGTCCGTCACCACACGTTTTATGTCAAGAACTCGACCCCACATAAGCACCACGCTCCGGCAGTTTGACCAGGGGCAGTTCTGCACATGATTGGTCGCCGAAAGGGGAACTCGGACAGTCTGAAACCAGCAATGTTTCGGCATCTTGCTCAAGTGGGCGGCCGAACCGACCTTAAGGAGGTCACGGAGGTCACGGACAGAGAACTCCTCTCTAGTCCAGGTGAATTCGATCACTGTCAACAACCACCACAGGGCTCTTTGTTCATATGCCTCTGAGGCCTCCTCACTCGCTCTTTTTACTTTTGGCACTAGTTGACATTGGCATGGTTATCGTGGGCAAAATGACCAACGCGAGAGTACCCCATCCCCTCAGGTTACGCTCATTTGGTACGTCCCAGCAAACTTTAGAGATAAATCCGTCTTGCCTGAAACTAGAGATATTTGGGAGGCTCCAAAATCGCTTCGGGCTACTCCGTATATTGTCAGCAGCCCCAGGTTGAAGCCGCAACATGGCGGCAAAGTATACCCCAGACCATTTGACCACACCGTAGTTCGTAAGTAGCTCATCTGACCCCGTCTGCTCGGGAACGGCCGGTCTCTCCAGCATTTCTCTTTGTCGCATGCCGTATGATGTATACTACTTGGGTATCATCAGATCCATGCTCAACCTATCGTTCTGGCCTTTGTTCTGGACCGCCTAAACACGAACCTTGTGTGTATCACAGACACAGACCCGCTGTCCAGGTCATGCGATGTCATCCAAAGGCCTCCGGTCAAACGTGGTTAGTTTTTCTTCTTTCCAACAACGCGTTGTTATCTGCATGGTTGGCAGCGTCGGCAATTCGATCAGAGTTCTCAGGACGGCTTCGACGACTTGATGATGCCGTCACTAATGTGCCGCACAGGTCGCGCCATGTTTCAAAAATCTCCCCGCATGGTCGAACAATTTAACGCCACGCCAACGCCAACACCAATGTCCAATAAATAATAAATGGCGCCTGGCGGTTATCGTTTCCCCAGCGATCGCGGTCCAGTATTGAATCCGCCATCTGAAACGCGCACGGCACTGTTATGAGAGCCAAATCGTTTGTGGCATTGGCGGGAACTGAAGTGATCCAATGCAATCCATAGGGTTGTCAACATGTCCACTTTCCCAACCAGCCTACTGCGTGGTTTCCCTTCGAACTGGAACTTTCGTAATGGGCTACGTTGATCTAGTCGTTGGCAAGGCTAGGCCCGAGTCAATCCCGCTCCACCATCTGTTTGGATAGATTGCAACCACATGAAGCAGCCGGGTCGGGATCGAGGATTTAGTTGGGGTGTATTCGGCGTCTTGCCGCCAGTGACACTTGTGCATAGCCACGTCCTTCCTCTCATTTCCGTGTATAAAAATAGTAGCTTCAGATGGAAATCATCGTTTCTAGACGCGGTTTGTCTCCATTGCCACATCAGGCATGTTTTGGAGGTTCCGCGGTATGGCAACTTTGCAATCCAGTCTCGAACGGGCTCGCTCTATCCAGGGACTTATGTTCGGTTCGGTTGTCGTGACTGACGCACAATATCTTCAATGACTTATCTCCTCGTTTGAAGGGGGAGTGCGATGAATCAGGCTCTACGGCGTCCAAGATTCGGGTTCTGGCGACTGACTTGCTGCCGTAGTTGCTTCTCATGCAATCAATGTACAACAAATTGGAAACTTCAAGTGCTCTCTCATCCGAATATGTTCCTGTCGCAATGAGATATAAGGGGGGGTCTAATGTACAAATTATCGTTGCGAGACCGCTGGCTCCATAATTTATCTGGACATATCAGCTGCTCTCGCCGCCCCCGCTTTCGTTAAACTGGGCAAAAACAGTAAGTTACGGAGTACATGTACCTTCTTATCCGCTTATGCGCCGAATCATGCCTCCGCTCGATATGGCAGTACCCAACCTGGGGCATCTTGCGTCAGAGAAATCACATCAACAAGACAGACGCCGTTGACTTACATTTGGAGCTATTGGCCCTCGACCTTCATATTTTGTGGGGAAAAGTATCCCACAAGCAATGGTCAAAGTCAAACATAATATCCAATATCTGCGGTTTATAATAGTTGATACCTTGCCGTAGTTACAATTCAAAGGCACATGCTCAATTTGAGGTACGTAAAGGCTTGCTACTAGCTCTAATAAGTTATACCTTTGCTGACAGACCAGGTCACGTGTGGAGTCACATGAAGGCTGCGTGAAGGTCACGTGCCTTGCATCCTGCAGCTCTCCAGATTGACTGCGAAGCTTCCTGCTAGTAAGTGAGTGAAATAACAAGCAACACAATGTCAAGGCCTTGTCAATTGAGTACCATTTGGACCTTGTGAGGCTGGAGACTTTCTGGGAGTTCGTCCCATCTCAAACGCCAACCGTTGGGTGGGACCTTGGATATCAAAAGCTCATCCATCAACGACAGACTACAGTGCAGCATGGACTCTGGCAACAAGCCCATCGTAAGCTTCTTGGGGCCTGTGGCCTCATACTCACACCAGGTAAGTACCAGGACCAGGACCTTATGAGGATACTATACCAGGAAGACAAACAATGCTAATCCGATGCGCAGGCTGTTCGGCAAGTTTTTCCCGAGAAAATTTGGGAATTGAGACCCGTGAATACCATTGATGGTGAGTCTCAATATCCGGGTGTCATTACCTGTTGACGCCTCCCATTTCTTCTTCCAGCATCTGATCAGAATATTGGAATGCCGCTGTAGATGTGTTCGACGAGGTCCAAGATCATCTGGTCACGGCTGGCGTAGTACCTTTCGAGAACTCGACCAATGGCTCCGTTGTCTTTACCCTAGACAACCTGGCCGATCGGAAGGGTCGGTATAAAGACGTCACTGTGGATGGCGAGATCTTTGTCGATGTCCACCACTGCCTACTTGGCCGCAAGAACCCCAATTCAAAACTGGATGAAGCCCACGAAGCTTCTGGAGCTTGCACTCCCACGGCCACAGACCCCGTTCCTTTGAAGCCAAAGTCGAAGCCACTCGGCAGTCTCAGCCATATTAGACGACTATACTCACATCCCCAAGCATTCGGCCAATGCAACGCTTTCATATCCACGTACCTCAAAGGCGTGGAGATTATCGATGTTAGCTCCACCAGCAAGGCCGCCGAGATCGTCAGTCAAGATGAAACTGGTACATGGGCTGCCATATCCAACCACCTAGCTCTGAGCCTGTACAGTCTTGACCTGTTGGGTAAAAACATAGAAGATCGTGAGGACAACACCACCAGATTTCTTGTGATTGGGACGAAACCCTCAGTTCCTAGTGATTGGAATTTGCGAAAGCAAACTATTGCGAAATCCGGCAGCAGATCGCTCGTCTCTTTCACGGTTCCTCATACTTCTCCTGGTGCTTTGGCCGATGTGTTGGGATGCTTTACGGAATCCAATCTGAACCTGACGAGCATAAACAGTAGGCCCAGTCTATTGGCGCCATTTCAGTACGTATTTTTCGTCGAATTCGAGGGACACAGGTACGACGATTCAGATGGTCGAGTGAAAGGGGCATTGGAGAAGATTGGTCACGTCGCCCAAAGCTGGCGATGGCTCGGGAGCTGGGAGAGATACCGGTAGACTGGCGATAATCTCGAACAGAAAAGAAAAGACGTCCTCGCAGAGTGTGAAATGCACATCAGCCTGATAAAGCCAAGGATGTTTCACTTTCGGTGGCCTTCGGTGAGCCGACGTTGATTAACGCCAGCTGTGATGAGCGTTGACAAACGTAGGCAGTTGGCCAGCCACGCGAGTCGAGTGTAAAAAGCAGCTGCTCTGTGAATACCGCGACTTTTTCTTGTTTATCTCCTTCATATTTTTTCCTCTTTCACTCGACTGCCTCCTGCTCCCCTCTTAACGGCCCAACTTTCTGTGCTCGCTTGCAACACATCAGGATTATCAGGACTAGCACATTTGGCTTCCTCGCGGTTTCAAAAATGGCCGTCATCGAATTTCATTCTAGAGATCATAAAGATCTCCTGGATCTGATTGATAAGCTGCGTGCAAGTGGTGTCAATCAATATGTCGCGCTTCCTGAGATCGTAGTCGTTGGAGATCAATCTGCGGGGAAAAGCTCAGTGTTAGAAGCCATTTCCGGCATGTCTTTCCCTGCCAAGGACAATCTTTGCACGCGATTTGCTACTGAGCTTGTCCTCAGGCGATCTACAAAGACTGGTGTTAAGATATCGATCATCCCAGCAGCAAGTTGCCCGGTTAACCAACGAGAGGTGCTGAGGCGCTTTTGCCCCGTCGTGCAAGACGGCGCTCTGGATCTTTCGCATGTAGTTGATGAGGCCAAGTCGGCTATGGGCATAAACGCGAGTTCCAAGGCCTTTAGTGAAGACATCCTACGTGTTGAGATATCTGGGCCCGAGCAGCCGCATCTCACCATGGTAGACCTACCTGGGCTTTTCCAGGCCGGCAACAGCATGCAATCTGACAGGGATTCTGAGACGGTGACTCGAATGGTGCTGAGCTACATGGAACGTCCAAGAAGCATTATCCTGGCCGTTGTTTCTGCCAAGAGCGACTTCGCATTGCAAAAGGTTACTCGACTTGCTCGTGGGCTAGACCCGAACGGAAATCGAACCATCGGCCTCATCACCAAGCCGGATACACTGGATGAAGGCTCGGAGAGCGAAGCTGCATATATACGCCTTGCTAAAAACGAAGATGTTCGATTCAAGCTCGGCTGGCATGTTTTAAAAAACCGTGATTACAAGATGACTCTCGACAAGACAACTTCTCAGGAGCGGGACGATGCAGAGGAAGCGTTCTTCTCTAAGGGACCCTGGGAAACACTGGATCGGTCTTCTGTTGGTATCAGAGCACTGAAGCCGCGCCTAAGCTGCCTTTTGAGAAACCAAATCCTGATTCAGCTGCCACACTTGGCAAAAGACGTCGAGGATAACATCAAAATATGCAAAGAGCAGCTTGAAAAACTGGGTTTTGCAAGAGAGAATGCTGACGAGCAACGTCGATATCTTATTCATATTAGCCAGACCTATTCTGAACTAATGAAAGCAGCAGTCGAAGGCTTCTATCACGACCCATTCTTTGGTAGCTCTCAGTCTGATGAAGGCTACCACAAACGTCTCCGTGCTGTTATTCAACGTCAGTTGACCGAGTTCAATGACGTGATGACCGAACGTGGATGCCGGAGGGAAATAATCGACCCGGAGGACACTTCATATGATGCAGACATTCCTTTGAGTGAGGACCAAGTGCTTAGATCTGACTATATCAAAGAAGTCGGAGAGCTCATAAATCGCAACCGTGGTTGTGAGCTACCAGGCACGTTCAATCCTCTAATAGTAGGCGAGCTGTTCTTCGACCAATGCAAACCGTGGGAGGGGATCGCTCAACACCTTTTGAAGCAGGTCTTGGCGTCAGTTTACCGGGCAAGTCATGCGATCGTCCATCATGTCGCTGTAGAAAGCACTGCCACAAAATTAGAACAGTTCATAAATTCGCATATTCAAGCTCTTGGTGATGAGCTGAACGCCTCGTTCAAAGACTTACTTCAACCTTACCAAAAAATCCACGCAATCACGTACGACGAAGCACTGACAGACAAAGTGCAACAGTCGCAGGCCGCAAGACGCCGCTGCAAGGTAGAGGCCAAGCTTGCCAGAGCATATCCGGTCGAGGATTTTGGGGCCCAGAAGGTGACAGCATCTCGACAGATACTCTTGGACATACTCACTTCGGATGTGGACGTGGGCATGAAGCTGTACGGTACTTCTTTGGCTGTGGATTACCTGGAAGCCTATTACAATGTAGCTATGCGTTGCACGAAATTTTATTTTGACGAGATTATCAGCTAACAAAAATGTAGTTGTCGCTGAAGAAGTTCATTGACGATACTAGTGCTTTGGGAGTAGAATGCTGCCTTCTTCAAAAACTGCGACATGTTTTCGAGCCTCGAGAGATTTATAACATGGACGAGAAGGTACTGCAGCATCTCGCCGCTGAAGACATGGAAGCAAAAGAGCAGCGTTCTGCATTGAAGGAAAAGCAAAGAATACTCAGCAGTTGCTTGTATGAGCTCAGAAGTTGGGAAAAACTTCATCCACATGCGAGAGGTACTTGAACGCGGTCGCAGCCCTCGGGGTGAGCCGGATTTCGGAGGCCAGATTGCAACTAACTCGTGGCAGAACCAAAGTCGTTTAAGAAGTTGACAAACAAGTTGATCAAGAGAGAAAGGTCCACAAGTGAAGGGTCAGAGTAGATTCAGATGATGCGGCGTGTTACCGTGGCGACGTCGACTAAGTAATCGACTTTGACATTTTGGGTGGAGCAAATCGAAAATGCGGTAAAAGCAGGTGCTATTTGGAGAGCACAGGGCATGACGAGGCGTTGAAGTTTTATTGGTTTCCAGATACTCGGGCTTTTTGGAAGTGTTTCAGGGCAGGATTGAGGTTTTCTTCCTTGGCGGTGAATATGACCGGGAGGTTGTATGTGGCCTTTGAAACCTGGACTACACCAACTACTTGCTGCTCTCGGGCTCAGGACTTGCTTGCTATGGGTGGATGGATTTAGCAATGATGACGACACCGGAAACAGAGACTCGTCGATACGATAGACCTCAACTTGATATGAAACTTGCCAACAATGTCCCCAGCAGCACCCCTCAGCTGTGATCCCCCCAGGCTTGCGGGTTATCCCTGTGAGAAGTCCAGCAATGGCCCATCTCCATCTAGTTCGTTAAAGTGTACGGCGGAGGGAACCCCCCGCATGCCACGCGAAAGCGATCGGTTGGCTCCAACGATGGCGTTGATGCGTGGCTATATCGGGTCGTCGGCCGTATCTTGACGAAACACGTGCCAAATGTGAGTGCAAGTTCGCCCGACTTCCGAAGCGTCTCAGCTACCTAGGTACCTAGGTAGTTAGTTGGTTTGACGATGTGGGGCTGATGACGATAAAACCAGAGATGGAACCCGCATGGTGCTCAAGTATTGTACCTACCTACCTAGGTAGGTACCTAGGTAGGTAATTATCGTACGGAGTAACTACCCGACATTGAGATTAGCGCAACGGGCGGTCGGCTTTTCAGGATTTTTAGATGTCAGGCAGTTTTTTCTCTTCATGACACAGAGAGCATGATTACAATAGGAGTATGCTGCGACGTGCCAATGATCCTCAAAACATGATGTCTGATATCTACCAAGGTTCTTTGAGGTGCCGATACTCCCATGCATGTACAACAAACAGGCACACAGGGCAGGGGGGACCGATGCGCGGCATTTTTGGAAGGAAGATTTCGGCAAGGTACATTAGATAGTTGTTCCTTCCCGCCGATATGCACCAACCCAGCCAACCACCAGGATGGCATCATGTAGGCGTTCAATGTTGTTCAATCTACATACCCAACTCAATACATGAGCGTCCTTTCCTCAACTAAATCATGCCCCCTTCTTCACCTCTTTCCAGCACGACTTGACGAGGTACTTGAAGAGTACTTCAAGGCCATCGGACAAACCGTCCGTTGGACCACTGACGAGCGGATGCGCCCCTCCCACTCTACGCCGCTGCTTTGCTGCTTCATGCTGAGAGATGGGCGCGATGGGGTGGCTTAGCCTGGAACCTCCCATGACGAAGTCTTTAATTAGCCATTGCCGTTGACGTGCCCCTCCTCCTTTCCATTGATGTGGCTTCAAGATCCAGTGTTCTAGCCCAAGAGCGGCTTAATCTCCAACGTGCGTCACGGTGATTTGATACTTTGGCAAAGCACAAACTTTTGGAGCGACGAAGCCGGCACCAACCAAATCTTCGAAATCTTCGAGCTAACATTGAATAGTGTTACGGCTTTTCTTGCAAAAATTTGGTGACGCTTGTTGTCTTAAAACCCAAGCACCCACCCCCGAAAGCAGACATTTCAGCTCTTACTCTTGCCTTCTCCTTCAAATTTACTGCAGTCTAATATACACACGCATCATGGCGCCTCGACCAATTTTCACTATTACGCACCCACGCGCGTGTTCCACTGCTTTTGAGCGGGTAAGTAATCGATGCTCGCAAGAGTTCTCCCACAGCCAGTGACAGGTCGAGATAACAGCGCCGGCCTCATGATTTTCTACTCCTCATTGCAGCTTCTAACAACATGGCTATAGGTATTTATGACCCGCAGAGACGAACTGGCTAGCCAGCATGAGCCCTTCGGCGACGCATACTACTTCGGTCCAGAATGCGTCAGTGAGCGCTTCAAGGACGATCCTGCCCGCCGTAAAGAGAGCGGCGTAGCAGATGCCACGTTCAAAAGCATTCTAGATGGATTTGACGAGGTGGCAAGACAGGTTCGCCTCTTCTTATATTGCAAATCTGGGTTCTTACACGATTTCCCTGTTTTTTTCATGTCATGACAGGCGTCGCGTCGCGTAAGCCCCCAAGAACAAGACTTGACCACGTCCTCACATCTTGATCTGGCTATGTTACTACAACTCGAGGTGTGATACCAACCGCCTCAAGTGAGGTAGAGACACAGTCGCCAAACGATCCAACATTTCAATTGTGACAGCAGCCTGTTTTAGTATTCCAAACCCTACTCGCGGTTCTTCAGCAGATATTTTTTAGGGGAATGATACTTACCATGGCATCCAGGGCAAACGCGTTTTCATCAAAGACATGGCCTATTATCTCTT
The DNA here is from genome assembly GCA_031753515.1 of Metarhizium rileyi. Lineage (NCBI taxonomy): Eukaryota > Fungi > Ascomycota > Sordariomycetes > Hypocreales > Clavicipitaceae > Metarhizium > Metarhizium rileyi. The sequence goes on along the minus strand of JAUKVO010000003.1, from coordinate 2,732,541 downwards.
TCCCGCCCCTGGCGAGAAGGCCGAAATCGCTAAATCTCTTGGAGGCGGTGAGGAGCCAAACAATCCCACAGTGATTCCCTTCGACGTGCTCAAACAATTTCACTTCACTTTTCTCATCCGGCACCCCCGTCGTTCCGTCCCTTCCTACTGGCGATGTTGCATTCCGCCGTTGAGAGAAGTCAGTGGTTTCGACTACTTCTTGCCCAGCGAGATGGGATACGAGGAGCTTGCCAAATTCCTAGCCTGGGCCATTGAGAGGGGCCTCGTTGACCAAGATCGGCTGACAGTTGTGGATGCGGATGACCTGCTGGATAATCCAGAGGCCATGATTCGCAAGTACTGCGAGAGAACAGGGCTTGAGTTTGATCCTAGTATGCTCAAGTGGAATGACGCTGATCAGGAGCATGCGCAGAAGCTGTTTGCAAAGTGGAATGGCTTTCATGATGATGCTCTGGGAAACAGGGAGCTCAAGGGTAGAACACACGCCCAGGTATGTCCTGATACAAGACAAGTGCTACGTAGTATCTGGCCCTGGAGGCTGACCAAGCGTAGAAAACACTGACCGTCGAAGCCGAAAACAAGGACTGGGAAGACAAATACGGCAAAGAGGCCCAGCGAATCATTCGTGAGACTGTCGACGCCAATATCCCCCATTATGAGTACCTGAAGCAGTACTGCGTCAAGTTAGAATCATGAGTTTGATACTAAGCGCATGGGGAAAAAAGGAAAACGGTCATGAAATTACAAGGACGCAGATTGCTTCTGGGCATATACTCGGGCGAAAGTATGATTTTACATAAGGTACATGGACGGCCAGTAGCCTCTACCTGTTCGTACAATGAGATTCCAGCAGCAGTCAAGTCTGCTCTTGGAATCGGACACCGTCCCGAGCCTAGCCACTGGCTCTTTGTTCATTTCAGGTCGCTCTGACGACTAGTTATTATTCTCCCCCCACTGGCCGCTTGATGAAAGCCGGGCACAACCATCTCCCGTACCTGGACATGCAAGATTCGTCTTTGATTCGTAGTTTAGACGCAGACTTCTCTAGGCCGTAGACTTCGCCTCCTCTCCAGACGTGTACGCTGGCTTCTCAAACAGCTCGTGTGAGACATTTTTTGACCATTCCTCCGCATACTCCTTATCCTGGTCGTTGGACCAGCTAATTGAAACCTGCACCAGATCAGCTTGCCCCTCAGCTTGTCCCTCAATTTGCCCTGTAGCCAAGGTTCTTGGCCTAACTTCATTTCCGTTCCCTTGACCAGCCAAAACAGCCGCCATGTCGGCGATCGAGTTCGTCTTCTGTGCGTTCAGGGCAATTCCTCTCTCAGCTTTGCTCCGTATCGGCTGGTAGTTGTTCCCCTTGACCTTTTCCTCGGCAATCTTCTTCTTGTCGGCGGCGGTAAATTCTCGTGGCGACTTGTGTCGGAAGTCGTCGGTCCATGACACCTCGTGCAGGTGTTTCAATTCGCGTAGTTTCTGGTACACGGAACGCCCGACGGCGCCTTGGCCCTCTGGAAATCGAATCAGAGCCATTGGCGACCAGTAGTCTTTTCGAAGCTTGGCCGGCTTGGTCTTCTTGCCATTGAAGGGCAGCTGTTTCAGGGCGTGGAATCCCTTCACGGTATATCGTCAGCATTAGAGGACTGAAATGGCTGGTCCACTGAGTAGACGAATTGGGCGACATACATCCAATTTGTCTTCAAAGGAATAGACTATCTGGTCTGATCTCCTGTGTCGAAAGACCCAGATCTTCTCCCCGTGACCTGCTGGCGCGTCGAAGCCCTTTTGTCGTCCCGTGTGCGCTTGACGAAGGCATGTGCGCACTACGCCTGACCATTGGCCGACTTGAGGCCTTGGTATCGTGTTCATCGTGGTTGTGGTGTTGTGTGAAAGGCTAGTTTCGAGATGAACGGCTGAGCTGGAAAACCGATCGTTTCTCCTGCTGGTGAGCAGTCATGTGACCTTGCAATTGAGGAAGAACAAACCAAGTTGATTAGCGAGGTACGTACCCTGTAACTAACGGTCCAGTCCGATGTTTCAGTGGGGCCATCAGGTGATGACAAGGTGTCGCTGTCCAATGAGAGGGACGTCACCCCACCTATAACCTATGCACGCACTGAAAGCATGACTCCCCAGTGACATCACGAAGCCTGGCCTCTCCAAGCTTCTGGTAGCTTCTGGGTGCATATGGAGCTTTCCAGGCGGATCCGAGCAGCTTCCAGCTTTTGCCAGGTTCGTCTCCCACGACAAAGAAGCTCTTTCTGATTCCAAACAAATTCTGACTGGCCCACCATACCGCCAGGATATATTTCATCCTGCAAAGCTGTTCGCAGCTCAGTATCCTTTCTTCATTTTTCTCTTCTTGCAAAACACAAAACTTTGGCGCTCTCGCTCTTAGCCCACCCACCCTTTGGTGCCCAACTTTATGCGTCGCAACAGCCCAGAAGAGGCCTCATCAAGCTGAGCTTCTCACGCCACACACAAACACACAAACACACCTTTTACCATCTCTCGCAGAACTAAATACACGAACCACAATGACTGCCCGAATGGATTTTACCGACCGGGCGCAAAAGGCGGTCGAAGACGCCATGGCTTTGGCTGAGCAGTATGCACATTCGCAGCTTCTTCCAATTCATCTTGCTGTCTCATTGCTGGAGCCACCAGCCGACCCGTCAAAGGACCAGCAGAATGGTCCTCAGAACACTACCATCACACTTTTTCGACAAGTTATTGAGAGGGCACACGGTGACCCTCAACTATTTGATCGTGCTCTAAAAAAGATGCTTGTTCGACTACCCAGTCAAGATCCCCCACCGGAGCAAGTTTCCTTGTCACCCTCCTTCCATGCTGTCTTAAGGAAAGCAATGGATTTGCAGAAGGTTCAAAAAGACTCCTACATCGGCGTCGACCATCTCATTACTTCCCTTGCCGACGATTCCTCAATGCAGGCGCCTCTCAGAGAAGCCAGCATTCCAAAACCCAAGCTGGTCCAAGATGCTGTCCAGGCCATTCGAGGCACTAAACGAGTGGATAGCAAGACCGCCGACACTGATCAAGAAAATGAAAACTTGGCCAAATTTACCATCGATATGACTGCCATGGCCAGAGACAAGAAAATCGATCCCGTCATTGGTCGTGAAGAAGAGATTAGACGAGTGGTTCGAATTCTGTCTCGGCGTACAAAGAACAACCCTGTTCTGATCGGAGAACCTGGTGTCGGTAAGACTACTGTCGTCGAGGGGCTTGCCCAGCGAATAGTCAACCGAGATGTGCCCGATAACCTGAAGCACTGCAAGTTGCTGTCTCTCGACGTTGGCGCACTTGTTGCTGGCAGCAAGTTCCGTGGCGAATTCGAGGAGCGTATGAAGGGGGTCTTGAAGGAGATCGAGGACTCCAAGGAGATGATTGTGCTCTTCGTCGACGAAATCCACCTGCTCATGGGCGCTGGCTCTTCTGGAGAAGGTGGTATGGACGCTGCTAATCTGCTTAAACCCATGCTTGCTAGAGGACAGCTTCACTGTATTGGTGCCACCACTCTGGCCGAATATCGAAAATATGTTGAGAAGGACGCTGCCTTTGAACGTCGATTTCAGCAAGTCATTGTCAAAGAGCCCACCATTCCCGAAACAATTTCAATCTTGCGAGGTCTCAAGGAAAGATACGACAGACACCATCGTGTTACAATCCTTGACAGTGCTCTAGTTGCTGCCGCCAATCTTGCAGCTCGATACCTCACATCTCGACGAATGCCCGATTCCGCCATTGACCTTGTCGATGAAGCGGCAGCTGCGGTTCGTGTCGCCCGGGAGTCTCAGCCAGAAGTCATCGACTCTCTTGAGCGCAAGCTGAGGCAGCTGATGATTGAGATTGCAGCATTGGAAAAGGAAAAAGACGAAGCCTCTCAGATTCGTCTTCAACAAGCCAAGAAGGATGCCAAGAACGTTGAGGAGGAGCTGGAGCCTTTGCGAGAGAAGTACAAGAACGAGATCAAACGTGGCGAAGAGATTCACGAAGCCAAACTGAAGCTCGATGAGTTGGAGAAGCGTTTGGAGGATGCGATGAACGCGGGTGATAATGCAAAGGCTGCCGACATCAAGTACGGCGCTATTCCTGAGCAGCAGCTGACAATTAAAGAGCTCGAAGCTCGCAAGGCTGCCGCGGATGCCGCTCTCAATGCTTCTGGTGGCGAAGCTGCAACTGCAATGGTCACGGACATTGTCACTTCCGACCATATCAATGAGATTGTGGCTCGTTGGACTGGCATTCCTGTCACTCGACTCCGAACCTCTGAGAAGGAGAAGCTTATCAATATGGAGAAGGTGCTTGGAAAGGTTGTGGTTGGTCAAAAAGAGGCCGTCAATTCTGTCGCCAATGCTATCCGTTTGCAACGATCTGGACTTGCCAATCCGAACCAACCCCCTAGCTTTCTCTTCTGCGGTCCGTCTGGTACGGGTAAAACTTTGCTCACCAAGGCCTTGGCCGAGTTTCTCTTTGATGATCCAAAGTCGATGATTCGATTTGACATGTCCGAGTATCAAGAGCGGCACGCACTCAGCCGCATGATTGGTGCTCCTCCCGGATATGTTGGCCATGATGCCGGTGGTCAGCTCACAGAAGCGCTGCGGCGCAAGCCGTTCTCGATTCTGCTGTTCGACGAAGTCGAGAAGGCCGCCAAGGAGATTTTGACCGTGCTCTTGCAACTCATGGATGACGGAAGAATTACCGACGGCCAAGGTAGAGTTGTCGACGCCAAGAACTGCATAGTGGTCATGACTTCCAACTTGGGTGCCGAATATCTCACTCGACCAGGCACCAAAGAGGGCAGGATTGACGGATCAACCCGCGAAATGGTCATGAGTGCTCTCCGCAACTACTTCCTCCCTGAATTCTTGAACAGAATCAACTCAGTCGTCATATTCAACAGACTTACCCGGAGGGAAATTCGCAAGATTGTTGATCTTCGTATCAACGAGATCCAGAAACGTCTGGAGGATAATGGACGCAAGGTCAAGATTGACGTCTCAGAAGAAGCCAAAGACCACCTGGGCAACGCCGGCTACTCCCCTGCCTACGGTGCTCGGCCTCTTGCCCGCCTGATTGAGAAGGAAGTCTTGAACAAGTTGGCCATCCTCATTCTACGAAACAACGTTCGCGATGGAGAGATTGCTAGAGTGGAACTTGTTGATGATAAGATCACGGTTCTGTCGAACCATCCTGACAGCGAGATGAGTGATGATGATGACATGTTGGATGATGATGAGGACGACGCAGTTGAGGAGTTGGTCGGCGACGATATGGACGAGGACATTTACGATTAGTTGAAAGCGGCAGAAGTAGTACGATTAGGATTTTAACATACTCCAGGCGTTGGGGAATCAGGGATTGCGCAGGGGCATGGCACTTTTTAAATTGATTGATTTGGAATGAAACCCCTTAGATTCACTAGACTCATAATGACTTGCTCCCATCACATGTGAACACGTTCCGTCGTCAAGTTCTCAATGTCCAAGTCGTGAATGCAATACCAATGAAAGACAGGAGGCATGTGTATGTACATGACACGCACATAATCAATCCAGCTTCAAGGCAAGCCCGGCAATACAGCATCGTCAGCTACCCATCCAAAGGTCATCCATGGACATGGTCCAGTCTACGTCTTGGATAGGATCCGAGGGATAGGGTGCCGGCTAATGATGGGTGAGTCTGGCTGAGGCGTCGACACCTATGCTAAGTTGCGCGGTGGCTGGAATGGCGGCACGATGGCTTTGGAGGGGGACGTCCAGACGATTTGGACGACCTTGCTTGATGCTTTCCAGCTCTTGCTCGAGTTGTTCTCGCTTGCTTTGATGCCGTTTGAAATCACATGCAGTCAGTGAGACGTCACACACGGCTCGGGCGACGAGGTATGGAATGTAACCCTTGATGACGTCGACTCTGCACACGGCACGACGCAGTATTACCAGTTCTGTCATTCTTTTCCTCCAGGAATGTCATGTAGTCTTTGGTCAGCTCGTAGATGAAAGATAAAACTCCACCTTTGTTTTGCCTCTATAATAATGCTCTGGTTAATGCTGAAATGCGCACGACACTATACCTGCGCAGAGCAGTCCTGCTGTCAACTCCAACTCTCCCTTTACTTGTCCTTCTTGCTCTCCATTTGTGCCTCACTGCTCATCCTTCCATGGCCTGATACTGCAAATACAGCAGCCAACTTCCACAGTACCCACGCAAACCCCAGCGCCACGGCTGCCGCAGTTCCAACCCCAACCAACGAAGCTCCATGTTCCTTTAGAACTGGCACTGAGATTGATGTCATGGTCCTGTTTCCCGAAGTAGGCTGTGGCGTGGCATGCCAGAACACTGTTCTTTCGCCAAACAGCCCATCGTACCCCAACCGAGTCCTGTCAAAGGGGTTGTTGGAAAAGTCGGCATCAGCGGAAGACTCGCATGCCCAAAACACGGCGGGATAAGGAACCTCAATGTCGACCTTGCCGCTCACAGACGGTTCAAGGTAGCGAAGATGCAGAGGCACCTCAGCTGTCCAAGTTTCTGGCTCATTGGAGTTGGCGTGGGGAGGTGCTAGTTGCAGCAAGACTCTGGAGCCCCAGGTTTTCGTGGTAAACACCGGCGCCTCCAAGTCGACGGGAAGGCTTGTGTACCTCAACCCTGTCAGGTTCTTCGATGCTAAGAAAAGTTCTTCGGCGAGTTGATATCTATCGGCGAAAATTGCCCTGGGGAGGGTCAAGTACGCATAGATACCGCATTCGTTGTCTGTGAGCGGCGGTTGGTTCGAGCTCAATTTCAATTGCAGAGTTGGATGAAGGCCCGTCGGAAAGATGAATTGAGATGAGAAGGCAACATCGCCTACACGATGTCGCGATGCGAAACCAAAAAGTGTTCCAGAGGGCTTCTTCTCCTCCCCGAGAACAGTGAGCATGCCAGATACTCCGATTTCGTGCGGTTTTTGGTTAGGAGCTGTATCTCTACAAAAGATTCCCACTTCAGTTCTCCTGTTGGATGACCTGAGCGCACTGATGCTTTGCTCGACCAGCGGTGACAACGACGACAGTCTCAAAATTTGGAGAGTCGAGTCCCAGGAAATATACAGGTTTACGGCGGTGGACAAGGCCTCGACCTGGCTATGGCAAACAGAGTCTTCCTCTGAACATATTTCTTTAGTAGCCCAGTTGATGAAAGTTGACATATCCTCGAGTGCTTGGTGGAAGGTGGCGGTTGAAGGATTGATAGGTTGCCCTTCGCCACGGCTTGTAAACGACTATAGTGTCGTCAAGTCAGACGATGAGGAACTGGAGAGGTTAACTATGGCAATGACGAACCTCAGCTGACATGCAGTCTATTGAGCCAAAGGCTTGTAGAGCAGTGCATAGTTTCAATCTGCAAGTCAATTAACATTTTGCATTTGGACGGCAGATGGGTCAAAAACAAAGCCTTTCACTTACTGGTCATGCTCAGCATTCTCGCCAGTCGGAGTAAAGAACACATGGAGACCTGGCGAGAGCCGGGACGTGAAGGGTTCTACCGTGTCGTATGTAAATGGGCTGGCCCACCGAATGCTAATATCTCGGTATTGCTGGAGGAGGCTGGCAAGTCCCGTTGGTAGTTCATCTACACCAACAGTCAACCTGGTCTCTCGGATCGTCTTTACCGAGGGCCCTTGAAGATGATTGGCGTTGACCTCGAGGAGCTCTGGATCCACCTCTATCCCTTGGGGATGGACAAATGTGATTCTCTCCTTCATTCTGCTCCGACACGCGTTCCCCTGGATCGCAACGATGCAGAAGTAATAAGGGGGTCGATGGCGGGTGTTTTGGCAGCAAGTGAGCAAACCGCGGCCAAGACGAAAGGCAACTGTCTCGAGACGAACGGGGCAGGAGAAAAGGGACAAAAGCCAAAAGGGGGACCGAAATGATGGATGGATGTGCGATGTGCCTGACCGATATGCAAATGGGTGGACACAGCCGTGGTGGTTGAGCCGGCCGACAAATAACTAAGTTGCTAGAGTTATTGCTGCCTTGTCCTTGTCAACAGTCAAACAGTCAACATTGACGGCGGGTGGGACCCAGTTTCTGGAGGTGGTTGAAGTGACAAGTTCTGGGTGGGGCCTGGTGGGGCCAGCAGATTGACGGCAGCTGATTGGCCGTCATGCATGTGGCCCCCGATGGCGACTTTGCCGTCAGCACATGTGTGCTGGCAGCTCAATGTCTGTCTGCTTGTCAGTTGCTGTCTGGCTCCCCAACGGCAGCTAAACTTTGGTGGCTCCAGCGGGAGCAGTGGGTCCTGATGTAACTACATGTTCTCCGTACCCAGGTTGTCCATCAATAGCTGACTGGACCAGACGTTCAACAAGGCACCAAGCAGAACTTGGGCGTCGACAGAGAACTTGGAGATAGGTTCGAGGTCGTCTCATCAACTTACTCACTTTGAAGTACCCGTGATAGTACACATACCTCGGCAGCCGGACAGCAAAAAAAAAAAAAAAACGCCCACGTAAAATACCTCGATGCTTACCCCTAGGATAGAGACCTAGGTACCTAGGTAGTTAGTTTCGCGCCGTTGCCTCGACCCCCTTTCGGCGACCGGGAGCCCCACAGTCTAACCGGTTTGGGGACCGAAGATCCTCAGAGATCCAGTTGACTGCGGACGACCAGACCATGTTAGAACATTCATCAAAACTTGGGCACAGCAGCACGTCTGGCAATGTCCCATCCTTTGCATTAATTTCTCCATAAACAGCCTCCTCAGCGTCTAGTTTCTCACCCGATATCTGCCTCAAACAAAGTAACCGCGGGTTTACCACAACTGGGATGCATCTACGATGATTGTGGTCGTCCTCGCAGCATTCCTCTGGTCCAATAACGGCTCACATGTCCCCTCGAATGGACTGGCATCGTAGAGACCAGACGTCATCTATTCGGGCTCTGAACCTTATTACAGAGGCTGCAACCGCAGGAACAGCACTATGGGTGACCAGCAGCCCTATTACACGATCCGGTCTCGGAGACCCGCGGGTGCCAATGGTGTAGGCCAAGGCGAAGTGTCCGTATGTTTCTCCTCGTACTCTATTCTTGGAGCATGTTGACTTCTTTCAGACGGACCTGACGTTTTCTCTCTTCTAAGCATATATGTGTGCCGGTCGATAGATTCGTAAGATCAGCGACACATGACATCAGCCGTACCAGTTATCACGTGAAACATATTGGCGCTTTTGCTCAAAGACTCGAAGATGTTGGTTCATCCACTCAAAAAAAACCTCTCAGAATGTGCCTCGCCATGTTGAGAGACTAACAGCAGACTCTTTAGTCGGCGACACGCGCCTTTCCAAACAGAAGTCGCTCTTCGCAAAGATATAAAAAGGTTCGGGCTCTTCTGTTACACTGGGGCTGTGATGATCTTTTTGTTCTTCCTGAATTGGAAGACCTCGAAAGGTGTTTGCGGGAGGATTTTGCCTTTGGAACTGACATATTTGCTATACCGTCAGAAAACTCGCATTTGGAGCTGATGATGCGAGTTGGCCAATTGATCAAGGAAGATGAATCACAAGATACTCTGTTCCTGATTTATTATGGCGGACATGCTAGGATTGATGACTCAAGGCAAAGCACTTGGTGCGCGTGAGTACTGACTGCACCAAACGCTCACATGGCGTAATTTAAATTAAGACTCACACATAATTTAGGACTCGAGATGCAGAATCCCCCTGGTTACAGTAAGTAAATGCCGACTCTGCTGAATGGTTCGAAATCCTGACATCCCATTCTTAGATGGTCTGCAATTCAGACACTGCTTGAGCGATCAAAATCAGATGTTCTTATCCTTCTCGATTGCTGTGCGGGAGCCGCAAGTGCAACCTTTCCCAACGGTGACAGTATCACCGAGACGATTTCGGCTTCAAGTTGGGATGCCATAGCTCCAGACCCAGGACGATACTCCTTCACCAATGCTCTTATTGAAGTACTGCAAGAATGGCGGCTACGAAGCTTCTCCGCCGCCATGCTTCACGCCGAGGTCCTGGCGCGCCTCAAGCATCCTCGTCCCATCACGATCAATGGAAAACACTTCGAAGCACGGTCAACCCCTGTTCACTTCATGATGACAGCCAACCACAGAGCCCCTAGTATTGAGATGACACGGCAGCTTTCATCCGAGGAGCCCGTGGAATCGATAGTCTCTCATCACGCTCCTTCGTCAACAACAGGGCGGGCCGCGGACTCGAGGGATCCTATTGCCACTGGTCTTACTACAAGCGAGCCGAATCAAGATGTACCTCATGTAATGATATCGCTGGCGTTGGAAGATGACCAGCGTCTTGACATAAATGCCTGGGAGCAGTGGTTGGGTGCTTTTCCCGCCATGGCAAAGTACGTCAAGGTCCAAGGCGTCTTCAAAAGCCATTCGACCATGATGCTCCTCTCCATGCCCATCATGATCTGGGACCTTTTACCTGAAGACCCTGCGGTTTCATTCGTTGCATTCATTCGTTCCAACAATCTAGCTATTGAGAGACAACAGCAACAAGTCCAGCGCGTGGTTGTTCCATCTTCCTACCAGCAGCGCCAGGGAGGACTAGTCAGTGACGCATCATCTTTCACTACTGTCGTATCAGGAACAACATTTGCTCCCACGGAACGTGTGTCTCTTCAGTCTTCACCCGTGGAATCAGCATACGGTCCCTCGTCAAGGGAGCCCGCTTATGGAAGTTCGGGCATTGCCTCTGCTATTCAATCGCCTACGCCAGGAAGCTCGCCTTCTCCTTCATCTTCAACCCATGGTGGTCTCCAACGTCTAATGAGACCAGTGGCTTCTAGCACATCGCTTAGATCTATGCAAAGACAGACAGGAAGAAACCCCACGGACAGTACTAACCCTATGTTATTGCGGCAAATGATTTTGAATCAGCAACAATCCATGAGAAGAACCACTTTCGGAGACAACGCACCCGAGCCGAAGAAGTTCGCAGCCCACGTGGAGCGACGGCTAGAAGAGTACTATCAACATGAGCCGCTGCCAAACGATGCCCAGAGTGCTTTTCTAGCGTCTAACTTGGGCATCGAGCCATGGCATCTTGAAGTCTGGTTCCATCACCGCCGAGACAGGGATTCCATATCCAATAAGATTGCCACTATGAAGGTCAAGGATGTTGTATGTGAAGTTAATAATGGTCCCATAATGATCCTGCCTGCCGACCTGAACCGGCTACTCGAATTCTCCTTGCCGGCAGACACATTGCTGTTTGATATCAGATCGTGCACTGAATATGAACGGTCACATATCTACGGAGCAATTCATCTTCGCGCTCCAAAAACTTTCCTCCAATCCGCGCCCCTGGAACTGGTTAAACTATCTATCTCCGACGAACAAGGGAGAAGAAGATTATCACAATGGCACACGGCCAGATGCATCGTATTTTACGGCCGCGGGCTAGAATCTCCGTGGCAGTGTCCCGCTGCCGGGCTCATTACTCGAAAGTTGCGTGAACTTGGCTGGTTGGGAAAATGTTTCATCTTACGCGGTCATTATCGAGAATTTAGTCAGACTTTTGACAGCTATATTGTCGGGACAAAGATGTCGCATAACGCCAAAGACTGGGTTAGCAATCAAGCGACAACTCTAACGACGGAATTGGATAGGGAAATGATTGAGGAAAAATATTCGCTGTGGTTAGATCATGTCGAGAACGAAGACCAAACACGACCCCTATCCACGCTTCCTACGCAAACTCCAGAGCGATCTGAAGCACTGGAAATCCAGGAAAATAGTCTGGAGTCTGAGTTTAAAGCTCGCTGTGGAGCCCTATTCAGAAAGGTAGTGAATACTCAACAGAGTAGTGTGGTCGGGGATGAAATTGAGGCCAGGGCCAGCATGGTTGAATATCTCGACCGTGGATTGGAGAAGATGCGTTCCCTGCAGGCTTTTCCAACAAGTACATTTCCTCCTGGTCAATCAAAAGTACCCTGTGAGCACTACGACGAAGGGAACTTTCGCAAGCAGCGAGAGCAAGATTTTGAGACGGAGTATGTCGAAGTAACTAAAGATGAATCCACGCAAGGAACTTCGCCATCCCAGACCCCAGGCTCCTCGGAGCTGAACTCAACAAGAAATATTGCAGTCGGGCGCGGAGAGACTTCGTTGAATAAGACGCTGCGACGATGAAACTCTACTTGACGTGTTGCGCAACGTGGTTGATCTTTGGGCACAGTTAGGAATGGGCACGCTACTGGCAATACTTTGAAAGCGCTCCGGGTTGATATTTCGTGTATTCCTCAATGTCACCCTGTCTAAAAGAAGGGCCGGTTCCTCATATCGTATCTTTGCGGAAGGGACACAGAGAAATTCAAACGAACGGAACTGAAGGATACTTTGACTGGAAGTTTTGCGAGAATGATTCCAGGAGAGCCCCATCTCCTACATGGATTCTTTCCCACCTCGCTCGCCACTCTTGGCCCCCTTTTAGATCCGATTATCCGCCTTGCCGTGCTCCAGTCAATGCTCCCTTGTGACGCAGCATATACTGCACGACGTCTCGCGCACCGGCAGACACGATGTTTCTCAAGACGCAGCCGTCTTCACGTCAATTTATTGGTTTCCGGTGCCGGGTAGTAATACGTTCCACGTTTTTAGTTTCGTGCTCGTACGACTCGATTGCCCGGGCCACTGACGGTTGGTTCTGGGCCGCGTCCGCATTGAAGCAGGCGTACGATTTCTGGCAAGCTATATTTATCCGTCCCAGCTATACGCTGGTATTTTGCAACGTCCAAGCAGGCGAGGCGAGCGAGGCTCTCGATACAGGTGTACGCGTCGTGCGTGGCGTGTACTATTTCAAAATCAAGATAGTTCGAAGCACAAAATCACAGCTCAAATCTATCACGGCATTTGTATGAAACCAGGAACATGAGCCACGAGGTAGCCCCCGGTGTAGCTGTCTCCAGACTGCCTCTCCCCCTTCGAGTGGCCTTACAGCCGCAGGCGCAGACGGCACCACGGACGATGACGCCAGCAAAAAGACGAGCGTTATGCGACAAGCATGTCACGGCGTGAATTCGTGCAGGCAGAGCATCCGACGTGCCGTGGCATAAGCTGCCGGTCCTGCTAGCCTTGTGCCCTGGCGTTTCCAGCCGTGTGACTTTGCCGCTCCGCTCACGAGGAATGGCACATGGCACTACGGCGTACCAAGGTCGAAACCGAGAACTCCCTGTGCTGAGCGAGCGAGGCACGGCCGTGGGTGTATATCTCCTTTGGAAGGTGTGGTCACACGATGGCGATGACGGTGTTTCGAACAGTCGCGTTGCAATCTGTGCTCGACAGAGCGAGAATCGCGACTACACCGATATCTATGCCGCCGCCGCCGCAGTCTACACGGACCACACTCGCGAGTAGTCCGTTTCCACGAACAAGAAGCCACAGTGACGCCCATGATAGCTCAGACACCGAAAAAAAGCGCAATAAAGGGACAGCATCAGCTACGATGTATCTGCACGATAATCGCCAGACAGCAGCGTGGCCTGCATCAGATCACAGCAGACGAGACAGCCTGCCTGCCGGACACGGAAAACACCGCGCAGTATATGAGCCCCCGTCACACGACGACGCCGATTCCGTGGCCAATGTCTCCCACGTAGGCTTCCACAAACCACGCCACCACGCAAACCCGTATCTGCTTCTCCGTCCCAGGGGCCGTCATACCCATCCCTCCGGCCTGTCCTGTGAGCTCGTGTGAAGAAGAGGAGAGAATCGGTACGACGAGAAAAAAAGAACCCACCTCGACTGCTGAAGGGGGCCAAAATGTCATCCCCTTGTGAGACGTTGCACGGAGATACACGAGGCAGATACCGGTGTCGTACAAAGGACAAGCCTGGGCTCTTCAAGAGCTCGACTTGCTCCACGGGCAGGGTAGCAGGACGCTGGTCTGCGGAAGCACGGTAGTCGGAGTCTCTGGGAAAAGTTCTTCTGTTGCATCTTCATCCTTCTTGGAAGCATTCATCAACGAAAACTGCACGGATTGCACTTGAGCCGTTCAGTATACCATAATATGGTTTCGGCATGTAGATACACACAACTCACATGAGATGAGACTGCTAGATTGTGGCATTGGCGTTGTATTGCTCCGCATGGCAATTAGTTTGGCCATGCCGTTGCAACATGGACAGTACAACTGCAATTTGATATGTGTCCAGCTATACCAGTATTCCTTGCTCGCATTGGCGAATGATTCGTTTCGTTCATTTCGTCTGTAACAACAATCCTTCATCAACACGTCATTCTAGCAAGTAATAATTGACAAAGGATTTGAAGTACGCCAGACTACACCCTCGTCTCTCATCCGTCCCGTTCTGCCATCCTTGAAATTCCAATAGGCCGCAGATGGTGCTTGATAGTAGTTGGTTAGATGCTCTTCATCCGTGTACTATGCATCGCCAATCGCATCCCCCTCTGATCACTACCCCTACGATGCGCAAGGTTGTATTTCGACTCGCATTTCCCCCGAACCAGGCATATGTAGCGTTGAAATGCGTTATGCAAGTGGCGTTAGGTGAGTTGGTCACCAAGGTGGACATGTAATAGAGCCTCAATAGAGTCAAGGCAGGCAATGGACGCCATCGTCCTTGCTCGTTGTCATTGCATCTCGCCCTCTGGTGAGTTGGTGTTGACACCAGAAGGACTTGGATAAACTCGCGAGCATATCAACGTGTGGAGACTGATTCAGCCTTAAAGATGCGGTGACTTCATCTCATGATTCCAGTGTTTCGGCCTTGAAAATGCTTCAATTATAACGACAGTATGGTCTTTGCTGACGCGGGCCGATAGAGGTCGTGCTGCATCGAGTCAGTCTCGTGGAGGTGTAGCACTCCATACCATCGGAATCGAAATCGACCAAAGGAGACGGAGATAGTTAGTATCTGAGTTCTGACTAGCGAACGCCACTGCGATGTCAGCCGCCGCATGCTTCAGAGGGGAAAAGGATCCATTCCCACAAACACCGCTCACTGGTTTCAGGGTCAAGCGGCTCCGAGAAACATTGCCATTGCCATGCTAGGTTGATGATGGACCCGCTGCGCGGTCACGGGTACGTACGTGCCTCCTCATTCAAGCAATGAGTCGCAATCTAGCCGGGGTTGCTTGAACGACGCCAGCCCCTGTCCCACTCCAGCCGACCTTGCGAGCCATTTCTTGAGCTGTCAAACACACGCAAGTGGAGTTCTTGTGTGCAATAACCGGCCCTTTCTCTCCCTTTGTTCAGAAGTGCCGGGATCCTCTGAAGTTATACCGTGGACATAGTCGCCTTGTACAGAGTATTAGCAGGATGGATAAAGCGAAAAATATCTTCGCAGGGGGCGTGCCCTTTTGAGCCCTTGCAGCTCTTTGCTTCGACACAATTTCTTGTCATCCCACCGGGTGTGTTACTGTAGATCGATTTGTATGCATATTCCCGGACACCGCCAGGGCGGTCACGGTGGACTCCTAACCTTGTGCAGGTTTGATGGTGTCGGGTTCAAAGTCTTTGTTGATCCGCCACTTGAGGCATTGCCGCTGAACATAGATAGAGCTTGCTTGTTGACGTGAGGCTGGAATTGGATTGTGGCAAGGCCCTCCCTGTGCAGAGTAGTGTCGCGTAATGACAGGCCCATAAAAGAGGTAACTATGTGATGCCCGTTAAGATCGGGATATGGGGTAACTATTGTCGGATGAGTCCTGGAGAGGTGAAGGCCTGTTTGCACGAACGGTTCCAATTTAGATGTTAGCCTTGCGCAAGAGGACCCGGATGTATGCATCCGTTCAGATCGCATTGAGATGAGTTGGATGTCGTGGGAGTAACAGCCATGTACTCCGTACTATTGATACATTACCTGTTGGTTGGACATAGGGCCAAAAGGCACACATTCAATAACTCGCTCGGCACATGGAACATGTAACCAACTATGCTCAGTATACTCCCTAATCGCGCTCTGTCCTTTTGCGGCAGATTCTGGAAGCTTGGGATTCCCTGCTAATCTGGCAACCTGGCAGCCAAAATGCTGGATAGAGTTTGACACGAGTTATCAGCTCAGCGCAGGGTGTATTGGGCTCATCGAGGCCGGAGATAACGCTAGCATTATGTGTGGGTTGGCCATACTGGTCGACTAACTTAAACCGTCACGAATTGGTCCCACCAGATCTGGTGAGCAGAAATTGTTGATCGAACTTATGTGGACGGGGGACTCCGTCCGCTGCTCCTGCTCCATGACGAGGCGGTTGACAGGCCGTCGACCAGAACCACAGGTTTGGATAAGGGTGACATGTGTCCAAGGATGACCCATCACAGAGCATTCAGTCCGGTCAACCCTCCGTCGCATCCCATCGTGAAGCAAATAAGGGGGCGGGTCTGAATGATGGCTACTCCGTACGGAGTACCTGAACCATAGCGCATGGGTGTATCCTGGTTCCCCTAACCCTTGTGCTAACGCTGGGCACCGAATTGTCGGATAAAGACCAGTGGATTATGGCTATGGATAATGAGGCTGCATCTGCAACCCCTTGGTGATGAAAGTGGACGAACACCAAACGGTTCCTAGTTGAGATGCAAGGCATTAGAACACACATCGTCATCGACAGGCAACTCTCGCAATGTTCTTTGCTTGCAGCGACCTATCAAGGCATCGAGGCACTTTTTTATGTCGGCTTCGTATAATTCACTCGACGACTTTGGCGTCTTCCATGTGGCCGGTTCAACACGCTTTGACGACGTTTCGACGAGCTAGCTGAGTGAGTAAGGTGTTCAGCTGGGGTGAACTTTTTTCCGAAGTGACTGCTCCAGTGACCGGGACCAGATCATGGGATATTATGCTCCGGGCAGATAGATGCTGGTTGATTGATATCAAGGGTTCCTAGAACAGATAGCTCATGTCTCGATCGGCAGATCAAACAAACAGGATACGCTGGACGCGGACGTAACGAGCCGGAATACAGATCCTAGGCCTTTGATTTCTCAAGGTATGCCTGTTTACTATGAAAAATTGGCAGAGGTGGTGATGGCGACGGAGTCTTGGTCCTCTTGTCTGGGTGTCTGGGCTCTGCTAGTGGGCTGGGAGGTAATGATGCACGTTTGTGTTGGCAAAGTCTGCGTGCGTACTCCGTGCTTCCTTCGTATACAAACAAAGATTGACGGAGAAAGTAGGACGGGGACGAGGACGGGGACGAGGGCAGAATGTGCAGGTGCTTCTTTGTTCCTTCCTTTTTGCAATTGCTCTACGGAGTATTCTCTGCACTCTGGCAACACATAGGTACCTTAGTATGCCTGAGGCACTTGGAAACCAGATGTTCTTTCCTTCATTGTTCTTCGCAAACTCTCATCAATCTGAGCTTCAAGCTTGTCAACCTCGTCTCGCGCCCAGCTGTGCATGGACGTAGCTGTCGACAAGGCGGTCCCAGTGCGCACCTTACACTCGGCCTTTATTTGAAACCTCGACCCCAAGCTGCCCATAATGCAGTTAAGGTTCGCCGACGGATAACACACACAAGGTCGTAGCGTGGAGCAAACTTGCGCTGACAGGTCTCCCACGAGCCTCAGCTTTGCCCCGATTTAGACCTAGAGATCGACAAGGCGCCCCCTCGTGTGGGCTGGCCGATTAGACCCGCCAGTCGCATCTCGACATTTCTTCGCTGACACGGCTGTCCGACCTGCCTGTCTGTCACTCTGGATCTTGGAACGGCTGTCAACGCATGCAGGATTGACAGGGGCTTTCGACCTTGTGTGTCCATCCATACCCTGTCGCTGTCTTGCGCCACAAAAACCACTGCAGAGCCACTGCAGAGGCCAATTCCGAGTGGGATTGGCTCTAGATGACGGCACCGCCTGGATGTCAAAATCTTGTTTGACAGCGGCCCATGCGGCCGCGCCTTGCTCCCTCTCCTTGCAAGGAAACCCGGAGAACGAACTGTCCATGCGAGGAAGCCAGGCGAAGCACATACATACATATATACATACATACGTACATGGCGAACTCCTGCCAATGGCCAAGGATGCATTCAACCATCTAGTTACATGAGGCATTTCGAAACAGCCGGAAGAGTTGTGACTTGCTGCCTTGTAGTGCACACCTACTACTTATGGAAGGAGTACATATAAGTTAGACTCGCGCTCTCACCTCGTGCTATGCAGACCAATCTGGGGAATGGGAGCCGATAAATCTGATCACGCGTCACAGGTACAGGCTCAGTCAGGCACAGACACATGGATGGGGGCTGCCGAGACAATGGCCCGTTCACTGGGGAAAATGCTGCAAAAAAAGTCAAATAGTTGGAGACAACTCGCTGACCCCGTTGAGTCGTTGAACCCAGCACCGTGGCACACGCATGTGGCGTCGGTGTGGTTGCTTGGGAAGACGCTGGGGTTGGAAAAGAGGAACGAACATTGAACCCAGGAAGCAGGGTGTTGGTTATACTCCATATGCAAGGCCAAGGCATCTTACACTGAGGCTGTCAACGTTCCTTGTAGCCTCATCTCTGGGCACAGCAAGCCTGTCGCCTCGGTTTACCTGGTCACATTTGGCCGTTCGACTGGTTCAGCCTCTCTCAAACTGATACTGGGGCCAATCAAATAAATCAGAGCTTCCACTTCGGCATCCCTCATCTGGAATCCGACATGGAATTTGCACGGGAATCTTCAGTTACTTTCACAAGGGGGTTGCTGTGTCAGGCAACAGGTGACAGCAACCAGAACCGGACAGGCGGTTAAATAGGTGGATGTGACCATCCGTACTTGGAATGACTTCGGCACATCTGACGCACATCAAAGAGACCGTTCGTTGCTGGCAGGGTTTCGTGGCGTCCCAGCGCAGCGGCCTCTTCGACCTCGAATGGCCCAGTTCAACCCTTGGGCACGCAGCTGGGTTTCTTTGTCTCCTATCCCCGCCACCCACGTCGCTGCCAACTTGTCCGACACTGGCCGTTGATGCATCCGCCCTCTGAAGAGGCCTCGATACAACGCCGGCCACGCATAGGTCAAGTACGGGAGTGTTCGATCCTGTTCTCGCAGAGACTTCTGGATGGCTAGTAACTATTTTGACAGACACTCGTTACCCCCAAAAAGAACTAAGGAACTAGAGCCTTGTAGCCGGGACCATGGAGCCTTGGATCCCATGGTTTTCAGCTGTGGTCAACCATGTTGAAAATGTATGAGCGGAATTTAAGTTGCTGCTAGCTCATGTCGAACTCCTGCCACGCACGACACACACCTCTCCTGTCATGGCGGCGGACAGCAGGCCGCCTGCGTCAACCCAGGAGCCCTGAGGAGGTCCCGGTCTTGATGCTGGAGAGACCCATCGTCTTGGTCTGCTACGGGTGTCAATGTGACACTACAGAAACATCGATGCATGTTGAGAAAACTTCAATATTCGTCCCTCTACGGAGAACCAGGGCCAAGTCTCACTCATGGCTGTCGCACGCCCTCCCCGAGGCCTCTCCTTATCTCCACCCCAGCGGAGGACTTGCCTCGAGCTTGCCGGGATATCCTGCCCACTGGCGGCTCGTCCAGGCTTCTCCCAACTTTCCATCTGACTTCCCGAATCGAGGACCTGGCAGTTCCAAGCCGAAGACCAACACTAGTGCTGCATGCAAATGCCACTTTACTGACACTCCGTACAACAGAGAGTCCTTTTCAACACCGATGCGCTGGTGTGTCTGTTCCACACACCCCCTTCTACCCTTCGGAAACCTCGAGAGACATTGTACTCGACATCTACAATGCTTGTGGCTATGAGTAACATGACGTCTTCACAACGCACTTATGTCAGCACTTCTTGGGTAGCGATTCATACCCGCGGAACGGGCGTTCCGTAGCTCCTCCATGAGGCGTTGTGGCTGTTTTCATCTGGGTAGATCTCAGGCCGGCGCGAATCTTCTCTAGTGGTTCCGAGAGGCCGGCAGAAATACAAGGCGGACTCTTCATACCAAACCCAGAAGCTGGGTCACGTTGATTAGTATCGGCTGCGGCCACCGACATCCACAACTCCGTGCATGGCCTGGCGCCATCTCGAGGTCATGGCTCATTCCCCAACTCTCACACCCAGATCCACTGGTTCCTTGGTCAGACCCGTCCTCGGCCGCTATCCGTCGTGGGGTGAATGGCGTACGTGCTTGAGCGTACCGTCCAGCTAGAGTTCGTAGTAGGTTTGGCCGGCTGTTCTCTCGTGACAAACTTGGCGACCTGACGTACCTGGCGGACTTGCTGCTTGTTCCGGGGGGGGGGGGAACCTCTCGAACCATTTCTTCTTTCTGGGTGTTTGATTCGGGCCCCTGCGCTTTGCCCTTCTCTGGGCTGCCTATTAGTCTCTTGGTTGTGGTTGCCCCGGCACGTCAATCACTACATGATACAAAAGACGCTTCCGTCCCCCCCCCCTCTAGTCCCGACCCAGTGGCATGATGCGGTGACATCCTCGACAGTCGAAACATATACACGCTCTCGATAAACCATATTCGTCTCTATACATTTGAAATACTCAAAAAGCATCAACGAGGCTCAAGACACTTGGAACTGATCAAGCTTCTTCTCCATCACCCTTTTCGCAGGCGTTCAGTGCCTACTCTCTACATTTGTCGCTCGTGTTCAGCTTGTATGCTCTCGCAAAGTGGTAGCCAGATTCACTCAACTTAACAGACAAGGCATCAATCAGTACCTGTGACCAGCAGTCATTCGGCTGGCTTGGTTATGGCTTTTAGCCTTTCAGGGCACACCAACTCCAGCGAAAGGACTACGCGGGATCATATCGGACGACCAAAGATGTCTACTCTTACCATGTCAGTGCCTTTGCAACATCCGGCTTTCAGAAATGAGCCGCCTTGGGATGCAGATCGAGCGTCCCCTGACTCTGCTCGCCGGCGTATCGAGCCCAAGCATGTCGCCCTTCCTTCCATCCGCCAGGTATGTAACAACACTGCATAAAAGATGTCACCCTTTGCAATACTAATGTATTTGGCCAGACTTTCCCAGAGCTCCATCTTGAGGCTTCCCTTTCTGATGTCACATCAGTCCATAAAGCACCTCCGCCTATGACCGGCTCATTGGCATCACCGGAATACGTCCACTCCCCCAATTTCGACAAGAAGCGACGAATCTCCAACGAAAATGAGCAAGCCTTCCTGAGGGCAAAACAGGTCCCAAGACTCTATCGCAGTCCCGAAGCACCGCAGACACGGCAGCTTTCTCCCAATCGAGGTCACTCAAGACCGTCGGGTGCCAAGAATCATTGGACTGGAAGCCCCTCGACAAGTAACGCTTACTCTCCTCACGGCAGAGGTCTTTTAGCAAGCTCAGTAAACAGTCGGGCCGAAGTTCGGCAAGCTCTACCAAGCTTATCTTCTATCCAATTCGAAAGAGACGCACCGCCGGTACACGGGCCATTGGACACGGCGACAGAACCCGCCAACAGCCCCAGACCTGTCGGCGCGAATCTAATGCCACCAACAATCGAACGGTCATCGTACCAAAGTCAAGATTATAGCTATGCATACCAGCACCCTGCACGCTTCCAGTCTCTGTCTGTAAATTCGATTCGCTCATATGGCCGTGGGCCATTCTCAGCGGGAGCAGCTTGCGGACCACCCTACTCAGATATGTCACGATACAGCGATCTCGGCGGTATCAACGTTGGCGGCGATACGAAACAGCGAAAGCGGCGTGGCAACTTACCCAAGGAGACAACAGACAAGCTAAGGTCGTGGTTTGTGGCTCACCTGCAGCACCCGTATCCTACAGAGGACGAGAAACAAGAGTTAATGCGGCAGACTGGACTGCAGATGAGTATGTTCTTCCTTTTTACGCTGATCATGAGCTATCAAGAGTGCTGACAATGTTTCAGACCAAATCTCCAACTGGTTTATCAATGCTCGACGTCGTCAGCTACCAGCAATGATCAACAATGCTCGAGCCGAATCTGATGCCATGAACAGCCGCTCCAGTGGAAGTAGTGATGATGGTACTGTGTTGGCTTCTACAGAGCAGGCTTCTGACTATGCTGTCAAACGTGATGGTGGTCTTCCGATGAGTGATGGCGAAGGAGGTGCATATGATGACGACATGAACAAAATCCCTGGCCGAAGACCCCTGGATCGTTTGAGCTTGTGAAATCAGCTGCTGGATGAAATAGCCTACTATTAGCCGATCTCTGTGTCTCGCCAGTACATGAGCGGTTTATCATTTTTCAACAACATGCGTTATTTATTTCACAACTTGCACCACCACGCAGTTGTGGCAAAAGTCTTGACTTCTACCCCATATTCCCATATGCCAAGGCTTGGGAAACGACCACTCATGGGCCATCAGAAACACAGCCATTGTGTACCAATTTGAATTTCTTCCGACACACTTTTTGACCCACGCACTCAATTGCGCCGGTTGGTTTTTGGGTAGGCCTTGTTTTTCTCTTCCACAAAATGGAGTTTGCTTGCTTGTAATGACATGATCATGGATACTTTGGGCAGAGGAAAAGAAACAAGGTTTGGGATATTGCATTGGCTCGGTGCCTGTTTTTATATGTTTGGTTTCTTCTGTCCTTGTCTTTTCGGTCTCGTTGACTTCGGCCGTTTTTGAGTGTTTGAAGCAACGCCGCGACAACATGGCAGTAATGTAATACAACAAGATACAAGAAGGGACAGTACAATGTCATAGAACTCCTGGTGAGGAGTTTCAGAAAGATGCACTGAAGATACGTAATCCCGTGGAGACAGTCCACAGACCTGAAATTTCCCTCGCAGAGAGACAGAGGTTACTGCTCCATAAATCGATCGACTGGTCAGAGGGAAGTCATGTTTGATTTTCGGTGTCTGAAGTAAACACCCCGGGGGACCAAGCACGTCAGGAATCATTGCTTGCCTTTGCATTTGTCTTACCAACCATAACTCGGCGATTGCGAGACGTCACGTCCGGCACACGGCTTGATACTTTGCAACAACCAGAGCCCCCGGAATGGCCAGGACATTGTGGCTAAAACAAAAAGCCTGTCGACTGTCACTCGCGGCGCCGAATCGGTGACAACCCGGCTTGAGCAACCTCCCTCACTGACTGGATGGTCTTGAAAACGGTCGGCCTGTCACAGGAGTAGGCCGGAGCTGTCAGCTATGGTTTGATGGAATGCGGCAGTTTGTTTATCCTTGTAGGCAGGCAAGTACAAGGGTTGATCCTTGGACTAAATCAAAGCCCCAGCCTCTTTTCCCTACTTTTACTAGGGCCGCCTGTCGTAGTGAGTCCATATCCGCTAGACTTCCCCTAGGGTCAACTAGCCATCTTCGCCGGCTTCTACAAGTGTCACTCTGAAGGCAGGGTTGAGTAGCTAACTACTAGTGGGTTGATCAATCAGAGCGAGGGTCCCGTTCTTGCCGTAGTTGCATTCAGGTTGGCTGGTCAAGCCAGTGTTCGCAATGAGAAGAAGTCCGGCACGATATGATCCCTATCTCCGTTCATGTCCAGAACAGCAAGCTGAGCGGGTCACAGGAGTGGACGATAACATTAGTCACATGCCCGATTTTTCGTAGTACGTAACGGGAAAAATCTAACTAACTAACTAGTTATTCCCTAGAGCACAAGGAGAAGACGTGACAAGTTCTACGACCCCCGGTAATCCACCCAGATGGTCTTACGGGCCTTTGACGGACGTATGGGGAAGGTATATGTGTTGGAAAAGGTTTCTTTGTTATCAAGTGAAAGCCCCCGATCTGCGCTGAGTGGATGCCATCCATCACAAATCTGACAGGGGGAAGCTTGCATTCTGACCCCCAAGTTCCAAAGGCCAAGACATCACCATCATGCAAAGCAGAGCAGGGGCACTTGAAATTGTGGAGTATCTCTTGAGAACTTTCTTGGCTGTGGCCTCGGCTGGCTTGGCGCCCCGGCGTTGGCTTGCAGACGGTATTTACGGACTTGTCACTGGCAGGTAGGTCGATGGAGGAAAGGACCGAGGGGTCGTTTATTCAACGGTCGCGCGTTGACGGCCATGGACTCTTGGCGGAACATTCTATACCCCACCTGGCTGTGTACGCTGTACCTGCCTCGGTACCTAGTAGTTAGTTAGGTATTAGTAGGTTATGTGTTTATGTCCCTGTGGTCCCTAGGTACCTACCTAGGTATCTTTGTAGGGTGGGTGGGTGGTGGCGAATGCTACG
This sequence comes from Metarhizium rileyi, assembly GCA_031753515.1. Classification (NCBI taxonomy): domain Eukaryota; kingdom Fungi; phylum Ascomycota; class Sordariomycetes; order Hypocreales; family Clavicipitaceae; genus Metarhizium; species Metarhizium rileyi. Next base: position 2,708,388 of record JAUKVO010000003.1, on the reverse strand, counting down.
CTGGGCTTGTGACTGACAGTTTCCCAACTGCCCAAAGGATGCTTTGGTCTGCGCGGAAGGCTTCATGGATGGCCCTGGTTCTTGTTCTTGTTCTTGTTCTCGTTCTTGACATGTGCAGCAGAGGAGCGGAGCCACGAATCCGTGTTTCGTTGGCGACGACAGCCTCAAATGACAGGAGGCATGTTGAGCTGAATGGGCAGGTTCAACAAAGCAACCCAGATGCCCAACCTAGGGTAGGCACCTTGTAACGACATACGGAGTACAAGGTCAGACTTTGGGGTTTGGGAGATCACTTGGCGTTGGGTGGTGGCTTTTGCCTGGGACAAGGTCAGTGAATGAAGTCGTGGGTACCCAAGACAGTCCAAGGCGTTTCCGCATAGTAGTATTAGTTACCAAGTCACTTGCCTTAGTACCTACAGCACAATGGGTTGGATGATGCCATTTGCCAAGACAAAGCTATGACGAGGGGGGGGAAGAGGCAGGAGCGTCCGACATGGTCTCCGCTTGAGCAACCTGTAACACGCGCCACAATATTTCATCCTAATTAACTTCAATTGAATGTCATCAACTCGACATCCGAAGTCCTGAAGCACAATGCTCCACGGGAGTTGCCAGAACACTGTCGACCGCCTTCAACCCAGAGACCAATTGCCTCCACTCATCTCAGCATCCTTGGCTTTTTGCTTGACATGCACACACATCCTGGCATGACGACAGCAGTCAGTTTTACCTCTGGAACCGCTGCTCCGAAATGGATGTAGTCACCGTACGTACGGCGTACAAAATGGTGGTCTCTCTCGGGACGAATCTCGGAACCCTCGATAAAGTTCAACGACACGATCAAAGCGCTGGCACCGCATCTTGCCATGTGCATATCACGCCACAGCCCTCTGTTTGCCGAGTTGTCGCTCGATCGAACCGTTGACAAGGTCCGACCCCGTGTGAAATCCACCATTCATCATCCACTATCCATCCCCGACTTAACGGAGTATAGAGGAGCCCTTTGCCACGGACTGTACCTGGCTTGTCCATGTCGAGCTTCAGCCTCTCTTTGAAACGCAAGCCACAGCTGGGGGCTCTCGAGACAGATTTGCAGGGATGAACCAGCATTTGTGTCTGGAAAACAGCCCTCTTTGCGCATTTTCTACGAAGTCTACTCCGTACTTCCTCAGATATCCTGTTTGGCAAAATCATCATGTCAACCACCTAGTCAGGCTGCTACTCGGTACCTGAGACCCAAAACCCGTTAGGCGTTAGAAAACGTTGACGCCATGCACGATTGTGTCTAAACTGGAAGGGAGCCAGTGTATGATATACTAGGTCATCAGAGACGGCGAGCAGAAACCGCAGTCTCAAGTGCCGAAGTTCAAATACCTGCTCAGTCAGCCACACTTGAGTCCTATTTGACTGACCATGTGACTAGGTAGGCAAACTAAATACCGCCCAGAGATCATCATCGCCGCCAAGATCCAAGCCGGCACCCATCGGCTAATGACGCTCTTTGACAATCGCTCTAGCGACTACGCGTACGGAGTAGCGCAAGTCAGACCAACGGACAGGAATCCGAACATGGCAATGGCTTCGAACAGCCTGCTCACGCGGCCTCACGCCAGAGACCATGAACCGAACCAAACTAATCGCCTCTTGGTTTCGCCCCCACTTGGCCCGACCCTCAGAGGTTGTAGGAAATGGAGCACTTTGGCTTGCTATGCTGGTCCTGGGCCAATCGCAACGCATGCTGGGCGCCTTTCCCGCGCGCTTTCAGCTCCCTATGTCCTTCGGGAAGCTTTGGGGTTCGGACATCCCCTCAGACTGTCTTTCTTCCACGTCGTCCTACTGTTGCTGCGGCACAGACACGACGTGCCATTTACCAAAGGAAAAGGACGAAGATGACGCAGAATCTGCCGAGCTATGGTCGAATCCAACACTAATTTCTCCGGTGGCGGTGGTAAGGTATTCCGGGGCACATAGACTATGATCTATGCCAGTTCCTGAATGTCACAACAAGAACGCACTTCAATGTAAGCAGTAACATACCCTCTTATAGTTATGACGTTGACACTGAAGCCCAAATGACGTCATAATACGTAGCCTCACCGACGGCGTGCACATTTCGTGTTTTTACCGATGTTAACTTCTGCTTATTCTGTTGAATTTGATAATCCCCATGATGGCCAACGAAGCAAGCATTATACTCCTCTCACACGGATGAGAGTTACACAAGGGCCTCTGTCACGAGGCTAGGCCATGAACCTAGGGCTATGACACTCACCATGTCCTTGTTCGTAGAAGACCTTAGGTCATCTAGGCCTTTGGGGGCCAAGGGCTTTTTGACACCAGTCTCCACGCTGCGCTCTGGCTGCTGACTTTGTTTGTCTATGGATGACACTTTGAACTTGCGGCTGGTGCTGATAACCGTTCAGTAGGGCACTGCTGTGTTTGATATAGTCCTGACCGGCCTGGCTCTTCCGCCGGCCAGCAGAATACGGTATTGCTAGCAGCTCCTAAAGTAGGGAGACATGACGCTGGCGTTGCCTTTAGGACATTGGATGTATAGCATTCGAGAGACACATGCATTTTGAAAGCTTACGGAGTGCTTATCTCTCTGAATGACTTCTGAACACCCTTCCTAGAATAAGACATTCCACGGCGGGCAAGAATAATGGAAAAGGCAGACAAGGGCCGACGGCCGTTGTTACTCAACCAAAGGTGTCACATAAAGAACGCACACCGATCAAGCAGCAATGTCACAGAGGACCGCCAGTCAACGAGGCAAAGATCTCACAGCGTCATACCAGCTAAGGCGCCCAACAAAAGTTACATACATAAATGCTACAGTATGCCAGTCACAAGGCATTTCTTGAGGAGTAAGGCGTCAATGCCACCAAAGAATAGATCAGATCGACTGCCTTCCTGTATAAACAGAGGGCTTCTGGCCCTTGATGTTGCTTTTGGATCAAGGTCTTTCTGACACCATTCACTGTGTTATCAGTTTAATTGAACCCCACGATCCAAACCCTCTCTGGGCCTTTGTTACAAGTAACTACAACGCCTCGTATTCCGTGAACAATTGATTCTTTGCATGACAACGGATTGATTAGAGCATAAACACATTGGCCATGCAGGCACATCTGAGAAAAGCGGTTTATTGCACAAGCTCGACGTGCCCATCATGAGCGTGATGTGACACAGTAACTTTGGAACTCAGTACTGGTGTCTTAGGTTGGGGGGTTGAGGTTATCTGACAACGCGCCGCGGCCGCCCAGGTTCACGACGTTCCAGCGGTTGGTACCGATGTGGCATTCTCTTTCACACTTCGTGAGACAGATCGAGGAACTGAGAGTGGCAAGTGCAAGCTTGTCGGACGTCGGAGGGAAAGGCGCCGTGCGGGCGAATGCACGTGACCGTGACTGCATGTCGAGTCGGCAGGAGCGACCGTAGCGACCCGCCATCAGCAAAGTCACAAACACTACTCCGTAAGTTAGTTAGCTACGGAGTATTGGTAAGCGACTTGCCGTGCTACCCGAGTCCACCCAAGCGGCGCCAACGCTGCACTTCTGACACCCTGACACACTGATCGTCGGTTAGCACAACGAGAATACGTTATCGCCAGACGAAAGCCAGGGCTCACAACACACGCGCAAACAACCGAGACTGTTTGCCCTGCTTCACCGGGCCGTCTCAAGCACTGCTGCGGCAAATTGGCCCGTTGATTCACCTGTTCGTCCGGCTGCACGGCCCCACATCCGCTTCATCCTTGGTCCGGCTTCGTAGCAACCCGGCCATGTCTTCCGAGGTCCAGTCTGAAAGATCTGAACTGCTCGGTGACTTGAAGGGTATAGAGCCGCTGGCTTGTGTCATATGTAGGTCCAGGAAGCTCAAATGCGACAGAGCCAAGCCGTCGTGTACTCGCTGTCGAAAAGTCGGGGGTGAGTGTGTATATCCAGAATCACGGAGGAAGTCGACACACAAACGTCGAAACGTAAAGGAGATTGAGGCCAGGTTGGGTAAGCATGCATCATCCCCATAGTTCTCTGCGTGGATTCGTTACTGACAACATCAAAACAGCTCAGGTAGAAAGCTATCTCAGCCAAGTGAACAAAAGCGGTGATGGCAACGGGAGCCCACGTGTTTCTTACCAGCAAGATCCGCCACTCCCCCCGGTAGATTTTACTTTTGAAAGCGTTGCATTTGAAAGCGGACTTCCTGAAGGTGGTACCGCTGAGTCCCGGCCACTGCATGACACTGCTTTCAGCTTCACAGACTTTCCTGCACCCCCGGAGGATACGTTCATGGGTAATGGCTCGCTCATAGGATTGGGATATTCCGAGGCGCTGCCGCCCCTTGAGGTTCAAGAAGAGCTGTATGTTGCCTAACCTCCCAGTAAACCGCTGCCTTGAATATGTGCGGCTAACGTCCCCAGGAACAACACCTTCTTTCTTGTTTCATATCATTTCATCCCCATGATCCATTCCGGGAGGTACTATCAATCGTTCTACGCTGGCCCCCTGCGAAAGCCGCCCATGAGCCTGCAGTATGCCATATGGGCCATGGCATCCAACGGGAATGCCAAATACGACCAGTACTCGCAAGTCTTTTATCAACGAGCTCGTCAGTACATCGAGGCTGATGAGATGAAGGCAAGGCAAAGTCGCGACCTGGCAAAGCGTTGTACATGTGTGAACTAATGGAAACTCATGCAGGGCCACGGGGAGCATTTCATCACGGTTGCTCATGCTCAGGCCTTGTGCCTTGTCGCTGCCTACGAGGCTAGAGGTATGCTCTTTACGAGAGCTTCCACTACCTGTGCCAAAGCTGTTCGACTTTGCCAAATGATGGGTTTGGATCGACTTGACGGTGCGCGAGACGACTTGCCGCCTGCTCTTGGTCCACATTCAACGTGGGAAGAGTTGGAAGAAAGGAGAAGGGTGTTCTGGGGTACCTTTGCCATTGACTCCCACGCAAGTATATCTACAGGCTGGCCTACACTGATCAACCCCGACGATGTATGTAACTTACAGTCCTTCCTGCCCATTAGCCACTTACTTTGTGACCTATGCCAGCTGACAGCGCCTAGATAATGACCCGTCTTCCCGCGTCAGAAGAAGCCTTTGCTGCTGGCAAGGAGGAGATGGCTCCGTTTCTGGACGACGTTTTCTCGGGATCGCCCTACGGTTCCTTTGCCGGCACACTCGTTGTGTGCTTCTTATTCCGAGTGATTCTCAAACACGTACATCGATCCAAGCCTGCTGATAACCCCCAAGATATGACAGAGGGCCCGTTCTGGAAGAGACACCGTGATTTAGACAATCAGCTGTCGAGCATCTTCATGTTCCTCCCTGCCAGGTTCCGCCTCCCAAGGGCTTTGAGAGACCCAGGGGCCATTCACATGAACCTCAATCTGCACGCCGCTGTCATCATTCTCCACAACGCAGCTCTAGAGAAAGCCGATCTACACGATTTGGGCGAGAACGTGACGCAAACGAGTCTCTGTCGACTGCGTACCTCGGCAGATGAAATTGTGAACATAATCAAACTGTCGTCTCACGCCACCTCGATATTTGTAAGTGCTTTAGAACCCCCTTTCTCAGGGTCAGGGGCACATATCATTGGCTTTCCGGCTGCTGACACCCTCCACAGAAAAGTCCCTTGGCTGCATTGTCCTTGTACTGCTCTACTACGGTGTACGTCTATTTGGCCAAGAAGGATCCCCAATCCGGCCTCACACCACTAGACAAGTCAAATTTTGAAATTGTCATCCAGGCAATGGAGGCGATTGGCCGAAACCACGAAATCACATGTGCCTTTCTCCAGCAGGCCTTCCTGGACATTGAAAGGAATGAGCTCGCCTCCGTGCTGAGGTTTCCTAATTTGGAAAAATACCGTTCCATCTTTGGCGGCGCAAGCTCCAACATCCCCTTGATTACGCGAAGTTCAATATCGAAACACTCCAAAGTCACGCCCGTCCTTCCAGGAAGGCTGCCGCTGAACAACCCACAGGGCAGAAGTCTACCAGACCATGTGAAGTTGGACAAAGGCGTCCCTCCGTTTGCGCCGAGGGGTTCGGACCCTCTTGTGGAGGACCTGATCAATGCCGATTGTTTCCAGCCGGTTCTCGGCGCAGTAACGCGCAACGTCGGCGCCGGACCGAGGGTCAGAACGGAACATAAGAGAAAGAGGGTGTCTGGGAGTGTCAGTCCCGCCGGCGGACTAATGAGCACGGCAGGCATGCCCGGCCAGGCGAATGACATGTCCGGCTACGGGGATCACGTATCCGGGCTCAGCGGCGCCACCGGAGTCGACATGCGACCTCCACCGGCAGATGCGTCTTTCATCCTGCCAGACCGGACTAGTTCCTCGACGTCCTCGTCGGCCTATCAATATGGCAGGTCGGAACCCCCGTCAGGAAGCAGTCGAACCTCGCCACCGGGCCTGGGCAACACGCCCGAAGAGAACAGGATTGACCTACGGGCGTTCCAGGAGCGAATCGCTCCTCACATGTGGCAAGCTGCGCAGGTCCAAACCATGCAGGACACCATGTTCACATCATCCGTCTCGGAGGCGCTGTTCCCAATGCCTGGCGTGGACGAAACAACGACGGGCTGGGAGTCCTGGAACGGATCCGAGCCGTGGCAGACAAATAATACCTGAAAGCCATGATCATGGCCCGGAGTCATGACAGGCACGATTTGATAATTCGGGATGCACGTCGAATCGATGGCGTTTCAGCTACAAATCGAATCGACGGTGCCCGGGGGCATATACGGGAAAGAGAACCCGTGAGACGAGGTCTTGTGTATAGCATCATCTATCTTCTTCCAGCTCAAATTGCTGACGCCAGCTACAGCATCTCACCTCGGCGAGACTGCAATATCATCTGATACTAGTTTGGCCCACGATAACCACCCGCACTCCTCGGCTCCCTCTGTGAAAGAGGGCTCACAAGGCGTCCGTTCAGGAGCTCTGGGGGCGGGGGGTTTGATACTATCGCGTTTGCCAAGTGTAGCGGAACGTCTAGTGGCAAGAGACAGGTAAAGTAGGGAGCCCTCTCAGGTAGCTGGTCGGCACACCGGGTAATCCGGACAGTGCCGTTCAAATATGCCGACCTTGGCCGTCGGTGAGGGGCAGATCCGGGGCCGGGCGGCCGAGCGGCCGGCGCGAAGTCGACGCCGAAGTCAGTCAGTCCTCCGGTGATTTACGAGACACATTTCCCCAATCAGTGGATGACACGAGATATGTCTAGGGTTTTAACCGTTTATATATAAATTAATGAAGTAAAGAAGGATGTATGGGAAATTTTCGACATTTGGCGTATCGCCTGACGCTTTGAAAAAAACGCTGCATATCCAAGACCCCAAACGCCGTCGCATGCACCCATTTTGTCCACCGTTGTAACTAAGCCCATATCCCAAAGCATATTACATCAAGTATACATGAGGCGTCCACGCCTCAAATAAGGGACCCTGCCACCAAGCAAACCAAGATCATGGCCAACGAGGGTGCGAGACCACTTGCCTCGTTGTCCTCTTTCTGCCCGCTGCCATCGCCACTGCTTCCTGTTGTAATCCCAGATGTTGCCGTTACAGGATTACTGGCTTTCGTTGCAGATGGTATGGCTGATCCGCCCTGAATCTCTACAATGTTGGATGTCGTAGCGTTGAACTTGGTATTCGCCAGAGAAATTCCATTGTTGTCCATGTCATACACCACGTAGGCGCTTCGCAGAAAAGTATCGCCCAAGACGCAAGACGATGATCCTGCTGGCAAGATGCCAAGCAGACAGGCCGGTCTGCCATCAGCCAAGTTCAACGGCTTGCCTGCACGGTCAGAAAGCCTGATGGTCATCTCGTCCAGGGGCACTGTGATCGACGCCGGTGAACTAAATTTGAACGTCATTGTGCCATTGTCCCCCAGGCTACAAGGAACGTATGCATAACCTCCAGCGGGGTCAACCAACGCGTCGGTCATTTTGTGGATTTTCTTCACAATGGGATCGGGGAGGTATGTCAGTGAGGAGCCCGAGTCGAGAAGTACAGCCAATGCCATGTCTTTGGCAATAGCAGTAGACTCGTAGTCGAGTCCGGTCATGGTGATGTAGAACTGGTTATATGCATTATTGACTTTTTGAATGGGCACAGTGACCAACTTCCCTTGGAACCGGTCCATATCGAGGCCGCCAAACAAGACGGCGCCAGCTGCTGAACTCAAGTCATTGAGCCAAAGACTGTAGGCTTTGGATGCGATAAGTCCGTCGGCTGCCATCTTGGCTGGCAAGTTCTGATACGGCGAGAGGCCTGCTCTCACTACCTGAACCTCATTGCTGGGATACCCTAGTCCCAGAATGTTCTGATCCGAGGTGCTCCGGTAGCCGATCCCAAATTGGAAAGATGATATATTTACCCCCGAGAGCCGTATGGTGTCTTTGGCGTAGTCTCCTGCTGAACTTGATTTATCGACATAAGAGATGCTGAATTTGCTGTTGACATATTCGTACGTTGATGAGGAGTTGGCCGTATACGTGCGAGCCTCGGCGCAGGGTTCGCCTTCTAACGAGCAGAACTCTGAACCTGGGGTGTTAACCCACATATCGCTACTGCCAGTATCGACGTGTAACCGTACTTGTTGTGGCGGTGTTCCTAGCGTAACGTTTAAGAAGTATAATGTTTCCTGTGACTGCATGAGAAATGGCCTGCTGATACATCAATCAAGAGGAAAAAGCAACGCACCAAGTTGTCGACTGTCGCGTTGATGCTGCCGGCCCTCTTGCGCATCCTGCTCCTGTCATATGCGATAGGGTCTCGAATCTGAGCGCGATGTAGCGGCAAGCGTACGGTCCGAGGCGAGCCGGCTTGTCGTTCTTGAATTGACAAACCATAGACGAATGGCAGCAGAAGAGCCATAAAAGCCATGAGTTCCATTATCAAGTACATATTGACCATGTATGTGCACGATCCATGGGTCGATCACGCCTCAAATGGGGTGGGTGTGCGCGAGTTCGCCTTCTAAACAAGATACCACGAGGCATGAAAGTTGTCGTGAGATAGAGATGCTTTAGGTAGGTGAGCCGCTTCAAGAATCTGGCATCGATTAGGCAAGTCAGCCCACGAAGATGGCTTCTTTATTGGACAAGAATGGCTGGACGAGCCTCACGAGACGAAAAGGCAGGTGTCGGTAGTGGTGACACTTCCGTTGAGCGTATTGTATGGTGCTGCCGGCAAAGGCGGCTCAGTGGACCCTGGATTCGTAACCTCGTCGTGGACTTTTGGACGCCACCAGGGACTGGAATTGTGGCGGAGTACCCTTCGTACAAGTAGTGGAAGATATTGAAGCGCCCGGCTAGCTCGGAACGATGATGGGTGGCGAGAACGGCGCTGGGCGCAACTACCCGAGGCGTTGGGAGTGCAATTCTGGAAGTAGTTGAGATGTGGTTACGACTCAGGACGGCCGAAAGGAGACACAGGAATGAATATTGCACCGGACAAAGGAATGACGGGATCGTTGTTGCTGTTGACAAGACAAGGTTCGACGGTAGGGCTCTTCTTTCATGAGGATGACAGAGGAAAAAGAGAAGGAGGAATTGAAATCAACGGCCGATGAATACAGGAAGTGGTCGAGGTCACGACAAGCTGAGGCCGGGCGACTCATGATACATTAGTGATGCTTGATGAGCGGAATGTCCTGGTTGGTTGGATGGCATTCTTGGCATCGTCAATCAGAAACCCTTCGCAACATGGAGGTAAGTGGCTCGGTCAGGGCCAACTACTGTGTAAGTTACTCCTGTACTCGGTACAAACACAGCCACCAGGGTGGACGGAAAGCACAATACCGCCTCGAGGAATTATCGACGGGTTGAGACGAGATTCTGCGGGGGCTCCAGGGTTGAAGGTGGAATCTGTTCCGCCCCTGATATCTGCGACGCGCGGCCTATGCGTGTGTTAGAACTTGGGCGGCAAGAGATGTGGGACGCGGTGAGGAACTCGTGGGCATGTGTACGGAGTACGGAGTACTCAGCAGCAACTAACTTATTGACAAAGAAAGGAAAAGGATTGACGGACGGAGTTGATCGAGCCGGATGGATTATATCGACTAGTTACACGGGTAGACATTCTGCAACGTCAATGCCGAGTAACCGGCAAGATTTGGCCATGTCAGTGGCGCTTGTGGCCTCCCGTCCTGCTGTCCTGCTCGGCGTTTCTGCAACTGGCGTGTCAGGCAACTTTGAAACCGAGATTCCGGAAGCTGGTGGTGCCATGTGAGTGTGATTGATGAGTTTGGCTTCGTCGGTGCTAAGGCAGCGTGCATTGACCCTGGGGCGTCAGTGCTTGACGTTTCATGGCAGCAAGACCAATAAACAAAATCGCCGGGTCGAGCCACGCGCAGGTGCTTTGCCCCCAAAGAGGCGTGTTTCAAGTTCCAGGAGGACTGATGGACGGTGATGCGGCCGAAGACTTGCAGATGAAAGTGTTCGAGTTTTGCAATCAAGAAATTGCATGCACATGATGGTTAGATAGATCTAGGGAGACACGGCAGGGCGAATGCGAGGACGAGCCAAGGCAAGTCACGTTGTGGTAGCTCCTGCCTTCCTTCCTTCCTCTCGCCCCGCGTGATTTCTACGTTCTACGCCGACTCCGCCTTTGCGACTTTGCGACTTTGCGACTTTGCGACTTTGCGACTTTGCGTCTTTTGCTTGATGTGTAAAGTTACCAATGCAGATGTCACTGCTCTCTTACCGCCAAGAAGCCCTGGTTGATCATGAGACCAAATTCTCCCCGCAAATATGAATGGAGATGATCCGTCCCTCCAAAGTCCGCATACAATGGGTTGTTCCCGACTTCGCTCAGCCTCCGCGCGCCGAGAATCTGCCATCTTCCTCGAGGAAAGATTATCAAAAAGGAAACAGAGAAAAAGTCTTAGCCCTAGCTAGCTAGCCTGGCTCCCGAACCGTCAATGCCAATGAATGCATTTAACCATCCCCGTCTCATCTCGACGGACTGCTCTGTTTCAACGTTGTCTAAAATTGGAAGCTTGGCGGTTTCCGTCCTAGTTAATGACTTACTGCGAAACATCAACTTGTCAAGGACGAAATCAAGGCCCCCTTTTCTTCCGCGGCCAACGCGTTTGACCAGCCTGGGCAAGTTGTCGGCAAAGGCAGCAAAATGCCTATTGTCAAAGAGGGCACCCAGGTCTTAGGTCTTTCCAGCCTTTGTCTTGATTGAAGTGTTGCCTGCTCAGATCGAGCTTGGACGGCGTGCCATCCGACCTGCTATGCAACTGGATGCTCCGTGTTACTTCCAAGTATGCAACATCGATACCAAAACGATTGTTGTTTTGAACATAGCCATGGGTCCACGCAGCACCAAACAGTCCGGCTCGACACACCCAGTCAGGACTTGACAGATGCAAGGCTGTAAATCAGCTGTCCTTTATGCCTAGTGGTTCGTCCATTGGTAGACTGTTGTTGGCAAAACTTGGAACACCCTTTTAGCTGATGAATGTTCAGTACGGACATTGTAGGAAGCCAGTTAGCTCTTGGCGAATCTTCGTTCACTGACTTCAGCTATGCGTGAGACACAAGTTGGCCAGTGCCAGACATGTCAATGATCGGTTTCTGGTCAACAGGATGCCCGAGTACCTCTTGAAATTCGTCAAGCTCATCGCTCACCTCACACCTGGCTTGGTCAAAGATCAAAGATACTCATTCTAGCCACATGTACTAGGAACCGCTTGTGTGGCCCGGTCATGGACTCTTTGACTTGGGTGTAAAAGCTCTCATCGTTTTGGCACTCGGAAAACTGGTTTGATTGGCCATCTCACGTAGGTTTTCGATCTGATGATGGCCTACATATCGTTCAATACTGCCACTACAGAGAGAGTGCTTCCCTCCCGTACTTCCCTCCCGAGACATTAATACTCCCCAGCTTGTGATAAGCCGTGCCTATACCACCCGGGCTTCGATTGTATCGCGACCTAGTCTGGGGCCGGCCTACTTGGGCATCGCTTCTCCCGGTCTGCGTTTGTTTGTGCACAAGGGGACTAGGCAATGATGGAGAGGCAAGTTGAGAACTCGGCTGTATGCAAGCCTCCATACGGTGGCTGGCCGTGATTCCCGGTAACTAAGTTAAGTCGATCAGCCACGTCGCGAAGGAAACCGCTGAGCTGGCCATTTGTCTCGTTGGCTCAGCTCAGGTGGGTAATCCATGGTGGTTATCCTGACTGCCACACCCCCGGACTGACATTTGTCTGATAGTTACCAGCTTCAGATATGGGGAGAGGGAGCTTGAACACAGCCGATGGACGAGCAGCCATGTTCTTGTCGGTCCCAGAGTCCGTACATCCCGGGCCTGTATGTAGAATGGACGCACAAAGTTACACAGCAAGGAGCAAGCTCGTCTGTCAAGGCAGCAGATCTTATAAGAAGCCCCAGGTCCAGCCTTCAACCAACAAGGCCCATTGCTGAACCCACCATCCGTCGTTCCCCGTTCCCGGCCTTCATTGGAAACAGAAACCCTTCAGCCAGTGCCAGACCCGAGGACCCATTTGATCGAGTGAACCGTTCGAGACGAGCAAGGACAATATGGACAACTGCCGGTCAAGATGCCACAGAGAAGGAGCATCACGATAACCCTCGTACAACTGAGAGTTCACGTCACGATTCGATTCGCCGTAATAAATAAAGCACACAGCATGGTTTTTTTATTTTTTATTTTTATTTTTTCAAAGAGAAAGAATCCGCATACTAGGTTCCAAAGGGAATCTCGACACGCATGCAAGTGCAAACTCGCAACGTCAACTCCAACTCATGATGACATTCACCAAACCCCAAGAACTGGCCACCAAAGCCCATCATGTCATCTAACAAGCTCGCGTCATCCTGTCCGTAAAACAACCTCCTCCCCCTCAGTAACTTATATATGTCTGCCTGCCAATAAAGTCAGCCCTGCTTATCCCTATCCTTCTGCCTAAGCCATCACACCCCCATTGGTTCGAGCAAAGCCAGCCATCCAACAGAAGTTCTGCCTGGACACATCTCACCGTCGTCCTATTCCAGCCTGCGCCGCATTTCAGGCTGAAATAACGCGAGGGAGCTGATTCGGTCAAACGCAGGCAGAACCGGGCGACATAAAAAAACCCTTCCTTTCCCTTCCCTTCCATCCATCCATCCATCTCATCTTCCCCATAAAGTGCCCTCCCAACATCTCGCCGCATCCTCGTATCCGTTCCCCCTATCCAGCTCGCACACAAAACCATCAAATGGAATCCCAAGTCCTCGCCTCCCTGGAGCGCTGGTCCGTCCGCCTTCCCACCGTCCCAGTCCAGCAAAGATAACTAAACCTCATAGTCCCATATACGCCGTCAGTCATCCAGTTCATCCCCCCCTTCCTATCGCTCGCTCTAAAACCAAAACCAAAAGAAATAAAAAGAAAGAAGAAAAAAACCCAGAAAAACTAGAGATAAATCCACAAGCTATAGTCCTTCTTCGGCGCGATAGGCATCGCCTCCGCCATCATCTTCACCACCTTCGGCGCCGCCTACGGAACAGCCAAGTCAGCCATTGCCATTTTCTCATGCGCAGTCCTCCGGCCCGAGAGGCTCATGCAGAACACGTACGGCGCAAGAAGCACCCTCCTTTTCCGTTTTTTCTTTCTTTTTTCGCCAAGACCGCTCATCTCGTCATCGCAGTCTTTGCGCCATCATGGCACAGATCCTCTCCATCTACGGCCTCGTCTCGGCCGTCATCATGTCCAACGCTATTCGGGAGAAGATGCCCGTCTATACGGGCTTTCTGCAGCTCGGGGCCGGTATATCCGTTGGCCTGTGCGGTCTGGCCGCCGGGTTTGCCATTGGCATTGTCGGCGACGCGGGCGGTAAGTCTGCGTCCACTGCTGTTTCTCCCGTCTGGCCGTATTCGATGCTTTGGCCCTATCTTCTCCACTGGCAAGGGCAAGTCTGGAGACGTGATGATGCTTCGTTGCGGTGCTGACTGGTCTAGTGCGTGCGAGTAACCAGCAGCCCCGGCTATACGTGGGCATGGTTCTCATCCTCATCTTCGCAGAAGTCCTGGGGCTCTATGGCGTCATTGTTTCTATTCTGATCATCACAAAATCTACACTGGACGTCACCGAGTGCAGATACTAAGCCGCATCGTCATGGCACACGGAGAGTGTTGCAGGGACGGATGTCTGCGCACCTACTCGGATGGTTTCAGTGCTCTGAAGGGGGGGGGGAGGGAGAATGGCATCGATATATTCGGGTATACGCTTAATCTGCAAATATAATAGTACAATCGTCTTTCTACACGGCCCATTCGTCTGCATCATCGTCTGCAGAGATGAACGGCTCGTCTATTCTCTTGATTGCAAAGTCGCTGCATAGAATACTGCCAAAAGTCAGCATCATACTTTTTGTGTGTGCACACGTATCGTCGCAAAACGTACCACGCCGATGCCACCAAAGCATCGAGTTCGGCCACCACTGCCTCCCTCTTAGCGCCGTTGACCAAACCCTTGTGAATCTGCGTCTGCAGTTGCCGTATCTTCTTTGAGCGCCCGAAACCAGAGTACTCGAGCACCTTTCTCCCCATGCAGTCCGAGTGGAATGAGTGCTGGCACGGAAACACGAAGAACTGCCGGCTAAGCAGGGGTAGTCCGCAGACGTAGCATTTCTCTCCAGGTTCGACGATGGCGTATCGATGATCCAGCGCCGCGATGTCCATTTTGATATTACTTGCCGTCTGCGAGGATTCCTCCATCTCTTTCTTCAGGCCATCAATGTTTCGAGAATAGTCCTCCAATGCTTGACATATCTCCTCTTTGAAGTCATCAATCACGACAAAGTCGGGGAAGAATGGTATCAGGTCTTCAATCTTGAGAAGGTCGCATCTTTTAAGAAACTCAATGGCTGCTTTGATGCCGTCTGACTTGGCAATCACTTTACGAGCCACTGCCAACCACAGTCTCTTCCTAAGCTGAGGGTTGGACATGGGCCGATCAGCAATAACTGCGGCCAGTTCGACCTCGCCGTGCGACAATGCCAAATCAACCGCTTGAAGGTATTGACCCATGCTCGTGTATATGTGAACGCACGACAGTGTTCGGTGATGCTGGATGCACAGCCGCAGCGCAAAATCAGGATCATATCGAGGCTCGTCACCCTGAGTCTGCAGATAGGAGAGCAGCCCCGACTCATCTTTAGAAGGATGCGAAGCGTATATTGAAACCAGCGTGTTGTGGATAGCGGCATCCGTAGAGTTCATCTGAAAAATGATGTAGTTCAAGTACCGCACGGCCTGGTTCTGAGAGTTCGGGTTGCCAGAGAAGTTGCGATTGTAATCGAGCAAGGCTGGGATGAGGCTGCGAGGTTTCAGCCCGGGTTGCCTCATCAAAATCTCAACCATGCCTTGCGGGACATGAGTCATGAGGACGCTGCTGTATCGGTAAAACACCTCAACATCATCCTGCCTCTTGAGCACGTCCAAGACCTCGGCCCAACGCTCCCTCTGTACCCAGTACGACAGGACGTAGTTGTAGTCGTCTATCGCATGAGCGAAGTAAAGAAGCTCGCCTTCTCTCCCATGGCTGCTGATAATGTCGTAAACTGTTTTTCGATCCAGGTCGCTTTTGTATTTGTCGACAAACTCGCGATACTCCCTTTTGACAGAGTCTAGCATCGCCCTCGACTCGGCCGGGTTCAGAGTCTCCGAAAGCTCGGCCTGCGTGATGATTGTGTCGTCGAGCGAGTTGAGCTTTGCCATGAAAATCTCCACCAACCAGCTGGCGACTATCGTTCTTTGTATTGTCGCCGACTTCCTTGTGTTGGCTAGTTTCGTCAGCAAAAACTGCCTCAAGGCGTCAGGCTGGTTATGGTCAATGAGGCTGAGCGCAACATCCTCGAACGGTTTACTGCTGCGGCCGTAGAGCACAGCCGCCTCGTTCCAATGGCCCCTTTTCGCGAGGTGGTCTCCAAATCCTGCCGCGACGATCTCCTTTTGCGCCAGAGTGCGTGCATACTGCAATGCTGAGTCGAATTGCCTATTCTTCATCATGATTTGCCAGATATCCCTCTCCTCGTCTCGAGCAACAATCTCGTAAATCTCATCGGATGTGACGAGCCAGAACGTTCGCTCTTGCACGTCCATGGTGAAAGCAATAGCCTTCTGACCGGTCGCAAGAACATCGTGTTCGGACACCGTATTGCCCGTAAGCCGGTTAGTGGCAATGACCCGGTTGCCTACCAGGCTGAGCATGTGCCACTCGGTGAGAAGTAACGAGTCGACAGTCTCCGTGGTGGGTTTATGACGACCTGAGGTTTCCGGAGCAATGATCTGCGCCTTGGATAGCGTTTTGGATTCCGCAAAGACCTTGGATCCCAGACTGCTGTCTTTTGGATTATGCAGCAGCTTGCCATGGAAGACTCCTTGCGGCGACAACCATGCATACGCTCTGTCAGCAGCACTATCTGCAGTCTCGCCCTCTCGGGAATCCGGCGAAACGACGAGGGACGAATGCCCTCCCGAGGAGCTTCTCGAGACTTCGTGAATCAAGGGTTGTTCCGATTCGAATAGCTTTGTGTATACCGAGCCGCTGCCGTCGTGACTCCGCCCAACCTTGCCCACCAAATGGAACAGTCTGTTTTGTGTGCCGATGATGATTCTCCGAATGTTTGGGCTGCCCTTCAAATCATCGACCCACAAACCCGTAATAGGACCATCGGGCAGCTTGTGTAGGTTCTTGAGATGCTTCACCTCCCTTCTGTAGAACTCGTTGGCGGGTTCAATAAATGCTTCGTAGATGTTGCCGTCAGATGCACCAAGGATGATCTCTCGTGTTGAAGCAGTAGGCAGAGACGGGTTCCAAGCCACACTCTCGATTGTCACCCCGCGCAGTTGACCCAAAGGGCGAGGTTGTCTCGATTGCGTGTGAAGATAGTAGTTTTCGCCTAGCGCGGTGCAAATTAGGAGGTGGGAGGCAGTCGGGTCCAGGAACATGCGGCGAATAACACCAATTTCGGATGCCCTTTTCGGTAGATCGATATCTGTAGAGAGTCAGTGATGATGTCGTGATGAATGTGCAACAACACGGTGGTGGAACTGGGGTGGCGTACCGTCAATGTCCTCCGGCCGCTTCAGATCGATGCGCAGAATGCGTCCGTTGGAGAGAGCCAGGATCATGACATTGTTCGCAATCTGCGCTGCTACAAACTCTGCCGTCACAGAAAACGCCATTTGAGCACGTTCGACGTTGAAGATGGGTAACTCGTCGACGCCCGAAGCATCGCCGGTCGCGGCAGTGGCCACGAAGCCATCACCGGGATTGAAGGACATGTCGGTGGCCTTCAGCTTGCATGTCCCAGCCGGATTGACCTCGTTGATCTTCCGAGCGAGGGAGCAGAGGATAGAGTCAGGTCACCGCAGGCAGGTGAAAGTCGGGTGACGCTGCGCGGACGAAGCTCGTCAGACCTCGGGGGTCAGGGTTGCTGCAAAGAGAGAGGTTGTGCGTTTGGAGAATCCTTGTTAGTTACCGTACGGAGTAGTTACCTTGTCCCCACCTCAGCTCAACGTGGAACCCCACCGAGAGACAAGAGTGTGACTGGACTTGCTGCCAGTCCATTCCCAAAATCATCATCATCACGAAGGGAAGTAGATGTGAAACAAGGCAGACAAACACAATCAGAATATCACACTACACTCAACGAGGCCATTACATATCAACTGCATACATCACTGCTACTGATGAAGGGTCACTGCCCCCTCCGCGCGCATCGTACTCTCGTCGAGCAGTTGGTTGAGGCCGAAGTCCAAAGTGTGCGTAGGGTTGCTCACGCGAACCACTGTCTGTCAGTTCCTCCTTTGGTGCTGCACAGTCGGACAGAACTGCTCAATGTCGCCGTTAGGTATAGAGTAACTACTCTTTACCGTAGCGGCGTCCACCGACACCTCGATAGCCAAGCTCTCGTGCCTAGAGAAAAACGGGGGAGGAAAGAACAGGTGCTCATCGTATTCCTTCGCATCGCCATGCCTAAATCTAGAGATAAATTAAAGATCAAATCACTCATCTCATCTCTACCTATAATGTCATGTCTTCCCTCGTCTTAACTTAATGTCTGCGACCCCTCTTCTATCGCATCTATGGTGCATAGCATGTTGCACCCTTTTCTACGTCTCTTACTTGCCGTTCACCAGGCACTCGTCCCCCGGCTCGACAGGATCATCCTTCATCAGATGCTCGACATCTGGTACGATTTCTCCCTCGCTGACCATTGGGAACGGCGTGAGCACATGGCTTATGTCCCCCCACCATGACTCTCCATATTGGAGGTACCAGTCCACCGTCGTCTTCAAGCCCTTTTCGAGACTTGTATTTTGGCTCCAACCAAGCATGCGCAGTTTCGTACCATCTACCGCATATCGGCGGTCGTTGAACGGTCTGTCGTGCGTGTACTTGATATACTTGCGAATCTGCTCTGGCGTCGAACGATCTATGCCCATGGCATCAAGTAGTTTGGAACATAAATTCAGATTCGATACTTCATCAGATGAGCCAACATTGTAGATTTGACCAATATGGCCCTTATGTAGAATGGTGTCAAAGGCGTCGGCAGCATCACCGGCATAAAGATATCGCCTGGTTGGACTGCCGTCGCCATGCAGCGCGACCGGCTGACCCCGGTTCAGAAGGCAAGTGAATTTGGCTATGATTTCTGTCAAGGCTCATTAGATGTCCAAGTGAGAGACAAGGACGGGACTGAATTTGAACAGAGCTTGGCATTGTAAAACGTACTTTCGGGGTATTGGTGTGGCCCGTACACATTGTTGCTTCGAACTATGATGGTGGGCAGCTTGAAGCTCTTGTTGTACGATTGAACAAGCATCTCGGCTGCCGCCTTGCTCGCCGCGTAAGGGTTCGTCGGTGAAAGAATACTTGACTCGACCAGGTCGTCATCGTCTTCCTTGACCTCGCCATACACTTCATCAGTCGAGACATGGATGAAGCGCTTGATCTGTGCCTTCTTGGCGCTCTCCAGCAATACGTGCGTCCCGTACACATTCGCATGAGTGAAGCTATACGAGTTCCCGAAGCTCAAATCCACGTGAGACTGCGCGGCAAAATGCAAGACGGTGTCGATTCGATATCGCTCCATGCAATCCAAGACCTCGGTTGGGTTTGTCAGGTCCCCATGATAAAAGGAAAAATTGCGCTTGTCGTTCAAGACCCGGGTATTGTTGAGAGACGAGCAGTAGTCCAGCTTGTCAAATGAAACGACGTTGTACGCTTCCGGATAGGTAAGAGCCAGGTGGCGCACGACCCAGGAAGCTCTATGGGAAGAGTCAGTCAATTGTGTTGGACGTTGGATGAGCCAGAAAGCATCCTCTCTGTGTGAAGAAGCGCAATTGTCTGCTACTCACATGAAGCCGGCGCCACCCGTCACCATCAGGTTCTTGACGTCGGGGCGGGGTTCAAACTTTGTCGTGCCTTTGAGTACCGGTGCCTGACTCCATACCTCATGGTCCTGTAGGTATCTGCGCGTGCCATTGCCATTGGCAAGGTGGGCTAGATGATGATACAATGTCGTCAGCAGCCAGCAGCCAGCAGCTTCACGGTTGCTCATGGTCTCCAACTCACTAGTGCCCCCGCCATTCGAAGCAAAAGGCGCGATCTCTGGCAACGGAGGCGAGAAGGGCGAGGCCGGAGCAGATATAAGTGCAGATGCAGATGCAGATGCAGGTGCAGAGGCGGAGGCAGACGTCGTCTCCGTCCTTCGAGAATTGCCAGACTCGCCCAGCAGCAGGCTCTTCAAGAGGCGTCGTGTCATGGCGGAAGGCGTGACTGACCCCATACGCTCAGAATTGCGTCACCATACATGCATGACAAGCGACCGTCTAGGCTGGGTAGTGGACGAGAAGGGCAAAGGCGAAATTGCGAATCCGCAGAATGGACATTGAAAGAATCGGCACCGATAGATAGACCCGTCCAGCCGATTGAGCCAGTGTGCACCGAGATATGGGAGAACGAGTCGGCGACCACAGGTGCATGTCTGGTCGGGAGCGTCGACGGTGTCACTTCCAATCTTCGGTCGGTCTAAACTTTTGATCACCGTCCGTCCAGTGGGGCCCGCCTCCTGTACGGAATACGGAGTACGGAGTTACATTGTCGGGAATAACTACGGATCGAGGCATCTTGGTCTGAGCCAAACCGTCAATCTGCAACCAATGCATTGTCCCCCCCCCATCAAACGTCATTTTTCGAACTTGTACTCCGTAGGCCAGCGTGTCTGCCCGTCTACCCGAGTAATTCGCAACTGGCCATTGACTCCCACTGCCCGCGACTTCTGTTCACACTTTTTTCTTCTTTTTACAAACTGCTGCCCATGACGTAGCCCTATTACGAGCCAACGCACTGGACACACAAGCAACTCGTCACAACATCCAACACGTGACGCATCTACAGAGTGTCTCGCTCATAGGGTCGCTTGACATGCTATGTGACTACAAGTACCTCCAATTTACAGATTAAACCGCTTCCGGTCCTTCTCCATCTTGGCTTTCCACTCCCACTGAGTGGCATCCTCACCCTCGCTGCCCGCCCGTCCGATACCCTTATCAACTCTCCTCAGCTTGAGCGTGAATCGAGGGCCGAGTTCCTGCAAGCCTGCTCGAATGCCCTCCACCCCCTTCACCTCTTTCCCGTCGGCACCTACGATGCTCTTTTCCGTCGCCCTTTTCTCGCGGAAGACATATCGGTGTCGGCGGACGAAAATGTAATCCCGCTGGTTGTGAAGCGTAACCACCTGGCGGCCCTGGATTTCAGGTCGTGGGGGAAACAATGCTTGAAATAGCTTGGCAGTGAGGAGACCAAGCGGTGTCTTGAAGTTGTTGAGGAGCAGTTCGGGGTAGTGGTTGGTAGGGTTTCCGTGACCGGGAAGTTTCCGCCCTTCAATCCAATTTGATATTGAGAAGTGAAACGTTGGCCCAGCCGGAAGATGGACGACCGACAGCCCAGTAGGCTTTTTCAAGTCTTCTTTAACAAGAAGGACCGTCGTGTAGTCTCTGTTTGTTGCGAACTTGCAAATTTCGCGTAGCGAATACTTGTGGCCGTAGCGATGTGACGACCGGGGAATATATGTGCTATTAGGGAACAACGATCCCAGCAGCTGCGCCTCGAAATGAATAGTGGAGTTGAGAGACGTCGTTACCAAGACTTTAGGATCTGGTGTGGGAATATCGCCGAATAATGACGGGAACTTGAGCGCCAGAGACGATGGCGTCAGGTCAAGATTTGTGCTCGCGGTTGACGGCGCTATGCTATTGTCTCGTTTCGCCCGCTTTTCCCGTTGCTTCTCTAGCGCAGTCTGTTTTGCTTCCTCATCTCCGTCATCGTCCGAGTCCAACATGCTGTCATTGTCCTCATCGTCCTCGATATCTTTCATCTCCGCATCAAGGGCCGCCCGTTCCTCGGCTTCAGCAACCTCCATTTGTTTGCGCCTTAGCTTTTCCAAATCAACCTGGGCGCCCAGACTGTCATCATCGCCTTCGTCCCATACTCGCTTCTGGTCCAAGGTTAGTGTCTTGTTCTTGGCCAACCGAGCGGCCTTGAGTTCGGGCTCTCTATTCTCTTCCTTTCTCCGGCGATGCCGAGCTTCCCGCCGCTCTTTGCCAGACGCTTTTTTGTGCTGAATAAAGAGGTCCTGGCGCTTCAGCTTGTTTGCAGCTTTCAGCGCTTGTACTGGAGGTTTTGTGAACCCCATTGCGAAATTTCAAATTCTGCGTTGACAATGTATACAACCAAACGGGCGAATGAGATGATGGCTGGGATGTAGTTAAATTTTATTGTAGAGGGGCAGCTGTTGCTGGATTAAAAAAGTCCGGCAGAAAATTCCAAAACTTTTGGCGGTGAGGCTTAGCCGCCGCACCTGATTGGAGAGCAGCTAAAACTGACGAGCCTCGACCCTGGAACTCTTAAGAAATTCACCAAGCCAGCACAGCGCAACAAGGAAAAAAAAAATACGCCTATCATCTTGATCGCTGCCTCATTCACGGCAAATTTAGAAAATATGGTCATCAATGGTAACAAAAAGAGGAAAATATCACATGCCTCCTCAGACGACGAGTCGCGCAGGCCAGTCACTTCGAAACGAGCGCAGAAGGACTTCTTTAAGCACGCATCCAATTGGAATCTCGAGCAAGACTACGAGTCTCGACCACGAAAAGGAAAGAAGAATGTCAAGGAAAATACCAAACTCCCTATCAAGTCGCAGGATGGCCGGTTAGAACTACTCAAAGATCTAGACCCAGAAGATGATGCCGCCTCCATCGAGAGCGATACGGAATGGTTGGAAGGCCGAGAAGACGAAATTGATTCAGAGGACGAAGAAATAGTGCAGGAAGAGAAGGCACCAGAAGCCTCAGAGGCGCAGCAAATCTTGGAAGCACAAGAGGAGCTAGCCAAAGCAGCCGTGGCGCTCAATGAAAATCCCGAAGAATACATCGCCAACCTGAAAATTCTCGCCAACATTGGCCAATCGAAGATCCCCACAATCCGCATGTTGGCGCTCATGACGCAAATGACGGTATACAAGGACATCATACCAGGATACAGAATACGTCCCCAGGCCGAAGACGCACCCAAAGAGAAGCTGTCAAAGGAGGTCCGCAGCACCCGGCAGTTCGAACAGTCCCTCGTAGCAGGCTATCAAGCGTACATCAAAGAGCTCGCCCACTGCGCCAAATCAGAAACAACTCCCATCCGAGGCGGACAAAGTCTCTCCAATGTCGCAGTCACATGTGCATGTACCCTCATCACATCCGTACCGCACTTCAACTTCCGCTCTGACATCCTACGAATCCTAGTCGGCAAGCTCAGTCGAAGAAAGATCGACACGGACGGCGTCAAAATCATCCAAGCCCTGGAAACGCTGTTCCGCGACGACGAAGAGGGCCGCCCCTCCCTCGAAGCCGTCTCTCTCCTCACGAAGATGATGAAGGCCAAAGAATTTGCCGTCCACGAGAGCGTCCTCAATCTCTTCCTCAGCCTGCGCCTGCTCTCCGAATTCTCCGGCAAAGCGTCCCAAGACACCGTCGAGCAACAGCAAGCACCACAGGCCAAGAAGAAGCGTGAGTTCCGAACCAAGAGGGAGAGAAAGGCAGTAAAGGAGCAAAAGGTACTGGACAAGGACATGTCCCTGGCCGACGCGCTCGTCAGCCATGAGGAGCGGGAAAGAATGCAGTCCGAGACGCTAAAGCTCGTCTTCGCTACCTACTTCCGCATCCTGAAGCAGCGGTCGCCTCATCTGATGGGCGCAGTGCTGGAGGGTCTCGCCAAGTTCTCGCACTTGATCAACCAAGATTTCTTCGGCGACCTACTAGAAGCCCTGAAGGATCTCATTCGTCACAGCGACGAGGATGCCGAGCAGGATACCGTTGAGGCCGTCGAGACAGAAGACGACCAAGACTCGGCACGGAATCTTACCCGCGAGGCTCTTCTGTGCACCGTCACCGCATACGCCCTGCTGGCAGGCCAGGACGCCCATAAATCACGCAACGACCTGCACCTCGACTTGTCATACTTCACCACACACCTGTTCCGCTCTCTACTGTCCCTCTCTGTTCAACCTGATCTGGAGAACACCCGTCTTTCCACATCATCTGCTACGTCCAAGATCAACGTTCAAACCACTACGGTACTGCTCCTCCGCTCTCTGACGGGAGTTCTTCTCCCTAGCTACAACATTCGCCAAGTCCCTCCTTTGCGTCTTGCCGCCTTCACAAAGCAGCTCATGACTACTGCTCTTCAACTTCCCGAGAAGTCGGCACAAGCAGTTCTCGCCCTTCTCAACGACGTTGCGCACACACATAGCAAGAGGATCAACAGCTTGTGGAATACTGAGGAACGCAAGGGAAATGGTCGATATAATCCGTTGAGCGATTCGATCGAGGGAAGCAACCCGTTTGCAACTACTGTATGGGAGGGAGAGTTGCTAAGAAAGCACTTTTCACCAAAGATTAGAGAAGGAGTCAAGATGCTGGAAAAGGGTATGTCAGGATAAATACGATGTGATTTTTTGACTAGTCTTTGCATAGCGATTGTAGGAGACTGCTTCACAGTATCCTTTGAGAACCTGCCAAAAAAAATTGTCACAGCTCGTTTTTTGCCATGTATAGCACGCCAGGACGAAACCACAACCATCTTCATTCTTCCCACATACCAAGCCCCCTTGCTTGAAATTCTTTGTTGTTGCGTCATGGATTGAAGAGGCATCTTTAGGCCAAGCAGTCAAAATGAGGAGCGTTGCCCTTAAGCCTCCACAAACGGAAACTTCTTCCAATGCCCCCAACGTTCCGTAGATAGTCTGTAAATACACACTATCGATTTTGCGTGCCGACTATAACGTGGTATTGTTCAAAGCTCGTTATAGTAGAACTATAAGCTCGTAGTTGCTTTACTTCATCACCCAGATGTCTGCGGCGGCTGATTTGCCCATCTCGAGGCCGAAAGACCTTGCATCGGCTGTGGTTTGTCGCTGTCCAGGTTGGGTGTTGCAATCTGCGTTCCAGTCATAGTTGAGTCAAGAAATGTGTCAGATATTGGATATTGAACTGGGACCCAAACTGTGGAAGTCAAAGGCATTGTAGGGGTTGCTTCTTTCTCAACAACTGGCCAGTGTCCAGGTGGCGTACCGTCCGAGGCTTTGCTAAACTGACCGGTAAACGATGGATCTTCCTGAAGCTGGTCGTTATCTCCCACTTCGATCTGTTTTGGCGAAGGGTTTTCCATGGCACTGTTAGAAGAATCTGGCTTAGAAGGTGTAAATGCAGGTGTCGTAGCAGAGAGTCGCTCGCACCTATTCGCAGCTGGCACGGTCTTTGCAATTGCAGAAATGAGTCTGTCTACCTCGTTTGACCGATGGGAGTTATTAGTAGCGGCTTTTTGCTTATTACCGTCGTGTTCTGCTGCTTCGGCTCTTGTAGCGCAGCTATCCATGACACACGACCGCTTCTCTTGGTCCAGATCCTGGGTTATCTCAAAGTTCTTGGCTAACAGCTCTAAAAACCTGTCAAGAATATGTCCAGGAGTATCTTCCTTACAGTTATCTTCCTTGAAGGAAAAAGAGCTCAGCATTTCGGCAAGCTGGTCAGCCTCTTGCTCATCGCCATCTTTTTGAGGACTGCTGATCGAACTAGTATGGTCTTCTTTGGCCTCTTGAATCGGGCTCTGTGGCGTTAGTGGCGTACTAGCATCAGCTAAATCAGGTGATCTTGGCTTAGTGAAATATGATGTTGTTTGGGAACATGTTGGAAGCTGAACTATTGGTTTGAGCGTTGCAGCTGGTGTCGTCACTGGATCCTCTCGATTAAGAAAGTCGAATACGGCTTTTCCAAATACTGCATCCTCGGCCCTATACTGGCCAATTTGCCATCCTTTGACCAATGCATCGCCACTGTACTGCCTCTTGGAAGGTTGGACGAACCCGGAGGCGTTGTATTCTTTGCTTCTCTCTGCTCATCGGTTATGCAACGACAATCGGGTGAAAGGAGCTTGTCTGACATACCTACGATGCGGCCCTGCCGGCACTTTTTGGGGTCGAACGGATATATGTTACAGCTAGAAGCGTAATCGACTGCCTTTGCTGGCGATATACTTCTGTCAAATTTCCTGTCTCCGGGCTGTCGCCCAGCCTTGAAGCTGCGGGCAAGGGCAATAGCGTCAGCTAGTTTTTGCGGGTCGTTGAATGCAGCCATGTTCGACTTATGAAACCAAATTGAAGGGGAGATTGGATTGAAAACAACAGATCTCCAGGTTCACGGCTGAAAGGGAAAGGAGGGAGAAGGAGATGGCCGGAGATGGCCACCGAGGCGTAGGTGCTTATTGGCTGCGAAGCTAGAAACAGCTGCCTGGCACCTGCCAACTCCGAGCACCAGGCAGTTGCACAAGAAGTAATAAGATTCCTGCATAATTCACTGCATAATTCACTGCATAGATTCATTCTGCTTCACTAACTGTTGCTCAGGCCGCCTGCGGCACACCTAGAAAAACCGGAGAAATGTCAGTATGCAATATCAATCTGTATTATGCTGCTACCAGTGACCTAATATTGAGCTCGCAAAATGTTTACATATAACGCGGTGACACTCATGACAGCCGTTGACTATGATATTAGAGGTTCATCATTCTGGCCCATATCTGCGGCATCATGTCCTGTTTCATTCGTCACGTAGATGAGCTGCTTTTCATTTTCTTTACTCCAACAGTGGTCTCTATTGAGATTATTTGCGTCGGTTGATACTGAGGGTCTTGTACACTGTTCAACCACGCAGCGTCAACAGGGGGTACGTGATCTTCGACGAACGCCCACAGAGCATCGGCTCCTGGAGCATCTTTGGCGATAGCAAGAGAGGAGACTCTGGAAATCCCTAAACACGTGCTCAATCTATCTGAGCAAGAATTGGAAAAGCCAATCAATCTGATGTTGTGCTGCTGACCAGCCTTGTGCGATAAGGCAGCAATCATTCTTGGGAAATGACAGTTAAAAGCAGCTGACTGATTACCTCTCATGACAAAAACCATAGAATAGAAGTTTCTTGGCTTTCTTTGATTGGTATCTGCAATGGATTTCGAGCTGAAGGTTGACTCGAACTCTCTGGTGATTGCATTAAATCCTATGTCGACATGATTGCACAGCTCAGGCTTGGGAGGTCTAGGGACACTCAAGGCAGGGGCAAAAGGGTCCTGACTTGGCTTTTCCAACTGGAGTTTCGCCATTCTTTTGCCTCTCGAACGCTTTATATGTATTCTTCTATGTTGGCCAATCGGACTCAACAAACTGCAAAATATATGTCAGCAAGGAGCAAAGGCTACGGACTTGGATACTGCTTACCTGCAAAGCAACTCCAGGATGGTGTCTTGGTCATGTGCTGAGATTTCAGGCCTGTATGTTTCATGAGATTTGTTCACAACTCAGACACTTCTTGGGAGGCGCTCTCATACCAGGGTACGGTCGTGAAAGGCGTATCAAGATGATGAACCAGTCGCCTTCGACCTAATGGGGCAATTGGAGTCGTCATCATCAGTGCCAGAAGTAATACAACGATGCCGAGATGAGGTGGGCAGATTATTCATTTGGGTGTCATAACTGTCAATTGCGCGATGTGTATCGAAGGTCTGGGGGTATATTGGCGCACTGCGATTAGTTACATTTTACCATGAGAAAGAAATCGGGTAGCGGCCAATTGAAAAGTGGAGGAGACAGGAAAGGAAGTGCGTTACGGAGTAACTACCTGGTTTGCACGTATGCTGCTTACTTAAGCAAGGTACTCACTGCCATCATCGAATATGGCACCATGACGTGACCCCACCAACCTTCAAGCTGACGACTTAACATTGAAGGTACCTACAAAGGTCAGGTACCTGGCGTGGCTCGAGTACCTAAGTATTTTCAGGAGCTCACTTCGAGGTTATGTCTGACAGCTAGTACGGAGTACCTTAAGGGGACTTGACACTTCGGGACATGTACAACCAGTGCAAAACGTACCTACCCCATACCCTCAGCTCGCCCATTTCATACACACCCCCACCCCCGAAACCCTCCTCTCGTTGCCTCGCCCCGTCACCGTCACAGTTCCACACAAGCACCGCGTCCTGCCAGCCAATCCGCGTCCGCCGTGTATGATTGCCTCGAGGTACGGAGTACACTGGCGACTTGGTACTTGACTGGACGTGCCAAAGCTAAGCATCTGGCACCTCACCACTTGAAGCTCGCTTTGCACTTCACGGATTGACCTGTTTTCTTCTTTTGCAAGACACTTGTCTTCACCGACCGTCTATTCACTGCTTTAATAACTTCTATGACGGTGTCTGCCCGGCTCTCGTTGGCCTTAGCAGTTGAGAGGGCCCCTGGTCTTTTATTTTCCGCACCACACATGTTAATTTTGTGCAGCTGCCGCCCAGCCGGCCCTCGCGACGCAGTGACGTCTTTTATCTTGGCTTGAGCCAGCTTTTGGTGTGAAGCAGAGGGCAACATCAGAGGATTGAGCAGATACCGGCTTCTCAAACAGCTCGTCGCGCTTCCGAGGCTGAGCTGCCGGGTTGAGCTGCCAGCTCGAGCTGCAAGTACTTGGTCACTCGAACCCTTGAGCACTCGACATGGACAACGACACGGACAGCCAGACGGATCAGCCCGCGAGTCCAACAGGCAATATTGCCGCGACGACCTCACCCAACGGCCCGGGCCATAGCCATGCCCCTTCTCCTGATCCGCCATCCACTCGTCCAAATCCTTTTGATGACAGTGATCTTTCTTCCCGCAAAAGGCGTCGAACTTCGGGGTCAGCATCGCCCCCACCATCACCAGCAGCGGCGGTATCGGCAACAGCTTCCTTGTCTGCAGGGGCATCTGCGAGCTCGGGCGCATCAACTTCTGAGCAAAGCTTCCTGGACGCAAGACCGTCTGTCCAGCATTCAAGCACAGGTGCAATGGGCCAAGGCCAGCAGTCGGAAAATGTAGTGGCACCTGGTGCACACCAAACTGAGCTACCACACACACCTAAGCAGCCCGTGGACAGTCCGAGGAGCAGTAGTCCTACGCCGCTGTCCTCCAGCAAAGTTACCATCAATATCAAGAAGGCTGCCGACCCCGTCACTCAACCTGCAGTAACTTCTTTGAGTAGTGACAGCGCTCCGCCACTTTTATCGACCTCGACGTTTGATGGTCAACAGGATATGGCAATCGAGGAGGAGCGAAACTCCGAGCCAGGAGAGGAGACTCGTCAGATGTCAGATTCCGCAAGCCCGCCAGTTGAATTGATCGCCATCTCCGACAATGAAAACGAAGAGAGCGACGATGAGATGGCCTTTTCCGTCGAGGAAAAGGCAACTCGACTCCTGAGACGTGGAATAGCGCCTCTTGACCCTACTCTACATTTTCCCTACATCCAAAACGATGAGGAGCCATCAATGCCACTTCTTAGGTTTATTCACCATTTCAAAGCCGGTACGATCTACATCATCCCCCCCCCCGTAAAATCCTCCTCATTTTCCGGTTTTGTACAATGAGCTTTTGACACTAAGGCCTTCGCAGACTCCCCCGTCAATATCGAAGCCCTCGTCTTACTGCAGACCTGGATACAAGACTATCTTGGGTTTGCGAGAAGTGCTGACAAGTTCACTGTCCTGAACTCACGGCATGCGAACAAAAGATTCTGGTTAATGTTCCCCGAAGCAATGCTCCAGCTGTTGATCAGAGGGTATGTGCCTCCCTGCTTCTACACACCTCTTACGTCCCTGCCATATCATCTTATTCCTTCGTCTTCCATTTTCAGCACAATTTTACCCCTCGGCCTAAGTGGCCGCAGAAGCGCATGTAAAAGAGCGCAACCGGTGGCTCATGCTAACATTTTATGAAGCTCGGAACTTGTCAAGCCCCCAGAACTGCGTAGTACCATAATCAGCATCTATTACAGCTTTGCCTGCTTGACAGCCCTCATGGCCGCTCTAGATACGGCGGAACTTCGACAAGAGCAAGCCGCCATTGGCATTGGCAATGAGAATCCTCCCCATCTATTTTCAGCCAAATACCTTCAACAACTTCACGACATAATAGCCACAGATGCATCCTCAACAAGTCCAGGCGAGGAGAAACCCCCTAGCTCGGAATGGATTCAAACAGACGTTGGGCCCTACCTGCTTGCCAAACTACAATCTAGTCAAGGAGGCAGCGTGGCCGCCTTGTCTCAATTAGCAGTCACGTTGACCTCTTTCATTCCAAGCTTTCCAAAACTAATGGAACATCTGGCAGCTATCGCCAAGATTCTAGGTAGTTGTTTGCGGGAATCTGTACGAATACTTGCCACTGGAGGCGATCAACTTTCACAAGCCCAGGACCAACTCGAAATAGGAACTACTGCATGGAACCACATTTCGACTTGTTTGGAGATTGTGATTGACAAACACGTCACCCAATTAGGTGTGGACACCGCTACAACATTAATACCAGCTTTGACTGATATCCTGAAATGGACGCTACGTGGAGAACACAAGTCGGCACTCGACACCATGCACGAGCACGTGCAAAGACATCCAGACTTGCCATTTGTTCATGGATTCGATGCGGTTGCATGGCAGTGGAGGCTCGGCGTGCTGGATCGGTTGATCCGATGCGGGCAAATGCAGCTCCGTGTCATGGCCATTACCAGGCTGTGCAACGATCTCGTCTCGGTGTGGAAAAGCACCCTGGACACTGGTGATGAAAGCAGCAATAGATTTTTGAGCTACATTGGGGAATGCTTACTGGAGACTCGGCTGATCGATTACATTCTCGGCCCGAACTGCCACCCCGAAATCATCGTCGAGAGCTCCAACGTATTGGGATTCTTGATTGTTACTAAGCTGTATAAACAAGATCATACCGATCGCTTATGGCAAAGCTTGATGCTCTGCCAAGATCCTCGCATCACAGACGCTCTAGCACGTATGGTTACAAGTATAACCAACCTCTTTGACTACGATGGGTTGTTGGGCTGGTGTCAAAAATTCCAGGCTGTGCCTCTCGAGGCGTTCACGCCGGCAATGCGCACCCTCTGGGACAATATAATGAACGATCTAATATCAAAATGTCAATCAGAGAGGCAAACTCCATCGTTCGAGCCATTTGATCTCTGCTTGAGACTACTGAGAGAAGCTTCGGTTTGTACTCCTGGGTCGCAAGTAGCTGACCCAGATCTGCAAATGGCTGCCATACAAAAGTTGAGGGAGCTTTTGAGCACCGCTCAGCCCGACGATCTGGAAATCCTGCACCTAAGCTGCCTCGATGATATAGCTAAGAAGTCCCCTACTGCGCTGGGAAGTTTGTGGTGCTTGTCCATGACCATGCGAGGAAACCTTCCAAACGAAGTCGAGAATCTTACAAAGAACCACGACCTTGCAAGGCTTATTGTAGAGGAACTGGCTCATGCAGTTCAGGCAGGGCAACAAGCGGGAGCATTTGCCGTAATATCTGGCACGCCCAACGTACCCAGAAGGGACCTGATCGCCAGCATTATCCAATTTCAACCGGCAGCTCTGAACAATGGGCTAGGCGCCGTACTGTTGGATATAATCGTTGGTCCCAAATCACCCTGCTCTGATGACAGAAAAGCTGGCTGGTTTGTCATCACCAATGTAATGAGAAAGGTGTCAATGAAGAACGCATTCTTGCAAGCCTGCTTTGCCAGGTACCTTCCTAGCCTTCCGGCTTCCTGTTTCTCAGATGGCATGCTGGACTTTGTTCGAGAGCGAGTCTTGTGCCTGGCTGAAGACGGCGGCAGTTTTGCCTTGGATGATCCGGAATCGCTGTCGCATAGTGGCATCGAGGAACTATGGCGCATAATTTTAGAGGCCGAAGACTCCCTCTTGGTCTCCCGGGCTATCTCTACGCTGGCAGTCGACCTGTATTTGGAAAACAGCACTATCAACTCATATTCAGTCTGTCGTTCGAAGAAGGTGCATATCTCACTGCTTAATCGATGCTTGGACCAAATGAAACAAGCGGCTAAGAAGATTAATGGGAATATTGAGTCCTTGGTCGGAGATGGCGATGAATCAATGGTGTTTGTTACAACCACCGAAAAGATTGCGCAACAGGAACGCGTTTTCAGGCGCTCTCTTCAACTAATGAGATTCTTCCTCGAGAAGTACCAAGTACATGGCCGATTTTCTGTTGCGGACTTCAGGCCACTCATGTCGACGACGATAGAAGAGATGCAAGGCGAATCAGCATGTCTGCAGTATCAAGCTTTTGACAACCACGACCGATCCGAAATTAAGCCTCTGAGTATTGGTCTTGGGAACTCAATTGCTTCCCTTTTGACTCGTCTGAAATCCTTGACCCATTTTGACAATTACCGCATATATTATAGAGGACAATCGCTTCTTCCGGAGGAACACCAAGCCACAAAATCCCTCGAGGAGCTCGGCATACGTGATGGATTTATCCTAGTCAAGCGGGAGGAGGACAGCATGTCACTCGCAGGATACATCAGACCTGGCTCGTCGCCGCTAGAGATTGAAATCCTGGGCCATTTCCAAGATTTGTGGGAGTATTTGAGTATGGACGAAAAATTAGCGGAGGAAGTAAGTCTTATGCACACTGAAAACCAGTACAAAGGAAGCTAACACGGACAGGTCTACGACTTCCTTGTAAAACTTCCGGCCGACGGCCACTTCATGCTGCAATTTGACTCGGACCAAACCGACTATTCCGAAGTGTTCCTCAAAGGGCAGACTTTCAAGACGCTCTACGGTCTCCATGCTTTAAGTGACTACATCGAAGCGGCTGAACGTTCTGTGTCCGCGGCCATCCACGACGAAGAATCTACAGGAACCACGCCGACATTCCATCAACAGGCTCTCCTCAGAAGCCTGAGCCTGATTGTGAAGGCCATAAGTGATCCTGAGATGCTAGATGAAATGCCAGCTGCGCAGCAATTGAGAATTTCGGGCGCCTTTTTGCAAATTTACGTGAGGCTGTTCACGGGTAAGTGGCAATTCGGAGTCCCATCCCCACGGGTGGCGGTGCTGACCTTCTACCCAGAATATAACAAGCATAAAGGACTATTGGAGCTGGCTGACGACGTGCTCCCACATCCCACTCGCCTCGTGGACATATTGACCAAAGTTGAAGGAGACACAAGTGACGCGAGTTTGACGTTGATTGAAAGCGCATGCACAGCGGTTTTGCGCGTGGGTTCAGTGAACAGGGAATTCTGGAGCACAACTGTAACGTCGACATCCTTCCTCGATGCCCTGAAGAGTTTTCTATTGAAAGATCCACGAAAGGCGGTGAGGCAAACGATTGTTGAACTGGTTGAAGACATCGCGAGCCCACAAGCGCAACTCTCAACACCCGAAAGCGGCTACTACACTTCCAGCAGCCAAGAAGTCAGCCCTGTTTCACTCGCCATATGTACGTCTTTGACGGAGAGCCTGCCTCTTTGCCTTGTCCATTCCTCTCAACCTGAAGAGTACTTCAGAGCATTGCTCTATCTCGTTAGTTGTGCTTGCATGACAACTCCTCGAGCGTTGGATATCGAACATCTCTCAGCAGTGACACGGGACCTGCTGCTGAAACATACCTGCATTGAGGTAAGGATGTAGAATGGTTATTCGCAAAGTCATAAGTCAACCCAGCAGCTAATCGAAACTGGCAGTTAATCGATCGACCAGACGTAGCAGACCCAGTCGCAGCCGGTCTTGTCGGAGTGCTTCACGTATGTGTACAAAACATACAAAACTTAAGCAAGTCTAGGAATTTTGATCAGTCAGTTGAAATATCTACCAATTCCTCCCCCCCCCCCCCCCCCCCCCCCCCCCCCAAAAAAAAAAAAGCCATAAATAGTCGCTAATTGGAGTAGAAACACAATATCCCGGTTGTTCTGGCGCCATCTCTTCCCACGGAAACGCCGTAGCGAGAGAGACTACGTGCCTCCGGTAATACTCAACTCCAATACGCGAAAAAAGCTCTACGATATAATCTTCCGCTGTGTGAGGTGCGATTTGAGTTCTTTTGTACATATGCTTGGCACTTTGAACGGTCTTGTACCATTCTACGTGGATGAACCTGGTAAGTCGTTGAGAAACCCCCACCAGAGTTCTTGTTGACCGATGTGCCTGACTTGATGATTTCTGTGTGCAGACGATCCCTATCTATACGATCTTCCGTATCAATTCGACCGGTCTAGAGCAATCCGAGCATCATGTGGCTATGTTGGATTACGAAACCTCTCCAACACTTGCTATTTAAACTCGTTGCTCACCCAGCTATTCATGAACACGCAATTCCGAAGATTCATCATGTCTGTCGTCATCCAGGATCCGCAAGCAACACAGCAACTGCTCTTCTATACGCAGAAGCTGTTTGGCTACATGCAGGAAAGTTATCAACGATTTGTGGATCCATTTGATGTGGTGGCTTCCATAAAAACGTATGATGACACTCTCATTGATATTCATAGTCAGATGGATGTTGACGAGTTTTACAACTTGCTTTTCGATCGGTGGGAAGGGCAGCTCCTCAACAAGGGCGATAAGAAGCAGTTGCGTTCATTTTATGGAGGCCGGTTAGTCCAACAGGTGAAGTCCAAGGAATGCGAACATATTTCAGAGCGTCTGGAGCCATTCTCGGCTATTCAGTGCGATATAAAAGGCAAGGCCACACTTGAAGAAAGCCTTCAGGCCTACGTCGATGGCGAGGTGATGGAAGGCGAAAACAAGTACAAGTGTTCAACATGTGACAGACATGTTGACGCGGTAAAGAGAGCGTGCTTGAAAGACGTACCGGATCACCTTATTTTTCACCTCAAGCGTTTTGATTTCAACTTGCGAACGTTGCAGAGGCGGAAAATCAACGACTATTTCACGTTTCCCCATACTTTAGACCTTGCACCATACACCGTCGAGTACCTCAACGCTGAGGAGGGTGCGGCTCGTAAAGACATATTCGAACTAGTTGGAATCCTTGTCCATTCCGGAACCGCTGAATCCGGACACTATTATTCCTACATCAGAGAGAGAGTATCTGGCGCTCGCCCAAGCTGGGTCGAGTTCAACGATGAATCCGTGCTTCCATGGGATCCGTCTTTAATGGAAAATGCAACATTTGGTGGCCCGGATCCCCAACCGTCCCTCCAAGATGTAACTGGGATGATCTATGACAAGACTTACAGCGCCTATATGCTCTTCTACCAGCGTGCGTTATCTTTGTACCCCGACTCGCAGCCGAGCAACCCAACAGCCGATGGTTGTTTGTCACCTGTGAAAATCCTGCCTCCGTTGAAGGAACACATTATCAATGAGAACAAAGTGCTACTTCGCCGACAGTGTCTGTTCGACCCGAGCCACAGCTTCTTTGTGCAGCAGTTTTTCGGTCACTCTCTCTCCCTGGGGGAAAGCCGGACGGTCAAGTCTCCTGCATCAATTTGTGATGAGGAGCGGGACGACGACTCGGAACGGGGGAGACGCCCTGATAAAATTAGTTCCGCACACGCCCTGCAGAATCTGGCTATAGAAGTGTCTCTGTCCCACTTCGATCAAGTGGTGTCAAGAACCAAGGACGGCGCCATACTGGTGGAATCATTCTCGTCCATGTTGAAATCTGCGGTCGCAAAGTGTTACGATTGTGCAATCGCGTTTTACAACTACTTCAAGGTGCGCCATGCCGCTTTTCGTTCGTTGATGCAGCGAAATCCAGATCCAGATGTGAGAAGCTTTGCCGGCAACACCCTTGTACTCGCAGCGTCAAAGATCCGAAGCGGTCTTCCCCGTTACTACCATTGCCCAGCTCCAGCAAGAACAGGTTTCAACCAAGCTAGAGTGGACAGCGATGATGACTGGGATGATTCGGAAATGCCACAGTCGGTGTTGCAAGGAATGATGGGCATATTCAACCACCTCTGGAGATTCTTCCATGTACACATAAGGTCCTGGGACGAATACTTCGACATGATGCTTGCCTTTGCGAAACTAGGAGCACTCGAGGTTGGCCGCCTTTTGGCAGACAACTACTTGATCAAGCTGCTACAAATCATCACGGCGGACCCGGCGATGGAGTTGCAGCCCAACTATCAGCGCATGGTTAACAACCTTTTGCGGCGTTTCAACTCCAAGCCGGCATCCTATGCTGGTGTCTTGGCATTGATTGATTACCTAATGGCGCAGTTAGAACCTGCCCTGAGCGCAGATGTAATTGTAGACGAAGCTCGAGATCGACGCGATGTACGACAGCCGTTTCCTTGGACGTCAGAAGAAGTCCAGGCTGTCCACAGCCACCCTGACAGTTCCTCGACTAGTTTATTCATAGAAAAACTTCTGGAGATAGATCAGGTACCAGACCTGACAAACAAGATTATTGGACGATTGGTCAAGAGCGGAGAGGAACTGGATCTCAGAATATTCAACACTCTTCGGAAGAAAATCCAGGGGGAAACGACAGCCCAGGCTATGGACTCGTCCATCAGGGCAGCCGGCCGATATGCTGAATGTAGCGAATCATTGGAAAGAGTGCATATCCTCATCCGACATGTCTGCACTCAGTCACGCAGTCTCCAGCACAATGAGGGGTCTACATTCTTGGATTTCGTGAACCTGATGCTGTTCTCTCGTCGACCCAAGGCGGCTCTGGCTCTCCCTCGCAGACACTACATGATCCAGGCGATTCCTACGTGGGCGCCCTATATGCTGGTGTACGGGGACGAACACACGCGAGGCGTAGCGGAGCGACTTATCAATGAAAGGCTCTTCCCGCCCATGGCGCTCAACACCGTTGATGGGCACGACGACGACGCTGCTCTAGAGCAAGAGACTCTGGAGCACACTATCCGGCAGCTCGGGATCAAGTGTCTAGTGTACCTCCGTGATGTCCACGTCAAGGGAAGAATACAGCTGGAACGCAGTGCGGCAGGAAACATTTTACGCGTCATCAGCAGCTGCGTTCCATTCTACGAGGGGGGCGATGAAATAAACGACTATTCCGAAGACAGCGCTGAGTTCAGGGCCATTCAAGGAGGTGCGCACAACAAAACAAGGAAGGCATGGAGATGAGAGACGAGATGCTGACTGTGAATCAGAAATAACGACCCCTCTACAAAAACTACTTGTGGACGAGATAGAAGATGACGGGTCTGGTATGTTTGTCGTGCTTGCTCATGCCGCCGTTTAGGAGTTGGCTACTAACGTAAAACGCAAAACAGACTGGGATGGCTCGTGCGGCTCATCAGAATTTATGGAAGTCAACGTGGGCGCGTTGGGGCAGTCGTGAACTCCTCTTGTGCATAATGAAGGCGGAGCGGAGGTCAACAAGGGGACAATGCACGGCGTTGGGGGATGCTGACCCCGACTTGAGAAGCATTTGATTTGCTATGCTTTGCTATGCTTTTTTCCTTTGAAGTATTTGGGCTGTCCTTCCCTTTGCCCCTTGTTCGAAGCGCCCTTTTGGTCATCTTTAGTGCCGACATGCGCGATACAGCAGGGCGAACGGCATGACGAGGGACATGGACGCGAGGCAACAGGCGCAGGTCGACATGTCAGTATGAGCAGTCGGTCAGTCAGTCTTTGATGCACATAGCAGCGGTGTCTCGGCGTATGGAAGGAAACAGGGCATCTCGGTAAATGACGACTTGCACGGCCTTTTAGCGGGCAGTATTGATGGCACTGTAGCTTGCACTTGCAGCAGCAAGTTGATGTGGTGACATGGTTGACAGAAAGGTTCAGGCTAGGACTTGGAGTAGGCGGATGGATAACAGTGAGCAGTGATCGAAATAGCAATGAAGGGTTTCCGAGGCGAACGTTGTGTGACTTGTTATGGGTAGGTGATGATGTGGTTGCTCTTGTTACTATCTCTGGAAGCACCAGACGATGTCCAGGCCGTTGGTTAGTCGTGGCGGTAGCTCAGAGTACGGAGAGAAATAAATGGTGTACGATCCCTTCTTGCACGTGGTCGTTGGTTGAGGCGGTGGATGTGCGAGGCTGTTGAGACGAGGTGTTAAGACGACTCGAGACGACGACGCGAGAAGACAGAGAGTGAGGGTGGAGAGTCCCGTCGAAAAGGACCAGAAGAAGCCCATTCGTGTATGCTCTCAAGACAAAGCTATGGGATGCAAGGGCACGACTTGGGGCATGGATGGTGCTGTCCGTCAAATCCGCATCAACCAACGATGGTGTTGTTGTTGTTGGGGAACATTGAATCCGCCCGGTCTCTCAACCAGGTTCGTCCTGAATTCCCGACTGCCACGTTGAACGTTTCCATCTGCGGGTCTATTTTTACCTCAGCCGCCGTGCCGCTGACAAACGCGCCGGGGTCAAGACTAATGCAGGGTCGAAGGGGCCAGTGCGCCGTAGGAACCCAAGAAGTTCTCTGCTTAGTTCAAGTTTAGTTATTAATTAAACGTACCTGCGTGTTGCAGATTGAACTTGGTGGGGCCGATGTGGATTGACGACAAGTGCCGAAACATCGATGTGGATCAACTACGGCCAATCAGACGCGGGGACGTAGCTTCTCCCCGCACCGACGAAAATAGCACGTAGCCGCCAGCCGTCGGAGAGTGTGATTGGCTGCACGGATCGGAGCCTGCATTCCTGGTAATGCAGCATCCTTGCATCAACGGATGGGGATGGGGGTTTTGAAAGTGTGCTCGTTCTCCTTTACCTTGGGTAGGTAACTAAGGGTACGGAGCACTCCTGTACGGAAGTAGTAGGTGAAAAAGCCATCGTCGTGGATGTGCTGCTGCAGCGTTCAGCCTCATGGCGGGGCGAAGTTGTCGACGCAGGCTCAACACCAGACAAGACAAGATTGTTCGCTCGACTTCGTCTCGTCCAAACGGGCGGGGCTCTCCGGCGGCAAACTGATTACGTCACACAGCTTAGCTTCCTTCTTGTTTCTTTCCTTTTCTTTTCTTAGATACATACTCCGTACTCCGTAACCTTGGTTAAGTTATATCCAGCCAACTTAGTTAGTTAGTTACTCCGTACGGAGTTCCTCTTCCCAGTCTTGGCCCAACCGCATCATGTCTTGGTCCCCGCGGAGCTGAAGAATGCCCACGGCCGTCTGGCCCTTGTTGTGTTCGAACGTCCCGTTTCAGGATCCCTCGTTTCAGGAAATCTTGGGGGCTGCGGCGTGGCTGCGTGATTGGGCGCGGGTTGTCACCGAGGGCATCGTCACCAAATTCTTGCCGTCGCGTCGCGTTCGTACACTTAAGTTATATAGGTCGTTAAGGTATCTTGCATACCCACTTGTTTGCAATCCAGCTCGACACGGCGGCGAGGGATAAGCGGTTGGTATTCTGTGCTCACTCTGGCTTTTCTCGTCCATCGCCTCCTTCTCGTGTCAAGTTGTCTCAACTTGGGGCACGCGTGGAATGCTGGCTTGTCTGCCTCGTCATCGTTGAGCACTTGACTGACTGACTGACTGACTGTTGGTTTGGTGGTTTTTTTTTTTAAAGGGGGGGAGGCGGAACATTTTATCACGTCGTTTGCTTCTCGTCTATTCTTTGTATCATGCTTCTTATCCCTTCTCCTTCTCCTCCTTCTTCTTCTTCTTCCTCTTCTTGCATTTCTCTCCACCGACCGTCTTGATATCTGCATACATGCACACCACCATGGTGGTCTTGAAGGAGCGTATTTCCTCGCCCCTCGAGGCGGGACCGTCCATCCTCGACTGCCATCGTCTTCCTCCTTACTTGACTCCCGCTCTCGAATACGCCTCATGCCGGCTGGCCAGGAAGTCTTTGCATCTGACCCTCGTCGTCGTCCGGAGAGACTACCAACTACCCAGTGTGATTCCTCCGCTGGGCTCACCCGGCCTCTCTACTCCGAGTATACCGGCCTGCTGCCCGCCTTCCAGCAAGTTCAGCTTCTCCATCAGTCCTGTCACGGCTTGGAAGCACTTTGTTCGAGCGGCGTCACGGCAGGGCTCCGATGTCGACTCCCGAAGTGTCGTCTCGTCGCCGGCGGCGCGCTTGGACTCTCCGGGACTGAGACTACGATGGCCGCTCTCGCCTACCACGCCTTTGTCTCCGCCTCCCATGACGCCGTGTACGCCATCGTCCGTTGCCACGGATTACACAGGTCCTATGACGCCGGGCCTGGCTGGCATGCGCTTCATCCACGCCCCTGACATGTGTGTCAAGGACCGACGAGCCCAGCGCGCTGTCCTTACAAAGGCCGCTCAGAAGTTTGGCTTGGGGTAAGCTCTTACCTTGATCACTGAACGAGCCCAGTGAACCAACCATCTGTCCGGACTTGACACTGACTTGCTCAAAAGCTCATCGCTCTCACCGGCCGTCGATCCCTCAACGTGCGGTCTGACCAGCCAACTCATCGCCAACTCTCTCCTTCAGAACGAGGTTCTCTTCTCCTCTGATGGCCTCACCCTCATCTCACTCGACCGCCTATACAGCCTCAAGAGCGCCCTTTCGAGCTATTCCAAATCCAAGGCTCACTTCCGTCTCGAAGACGCCGTCGACGAACTCCGTCGCTACGTCCTGGCCAACAACGGCGAGAAGGTGACGAAATCAGATCTGCTACGCTCATACGACTGGCTGAGCGTGGGTACATCCGCCGTCTCAGATCTGGACACGATGTACAGGAGGGCCTACGGAGGTCCAGACGGGATAGGCGCCATCTCTGGGCTCGGGCACCCATCGTCCACGATACCCTCCTGCTTTTTGCCCGAGCCCGTGATCCGCTCCGACGAGGACGACGAATTCATGCTGGAATTCGACGATGACCCGGATCTCAGCCCTACTCAGATCGGACTCGCGGTGACGACGTTTGAAATGAGGAAGCCGTCTACGCCCAAGGGGCCGATCCTCAAGATTCAAACCAACCTGACGAAGCCTGTGCGGAGTCCTGAACTCAAAAACGGCCAAGATGGTGTAGACAAAGTCGAAGACTCTGAGAAGAGGATCGGAACGGCGGAAGACGGGGACGAGGACGGCGATCAGACGGCACGGCCTCTTGAGAGCCGGGTGTCCGGGGTCGCCCATTGGAGTGCGTCGATAGACCACGTCTTGAATGCGGGTGCGGAAAGTCCCGATAGACGATCCATATTTCAGATACCAATCACGCCCAATGGCTACGATGACATATCGCCGATAACGAGGGGAGAATGGGGATTCCTCATGGTGAACAATGCCTTCCGGGGAGGACGAACTGTGGCGGTAGAAACATGTTG
Organism: Metarhizium rileyi; assembly: GCA_031753515.1. NCBI lineage: Eukaryota > Fungi > Ascomycota > Sordariomycetes > Hypocreales > Clavicipitaceae > Metarhizium > Metarhizium rileyi. The sequence continues at coordinate 2,667,699 of JAUKVO010000003.1, read as the reverse complement.
AGAAGGGACGGAGAGGCATGCATGTCATGAGTCACGTCTTGTATGCTAGACCCTTGTTCTCAGGGGCATGATGGATATAGTTATACAGTAGCAAGGCGAAACAGTGTGAACCGCATACATGCAAAAGGCGCATGCAAAAGACATGTTGATAGATAAGTTGGTAGTACGGGGTATCAAATGTGTAGCCAATTTCTACCAGCCATACTTGCTACTCGTGGCCTTCTTGTTGCTCCTCGCCGACGCAAAGCTGTCCTCTAGTGCATCTCGTTGATTCTGCACGTTCTGCACCAGCTGCTTGAGCGAGTGTTTACCGCCGCCCTGGATGGAACGAACGGCCCTGTGAGCCTGCTGGTCGCCTGCGGCGCGGACGCTCTCGTTGTGCTGGTACTCCTTGTCCATGTTGAAGTTGACCACTTTCTTCGCGGCAAGTTGGGCCCCGTCGCGACCGAAGAGCTCTCTCCTTGCCACTGCGGAGAGATGCAGATTGTCGGCGATGACGTCGAGCGATTCGGCGTTGCCAGTTGCCGTGGTGGCGGGTGTTTCATAGTAGGCTGTGTCTGTGTCTATGTATGGGGCAGAATTGGCGTCTGGTTCGTATGCGGATTCGAAGAGAGGCTCGTAAGTGCCGTTGGATGAGGATGGTGTCGGGTCTGGCGGTTGTTCGGTGTGCATGGAGAAGAGCGAAATTTTCTTCTTTGCCGGTGGTTCTGCCGGCGTGGCTGCTGCGGCTGTCCCGCTTGCCTCTGCTGATGTTTGTGGTGTAGAATTCAGGGCTGAGCTCGGCTTGTTCTTCTTCTCCTTCTTCTTGGCATTGAAGCCTACTGATAACGGCCGGAACTTGAGCGGCTTCCCGACCAGCTTCACGTCCTCGGCAGGCTTTTGTCCCTCTGGAATCGACGGCGCGGCATCCTGTTTCTTTGATGGCGGCAGGTTCATGTCCAACGATGGCGCGGATGTTCCGTCTTCTGCTGTCCTTTCCGTGTACTCGTCGACATGGCGACTGAACCCCGGCGCCGCACTCGTCTTCAAGTTGACGCCCAGTCTTGGAGGCGCGCTGCTGTGGGATGTGGCCACCGGCTTGCCCACGTTCTTGGGCGGCGGCAGGAACGAGTTCAGCCCGGAAAACAGACCGCCTCCTGCGGTGGTGCGCGCACGTTTCGCCGGGGGCTCGCCGGGATTGCTGGCATACGTGGGCGGCGGCAAGCTGACGACGATTTTGCCCGGGTTCGAGCGATCGACGACCTTCTGGAACGGCTTCTTGGACGTGCTCTGTGATGGTAATGGCTTTGGCGTGGGCCGAGGGGGGCCCTCTATGTCGGAGCCTGAATCAGATTCGGAGTAGTCGACGAGGCCCATGATGGGGAGATGCTTGGAGATGACTTGTGGCCGACGTCCAGCAAAAGTTCATGCTGTAGTCAACTTTCGATGGAGTTTGCATGTTGTTGGCCTTGCGCATCTGCGGCTTGCCGCTGTGGGGCACGTGCACCTTCCATGTTCGGACACGGCTTCAATGTTCGCTCGACTCCATCCAATTCTTCTTCAAGGGCGGCTTGGGTGCATCGCCTTTTCACCTCTTCATGCACACCATCCTGCCGGCTGCCGTACCTGTCTGTGCCGAATTTGGTCTCGCGGGCCGGCAGACATATAGAGTTGGGCTGTTGCATGTTTTTGACCCTCTGCGGCGCCCTCACAATGTCTGTCATCCAGCTGGAAGAGTACGTCTTCCTCAGACGCTCACCTGCAGTCAAAGCTAGCTAACCCTTGCTCCGATCCAGACTCGTCTCCTACCAACTGCGGACGAGCTACCTCGATGAAATCGCCGACGGTGTTGGCGAGCGGTTGCTCACTGTCAACGACAACTTTCTGAACTCGGCCGCTTTCAAAGCTGCCGGGTGGCGTCCCAACACCTCTCATATCAAGCGGACGCACTCCCCTCCAATTCCGACAGCCATTGCGTCCGAGTATTTCCAGGCGCCGCGACAACCTGGTCTAACGCTCGAAGATGGCGACGAGGATGGCGGCATGCTGACGGGCGGGGGAGCAGATACCATAGGCCCCGGGATGGCTACTAAGAGGCGCAGGCGCCGGGAGCAGATGGAAGAAGACGATAGCAGCGACTTGACCGACGAAAGCGACGAGGAACAGGAGCAGCGAGCCGCGCAGCAGATCAAATTCTCAAAGATGCCGGTGAGGCAGCGCGCAGGATCATCGCCGTCGCAGATATCTCCAGTGAAGCCCCAGACCTCGCCTCGTGTGCCCAGGCGGGGATCTCAGTCGGCTTTGGAGACAGTGCGGGAGCGGCCGCGTAGGGACACGGTCACCAGCAGCGAGATATCTTCTGAGAACGAGTTTGACGTACCTGCGGCGCTGAGGCATCGGGAGGCAGCACGCGCTGCTGCAAGGGTCGTGCGATTACAGGACAAGATCAACGAGGAGCCTATGCCTCCGGGTCTCCAGAGGGCTGACACGCATCCACTACCCGAGGAGGAGGAGGAAGACGATTCGGACGAGGGCTCCGACATGTCTGGCGACTATGTTGGGAGCATGGATTCTGCCTCGATTCTAGATGGCGTGGAGAACCCCATCAACCCTTCGCCCACGCAGCAAGTCGTGGGAACACCACCTCGAAACTTCCCGCGACAGTCCATCATACTAAAGTCACAACTACCAACGAAACCTGTTGTTCTGGAAGCTCTTCCCCCACCCCGACCCATGAGCATGATTCGTCCCGCCAGTTTTGTCCAACCTACGAGTTTGCTTTCAGCGGCATTGAAGGCCAGGGAGCATAAATCATCGATCCCCTTTCAGAAGTTTGCTCATTTCAGCGGTCAAGGGACGCAGGGTTCTATTGCTGTGCGCATCTACGCGCCGTTCTGCAAAACATCCAGCAAACCCTTTGAGGTGCTCATCCGGCCCAGAGTCCACGACGGACAGAGCGCTGAGCGGGTAGTTTCCGTTACGGACCTGATCGGGCTGAGTCTGTACCGGTATAATGAGGAAAAAAGGGAGCCGCAGATTCCGCCGCAAAAATACAGCGTCAACTGGTGGACCTTGAGGATGGTGGAAGACGGCGAGGTCGACGACGATTTCCCGCCGTTTGAGAGGACAAAACCGTTGACCTCATTCACGACGGTCAACAATGCCAGTGCAAGGGGCGGAGGCAGAATGCGGTCCAACTCGACCGCCTACGACGAGTTCGCGCTGGTGCCCGCTTCGGAGGATGAATACGAGGAAAACAAGCGTCTGACGCCCCGGCAAGACGACGACGAAGCAGAGCAGACGCAGCAAGCGGTACCGTCCCTGAATCGTCTCGTGAGCCACGATGAGGATGCCACTCCCAAAAGTACAGCCGCGCCGCCACGTAATCCCCTGACAGATGATACTAGCCGGCCGAGACAGAACCCCATTGTCACAACGACGTATCGGCCAAACACGCCTCTAGCCGACTCCCCACAAGTTCCAGTCGCTGTGCCAAACACCACGCGCGGCCAGCAGAAGCTGCTCCGCGTGCACATCATGTCCTCGGACGTGGCGCCAGGCCAGATGGTCACGGTGGACGTTACGACGGATACATACCTCGCCGAAGTACTGGACATTGTCTGCCGCAAGCGACAGCTGGACAAGGCCAATCATGTGCTGAAGCTGCCGCGGTCAGGAGCCGTCGTCATGATAGACCGGCCAGTGTCGTCGATTGGCAACGTGTCGGATCTAGAGCTATGCAGGAGACGGTTCGCGACGGACGGGCCGCTGAGCATGGCCGGCTCACCCAGCAGCTCGTCTCCCAAGATGATGGGTCTCCCCAGCAGCCTGGGCGTGTCGCAGCGGAGAGAAAACAAGAGGGACAAGATGCTGGGGCCGCACCCGCTGGCGCAGGAGGCACTCAAGCAGGACGAACTCGGCAACGCCAATTACAAAAAGTACACGGTTTGGCGGAAGCAACATATGCGTCTTGTGGGCATGAGCGAGCGGGTTCTGGTGATTGACGGCGAATACATCCACATCGTGCCGGCGTCGGGAGGCAAAGCCGTTCACGATGGTGGAGGAAAGACGACGACAGTTCACTTTAGCAACGTGGTCGGGTGCAAGGTGCCGCGAAAGCACCCAACCAACGTCAAGGTATGTGTTCCCCCAAAGGAGGAGTCTCCTCGGCCCATATTCAATGCGATCAATCACGTGTGGGAAGAAGCTACATGACTCGTGGAGGGTGTTTGGATGGCTGACTTGAAGCGGACCCCTGCGGTCCAAGTATAGCTGGTCATATACAGAGCCACAGAGAGCAAGCGATACGAGTTCGAGACTCGCGGCGCCGACGAAGCAGCAGAGATTGTGGCCGAGCTGAAGAAGGGAATATCTCCATACAGAGAGGTGTAGATGGGAGGCTGCGCCTGGTGCGAAAAGGATGAAATGAAATGAGATGAGTGGAATAACATTACCGGGACTTGGTGAGACAGCCGTGTGTGGCCGAGCACAGCCACACAGGAGAAGAACAAGTCTTCTGGTAGAGGCGAGTCAGGTCCGTTGTCCGCCGTGTGAAGCTCAGCTGTATGGGTGGGACATGACAATAGGCAGGGCCTAGAGGCGAGGTAGCGGCTGGGTGACAACGATGGGGTTTTGACTTTAATGGACCGGGCATCTAGTCGGCGGGTGGCTATGCTGCGAGAAGACGTGGATCACCAACATGCAGGCAAAGCAAGCCAAGGGGCGCGCCATTCGGAAGGCTCGACTTGTGGTGGATAGCGATCCAGACACGATCACGGCTACGAACTCTGCTTGCGAGACGCTCCCGGGGTCAAGGTTCAAGGCACGCGTGACGCAACAGTGAACGGGCCTCGAGATATGCGCCAAGGGAAAGGTTGCGGTTCAGCTGCGGTGCGAGGAATGATGAAGTGCTGACGCCACCGCCGTGTTGCGAAGAGGTTGGAACTTTGAAGGTTTGGAGCGATGCTGGACTTGGCAACTCGGCTACGGGAGTACATAGTACATGCATCCATCCTCCCTGCTTCCTCGTCCTGCTTCTCCGTCCTGCTTCTCCGTCCTGCCGCTCTGCGTCCTGTCGCCATCCCATGCAGCGGGTCTGTCCAACTTCATCACGAACATGTAACTCCGTACCAAGTTTTCACAACTATTAGGAATTTCCCCCTGCTTACGAGTCACCTTACGAGTCAGCTTCCGATTCATAGCCACAACGCTTGAATATTAGATAAAGCGCATTGTAGCTTGTGACGCTGGGCCCACTCTTAAATAAGGGCGCGTACAATTATTTTCTTTTGTAATAATAAGGACTTTTGTTTATCTTATACTCAGCCTTAATATCATCTATACCAAGTGCCTTGATTCTATATCATAAGCGTGCAAGAAGATGACTTCTAAAACTTCTCTAATATACTAAGTATCTAAATATAAATATATATATATATATATATATATATATATATTCGTACAATTACGTCTATAAGCATTCAATAGATAAAATCAAAAGCTATAATAGAGTCTATTATCTTCAAGAAGTTTAAGCTTAATCTACTATCTTAGTAGCATTCTAGTAAACTAGAGCTAGAAGCCTAGATTAAGGTAAACAATACGTTTCGGAGCCACTTCGGAGCCAGACTACCCCCTTGCAGGGATAGATAGGTTATTTGAGCCTAGCTAGACAGACAGGGTAGAAGGAACTCTCCTTCTTTCCCTCTTCAAGTTTACTGTTCTCTTTATTACTGTAAAGAACTTGGCCTTACTATACTGCCGCAAGTAAGCGTAACGAAGAGAACACCTGCTGCTCCCTCTGCCTGGGCTTAGTTGGATACCCATTCCCTGCCAGGGGTAGTCTGGCTCCGAAGCGGATCCGTTTCGGATCCGCAATGTCCCCATTGTTTTGTTTACCTTGATCTAGGCTTCCAGCTCCAGTCTATAACAGTTACGCTTACTTACAGTAGTATTTAAGAGTAATAAGCTTTAGAAAAACATAGACTCCAATAGAAATAAGTAGGAGTCTAGTATACTAGAAGCTTCTCTGAGCGACTAATACTATAATCTACTACTGTGAAGGACTAGCCCGATTGGGCTATCGCAGGTGCCAGCTGCAGTCATCCCGGTCGTTCTGGCCACTTGTGCAAAAGAGTACGAATTGAACAGAATTGCTCTTATCTGTTCAATTGGGCACTATATAGGTGAAGCTTCCGCGACCGCGCACACAGAGGTCGGGCTTTAACTACAATTGCATCCTACGCAACTTGCACGCATCATTCAAATTCAACCAAATTAGCTGTATTGTCCTTCAAATTTGGTATATTGGGAAATAAGGCCGTAAGCTTCCTTTTTCATAGAGCCTAAGCATGTTCAATTAATTCGGTTGAGGTCCAGCGAATTGGCCGGCTAATTGATGCACTGTATGTTGTGCCTTAGCATAAATGAATGCCTTGGTTAAACCTGCTAGTTAACTTGTGTTTGGTGGTGTGGGGTGGTCGCAGACTTTTGGTACCCTACTGTACTCCGTACTCCGTAATTAAATTCACAACGAACTTGTTGATCATCTGTGCTCCGATCATCCCTGGCAAACAAGGCAGGGCAAGACAGGGTACCGCAACATGTGGATCCTCCAAGGGCCTCGACAAGCCACTCCCATAATAGAAAGTGGGCTTGATGACGATTTCACACACATGCTTGGAGTTACTTCGTACATCGGATACGAACAGGCCGCGCCGGCCTCGGGCCATCACCATGTCAACCGACCAACAATGGTGATACGGGTAACTCGGATATAAAGTAGCAGGAGGGGGTTGGCCTTGTTAACCGCCTTTCTCCTCTCCATCAAGAACCATTTAACGTTAGTTATTCCCCGTCGTCACGTCCAGACTTTGTAATTGGACCCTCACAACGCCCAACATCTTATAACTACTTCCTCAGTTACTCCTGATTCCGTATTCACATCTCCAACTACCTTAAGTTACCAACTCCCTACACAGTAACTAATTCACTCGCTTCCTTCCCACCACCATGAAGTTCTCCGGCACCGCTATCCTCGCCCTCGCTGCCGCCGTCCAGGTCTGTCCCTCCGTTCATCCCCCTCCCTCTCCAAGCTAACTAACAATCTACACCCCAGGCCACGCCTGAGCCCCAGGACATCGTCGGTGACATATCCTCGGGCGTGGGCGGCATCATCAGCGATGCCTCGACCTTCATCAACGGAGCGTCCACCTGGGCCGACGGCGCCCGATCTCAAGCGTCCACCTTTGTCGACGGAGTCAGGTCGGACGCATCGACCTTTGTCGACGGCGCCAAGTCGCACGCCTCGACCTTTGCCGCCGGTGTCTCCAGCGACGTCGCGAGAGCCACCAGCGTCGCCGCCAGCAAGGCCTCCAGCCTGAGCAACTTCATCGCCACCGCCACCGGCTCCGCCAAGTCCAGCGCCCAGGCCGAGCTGTCCAAGGCAACCAGCTCCGTGGCCGCCGCCACCCGATCCTCCTCGTCCGCGAGCACCAGCTCCAGCTCCAGCACTGCCGGCGGTGCCTACGGGCCTGCTCCTACAGCTGCCATGGCCGTCGGCGCGCTCCTGGGCGGCGCTGCTGTTCTTGCCAACTTTTAAGAATCTTGTACTTGCTTTTCTAAACACATGCATATATACATATATATATCGGTTATCCGTGTTTGGAGTCTGTAAACCATGAGTACGTTGTTATACGCAGCATGTCCGGCGTGGATAGAAATAGCGTGGTACTAGGTGAGGTATCTGCGTCTCGTGTGTGCTGGCTGGCGTATGAGCCGTGTGGCCTTGAGAAAAATGCATGCCATTGACGAAGTCTACGTTGAGTAACTAATGAGAAATAAAAAAATCCAGCCCTTTCTCAATCTAGCGTGCTTGCAGCGGTGATGTATGTAGATGGTATTTGACCATTGGACTTACTTATTGGCACACCAAGTGAGTGTTACTCGTATCAACAGGGTATAGTTATAACTATAGGGTTTGCATCATACGCCAATGCCATGCAATGCAATCACCAGATATATAACTATGTCTAGTTACGCCTTGGGACGTACCTCCGCCCACAGCTTGTCGATGGTCTGGAATACAGCCGTCACATCCTTCATGACCTCGTCGTCTGCCGCCCCGCGCAGCCTCTGCTGTATCTTGTCCGGGTGCCAGCGAATCCGCTCCTCTCTGAGCCTGTTCGCGAACGCCTGCTCCCCCATGTCCTCCCGGCCGAGGCCACGCACCAAGAACGACCGCACGTGCTCGTCGTCCAAGCCCTCTCGCCCGCCATCGACCGGCCAGGCCAGAGTGTCCAGCGTGCCGTCCCACGATGCCCACGCGTTGGTATACCCCTCCCACTGCTCTGCCCAGCGTCTTCTCTGCCGGCGCTCCTCGCCGCGTCGCAGGCTTCGCTCCATTTCCTCATGCAGCTTGCGGGCCGTGCGCTCTTCTTCCTTCCTCTGTCGCCGTTGCTCTTCGCGTCTGGCCCTGTCCTCGAGGAGCCCGGCGTGCGTCTTCTCCCACATCTTCTGCCGCACGTAGGCTGCGTATTCCTCGTCTGTCATCTGTTCCAATGTGCCGGTCGGGCCGCTCTTTTCCTTTGCGTACACGTGGATGGGTTGGCCGTAGACGGATTCCCAGTACGAGGCGCCCTCGTCGTCGGCCATGGCGTCGAAAAGAGATTCTCGGAATGCGGCCTCCGGGTCTAGGGGCGCGGGCTCAAACGGATTCGGGAGTGTTGGGGAGCGGTGCCGGTGCCGGTTGTGGCGATGGCGGCGGTGGTGCCGGCCTGGTCTTGGAGAGTGCCTATTACCATCACCATTGTGGCTCTCGAGTCTTTCGTTTCCGTCGTGCCTGCCGTTGTTTCTCTGTCGGCTTCGGGATCGGCGGCGGCGAGACTTGTCTGATTTGAGCCTCAGCCGTGACCGTCGCGGCCTGTTTGTTTCATCCCCCCCGTCTTCATCCAGAGTGATTCGTGACTGGTTTTCAGCTCCTGCACATGGTTCACGCGCGGCGTGCCTGTCGTCGGAGCTTGTCGTCGGCTGTGCGGTCGTGTCTGCTTCGTCTTGGTCGATCGACGACAGGAGGTGACGCCGCTTTCTCAGCGGGTTTGACTCCGTCATGACTGCCCGTCAGTCCATACTCGCCGTGACCGTAGCAGACGCGCCGGACAAGTAGATTGACGACTTCCGGCTGTGGTAAATATACGGTCGCAGTCGAATGTTCGGAGCGAACTCGATTGATGGTCGTGATCTTGGAGCGCATAAAAGAGAGAAGTCTTGACGGACGACGGTTGAACGTGGGGCCTGGCCTGGGCGCGAATGGCAGGAGCGACCGAGAGCCACAGGGACCAGACACGGATAGGGATCGGCCAATTCCCACAGAAATTTGACCAGGTGTCTGTCGGTCGCAACGACAGCGAATCCAACATTTAGTTACTCCGTCCGTTCATGGTCGCAGAAACCTCCCCTGACATCCAATCTCCCTCGCCTGAGCCTTTCTGTACGACTATTGACGACCACTTAGGCACAATGCGTTGGGTCATGCCATATATCTAGGTAGCCGTACTCTTCGACAGCCCATCACTATCGACCGCGTCGTTCGCGACACAAAGTCCTGGTCGCCAATCATGGCCGGTATATTTCTACTTCTGGGCCTTTGCGTAAGTGAACTCCTTCGTTTGCGACAGCCATTCTGTACCTCACAAACAGCTAATCGACTCTTGAATGTAGCTCGTCATGGCCGTTGCGTAAGTTTGCATGCGGCGAAAAGGTTCCCCCTACAGGACGAGGTTGACAACGCTGCAGGTCATTCCTCGCCGGAGCTCTTCCACTGTCCATGACATTGTCACAATCGCAGCTACGATTGATATCTAGTATTGGGGTCGGAGTATTGGTAGGGACATCACTCATAGTCATTATACCCGAGGGTATCGAAGCGGCTGCTTCATCCCCCGCCACGTCTCATGCGCACAGGGTACGAAGTCTGGCACGACGCAGCCCTTGGAGTTTCGGACTGGATGAGAGGGCCATTATCGAACACGTCGCCGCAGTTACGACTACGCGCCAGCTGAACGAGGGCTATGACGCTACGTCGTATCCGGACCCGGTGCCCATCGTCGTTGCTCGCAGCACACCGACCACGGGCGACAAACGAGATGGTAAACCCTCCGGACCAGGACCAACGGACAGCAGCCACGAAGAGGGCGAGCACTACAAAGACGGGGATCATGCGGAAATCCCAGCTTTCGAGGTCGGCTTCTCCATGATTCTCGGCTTCATTCTCATGTTTCTCATTGATCGACTGCCGAAACATGCGTCCGACAGTCTGCAGTCTGGTCCCCAGCCCCAGCATTTTAGTTTGGACAACCTGGGCGGCAATGCTGTTGAGACGGCCTCGACAGACGAAGAGGAAGGCTTCCTCGGCTCGCTGGCCCCAACACCGAAGCATACGAGGACCCTGGCAACAACCATTGGCTTGGTCATTCACGCCGCTGCGGATGGTATCGCCATGGGTGCCTCGTCGGCAACGTCCAACCCAAAGCTCGGGTTTGTCATTTTCATCGCCATCATGATTCACAAGGCTCCGGCATCCTTTGGCTTGACGTCGGTTCTTTTAAGGCAGGGCCTGTCGAAACGCGCAGCCCGTGGCCACCTCGTCGTCTTCAGTCTGGCAGCTCCCGTGGGCGCCTTGTCAACATGGCTCATGATCAAGCTACTTGGCGGTGACCACCTTGATGGTGATGCGGGCTTGTGGTGGACGGGCATGTTGTTGCTCTTCTCGGGCGGTACATTCTTGTAAGTCGATGCCTCTCCAATCCTTGCCCTGGGCTCTCCGCTCACGATTCTCTCGACAGATACGTGGCCATGCACGCCATGCAGGAGGACGGGTCGTCTCATAATCATGAGAGCCACCCCGTTTCCAATGGGTACCCGGACGGGACACCAAGTGCTCAGCGGAAATCAAAAGGCCCTGAGATGCGCGATACCCTGGCCACAGTTGCGGGCATGTTGTTGCCCCTCTTGACGCAGTTTGGACACCATCATTGACAGGACACTTGTGGCGACAGTAAACAGGAAAAATAGAAGAGTATTATCCGACTTTTGAGAAGGGAATGCGTCTCCAGGAGATGCGTCGTCGATATATCAGAATTGGCAATTACAAGTCATGTTGGAGGAAAATCTACCCAAGTACGATCATGAAGGCTAGTTAGTGAATGGGGCTGTAAAATAGATCAAAGCGCTAGAGTTCTCGAGTTTGCAGAATTGTTCCACGATGCTATCCGGTGTTCAAAATAAAGTAGAGACGTTATATCACGCCCGCCGTTTCAAGACTGGCCCGTTCTGACTTGTTGTGGCACGCCACGACGATCAACGTGAATGTGTCCTGCCCTTCAAGGACCTGCTACAGGGACCGACGACACACAACACGTCTACATGTTCCGAGTATATGGGGATAGACGCCACCTCCAGAATCTGGATGACTTTGGGAGATGTCAGCTGATGGGCGGAGAGAATCGATAGAGAAGGTGAAGACGAGGGAGAAGACATGTCTAACACTCGACTGCAGGAATACTCGACTTGCTGCAGATTCGGAAGTCTCGTGTCGCCGTACTACTACATACATAACTAGTACATATGACCCCGTGCTCTGTCCAGGAAGACATTGAAGCGGAGAGTATATGCCGGCTAAGGTACTCCGTAGTTGGCTTGGCTAATATATTATATAATATCCGACGAATGCAGAAACTAGTGCAGTTATTATAGCATTACCGTTCGTTATTGTACCATAACCATCTCCTCATGTTGGTTGCCTAGTTGTTCTCGTGGTGCGGAAGAGATATGTCGCTTGTATGTTTGACGCGCCAGATGCTCTAATTATCGCATCGTTGTCCTGTTTTGGGAAGCCTTACTAAACATTGACAACAACAACAACAACAATGTCATCGTTCAATGTCGTTTAATTCAATACCAGGGATAATCCTGGCCAACAGCCGAGTTTCAACTCAATATCCTCAAGCCTTTTTGTAAGTCTGTAGCCGTGGTATGTCTTGCTTCGTCAAGTTGACATTCTAACGCACCGGGAAGCCGTTGAATTCGTGACTGCGCCTGTTACAGATGGAGGCGAGGCTGCGCACCAGAGTGAGGCTGTCTCCATGCGGCAGGGACAGCTGGCTGAAGCAGTTGTTGCGGTGTGGAGATGATGGGGGTTGCACAACCGACCAAGGACGACGAGACGAGGCGGAGGAGGATAGAGCCTATGGCGACAGAAAGTTGCCCCCTTGATTCCCAGCATGGTTTGTTCCAGAGCTTGGTAGTCGTAACTAAGACTCGCAACCACTCTTGTTCTGTGGGGGACCCAGCGTTGTTTCTTCTCGGCAAGACATGCATGTCTTTGACGGGGCGAATATGCTTGATTTGGTTGATGATAACTAACAGTTAACTAGATCTTCCCTCACAACCCCAAGCGTAGGGTAGGATTGAGCTGGATCAACCGATTGGTGCCGAGACGGTCAGGCATGCTAGCGATGACCTGTTGATCATGGGCATTGATCATGGGCACCGTCAGGCTGCACATGTGCACAAGCGTTGATGCGTTACGGCCTAGAGAATCCTTGGCTAGGTACTCCGTACGGAGTAACTAACTATGTGGTCTGACGTTGGGAAAGAACGCGGGCGGGAGCCCGATAAGGCGAGTGCCAATTGCTCCTGCCCCTTTGTCGTCGAAGGCTACTGGTGCCTTGGATGCCAACTCGACTCCAACGCCAGAATGGATCGGCCGTGGATCGAACAAAGCTTGTTCATATGATGCTCATCAGTGTCCACAACCACTCCCTGGCCGCTTCATCAAGGCGGCGCCGTGCAGCACGAACCACAACGACCCACATCCCAAAACCTTGCCGCTTCATGTCGTCTCTTACTTGTATCGCTTCAGACCTGCACTTGGGTATTCGGCATACCACCAACCGCAACCACGGACAAGAGCTCGTTTGCTGTCCTTTCCATTGTTGGATTGCGTTCAGGACCGCTGTTTACTACTACTGGTACCACCCAATTCGCCTTGGACTGAATGAGTAGATGAGTAGCAGTCAAATCTGCTGCCGAGTTGCAACTAACTAACGGTTCCAGGAACCACATCTCGACGTAGTGGCGGCTTCACAAACACTCGTGATCGTCTTGAGGTATCCCCAGTGAACTGATTTTTTGCGGATTTAGTCCCCCCCTGACGCGAGCATCTCATGCAACGAGCCCCGACTTCCGAGCCTTTGCAGGCTTGAATGTTACAGCTGAGCAGCAGCCTAGCAACGCAGCAGCCTTTTATATTGAAAACCTCATAACAATACACAATGTCATCTAGCAGTCAGCCGGCCCTGTATCAATCAACGTCTCTGTCCGCCCTTTCCCAAAAGGCTGTTGATGGGTGCCCCGTGCAACAAAAGACTCGAAACTGCGTTCTGGCCATTACTCATGCAACCTGGAGTGCTGCGGCAGGGGGTCACCCGTTGGTCAGACCGATGCATCCCAAGGCATTTGAATTTGATACTCTGGCGTCTTTTGGCCAGAGGCGACATCTGGAGCCGGTTGCATGGTCCAGCCCCTATTTGCGGTTCGTCCGCGTCCAAAGCCTGGCGAGCCCGCACCCACAGCCAGGGTAATTTACCCAAGTAGCAGCGAACAGACTTGACCTTCTCTATACGGAGTACTACTCCGTACTTACTGAAATCGACGGTGGGAGCAAATCTCGCCAATCTACTCCGTGCCAGGCCCACTTGATCCCGCCTACCGAAACTGGAGACTGGAAGTGAGGAATGTTTTAATTGTCTGATAAGTACTAGGTAGCCTGGAAGGACTTAACTACTACTCTAGGTACCAGACTTGTCAGATGGCAGTAGGTACTCAAGCACGGAGTCCTGGATCGCTAAAATTGGATATTTGGCCCTTTCCATCTGGCGTGTTTCAAAGTTGTTGGCGATGCTGGGGTAGCGAGTAAGTGAGCACAAGCGCGAGGGACTGCTTGTCCGGCACCCAAACCGTTTACTTGCCTGCATCATCTGATCAAGGGAAGGAATTGATGTCGCTTCGGGACCATCTGGCCTTGGCTAGTCCGTACGTTCTTGCTGCGAGTTATCCCAGTGAGCAAGTGAGCAATCGTGCGCTCTGCCCTTGTCGAGTTCTCATCAACGGGTTGAGTTGTACATGATGTTCCACCCTTCATATCATCGTCACTTGTACATTGCTGCATGCCATTCCCTTCTGCCCTTGCCCTTCAGTCGATCCTTCGTGGCGTCTAATGACCTTCCGGGCCGTCCTTGACGTTTCTGCTCGCTTGGGTCATGGTTTTGCCCTTTTCAGCCAAGCCGCGCACGCCTCAGGTTAAGGTATTCACGCCCAAGTCTGCCAAGTCCTCCTGTCAGAATGTCGGCTCAGACAGACCAAGTGCACCAGACCAAGACCCGTTCATGGCGGGCAACTCCGGGCGCTCGCTGTCTTGGTGCACGCAGCAACTCCCTCTTCCCCCTTCACCCCTTGATGCTCCCTCCGTGTCCACTCTTCCCCCTCCAGTGCCCGTGCCCGAGCCCCTCTGCAAGCCCCCCGAAGCCGAGGTATCTAGGTTCTTAGTCCAGCACCTACCTACCTCCTACCTCCTACCTCCTGAGACCCAAGGCACCCAAGGCATTCTACCTGATGTCTCCTATGTAGGTACCTAAGGGTACTTGAAGCACCAGTCTGAGTTAGACTTAATAGTAACGTCAAGAACGGAGTACGGAGTACAGAGAACAAGAACGGAGTACGCCCCTCTGCCTGCATTCAGATGTCAACTTGGTCCATGGCAACTGGCCTGGTCCATCCACCTGCACTTAGCCTTGACCCACTTGTCCTCCCTCAAGCCTGACCACCCGAACCCGACCATCCAATACTCACCCCAACTTCATCGGCTTTCATCAGGCCCTCTCTTTTAACACATCGCCGCAACCTTTGGACTGTGTCCATCACCTCCTTTACCCGGCTGCAATATCTCTGCGCTCTGCGAATGTGTAATTTGCATGCAAGAAATCTGCATACGGAGCTGACATGACCTGCCCCAGGTTTAGCTAGGCCCGTCCTCAGGCTCTATCATCCTCCCCGTCCGTCTTCACACAGCCATCTCGTCCAGCCCCGTCCAAACCTTGCTGAACCCTCGTCCATCGACCTGCATTTGCGTACTTGATAACTATCCCGCTATCGCTGGCGAAAGAAAGAAGTAGAAAAATCAAGATATCAAGAAAGACAACCAATTTGCGACGCACGAAAAGGCTTTGTCATAATGGATGGCTATAACCGACCCATGGGCTTCTCGGAGCGGAGGGCAAGCATTTTGACCGAGGAGTTGGCCCTCAATACCGGAAATACGACCTTGAGCAACCCGAGGATAGAAAAGCTGCCGCAACAGCATGCTAGACAAATCAGGGGACCGCCGACTCCCAGCATGCCCACGCCAGCGACGGATTTCGACCAACAATTGACGGGTTCACCACCGCCGCCTCCCACGCCTGCAGCATCTCCTGGCCCGGCACAGTGCCAGCCCGATTGGAGTGATGCAGCTGACGACGAGGACTTCTTTCTCTCCAAGGTTCGACAGCATTTTAAGAATTGCTCAGGCCCTCAGCGAACGAGGGTGCTGGCTGATCTGCTTAACCTCTGTACCAGTCAACAATTGAGCTTTGTCCATCAGTTCGTCAGTCCGTTGCTCAAAAAGGACCCCTTTACGAGCCTGCCTGACGAGTTGTGTTTGAGGGTAAGATAGGACAAGATAACACTATGCATGATAACACTATGCATGCGCTCTCCTCTTTGTGTCGTGGGCATATATCACATCCGTGACCCTGGACTGACCTATTTTACGCAGATTTTGTCCTTCATTGACGATCCAAAAGTCTTGGCTCGAGCTTCACAAGTATCAGAACGATGGCGAGATCTTCTGAGTGACGATATGACGTGGAAAAACCTTTGCGTCAAGCACGACTATGGCCGTCGTTTATCGGAGATCAACGCCTCGTCACTCGTTTCACCGATGAGGTCGACTGCCCATGTCCCGACAACTGCTGACCATGACATGGTAACCAGCAGCAGTTTTCCTGGCTCATATCCACTCTCCGGCCACAGCTCTGGCTCCAGAAGTTTTGACGGCACCACCAAAGGTCGACCCAAACTGCGATCCTACAAATCTCACTTCAAACAACGCTATCTCGTTGAGGCTGCGTGGAGGTCCGGCGGTACCAGCGTCCATAGAAACATCACCCAAGAAGGCGGCGTCGTTACAAGCTTGCACTTGACTCCGAAATATATCATTGTGGCTCTTGATAACGCCAGGATTCATGTATTCGATACGAATGGAGACTCCCAGCGGACGCTACAAGGACATGTAATGGGCGTCTGGGCCATGGTACCCTGGGAGGACACCATGGTTAGCGGTGGATGTGACCGTGATGTCCGCGTATGGGACCTGAAAACTGGGTATGTGAACTCTCAGGTAACGGACGACTCCGACATGCTGACATTCGCTCGTATCCAGTGCTTGTCTCCACACGCTGCGAGGCCATACTTCTACGGTCCGATGTCTCAAGATGGCTGATGCACATACTGCTATATCTGGCTCTCGTGATACGACTCTTCGAATCTGGGATATACGAACGGGTCTGTGCCGAAATGTTCTGGTTGGACATCAATCCAGCGTGCGCTGCTTAGAAATCAAGGGCGATATCGTTGTGTCCGGTAGTTACGACACCTTTGCTAGGGTATGGAGTATCTCGGAAGGACGATGTCTCCAGACATTGCAAGGCCACTTTAGCCAGATCTATGCTATTGCGTTTGATGGCAAAAGGGTGGTAACTGGCAGTTTGGATACCAATGTGAGAGTTTGGGATCCCACTACTGGGTAAGTGTTGGCATGATCATTGGCGCTTCTTTACTACCACTAACAGCTTTCGCAAAGTGAATGTCTTGCCATTCTGCAAGGTCATACATCACTGGTTGGCCAACTACAAATGCGTGGAGATACTCTTGTCACCGGGGGATCTGATGGATCTGTTCGAGTCTGGTCCCTTGAAAGGATGTGTCCCATCCACCGGCTTGCAGCACATGACAATAGCGTGACTAGCTTACAGTTTGACGACACCAGAGTAGTCAGTGGAGGAAGTGACGGTCGTGTGAAGATTTGGGATCTCAAAACCGGCCATCTTGTCCGAGAGCTCATTGCTCAAGGCGAAGCCGTCTGGAGAGTTGCGTTTGAAGACGAGAAATGCGTCGCCTTGGCTTTGAGACAAAACCGCACTGTGATGGAGGTAAGCATCAAGTCCGTCTAACTCTTAAACGAGTCTAACAGGATGGTAGGTCTGGTCATTCTCACCGCCCGAGGAACAGCTCTACGATCGCCCGTTGTCTCTCCAACAGCGCCTTCTCGAAGACCGCAACAGGCCGCTGAGCGCCATGGCACTCGATTACAAAGCGGGAGACCCAACTGCAGCCGGTCCAAGCCGCGAGAACCAAGACGTAGATATGCAAGATGCTGGTCCGGCTGCAGGCCCATCCACGGCACCATTGCAAAGCCGAAACAGACATTTTTTTCACGACCACTAGCAACCTATTTTGGCGGAAAGAGTGTCTTGATGGCAGCATGCCGACAGCTTCGGCCGATTGATTTGTGCATGCCATAAAACCGGAACCGAGGTCATGCGGAGAGTTTTTCTATTCCGTTGAACAATTTTGCATGAGTTTTTTACGATTGGCCCATAGGGCCGGCCTCCGGGGTTTCGAGCATATCTGGAAGACATCCAGATCATAGAATGCGGCAAGGGCTTTTGGGAAGCATGTTACAACAGGCGTTACTCCATGATTTGACATTTGCATACGGTTTATTTATCATGGCGGCTTTTGGGGGAAATGACACTATACACTACACTACGCATAAGGATACAGGAGAATATTCGGTTTTGGGGTTAAGCAGGAAATGGATGGAGTAAGACTGCAGACGGTTTCCAAGGGAGCTGGCCAGGATGGTTTTTACAACTAACGCTAATATTATGGGCTGGCAAAACCATTCTTAGCCATAATGCCATGACACGATGCTGTGTTTTAAGATAGAGCTAGCTAGCTATAATCGGAAGAGCATCTTGAAAAAGAAGACTTGAAAAAATGTCCGTCCATGTCTGACTGGATCCGGTCAAATGGTCGCTTGATGACATGACATTCCACTTCTCCCTCCCCTTACCCACTCATCTGGACCCCTGCAACGTCTGCAACAAAGGGGCGCTCTGGCCCGATATCGCATCACGTGCATGACAAGCTTGCCCTCCTTTGGAACTAGCGCTATTCAACACAAGCTCTCAACGCTCAACACCGTGAAATTTCGGAGAGCTCCTTGTCGGCGGACAGCGCAGATAGCATTTCTCATTACAAGACCACCCATCCTCCCACCCTCTCTCTTGATCGGAGGCCATCGTCACAACGCCAGCGTCATGTTTTCCAGAGTTTTAAGAGTACAAAGGTCACTGCCTCTGCGCGTCAGGGCTCAGGCACCCTTCGCCCTGGCCTCGCGATCTGTTACTACTGACGCTGCTTCTGCGTCTCTTCACAACTCTGTCCCCCAGGTAAGGCTCTTCACAACCCATCACGGCCGTGCTTGCCCTTGTAATCTCGCCCGTGATAGCCCCTCGGAGCAATTTTTGTGTGGCAGAATGTCCACTTTTGTATTTGGCTTTACTGACCATCTTCTCCGACGTAGTCCGAGGATGAGCCTTTCCAGGTCGCCCTTAGCGATGAGAGCTTCGAGACCTACGAGCTGGACCCTCCTTCTTACACCATAGAGGTGACTAAGAAGGAGTTAAAGCAGATGTACTCCGACATGGTTACCATCAGGTACGATCACGAGCCCTGGCTCTCAAGATCCTGAGGCTTCTTCAAGGACTGTTTCGCTAATAAGCCCGCAGACAGATGGAAATGGCTGCCGACCGTCTGTACAAGGAGAAGAAGATTCGTGGTTTCTGCCACTTGTCTACTGGACAGGAGGCCGTTGCCGTTGGTATCGAACACGCCATCACCAAGCTCGACGACGTCATCACCGCCTACCGATGCCATGGTTTCGCCCTGATGCGCGGCGGTACTGTCCGGTCCATCATCGGCGAACTGCTCGGACGTCGGGAGGGCATCGCCTACGGCAAGGGCGGTTCCATGCATATGTTCTCCAAGGGATTCTACGGTGGTAATGGTATTGTGGGTGCCCAGGTTCCCGTCGGCGCCGGCCTCGCCTTTGCCCACAAGTACAATGACAGCAAGACGGCCAGTATTATCCTGTATGGCGACGGTGCCAGTAACCAGGGCCAAGTGTTTGAGGCCTTCAACATGGCTAAGCTATGGAATCTGCCCGCCCTTTTTGGTTGTGAGAGTACGTTCTCTTCTTCTCTTCTCTTTCGCTGATACTCTTGGGCTGACATGGACAATAGACAACAAGTATGGTATGGGTACTTCTGCTGCTCGATCGTCTGCTCTGACCGACTATTACAAGCGTGGACAGTACATCCCTGGTCTCAAGGTTAACGGCATGGACGTCCTGGCTGTCAAAGCTGCTGTCAAGTACGGCAAGGAGTGGACCGCTGCTGATAAGGGTCCCATGGTTCTTGAGTACGTCACCTACCGATACGGAGGCCATTCCATGTCCGACCCCGGTACTACCTATCGTACCCGTGAGGAGATTCAGCGCATGCGATCCACAAACGACCCTATTGCCGGTTTGAAGCAGAAGATTCTGGACTGGGAGGTGACGACGGAGGATGAGCTGAAAAAGCTTGATAAGGAAGCCCGAAGCCATGTCACCGAAGAAGTTGCTATCGCTGAGGCCATGGCTGTCCCCGAACCCAAGCCCTCAATTCTGTTCGAGGATATTTACGCCAAGGGAAGTGAGCCCCAGTACATTCGTGGCCGCACTCCCGACGAGAACTACTACTTTTAAAGGTCTTGGGTCAGGGCTCTTTGCTGGTATTGACGCGAGACCTATGAGAAGACTTGACCTATATGCGAGGAGTGGCGATCACTAACTGAACATTCTATCTATAATGATTCCTTGAACTTTTCGCCTTTTCGCCTTTTGTACTATAATACTTCAGATAGAGGGCGGCAAAGCTCGAAACAAGCATTGTGTTCTTTCTTGTTAAAATAGATTATAGTGCTGTGAGTTTCCGAGTGTAGATGATCATGTAACTAAGTTATCATTATGTGGCTACAGCGCAGCTCTTGCTTGGGTGGGGCTGCTCAGACACCCATGCGTGGCGTTGAACTGCTCGTCGAGGAAGCACGTTCTGGGCAAGCTTACGGACGGAGAACACGTGACATGAACCCACTTCGCGACGTGCCCAAGGCTCAGTTTCTCGGCGCGAGGCCAATTAACGCGACCTCTGCCTGGAAGCGGCGCGTCATGGTATTCACCAGCTCTATCAATGCCAGCCAGCGTCCACCACAGTACATTGGTCGTCCACTCAATTCGAAATTCCTCCTCGATAACCTCTTTCAACGTGGCTACTCGAAGAAGTTTGGGAGTTTTCTGGTGCCGATCGGTGGTACAATCGTCTTCTAGGAGACTGTGTATCATGGCGCCGCCAAAGCAGGCGACCTTGGGGTATGTGAAGGGCACTCAGAGCACTTTGGGGTGCGTGAAATGGTGTTGAAATTTGCGAAAAACGGTGACGTCCGTAGCTCAAGTGCTGCACATGAAAACGGGAGTGCTAATAGGTTTCTGTTCTTTGTCCCGGTGTAGGAAATTCTTTGGTGCGAAGAACCAGCCGCCACAGCAACAGACGAAACTTGCGTTTGCAACCAAGGCCCGTACTGTGGGTGGAGGTGATGAGAATGCCAGAGCGAAGGAGAACACGGATCCGGAACAGGGTGAGTTTGGTATTGAACCGCGATTCCTCATCTGGGGCTACGGAGGAGGCCATTGTTGACATTGTGTGTTTAGATTCCAAGAAGCGTGCCCGTGTGTCAAGCCGAAACAATGCGATAAAGACCGGAAGCGACGAGGACGAGAGTCCTGTGGTCAAGCGGGCGAGAAGAAGTCGAGTTAAGATCGAAGAAGATGAAGACGAGGATCTCGTTGATTCGGTGCCCAAGAAGGAAGAGGATGTTAAGAGTAAGAGTGGTAATATCAAGCAGTCTGTTGAAGAGGTTCCGAAAAAAGAGGAGGACGTCAAAGACCTTAAAATAAAGACGAAGAAGAAGAAGAGCAAGAGCCCGGATTCTGATGGCAAGCCTGTCAAGACGTCCGATGATGAATTCAAGGAGAGGGCGGCTTCGGAATCAGGCTCCGAGGCCGAGGAGGATGTTGATATCGATGAGAAGCCAGAAGTTGCTGCGAAGGCAAGGGAAAAGGCACAAACACAACTTCAGTCCAAGGCTGCTACGCACCCCTATCCTGACTGGAAACCAGGTAGTTCTGTGCCATATGCGGCGCTGTGCCAGACATTCTCCTTGATTGAGATGACGACGAAGAGACTGATCATTATGGGACACTGCTCGCTGTTTCTCCGGCAAGTTATGCGCCTTACTCCAGATGACTTGCTCCCCACGGTCCTTCTCATGATCAATAAGCTTGCACCAGACTACGCAGGCATTGAACTTGGCATTGGCGAGTCTCTCATCATGAAGGCCATCGGGGAGACTACTGGCCGAAGCTTGCAGGTCATCAAGGCGGATCAGAAAGAGATTGGCGACTTGGGTCTCGTTGCAGTCAAGAGTAGATCTACGCAGCCGACCATGTTCAAGCCCAAGCCGCTTACTGTCAGAGGTGTTCACCAGGGTCTGATGAACATTGCCACCGTCACCGGCAATGGTGCTCAGGGCCGAAAGGTCGATGGCATCAAGAAGCTCTTGTCTGCTGCCGACGCCCACTCCACTGTCAAGGCAGACATTACCAAGGACAAGGGTGGCCCAAGCGAAGCCAAGTATATAATCAGGTTCCTCGAGGGCAAGCTGAGACTAGGTCTTGCCGACAGAACCGTGCTCGTTTCTCTTGCGCAGGCCATCGTCTGTCATGAAGCTGAACAGAAGGGCAAGGTTCCCAGCACCACCGACTTTGAGAATGGGGAATCTATTCTCAAGACGGTGTACAGGTACGTGAGAGCAAAGCCGAAGGAAACAACTTTCGGTGCTAAATTGCCAGCAGTGAGCTGCCCAGCTACGACGCCATCATCCCCGCGGTTCTTGCGCACGGGATAACAAAGCTGAGAGAATGCTGCAAGCTACGTCCCGGCGTGCCCTTGAAACCCATGCTGGCGAAGCCCACAAAAGCCATTACGGAGGTGCTGGACCGGTTCGAAGGCCAAAAGTTCACCTGCGAGTACAAGTACGACGGTGAGCGAGCCCAGATTCACTACGTCGCCAAGGACTCGGGGCAGGAGTTGAGTCAGGAGACGTCCGGGGCCGCCAAGGAAGCAGCAGGTGGAGTGGCCAGCATATTCTCGAGAAACTCGGAAGACCTGTCCAAGAAGTACCCCGACATCCTCGCCAAGCTGCACACCTGGGTCAAGAACGACACCAAGAGTTTCGTGCTGGACTGCGAGACCGTAGCGTGGGACGTCTCGGACAAGAAGGTGCTCCCGTTCCAACAGCTCATGACGCGAAAAAAGAAGGACGTCAAGCTGGAGGACGTCAAGGTAAAAGTATGCGTCTTCGCCTTCGACCTGTTGTATCTGAACGGCAACCCAGTGGTGGAGAAGCCGCTCCGTGAAAGACGAGAGCTGCTCCAGCAGTCGTTCGCCCCGGTCGAGGGCGAATTCGCCTTCGCCACCTTCATGGACGGCCAGGAACTAGATGAGATCCAGCTGTTCCTGGACGAGAGTGTCAAAGCCTCATGCGAAGGCCTGATGGTCAAGATGCTGGACGGAGCCGAGAGCGGATACGAGCCCAGCAAGCGCAGCCGGAACTGGCTCAAGGTAAGAATCGTCCACTCGTGTTTTTCTTATTTTTTCCCCCTTTCTTTCTTTCTTTCTTTCTTTTAAACAGAACCTCCCCTGCTGACGACGCTGCTCCTGCAAGGTCAAGAAGGACTACCTCGCCGGCGTAGGCGACTCGCTCGACCTCGTCGTGCTGGGCGCATACCACGGCCGCGGGAAGCGTACCTCGGTCTACGGCGCGTTCCTGCTCGCCTGCTACAACCCCGCCGACGAGACGTACGAAACGGTGTGCAACATCGGCACCGGCTTCTCGGAGCAGGCGCTCGAGGAGCTGCACAGCCAGCTGTCTGCGACCGTGATAGACCGCCCCAAGCCGTTCTACTCGCACTCCCTGGGCGGCCAGCACCAGCCCGACGTGTGGTTCGAGCCTCGCCACGTGTGGGAGGTCAAGACGGCCGACTTGACGCTCAGCCCGCGGTACAAGGCTGGCTGTAAGGAGGGCGTTGACCCTGCGGGCGAGAAGGGCATCAGCCTGCGCTTTCCGCGCTTCATCAAGGTCCGTGACGACAAGAAGCCCGACGAGGCGACGAGCAGCAGGCAGGTTGCCGAGATGTATAGGAAGCAGGAGAGCGTGACCAAGAACAAGGGCCCCTCTGTGGACGATGACTTTGAGTACTGATTTGGATCCGTGGGACGGGGTGCTTTGCTTTTCTGTGTATTTCATAGCGGGCTGTTGGTATTTTGCAGCCCAACCTCTACGTTGGGGTTACAAGTTATCTTCTTTCCCATGGGCGTTGCGTTGGGAATACACGATAAAAGGAAAGGGGAAGGTACGTTTAGGCAAATGTATTCAAACATATATATATCTAGTCTACTTTGCTCGAATATGCCAAAACCCCAAAGTCCCCCCCCCCAGTCTATAATATGCTCGCCGCATCATCCGTGTCGTCTGCCCTCAACAAGCCGTGCTCCTCGCCAGCGTCTTGTGCCCGCTCCGTACTACTCATGGCGCCGCCGCGCGTGGTGGTGGTGGCCCCCGTCCTTCTGGTTTCGTCTGCCCCGTTGAGGACGTACCAGACGTCCTTCTTGGTGAGGATGCCCTGCAGAACGCCGCGGTCGACAAAGAGCACGTAGCGGAGGCCGAGTTTCTGAAAGTACGCCACGACAAGGTGCAGGTTTGTGCGGGACGGAAGGGTCAGCGGAGTCTGATCCATCCAGGGACGGAGGTCGAGTGTTGCGCGGGGGTCGGCGAGCGGCTGATGCGAGAAGAAGACGTCCGTTTCCGCGGGCAGGCAACGGGGCGGCTGTGTTGCGGTGCGGATATTGTAGCTCAGCTCCGCGCGGGATATGTAGCCCAGGAGAATGGCCTCGCGGGGGTCGGAGATGACGGGGAACCCGCGGTAGGCGTGCAGCTGCAGGATGGTGTTGAGGGAGGAGATTGTGTGTCCGGTGGCGGTGAGGACGTTGAGATCCTCGATCCGGGTCATGATCTGGGACGCGGGAATGTCGGGGATGGTGATTTCCTCCGAGTTGTCGAGGAAAGGGTACTCGTTGAAATGTATCCACGACTCGTAGATGCCGCGGCGGGAGAAGGCGTCCCCTACCCATTTGGATATCATGACGGCCACCATGATGGGAAGGACGTAGGTTAGTGCGCCGGTGAGTTCGAACATGATGACGACGATGGAGACGGTCATCCGCGTCACGCCTGCCAGGGCCGCGGATGCGCCGATGATGGCATATGTTCCCGGGGTGATGCATGGCACGTCTGGCGCGCACGAGGCGAAGACGAAGAAGTTGGGATGGTTGTGAACCCATATCTCCATGACGATGCCCACGGCACGGCCTGTCAGCGCACCGATGGCCATGGACGGCAGGATGATGCCGGCAGGGATTTGGAGGCCGAAGGTGATGCTCGCGAGCAAGAAGCCCAGGACTGCGGCGAAAATGAGCAGCACGACAGTCCCGGCTGACGCGGTGCCAGTTCGGCAAAGACCAATGGGGTCATCGAGGACACGGGAGCACTCGGAGAACAGGCTCGAGACTAGTTCTGTAGACTGGACCTTCATGTAGAAGTTGGGGTAGTTGATGAGAGCCGTGAGGAGGGCCACGGCAAGGACTTGAAGCACAGGTCCTGGAAGCCAGCCTTGAGCTTTCTTCCAACGTGCAACGGCCATGTTGGTGCGGATGAAAAGACCGCCATAGACGCCCTGCTGCGTGTCAGCCCTGTGACTGGAGAGGTCATACAAGGGAGAGGGAAAGAAAGGGGAGTGTAGAGGTGTACCCCAAAGATGCCCAGGAGAGCGTAGGGCACGATTTCAAAGCCGTGCCAGTCGACGCTGTACTTGGTCTGATACAGGACGAGCTTGCCCGAGCGGAAGGGGTCAAAGGCCTGTAGACAGACGGCTGCTGTCATGGCACACACAAAGCTTTGCCACATGGTCTTGTCTGGGAAATAGTACGAGAGTTGCTGCAGTTGGACATCAGACGCCGGTCAGCTTGGTGCTGTTGCATGGGCTTGAGAGGGAAGCAAGATATACCTCGAGACTGAACAAGACGCCACCGATGGGTGAGCCAAAGGCTACAGAGATGCCAGATGCGGCGGCGGCCGAGAGAAGCTCTCGCTTCCGAGCTGTTGCTTGTCAGACAAGATTTGGATGCTGCATCCAAGTGATGTTTACCTTCATTATCTCTGATGTTGGCGAACAGCTTGATGAAGAGGTTCGCACAGCAGCAGGCTACATGCACCAACGGGCCCTCCTTTCCAAGCCACATGCCAGACGCAACAGCGAGGACCTACAGTCGAGTCAGAGCATGCCGGTGAACGAAAAGGTTTGGTAAAAGGCATACCAAGCCAGTAGACTTGGTGATCAGCGTCCAAGTGCCCAGGAACTGTCTCATGACAAAGCCGCCCAAGACCGTCTTGAGTTCGGGAATACCGCTATGCTTGGCATACAGAGCATATTCTTGCACGAGAAGTGCAGCGCAACATGCTAGCGTTACCTGGTTTTATATCAGCATCAGTTGGTCAGGAAAGCACAGAATGGTGTGACAATGATGGTGCTCACAGAGAAGATGAGGTAGAAGAGGTATTCGGTAACCCATTTCCCTCCGGCAGCGTGTACGCCGAGAGCCTCGCTCCAATACTTCCACCCAGCACATTTGGAACCTTGGTCATACCCGTAACAGCAGAAGTTCTTGTTGAGGTAGAAATGGCCGCCCTCGGGACCGCTGGAACAAAAGCCCAGCTTCAAGTCTCCCAGCCAGTCGCTTGATACGTTTATTCCCGCAGCGATTGCGCCGACCAGCAGACCCGTCAGGACCAGTATGACCCAGACTTGGCTAGCATCTACGAAGTGGTGGAAATAGCCCATGATACCGCTGGAGCTGGATGACAGCACACGCATGCGCTGCCGTTCTTTGGTGTACTCGAAGATCCAGTCGATGGCTGTCATGTCCTCATACCCGACTCGTCGGCCCGGGCCTTCAGTGTACCAGTCGTGAGACAGTCCATCTTTGGAAGCTGCACGGAGACCGGCAGACTGCGGCCTTTGCGGCGAGCCTGTGATTGCAGATATATTGCCACGGCGTTGGTGTCGTTGAGGAGACGGGGCGTCTTGTCGAGAGCCGGACTGCGAGCCTGTGAGGGATGAGAAGAAGCGCGATGGACCGGACAGGACAGATGGCTTCGGCTTGCGTTTGAAGGACAATTGGGTGTTCAGATCTTCGCGGAAGGGGTCGTCGTCGAGGACGTGGCCGTGGGCGGCAATGTCATCGTCGCTCTGTTCCTCCAGGAAGTCAAGCTCGTCTCGATCGTCGGCGGATGGCGGCGTGTGCGCATTCGGGGGAGAATGGGACGGGGATGACGCGGAAGCAGAGGCAGAGACAGAGGCAGAGGCGAACGGATCGTGCTGGGCGGCTCCAGACATGATGCGACTCATCCCATTTTCCGGTTGGCGGCGTTGAGCGAGTTCGTTCAAACAATGTTCGAGGTCGCACTTGGGAGAGCGAGATAACTCCGTATGCAGGCAGGTGGCATTTGATGGCAGGGGGCGTTAGCGTGGCACGGGGGGCGGGGTGCTGCTAAGGGAACATCTTTACAGGGGATCGTGGTGCGCTGCAGCCCCTGGAGAACAATTCAATGTTGCCTGAATAGCGCCAGGCAAGCTGCGCTGTAACTACGATTAGCGAGAGATCCACCAGCATGAAGGCGGTTGGCCAGCGATTGAATGAAGGGTCTGATCTGCATCGCGCATCGCCTCGTCTGATATCAACATCGGATATCGTAGCCACCCGTGATTCCTGCACAAAAACCACCACTTGACCTGACTGTCGAGGCACACAAACTTCGCATATGGACCGAGCAGCCGCCCAACCCAGTCACTCCTCACAGGCCGACTCCCCAAACACCGCAAACGCCACCCTCTCACGGATCAAGACGCTGCTCAAGTCCAAAGACGACACTCAGCGCTTCGTCGGCCTGGCTCTCCTCAAGTCGGTCCTCGACAACACCCCAGAGCTCAGGCAAGATGGCCAAGCCGTCTCGACTATGTGGGAAAGCATATCCCCCAAGTTCCTCGACAGACTCATCAAGACGGGGTCCAAGCCATCGGGTGACAATGTCAAGGAGATGCTGGACCTCGTAGTATCCGTCACCCACACATTCGCCGCTCTGCTGCCCGAGTCGGCGAGGAGCGAGGCCAAGTTCACCGGACGGATACCAGGACTCGTAGGTGCTGTTTTGTACAGGTACGACATAGGAAACGTCCATCGTACGGTGTCTGGCTCGCAAAAGGGTGCTGACAATCTGCAGTTCGGGAGAGACAACGGTATTGCTATTACAACTTCTTCATACCCTCGTCAGCACACCAGAGGGCGCGAATGCCTTCATCGGCGTGGGGGATGTCACCGCCCTAAGTGAGATTGCCCCATCTCATGCCATTGTCTTGGATATCTTCCGCTTCTCGTGGCTGAATGGCATGACTGCCGTTTCGGAGAAGCACATGCTGGTCAATCAGATCGTGGACACGATTCAATCGCTCGTGGCTTCATTTTCGAGCACCGATGGGGTCACGCTTCTCGAATTTCTGGGTAGATTTCTCAGACAGGCCGATCCAGCAGTATGCCAACCTGAAGGGATTCCGAATCTATTCTTCACAGTACGTGACTGACACTGGCGGCAGGTCCTCCCCCACGAACCTGCATGGCTCAAAGCAGTCGTCGGCTTCATCCAGGCACTCATCACCAGTCGGCCAAACGCAGCCGCCCGCTCAGCTTACACCAATGCCGCTGCATCCATTCTACAGGTCTATCCAAATTCCACACCAAAGCTACTGTTCACCGAAGACGCAAAGGGTGACAGGCCCTTCGGGTACCTCCTCATCAATCTCCTCCTCATCGACATCCGGTCCTCAGCACCAGCGCTTCTCGAGAAACTCAATAGTCCCGAGTATGCCGAACTCTCTCGCCGACTAACATCCGCATTTGATGTTGTTGCCATTTTCATTGGGTATCTTGTCCGGTGTCTAGAAGACGACTCGCTAGATACACTGGTCACGTCCCCGGATAGTCTACTAAAGCTACGCAAAGGCATCTCGGAGACCATGTCCTTGACAGTAGAATACCTCCGCGATAGGTGGGACGCGACCTTTGCGGGAGCAATGGGCCTACATCCCGATGCGAGAACTTCCAATGTCGAAACAGCGTCTGGCTCTCATCCTACCTTGGCCTGGGACTCCATGGGAAACACGGCTGACGAGGATCCATTGATCCTGTCGGCAGTGAGGGCGCTGGCGCTCTGGCTGAGGGAGGACGAGAACGAGATGCTGCGGAACGAAGCCACTGGTTTGATGGACATGATGATGGAGCTGTATCAGAGCAGTTCCCCGGAAAAGCTAGACTTCCGGGCAGCCATACTGGTTGGTCTGGAGGCATTGGTCACCATGCCGCAAGGTCGGCAGATATTCCTCCATAACGACGGGTGGAAGGTTCTGAGCAAAGACCTGACGAGTCTTTTCCAACCCCCTGAAGAGATCCTGGATGCCAACGCCTCGAGGGGTGTTGAAGTAGTGCGTGTCTTGCTATCGATTGCCGAAGAAGAGTCGTCGGGTACCTTGGAGGAATGGATGGATCTCATCACCGCTGCGGCAGCGTGGGATGTTTCCAAGTCAAACACCTCGCCGCTGGTACAAGAACTGCAGGTCGCCGTTCTGCAATTAAGTTGTACTTTGCTAGCTGGGGCAACTGGTGGCATGCGCGAGAGGTATAGACAATCCGTCGCCGCGATCAAGCGGATGGCCACCCCGTTGAGGAGGGCGATTGGCAAGGAGAGCGACTTGGCAGAGGCGATGGACGACGTTGTAGATACATTGAATGACGTGACACTAGGGACGTAGTCAGCCTAGAACAACAAGGAGTCAAGTTCTCAAAAGCTGCCCGAGCACGCCCCTCGTACGAGCTGTTGATCAAGAAGCCTCGACTTGTCGTCCCAGCAAACCGGCCGCCTCTTCTGCCCTAACCTTGCTCTTCGCAGCTTCCGCCTTGGCTTTCCTCTTCCGCGCCCTCCTAATCTCAATCTCAACATGCCTCATTTCCGCATTGACCGATACCAAGCGCGGTATGACGTCCTCAACAACCCTGACAGAGTGGCTCTGCGCAGTCCGCAACGGCATGGGCGTCAGGATGCCAAACCACCGAAGGGGATCGTTATCGACCTCGCCGCCCTTCACCTGCTCCCCATCCGAGGCCTCGTCGGCGTCAACATCGCCAGCCGAGCGCCCATGAAAAGTCTCAGCGGTATCCTCGTCGAGGGCAGCACCACTCCCCGTCTCTGCAGGGGGCGGACCTTCGCTAGTAGCTCTCGCCACAGTGAAGTTGAAAACATCGTCTTCGGCCTTGGCTATGGCAACCCGTCGGCTCGCTCTCATTCTATCATCGTACTGGTCTTGGCCGTACCTCAGGCCCCGCTCACCAGAAAAGTTGGCCCGGGCAATATTGTGAAATACTTCTGACTGCAGCTTGGAGAGCTCTTTGCGTAGCTCCGTATACTCGTCCAGCAGGGTGAGGTAGCGCTCCAGGAGCTGGTCAATGTCCTGTTGACTTGAGGACATTGGTGGTGGGTGGGTGGACGGATGAGATGGCTGTTTGGCGTGGAGGGCTGCGACGAAACTATGCCGTGACCTGTTTGGGAGGCGCAATGAGGATCTTCAGCTTGTACCATGAGCCTCACTTTATAATTCCGTGAGGGTGAGCTTGTTGGACTCGTTCGTTGGTCTCTCCTATGGGTGGGTGGTTGAGCCGCAACGTCGAGATGAAGTTGAAACCTCGAAGTCCAAGGTTCGGTCCAGAGTACGTAACGTTATAACTAATGTGGGTCCCACACCAACAGGAATCTGGTCCGTCTCGACTTCTCAACACGGTCAAACACGCGCAGCCGCCTTTTGACACTCCCGCAACCCTTGCCCTACCGCAATTATTTCGAATGAAACATGCATTACTATTCACACTCGGATCTGAGGACTAGCGTCGGACAGTTTATGGCAAACCGGTTGCCCCATTGTTCTGCTGCTGCCGGCTCTTCTTCCATAACGGCGGCCCCCCAATCAAGGTCGCACACGATATTGATGTCACGGCCGAGAGGATGGCCAAACTCCATCCCACAGATGCGAAGCCTGCATGCTCCTTGACGAAACCACCCAGAAGAGGCCCAATGATGACTCCAGCAGAGAAGGCAATATTGTACAGTGCATAGCCCAGAGCAATAGGCTTCTCTCCCCCGTCGTTGCATCGTTCTTCGATGGCATATGTGATTTCCGCCGTCACGGGTCCAAAAGTGAATGCGACCCCAACACCGATTCCGAGCAACAGACCGCACAACAGAATCTTGTGTGACAGCGTATTTTCTTCTACAAACCTGAGGCAGACAAGGAACGGCGTGTATATCAGGAAACCAGACGCAGACAGCCACCGTGGGCCGTATCGATCGCAGAGGTGTCCTACAACGGGACCAAGACATGTAGGAAAGACCAGCGGAAGAAATATGAGGCCTGCTCCAGTGGAATTCCAGCGGAATGTCTTTTCGACGAAGATGGGAAGGGTGGCATCGAAGGCTGCCAATACAGCAGCTTCAACTACCGTGGCCCAAAGTGCGGCCAGAAGTCTTGGG
The DNA here is from genome assembly GCA_031753515.1 of Metarhizium rileyi. Classification (NCBI taxonomy): domain Eukaryota; kingdom Fungi; phylum Ascomycota; class Sordariomycetes; order Hypocreales; family Clavicipitaceae; genus Metarhizium; species Metarhizium rileyi. Next base: position 2,636,652 of record JAUKVO010000003.1, on the reverse strand, counting down.
CTGGTAAAGACGCGCAATGTCTCCTTGACGGCCTGCTGACTGCGTTTCTCACCATGCAAGAGGCTCTCAGGATCATGCGGTTGGTCCGATGAAGTCTCCTCTGCTTCCTCCACCTTGGAAGACGTGCTGGGAGCTGGTATGCCGGTGGCTTGCGATGGCAATGTTTCGGCCCGTGTCAGCCAGCTCGCCGCATACTTCTTTTCAATCACGGCGAGACGCAGGACGATGTCAACAGCAATCAAGGCAAAACACATTGCCCATACCTCATAGTAGCCACCAGTGGAATAAACAACACCCCCCAGCAGAGGTGAAGTCAACGTGCCCAAGGCCAGGGCTACGCCGATCCATCCCATGGCCCAGCCCAGCCGTTCCCTCGACACGGTGTCGACGACAAGAGCCAGGCCAACTGACCATGTCAGTGCATTGGTCATGCCCTGTAGTATTCGGCCGAGGACCAACATGGCGACATTTCTCATGAAGCAGAGGAGGAGCGTGGCGGTGATGAGAAGCACGAGTCCAACAATCATCGGAGTTCGTCGGTCCTTTGTTCTATCGGCGAGGACACCCCAGATTGCTTTCCTCTTTTATCAGTTCATGATCTGCCCAGGTGTACACTCGGACACTGCATCTTCTTGGTCAAGCATCAACTCACGTGCGGAAATGAAGACGGCGCCACCGAAGGCTGCCAACGAAACGGAGATCCAGAATTGCACTATGACAACTTAGCATGGCAAAACACCCCTTTTTGACGTCCGTTTGCAAAGGGGATGGGCATTCCTCACCTCGGCCTTGGCTCACACGGGCACGATCCTCCAAAGCATCTGGCAGGGCGGGCACAATGACGGCATAGGGGAAGATATCCTAGGGGTTGTTATATGTACATGTCAGCACCAACACATCAAGATGCCCAAAAGTCCCTCGGGGGGATAGTTACGCACCGTGAAAACAGCGACTGCCACCATCAAGAGGATAAAAGGCACGGATGAGCGGATGTGCAGGAGGAAAGGGGGTTTGCCTCCTTTTCTTCTCATCATCTCCCAGACCCTCGAAACGGTCATGACGAACGAAGTGTAGTAGATTCCGATGGCCCCCTTGGCAGACAGGATATGGTGTAGTTAAACGCAGAATCGAGAGTAAATAATGAATGACATTGACCTTTCCAGGACGATATCTTTTTTCAAATTGTGACGTTTCTTTCTTTCTTTCTTTCTTTCTTTCTTTCTTTCTTTCTTTCACGGGACTCCAAGAACAAAACAAGTAACGTACGTAAAAGTACACGGAGGTATGGACTTTGGTATTAATAAAATAAGCCGTACCATTAACCATTAACCCTGGACCCAGGACCCGGGACCCTAGATGACAAGATCTAGCTAGTTTTCGTCCCTGAGAGCCGTCGAGGCCCCCGCGGAACGCCGAACTTGGGTGTAATAACAATCTAACTACAATCAACCCACCATACGAGCCAGAGAAAGAAAAGTCACCTTCCCGACCGGAGACGCCTGGAACAGAGACACGGCCCCCGAAACAGTAACTCGATTTGCAAAACGCCCCATCATAGCACACGCGGATGGAGGGCGCTCATCAAGACCCGGGTCCCGGGCCAAAAGCTTGCGTCAGACGTTTCGTTTTCCGTTTTTTCCGTGTCAGGGACTGGAATACGGGCGCTTTGGACAACCCGGTTACCGGTGCCGTATTTCCGGATCTAGCAAATCGAGTTTGGGAAAAGGAAAAAGTAACTTATACGCCCCCAGCCAGTGCGCAGCTTTAACGCTACAAAGCTCTGTCTGTGGGTTGCAGTTGGGCTAAGTTGACATGACTTACTAACTTGGATGGTGAACTACCCAGGTAGTAATACGTTATAACTATGTATCTAGTAGGTCAGGTAGACAAGATGATGACTGCTGACTGCCGATAAGTTAGTCAGTCACTCTACTTCCCGCTGGCTAACTGGCAGTCTTTTTTTTTTTTTTTTCTAAAACCCGGATGGATATGTTTTTCTCCGGAAGGCAAAAGTGGAAAGCTGAACCTTGTTTCAACACACTCTTTTTTTTTTCTTTTTTTTTTTCTTCCATGGCCCATCACATGTTTCGAGCCTGCGCAGACGCGTTCGGCAACACGGCACACTTTTAAGCTTCATCTCATCCTCGTCGCCGTACTTGCATCTTGATGATCGTGCGGAACCCCCGTGGGTTGTTCAGTCGAGTGTGGTGCGTAACCGGAATCGCGGCTTGCCGAGTCGGCACGGCACTTTGTCTGCCGCTTCGGAGACGGCCAAAGCCAAACAATGGAGGCAGATGCTAACTAGTTACTCCGTACACTCCGTAAATGGGCCGCGTAACTAACCTACTTAACTTTACGTGGCTGTTGAGGTAGGTAGCATCGGCAACGGTCAGACCTCATGTCTTACTGCCAAAGCAAACCATACGGGTGCTTGGACCGCCATTTCGGCCGCCGGCGGTCTAAGACACCCCAGAGCTGGGGAACGATTAGTTATATAGTTGGTTATTTGCTCGGCCAATATGGAATGCACATCGTCTCGCTGAGTAGGAATACACTCTCGTCTGGCGTCATCGCTTGTTCGGCAAGACGAGGGCCGGACTTCACTACATGGTGCAACCTTTTCGATGAACAAGGATGCGCCCGACTGCCTCATGGACAATAAATAGTGTGAAATGTAGGTTCTACGGAAAAGAAAAGGCTACTGTGACATACATGTACACATACAGCAACCGCTCAAGGCACATGGCAAGCCTGTTGCTGACGAAAGCCATATTCAGACATACTCAGATCAACCATACCGACTAACTAACTACTCGTGCCATCTCATTTCAAAGTCAAAACAATTGAACTTGTCCCGTCTGGCCGCCGTGGGAAAGACCTTGGCAGTAGTCTCTCCTCGTACAGCCCTTCCTCGGCGCCAGTCAGCATCTGGCCATCATCATTCTGTCTCCCGACTCATGCCGTTCCTGACAAGGCCCCAAGTGAACGTGGACTGATGCGCAGATATCGATCAGACCATGCATCTGTCGTAACATCAAGGTTGTACGGCATCACTCAAAACACATGGCGCCGGCAGAGATGCACCGCCAAGGAAGCCGAAGCCTTTGCCTGATAATACTCCTTAGATACATCAGCGATACGCGCACCCGAAAACAATGACACATCTTAGTTTGACGGAGAAAGATTTGCGTCCTGGGTCCATGCCCTTTTACCCTGCTGCAACCTTCCGACACGAATCCACGAGTCGTTTGATCAACTATCCGACTTAAATCATGCCTTCTTGAATTGCTACGCCAACGGATGCCTGCTTCGTGTAGCATAATTCACGGTTGCACAGTCTCGGTCCGTTGACCTGCAAAGCTTGCTGCTCCGCGAGATATCACGCGTGGCGTCAGGTAGTAGGTTCACAACCTTGAACAAGGCATCCGATATCCCCATCGCCAAGCTTATGCCTATATCATGTCACGAGAGAGTATGTACCACACGATATGACGGTAGCTTCTCGAGAGAAAGGCACTCTGCCTCCCACGGCATTTAACCACGGCATCGAACCGAGAATGGGCCGACGAAACGCTTCATCACAAAAGACGAATCGATGGGAGCAGCGAATCCCGGCCGCCTCGCCACGACCGTTTGATTCACACAAGAACCCTGAAGTCTACTCGGCAAACACCAAGCCTCTTTCTCGTGGCTTGCAGGAGGAGAACCAGTTCTAAGTCAGCAACGCGGCGTGGCACTCCCATGTTTAGTAAACCCTGTTGATACCCCTGGCGAGGATACTGATTTTGAGTGCAGATCTCGAGACAGCCTTTTTGAGCCTACTTGTTCTCCATGGCAGCGACTTGGTTATGGTGAAGCTAAGGAAGACGGCGTCCAGACTGGTTCAGTCCATCTCGTTGCAAGCATGCTGCCTGCTCGTGTCTACTTTTCCGAAAAAAGTGTCGCCACGCCCAGGTTCTATGATCGAGCTGTCATGCCGGGGTCAACGCGACTTGTCACTGTGTCGTGCTTTGTACTTAGGTGCAAGGAGGGCGGCATGTCATGGAACTTGTTCGGACCGTTCTTGTTGAGCGACATCATGCTCATATTGGCCACCTGTACGAAGTAGTCTCGCACCAGACTGTTGTACGTTGTACTTGCCCAGTCAGGCCTTGGCCTTGGACCATTGCATCGGTAAAGCCTGATGCAATCCGTTTCGCAAGAGAATAAGGACGTGTTTCACGCTTTACATCTTCATCTTCATAGCCGCAGGACACACTGCAGCCAAGCCTCCAACTGCCAGAATTTGATAGACTTGCAAGCTGCAGACGAACGAATACACGCCACGGGGCCCCCGTTTTCGCAGTCTCCTTTCAGCGGCCTCGTCCTTTCAGCGACCGAGGCCGCTGAAATCTTTACGTGTGGACGAGAATCACCGCAACATCGAATACCTGTCCTGTCCAAGAGGACGCCAGGCAGCCCGATGACGGCACAGAGGAAGACGGGTTCTTGTGCAGGCCGTTGGCCCACAATGACCAAGATCACAATCTCTTCCAGCGCCGTTTAGAACTCTTGCAGCTGCCCCGCTTGTCGCCCAACGATGAAAGCACTTTGCCAGCACGGCTCGAGAAGGGGTGGGGGAGCACTTCAACCGACAGGTTCCTTGAGTTCTCGAGGCTAAGAGAACATGCGTGGACATTGAATCCAAGGTACATCGAAGCACCGTCGCTTGGTGTTCTGGTCTCACGATGGCGTCCAGAGTCTTATAACTTTCTTGACTTTTGTCGAATGTTCCAGTTGTACCAACTAAGCAGGGTTGAGAGAGCTGAGACAAACATAATTATACCTGAGCCACAATCGCAAGCCCCGGGCACTTAGCTACGGGGAATTAGGATACAGAGAGAGCTGCCCCCCAGTTCAGCATGCGGCTGCAGGTAGGTAAATGCTCCGTATTGCGTAGGACGGCGTCACGAGGGTGGTGAATATACATGACACAAAGCTCTGCCAGCAAGCTGAGCCGACCAAGTCGTTTGCACCAGGCACAAAGAAAAAAAGCCGTCTGAGCGGTGTAAGGGAAGCTAGTTGGCTAGTTAGCGAACCACTAATAATGATTGTCGTGATTGTACGGAGCAACTGATGGCGTGAGTGCGTGAGTGAGTGCATGAGAGGTTAAAAGCTAGAGAGCTACCCTTGTTTCACAGGACGAGAACAGAGTAGCGTCAAACACTGCCTGGTATGTTTGAAGCTGGACAGAACCGTCTTTGGCTGCTCGTTCAGTCAGAGACTGTCTCGATGACGGCACAGGCTGTTCGTTCCGTACAATTCTTGGCGCACGTATGCATAGTTATGCGATTTGCAATAAGGGCAGCTGGGGGGGGGGGGGGGGGGGAGGCTCACAAGGGTTTGGGGAATAAATCTGCGGGACTGTTAGTTATCTGATAATGCCGTGCACTGGACTCGTACGGAGTACATAGACGTACAATAAGACTTGTAACCGCCGCCAAGCACGGCTCGGGCGTGCAGAGTGACGAAACAGGCAGAAAGGCTTCCATCGAAGCAGGCTGAGGCCGGTTGAGGCAGGTTGAGGCGGGCTTGGGTTGTAGTGCTTGCATTCAAATGCGCCATGTCGAGTCCCAGTCAAGAACCGGTCGAGTCGGGTGGAATAACATCAGTCTTTTTGACTGCGTTTCGAACCCCGAAATGCGAGATCATCTTGGGAGGGACGCATTCGGTTTTGTGCCAGCCTGGAGGAGCCTGGCTGCTCGAGCGTCCGAGTTTGTGGACTGTGCTACTGCAGCTGGACGTTTGTGCTGCATCACTTTTACCTGAATGTGGCTTTCAATTGGTCCCATGGTCTTCACTTTTGAGGTTCTTGCACACGGCCATAGTCGAGTTGTCTTTCGGCCCATTCGTCATTGGGCGGGCATTCTTCAATTCGTTGTTGTCAATGGCGTTTTCTTTTTCTTCTCTTGACAGGCGGCTGTGAAGATGCAGGTGCAAGTTGACATATGGATGCAAGAAGCGGCGAGTGTGAAGAAGAAGAAGAAGAAGAAGAAGAAGAAGAAGAAGAGAAAGACGAAGAGAAGCAGGTGATGATGGATGCGTGCGCACTGGCATTCGATAACAAGAAGAACAAGAAGAAACATTGAGTGCATTCACTCACAACGCGTGCACAACAACGGGAGCCTAGTTCAGAGTACATACATGGGTGCTTTGCACGTATGTACATATACGTGCATGTGGGCAGAGCAAGTACTGTACGTACCTGCTGCATGTAGAAAGCACCTCCCATGTTCCTTGGCTGCCATTCGTCCACGGCCCACTGTCCCCTCTCGGCCGCACCTGCCACACGCGGTTGACAGGCCCTCCTTCCTTCCTGCCCTCTCTGCACCCCGAGCGCTTGGCTCGACCAAGTCCTCAGGGCTCCTGGCTCCTCATCAAGGGCTTGTTGCTTGTTGAGTTACTTGTTGCTGCTGCTCCTCCGTCTCGTCTTGAGTTCTCACCGTGTCCGAAGCCCGTTTCTCGTCATCCACTGCGTCAAACCGACATCTAAAAGGAGCCCGCGCTGCGACTTCTGGCCATTTGCGCCTCCATTTCCCATCTCCGTTCCATCTCCATTTCTATCTCTTCTCGCCCGTCCTCTCCTCTCCTCTCCTCTCCGTTTCCATTTCCATTTCCACCTTCGTCACCTTGCCCCCCCCAAATCTTCGTCCATCTCCGTCCATCTCGACTCGACCAGACAGACTCGACCGGACTCGACCGCCTTTTTGCTTCAAGCCTTACTCAACCCGCGAGCTGCCCGTTGCGAAGCGCTGCACCACAGCCATGGCCGTCGTCGCAACCATCAAGTATGTCGGTCGCCATCCTCCTCTTTGCTGCCTCGATGCTGCCACTATCTATACCGTCGCCGCGTTCTTTCTTCACCTCTCGCCCTCGGCAGCGTTGTTGCCCAGTTGCCCTTGGAGCACCTGCGCCATCTCCGCCGCCGCATCTTCAGCGTCCCCTGATGTTGCCCCCGTTTCATCTCCAAAATAGCATCTCGCCGCACCCTGCTTCCTGTGTCCCCGACGCTGAGGGTCTTCATGTTTGCGAGGCCCAAGAAGCGGCCTGTGCCGATATCAACACAACACCTTCCCTCCCGTCGTGCTCCAACATGCCTCATGCGATAAACTTCTGGCTAACCCGTTTGTGCAACTGCTTTTCAGGTGCGTTGTCGTCGGCGACGGTGCTGTCGGCAAGACATGTCTTCTCATCAGCTACACCACCAACAAGTTCCCCTCCGAATACGTGCCGACTGTTTTTGACAATTATGCCGTTACGGTAATGTGAGTGTGGTCGCTTTGTTTTTGCTTCGCCCTCCTATTGAAGCCCTGTCCATTCATCACGCCTGGAAATCAATTCGAGCCAGATGCATATCCATGTGTGGCAGAGGTTTGGGCGCGGGTGCCCACGCATGGCCTTACTTGCGTGCCCTGCATGGTGTGCCTAGTTTCCGGGGGCGAGGGAAAGATAGGATACAAGCATGACACAGACGCATTCTAATCGAGTCGCGCCACAGGATCGGTGACGAGCCCTATACCCTCGGACTGTTCGATACCGCCGGTCAGGAAGATTACGATAGACTACGACCTCTTTCATACCCCCAGACCGATGTATTCCTTGTTTGCTTCAGTGTTACGTCGCCCGCTTCATTTGAAAACGTCCGAGAGAAATGGTTTCCCGAGGTTCATCACCACTGCCCCGGCGTTCCATGCCTTATTGTCGGCACCCAAGTCGACTTGAGAGATGACCCCAGTGTCAGAGAAAAGCTCATGAAGCAGAAGATGGCACCTGTTAGGAGGGAAGACGGTGAGCGCATGGCTAAGGAGCTGCATGCCGTCAAGTATGTCGAATGCAGTGCGCTTACGCAATTCAAGTTGAAGGATGTGTTTGATGAGGTAAGTCGACCCAAAAAAAAAAATACAAATGGCATGGACCGTCTGCCCTTTTTTTCTTCTTCCTTGTTCCGTCTCAGGTAACTTTTTACTTATTGTACTTTTTATAGGCCATTGTTGCCGCCCTAGAACCTCCGATGCCCAAGAAAAAATCCCACAAGTGTCTAGTCCTGTAAGGATACCCCATGTTGCGAATAAATAAATACAAGACAGACAAAGGCGAGGAAGGAGAGAGACTTCGCTTGTGCCTCACGTCATGAAATGACGCGACCTCGGCCTAGATTTATTGTTGCCTTACTATAAGGTGACAGGACAGAGTCCTCTTGATAAGATGGACATGTAGACACCAGCGACTTGAGGAGGAAGAAACAGCGGTAGTTGTGGTACAGCAGAAGAGCTGCCATATTAAGGAGGAAAAGAGTGCAAGAGCCCGAGTACATGTGAAGGCAAGCAAATGGGAGTATCTTGTATTTGGGAAGGCAGAACGTTTTGGTTATGGTGCTCTGGCAAGAAGCTTGTGCTCGCGGACTCGTTTGGCCAATACCAGCCTCGATGGCAGTGGGCTTGTTCTGTTTACGTGTGGCAATCATTGCCACGTCGTTACATGCCTGGATTACGCAAGCATCCCACTATATTATTTCGGACACTGGATTTTCCAGTACGGGACCTGCGGCCCCGGCTGTTGTTACTCTACACTTTCTGTTGGCGGGACTGAGCAGTTTTTTTCTTTTTGTCTTTTCCATACACTCAAGACGGGATGCTTCGATAGGACAGTTTGGCGATTGGAGTGCAATTACATTGATACTTTTCTTGTTCCAAATGATACATCGTGTGTCTAGGGCAACTTCCAACCCATACATGAAACGGAAAAGCATCATTTTGTTAGGATGCGATACTGCCCGATTCATGTGAAGTGTCTGGCCTACCATATAGCCATAGAGACGGAAACCTAGAGCATGCAAGGCACACCATGATCACCCATCTACTTGTAGCTAACTCACGACCACCGCCAGCAGCAGCCCTCGTCCACCCATGGACCCCCATGTTCATGAGGCAGTGTCTGTATGTCAAGCTCGCGTGCCAAGATTGGTGTGGCTCTGGAGAGCTCCCGCCAACGATGGTAAAAGAGATGCTTAGCTCTACTCGCGAGACGGTGTGCTACGCCGAGACATAGAGCTTAGATGGGACCTCCAACCTTGTATGCGGGTTTTATGCGTAGTATACATATACCGTGCGTGACGGCCTCGGTCTTGGGAGATTTCAACGTACTCCTTTTAAGCGATCTGACTGACATCTGTCCGGTCGGGTCTCGGGATACATGCAGGCGTTGACAATGGATGCAGCGGGGAAGATGAAAACTCCTACACTTCAATTTGGCGTATTGCAACTTTATACGTGCATGCGGCGAACACGACAATAAATCGATGTGGACCAAGGCGGAGGAAGATGAGTTGGAAGCTATATGGGGTAAGGAGGTGTGTTGCTGGCTTAATGATTGTGTCTGAGTGATACCTTTGACGAAGTGCTGGCATGATGACAATGGGCTTTTGAAGAGATCGGATCATTGGCTCACTTGAACTAGGTCAAATGCTTGACTGACACCTCTGTGCAGTGCGATATTGCCATTGTCGGTGATCTCTTTGACACGGCGGTTTCGCATCGATCTGGTTCGTCATCCTAATCGCCCCCTTTCATACTCTATAATCTCGAACCCGCCTGGTCAACTTCACTCGATGTGAGGCCGAAGATTGTGACCCTTGGGGGGGCAGTCACCGTTTGGTGTTGCCGGCACGGAGGGCGTTGAACAAAGTTTACGGCCGTCTTGTTAATCCTCTATTTCGATGGTATGTCTGTCTATGCCGGCTTGCCAGCCTTGAGCAATAGATCTAGGTGTTTGCTGATCAATTGATAGCTAATCTTGATACTCGGAGTCCGGAGGCAGTTCATCCCAAGGTTCCATGTTCTGGATGGCCTGCTCTTTGACGCGGAGTTTCAAGAGGTTCATCCCGCTGACATTCGCACACGTCTCATCAGCAATGACTCTGCTTTTAAAGAGGACGATTCTTCGCAGGGGTGGGTGCGCTTCTCTGCGGATGAACTCGACGCTCTAGATACGCAGGGTATCATCGACGGCGTGATGAAGAAACTAGGAACGGAGGACCCGGTGTATTTGCCCGTGGTTATTGACGTTCTGGACCAGGCATTTGCGCCGGGGACAGGCACGCGTGAGCCGGGCGGCTGGACGACTCGCGAGCTGATCCGGATCCCGAGGGGTGGAAGAGTTGAATTTGGTAGGGGCGGATGTGTCTGTGGTTTCTCCTGCTTATCAGAATAACGGGGAGGGAACGACGTTGGCGGCTGCCCGGGTCGTGCATGAGATGTTGAGTTCCATGCTGGAAAGGAGGATGGGGAGGATGAGATCGAAAGACGATGGCATGTGGTGAGGCTAGGTGAAGGCGGCGGCTGTCCACCCGTTACTCATTTCTCTCGTATTTCAAAAAGAGAATACCGGTAGGTCTCTTAGCGTATTCATTACATTCTGCGTGATCCATACACAGTTGAGATGGGCTTTGAGGACTGGTTGGTGTTGATGTCGACGATGAGTAGAGTTCTGAGCTGGGGATTGGGAGATGAGGTATCCGGGTTTGGATTGCTGGTTCAAAACCTTGTCGTCCCTAGTCCCGAGACAGTGTTGTTCGGGGAATTCAAGCATTGCAGTATAACTGGCCCGCACGCCAGCCAGGAGAACTTGTTAGTTTCTTAACCAACATCGTCGAGTGCTTCCTCACACACGGAGCAGTGGCTCATAAACTCGTCAACACCGCTAACACCGTCAGTACATACAGCCTGACGCAACGCATGGGAGAAACATCTGGCTGTTTCATCATGCGGCATCAAACATGGAGTTCGATGACGCTTTGAGCAAACGGGGCATCTTGCGCTCGTGCGGCTGCCTCCAGCGTCCGTCCGGCTTTGTCTCTCTCACAACTCAAGGTTCTGTATGTTTGCTGCTTTGTCCTGACAACAGTCTGCTCTTCCCCCGCCGTGAGCCATGTCATCTTGATGATGGGATACGTATCACAAACCCCAGATATCCCCTGCTCTGCTCTTGGCCTTTCGACCGCGCGCCGCCCACAGATTGCCAGATCTGCCAACGAATAGGAAGAGAGCCAGACGGACATTTGCTCTGGACAATTGGGCCATCGCCAAGACCCATTCCGGTTTCGACGCGGTTAGTTATTAGATAACCCGTACGAGGACCGTACCGTACTGTATTTACTGCATGCTGACTCTCATCACTGACAAGGAGGGCCGAAATAACAGCGAGTGCCTTGGGATATTTAGGGGCCGGCTTGGCATGTGGCATGACAGCATGACAGCATGACAGCATGCGGTAGGTTCTGCGCGTGCGAGCCGATTCTTCGCACCTTGCATCTGCTCCCTGCACGCCCCCGTTCGCCGGCTTCTTGTTCGATGTCAACACTAAAATGTTGTGGCAATGTACTCCGTACTGTGAGTACTAGTTGTAAGGAGCAGGAGAAGTAGTACGCACCATAACCTTAAGATACATACGCACTCACGCACTCCGTACAGAGTATGTCATGCATCAATTCTAATTTGCACATACAACGGCCCCTGCCATGATGGGGTTGGAGAGATTGCGTCTGGTTAGGTGGCCGGTTGAGGCGCCGCCGCTCCATCTCCTTTCTGATGGCGTGAAATCTGCTGAACTGTGGGATGAATGCTTCAGTGAAGCCACCCGCCTTGATGGAACCACCCGAGCCACATCTGGAGGCCGAGTAACTTCTGTAGAGGACTCCCTTGCGGCGTGATTAGCGTGAGCTTCTTGACCACACGCACCGAGTAGGCACGGGGTGGCTACGGCCCAATTGGTGACGTACAAACTAACATATTCAGGACCCCTCTTGTATGCCTCGAGCGCTGTGCGAGGCAGTATTATGCGCATACATTGCTGCTTGGACTAGAAACCCGGACCTGGATCGGGGGTGATTCGTAATTCACCCGATGTCCGCAATGCATCTGCTCAACACCGCGTGTAGGCCGGTACGGTGCTGGAGGCTTTGTTTGTTTGTTTGTACCTATGTATATCGCTGGCATCACGTCGAGTTCCTGGACATCCTATTGCCTCCCATATCTGACCTCCCATTGGACGCAGGAGGTAAAATTGGCCACCGTCACACTGTCGGTTCAACTGCACTTTGCCGTTGCAATGTCTGACCTTAATATATCCCCGGGCCTGTGACATTGGCTACCGATTACTCCGTAGTGTCGCGTACACCCGCAGCAACCATGTCAAGATGCGTCCCCCGACAAAGCTGCATGTGTGTCCTGTATGGAAAGGTGTACGGAGTATGTCCACATCTCGCGTGAGCTTGGTTTGGATGCTCCCAACTTGGACGGCACGCGAACAGGACCAAGTTTTGCAATGCCCCGTACTCCGTACTCCGTACTTGTTTGTTACAAAAGACTCGCAGGTCCCTTCACCCCCCCTGGGCTTGGACCCGGACTCGGCCAAGTCGTTGATACGCCATACGGAGTACATGGGCCTCCATACGGACTAGTACTCCGTACATGTTTAGTTTAATGAACCCCTGGCAGGGATGGTCGACGTCTTCAATCAACAGACAGAACCAGTTTTGGGTAACCGTCCACGCTCGCCACTCACCAAATGTTCCCCGGACGTAGTTGTGCTGTACTCCGTACATGGAACTGGGTCTTGGGGGCACCGGCGATATGGGCGATGTTAAATTGAGAAGAAGCACGAGACGTGATGATGGATTTTGCATTGTTTTTGACCACCTGCCATCTTTTGTGCTCAATTGAAGTACCTGCCTACGGAGTTCGTACCCTTACTTTGCGCTTGAGCAATTGAGCAGTTGGGCATTTGAGTACTCCGTATGAGCAACGCTCCTTCCTCCTTGTCACTTGTGGCCCCTGTCAAGCCCCCATCCCTGGCAATGGCGTTGTCTGCCAGCCAACCACAGCTCGCAAACCCCATATCCGACCACTAGTCCAGGTACCGTGTCGGGTTCCTCGTCTCTCTCCACGAATGAGGCGTGTCAAACAGCCCGAGACCCTCCTGACAAGTACCTGGGTACTTCACATCAGGTACTCCGTAGTCCGTACTCCGTATTTCTTCTCTGCTGGCATTGGTCCCCCCCTAATCCTCCCAATCCTCCAGAGCTCGAGCTAACACTTCTAAATTACTCCGTACTTGCCCGGCTTCTCATCCTCGCTCTCATTTCTCATTCTCGTCTTTTACCTTCTCATCCTCGTCTTTTACCACCACATAGTTACAGCCTTATTCATTTTTTTTTCTTTCCTATTTTCATCGGGTGCAGCTCCTGCTGACCAATCTTCCTTCTTTCTGCTCCCCTCCATTTGCTTTGATACCTAGTAAGGTTCCGTGCCCTGCCCCTTGGCGCTATCTGCCGTTTTGCTCTTCTTCCGCCTTGCTTGTTCGCCAATTGACCAGGGGACCCCCTTGGCCATCCACCTCTTCGTTGTGTGCCAAGTACCGAGTACGGAGTGCTACAAAATTCGAAGCTCGTCCCTTTCTATCATCCTTCCCCCAGTCAGCTCCACCGCTTTGAGTGTCTCTCAACTCTCACTCGCTCCCCCTACGGCTGCTTCCATTCTGCATCCTTTTTGAAGGCAAAACTCAGCCTCAGGCCGTCAAATGCACTGTCGACCTCCACATAGCCTCTCATCTTAGCCGCCTCTTTCGTCTTTGACGATTTACGCGCTTTTGCCAGCTCCAGTGCTTCGACCTTCTCTCCTCAGAGCCCTCCAAGGTGGTTTTTCTGTGGTCGGTTTTGCTCCAGATGCCGTTCTCAAGAGCTTTCCTTTGAGACGTCAATCTTCTTCATATTATCGACACTCGTTTCGCCTATTTTGACATCTTTAATTTCTTTTTTGGTTTGCCGCCGTTCGTCGTGCCTCTGTCCTCCTCCGACCCTTTGGTTACATACATATCCCTTGCTCACGAATAAAGACCAAAATCACGTCACAACGGCTGTCTTCCACTGTACACCATCTCTTCGACTCCATGGTTCCAGCTCGACCGCTCCCTTCAATATTTCTGCTGTATACTTTGACCTGTTCTATTTCGTGTCGCTAATCCGGTCGACGTTTGTCTCTATACACGACTCGCTTTGCCACCTTCACACTCCTTTCGGCAGTCAGACTCGACGTTCCATATCGACTCACCTTCGAGGACTTCAGATCATCAGACTGCTAGCCTTTCTCAGCGTATTACGCAGGTTAATATCTCTATTGAAGCACCATTACTTCACAGGTGGTGCCGTCTTATTCTGGACCGTCAGATTACAAAATCTATCTGGGATCAATTGCGTGTTTTTGTTCCTTGAACGCTACTTATGTTATTGGCGTCTATCCATCAATCAATAGCTTTGACCAGGAGCTAAACTCTTTCCTCGAACCAGCCTTCCTAATCACTTACCGATTGCCGACAAGTCGAGTTACGTTGGGATCCGAGGCCAGCTTTCGTATCTTTAATTCCACACCTTGACTTCTGCCGTGCCTCTGAAAGGGCACGTAGCGTCATTCAAAACGGCTGTACTATCGCACGTCGGGCGGGACTCTCTTGTCCCCCCTCATCTGCTAGGCATGCAGGATCTCAACGGTCACATCGGCCAAGGGGCCAATGTAAATTCAAATGGCCGGTTCCAAGGTCATGCGTCGAAGCCTTCTAATAGTGAGACTGGGTTCTCTCACGGAGCTTTCACGTCCAACATTTCTGGATTTGCAGACCGTCATCCTCGTCGGGGCAACATTCCCTCCCTCAACACCCAGTCTATGCACCAGAATCAACCGACTTCTCTCAATGCAAACGACATGACTACACCTGGCACTGCTTTCGATATGCAGTTTACTCCGCTGCTTCCTTCACAGCTCCTGCTTGGAAGCCCCTTCCAGCCCGGAAGCCCGGCAGCCTTCGGCACCAGCCCTCAGTTCCAAAATTTGCCTGCGTTCCAGCAAAACCAGCAGCAAGGTGGAAACAACGCTCAGCACGGCGGAGGCATCTCTAGCCCGATTCAACACAATATTTCGCCTCAATCATATCAGGCCATGGTGTCTCCATCCCAGTATGGTGCGCCTCAGTTTTACCCTCCCCAGTCCCCTACTGGGGGCTTCAATATGCAATCGGCTATGCAACCCGCGTCCCCCGTTCTAGGCTCTTCTGTCGTGAGCGGTACCAGCCGGACCGTCTATCTTGGCAACATTCCTCAGGACACAACCGCCGAGGATATTCTTGGTCATGTTCGTAGTGGTCAAATTGAATCAGTTCGTCTCCTGCCCGACAAGAACTGCGCTTTTATCTCATTCCTCGACGCCAGCTCCGCAACACATTTCCACTCTGATGCAATCTTGAAAAAGCTCTGTATCAAAGGCCAGGATATCAAGGTAGGCTGGGGCAAGCCATCTCAGGTCCCCAACTCAGTCGCTTTGGCTGTTCAGCAGTCTGGTGCCTCTCGAAACGTCTACTTGGGCAACTTACCTGAGGATGTATCTGATGAGGAACTTCGTGAGGATTTGGGCAAGTTTGGCGCCATTGACACTGTCAAGATTGTGCGAGAAAAAAACATTGCATTCGTCCATTACTTGTCTATTGCCAATGCCATCAAGGCCGTCTCTCAACTTCCGCAGGAATCTAAGTGGCAGGCTCCTCGTCGTGTCTACTATGGCAAGGACAGATGTGCCTACGTCTCCAAAACGCAGCAACAGAATGCAGCCCAATACCTCGGCATTGCCCCTGGGTACGCTCATATGCTGACCGGTGCCGATCGCGACCTCATCTCCAACGCTCTGGCACAGCAGTCCGTCGCTGCCGCCGCGGTAGCCACGACTGCTGGAGGGATCAACAACCTTGGGAACCGCACGATTTATCTGGGCAACATCCACCCTGAAACAACCATTGAAGAGATCTGTAATGTAGTTCGTGGAGGTCTGCTCCATCATATTCGATACATTCCTGATAAGCACATTTGCTTCGTCACTTTTATTGATCCGACGGCCGCTGCATCATTCTACGCTCTGAGCAACCTTCAAGGGCTAATGATCCATAATCGCAGACTCAAAATTGGCTGGGGAAAACACTCGGGAGCGCTTCCCCCAGCAATCGCCCTGGCTGTCAGCGGGGGTGCGTCTCGCAATGTCTATGTGGGTAATCTAGACGAGACTTGGACCGAAGATCGTCTACGTCAGGACTTTTCTGAGTATGGTGAAATCGAGCTTGTGAACACGCTTCGCGAGAAGAGCTGTGCCTTCGTCAACTTCACAAATATTGCCAACGCGATTAAAGCTATTGAAGCAATTCGTGGCAGGGATGAATACAAAAAGTTCAAGGTCAACTTCGGGAAGGACCGTTGTGGAAACGCCCCTCGGCAGATGCAGCAGCAGGGCCAGTCTCCTCGACCTGAAGTAGTTTCTTCCCCTTCCCAAAACGGTTCTCAAAACAGTGGCTCGCCCCCGAATGGTTCAACACCTCAGCAGTCTGCTACCTTGTTCAATGCTCAGAGCAACCCCCTCACGATGTATCTAAGTCAATTGTCACAACAGGCTCATCAACATCAGCAGCAACATCAGCACGTCTCTTTGCAGCAGAACCTTCTCTTCAGCACGGCTCAGTCCTCTCCTAATGAGCTAGGTCTCGACATCTCTCATCAGGGATCTTTCGGTGGTCACGGCCAATCTGCTAGTATCTCAAACAGTTACGGTCCTAATGCTGGCACGTCGGGCGCCACGACGATTGGGGGTCTTCTTGCTCCTGGTAATGCACGCGGCTCTCACAGCCGGGCTGTGAGTTTGCCTGTGCTTGCTCCTGGCTTTGAAAATGGAGGCAACAGCCCACATAGTTTGGCTGGCAGCAACGGTAGTGATGGCGAAAGGCGTGGCCACCAGTATCAGTCCAGCTATGGTGGGTTGGGAGGCACTGGGTTTGGCCTTGCTATTCAAGGTGGTCTTAATGGATGGGTAGAAGAGGAAGTGGCCAACTAATCAACTCGATCGTGTTCAGGCCCTATTGACGATATTGAACACCATGACCAGGGAGAAAACCGATGGGCCTAATCGTTTGTCATTGCTCTTGTGGAGTTTTCATACTATTTTTTTATTGTGCCCGGTTGTTTTTTTTTTTTTTTGGGCTTTAAAAAACTATTCCAGCTGGGCCATTTTTTTCACGCAACTTTACCTTTTTCCATAAGCTTATCCATTTTTCATTTTTGGTAATTATCTTTCTTTTTCAGTATATGACGTTCTAAGTCTTTGTTTTCCCCTTGGACTTTAGTCACCCCGTGGAGGAGTTGGGCTGCAGAAAGAAGTAAGCCAGGCGATGTTTCGCTGGAAGAGCTTGGTCCAGGGAAGGATTTCCCAGCTTATTGAGTGGCGCTGGCATGATGATTGGAAAGGGACAAGCAAAGAAGTTACTAATATGTGTTGGTGGGAAGAGTATATCGTCCGGTATTAGGAGCATCTGGCGTCTAAGCAAGTCGAGGCCAGAGAATAGAAAAATGGGACAGATAGCAGATCCAACTTTGCACCCTCGAGCAGGTTGATGGTTTTGGGTCTATCTTTTTAACCTCATCTTGAAGTCGCGTGCTACTTTGTGGATATGTCATTCGAGTTATGTATTATCAGATACTCCAGTACAGACTACTAGTAATGAAGCCTCTTGTTCTATTCCAAGTTCACATCTGCCAGGTAAGACTACTCACTTGCAGAGTACCTAGGCCAGTAGTCTATCTAGCCATTTTCCCGTCCAGTCAATGATATTCCGAGTGGTCAGTCCCCTCAGAAGGCCATGTATCATGTGAAACAACTGAACATAAAAGAATACAAGGGAGCCAGCCATCAACTCGTGAGACGAAAAATGCCTGTCGGAAGTCCCGAGTGAAGGAGGCCCTAACTATGCAGCGCTCTACAACAACAACAACAACAACAACAACAACAACAACAACAACAACAACACCCAGGTATCTGGAATTGGACCTCAGTAGCCAGCGGGTTCAGATTTGGCAGGAAAAACAGGAGCTTTGATGTTTGCGCCGCATTCTTGCTTCCAGTTCCTGGGTGTGAATTTATCCACGATAGACTTGAAGGCCTCCTATTACATGAATTAGCTCGCAGGCCGTATGTGTGCCTGTATAAATGACAGGAAGCTTACCAAGGTGCAAAATGATTCGTCCCCGTCGAGGTGTTGGCCTGGCAATTTGCATCCGGGAATGGTAACGGGTCTGTCGTTGTAGCGCAGACGAACGTAGTAACCCTGTAGTCGCCGCTTCTCGCGCTCGCTCATCTCGGAAGTTGGCTTTCTACCAATGCTGTTTGCTTTTGAACGACCGAGGAGGGAGGAGGGCCACCAGGATCGACCTGCAGATGCATTGTCGGCTCCCGTGCGCTGGAAAAGTTCAATGGCAATGTGGCTGGTGAAGGGCGGCCAGGCCGCCTCGTTGAAAGCGCCCAGGCTGGAGAGAACGCCGGCAAGAGTGGTGTCGTGACACCCGCTGAGGCCGAGGCGGACTCTGGGCATTGCATTGGACGGCGGCTTCAAGTCGTGGTCGCCGTCCACAGGATTCTCTGCGCTCTCCACCATTCTTGAGACGATATCACCGAGCAGTCCGCCAATACCGAGGGTCCTGTACTCCTTGCTTTCCTTGTACCCGGAATACCACTCTTCTACCCCGATTTTTTCCAGGATTTGCTTGACCTTGGCGTCGTAGAATTCTGAGGGAAGCTTTGTTTCTGGCCCATGGGCATACGTTGAATTCACAGTGTCCATGATACCACTCAGTCGAGGGCGTGAATCCACGGCAACTTTGGAGTTTTCATCGGGCATCCACTTGCCGATCTTGGCCGTGAGGTAGGCCATGTCTTCCGAGTCGTTCCACCGGTCCGCGGTCCGTTGCGCGAAAGCCCGAGCCAGGGCAGCAAAACGGCGGCAGTTGGAGTCATTGGGAAATAGAGTCTCGTCCGCGAGAGCACGAGATATAATCGTGGGCGGAGGAAAGTTCTCGGCACGAGTGTGTAAGGGATATAACCCATTGAGGGTCTGCTGTAACGACTCCAGGGCCCGAGGAATAGCTGTAGATCGGAGATAGATGAAGTCGGTATTCTTGACGCCGGCGGGAAGAAAGCCGAGTTGGTCGATGTACAGCCGGCGAAGCCTCTGTCCGAGCTGGAACGTGGTCTCGCGGCCGCGGTCTGTCAACATTCCCATGTCACATATATCGTCCAGCTGACCGCTTGGTCCCGATGCCATTACGGGAGCATCGTTGGACCCCATGGTTTCCAGCCTTCGCTTCCACTCCAATACCGAGAAGCGGTCTGTGTTGGGATCGAGAACAGCATTGCGGAGCTGTCGCATGGCAGAGCAGTAGGGCCAGAAAGGTGCCAGGCCGGCGTTGGTGAAACGCGCGTTGACCGGCGTGCGCTCGCCATGTCGTAGAAGTATTTGGACTTGGTGAAGGCGAAGCTGGGGCGGGTAGAGAGCTGCCAGCTCTGCGTCTGTGTAGGGCGCTCGAGGCACGAGTGTCGACATGGCCAGCAACTAGCTTCTGTAGGACGATCGGAGGAGGGGTTCGGCGGGTGGACAGCGTGACGTGGCTGCAGTTGACAGCCACGACGACAAGGGGGTTGACTAGGCGACGGCGCTTCAAGGTATCGTCTGAACTGGGAATTCGTCGGCCAATGCCGTGCGGCTTTCAATGTCCTCGGAGAAGGGCGTTGTTACGAGAAACCAAGTCGAGATGTCGGCTGCGGAAGAGCGTTGGGGCAGAACAGAGCAGCCGTTTCCTGCCGGCCAAGCTGGGGTCGGCGAATGATGGAGGGACTTTGGGCAATAGCGGGGGCATTCGGGGCCGGGGCCGGAGTCGGAGCTCAAGGACCGCACTCGAGGCAGGCGCAGGTGGCAGCTCTTTCCTTTTGAACCTAGAGTGCCTGCTGGTCTGTGGCACACGCCAGCTCTCGCCTTCCTTCATTCCTTCCTTTCTTCTTGGAACATGGAAGCTGCAAGCTACGAGCTGGCTGCCCCTTCCGTTTTGGCTGTTTTGCAGCTCGTCGCTCTCGGAAAGGCTGGGACTTGTTTGGTCACTACCTAGGTTCTTCAATACTCGAGTACACTGGGTGCCCTGATCTCCGCAGGGGGTTGCAATCCACTCACTTTCGTTCGCACCTTTCGTTTCGCATTTTGCATTCTCCGTTGAGAATAACGTTACTGCGTACGGGAGTACACCATCAGCAACCAGTCAGCGAGTCCGGACCGCGTCAAAGGATCTACAAATCAGCATAACTACAGCGCATGGAGCCCCAGCGCGCAACTGAGCGGAACAGGGATCAGATCAAGTCCAGCGGAACAAAGTCAGCGGCACAGGTTGGAGTTTGCGGCGCTGCCAACTCCACAGAGCTGAGGGTTGGACCACTATCACATGCAATCGACGAGTCTCGTAAGAGAGGCTGTGTGAATCCGACTTGACCGGACAATAACTAGATTGTACACGTATGGAGTAGTTATTCTGGTACGGAGTACCAAGACGTACATATTATGCCAAGGGGCACACGCCAAGGAACCGAGTCTGGCTGGCCCTTGCATCTCCATCCAGTCCCTGCCTCAACGTCAGACGACGTCAACGATGTCGTCAAAAGTCAGCAAGCAGCGACTGCTACACTACCAATTGAGCCCCCCATTGATCATGACACATTTTCCGGCCACTTGTCATGCCGCCACACAGCCCCCCGACTCTGATCCTTCTGTGGCCTCGCCGTGGACTCGAGTTACGGCTGCCAAACAAAGAGACCAAATGCTTGAACATTCAATTCAGTCTCTGTTTTCCTACTCCTTCTTTTCTCTACGGACGCGTCGGAGCATCTGGAACCTATAAATTGCGTCTACTCCGTACTCCGTACGTTGGCCTGGTTTTTGGTCGTTCTTCTACCCTAGCTAGCCCCGGCGGAGCCCCAATTCACTCCAACCCTATTAATATCGAGACCCATTTGTACCAGCTCTCCGTTGCAGCCGACGATGAAGCGAAGGATACGGGGATTATCATGACGCCGTCACGCCCAACAGCTTATTCGTCTCGCCCGAGATCCACTGGTTTGAAGCAGCCGCCCCAACTCCATTGGTGTCCCGTCTCCCATACGCACACAGCCTTCTTTTGCTTGTCATTCATCCTTAAATGCGTTCCATCCTTCCCTGTCAGCAAGTCTTGCGTCTGAGTCTTACATTTTTTTTCTGGCTTTGGTACCCATGAGCTATTTCATTCAGGCCCGTCTGTTTCTGTGTCGCCGACTTTGGAACGAAGCAGTCATCGCCTTGCAGGTCCAAACAAGACTTACCAACGGCTGTCCCATTGATTGTGCATAAGATTTCAGCGTGGAAACCTAGCAGACAGTTCTAATGTGGCAATAGCCGTGAGTTGGCCCCGTCAGACGACCTTGGATCCAGTCCATTGAGTCTGTCGCTTTTATTTCCGCACATTGAAAGAACGACCTCGGCGCAGTGGCAGATATGAACAACACAAAGCAGCCACATCCCCCGCGTTCGGATCCAGCGGCAACTAGACCATCGCGATTATTGATTTTCCCTCCTGAAGGAAAAGAAGTTGGCAGTAGCCCTGATTGCCCTGAAGAAGCTGATGTGTCTGATGAGGCATCTATCGAAGACCAAGATGAAGCACAGGCTGCACTTCAACCGGCCATCAGCGCGGCGGCCAGCCATTTAACATCTGCCCAAACACCGGCCGCGGAAAAAGCGGCTGCTTTGGAGCGGGTTCCCGAGGGTGGGTATTTTGATAGCGCCATCCTTGAAGATGATGAAGAAGATGAAGTTGAAGACGTTAGGTCCGGTCCACATGTTGGGGCCTCTCCCACAAAGGAAAAGCTTCAGCTTGGAGACGTCACGCTGGATGATGGGCGTGACTTGGCAGGAACCAGCTCTCGGCTGCTAGATCAGCTACCAAGACCTTCTCCTTGGGTATCAAGCCCAAAAGATTTGATCATCAACAAAGAAACACCCCGTTCACGTCAAACACGAGGTATGCTTGGGTCTTCATTCGGTCCAACGAGGCAACAACGTTCACGGTCCACTGGACAGGAAGCCTTCAAAAAACTCCAAAAGGCGTTCCCATCTCTCGCCGGTCACGCCAATTTTTTGCCTTCATTACCAACTTCTTTCCTCTCGAGTTTCACGGGAGACCACAAGGTGAATATGACCCAAGGCTCTAAATCGGCAGATCGGCCTCGTCCTAGGTCTGTGACACTCACGCAAGCATCCACTACCGACCCGAACCACAGCATTGGATACCGTGAAGGAGGAGAACATAAAGACACGCATGCACCATTGCCTTCTGCTGTAACGAGGAATGATTTAGCCTTCAGCTCCCGGCCTCGTCCTCCCGTGCTGCGACGGGTTACGTCTGATGAAAGTCTCCTCTACCACAGCCTGTCGAGACAGTCCTCTCTAGGAGATGACAACAGATTCAGCGATGTCCGGGAAATGGTCAATATCCGATTCATGGCCATCAAAGACAGTCTTCCAGACGTACCAAACTTCAAGATGCCTAGCTTTCCACGCTTGCAGGCAGCTTCCCGCATGTCGTCGATTTCGCTCAACAGCTTGTTCTCGAGCTCGACTGAAGAAAACACGTTTAATCGACAAAAGCCCAATGGTAGTCGAGATTTACACGCTACACAACCGAGTCCAGTGTTTCCTAAATCAAGCACATCACCGACGATAGATCGTGTCTTAGACGATCTCTTCGGCGATCTAGTGATCCTAGGCGGCTATCGTGGCTCCGTGCTGCGATCAGCAGAGCCACCCCATCAGCAACTTTGGGCGCCAGTTAAACTAGGCTTCAACATGCGCAAAGCAAACCTGGAGGTAGGTTTAGAAGACGAAGACGAAGAAACTATGGAGAAACGCATCATTCCCTCGGGTATGCTCAAGCACATTGGCCCGGTGGATGTTTCACGAAAGTTATTCAAGAAATTACGGTCTTCACCCAATGTACGCAATGGCACTCTTCGAATATGGGACTACGGATACGATTGGCGGCTCAGCCCTGCCTTGTCTTCCAAAAGGTTGCAGGAGTTCCTCGCAAAGCTACCGTCAAATCAGCCCGGCACACCCCGGGAGTCTCGTGGCGCTGTAGTCATCGCTCACAGTCTAGGCGGACTCATCACAAGACATGCTGTTAACCACCAGCCGCATCTGTTTGCAGGCGTGCTGTACGCGGGGGTCCCTCAGAGATGTATCAACATCCTCGGGCCATTCCGCAATGGCGATGCAGTCCTCTTCAATGAGAAGTTGCTTACCGCGCAAGTCAATTTCTCCATCCGTACATCTTTTGTATTGCTCCCTGATGACGGTTTCTGCTTCGTCGACAAGGAGACTGGAGAGCCGTATCCCATTGACTTTTTCAATGCTGATGATTGGGTCCGCTGGCGTCTTAGCCCGTGTGTAGCGCCAGCTCTGCCAGCATGTAATCGTGAAAAGCAGCAGGGACTAACGTCACCATTGTCTTCCCTGTTCCCAAACTCGCTTCTCAAGACGAAGAAAACACCGGATGCTCTAGAGAGTCGGCACAATATCGTTGCCTGCGCCGGCGAGACCCACTATCACGGAGCCGATCCGCTCCCATCTCCACCCCGGTCACCGTCGCCTCCCTCAGGTTCTCGGGATACCTTGACTGCAGATCACGAACGGTACTTGAAGTATCTCAGGAGAATACTTGCTGCCACTAAGAAATTTCGTTCTGAGCTCGCACACTCAGAGAAGCTCGAGCTGGCAAATGCGTATCCGCCTCATGCCGTCCTCTACGGAAAGACCATTCCAACGGTATACGCAGCCCAAGTCGCAGGACCAGAGGTCATACCTCGTGCAGATGCCTACGACGATCTTGTTTTTCGGTCTGGAGATGGAGTTGTTCTTGCACGGGAAGCAATGCTGCCCGAAGGGTATTCCATCGTTCGTTTGGGAAGAGTTAGTACGGAGAGAGGCCATCTTACCATGCTTGGAGATCTGCCAGCGGTAGGTCAAGCACTCGACGCAATTCTCCGGGGTCGTCGCAAAGGGATTGGGATGGGAAGATGAAATCAGGGGGTTACCAAAAAAAAAGGCATCATAATCCTTTCAATACAGAGATAAAGCACAGGAGCTGGGTGCCTCATTGAACTGTCACAAAGATGCTGCTATTACCTAGTCGTATCACATTTTGCTGCCAGCCATGAAGCTAGGTGTTTACCCCTTGGACGAAAAGGTTTGTCACACTACTTAAAAGCTGTCGTAACAACATTCCACTAGAACATTTCAACGGGGTGGTCTCAATGACTTCTGTTGACGAAGTCTCCTGGACTTTGCATACGATATGGCGTCGGTGGGGTGGGAAAGCCTTAGGGTCACGCACTTCCATGGACATTCAATGACGTTGTCCTCACAAGATGAAAATAAGCGTATCCAGGAGGATCTCACTTCCTTTTGTGCATCATTTCAAGGATCACATGCACATCTCCCGACAAGTACGATGACCAGGTGCCCTAATCATATCAACCTGAATACTATTCTCGGCGTGTCAAAGCTATGAGATGAGCATACTACCTGCACTATCTTGCACTGGACCGATGAGGGTGTCTTGGATTATTATGCGAGTAACGTCTCCATCGTCTCCAAACGCCACCTGCTAAGGATCACATGCAATGGAATGCGTCCACCTCTTCAACTGCTTGAAAGGTGTTCCCAGACGTGCTTTTCATCCTCTTGTTGAGCGAATTGATAAGGCACTAGTCACCCCGATTCAATGGACTCAGTCATATCTGCTGCACACCACATCGGTTCCTGGTTGTACTGACGGAGCTGGCGGAAGTGGGAAGCTTCGATTGTCTCCCTCGGCAGGCTACTAGGCAAAGTGGTGACTAGTGCGACGTGTTGAGTAATTGAAGAGTGATTCATCGTTGTTGAAGGTTACTGATATATGCATGAGCAAGATCAGCGGAGATGCTATCGCTCGTTCTATCCCGGTCCGACTCATAAGTTGCTGACGTCCCGTACGTCTATACGATGATGAGGGCGTCTCTTTTCAAGGTCCTTCCTTGAGCAGTTCCCTTGAATACATTCCCAACGGACAGTTCGTATGTCTGCATGATCAATTGGCCACTAGCGGGCGCTGGAGACATTCCCCGGTACTCCCGTATATCGATCGCACTCTCCAATGTCACCCGATGGCCAAGCAGAGTCTGTTCGATGCAGCTCACGAAACTATGCCGCTCACCGGCACCAGCCAGAGCAAGACATGCTTCCTAGTGGTAAGGCCAGAGCTGCAATTTGTCATGACAAGGTGACATCGCAAGTAACATCGCAAGATTGCAACGACCATGAAGCAAAGAAGGAGAACAAGGGCCGTTTCGTTACCGTGCTGTGCTGTGCTGTGCTGTGCTGTGCTATGCAGTGCAAGACAAGACAAGACAAGACAATAACTAGTAATTGCTTCCACGCCAGTCGAGACCCCCGGCGCGACGTCGTCTTCGACACCCACTGTCCGGGCGGTCTCCCCTGCGCCGCACGCTGTCCCCTAAATGGCGTACCGGCAGGCGTGGTGGTGTCATCTGCCTCGACGGAGAGGCAGAGGCAGAGGCAGAGGCAGGCACGGTGACGGCACAGAAAGGGTAGCCAAGCAGGCCCGTGAGACATGTGGAAGAGAGACGCAATCTCTGACGCCTCTTCTGGACTTGTTGCGAATCGAGCTTGCCGGAGACCTTTGCATGCCGGCGCTGGACGTGTCTCCGGCCCAAGAAAGTTGACAAATTGTCGACCCGGCCGTCTTGTCAATGCAGGTTTCTCATTCATGCAGGGTCGTGCGTCGTGCGTCGTGCGTCGGCTCTTGATTCAGAGGATTTGCAATTCCTACAGCGACCCGTTTTTGTTGGACAGTTGTAACTTGTCGCCTGCAATGATGAGGCTCAAATGAAGCAAAAAGCCAACAGGCAGGGAGTCATAGGTAGCCAAATCAATGCATAGAGGTAGTTGATTCACATCATTACATTAGTATATAACTGCCTTGCTAGTGATGCCACCGGCCAGCCCGGTGGTCGCCTATTCATATTCGTCGGCCGTTTTGGGTGCCAAGGCCAAATGATAAGAGCTAAAAGAGATATCGGAATCAATGAAATGAAATGAAGTGAAATGACGAGAGAAAGAGAAGGCACTCCTGTCCTTGCTCCGAGCCAGCAGTGCTGAAACACCAGTACTGGAGTTTGTCTTCTCCCTTCTGCAAGGATTGTTGTCGACCTTGCTACATTCATCTTTCCAATGCCATAGTGGCGCGTGCCGACTACGCACGCACGACTGCGAGACAGTAACGTGGCTGCGACGGAGTCGTTCTGGGACAACTGTTCCGTTGCAACAATGTCGAGTCCTGTGCCGTACCATTTCTTGCCCTGGCGTGCGATAGAGCCGCTCCCTAGAGACATCCATCCAACCTTGGTTCCATTGCCCTGGCACAAGGAGGTGGTCGTGTGCGAGGGCGGGACCAGAGGACCGGGACGGGGAGAGGAGAGTTATTCGTCATGGGCGAGCGTTGGCGGTGACTGAATTGCCTCGTATTTCAACTCGGACAATCGTGGCAGAAGGCCATGTTGCAACAAGTTGCTCGAGCCACTTCATGCTCTTGTGCCATTGGTAGTTACATAACTTTACCTAGTTTGGTGAGTCAGGATCATGGGCCCTCGGGTCTCGGCTTGACTCAGAGGCTCGGTTTGCTTTCTCCCTCGAACCAGTTCAGTGTCTCATCGAGAAGAAAAGTTGGCGAGGTCATCCACAAGCCGTTGTAAGCATCTGTAAAGACACAATTGTCCATGGCGGTGCACGCCAGTGTGGGACTTGTTGGCAGACGGTAAGCATGGCCATTTGAATCTGGCGCCTCATTCGCTCTTCTGTGAGAGTAGGCTCAGTCCTCTCATCCTTTTGACGGGGCACAAATATGATCTGGTCCAGAGCCGGCATTCGCGATGCTAATTGTCTGATGACGTTGATTGTAAGGCTCGCAGCCGCCATAGAGCTGTATTTGTCGTGGATCCAGAAAAGAGCGTCGCTGATTGCAACTCGGCGCACAAGAGCCAGCTGGGCCGGGTCGCACATTGACATGCAGGTATGGAATTGAGCATCGGCAGCCATGTATCCCTCCCGGGGTCCGAAGTAGAGAATGTCGCTATCTGGGTTAAAGATGATGTGTCCTGGAGTGCGGATGAATCCAAAGGCGTACTGGAAGCTCTTGAATGCCTCGGCTCGAGACTCGGCGCACACATGCATGTTGATGGGAATCGGGACATCAGAGGTGCAGCCGATAAATGACGTCGAGGTAGTACAGGACTGTGAATAATAGAGTGACGGTGATTCCGCGCCGCAGTGTATCGACACCAGTCTCATGGCGGGCAGAGTTAGATTCCATATCTTCAGACGAAGCTCTGGAGGTAGTTGGGAAAACAAAGGCTGCAGATCCATTGAAGGAGGGAGACGGTCATTAGCCTCGTGAGCCACCATACAATTGAATTGGAAAAAAAAACGATAATGACGCCGCCGCCTCAGCAGCAGCAGCAGCAGCTAAGAGGTGCCGCCCGCATCATCACCATACGAAAGGCATACAAATCAGCCTGTACTCACAAATTCGGAGGGTGGAATGCCTGTGTTCAGAGATGCAGAATTTTTGACCAGCTTCTCCGATTTGATACTCATCTCGGGCATCCGAAATGCGGCAAGCCTTGGCTGGTGGCAGAAAGCTCCCATCCTGTCCAAGCAAGGTTCCAAGATTGAGTGTTCTACGTCGTCCAACATGTAGGTGTGGGAGGGAGACTGGCTATTGGTGTCCCTGATGCCAAGATGGATGAGGAACAAGTCGTCAGACTACCACGACGTCCGTCGTTGTGCCAGAATTAATGAGGCGTCGAAAATCAATGGTAGCCAGGAGCGGAAACAGAAACAGAAATAGGCGTGATTGTTATACTCTTCAACGTCGTCGTCTCCTCTCGCGTTCTCGCTCCCTCTCCCCTTCCCGTTGAGGGGTAGGCGGGTGGGGAGGGATTAATCAGTATACATACAATCAATAACTCCGTACTCCGTACTCGCGAGGGCAACTAAGATATGTCTAGGAGCTTCTGCAGGCCGAGGGACGTGTGTTGACCTGCCGTGGGCGGACGTGCTCCTAGCCCACAGGCATGTTTAAATTACGGCTCCGAAATGGGCACCTACTTCTGCCATGGCCGAAAATGGCAAGACAATGGACCTCTCGGACATGTTCTTGTTCGACGTCTTTTGAGACCCGATGGCCTGGGACGTGGGCGTGTATGGAGTGTCCGGAGCTGCCACTGGGATTCGAATGTTGACATGTCTCTCCTCCACTCGACTCCAATGTACGTTGATCCCAAGTTACGTAGCTTCGTGGCAGGCATAGTACTCCATATCCTCCCCCCCTCCCCGCTCCAGGCCTTCAGGCGGCTCAAACCACCACCGGGAGTGCACGGGTTCGGGCCTCACCTCACTGGCTTCGGCTTGTTTGGGACGGCCAGGTGCAACTACCGTCGGTTTCTTCCAAGCATATGGGGGTGCCGGTGGCTTGGGAAAACTCTCGCCCGCTTTGTATTCGGGCCAGTAGGGGATACTCCTGCTGCCTTTTGCTGCCCTTTGACTTTGTGGACACCATGCTGAATGTCTTGGTGAGCCATCTCTTTCCTGCTCACTGTCCTGGTTTAGACACTGTTCCTGGTGCTACAAACACAGGCACCAACTAGTTATGCCCTGGTCCATTGCCGGTTTGTACGAGGAGTCCCTCTAGCCCGGAACGGAGTAACTAGTTACTACCTGTGAAATTCCGGAGGTGAAGCCTCTCGTCAGGGCTAATCATTGGACAGCCTTGATGGGCCAGGATCCGCCGCCGCAAATGGGTAGCTTTTCCAAGTGCCCACCCAGCTGCTAAGTTAGTACTCGCGACAATCGTCGGGAATGCCAACGACAAACTTCTGGTTGGCTGTTGGCTGTGAAACATGTTCAACGGCGTGGGGTTGACCGGCGCCGGGGGTGTTGCAGTCCGAAGGCCGAGCCATCATGTACTCCGTACAATTTGTAGGTTACGGACGGAGTACTGGCACAACAAGAAGATGGGAAGTTATAATCAATGCCATGTTCTCTCCACGTACTAGGACCCGGGCATCCAGATAGTACGCCGAACGGCACATTTCGCCCTTGAACAAGAGTCGTGGCCGGTCTGCTAGAACTGATATTGCGGGCAAGCATCGCTGTTACGTGCCCATTATTAACACGGGGCCCCGTCCTTTGATGTTCTTTCTGGTCCCAGAAACCTGGATGACGGGCGCGAACCGGTGCAACAACATTGAGCAAGGGTCCGTGTGTGGAAGCTCGCGAAGCGGCAGGGATTGCAGATGGCGGGCCGCTTTCACAACTCCGAAAAGCCTTCCTTCGTCTGTGCAACTAGCCCAACGGCCACACCGTTGGTTCCCCTGTTTATCAAAGAATTTGGTAATGATCCTTTGAAAGCTTTCTAATGAGACTGCTTTACGCTTTCGCTGAAGTCGTGTAACATGGATGACGTGGATGCAAAGTTGGCTTTTCAAGAACCATACGGCGTTATGGTCCCCTAAAGACTCCCTCCTTTTCATCATTTCTTGGGTTTAAGCATTATGCGTACCAGTCCCAAGATATTGGGGGCAACTAACTGGCGGATTGATTTGCAGAGCGCGGTGGGAAGAAACAATCTGAAAAGCAAAATCGCCAGAGATGAGAGAGGATGAAGTCATGATGTCTTTGGACGTGGCTAACAGACCAATGTCAGTAGCCTACTTGGCATCATCTTGCCAGCCCACGTGGACAAACAATCCTGTGCGATGTGTTGTCATAAACGCGCTGTATGAGTGCTTCAGTGTGATGAGTGAGGCATGGGTGCGAGGCTCCTCGGATTAATGATGTGGTATCGTAGTAGTTACCAAGCAAAACTGAAGAACGAGGGCCTTGTCTGTGGTGAACAAGCTTCCATCATAGGCTGGCCTGTCCGGACAGGCTTCCGGGGCTCTGGGTCGCTTCGGAAGCTGTGTTACCATGCGTGATGACAATATTGTCTTGTGGAGTACTCCGTAGTCAGAGATAAGTTGCTGTTCTCCATTCAGACGCCACGTGAATGAATGCCTCGTTCAAGATCCGCAGCGAGCCAACACAATGACCGATTTCGCCCTGATCAATGTTGTCAGTCTATAATCGCCGTGTTAGTCGTTCTCTCAGCGGGCCGAATGAGAGCTGCGTCAGTGTTGTGGTACCGGTTGGACCGTGCCAACGGTCCGGAATAGTTCTTATTGTCTGCCATACTAGGAATATTACTCGCTCCGTCAGCGTGGGCGTCTACTTTAGCTTGTGCTACAGTGCGATTGGACCACCATTTGCGTGCTTTGACTTCACATAACGGATTCTAGCACTGTCTGACGGCGTATCACAAGCATGGCCAGGGTGCTCGAGGACCTAAGTTACCCACCTGGGTAGGTAGGCAGTCCAGTAGATATACTGTGCCTAGAACCCTGAAAACCGGGCAAATTGGGTGGTGTCCCGACCGAGGCATCCAAAGCATGTCGGAGTAAAGTCGTATCGTGAGAAGGAGGAGATAAAGACAGAGAGCGAAAGTTAATCCGTACCCCGTACGGAGAATTAAGCCGAGATGGCAATTAACAACCTTGTCCGAAAAGAGTCGGCGTTGCACAGGCCTGACATGTCAAATTAACGGACGGTGGTGGTGGTGGTGGTGGTGGTGGTAGCAGGGAGGGGAGGAATAAACCAAGTACTACTCCGTACGGAGTACGGAGTATCCGCGCTCCGTACCTGGTTGACGTCTTGATTGATCAGGGGAGGGCCTGAGAGCCGAAAGGGCAGAAGGGCAGAAGGGCTCAAGGGCTCAAGAGCACAAGGGCCCGAATTGCCTTGCCATGTCGCCAAGCCCTGCCGTGCCGTGCTGTGCTATGCTGTGCTGTCTTGTTATGTCATGTCATGTCATGCCATGTTTGGCAGGGTTCCGGCGCACTCGTCTGTCGGTAGTTGTTGATTCTCGCCTTCGGCGAGTGTACGCTCGTGCTGATGTCCTGGCGTGGTTATCGATCGCTGCAACGGTTTGCTGTCGCGTGTATCTCGCATAAACGGCAGCCGTCGGCTCCTTCCATGTTGCTGTCCTGCAGCTCGCGTTGGGTCCCAATCCCGTGGAAGGAGCGATCCTTGCTTGACACTTGACGGCAGGACAGAAGACATCGAGTCCATAGCCAGCAAAACCATCAAGCCCGACTGGGGCAGCCACTGCCGGCGCGCTCCTTCCGTTTCGTTTCGTCAGGCAGCAACTGCCCTGAGTCTCGACCATTTTGTTTTCGAGTTACTCCGTACCAAGGAGGTAAGTTTAGGTACATACCCTAGGTTCTCTGCACTCGCAATAAGCGAGTAGGCCAGGTCAAGCCTTATCCCCAGTTCCAACTCGTTTCAATTTTCTCCCATGGCCAAGCGACAGCCGCCACCAGGCGGTCCAGCATAACTTTGCACGCGCCAAAATACCTCTCCATTGTCATCTTCTATTTCAAGAGCACGAGACACATCGACAGGTTGACACGTCTTCGTCTCTGTCTGGCGCTTGCTGGTGCATTGGGCCTCCGCATCGCATCATGTGATTGGGCCCTTGACCTCGCGTAAGCGCCAATATCACGCTCCCCAAATGCACTAACCTTCCATCCTTAGCCAATCCCGAACCAAGAAGCGTCCAACACCCATCTACTCATGGCAGCCATTATCGTGCTTTCCATGAGTCGACTCTATGTCGAGCGCGGCTGTCTTGCATTAGCGAAAATGGCTGCGACCAGCTAATCAGGTTAATTGATTGGTCTGATAAAAACAGACGACCGCAGCGAAAGATGTTTGCGCTTGGATGCTTCTTGATCGGCGGCAAGTGAACTTTGTCCAGCATCTATATCATATGTAGACCTCGCCTCTCTCCACGTTGGACAACAACAGGTTGCCACTCTCGTCTGATTTTCGTTATTTTCCTCTTCGTGTTTTTTTTTTTTTTCCAATTCCGCCTATCGCTTTATTTTCGTGTTTCCCTCTTCAGTCGGACACGTCTCGCCTCGCTCGCTCAATTTGAAAATGTCCTCGAGTCTCAAAAACGAGTTGTCGTCTTCGGACTTTGAGCTCGATGTCAATGAGCTACAGTCTCACTCCCGGGTCCGAAGAGTGAATGCAATTGATGGCTTCCGGGCTGCCTTGACCATCTTAGCACTGGTTGTCAGCGTCGTCATCTTGGGTCTCTCTGCGGACACTCTGTCTGTATATCATGCCACACACTTGCCTGCCGACTTCTTGCTGCCTCTTTGGCCAGAGAGCTTTGATATCAGACCGACCACTTCTTTAGTTGCTGGCAGTGCGATTGTCACGGCCATGAACTTGCTCTCTTTGCTTGCCAGCAAGACCACATCCGTGAGTTGCTTCCATCAGCCATCAATCATGAGCCATCGGCCTATATGACTTCTAACAAAAAGCCCCTGGTAGATTCGTGGTAGATTCGTGCTTCATTCTTCAGTCAGCTTTGTGGCACCTGTGATTGCTTTCATTGCTTCCCTCGTCGCCATGGTATTATTCTACGGCGTCAACGCCTCCCCAACAGTTGACACATTTCAGAGTTGGACTTGTCGCTGGAAGAGCGTACCTATGAGCACCCGTCCCTTCTTTGGAACATTGTGCAAGGAGAGCCAGGCTGCCCTTGCCTTGGTCGTGCTTCTCGTGCCTCTTGAACTGATCATCGTGGTTACGGCTTGCTTCCAGGCGCTTTTGGAGAAGAAGGTCGAGGCAGTCGTACACTTGCGAGATGACCCGGCTCTCTCGTAAACCTACTCACACGCCGCATCTTGGACACGAGACTGAAATACTTTTTCTTCTTCTTGCTCACTCGCTAGTAGTGCACTGTACTCGAACAGGGCCACCATTAGTGCAGCTGTCGAGGAGTTTTGGCGAACACAAAGGGTCAGAGTTTTGTCCGACGGTGTACCGATATTAGTTACCATGCACCTTGTTCCGTACATGTCTCACGTAACGTTGAGATGGGTGGTGATTCCCCGCCTGTTAAGTTATTCTATTGCTCAATAAAGTCAAAATTAGGATGCGCTTGCATTCTTCTATCGCCTCTCGAGTAGAGCAAACGACATCATCACCTCGGCTCCGTGCAGTCTTTCATGCAAGATCAGACAACACCTCGTGGTACACACATGTTTCAGCAGTGGTGCTACAGCATGAGAGTATGCGAGTCATCTCGTAAACAGTCGTGCTCCTATTCCTCGTCCAGGTTTCTACGCCTTCCATGTCCACATGAGGCGAGCCTCCGTTTGTGGCCTCCGTTCGCCCACGAGAAATAGATTCCGTTACAGCATTTCGGTGTCATTTCTTTTACCGCGGTCATTAAACATTGAATTTCACCTAAAGCGATATTCCTTTCTTTTAGTGCACTTTCGAACAATTGCCAAGGCTGTTTGTTCAACTGGCTATTTGTCATTTGACAGGTCCTCCGCGTCCGTACCTCGTACCTTTCAGCTTTATTCCGGATGATACGTAAATATCGCCGAGAATGCTTCGGGAAACTGCCACGTTACCCAAGTCCTCCATGTTACTCAGCACTGTTCAACATCGCGAGGTCTTGTGTGACGAACCCGCGGGATGGTACGTGTCCCAAAAGTATGAACCAGTGCTCATCGAGAATTTAGCTGAAAAGGGGCCATCCCTGCTCTTACTCCTGCAATTGAATCTTCTCATTCCAATATATCAGACATCATCACCTCAGTCATGGCAGATAATTTCTCCCCAATCTATCGACGAGCACCGTCCCCAGCCGCAGATGGGTTCTACGTGCCGACCCCCATTATCAATGATGCGTCTCGACGCACCCCATCTCCTCAGCTTGCGTACTCGGATAGGCGAAGCTCTCAGCACATACGACGTTCTAGTCTGGAGCCGGTGCTGGAGGGTGAGGTGAGAACGCTTGACAATAGGCGTCACACAGTCGGCCACGATGCTACGGGAAATCTGCCAAAGCCAAACTTGGCAAAACTTCGCGTGCCTAACTCAGGTAGGGCTTCCTATGGCAGCTCAGCTGGCTTTCGACGCGGTAAAGTGATTCGCAGTGAATCTTTGCTTTCCGTCGAGGTAAAGACTAATGTCGTGGTATGTGAAACCGCCCGCCCTGCACCAGACAGAGCAAGGAATACTGACCAGATTTGAGATCACCAACGAGTATCTCTTTATGAACGAACTCACATATCACCTATCGATCCGCTACAGCCGGCCCGTATGCTCTATTGTAGTGTCTCTGCAGCATGGAATATGTCTGCTCTTCGGTGGCTCATTCGATCCAGCATACATTATGACGATTACCGCATTGCCAGATCAGGTCATGGCTAATACGAACAGGCGAAATGCAGCATTGTTTCAGTCTCATCTTCAACAAGCCCTCAGAGTTCTTCCAACACGTGGACTTATTCAGTTTACACCCATTACCGAGGAATGTTTAGGTTATGGCGGAGAGACACTGGCTGCAGCCATGGGGGCATCATCAGTTATGCAAGGCTCGCAGGGCAATGACAGCAGGGATGGAGAGTGGCGAAGCTCCAAGGTAGGCGCTCTGCTGTTTCTCTTCGGGTCTAACTTAGATTGTCTGATTTGTCTAGTCGCTTGCTTTGCGAAAACCTGTGTCAACTACGTCAATACGGTCGCGTCAAGAAGACATAGCGGCACGTCCAGCTCATACCAAATCGCACCCGGCCAGTCTTCGCAATGGCGTGGATGTAATCACTCCATCGGAGACTAAAACAAGGAGGAAAACGAAGGGTTTTATGCATAGCTTGTTCATGCGACCGCCGAAAGAACTGGAAGCAAGCTAATGCCTGGGTGAAAAGTTCATTGTTGTTAAGTCTTGTTCATATGTTCAGGGTAGCGACTACCCAGAGACCCAGATTCGGTGGCCGAGTGCAAGACATGCTGGGTAATTCAAATCGTTGTTAAATATATAGTGAGGAAGCTGATTGGCGATACGTCTCGCCATCTATCCTCTGGCCTTGCCTATGTAAAGGCCTGCTTCATGGAAGAGACGTGGCAGGTCGGCTATGGTATGGATCTCAGCCGGCTGGAAAAGGGGACTGTCAATGTCTCAGGCAGCTGGTGCAATGATGGTGGAATGGCGCATTGCTTGGCTGCGTACTTCGAAAAGACAGCGGTCTAGGGAAGTGAATTCGTCTATAATTCCATGACGCTCAACATCAACATTGGCGAGACGGATAATAGTTGTTTCATGGTCGTTGGGAATGCCGAGGGACCTAATGATATACATGCAATTGATGCCCCGCATGTAGCCATGTTACCTTTTCGGTGGAAAGATGCATGGATATAACCAAACTAGAGCTGGGTGTCCAGGTTTAAGATTGCCATGAAAAGTCGGTTCCTAGATCAGCCAGTCATGGCGACAAAGGTGTTGAAGCTTAACTGGAGATGATGTCAACTGGGCAGCTTTGCAAGTTGGGTTGGCTTCAAGCGCTTCGGCTTGCAGCAATGCAACATGGGCACAATTGGCATCTCCATTGCGCCTGCGCCTGCCTTTGTGTCGCCCCCTGTGTGCCGCCTACAGGCAGGAGCGATCCACCGCACGCCAAGGGGGGGCGCGCTTCCTGCCAGCACTTTCCCCCAATCGTTGGGGAGCCTCTAACTAACCATTCATCATTGATCCAATGGCAGATCTCCATCTGAAGCTTCGTCACTTCATGCGCACTCTCTGTCGACGAGGCCTCGCCGTGCATCATTAATCATCACCAGCCCTTCCGCGTACAATCCGACTCAGCAACGCGAGTGAGCGCCCGAGAGCCAAACTTCGGTCCAATCCCGTGGATTTGATAACACGATACCTGCCTGCCTGCTCTCTCTCACTCCCTCGTCTTTGTGGTCCTTTCCAGCCTCGTTTGAGCTTCGACAACCCCAACATATCGGACTCAAGCTTCGAGTTCGTTCGGGCCTGCGCCCTGCTGCACCTTTGACTGGATTTTCTGCTATCGAACACCTTGCGGAGGTTTACGGCGTACTCCTTCTATTTGGAGGGCTACTTTCCCAGTATGGAGGTGAGTGATCGGCATATTTTGATATTTCAACAACGCTCTTCTTCTGGCTCCCGTGGAAGCCGCTTGTTGCTTTCTCCCTGCCAACAGCGCAGAGACGGAAAGTTCCAGGGGCTTTGCAGACTTGACAGGAATCGAAGATTCACGCGTGACCTCCGTCTGACCTCTTCTGATCTGGCTCGTTCATCCCTTATACGCTTCTCAGGCTGCCGAGTGGCGTGCTGGATGGGGGTTGCACAGCGAAACAATTGGCTTGCATCTTCGCGTTCTGGCCTCTCTCCACGACGATGCTCTCTCCCTTTGGACCATATGCTCGGGCTAGCATGATGCAACTGGTGGGCCGTTAATGCTGTGGCAACTATACCTGCATTACATCGTATGCATCTTCTCGTCGGGTCTATGACGACTCGGGGGCCGAGGAACAGAGACCTGTGCCTTGGCATGACTATGGTACGTTGCAATATCGTGAGCGCTTGCGTTGCAGCTTGCGCTGCGGGCTGAGCGAGCTTCAACGACATGCTTCTTCCAGGGTCCTTGCTCTATTGATGCCTAGTTGTCTCAGTGACTCGCCATCCGCCTTGGCCGCAAGCGCATCGGGCCAGGACCACGTCGAGTGGCGTGGCTTATAATGCCTGATATAAGACGACAACACAGCAAGATATCTATCCCTCATTCTGGTTCAACAGCTCTCACATGTCAGATATTTCCGAGTCTAATGCTTCTCGTGAGACTGTGGCGGCCGCCTTGAGCGACGAAAACCCATATGACTTGGCCGTTTGGGTAGCAACATTCCTTTGGCCTTGTGACATGGCACTCGGCAATTAGAGTTATGTTGACTGTTGCATGGCCGGAGCTTGGATGATGACGAGAGCCTTGCCGAGTCTATTCGGGAAGCTGGCCGCTTCACGTCCACTTGCTCTTTCATCCGAAAACCAAGAAAGTGCTGGGGTAACTCGTGGCTGTTAAGCTTACAAGTGTACCTTTATCTGCAAGAAATACTGCAATATTCGCCCTATGACACACTATTGCAATGACACTCAATCCTCCTCTCCGTGGAACTCTCCAAGCAGAGTTGGGTGACGATACGAAATTGACAGCTCGTTCATTCTCCTGCATCATAAGTCCCGCCAAGCTAACCTTGCAACGCATTCAATTGCAGTCCTCTACTGGCGCGCAGCATAAAGATGCTACCAAACGTGCCGCAGCAGCTAAACGCGGTGAATCTACTTTAGCCCTGGCTCCCAAGGGAAAGCCCAGACTTCTGCTGATGGGCCAAAGAAGGTAAGCACTTATCATCTTGGTTGAGACGATAGTCAGCTTGTTAACGACTGTGCAGGAGTGGCAAATCGTCGATTTCGAGCGTTGTTTTCCATAAACTCCCTCCCAATGAGACACTTTTCCTTGAGTCAACAGCACGGATACAGAAGGATTCTATGGCGTAAGAAACCTTTCGTTATCTTATTTGGCCTACAAGCCGTTGACAAAATCCGACAGATCCTTCATGGACTTCCAAGTCTGGGACTTTCCGGGACAAATTGATGTCTTTGACAATGCCAACTTCGACATGGACGCAATCTTTGGCGAAATCGGTGCTCTTATCTGGGTAATCGATGCGCAAGATGACTATCTCGAAGCTGTATCTCGTCTCAACGCTACCATTCTCTTCTTACAGCGCGGCTACCCCAACATTAACATTGAAGTGTTTATCCACAAAGTTGATGGCCTGTCCGATGACTACAAGCTAGATATCCAGCGCGACATCACCATCCGGATTCAAGACGAATTATCCGACCATGGATTCGAAAACGCACCCGTCACATTTCACCTCACCTCCATTTATAATCATTCCATCTTCGAGGCCTTCAGCAAAGTCATTCAGAAACTCATCCCACGCCTAGGGACCCTAGAGTCCATGCTGACCAATCTCTGTCGAACATGTCGCTTCGAAAAGGCATACTTGTTTGATGTACTTTCCAAGATATATATTGCCACGGATAGCGCAACAGCCGACATGGCTAGCTACGAGATTTGCAGTGACTACATTGACGTTATCATTGACATCACTGAGGTGTACGGTACGTGGCAGCGTAGTGAAGAGAGTCGTAAAAAGCTGGAAGGCGAGCCGTGGAATGCCAAACTTGACGAGCAGATTGGCTGTCCTACAGCCGAGAGTTGCCTGGTTTTGCATGATAGCAACAAGCCAATCATGCTGAGAGAAGTAGATCGCTACTTGGCACTGGTTGCGATCATGAGGGATGACTCATATGACAGGATGCCCTTGGTCAACATGAATGTGGAGGCCGTCGTGGAAGGACTGACGGAGTTTTTCAGCATCACGAAACCAAGAAAGTAGATGGCATCACTGAAACTGACTGACAGACTCTCGTCTATCAGTCATAGTTGAGGGAGGATAACGTCGACAACTTTGAAGATGCTTTTATGATACTTGGCGATTGGTTTTCACTCTATTTTAGCGGCCCTTCCATAAGATAATAGACATCACTGCGGCAAGACAAACGTCCGCCATGTCGTCTTGTTACTGGACAACAGGCATATCCTGGTTGGCACCTCTCCCCGAAGATCTGTCTTGTCACGAACTTCCATCCGCACAGGTCGCATGGCGTGTTCCGGGGGGAGCGTAAGTTCTTCCAGATCGGCCACCTCTGTAGTCGGTATGTCATTCGTGGCCGAGTCATATGCCTTGTATTCGAGATGTTCAGGTCCAATGGGAACCACTGTGATGATGGGAGTGTTGTCTGCTTAAAGTCAGAAGTTGCTCAGACGTACAACATTAGAAGCAATTACCCGTTCGAGTGCACAACAAGATCAGCGTCTTGTCGTTCAGAAATTTCAAGTCAACCAGCTTCTTGTCGACAAGGCGGATACATGTCAATGTAGTCTGCTGACTGCTGCTGATGCCATTTTTGATGTCGATGCCAGACCGAAAGATGTATACTAGTTACATTAGATATGTTGCCTCTCTTTCCTTTTCATCAGGGGGAAGTCCATGGATAACTGGTGCCCACCTTTATTTTTGGATAATTTCGACGCCAGCGCCGTGTATATGTTGCCTGTCTGTGCACTGGTTAACAATCTTGCATCAAGAGACGGACGGAGGTTTGGGGGACTTGCATCGCAGCCGGTGTGGCACATTCGAGTGTCCATGAGGGTGATGGCCTGCCCGATGGATAGTTTGACGGCTTCTCCGAATCGCACTCTTCGCTTTGTTGCTTCGGCTACATCCTTAAATAGTCGACGGGAGCAAGTCGTCACATATGACACCAGGAAGTCCACGTGCTGGATAGCTCTTCGGGATGCTTGACCGGACTCTTGCTTCCTCAGTTGTGCGTCGAGGATGGGCAATAAGCTGACGCCGTCTTCCATGTGTTCCAAGTCAGTTTGCCAATCTTCCTCGGAGACTTGGTCAAAGAATACATCAAGTGGACTGTTAGTCAGATATCTCTCAATGTACGTAAGAACCTTTGAAGTATCCATGGTTGCCTCTTTCTCAGTGAGTTCATCTGCCGCTGTACTGGATGAGACTAGCCGGTCAATCTGGGCGCGCAACCATGTAGAAAACGCGTTGAAGTGCTCCAACTCGTCCATGGCATTAAGCAAGATCTTGTGACCTACTAAGCTGAGGCAGCCGATTATGTCGAGCAGTCGGCTGGTTTGAGTCACCGAGTACCCAATGTCGTCTCTGTCATCGTGGAACTGGGCCAATCCACGGAGACGGCTGAGGATGATGGCACAGCGCTCTAGTGCTGGGAGGAAATTCTCGTGGACCAGGCTACGAATGTTTTCGAGGCCGGAGACAACGGCTTTATCCCAGCGTTTGTGACCCTGTTGGAAGGCTTGAAGTTAGGTACACGAAGTGGTTTTTCATGTCAGAGGCTGGAAAGGTCCTTACACGCTCTGCGAGGTTGTCAACCAACCATTCTCGTACTGGCTCATATGCATGCCCAGTGACTACAGTGTGGTAAAGCGCTGGAACGATGCTTCGGGGGCCCCTTGATAGACCTTCCAGGTCTCCCTGAACGCTGCGTAGAAATCGGCTTGGCAACTCTCGTGTATTCTTCCACTCGACTTGCATGTGTAGCTGAGTTTGTTTGATATATCGCAGCAGCTTTTGGAGCGTTGTCAGCTTGGATGCCAGCAAGCACAGATTAATCGGCGATGAATAGATGAACGGCAGATCCATTGGAACCAGGTGAAGGTGTTCTGGCTCTGTCTGTGTCTGAGCAAAGACCAAGGCGTGCGTGGACAGTTGAGGATGAGCAGCGTGAGATATCATGTATGATGTAGACGGTGACTCAGACACGGGACTGGGAAACGTGCCAACAAGGAAGGAATCGTAAATATTCAGCTGTAAGTTGCCGTCGTCTGTTCCTACAACCATGACGTTGACTTGTTCATATTCCTCCCGCTTGGGCGGTTGGAACAAAAAGTCGATCCCTGTCCGTAGCGTGAACACAGTGGCATCGTCACTGCAAGGATGGTGAGCCTAAAGTGCTTTCTTTTACCTTTATCGAGCGAGACCGGCTGTAAACTTACTCTGCACCAGCACTACTGGTGGGCAAGGGACTTATTTTGGGCAAGGCTGTGTCGACCTCGAGGAAAGTAAGTTCCTGAGGCAGATTGGGAGGCAAATCACCGTCGGGAGGCGTTGGATCTGTCGACAGGCCATCGTCTGCACGTATTCGAGGGCCACCTGCTGCTTTGCTCGAGACGTTGCAGCTCGCCCAGCCAATGCGGGAGATGGCGGTGGCCTTTCCCCCTTCGCATACTGGGATGTGATGAGCAGCTTTATTCGTTTCCAAGCCCATAAGCCGGACAACTCCATCGCTCCATCCCACTGCTAAGAACCGACCTAATCCAAATGTCATCAGCGGCCACAGCGCAGGTCCAAGGTTGATGAATTGTCGGGATGCAGCACATTGGACCTACCGTCTGGTTTCCAGGTCGCGGTGACAACTTCTGGTGCTTGCGTTCCCGGAGGCCCGACCTGGTGTATTTTGGAGACAGCCTGACAGGGAGGCCTATATATGAACAAGCTTCTGCCATCGGCATCCCACGTGGCAGATAGATCGAGCGTGGGACAACTTAAAGGGAAGCTGATGGGAGCCTTCGACACAAACTCGGTCTCACTGAAGAGTGAGAGTCGTCTCGGCGCAGCCATGACGGTCGACTAGGCGCCGGTGGAGGAATCAGAGACGGCTCCTTTGTTGCATGGCTCATAGCTTGAAGACCGCAAGACTGATTCTGCCAGTTGGCGCGTGAAGCCAGAATTTTGAAAGAGGAAGGAAACGCGTCGGACTTGGGATTTGTGACGTCGAAAATGAAAATGAACCCCACCAACTTTTTGATCTGGAGCAACATTCGACTTTGATCGACTGTCTTGTCCATTTGTCCAACAGCCGCAAACAATCACGTCGTCACCATCATGCACCATGCACATGGCTATTCACTCAATTTTCTTTGCTTTTGATTATTCTCCTCTTTCAAATTGTCTATTGTCCGAGGCAGCGAGCTTGCGTCCCAAAACATTTGTTATTGAACCGGCTTTCTTATATCGCGTCGCAACACCACCAATGGAGCCTTCTTCTACAGCCTGCGTACTAAGCGTCTCGCTGCCTCCCCCCTGGAAAAAAAAACCTGTTTTTTGCCATTGTCTATAGAACCGAATTTGACCCACGTCATCTCTACAGCTACTCGACAGAGTAGTTGTCCGCGACAGACTTCACCTCCTTTGAAAATGTAATCTCCTCCTCCTCCTCCAACAAGGATACCATCTTGACCTGGAAGTTTTGTTAGCGTTGCGTGCCGCTTCTGAGCTTCTTGCTGGTTTTATGACACTCACATCAACATCAACGTAAGGCGTTGTCTTGTTAAACTTCACAGACATGGGGAAGAAATCGTTCTCGTCACTGCTCTCAGCCTCGAATTCGAAAGCGCCGTTGGGGTTTTCGTCATCGACTGAGCCAATGTTCCATTCCAAAGTATCTCCAGAAACCTCATAAGCTGCGTCAAAGCTAGACACAACAGGCTCGCTTCCCGAATAGGGGATGAGGAGGCTGACATTCCTCAGATCATCACCGCCGGTACGTTCATACTCGACGGTGACATTGTATTTACCGCCATTGTCATTGATCCACACGGTAAAGGTGATGGGACAGGCGCTGCTGTCATCCGCCTTGGGTGAGGCTCTCCATCGCAAAACGGCGACTGAGTTGTTAACAGGGAACCCACGCGCTGTGTTGCTCATTTGGATCGTCTTAGACCCATTGAACAGATTCTTGTCGACATTCGGGTGTGTGCGGAATTGTGTGCCGTGAGATGCGACAGCCTGCAGGCCAAGCTTGATCTTGGTAAGGCTCGGATCAGAGATACGGAGAGAAAGATCACCACTTATGGACAATGAGTTGACAGCACCTTCCCTGGAGAGATTCGCGCTAATCGACTCAGAGATGGTGACATGAACAGCATCGCGGTCCAAGGTCGATGAAACCCGAGGCTCGACGGGTTCAGCAGCAGCAGGCTTTGGAGCCACAAGGGGAGCGTCATCTATTTCGCCGCCCATGTCGCCGCGGACCCTCTCGAACATGTCCGTGGTTTTAGACTTCTTGCCCAGCTGCATGCCTTTTCCTTTGGGCGCGAGTGGCCTGAGTCCGTGTGTTAGTAGAGCACAACCTCCTAGGCCAGGCTAGGCTGGGCGAAGCAACTTTTGAGGATATAACTAACTTGTTAAACGTCTTGTTCTTCTCCGCCTCATACGAGTCGTATGAGTCGGCCCCGCTTGGTCTCGAAGGGGGAGTATATGTAGGATAAACTGGAGTGCGTGGCATCCCGCGATTACCTCTAGCAGACTCCTTGCGCTGCATCTCGAGTTGCTTGGCCTTTCGCTTGCGTTCTTCTGCAGCCTCAAGCTCTTTATTCTGCGGCAGACATTAACATACCAAGCATTAAAGTCACGGTGAAATCATGACATGATAGCAAACGAAGACTGCATTGCAAGACGTACTCTGGCGATAATCTCCTGAATGCGCTCCTCGTGGCTTTCCATTTCTAAAAACGTCTTGATCTGGCTCATGGTGAGGTTTTCTCGGTACCCAAGTGTGACTAGTTCGTCAAAGGCGCTCAGAAGCTCGTAAGCATTTCGGACAATCTCTCCCTCATCGAGAGTTCGGCATGCGCTGGTGACGACCTGGGCGAACAGGTGGAGGGAGTCGATGTCTTGGAGAATGTTGGACTGCTTGTTCGTGATAAGCACCATGTAGAGCTCGTCAAGAGGTTGATAGACGAATCGAACATTGTCCTGCTCAACAGTGGTGTGTTGGGTGCCGCTGTCGGCGAGCTTTGGAAACGAGGCGAGAAGGGCTTCGATCCGCGATCGTGGCATCTCTCGAAACTGTCGGGAGAGGACAGCTTTCCCTCCGCGGGTACAGACTGACGCCGCGAGAACGACCTGGAAAAGATCAGCAATGGGAAGTAGCACGATTTCTTTGCAATGAGATTCACACCATCTTGATGATTGATATGTGGCGATCCGATATGTTGAGATGTGGTGTTGGAAGGGCCGGTGGTCTCTGGCACTCTGGTCAACGGCGTGTGTCTCTTGACCTGGCACACACAACATCCAAGTCACGAAGCCACCTTGCGTACTCCGTATTGGCTGTAGGTGGGGCACAACATGCTGTGGGAAGGAGCGATCGGTACGTACCAGTTGACCTCCTTTTGGGCAGCCCTGATATGGTTCGTTGTCTCTGGGCCGAGATCCACTTAATTCATCAGTCAGCAACTCAGCACCAGTCCGTGAATCTTGTAGTTGCAACTGACGTTTTGTCTGCCCAAACCTACACAACGGGGCAATCAAGCTTTTTCTTTGGCCACATTCATCCGTCAGATTCATCAACGTCGATCAATAAATGTTTCTCGCCAGCTCCAAGCTTTGCGACTTGCATCTTATTTTCAGCTCGCAGGCAGCCTAAAACTCAAATAGGTGTGAAACATCTGTCGCGATACGACGCGACGGGGAACCGGCGATCAGCTCCAGACGGTTGCACATTACCGGCATAACCCAAACCCTGAATTTCCAGCTTCTGGGCTTTCTGCCCTCTTCTACGCTTCGCCTTACAATTGCTAGTGGACTGAACAAAACGGACAGACACGGCCGAAATGGAGGTCAACGCGGCACCTCGGTTTGGCCTTGACAAACACCTGGACGATGATCTAATCAACTATGATAGTGATACTGAGAAACCCCTGGGCCACAGCGAAATTTTGGAAGCGACTCATGTTACCGAAACCGCAGAGTATGAGAAATTTGGCCATGAAGTTGCAGATGGAGAAGATCCTCAGGATGAGGTGGACTTTTTCGAGGGGGACGAGCAAGACGAAGCGGCAAAGGATCAACTCGAGCTGCGGCCTAAGAATGAAATTCAGGATACGGGCCTACAAGCTTCCCATGAAATCGACTACAATTTTGACGAACCTACAGACCATGAATCAAGAGAAGCCATACATGGGGATGTACGAAAAGCTGCATCGGAACAACAGCACTTGGATGAAATTTTCCATGACGAGCAAGTCCAGGGATATGAAGAG
Source organism: Metarhizium rileyi (assembly GCA_031753515.1). Lineage (NCBI taxonomy): Eukaryota > Fungi > Ascomycota > Sordariomycetes > Hypocreales > Clavicipitaceae > Metarhizium > Metarhizium rileyi. The sequence goes on along the minus strand of JAUKVO010000003.1, from coordinate 2,591,929 downwards.
GTCGCTTATGAGGCTGAGAATCATGAAATCAGTTGGGAACGAGAAGATGAGCCAGTGGACGAGAGCTTACAAGAACAAGAAACGATTGCTAACAAAGTGGATTACATGTCTCCAAATGAGCCACCTACTTCTGAAAAAGAGACTCAAATTGCTTCTGGTTACTATGGCGATGCCGCTGCAGGGGCTGGCGACTCTTATTCTGATTATCTGGAAGCAGCTGGCGACGAAATGGAGGATGATGAGGACATACAAAGCAGTGTGAAACAAGACGTTCCTTCGGACCTTGAGTACTCGGATGTCGACGAGAATGGGGTCCCGGCCATCACTGTGCAGTATAAGGGGGATGAATATCCGTTCTTCTCGCTTTCCTCTGAAGGTTTTTTCTCCCAGCTCTCAATGTTGGACTGTAACCTGGAGTCAGTGTTGAGTGGTTTGCGAGACGAGTTGGCGAACGAGCTTCTTCCTGAAGATGACCTTGTATTTCAGGTGGATGAACTTGGGCTTGAGTTTGCAGAAGTAAGTTTGGACAGTAAAATGAACATCACTTGGATCAAGATGAACCGGCGGCTAACAACCTCATAGTCATCATCATCTGACACGCTGAGCAACATCACTTTGAGGCAGATACTTGAGGTTTTTGAAATTCTGGTGAAGAATCAAGACCCTGAGAGTGGCCGGCGATCACTTTACACTTATCTCTTCACTAGGCCAAGTACCGGCCGGCGATTTGATTTCTTGATGGAGAGTGCTACTGAAGGCAAGGGGTTGGATGAGATTGCTCACCTGTTTCGACCGCCCCTGTCACGCAGTACGGACCCCAGAGACGTCTCAGTTGACGGGAATTTAAGTACGCAATTGGATGGTGATGATGGCTCTGATGAAGACTGTGCTGCACCAGAAATTAGGGATGGGTCAAGTGGCCAAGCAACACCCGTCAAACCCCTGGAGGGCATTGGGGAAGAAGCGGAAGACGAAGATCAAGATGAAGAAGACTCCCTACCGGACCATCAAGAGAGCTTTGCAGAGGATTATGGAGAGGATGAGCCTGCCAATAAGCCTGGAGAATCTGTCACTCAAGATGACAATGGAATAGAGGGGCTGGAGCCTTCGGACATATCCCCACACTTTGATGAGGCTGTAGTTTCAGGCACTCTCGCCCCAGAGGATGATGTTGGAGATGGCGAAAGAGATGTGGAGCAATTGCATGACGAAGATGCTCAAGAGGCTGGAGATGAGGTTCATAATCTGATCGGCTTAGATTTCGACGGACTTGCAGAAGCGGCCAATACCAACCTCTCTGAGCAGTTTGGCCAAGATGATGTCGAAAGTGCCAACGCCATGATTGGTGGTGCTGATGCCAGTACTAGGACGACGACTCTGAAAGATGATGGAGAATCGACGGGTATACCGGCAGAACTCGTGGCTCTCGATGCTATCATCGATGAAGCCGCAGTCGATGACGTCGTTGGGCAAGACGACCTCGCAGAAATCGACTGGAGAGACGAAGCGGAGGCCCATCTGCACGACGAAGTTGATGGAGATGAATCATCCGGTGCTGTAAAACGAGCCCGCGGTGACGACGAACTCGGGGCCGACGATAGCAAAAGTAAGCAACATGGCGACCATCAATTGCCAGGCAGAGTTAACCATTTATGTAGATGCCAAGCGCCAACGCTCCTGATGAACAAATATCGTGAACTAAGTTCACACATGTGATACTAACACCGTCCCCCCATCCCCCTTCCTACAGCTTTATATCACCAAACGGTCTCACTTCCACTCGGATGATGGACTGGTAATGACATTCGACTCGGATACAATTGACATCTGATTGAGGATTTTGATGCATATTTCAGCATGATCTGCAGCGCAAATCAACAGGACTAGCCCCCCTTCCTCCCCCCAATCGCCTATGCTTCTCCATTTCGGTTTGGAGTCAATCCACGTTTCAAAGGTAGGACCAACGAACTGTACTGACCATTAAAAGCAGCGGGAGAGATGTACAACAGATTGGCCTGTTTTACTTATTACATAGCTTGATGACCACTGTCGCGTGGGGATGACGGCTGGAGGTTCGGTAATAGACGCCAGGCAGCTGGCAGGAAGCACTTTGCACCTTTGAAAAAAAGGTTTTGAGAACAAGAAGCAGGTGACGAAACCTGGCGGGACGGGGAGTAGTTTATCAATTACTAGGTGAAGTATATCGTCAATGTTGCTCCGGTGAGCTCCCTGGACCGATTCGACAGCTTCTAGGACAGTCCAGCGGTTTGGTATGTTAGCCACCATGATGGCGATACCTAGCATTATGCATTAGTTCGGCGTTGGTAGGATATGGCATGGCTCAGGTTCGGTTTATATATACCTAGGTAGGCAACACAGGTGATCTATACGAGAAGCGTTTCTGTTTTTTCCTGGTAGACAAGGGGTGCTGTGCAATGTCTGTCTCCATGATGGCGACTTACTCCGTATCCCCCGCCGTATCCCCCGCCTAATCGGGTTCTCTGTCATGCCGAGTCGACGACGGGACGGTTGGCGTGTGTCCAAGAGTGTTGGAGGGGGGGGGCGGTGCAATCTTCGGTAGGGATAGTGAAAAAAAATGGCTCTGCCAAGAATTGGCACTATAGGATCTGGACTACGGAGTACATTTACGGGTGAAGGAGCCCTCGACTTCCAGGGGTCGCGGCTGGGTCAGCATGGGAGAAAGCACGGAACATTTGTTGTGGCGTCAATCTGGGGAATAAGTTTAGTTACCATGAGCATCTGAGGCGGTAATGGCGTGATGGGCAGTGTCGACTCCAGCCTTCAATGTTCCGGTGAGCTCTGGAATCCTGAGACGCGGTGGCGAACAAGTGAAGGTCAGAATGGGAAGACGGAGCAGCTGCGCTAAGCCGGTCTGGGCAGCGTTTCCAAGGGAAAGTTTGCAAGGAAGGAAATGAGCATGAACACCTGAATAGAATATTGAAGGCGTTTGCCTCGGAGACCCCCCTCCCCCCGTTGACCGCTGGCCCTCCGCTGGCCCTCCGCTGGACTTGGGCCCCGCGCCCTCGTCCAGGTACCCGTACCTCCAGCAGTATCTGTGAAGCCGCAGGCCAATCAGGGGTCGGGTGCAGGCGGCCAGGGGGGACGTTTTGAGTGTGCGGACCCTGGACATGAAGCATCTCAACATTGTCCCGCATCCGCATGCCTGCCATACGAGTTGACGAGGAACGGAGGAGAACTTGGAGATGCTCAGGGCTCAGGGTCATTCGGACCACTCCGTACAGTATGCATTGAGTGGACGGCCTGGCCTTGGCCATGCACGATGAGGCCCTAGCTGCTGCAAGCTCGAGCATGTGCTGATCCACCGAAGCGCCACACGTGCAGTGCAGGCTCAGGCTCATCAGGGCGGCTGACCTTCAGTGAGGCCGCTCTGCCCCCAGTGCCCACCTAACGCCACTAGATTGACGCCAACGAGAACTTGACCCCCCACGGTGCGGCCACTCACCGGCGCTCCAGTTGAGTTGGTTCTCTGGACATGAACGGTGCTCCCGGACACCGGACAGGCCAGACTTGGCATTGATTGTCGTCAATCCCTCCACCATCTCTTGCGGCCACGACCATAATCCGTCTCATCACCACCGCCCTCAACCGCGTCTCCTCGACCCCAGCGACGATTCGTTCTTCTCTCTTGCCTCGCGCCCGCCCTCAACGCCATCTCTCTGCCCGTGCGGACTCTGCGACGTCTGGCACGGAGCCGAACACCGACAACGGCGAGAACATTCACCACCAGTCGAGCGTCCATCAGCCACCATCGCCTCACGACGGATACACTCGCATCGTCTTTTTTTCTGCCATCGCCCATCACCTCCCTCCCTCGTGTCTCTCTCCTCCGCCGAGATCAATTTGCGCCGTGCCGCTGCCTTTGTGCTAGGACTCGCGTCATAATTTCTTGGTGGAAGGATTCCGACCTCCGTCCGATTGTCGCCTGCGAATCCCTTCCAACCATCCATCCATCCATCCATCTATCGCTCCAGTCAATTCATTCTTGCTCGCGTTACGATCGATAGTCTGCCCTTGAAGGCTGTTGGTGACGCACTCTCGCCTCCCCGCTCCTTTCTCTTCTTATTCTTCTTCTTCGTCGTGTTGCGCGAGACTCGTTTCTCCTAGCTCCGCCTCTATTCTGAGCCCTCGTTTCAGACCTCGAGACGCCCTTTGCGCTCGACGTTGCAATAATGCTTGAAGACAAGTACGTCTTGGAATTTCGCGTAGCCCGCCTTGCCCGCGTGCCACAGACTACGAAAACCCCCTCAAACATGACCACCGGGTGTCCCATACTAACCGGTTTTACTTAGATATATTGGCTTGGCGCTTGCCATGTCATCGGCAATGGCTATTGGTATGTTTGTCCCCCCTCCGGCGCAATTTAACCTGCTTGCTTATCCAGCATTCTCCAGGCACGAGTTTCGTCATCACAAAAAAGGTTTGTCTGGCTTCCTCGGATTGACCCTTGCAACATCAAATGTCTGTGCTATATCTGACACGCATCGTATTAGGGTTTGATTCAGGCCGAAGAAAGGCACGGGTTTGAAGGCGACGGATTTGTTTACCTCAAAAGTCCGCTGTGGTGGGCGGGCATTGCAACTCGTATGTCTTACTGACCAACTCATGTACTCCCGTACTCTCCTTCTTTCCGCTAATCTTGACATTACCATGTGCAGTTGGTATCGGAGAAGTGTGTAATTTTGCCGCGTATGCCTTTGCACCCGCCATTCTTGTTACACCCCTTGGCGCCCTCAGTGTTCTGATCGGTGCCGTCTTGGGATCATATTTCTTGAAGGAGGAGCTTGGAACCCTGGGCAAGCTGGGTAGTGCCATCTGCCTTATCGGAGCTGTAGTCATTGTCCTTCATGCTCCTCCCGATGAGGAAATCGAGACCATTGACCAGATATTGGACTACGCACTTCGACCTGGTAAGCTTCTCTCCTTTCACAATACAATATGAGGAAGACCCCCTCGTGCCTTCGTGTTGACAGATTATTAACCCGGGGTCTGTTACAGGCTTTCTCTTGTATGCCATTGCCGTCGTTGGATTCGCAGTCCTCATGATCTACAAAATTGCGCCCCAACATGGCAAGAAAAATGCCCTCATCTATCTGTCCATCTGCTCAACCGTCGGCTCCATTTCCGTCATGTCCGTCAAGGCCTTCGGCATCGCCCTCAAACTTACCTTTGCTGGCAACAACCAGTTCAGTCACCCGTCGACCTACGTTTTTTTGATATTGACAGCTGTCTGTATCTTGACGCAAATGAACTACTTCAACAAAGCCTTGGCCTCCTTCCCTACCAACATGTAAGTTGGACACACACCTCACCTATGATACCAGTTGTTTATCCTGGGTTTGTGGAAGTAACTGACATATCAAAAGCGTCAACCCGCTTTACTATGTGACGTTTACCACGGCTACTCTCTGCGCCTCGTTCATCTTATTCAGCGGCTTCAACACAACCGACCCGGTCAACACTCTGTCGCTGCTCTGTGGCTTCCTGGTGACCTTTACGGGGGTTTATTTGCTGAACCTTTCGCGAGGCGACCCCAACGGCCAAAAACTCACTGCCGGACGCGGTGGATACGATGCAACACCCACTGACATGGTATCTGGATTTCAAACCCGTCGCAGCATGCAAGCGCGCCGGAGCGGAGACCCGTCACGGCATAGCATAGGCAGCCATCATGGCGACAGAGACGGCCTGATCCAGGCTTATGACGAAGAGGAAGCTGCTGGATTCGGGCTGACGGATCTCACCGAGGAGAGCGAAGAAGAAGGCGGACGCTCCAACGGCAAGGCGAACGGCACAAAGGAACCGTACGAGAATGGCATCGAACTACAAAATCAGAAGTCAGCTGAAAAATGAAAGATGAAAATGAGGAACGTAGATTATACCACGGATGACTTTCATCTTCTGCCGACAATAACAGGACGGTTTGGCGCAGGTTGGCTTTTGCATCCGCACGGCTTTGTTTGCTCGACGTTTAGCATCTTCTCACACGGACATGCGTCATCATTGTACAATCCCGAGCCATTTGGAGTAAACATTTCGCCGTTTCAACGTCATTATCATGCATGCACGATACAGATTCTGCCGTTTTGTTTTACCTTGTTCGTGTGACGCAAGCAACTCGCCTGTGCGCATGAAACAAATCTGTATGAAATTCGTTTGTTTCGAAAAAGTTAACTTGGAGGGGTTCCGAGAAAGAGGCTTATGATCTGTTTGGTTTTTTTCTGTCTTTGTTTCCATTGGGGTCACTTGGGGGGGGGGGGGGGGGGGGGGGGGGGGGGGGGCGTTAGTGCGTCGCTTCTTATTTAAATTTTATCAACGGTCTGCTTGTTGTTTTGGTTTGCTCTTGTTCAAACCATACTTCCATGGAAGAACGGTGGCGGCGGCGAAGGCGACGGCTTGTCTGGGATTACAGGACGCGGGAAGGGAGTCAACTACATTTATTTGTTTACGGATACAACAACCCTTCCCTGTACGACTAGCATGGAATGCGTTATATGAAGGAGAAAAGGTCGATTGGATTGACGGCAGAGATGATTTGGCACACAGAGCAGCCAGTGGCACCCTCTGGAGACGCTGACGGGGTCGAATTCGAACGGAGGCGGGTTGTCAGCATTTCTGGAACTCGTTTGTAGATTTAGAAGATATATCGACCCACGTTTTACCATGTTTGTTGTTGATTTTTCCGCTGAATCAATCTGCTCCAGTCAATTTGCGTGCTCGCGCTGGTGACGAACCGTTAGATGCTGCTCAACATGGGGTAGCAAGAGCCAAGAATGCAACGTCCCCAGCAGGACGCCGACTATTGCACTTTGCCTGTATGGCCAACATTTGCTCTACCTTTTTCTTTTTAAAAAAAGTATGGCAATGGGGTTTGTAACTGTAATGGGCTTGTTGAGTATGAACTACTGTTGCCTGTGGTATCATATATAACACATGGATGTTTCACGTCGGTCGCCCAAGGTCATGTTCATCAGATGTTTTTTGGGTCTCAGTTCTCTTCATGGTTGGATGGACCATTACAAAACAAGATGAAACCGTCCAATGCCCTGAGTAGATGCAAATAAGATCAATTGACGCCTTTGAGTAGACCGCCATTTCCCTTTGGTCTCCTCCTCTCGCCTTCTCTCGCATGTAAAGTCGTCTTCGCAACGTCCCATTTGTGTATCGTGGATGGTCATCAGCATATTGTGTAGAGGTCTTAAACTCGATTCTCGATTGACAACGTTTTTTGCTCCACAGTCACTTCCTCCGCTCCCCAACCCCCCATGGCTCGCCTTTTAATCGCCCGTGAGTCAAGTCCTGACTGCTCCTACTGCTGCTCAGCCTCGGCCTCACCCTCCTGCTCGGCGACGCGGGCGTCTTGGCTGGCCTGGGCGGCGGCGGCCTTAGCACCGTAGTCCTGGCTGACGGGCTGGAGAACAGCCTGCTCCTCCTTGGGCTCGAAGATGGTGACGGCGTCAGGGAGAGACTTGGAGGGACCGGCCTTGCCATCGGGGTCGGAGCCGCGCATGATCTTGACCTTGATGCCCAGAACGCCCTGGCGGAGCAGGACGTGGCGGGTAGCAGTGTCGATGAACTCCTTGGCCGGCTGGCCGGAGTGGATCATGAAGCCGTCGGTGAACTTCATGGACTTGGCGCGGGCGGCGCGGAGCTTGCCGGAGACGACGACCTCGCAGCCCTTGGCGCCCGACTCCATGATGAAGCGGAGGACACCGTAGCAGGCGCGGCGGACGGCCAGGCCGTTGAGGAGCTTGTAGCGAAGGGACTCGCACTGGGCGACGGCGGAGAGACCACGGTTCTGCACCTTGGCGGCGTACAGCGAGACCGAGTTCTCGGGGAACTTGAAGCGCTTCTGGATGAGGGAGGTGAGCTCGCGGATGCGGCGGCCCTGCTCGCCGAGAACCTCCTGGGTCTGGGTGGCGCGGATGATGATGTCGGTGACGGTGGGGGTGACGCGGACTTCGACGCCGGAGTAGCCCTCCTCAGCGAGTTCGCGCTGGAAGAACTCGTTCAGCTCGGCGTAGAAGACACCGTCAGCGACGAACTTTCTCCTCTTGGAGCTGGAGACAAATGTTAGCGAGACTGTCCTCATCCATGGTAGTTGCTTGGTTCTGAATCTAATCGGCCAGCATGCGTGCTCGATAGCAACGGTGGTGTCCCATCGGTGTGCGTTTTCCGAGATAGACGTCCAGGGGAGGTTTGTAGATTGCCTCGTCTGATTATGAAGCTGAGATTTTCCATACGACCCTTCTGACATGGCGGCGTCTCAATTATCCCAGCTACAGGCGCAAGCAACACCATGCCGAAGCACCCAACCCATCGATGCACACAATTCTGGCCAAGGGTCCAAAAAAAACAGAAACAGCAGGGCGACAACACTCACATCTGAGCACCGGGATGAGCCATCTTGATGATAGGAATTTGATAAAGTCGATTTCAATTCGTGAGGACGAAAAGAGACGGCGGTCGACGAAACAGGCGGAACGGAGGGTATTCAGCGGGCTGAGGTCGGAGGGTTTCGCGATGGGACTTGACTGCGCGAAGCCCTCAGAAGTGCCGTCCCTCCATTTTCGGCTGTGGGTTGAGCCCTAATAAACCTGCACGCGTCAATTCTTTTTTTTTTTCCATCCCCCCTCCCCCTTTCGCCTTGTCCACTGGGAAATTGGGTGGGGGTTGCGGCTGTGGAGCTGTGTGGATGTACTACCTCGAGTCCTCGGAAATTCTGCTTCGCCGGGCGCCGCGGGCTGAGCTCACATGATGCTGTCGGGTCAATTGCTGGGGGCGCACAGCACCCCACTAATTTCTTTTTTGGTTTACGAGTTAACTACTCCGTACGGAGTACAACCTTAGTCGCCCTTTCTTCCCCAGGCAAAAGGTAGGAGACTACATATGCAAGCTCTATTTTTGCCTATAAAAACTTCTTAATCTAGCAGTATACACCCTGTTCTACTAGACTTTGCTAGAATCTTTTCATCTTTGGGCATCTTTCTTTGGGTGACTGTAAACCAGCACCTAAACTAGAAATTAGTGGGGTGCAATTGACCTGTAACTAGGTCATTCGGTGGGCAGGAGCGCCCCCAGCTGTGAGACGGGCTGCGCCTGACGTCGTCCTGGCTCACCTCCGGTTGAAGACCTGAATCACCCCACCTTCGACGAGCCCATGGTGAAATGTACTCCGTACTCGTGAGAACAAAATGCCGACGTTACTTGATAGCTTGGCCGGTAACTAATCCGATCCCAAATACGGCACTCTGCCTTGCTCATTCCAGTCTCAGCTTCCCAACAGCTTTTTTTCTTCAGCAGATAGAGTACCTTTCGTTTTCCAGCTGCCTAATATAATGTCATAAAGCTATCTGTATCGCAGCCGAGCCAGACCGCGATCCCCGAGCTAAAGCGATCCTTTTGCGCTCCCGACGGACACGCCCAACGAACCGCGCATACGGCGGCTGGCCAAGCAGTAGGGCCACGATCTCAAACCCGTATACACTGTTTTTCTCTTACTACATTGGAGTATTCTATCGTAGGATCGTCACTCGCAATCGTACGAGTACACGCAGCCCTTGGCCGGAAGATGGAAGCCAAGAAGGTATGAGGACCGGACAGTCATGCCACTCACTCTTTACCACCTTCACAACCAGTAGGAGTCTAACATGGATCATCGTCTTTAGGTCATTCACAATGTCAGTGGCATACACGGTGGCCAGACCACCACTGGCGTCCTGCGACTCACAGACTACCACATGGTGTTTTGCGTTCCGATAGACCAGCAGGCAGGGCCGGCCAACCCTGCTACACCATCCAAAATGAGAGAGCGGTGGTTGACGTATCCGATTCTCTCGTACTGCGCTCTTCGTCCGACGCCTCATACCTCCAGGCAGTCTCCGTCCATCCGTATTCGATGTCGCGATTTCACCTTTATCACGTTCAACTTTGTCGACAACGACGTCGCCCGAGAAGCTTTCGATTTTATCAAAGCGAGAACCTGCAGGCTCGGAACGGTAGAGAAACTATACGCATTCAGTCACAGGCCCCTTAAGAATGAAAAGGAAATGAACGGATGGGACTTCTACGATCCCAGGGCTGAGTTCCGAAGGCAAGGTATCAGCGAAAAGTCGCCCGACAAAGGATGGAGAGTCACCACAATCAACAAGGATTACACATTTTGCGACACATACCCGGCCTTTCTGGTTGTGCCTTCCAAGATTTCAGATAACGTCCTTAAGTACGCCAGAGACTTCCGGTCCCGGAATCGCATTCCTGTCTTGTCTTACATTCACCCCGTCAACAACTGCACCATCACGAGAAGCTCACAGCCACTATCCGGCATCACCAGAAAGACAAATGTGCAGGATGAGAGGCTTGTCGCGGCATCCTTTTCCGCCTGGATGCCTGGCGGATCGGAAGAGTCTTCGCCGCCCGCGAGCCAGCAGGACCCGGCGGACAGCAGCACGCTAGAGTCGTCATTGTCGGAACTAGAGCGCTACGAAGACGAGTTGATCTCCCGATCAGCTGCCCTTTACGATGAAAAGACGGGTGAAACGAGGATTTACGGGCGGCAGCAGGCCAACATGATTGTTGACGCTCGCCCCACGCTCAATGCGATTGTCAATCAGGTCCAGGGCATGGGATCCGAGAACATGGACAAGTACAAGTTTGCCACAAAATCCTTTCTCAATATCGCAAACATCCACGTCATGCGTAGCTCCCTGAACAAAGTGGTGGAGGCTCTCAAGGACGCCGACCTATCTCCCCTTCCCCCGAATCGGGAGCTTCTGAACCAAAGCAACTGGTTGCAGCACATCCACCATGTTCTCGGCGGGTCAGCAATCATCACCCGTAGAATTGGCATCAACCACTCACACGTTCTAATTCATTGCTCCGATGGGTGGGATCGAACCAGTCAACTCAGTGCTTTGGCACAGATTATGTTGGACCCTTACTTCAGGACAATAGAGGGTTTTATAGTCCTGGTGGAGAAGGATTGGCTATCATTTGGTCATATGTTTAGGCTGCGATCTGGCCACTTGAGCCATGAGGACTGGTTCGTACTGCAAAAGGACGCCTTGGCTGGATCAAAGGTCCAGCCCGGAGACAACGACGGCCGCAATGATGCGCTTCAGAATGTTCTCACTGGTGCCCGACGCTTCTTCAACCCGGGCAAAGATGAGTCGGAGTTGGACGCTGCCAGCGAGGTCACTTCTGGGAAGGTGGTTGATGAAGAAGCCACTGTACCCAAGATGGTGAGCCCCGTGTTCCACCAGTTCCTCGACTGCACGTATCAGTTGATCAAGCAGAACCCTACCCGTTTTGAGTATAATGAGCGCTTCCTTCGCCGTCTTCTCTATCATCTCTACTCCTGCCAGTATGGAACGTTCTTGTACAACTCTGAGAAACAGAGGAAAGATGCCAGGCTCAGTGAAAGGACGTCTTCGGTCTGGGACTACTTTCTCTGTCGAAAGGAAGAGTTCACAAATCCGGACTATGATCCTACCGTCGATGATCGCGTCAGAGGTAAAGAGAGGATCATCCTACCGAATCTTAGGGAGATCCGATGGTGGCATCAAGCGTTTGGTCGCACCGATGATGAAATGAATGGGCCTCTGAATGCGGCTGCGGCTGCCGAGAATGGCCGCCTTGCCGCAGTATCAAGCTTACAGGGCTCTTCTCGTCCTGATCAAGCCTCGCGGTCGGCTTCGGGGACACCAAAACCTCCAGGCCTGGACAACAGTCAGTCCGTACTGACAGCGGTGGAAACCGCCCACGAGACACTCACACCAGATAGCCAGCAGTCCGCTTTACGCCGGAGTGCATCCACCGAGGGTCCAAACGCCTTTGCAGCCATCCGGGAAGGTCTCACAGGACTGAACATTGGCAAAGGCATGCTTAGCAATCTTCGTCGTGCTGAGGTTTCGGAGTCAGCTAGAACCCCACACGCAGAGCAGGAGATGCGCGAGATGGCATAGAGAGTCATGTTTTCGGACGAGGAAGAAGAGGGCGGTCAAAATCCCTGTCAAGTCATCGAGACGATGATTTACAAATGTGCGCGGCCTCGTCCGTTCGCCCACAGAATAATCACTAAGAGTATGTTCGGCGGATGTTGCACGCCAAAGGACGACATCAGTTGCGGGTGGGCGATTGTCGAGCTTGTAGAGGAGACGGACGTGAACGTTGCCGAAGGGCCCTCGTGTTGCCTGGACTCGCTGCCGAGTGCTAGACCATCCGGTTACGCTAGTCATACGGAGATGAAAATGACAGACATCAGTCTCTATACAAGAACGGCCGAGAACGTGCCTGTCCTCCTGACTCCTGAGAAAGGCGCCCGATCAGCCAAAGCATTTTCCAGTTGAACCGACAGGAAGAGTACAGCCCGGCCGGGGGAGGATAGGGGTTTCAAACATGGCAAGTCGGTGAACACGTTTTAGTGGAAACAAACAGCGAAACAATATAGTATATACATAGGCTGGTGGTGTTTGATAGATGGCGGAAGGCGTAGCGAGGCGTTAATGACAATTCCATCATTCGAGCTGTTCAGACCTCTCATAAGGGTGGGGAGGGGTCTATTGACATATTGAATGCTTTTTGGTCTTGTTCTGTCCATCTCGTAACTCGTTTCTCGGTTCCCATTCGCACGTCAACCAAGCCATTTAGTTTTAGATGTACCTTCTTCCACATCATCCGTCTTTTCTACCATCTTTATCCTCCAGCAAGGCTCTAGTTAAAGTGGGTTTATAAGAAGACTTCGAGATTGATCTCGAGCGTGCTGACGGGGTATCTGCAAAAGGTCAGTAAAGGGAGACAGACGTAGAAAAGGGGATACTCGAGAAAGCGCACCTCAAGTCGAACTTCTCCAGCACAGCGGGGTGAATGATGCCAAATTCGCCAATGCGTCTGTCCTTGCCACCCAAGCGAAGATGCACCGAGGCAGCGTGGCCGGGGAAGAAAGTTTCCTCCTTGAGCTCCTCGATCCAGTAGCCGTCGGCCTTGCTGGGATTCTGCTCGACCGTGTAGTCGACGCTCTGGCTGGCGGTGAGGCCCTCGTCGTGAGTGAGGAACGCGGTCCTAAGCATGGCCAGAACACGGTCGAGCAGGCCGTGGACGACTTCAAAGCCACTTGATTTGCCGCACCATGCGGCCGCAAAGTGACGCTCGTTGCGGGCTTTGCGCTCGGCAGTTTCATCCTTGAAGGCAACGTCTGAGACCTCGAAAATCTTGAAGGGGACGCTGTGGCCCTTGTTCTCACGGATGGTCTTGAGCAGGCCGGGCAGCAGGGAGGTGCGGACGATTTGGTACTCCATAGTCTTGGGGTTTGCCAGGCGAATGGCAGTCTTGCCGTCGTCTTTGCGGTTCAACCAAGCAAAGTTCTCGTCGTGGCTGCAGAGGATGAGGGGTAAGACTTCGCTCCAGCCAGCCATGGCGGCTTCGAATCGGACGATATCGGCCAATTTGTTGATCATGAGGGGGCCGCCAATGGTGGCACTTCGTGTTGGGGCGGTACGAGGCAGCTTGTTGAAACCATAGCAGACGGCTAGATCCTCCATAATGTCGCATTGATGCAGGACATCGGCACGAGTAGGGGGGATGGAGACTTGCAGTAAGTTAGGATCCTTGTCTGAGGGCTTGGAGTCATAGGCCATCTTGGTGAGGAGCTTGCAAAGACCCTCGGGTGTCTCGCTCAAGCCAGTGCAGCTGTTAAGGTAGTCAACCTCAGCAAAGGTTACTCTGGGCTTCAGTGACGGCGTCACACGGGTCAGGCCGTTGTGCTCTGAGACGATTGTGACGGGCTCAACGGTGAAAGGCTCTTGGACGTAACCGGAGAACATAGTGACGAGCATGTCGGTGACGATCTGCAACTTGGTCATGTCGGTAGCAGTGATCTCGATGAAAACATTTGTGGTGTTGAGGGTGATCTTGGAATGCTCGCCGTTAATGATGGGAGGCAGTGAGCAGACAACTCGGTTGGCGTCGTAGATGACGGGATAGACGGGAGCGTCTCGAATAATATGCAGGTAACGGCCAAGGTGCTTATCGGTTTCGTAGAAAGTTATAAGCTCCTCGGCGTTCATTTCCTTTGCCTGATTCAAGGGTACAAATTTTATGTCCCGGGGAGGCAGAGCCTCGTAGGTGAAGGGGCCCTGAATGGTGTCTAGATCGTGCGTTCCCATAGACACCAAGGTTCTGTTTCGCGCCAGATTCTGGTGCAGCTTGTCCTGTAGGGCGATGAAGGACTCATAGCGGTCCGGTGTAAACTTGATGTTGCGCAGGACCGCACCAGAGACGTACGGTCGGACCTTTGTGGTGTCGGGAAAGACCTTGATCACTTGGGCGTCGGCATCCTTGGGTTCAACGACGCGGAAGTTGGGGGGCTTGATGCGGCCAAGAAAGATGTTGAGATTGAGGGCGATACCCTCGAAGCACAGCATGTCATAGCGGTTGGCTCCGATTTCGATCTTCAGCTGGGGAGGTTCTTGCTTGCCATCTACAATAGGACGCTCCTGGTCCTCGGTGTCTTCGTCGAGCTCAATGCCGTAGTCGAAACAGAGGTCTTCGAATTCTTCCTTGGTGAACCTGTAGACGAACCAAGGGTCAGTCATGTGGGCACCCATGCGACTTGCTTCTTGTCATGGGAGAATATGTTCGAATTGCATGTTGAAGAAATTATGTATGATGACACACAGGTGTTGAGAAGGCACAAGGCATGAAATAGTTGGTCAAACTAAACATAATGCTCGAGTCCAACGAAGGAGGGGCAACAGCGCAGAATGGAACGCACATACTTCTTGCCAAGGGCCTCAAAGAGCTTGTACTTGTCGACAGAGATGGTCGGCATGATGAGATTGTTGAAGGCTCAATGCCTCGGAATCCTGTCGCAGTGACCTAGATCGAGGCGACTGCGTAGATTGCGTTCGATGGTCGTCAAGGCGGTGATGTGTGTTTAAGATGTACAATAATGGCGGGGTGAATTATCAGGGTCGAGTCACTGGGCACCCAGCAATTTTTTGGATGGAGCTCGAGGTACGGAGTGCTTCGTACCTAGTACGGAGTACCTAGGTACTTGGGCTGGTCGTAACAGTATGCGGGCAACTGGAATATCGATGATCCTGCTCCGCACGGACGAAAGCTTGCTTGGCGGGTAAGTTACCTGCTTACCTAGTAGTTACGGAGGTACCTACCTAGGTACCTAGTAGGTATCTGGGCAGATTGTTCTGATTGCTCTGTGTTCGGTCGGCAACACTGAAGCCACTTGGGCGCGTACCTAAGATAACAGGTACCCCGGCACTTGAGATTTTGCAGGTACCTAGGTACCTTCATCCACCCCCTCAGCCCTCTTTTCCCCCAAGCCGCCGCTCAACGCTCCCTGCGACCGCGACATGACCGCTGCCATTTATCAACCTGGAATAACAACTTGCAACTGTCTTAGTCTTAGGTTCGGTACTTGTGTGCTTGTGTACGGAGTACGGAGTACGGAGTACAGTACACAGGTACTTGCTCAGAATATTGATAGTGCTGCTTCTGCGCCTGCATCTCAGGTACCTGTCCGCCAACAACCCACTGCCGCCAGACCACAGCAGACCACAACCTTATCCATCCCTCATCTCGTCATCTGTGCCTTTTCCTTCATCTCCACGACGCTTTCCTCCTCCCTCCCTCCCTCCCCCCGACAGACACACGCTGTCATCCTCCGTCATTCGCCATGACTGACGCGACCAACGCAAACGACGAACTTTATCCCATCGCAGTCCTCATCGACGAGCTCAAGGTAAGGCGGTCTGACAAAAGCAGCCGGCGGCCCATCGCCAACCCACCTCAACCCGACCGTCGTCACGTCTTTCCCTTTCCTACTCCTGGAACGCCCTCTCTCTCGGCCTCGGGGCTTGTGCTAACCATCGTCTCCTTGTCCCTCTAGCACGACGATGTCCTGCTTCGCCTCAACGCCATCCATCGATTGTCCACCATTGCTCTTGCTCTCGGCGCCGAGCGCACCAGAGAAGAGCTCATCCCCTTCCTCGACGGTTAGTATTGTTCCGCTCATGTGCCCATCCAATTACTCGCCTGGTATCAGTATCGATATTGGCTTCAGCAGCATCAGCGTCATCATTAGTCTGTAAACAACCCAGTCTCTAACTTTTCCGTCTCGTCTCAATAGAATCTGTCGAGGATGAGGATGAAGTCTTAGTCGCCCTGAGCGAGGAACTAGGAAGTTTTATCGAGTACGTCGGAGGCCCCTCATATGGTCATGTCCTCCTGTCGCCGTTGGAGAATCTGGCTGCCATCGAAGAGCCCGTGGTTCGAGACAAGGTCAGCACCCTACATTTTTTTATCCTCCCAAGACAATTGATGCTTCCTTTATCAGCCGGTCAGCCAGTCATCACATCTCACACTGACAATTGCTTCACCCCAGGCCGTCGAGTCGTTGAATAAGATTTGCGAAAGCCTTGATGCACAACAGGTCGAGGAGTATTTTATTCCACTCACCATCAGACTCTCCAAGGCAGACTGGTTCACCTCAAAGGTGTCTGGTTGCGGCCTCTTCACAACTCCTTATCGTAAGGTTTCTCCCCCTATTCAAGAACAGCTTCGCCAGCAGTTTGGTCTGCTTGTCCACGATGATACCCCCATGGTCCGCCGCCAAGCCGCCACCAACCTCTCCAATTTCGTCAAAGAGATGCCCGCATCCATCGTCATCGACGAAATGATACCCCTCTTTCAGCACCTTGTCCAAGACGACCAGGACAGCGTGCGCCTTCTCACCGTCGAGATTCTCATTTCCATTGCCGAGGTCGTTCCTAAAGAACAACAGTCCAGCCATGGCGTGCTGTTGACTTCTCTGCGAAACTTGATAGAGGACAAAAGCTGGAGGGTGCGCTACATGATTGCTGACAGGTTCGAGAAGGTGAGTTCCAGCGGGCACTCGACCCTCCTTTTGCCGTCGAGTCTTTCTAATTGTGAAAATAGATCGCCAAGGCTGTCGACGAAGAAGTTGTATCACGAGACCTAGTCCCCGCTTTCGTAAAGCTGCTCAAGGACAATGAAGCCGAAGTTCGGACTGCCATTGCCGGGCAGATCCCTGGATTCTGCGTTCTCGTCGAGCGATCCACCCTGCTCAACGACATCATGGGCAGCGTTGAAGATCTCGTATCTGACAGCTCACAGCACGTTCGTGCTGCCCTAGGCACGCAGATTAGCGGGTTGGCCCCCATTCTGGGCAAGCAAGAGTAAGCGGCATCACCCATTTCGCATGCATCCCAAAGCCTTCAAAGCTGACTCTGTCTCAGGACCATTGACCACCTCCTCCCCATGTTCCTCCAAATGCTCAAGGACGAGTTTCCCGAAGTTAGACTCCACATCATCTCAAAACTCGAGCAAGTCAACCAAGGTAAGTCGAGACAAAGCCATGCCTCGATATGGACGTCGCTAACAGAAACAGTCATTGGTATCGATCTCTTATCACAGTCGCTGCTGCCCGCAATTGTTCAGCTGGCCGAGGACAAGCAATGGAGAGTCCGTCTCGCCATCATCGAGTACATCCCACTGCTTGCCAGCCAGCTTGGTGTCAAATTCTTTGACGAGAAGCTCAGCAATCTGTGCATGGGCTGGTTGGGAGACACTGTCTTCTCCATCCGTGAGGCTGCCACACACAACTTGAAGAAGTTGACCGAGGTGTTTGGCGTCGAGTGGGCTAGTGAGCAAATCATCCCCAAGGTCATGGGCATGGGCAGCCACCCCAACTATCTGTACAGAATGACCACCTGCTTTGCCATTTCCGTAAGTGTACTATGAGCTGCAGAGACGCTCAAGCCTTCCCTGCTCCCTCCTCTTTTTCCACTGCAACCTGCTGACGTTACCTCGACAGACGTTGGCCAGCGTTGTCAGCATAAATGTGATTGCCAAGTCCGTTCTGCCCATGCTTGACAAGATGGTGGATGATGAAATCCCCAACATTCGATTCAATGTAGCCAAGACGTACTCGGTACTGATCAACGCACTGCGCCGCCTACCGGACGAGGGGACGCTGTACTCACTTGAGAAGGAGGGCGCCGAAATTGTGCCTTCACCGAAGGGCCAGGAGCTCATCCAACAGCGCGTGCTACCGAATCTGACAAAGCTACAAAAGGATGACGATGTCGACGTTCGATACTTTGCGACTACGGCGGCAGCTGAGGCAACGGGATCCGCGCCGGGCGGGGAGCCCATGAACACATCACCATAGAATGGGATGAGACAGTGAGAAGAGAGACGTAATGAAGCAATTTCGTTATATTGCCACCCACAGCTAGATTCTGCGCCAAAGAGACAAGAAAAAACAAAGATTCAAAATTCAGAACCCAGTCCTTTCTCTGCATCCAGGTGTTGATGGGAAGAGTGGAAGAGGGAAAGCTGTCGAGCTTTTGTAAAATGGCGGTTTACACGGTCTGCCCAAGGATGGAATTGGTAAAGGGTAGGGAAGTATATACGAAAATAAACCAAATCATGCTAATAATTCGAGAAGAGTATCGGTGCTCTGGCTTTGCCCCATGCTGACTGAAGTTACGCCGTTGATAGGGGGAGATGCCCAAGGTGCGGTGGTGGTGGTGGTGATTGTGTTTCTTTTAAACGGGTATCGTACATGTCTTGGTTTTTTCCTTTTATCCCAACGCTTGACCTTTCCGCCCCCGCACGACGGCGTATTGGCTATATCCTCTCGAAACACAAGGTGCTCACAGTCTGCCCCTTGACACCGCCAAAGCTAAAGGTCCTGTATTCCGCCCGGCCGGCCACGACAAAGCCGGCGCCGTTGTCCTCGCCCACAAACCAACTGGTCAACTCTTCCTCGGTCCAGTTACAGCTCGTCACGAGGAAGAGACCGCCCTTTCTCACCAGCGGCGCTACACGGGCGGGATAGAGCTCACACGACCGCGGGCCCGCGAGAGAAATGGCATCAAAGGTGCCCTTGTCGAGAAGCACATCCCAGCCGTGCTCCTGCGCGCCGCTCAAGACGCCCTCGTAGGAGCCGCCCATGACGTCCCACTCGGCGAAGTCGACGGTACGGGCGTCATGGTCCCCCCTGGACGAGGCGACCTGCCGCGCGAGCGCCACGCTCTGCGGGCTGTAGTCGACGCCCAGCGCGCGTCCCTTCCACTGCTCCGCACGGAGGGCGAAGAGCATCGAGCCGTTGCCGCAGCCGAGGTCGAGCAGGGACGCCGTCTCCCTGGCGAGCTGTCGCGCGCTCGCCATGTCGCCTAGGAGCTGAGCCATCTTGCATTCTGCGTTGGCGTCGTCGAACCATGTTGTTCCCTCGTCTGACGGGTCGGCGGCGTGGTTGCGCAGTTCCCGCGCGTAGAGCGTGTCCCAGCTAATCTCCTTCTTAGTGGTGGTGGGTTGGGTCCCGGGGCATCGCGTTTACGTACTATTCTCTCGTGCCGAGTTCCGAAGGGTCAAGGTGGTTAGGGTTGCTTGACGGCATTGTTCTTGTCTGGTGGTTTTGGTGGTTGTTTTAAGTTACCTATAACTAGGTTGGTTAACTTACCTACTACGGAGTTTACTCCGTACCCAAGGGTAACCTTTGGGGTTCTTTTGTTGGAGGGTGGACTAGAAATGGAAGGCGGTGGGCTTGGCGGGGTGAGGGGCAGCTTCGGGTGGGATTTTTTTGTTTTGCAGGCTGGGAATCAAAATTGGTTCGTGATGGGAAACTCATTTGGTCCTGCTTCTTTTCTTGTCTGGGGATGGTTCACGGCAGCAGGGTCTGGCTGGGCAGTCACAGAGGCTAAGTTGATTTACGACTTGTCTACATTTCCGTATATTCCGCCGTCTATCCGGCCGTGCCGCGCAGAGTGAAGGCGGGGAAGGGTTATGCAAGACCATGAAAGCTAGCAGTCATGAAGATATTGTGTAAAAACCAAACTCCGTGCCCCCAGAAACATGTTTAGAAAAGAGTAACAAGTGTTTAGCGGTGACCCAGACCAACCCAAAAGCTTTTGGGGAAAGAAAAAAAGGGAAAAAGATGCTTCCATCCGTCCTGCCAACAGAACTCAGTGGTGTTTAAATCAACCAGAGCCGTTAAGAAGTCGCTCAGTAGAAACTTTCGACCATGGTGTCCTTCATGCCGGTGTTGATATTGCTGGGGCCCATGCCCTCGCCGAGTCTGAAGACGCTTTCAATGACGCTGAGCTCGGTGGCTGTGGTGTCGAGGCCCGTGACGGCCAGCCAGTCGTTGACGACCATGCCGGCGCCGACGACATTGCTGCCGCGGTTGACACTGCCGGCGACGAGGGGTACTTGTAACAGGCTGGACAGCTCATCCTGGTCCTGGATGCTCGTCTTGGGGTGGACGAGGCCGCCCTGGTTGGACAGGCTCATGTAGCTGCCGACGAGGACGTTGTCGGCGACGGTCTGGCGGAAGACCTCGACGCCGAGGACGTCGGCAATGATTTCCTCGGTCTCGCGCTCGAGATCGGGATGGACCAGGGCGATGTGGTCGTTGGTGGCGATGACGTTGCCGAGGGCGGAAAGACGCTCCTCGATGCGCTGGATGCGCACGGCATCGGGGAGAGAGTTGCGCAGATGTTGCAGTTCCTGGTCTGTGGTGGACGTGGGCACAAGGAGACCCTTTCGGTTACCAGCCGTCAATCGACCGATGATGCGAGTTCCGGCAATGGTCGTGCGGACTGTAGGCACGACATCCTGGAGCTCCGCCTCGAAGATGGAGTAGAAGTTCTCGCTGGCACCGAGGGCCACCAGGGCATATGAATTTGTGAGGGTCGAGAAGACTCCGACCCTGTGAGGAGGAGAAGGAGGAGGTGCATGTTAGTCAAATGATAAGAAAGGCAAGGTTTAACACAGGAGGAGAGAGGAGAGAGGAGAGAGGAAGAAGAAAGAAGAAAAAAGACATGTCTTCGCTCGACTGCCCAGAAAGGGTCGCTCGTAAAGTTTCCCGTCTTCCAGTCTGCAGCTTGAAGCGGGGGCGGGGTCGTTGGTGGTTGCGTCTCTGCGCATCGCCATCTGGATGGACGTACTCGTTGGAGTTCTCAAACTGAGCTCGGACGGCCATTCTCTCGCGTTCTGCCTCGGGAGAGTGTCTATGTGTCTTGCTTGGCTCGGGTTGCTGTGCAAAAGAAGGGTCTGCTCAGGGCAGAGGTTGGTGGGCGTTGGATGGGAAAAAGCAGAAAGCTTGCAAAACGGGACATGGATTTTTTTCGACTGCTGGAAGGGAAGCGAAGTGGGTTTTTTAAGTACAAAGCTGTATGTAGCCTTCGATGTTGCAAGTTGATTGACTTACTGGGGCTTGACTGGGCTGGGCTGTGCTGTAACTGGTGGATGCAGTGGGAGCGGCCAGTGGGAGCGGCCAGTGGGATTGACCACCCATTGACTGAAGCCTCTTGCCCTCTTTCTTCCATTCATGATGTGTCCCGAGCACCTTCCCTGGCCGCCGGCCATCTGCCATTGGCCCGTTGGCCTCGGTGGGCCCCAGACTGTGACTCAATCGCGGCACAAGCGCCTCGTCACTGTACGTTACTCCGTACCAAGTGTGACTCTTGCTTTGAATTGACGCTCGACTTCTTCCGCCCCGTTATTTTCATCATGGACTCATAGTTACTCATTTCCCCTTTGGCCTTTGGGCAATCATCAAACCATGGCAACATGGTCATGCCTCGCAATCGCGTCCTTTTGACTCTGTGCGGAATACCGTAGATGTAGCGTATCCAGATCCCCCAGAACTCTGTACAGAGTATTTTCATGCTTGGCCACCCTACCGCCGTCCGTCCTTGTCCAGCAATCAAATTATCATCCAACTCCGAATCCTGCCGGCTCACCGTGCCTGCTGCAGCTCTTCACCTCAACCACAATGTCCTCCTCCCTTTCCTGGTATCAGAATGTGCATCCGTCCGCATCTGCGTGTGTATGTATTTGGCGCGCGCCCCTTCTTCTCTTCTCTTCTCTCTCCCTCCCTCTCGCTCGCTCGCTCTCACTTCTCTTGCTCTGCTTTCTTCTCTTCTACTTCGTTGCGCCTTGTATTCGGGTTCAGCTGCTTCCGTACAATAGCACCGAACATAACATGTACCTCTCAGCCAAGACGCCATATGCCTCTAAATGCTTCTGCAATATGCTGTGCGCTACCTGTGGCTACGCTCATAGCGTCCATACCGGTGCTTTCATGAGTACCTGGCGCCCCCTGACTTCTAGAGCCATGAATCCCGCAAACCGTACTCTGTTGAAGTCCTTGGGCAGTCCTGGAGCATCTTGGTCAGTATTTGTCGACGCTGAGTGCGCGCCATTGCCGTCCCCTCTGACGAGGTCGGGTCGACCTATGACGGGAGCTCTTTTTCGCAACATACCAGGCTTCCCCTTGTCTCCCCGTGACTTGCCGCCCTTGTCTTTCTCATTTGCGTTGTCTTCGTCCGGATCTGAATCGGCGCCTGCGTCCATCTTCTGCCCCTCCAATGAGGGTAGCCCGGACTTTTCGATTTCCATCATGCTGCTCAGTACAACATCCCCTGGCAAGGGATACATAATGGAGACGTCTCGGCTCTCTAGAGGCAGGTTAGCCGCAATGGCCACGGCCAGCTCGGCAATCATGGATGTAGTGCCCTCCACACCGGGCGGCGGTGGTGTACTGAGGTGTTGGTAAAGATACGCCGTCAGGTTTGTCGTGACCTTGTTCGTTAGCATCGCTCGGTTGTCTGCCGCCGCGCTGGAGTTGAGACGCTTTTGCAGTCCGTCCAACGTAGCCATTCTCCAGTTCACAACCTTGGCCGTGTGTGCGTCAACTTCCTCCTGGTGGTGCATGGTGTGCGAATTACCCCGAATGCTGATTTCAACCTCCTTGAGCTGAGAGCTCAGTTGTGTATCGAGGGCCGGGTGGAAACACTTGTTGAAGACTTCCTCCACAAGCCATCTGGACACAACGGCCCGCCCAACGGCCGTCATTTCCTGCTTTCCCGTCTTCAAAGCATCCGCGCTGACATAACTGTCCAGCCATGACGGCAGACTATGCCAGTCTTTTCGAATGTTGAAGGAAAGGTTGTTGATGGCGCCGTTGAGTCGGTTGAACCTCGTCGAATATTCGTTGTCGTCCCAAGCCGTGCGTGACTGAGACATGCGCTGGTTGGCCACAGCATTCTGCAACTGTTCGACACGGCCGTTCAATACATCAATATAAGCTTTGCCTTCAAAGTACAGGCGCTTCACATTCTTGTATTTAAGCACTGCGGCATGTTAGTTTGTAATGCTTTCCCGCCAAGTTGACTCAAACTATTCGACGCTCAAATCTGGGAGGTGGGGGTGGTCAAAACTCACCAATCTCCTTGTACAATTTCTCAAAATCAGCGTCTCGGTCCGATGGCGGGGGGCTAGTTCGGCCTTGGTCGACACCACCTGTAGACGCATCAATATACTGTGAACCCGGGCCAACAGCATTGACTGCATGTGGCGGTGCACCTTGACCGGCGAGCGGCGGTATGGGACCCATAGCATTCAGAGAGACGCTACCTTGTCGATGATATCCCGGTGGCGGGCCAGAAGGGTCAGCTTGTCCACGAAGACCCTTTTCGGCCTCCTGGCCACGGCGACTCGATTGCGGTCCGCCTCCGGGGACTGGCGGAGCCATTGCGGATTGATCCTGGCCTTGAGAATTCGCACCTTGAACAGGTGGCTGACTGGCAGAGATGTCTAGTGACGGAGTAGAGACGTGAAGGCTAACTTGGGAAGGCTGACCCGAGTATTGCTGGAAGGCAGATGTCGGATCCGAGTCAGTCACAGACGAATCGGAGGACAGCTGGGAAACGGTTTCAGCGTTCTGAAGCTGCTGCCCAGTGTCAAGCTGGCTCGTGATAAGTCGAGGATCCCCGCCGGGTTGATATGGCCCCTGAGCAGAGTCGGCGGTGTAGTGAAAACCGGCTTGTTGGTGGCCCTGCTCCGTCTGCTGGTCGTAACCGACACCGTGTCGCTGTTGCGGTTGGTGTTGCGACTCGTATTGAGCCTGCTGTTCCCGGATCTGGAGCGTCCCTTGACGTAGCAGCGGGTGCGGCTGTGGTTGCTGCAACAGAGGTGGGGGCTGTTGGCTGTGAAGCTGTTGCTGATGTGGAGGAGGATGATCCGGTGGTTGATAGACCTCGTCGTACGGCGAGGTTTCGAGGTGTTCACTGGAAACTTGACGGATGCCGTTGTTGCTCAATAGAATGCGAGAGTCCTGTATTGGTGAGTCAATGCTGGGTCCATGCCCGTACAACGAATGTTCATCGACCTCGCCAACTTCGCGAAGCGGTGAAGGCTGCTGGCTGCCCGGGCCTTGGGGTTGCCAATCCCGAGAGGGGGGCAGCTGCGAGGTCTGGGACGAGCTCGTTTTTAGGTTGGGAGGGTTGCTCACCCTCTTGGACAGCCTGCGAGCAAGTCCAGTTGTGTTGTCGTAGGGGCCGGGGGGGCTGTGGCCTGTGGACTGCGACGGCGGTTGCTGGTGCTGTTGTTGTTGTTGTTGTTGTTGTTGCTGCTGGTGATGGTGGCCGTCATGCGAATCGCGGTTAGAGCCGAATATTCCCTTGATGAGTTTGCGAGTCGAACGTTTCTGAGGAGCAGGGGCCGGCGCCGACTGTTGCTGCTGCAGAGGCTGCAGGATATATCGGCCGCTTCCTGGAAGGTCGTCGATGGATCCTGATGCAGTTCCGTAGAGTTGCTGATGCTGCTGCTGCTGCTGCGAGAAGGAAGCTCCGTAGCGCTGGCTCTGGGCGCGGTTGACAGAGGGGTCCAAGTCTATCGGGGTAGGCGGCTGGTGTCCGTCAAAAACGGGCGAGACGCCAGGGCCCGATGTCTGCAACGACAGAGGGTTGCCTCCTGGAGACTGGAGATTGAAAAGATGGGCGGGAGGAAGGGGGGGGAGAGGGTGGTGGTGGTGATGGTGATGATGATGTTGCTGCTGCTGCTGCTGCGTTTGCAAAGACGGTCGCGCGTCGACAAAAGTCGGCACCTGTTCGAGGTGATCGCTGGAGCTCTGGACATGGAGGGCTGCAGTGGAGGACAGGGCTGATTGGGGAATCGTCTCAGCAGGCGAGTCGGCCTGGGCTGCTCCGGCCAGGGCACCAGCGCCCGGCACCTGCTGCTGGGCTTGGCTTTGGGCTTGGGCTTGGACTTGGGCCGCGCCAGGCGACGCTCCCGGCCCTGACGATGGCGCCGCGGATGCTGGTCCTGCGCCAGACCCAGCTGCTCCCGTCGACAGCTGCTCCAGCAAGGTGTGCTGTGATCGGTTGCTGTGTTTGCTCAGACGTCCAAAGCTCGGCATCCTCGTCCAGATGTCAGGAATCCCGCATGCGCTTCACCGGGGACGACTGGCGGCGTGGCGGAGGCGGGTCGCGGCAAGCGAGAAGCAAGAAGCGGGAAATAGGGGTGTTGCGAGAGAGGCGAGAGCGGCGGTGATGCTCTTTCCTGATGGCAAGTCTGCAAAGGATGAGTTGACTTGTACGCCTCGCTCAAACGTTGCTCCTTTTTTTTGGCTCACGGTTCTGTCAAAACCCCTCACCTCGACCCAGCACCCGCCCGGCACAAGCTTGACTGGTTGACAGGTTGACAGATTGACTGGTTGACTGGTTGACTGCCTCTGGTTCGACGAGAACAAAACTGGCGACTGGGGGTGTTGAAGTGGAGGGGAATCGGGCTGCACAGGCGTGTGACAGCCACGCCAACCATCCAGAAATGGCAAAGCGACGCGGCGAGAGGGGAGAAGGCGTCTGATCGGTCGAGGCTGTGCTGGCGACGGAGCCGTCCTGCTGTCATGCAAGACTCGATGGCAATCGGATGCTCCGTACCAAGCGGAAAAGACGACTAGTATCCTGATTGATGATTCTTGACGATCCTAGTTGCCCAGCCGCCAAACTCCTCCACGTCTACGTCTACGTCTACGTCTACGTCCACGTCCACGTCCATGGAAGCGGAATAGAACCAGAGTAGAGGCAGCCGCGGAAATTCCAGACCAAGGAAAGGGTGCCCAGGCACGTTGAGAGCTTTCCGGCACGCAGCGCGGCCAGCGATTCTACGACAATCACGAACATGAACGGCTGAGAAAGAGAAAAGATTCGATCTTGTCCTTCGGCTCAGGAGACCAAAGGGGGGCCAAGGAAGGGGTGACGACGCCTTCGAACATGCGAGTTTGATCAACGGGGCTGAGCAAACCGCCTGCTTCGGGGAGCTTCCAATGTTCTGACTTGCCTCACTCTGCCCATGTCGTCAATTATATCAGACTGCTCCCGATTCCAGTTTTGACTATCGTCCGTACTCCGTACCACATGGCAATAAGCTGGCCAGGCTCACCAACCTCTCGGCCTTCGCAATCCGGGTGGAAATTGGAACTCGCAGAAGCTGACAGGCCAGGTCGTCTCTCCATGTTCCCAAGCAAGGATATGTCAGTCAACAAGAGATGACTACAACCTGGCTAGGCTGCGGCGGTTGGGATTGGAGCACCTTGTGGATCGACGGAGCAAACAACGCACGGATTCTTGGTGTTCCCATTGATCCATTGATGGGATGGCCCAGTCATGTCCTAGACAGGGTTTGATCCCGAATGGCACGTTGCTATTCTTGGATCATTGGATCTACATGCATTGTGTGCTGTGCTACCACCACATGGACTTGGACTTCTGGAGTCTGGACACCAGACTCCAGTCAGTCAGTAGTTAATGCGTTACTCCTTGCGGAGTACATGATATACTCTGTACATGACACCGTGTTCCGTCGACACTTCGCAACCCGCTTGCAGATCAGCATTGAATCATCAAATACGCAAGGGGCCAAGGAATGTGAGATCCAGCACTCACATCCTGAAATAGCCACGACCGAACGTCGGTGCATTTCGAACAACGCAGCGCCATTGACGTCGAATCGCGGCAAAACGGAAAATGCCTCCACATGGGCAATTTCACCCAGTTCCTCACCTGTTCACATTAGTTAAAATACGTTATCCCCCTTGCTGAGGGTTCGGCGAATCGCGTGCCCTGTCGGATTGCGCTTCATCATATAATTATACTTGTTCTCCGGTGCCGCGGTCAGCACCAAGCCGTATGCATACTACATACTACATACATTACATCGGTAGGTGTCAACCCTGGTCAGTGGATAGTCTACATGGCCTTGCCAAGATGCCTCGAACTGGCATATTGATTATTGTCACACCTCTCGCTAACAGCACGTCATGTTGAGCCGAGATTGGTGGTGGTACAGGGTCTGTATCGACGCACGACAACTCCATCTATTAATAGCGTATCGGGTAGTTTAAAGTATAACTGGCACGGCATCGTGCAGGCCAGGCAATGACGATGCCGGCCACCAAGATGCCCTTCCACTCCTGTTTACTCCGTATCCCGATGCACGGGCAAGTGGCGGCACCTCCCGCTAAGGACTCCTCGAGGATCCGTTGATCAAATACAAAAATAGTACCCGTTCGCGGTTCAAATTCAAGCTCTTGGTACGATTGGGACACAACCTGAGGATGGGCGGGAGCGAGACGTCCTTTTTGAGAAAGACTAGGTGGACGGTACTCAATCCATTGCCGGCGATACGCTAATATTCGACATTGTGTGGCGGCATTCTGTGTATTTCTCGCGGCTTGTAGAATCATAATGGCAAAACTTCACTTTGAATCTATTCCTTTTCATGGACGACAATGCTACTCAATTGTTCGCTTATGTGCCGGAAACTGTGTGCCCCGTCCGTCCCTTTGAATGGGTTTCAACGGAGTTCCATTCCAAGTCCATGGTCAGTCGAGCGTACAATCTCACTCTCATACGTACGTTGATCCTCTTTCTTTTCTTGGATCAGGATTGCCAAGAACTTTTGCAGCGCCTGAAGTGGCGAGTTCCTCAGAACGAGACATGAGAGCCGAGGCTATCCCTGTGATGATGTCCCGTTTGGTGCGGTCACGTAACGTTATATAGCATGTGAACTTTGATGAATTCATTTCGTACTTTTCTTTTCCGTTCTGCCTGGGTACGAACAGCGGGTCTTGTTCTATGAATAGTAGTTATGTCCCATGATTATCTTGCCATGCGACCGTTCCAGGCACACAAACTACCCTACAGCTCGATTGACTTGCTGGGTGACCCTGACCGCACATTCGAGGTTGTTCAAGGGCATGTTCTTTACACCATCCGATAACGGTTCCGACCGGAGATTTTTGATAGAGGTCAACCTTACGCTTTCAAAGCGGACGTGGTTTCAAATTTCTGGCCTGCCACTCGGCTTCAAAACCAAGAACCAAGACCCCAAAGTCCATTTCTTCGGAAGTGATGACTTACAAATTCATCAATCTGAGCAAGCATTGCCTGCCATTGGTCACAGATTGCGATACCGGCAGTGGGCAAACTTTCAGGTGGCATTTTGCGGGGTAAAAGGGGTGCACCAACACCAATGGGGGAATTAGCGGATACCGCGGGACCCTCGCTATGATATTATTGGCCTAGAACTTTATCAAGGCTTTAGAGGTACGGAGTAGAGGTTATGTGAAGGTTGATGCTTGGCCGTAGATCAGACGCACACGGACAACGGTTCATGTGTCGGTCCAGTTCCAGACGCAATGCTTGGTCCTGGTTGCTGGACGCTTCGGAGCGCCCCGTCAAGCGTTGACTCCGTATCGTGTCGTCCCCGCCGACGGTCCGATGGCCGTATCTCTCGCCGATGAGAAGAGACGGCCTCCATCCGTTTCCAACCACAGACCAACACCGTCAATGTCACGACTTCCACGAGCCGTAATCCGTGTGTCTTCATCATGCTTCTGCTCTCGCCGGTGTATTTGGCCATCGCGGCCCTCGTCCTGGCGGCTCTTCAACTGGCCCGGTGTCTCGCCTCCCCGCTTCGAAAGCTGCCTGGTCCGACCATCTCTCTTTTCACGTCTCTGGTGTTGAAGTGGAAGGAAATCAATGCCGAAAGAACAATTTACATCCATGTGTTGCATGAAAAGTATGGGCCGGTTGTGCGGATTTCCCCCAACGAAGTCTCCTACACTTCTTGGCCAGCCCTCAAGGAGATTTACTGCTCCGGAGGGAGCGGCTACGACAAGTCCGACTTTTATAATCTCTTCAAGATCTATGGCAGAAGGTTTGCTCGCCTCTTGATTCCCTGGCTTCAAAACTGCAGGAGGGCTGTTCTGACGAACCTTGATTCAACGCAGGACCATGTTTACAACACTGCACAAGGCTGATGTAAGTGGTGAGGCAACAACAGACGCCGTCCCGCCAGCCAGTGCTGCCCTGACGAGACCCTGTGATAGCATGCAAAGCGGAAGAGGATTCTCGCAGATCGATATGCCAACACAAATATCATGCGTAGCGTCTCCCTAGAAGGCATCCAGGAGCGATCCAGGGCATTTCTGCACAGATGCACTCAGGCAGGTGATTCTGCCACTGACATTTTTGTGAGTCGATCAACACCAACGCCAATACCAGAGCCATTCCCGGAAAGAAAAAAAACAACAACAAAAAAACACTGACCAGATACTGACGGTTCATCAGATTTGTACGGCTGTACGCTGGCTCATCAAAGTATTCCGCTTCACTAACTGCTAACATTAGCTCTCCATGCGTACGCCTGCGATTGCATCACTCACCATTTGTTCCATCCCAACGGCTCCGACTGCATCGGGACGGAGGAAGACGAGGATATGATGCATCAAGTTGCGGCAGACGACAGCCTACAAAGTGACCCTCTCTTTGATCCTCCCTGGAGAGCCCGCAAAGGAAACCCGCTAATAGGCAACTTGATAGACCGCCTCATCTCTCATTACAGCCCGACGCTGCACCGCCTGTTTGCCGGCCTTCTATCCTTCCTAGTCAAGCCACGATCAGTTCCACTTGCGGACAACTACGTTTTGGAAACCAGCAAGCGAACCAACGCGGCAAGCTTCACGCTCATGAGCCGGCTGGAAGAAAAGGCGGGCGATCTCGACCACATCGACATGGCTGCCGAGTGTCTGGACCACATGGTCGCCGGCATCGACACCACCGGCGACACGCTGTGCTTTTTGATGTGGGAGCTTTCGCAGCCGCGGTCACTTCACTTGCAACGCAGGCTTGCAGAGGAAGCACGACGAAATCCCGACGTGGGAGCCGACCAGCTCCCCTTCCTGGATGCCGTCTTGTGCGAGGCCCTCAGGTATTACCCTGCCATTCCGATGTCGTTGCCTCGCTTGGTGCCACGGGGCGGGCGAAACATTGACGGCTTTCACGTCCCCGCGGACACAATCGTCAGCTGTCAAGCACACTCTGTGCACCGCTTGAATACGGACGTGTTCCCAGATCCTGATAGCTTCCTCCCTGACCGATGGATGGCCGCCGAGGGCGACGCAGACAGACGTCGGTTGCTGTTTGCCTTTTCCAATGGCGGAAGGGGCTGCGTTGGCAAACAGTAAGTCGATCGGCTTGCGTCACCCCTGTGACCTGTCCTGATGCGTATATGCTCACCACGTAATGCTAACTATATCTAGTCTTGCCATTGCAGAGATGAAGACCCTGCTCAGGGATGTGTACTCACGATACAGCACCACACCGGACGGTTCCATGACAGCGGAGTCCATGGTAATGTCGGACCAGCTTATCTCAACGCGGCCGTTGGGCCAAAGATGTCTACTCAAGTTTCATCCGCTTCCCGAGGCTAGAGCCTCGAGTGGCACTGAGTAGGAAGAAGCCTGGCATTGAATCGACGGCGAAGCATCTCACGTGAAGATGCCAATCAGGGGACAGTACTGTATGTATTAGCACTTGTAAGAAAACTAAAGTCATCTCTAGAACAGGTAGGTTTGCGGCTTGTGTGGCTGCGTAAATAGCGCCAGGTGGCGAGTCACCTCTCACAGGGCCAGTTTGAACCCGTCGCGTAGGACGGCTGTCCAATATTAGTTCTCGAATCAAAGGTGAGCGCTGCATAGTCAGCGCTTTGGACAGCGTTGCCTATGTCTTGGAAGACTTGAGGAGGAGTGTTATGCGGGTGTTGAAGCTGAAGTGAGTCTATCGTACAGATCACCGTCTTTGACAATTCAGGTTCCAATCTTCATGTTGGCGCAGCCTATAGACATGTAAGCCCACGCATCATGCCCATCGGATACAAGGACAAACGAGCTCGACACACGGCGACTGTGCAACTCTGGTGGAAAAGACGTGGCGCGGTGTGTTGCGGATGCCAAGTTCCATTGGATTACCATTGTGCCCGATTCTGCAGGATGCAGCTGGGTCTGGTTGGACACCGTAAGTTTGGGCAGCCTCGGATCTAAGCATGGACACGAGTGTTCAGGGAAGATATGGACCACGAAGGCGGGGAATCTGAGGATGTTGTGTGGTCGTGATAAGTTGGCCGGTCTGATCTGGGCTCGGGCTGGGTTCAGTCGACAGGTTTGCTTGTGACCCCGGCTGCTTCGACTGGCGTCTTGTATGTAGAAGAGCGACTCGTGGCGCTGTCAGCATCAGCTTCAGGGGTGATAGCAATATCAAGCATCAGGCATACGTATGGCGAGTCGGCGGCGGTTCCGCAGAGCAGGCGCAGACGTAAATACAGATTATGGGCACTTACACGAGGTCAAGATATATAGACACGCCATGAGCCAGCCAATCTCGATGCCGGCACCCCGGTTAAAGGGTCGTAGACCTCTGCTACTGCTGAAATACATTGTCCATACGAAGTACTCCGTAGCCATGAACAACATGGGTCGTGTCCGCCGTTGACTCTTTCGGGCTGGCCTCGGCCATGAACAGTATAGGGTTTTTGCTGTTCATATTCTTGCAAACTTTGCAGGAAGAACTTAGTCCGTAACGAAAAGTAACCTGACGCTCAGCTAACCCACGTACCCGTTTGATCTAGTCGAGGCGGCACTAGATGATATATACCAGTTCCTCTTGGCAGCCTTGTTTCTAACAGAGGATAAGCCATGCTAGATTACGAGTTGCATTCGCTCGAGAACCTTCGACGAATGTGTGTTTCCCTCTGAAAGACTGTCAGATGACAGTCAAGGCACCAAATGGCCAAAGGCTATCTTGCAACAGGTCTTGGGCATATCGAGGATTAGGCTCGATGACTACACCCCGTTCTCGGGAGAGAAGATGAGAGAAGAACCTTGGGACAAGAGATACAATACAGAGGACACATGAGGCCAAGCGACGCTCTTGGCAGCTATCCATCAGTCTCGTTGGACGTGCGTTTCGGTGCCAGAATTCCGGGTAAGATCTCTACTTCGTAAAGCCGAGATGCTTCTTTGCTTTTATACTTGGGGTATTTGCAGTTTTCAGACCGAAAACCTGCTTCCATGTCTTACGAGCTCGGCTTTGTGTTACCCCTTTTCGTCATGTCTATCACATGTCAAGGCAGGGGGTTCTCTCCTCTCGTGCGGCCAAATGTTTGTCTTTGGTCTGGTCAGTTTCAGTCGTTGTCATGCTCGATGAGCACATACATGTCGTTCGTCAACGGCCATGGACACTCATGGTTGACAAATCAGAGAGGATTGTTGAGAAGTAACCTATCAGATCCGCCCTTTTGGCGTACCACCTGGTTGATCCTACGACTCGTGGTATGAGAGTCAAGAGTCTGCTTGTATCTTCTTGGCGATCCATGACGGAGGTAAGCTGTTCATGACACCGTAGTCAAGAAGGGAACAGTAAACACTGATGCAACCAGCGTGTACAAGGCGAGATTGAAATGTGACTCCCAGGGGGGCGGCCGTTTGTCTCTTGATATCCTCAGCTGAGAGCACATCCACCGTGGTCAAGCGCAGACGCCATGCACTGGTGATGAGGGCTTGTTTCAAGTACTGTGCTAGCAAAGTCTTTGAGACAGTGAACACCAGACGGAAGCTGCTGTTTGATCCGTGCAATCACAAGACGTCCGTCGCCATGCTGGGCAACAAAATTTCCAACTGGCACAAAGGGCTTTCTTTTGTCGGGGCGAAACCATACAACTGCCAAAAACGCCACTCACCTCCCTCGCGCCTTCCTCACCTTAGAACGGTCCGAACCCCCACTTGCTTGCTTACCTTTCTGCCGTGCCGAAATCTCTGCCAGAATTTCCAGTCCACACATTTCGTCTTTCGCTCCTCCCACGTCTTGCCTTTTAGTTTGCCTTTTTTTCTTTCCACACATTCTCGCCCAACAAAATCTCAACTCTGTTCGGAGATACCCGCCTACCGTCCGCCGCCGGATATTCCAACGCAACCAAAGTTCTCTTCTGCCAATCTATAGGAGAAGCCGCCGTTCTAGCCTGTTGACTGTTCTGTCGGTCGCAGCGCCTCGCCACCAAGTCCTCGCCTGCTTTTAGTCAGCTAGTAACGCAACGTCGATTTACTCATCCATATCACCTTAATCTGGCGACGCAGGAGCCTGTTGAACACCAACGATCAATATCCCTTCCCGTGCAGTCGTCGAAACCTCGCTGTATAGCAGAACCAAGAACACTTAGCGACAATCGGGCGCATATTACTGTTTATGTATCAGCACGATAAGCTCCCTCTACCCAGACCCCTCTTCAAGCTGCAGTTGTTTCGCATACCGCGAAAACCTTGTAGTCCCAATATCAGTTCCGACGGCTGAAGGCTCTATAACCCGAGTTCATGCCTACCCTACTGTTTACCGATATTCCGTTCCGTTTGCCCCATGTCAAACATAGATCTTCTTGTTGAGCCCTGATAACTCCCCTTGCTCAATTCTCTTCGCCAACTATCGTCAGTCAAACGATCATTCTCATGCCGAATTCGTCGCTTTAAGAGCCCTTTGCAATCAACTTCACTGCCTCGGACTTCCTCATTCATTATCGACTTCTCGTCAATTAGTGTTTCAATTCGAGAAACCAAAAATAGGAGCCAAGTCTTACTATCAACTGGCAAAACACCGTCATCATGTCTCTCATCAATGTTCGCCGCGATGTCAGCGACGCCTTCTATCGCTACAAGATGGAGCGTTTGCAGACTAAAGTCGAGGGAAAGGGTAACGGTATCAAGACCGTCGTTGTCAACGTTTCCAGTGTCGCTGCGTCTCTTGCTCGTCCTGCCTCCTACATCATGAAGTACTTTGGCTTCGAACTAGGTGCCATGACCAGAGATGACATCAAGGACGACCGTTGGATCATCAACGGTGCTCATGAGGCTGGAAAGCTCCAGGACCACCTCGATGGTTTCATCAACAAGTTTGTTCTGTGCAAGAGCTGCAAGAACCCCGAGACTGATATCAAGATTGATAACGATCGCATCCTCTTGGACTGCAAGGCCTGTGGTCAGCGTACTGCTGTTGATCTGCGCCTCAAGCTCAGCGGCTACATTATCAAGAACCAGCCCAGCAAGAAAAACAAGAAGGACAAGGCTGAGCGCAGAGCCGCTAAAAAAGCTAAGCAGAATGGCACTGCCACCGAGAATGGCCATGTCAGCGGTGGCGAAGACGGCTCCGAGAATGGCTCCAACGAGAACGAAGAAAACGATGACGCTGGTAGCGATCGTGAGTTCCACAAGCTCCAGTCTGAAGTCATCGAAGATGCTGCTGTCCAAGTCAAGGACGACGAATGGGCTGTTGATATGAGCGAAGAGGCTGTCAAAGCCCGTCAGGCCCAGCTTCCTGGCGACTTCAAACAGAAACTGAGCCTCAATGATGACGATGAAGACGGCGAGGGTGGTAACACGGTTTACGACGAGTTTGGGACCTGGATCCAGACTGAGGCTGAGGACAAGGGAGGTGTTGATAAGGTTGATTCTATCAACATCTACCTCAAGGCCAAAGACATGGGCATCGAAAGCAAGCACCGTACTGTCTTGGTTCTTGCCCAGACCATCTTCGATAAGAACGTTTGTGCCCAAATTCCGAAGCGTTCAGGCATGCTGAAGCAGGTAAGCAGATCACACGAAACTATATGGTAATTGGATACAATTTGTTGATTTACTGACTGTATTTTTTCCCCTGGCAGATTATCAACTCTGAACGCCACGAAAAGGCGCTCCTCGGAGGCACGGAGCGTCTCGTTAAGTCTTTGGCTGAGTCGAACCCAGACTTCTTGCCCCAGATCGTGAAGATTCTGCAGTTGTACTATCATCACGATCTCATTAGCGAGGAGGTTGTTACCAAATGGGGTACTCATGCCAGCAAAAAATATACTGACAAAACCACCTCGAGAAAGATTCGCTTGGCCGCCCAGCCGTTCCTCGAATGGCTCGCTGAAGCTGACGAGGAAGAGTCTGACGAGGAAGAGGATGACGAATAATCACCATTGTGCTCTGTTTCACCTCTTTTTGTGCTGGCGGAGATGCACCCTGTCAGTCATTTGGGTATTGTTGGAATGAGCAACAAGTTCGGTTTAGTCATGAGGGATCAAAAGTAAAATGGTGGGATTCTGGGTCTTCAGACTGCCTGTAGCTTTGTAGTTCGATGGTGTTTCTCTCTATCTGCAATAGGCTACCACTTGTGGAACTTGACAAAATATAACTAGTATCTTTGGAATCTTTTTGCCAGAAGTTTGCCACATAAGTGACTACTACGACTGACTTTTGTCAATGATGGACCGTTCGGGAACGGGTCGGCGAGGCCCTTGTGAGCATTGGTGATACTAAACTGTGGCCAAGTGGCATGAGATCTACTGATTCTACATATTCGAGTGTCTATCTGTCCAATTGTTTATACATCACACATCATCATTGTTCTCCTCTGACTTCTGTGCAGATGCACCCTCCATGCTCTCGTCCTCGGCATCAGCCGCAGTGGAAGTGACCTGGTCCCCTTGCAGGTCCCGACTTTCCGCCCGTGCCGCACGGTTCTCTGTCGTGCCTTTGTCCTCCTCGTCACTGACCTGATTTCTCTTTGAGAAGACGTATTCGCTCAGTGACCTGGCGCCTTCTCCCACCCCGTCCTCACTGGTGATGGCGACGTCGAAGAGTTCTGAGGATTTCGAGTCGTCTAGTTCCTGGGGCAGTCTGGAAAGAATGTCCTTGACGACGGTGTCGTCGTGCCCAGAAGATGAGAGGCGGGCTTGGTATATTTCGGTGGGCGGGGGCTTGATGAGGATGTAGCGGGCTGCGAAGTCCATGTCTTTGGCAAATTGGGCGGCCTGCCCGGTTAGCCGAGTCCGTCCACGTCGTTTTTTTGTGAGAAATTGTGGATGGGACGAGAGGTTGGGTGAAGTGAAGGGGTTTTTCATACCTCGAGGTCTAGCTCAATGATGGGAACTTTGCCAGATTCTGCTATCGCATCAATGACTTTGCTGCTTGTGCCGTATTCACTGCCGTCCCTGGTCCCGTACTCAACTAAGCGGTCGCCATCGCGTAGCTGGCTGAACTCTTGGGCGGTGACGAAGTGGAAACTTTTGCCCTTGACTTCGCCCTCTGCCGGTTCTCGAGTCGTGTGCCGCACGACAGTCGCAAAGACGCCTTTGTGCTGCTCGAGGAGCGTGCT
This sequence comes from Metarhizium rileyi, assembly GCA_031753515.1. Taxonomy (NCBI): domain Eukaryota; kingdom Fungi; phylum Ascomycota; class Sordariomycetes; order Hypocreales; family Clavicipitaceae; genus Metarhizium; species Metarhizium rileyi. The sequence goes on along the minus strand of JAUKVO010000003.1, from coordinate 2,555,537 downwards.
GACCAGGGCGGACTTGCCGACGCCTTGAGGGCCGGATATGACAATGGGGCTGCGGTCTTGGGGCATGTCATCCTCGGCTGCTGCCTGCTCGTCGTCGTCGACACCTTGGTCATCGTCTTGCAGCTCTTTGAATACCATGTCTACTTTCTTGGGGTCGTCAATCTTGTCAAAGGCTGCTAATTTGGAGCGGGCTGCTATCCTCAGTGCTCGCCAGCTCTTGCTTGCTTTGCTGGCAATAGCGGCGGCTTTGGAATGGTCGTTTGCTGGCATCTCGTTGTCAAAGTCGTCATCGGCGATTTTTTTTTGGAAGCTTTCAAGTTCTGGCAGTTGATATCTCTCGGGTGTTTTGAGCGGATTCAAAGAGGATTCGTCGTCAAGGTCCCGAAGGAAATCAAGGGATATAGACCCTATCGGAGTTGGTCGCAGTCGTTTGTTGGTGGCTGATTTTTGGGCCACAGCCCTTGCTTGGACAAAAAGCTCTGGCGAAACAGGGTCACGCTGAATAGGTGGACAGGATGCCATTTTCCAGAACACCCAGTTCTTGTCTCGAGCTAGTACCGTCTCGACCATCCGATAGAAATAAGGCCCGTCAACGCCCCTCTTAAGGTAGTCTGATATCCTAGACTTCATCTCCAATGCCCATTTTGTCTTTGAATACGTCAGCAAAGCTGGGGAAGCGGCTGTGGACTCTCCGCACCTGTGACTTGGCGTGACTTACATTCTCTTCACTTAACTGATCATTGTAAAGGACAGCTTTGTTTGATATGTTCGAGCTAAGCAACAGCTTTTCCTTCTTTTCTGCAGAAAGAGACAGGAGGAAGTCAATTATGATGAGCGCCTGTACTAAGACGTGCCTTCTGAACGAGAGGTCGCTTATCTGTGTCATGAGTTTATTAGCCAAATATTCGTCAATTTACGCTTTGCGGAGGAAATGCGAAAGTATCATGCACACCTCGAGTTCAAACAAGTCTTTGCTGGTCAGGTATTTTGGGTTGAATGCTTCGGGAGCATCTTCAAGTGTCCCGTCCTCTCTTTTCCGTTTGAGATTTCTTCTTGGGCTTTCCAATGATCTTGATGACCCTTCGTTTTGATGAATGGCCTGGAACGCCTTCATGGTTGCGTCTAAGCTAGTCTTGAAATTGTTGAAATGACTAGTCTCAAATAGTTTCAGTGGCTGACTGAAACTATCTTGGAGAGACCAAAAGAGAGGGTAAAGACCATCCGCATCGTACGGCCTTTCCGAGTTTTTGGAGTCAAAACTGACGCCCTTGTTGGATGCCTTAGTATCCGTCGATGACTTGGGAGTCTCTGCAGAAGTGTCAACCTCCATCTTTGACTCTTGCTGCTGCTGATACTTTTCAGTTGACTCCTCAAACACTGTGGCATTCTCTACATGAAATTCGCCTCGGAGGTTGACAGAGCTTCTGTCACCGAGAGGGAAGCTCTGAAACAAGAATATGAACACCCGACCACAGAAGGCCATATCTTCGGCCCTTGAAAGGCGTCGCAAGAGTTCGTTGCAGCTTCGCAGAATTACTAGTTGTTTTTGCTTAAAATGTTTTGCTGTGATGCGCTCACGGCGTGACTCGAGATAGTCGAATACTATGCGACAACCTGAAATGGTCTGGCTGTCGAGAAGCTCTTCGACAAGCCAAAACAGCAGAGCCGGATCGCATTCACCGTCATCAGACAATATTGATAAAATGTCGAGTAGATTCCACATCTTGACAAAGTCGGGTGATTCAATCGGAGTCGCGGCCTTGAAACATGAGCTTCGAGTCTAGTAATTTGAGAGTGAAGTAGACACTTACAATGAGGTTGTCAAACAGGTCCCGCGAGGCGGTCTCGATGATTGCAAACTGCTTTGCCTTTGCTTTTTCTTGAAGAACAGAGGCTTCTGCATCTTGATCGGCTGCATCGCTAGAGAAGCAAGTTGATATGCGACTGGATACGTCCTTGAGGCTGGACTTGTTGAGGGCGGGCTCGATTGTGGCCGTCGGTTTCACCACCGCGGCCTCGCCCAGGAACTGATCTAATAACGAGGCGAACCTTGCCACTGCAGACACACCTGGGTTCTGGACATCGAGAGCTGGCATGTTGAAAAACAAACTTCGATTCAGTATCGAGATTCGAAGTGGTGCGACACAGCCTCGTTGCGCGCGATGGTCGACGTGGCGTGACGGCGGCGTAGTTCACCTTGGGCGCGCATTCGAAGTAATGTGACGTCTGTTCCAGGAAACGGCTGATGATGCTGCACAAAGCAGCGTTTTCGTAGGGGAGAAGAACAACCGTCAGGATCGTCAAGGAAGTTGTGAGGTGCGGAAGGCTGAGGCGTGAAGGGAAGGCTGCAAGGTCGGGCAACAATGAATTGACTGGACTGGAAACATTCAATGCCTGGTTGCCTGCATGAGGTCAGGAGCCCTGTAGCCCACTGCAAGACGGCGCACTCCAAGGCATTCATGTTTGCGGCAGCACTTGAACCCAGGTACACAACCCACTGTACTTAGGCCAGGGCCAGGCGGGATAGCGGCCTTGGCGGGGCGCTGTCCATCACGGGCGCCTGGCGCTGAAAGTTGGACACCCCAGGCCAGCAGCACTGGCTGCATGTGCAATCAGTTTGGTGGGTCTTATGCAAGGCTGAAATCTCTGGCATCCAAAGCCGAAGCCATCCATCCAATCGACGGACTCTGACAGTTCATCGTTGCCTGAGCATGCGACGACCATCTGCATGTTGACTTTTCCATCATCGCCTCGCAGCTTTGCTCCTGCGCCAACGTCGAGCTGCCACTATCCGTCTTCTTCCGCGCCTAAGCTCTGGACCGGCTCATGACGCGACCGTAAAGCTGCAATGCCCAACGCCAAGCGCTTCAAGAGCAGTGGTACAGCCAGAGCTGGCAAGGCCCGCGACCCTGCACCCAATGTTGAGGACGACCGCCCAACTCCTGCCGAGGTCGAAGAAGAGGAACATCAGTTTGTTCAGCTGGCCAGAAAGAACTGGCTAAAGCCGGGGAAGAAGGCCGCCAAGTCCAAGGTTAAGAACGACGTGCTGAAGCAGGGCATATGGGATGTCCTGGACCACGATGGCTTCCAATACAAATCGCTTCTCCTCTTGGAAAGCTTACAAACTTTGGAGAGGTACGTGTGGGCCGTAGCCTGACCCATGAACCAACCGGTAATACATGAACTGGAATTGACATCGTGCCGTAACAGCTATTTGTGGCCAGGATACACCGACGAAGCGTCCAATTTTCACGTTCTTTTGATTGCCCTGATAGCCAATGTCAAGCGGCGCGAACATTTGGAAACTTGGAGTGAGTCTAGCCTTGTTTTTCAAGCAAAAATCATTCCACTGACCCTGTATACAGGCCTGTTTGAGCATCGACCCCAAGATTTCTCGTCCATGTTCCGGCGAGTCCTGTCACTAATGCTCGATCGAACCCTCTCGATATCTATACGGACACAGCTTCTGTGCTTCTTAATCTATGCTTTCCAGAGTTTGGATTGTTCCATTGTCCGGAAAGAATGCGCACCATTAGTGTCAATCGGCATCTGGCAAAACCTGTCTAGCGAGAAGCAACGAGAGACTCTGCTAAACCAGAACACCCATTTGCGAAAGGCATGGAGGGCGTCCCAGAAACGCTATGATGCGGCAGATGATACAACTAAAGCTCGGCTTCGCTTTGAGAGATCTTGGCTCTATTCGCTTACTCTGGACTTCTTGGGCCTCTTGTACGACAACGTTACTAAAACAGGTATGCATCCAGCTTGACTTCATCTCCTTGGCTGTATCTGTGGACGTTGGCTTACTTACTGCTATTAAAGATCAAGTTTTGTATTGCGAGAGGTTCCTTGAATTCATCTCCGATCTTCAAAGCCAGCTGCCTACTAGACGCTACGTTAATACGCTACTCCAAGACTTGCATGTTTTGCCTGTCATGAAGCTTTCACCCACATATAATGCCGAGAACAACTCGCTGCTGCGAGACTTATATTCTCTTCTTTCGCATTATACCCACTTTGCTATTGAGGATCAGACTGGGATACAACTGACCATGACGGAGGCATACGACAAGCATTGCGCAACACTTGGAAAACTGCAGCGTGTGGCACTCAAGCATTTCAGAGAGAAGCTTTTACTTCTGGCCCTCTCGAACTATGGAAGCATCGAGAAGAGGGATGAGCTTGACGGCCTTCTCGAGCCGTTGACGGATGAAGAATTAAAACGACTCTTCGTATTTCTCGACATGCGATCTACATATCCGGAGTCTCTGGCAATCCCAGTCGATCGCAAGTTGCTTACCGAGATCATGCTGAGTAAATTTGAGCGCAAGAAAACCTTTCGCGAACTTGCTCGGCATATGCCATTGTTCCCGACCGAGCGAACCTTGTTTGACAGTGGCTTTCAGAGAGCAGATGCGTACGATGGATCGCATCCTCTTGCACTGCCCAAGCTGAATTTGCAGTACCTGTCAGCTGGAGACTTTTTGTGGAGGGCAATGATTCTATATCGCTGCGAAGCTTTCTATGGCATTCGAAAGGATGTAGAGTCAGCTTTGCGCCGCCTTCGTCCGGAGTCTAAGCAACCTGGCGCGACAAATTTTGCAGGATTTTCAAAAATGGCCCTGCCTATCTCCAAGCCATCAATCTTAGAAGTCGTTCCCCCTCGAGTGGGCGAAGAACTTCCATCAATGGTCAGAGCCGAGATCTCATTCGATGTTCGACGCCTAGGACAGAATGTCCGACGGGAATGGGACAGTCTCCGCGCCGACGACGTTGTATTTTTGTTGGCCGTTGAAGCACCGTCTTCGAAAGCCTTAGTTGAGGGTGATGAAACCCAGTCGGAGTATGAGCAGCTCGGCGTTGTGTCAGTAAGAGCCGCCGAGATTATCAACATTACGGACGAAAAGGGCCGCCATGTCAAGGATGGCTCGACAAATTTCGACAACACGCGCAGGATGCATGTGAAACTGGACTCGTACATGTACGCAAGAGATTCAGAACGCGCATCGGGAGGCAAGCCTGATGTCTACGGCCAAGTCAACTTAATATTACGACGAGGACGGAGAGAGAACAATTTCAAACCTGTCTTGGAGTCCATTCGAAAGCTTGTACTAGCGGAAATGCCTCTTCCGTCATGGCTGCATGAAGTCTTCTTAGGATACGGCGACCCAGCGGGCGCAAACCATAAGAATATCCCCAACCGGGACAAGAAGCTTGATTATCGGGATACCTTCCTTGATTGGCAGCATCTTATCGAAAGCTTTCCCGGGAAAACTGTTGAGCCCGGTGGCGACGTTTCAAGCAGCTTTGGCCCTCCATATGTCTTAGAAGAAGCTAGCAAGGTAGAGACTGTTAACGGAGCCAGACCTTCAAAGAAGCGCCGACGCGATGTTGAGCCCACGATGGAGTCCGGGGTTGATATTTTGAGGGTATCAACATACAAGCCCCCGAACAATGGGCCATATCCCGTGGACGCGCCCAAGTTAAATTCTGTCCGATTCACACCTGCCCAAATCGAGGCCATCATGTCTGGATCTCAGCCTGGATTAACAGTGATCGTGGGCCCCCCGGGAACGGGCAAGACAGATGTGGCCTCCCAGATCATCAACAACATTTACCACAATTTCCCAAAGGAGAAGACGTTACTTATTGCTCACAGTAACCAGGCCCTTAATCAACTATTCGCCAAGATTGTCGCTCTGGATATCGATGAGAGACACCTGCTTCGACTGGGACATGGAGAAGAAGAACTGGACACAAATGGGAGTTTTAGCAAACACGGTCGTGTTGAGTCATTCCTCGATAACAGACAGGGGTTCCTACAAGAAGTAAGAAAACTCGCTTCAAGCCTTGGGGCACCTGGTGCACACGATAACTCGGCAGAGACTGCTGGCTACTTCAACATGGTCTATGTCGAGCCCGCTTGGAAAAGGTTTCAGCAAGCGGTAACATCAGGCGAGACTGAGAGCGCGGACCTTGTGGAAGCGTTTCCATTTCATGCCTACTTTGCCGACGCCCCTCAGCCATTGTTCCCGGAGAACGCGGACCGCGAGGCAACTCTGGACATTGCCAATGGCTGCTACCGACACATCAGCAAGATATTCTCAGAGCTGGCCGACATTGTCCCGTTTGAAATTCTTCGTCGTGACCGAGAGAAGGCCAATTACCTGCTCACAAACGAGGCTAGAATCATCGCCATGACCACTACTCATGCTGCTATGCGACGAAGCGAGATTGCCTCACTCGGCTTCCACTATGACAATGTCGTCATGGAGGAGGCGGCTCAGATCACGGAAATTGAAACATTCATGCCTCTCGCTATGCAAAAGCCGACTAATAATCAAATGCCGCTGAAGAGGGTGGTATTATGCGGCGATCACCTCCAGAACTCGCCAGTCATTCAAAGCCTGGCGTTCCGGCACTATGCCAATCTGGAACAGTCACTGTTTTCTCGCCTGGTCCGACTTGGTGTCCCAACGGTCAACCTTGATCAACAGGGACGTGCTCGCCATTCAATCGCGAAGCTCTATCAATGGCGGTATCCCAAGCTGGATGACCTACCTCATGTGCAGAACCAAGTGGAATTTCTCAGAGCCAACGCTGGTTTCAAGTTTGACTACCAGTTTATCAACGTGCCAAACTACAAGGGACGTGGAGAATCAGAGCCAACGCCGCACTACATTCAGAATCTGGGAGAGGCGGAGTATGCCGTGGCCTTGTATCAGTATATGCGCTTGCTGGGATATCCTGCAGAGAAGATAAGCATTCTCACAACCTATGCTGGGCAACGCGCGCTGGTCAAGGACGTACTCGCCCACAGATGTGCCAAGAACTCCATTTTTGGTCTTCCCAAGGCTGTCGCCACGGTCGACAAGTACCAGGGCGAACAAAATGATTGTAAGTATACGCCCTTTACGCCCTTTTGTCGGTCCCGACCCCCCGGGTAAAGATACTACATGTACTAATGCTGAGTGGCAGACATTATCTTGTCCCTGACCAGAACATCGCGCGTGGGGTACTTGCGCGATGTCCGCCGTATGACTGTTGCGGTTTCTCGCGCAAGACTTGGGTTGTACATTCTTGGTCGCCGGGAGGTATTCGAGGCTTGCCCTGAGCTACGACCTGCCTTTGATCTTTTGCTAAAACGGCCGGACAAGCTGGCTCTCATAACGGGAGAGATGTGGCCGACGGAGAGAGCCAATCTGGATGACAGCTCGACTACGGAGGGGGAAGTGACTATGGAGAATGTTGAGCATCTGGGACAATATGTGTTCGAGATGACCAACACGAAGCTTAACCAATTACAAGAGCCCGAGCAAGGGGGACAAGTGGTTACCAAGGCCGCGGAGACTATACTTGAAGAGGCTGAAGATGAAGATGAAGCACAGGCTACATACTACGACGGGGATGAAAAGGAGCTGGAACCAGATATTCTAGAGGTCCGTGAAGGAGAAAACAAGAACTAGTTGAGCTTAAGGCGCAAACATGGCATGTGGGATTGGTAAAGCAACAATTTTTTTTTAAATTTTTTTTTTGGTTGTTAGCATAAAGGAAGGGGGGAGGGGGGAATAGTTGAAGCAACTTCGAAACTTAGATGTGCCGTCTTCGTGATATTTATGTTTTGTGTCCGAGTGCTTACATGTGAGTAAGCTGGCTCGGGGCAAGCGAGTTCGGCATGACGGGCATTCGGTACTCGCGGCCGATCTGCGTGAGACTCATGGAGTTGTGGTACAAATCCTGGCAAGGCGTTTGGGCGAAGGAATACGTTACTGCATGTACGGAGCACGTAAGTACGTTGTATGCAGACGCCTTCACACGGAGCAGGGTTTACTGCGCAAGCTCCCGTCGGATCCGTTGATGGTTGATGGGTGGCGGCGGCTTTGGTTTGCCGGGAAACGACTGAATGATTGGAATCATGGCGATGGGACTTGGAGGATAGAGATGGGAAGAGGATGGCCGGGTGGCCAAACAACCTGACGCGAGGACGGAAGTATCACGTACGTAGAGAGAAGGTGGCAGCAACCCCGCGTGGTTACTGCTTGCATGTGCGTTGAAGGTTCCCGGTACTTAGTAGATACCTAGGAGGTAGGTAACACGCAAATGATTGGAACTGCTCCATGTTTGCTCGTTCAGTGTTCGCCTGCAGATACAGCCCGTGCTACGTGACGTGAGCAGTGGCGACAACAATAACTACTCCGGAGTATGGAGTACGGAGTATGTATCGGAACATTTGAATGACGGGCACACCTCGAAAAAAAATAAAAAAAATGCAAGCACTGATTGCGTGCATGACTCTGGAGGGTACGGAGTACGACAACTTTCTTTTTCTCATTCTTTCCCAATGTTGTGGTCCCACATGCACACTTCTAATAAGCCGAGAGACCTCGAGTGGATCCCCCTCCTTCGCTCAAATCACTTTGTCTGGGAATGCCTTGCTCATCTTTGCTCATTCCCATCCACAGCTGACTCTGTGATTACGAAGAGGTGACTCGTCACTAGACATCAATGTGAATGAATGTGCGTGTCATGTCAAGAGCACCGAGTACGGCAAAACAAGATAAGTCTACTCCGTACGTAGGTACGGAGTACTTGGGGTACGGGAAGCCAAACATGGGTTCCCAGAGAGCTGGGGAAAAAAAGACCTTCTTTCTCGTGTCGACGGCAAGGACATGGACAAGGTCCATCCAACAATGGCATGGCATGTCTTGTCGACTTCATGGTGCACGCGAACAGGAAACACGCCGCCGTCCTTTTGCGGCAAGATGTAACTAGTTAACTACGTTAAACCCCAAGCTTCGTAAACTTGTTACTGAAAAAGGCTTCGTGCCGCGCCCTCCTCGTTATCACTTGAGTACGCTGGCGACGATAATAGACTCGCATGGTGCGAGTTTATGGTTTTTGGCCGGGATTTTGACATTTCAACAGCCGTTTTGAGTTCATGAAAGGACTCTCCTCCGTGCCTGACTGGGCAAAGGCGCACACCAAACAGATACGCGCGCGTCCGCTCACCACATGCAGGCAGGCACATGGACTAACTTCGACAACTCCGTACGGAGTACGGAGTGCTGCTAACTTACCCTGGGTACCTTGGGCTCAAGCTTGGATTTGTTGATTCGCCTGGCCTGCCTGGTTGCTCGCTGCGTGAAGGCGGCAAAACAGTTGATTGGGTGCCGAGTACGAGCCTGCGTCTGGATGGGTAGCGTCTTTGTACATGCCTGACCTCGCATTGCGTCTTCTCGAGCTTATCTTTGCTGCGTTTCTACCCTGTTCATGAGTACGGAGTACCTACATAGTTAGTATGCAGCCGTGTGGGTGATACGAAAGGGCCGTATGGACCGGACTGTGGTTTACCTGCGAGCGCGAGCACGAGCACGTGTCGCTACAGTGCGAACTAACAAGCACACGGGTCACTGGCCTGGTGGACGGGCGAAGGGCTCACCTGAATGTGCTTGCATGTAGGCAACTCGACGGGCCTGGCCGCACCTGACGGCAGGGCACCTTGGCGGCGATGCGCTGTGCGATGCGCCGTGCGACGCCCCCGAGCCGGCGTTCCCCTGGCGCCCTCTGGCGCTCTCTGGCGCTCTCGTAGAGCCTGCACGCACCGTAACTTATGGTGCTCTCAACTTAGTGCTCAATGGCCTTGGGCTGGGGGCCGTGGCCCTCAAGCTTCGTCTGTGGTATCTGGTCCGTGGTCACGTCCCTCCCGGCTCTTTCCCCTTCCGCCCGTCTCGTGCTGCCACCAGACTCTCTCTGCTAGTAATAATCCTGCTGCCCAAATTTTTCTTGCAGTGTCTCCTCCTAAACCCTCACCACTCCATCCAAAACACCATCGTCTGGTCTAGGTGGATTTATTTTCCTCACCAGGTCCTTTCTCCCTCTCCCCTCCGTTGGCATTGGGTTCTTCTTCTGCGTCTCTCGTACCAGAAGACTAATTTCTCCTCTGCTCAGTCTAGGATTCCGTCCTCGCCCTCCGCCGTACTTCTCGTCTCGCGACGTCCTACGGTCCGCAGCTGGTCGGTTTTTTTCCACTCCTTGACCCTTTTTTTTTTTGCCCTGGCCTGCTTTGGGAATTTGTCTTTCTCCAAACCGCCATCGGGTGTCGGCTGTTTTTTTTTAATCATCTTCACCTGCTCTGTCTTCGCGAGCTGTCCATATTCTTCTTCCTCGACGGCAACCTCGAGCTTCCTTCTTTTTGGAGTGGCTCTTCACAAGCTGAGTCTGCACTCGAGAGAAAGCATTCGAGAGACTCCATAAAAAAGTTTCTCGACCTCAACCCGCCGTCCTCTTAACTTTGGCATCCGCCCCATCGGCCTCTCGCATCAACAACGCCCTTCTCGACGCCTTATTGCGATCCGAAAAAAAAAAAACCTTCCTCCCCTTATGACGTCGCCTGCGAAGCAGCAGACCTCGATTCCCGCGCCCGACTCCTCCGCGACCACGGCGACTTCTTATGCCTCCGCTGCAGGTGCGCCTAAGAAAGCTGCTCAACCTCCCCTAGTCGCGACCGGCTCCCAACCTCCTGTCGTGGTTGGCTGTTCTTCTGCCTCGTTGGCGCAGAATGCGAACATTTCTTCGCCATCTCTTGTGAACGGTAAACCCGTCGTCGCCCCTGTCGTCTCTGCTGTTGCCCGAGGTAATTCTACCAACGGCTCCAGCGCGGACCACTTTGAGAAAACTTTTGTCACCATGGCTGCCAACGGCCCCAACTCCTACGCTGCCAACGGCGGCGCCAAGTCTGGAATACAGTTTGGCTTCGATTCGCCGGCAATGGCTCACAGCACTCCTCACACCGGGAACGCTGCTCCTATCCCTATCCCTGGCGCTGGGAACCATCGTGTGCCTTCGCCTGCCCATTCTCCGTCTCCGATTCCCCAACCCTCTGCCAGCGGCGGTCGACCTCCTTCCGGTCTTGCAGCCAGTGGACAGATGACGTTTGGAAGTCTTAATAGTGATGGCGAGGTAAGATAGAGGAGGAGAGGGGGAAAGAAACGTTTAACCCCCTCAGTTCCCCACAAGAATTTCTTCCATTCACAGCTGTTCTCGTTCTTCATATCCATCCTGCCGTGCTCGAAAATGAACTTGCAGCATCACTAACCCTCGATTTCTGCAGCGCCACATGAGACAGGGATCTGTCCCTCCCAACCCGAGTGCAATGGGATCGCAGCAACCCGGAGCTCATTACAGACGCGAGTCGAGCCACTCTATTCAGGGCGATAACCGAGCCAACTTTCCCCCTCAAGGTGGTCGTGGCCGCGGATTTAACCCACATAACCAGTACAGCAGCCAGATGGGATACCCTCCGAACAGCCAGTTTAGAAACGGCCCCGGCCAAGGTCGTGGCATGCCTCCAGCTTTCCAACCTCAGCCGCGCAACTTGCCGTATCCCAACTCTCCCCAACCGAATCGAAGCCCTGCCCTTGTCCCGTCGATGCCAAATACTCCCAACATGCCTCCGGCGACGATGCAGCCCAATATGAGCATGGGCACACCTCCTCAGTACCATTATCCGCCTCCGATGGCACCCCAGCATCAACAAGTACAGCTCCCTTTCCCTGACATTTCTGATAAGTTGCATTTCAAGTCTTTAAAGAAGGGCAAAGCACGCCGAGACCACGCCAAGTCCCTGCAGCCAGGGCGCCTATTGGACTCTATACGCGAGCTGCGCGGAAGCGACCCTAGTCAGCCTCAACGTCGTTGTTACCCGCAACGACCAGAGCATTGGCGTGACCATGACCATGGCAGCAGTCGGCATCAAGTGTTCGTTGGCGACGTGAGATCGGCAGTGCCACGCCACAATCATGTCCATCCTCCTCCTCCCCCCCTGCCCAAAACTTCCCATCAAGACGCATCTTCGCTCGATCTATCCCCTGAAAGTGGTGGATTTGAACTTTGGCTGACTATGAAACATCAGAACTATGGCTACCCACCCCAGCAGATGGATCAATACGGTCGACCCATGTCCATGCCATATGGCTATAACAATGTCCCGCCCTACATGGGTCCTCCCCAAGCTAACACCCCAGCCTATAACCAGCAGTTTGCGCCCCCTTATGCTCCCCAACAAAGCCACAGCATGTCTCGTACCCCGTCGCAACCCGAGCGACCTTCCAGTGCCAGCCAGCCGAGCCAGCCACTCGTTGTCGGCTCATCTCAGCCTCCTAATACTCAGGGAAAGCCTGGACCCAACAACTTCGTCAAGCCTAGGAAGAGCGCGGCCATTCAGATTAAGAATGCCGCCGGTGAAGTTGTGGATACTTCCACTTTCAAGCAACCTGTCTCTCCTACCCCTACGGGCCAGCAGTCAAAGACTCCTCCTGTTGTTTCCTTAACGCCTACCCCTCCGCCCAAGTCATCTACACCTGCTCATGGTCGTTCTGAGAGCACGGCCACCCCCAAGACAGCCAAGGAGATTCAGGACGAACTGAAGGAGAAGATCAAGCAAGCTACGCGGGGAGCGGTTGCCAACGAGGCCAAGAATAAGGAGCAGACCACTGCCAAGGAAAATGCACCGGCTGACAGCTCCGTTCAGAAAGACGCTGCCGCTCCTACCAACCAAAAACCCGAGGCTCGCGAGGAAGCTGCCGAGGTTGAGGAGCCAGCGAGGGCGGATGAGCAAAAGAAGCCCGCTGAGCCTGCCACTGGTAATGGAGCTGAGCCTGAAGAGGATGAAATCGAGCGCATGATTCGGGAAATGGAGGAAGCCGACGCCAGACGCGAGAAGGAGGAGGAAGAGCACCGCCAACGGGTGGCAGTCGAAAAGGCTGAGCAGAAGAAGAAGGACGAAGAAAACCGCAAGCTCAAGGCTGCTGACGAAGACCGCAGACTTCGAGAGCAGGAACGTGAGATGGAGCGCCTGGAGGAGGAAAAAGAGCGACGACAAAAGGAGGCTGAAGCCTCTGGCAAGTCCATGTCTGTTGCCGAGGCCCTTGCTGCTGCCCGAACGGGCAAGGACGGCGACGCTGCCGCCGCCAATGTCGACTCGGTCACGGATAAATTGTCTAGCATCAAGATCACCGAGGAAAAGGCCGCTGGTGATGCCGCCGGCCAGAAGCGTTCAGCCAAGCCTGCCGCTCTCAACCTGGCACCTCTCAACACCAAACCCGTCGACCCTCCACAACCCAGCGCAGCTCTTCAGTCTCTCAAGTCGGCTCGTTTCCTGCAGGTCATGGATCAGGATATTTACCCGACTGGTATCAGCTCTCCAAACCCTGCTCTGAATGCTGCTGTCGCCAAAAAGGGGAAGAGCTTCAAGTATGACGCTGCTTTCCTTCTTCAGTTCCAAAAGGTTTTCACCGAGCAGCCGTCCCTGGAATTTCACCAGCAGGTCAAGTCTCTTATTGGAGAGGGAGACCGTTCTCGCGCCCAGACGCCTAGACAGCCTTCGAACCGCGGCAGCAATACCTTCTCCATGGGAACGTTCAACGCTCCTCCCGGACGCACGTTGCCATCGGGCACCACCTCTGAGCAGCGCATGGCCATGTCTAGTGGCGCTATGCCTCGGCCTGCTGTTGGCTCAATTGGGTCATTTCGAGGCCCTGGTGGCAGTGGTTTCCCAGGTACTGCCATGTCCCGTACATCATCACAGTCCAGAGTCGTCGGGCCCAACTCGCCCAGTGGCCGCCAGTCCAGCCGCTCTACTCGCGGCAGCCGACGTGATTTCAACGCCGCCAAGGACGCCCAGGCTGCTAAGACCATGCCTCTTACCGCCGGTCAGGAGATCAAGCCCATTGCGGTCTCGACCAATGGTTGGAAGCCGAGCAGTGTTGGTGGCAAGGCTGCTGCTGCTTCCGCTTCCGGCTCTGCCACCGGCTACCTTGACCCTGAAATGGTCCAGAGGAAGGTCAAAGCCGCCCTCAACAAGATGACGCCGGAAAAATTCGACAGAATCGCCGACCAGATTCTCACGATTGCCGGACAGTCCAAGGACGAGTCCGACGGTCGTACGCTGCGCCAAGTGATTCAGCTCACCTTTGAGAAGGCCACTGATGAGGCTCACTGGGCCTCCATGTACGCCAAGTTCTGCAAACGTATGCTCGAGAACATGAGTGCAGACGTTCGGGACGAGCGCATCAAGGACAAGAACGGCAACGTTGTCAGTGGCGGCAATCTGTTCAGGAAGTACCTTCTCAATCGATGCCAGGAAGAGTTCGAGCGTGGCTGGGCCTCCAACATACCCCAACCTAAGGAGGAAGAGGGTGCCGAGGACGTCTCTAAGAAGACGCTTGGTGACGCAGCCATGCTGTCTGACGAATACTACGTGGCCGCGGCTGCCAAGCGACGTGGCCTGGGGCTTGTCCAGTTCATTGGCGAGCTGTACAAGCTAGGCATGTTGACGGAGCGCATTATGCACGAATGTGTTCACAAGCTCGTCGACTACAAGGGCGTTCCCGATGAGGCAGAAATTGAATCCCTCAGCAAGTTGTTGCGCACCATTGGCGCTAATTTGGATGCCGCGGAGAAGGGGCGTCACATGATGGACGCATATTTCGAGCGCATCAGGACCATGGCTCATCTTCCAGAGCTGCAGAGCAGAATGAAGTTCATGCTCATGGATGTCCTCGATTTGCGCAACGCCCGCTGGGTCTCCAAGGAAGCCAACAAGGGCCCCAAGACGCTTGAGGAAGTTCGCGTCGAAGCTGAAGCTCAGGCTGCCAAGGCTCAGGAGTCTGCTCGTACCAACTCTCGCGGCGGCCCTGGTCGTCCTGGTATGGGCCGTGGTGATGCTCGCAACTTCTCCGGCGGCTACGTGCAGCACACAAGCAACCAGGTCGGCATGGATGATCTTCGACGTCTTAAGGGCTCTGCCAGCAGAACCTCAAGCCAGACCATGACTCTCGGCCCATCTTCCATGCTCACTTCCCGTAGTAACAGTGGCAGACGTCTCGGGCCTGGAGGCTCCCTGGGTCGCCCCGGTGAAGACTCTGGAGCATCATCTCGAACCGGAACTCCTCCTACCCGTGACAGCACCTCCAACACAAACGCGTTTAGGTCAGTTGACAATCCTTCCCCATCACCTGCTGCGCTACCGGACCAGAATGCTAACCTGACAACAGCCTGCTCGCCAACATGGTAGATGCAGAACACCCTGCCTCGCCTCCATCTGCAGGACCCTCTCCTCTTCTGGCCAAGGCTGTTCCCGACAGCGACAAGAAGGAGGGCGAGTAAAAGAAGAAGAAGAAGAAAAAAAAATCAGAGTCGTCTTTTTTTCTTTTCTCTCGGGCTGTCTTGCATTTCTGGTGATAGACTTGGCGGGTTCTGTTCCTTGCATTTACAGGGCCTCAACATCTCATATTTATTTTTGCGTTCTTACAAGCTTGAGAAGAATCAAAAGTTGCGCCGCGTTTCTCGAACCCACGATACCTCACCGATAGACCACTCGAGCTCAGACAGGGGAAGTCTCGCCATACGCAGGAAGAGGGGACTGGGATTGGCGGTGACTGAAGAGACAGCAGTTTTGCGTTACAAAGCATTACCTGCATTTTCATCACGGTGTCGGATTGTTTTCATCTTCTCTTACTATTTTCTTTTGCTTGTCCCCCGGTCTTGTTTTAACAGTTTCTAATTTTGTCGAGGGACGCGAACACCAGGCGTGGTAGACGAAGACCCTTGTCGGAGCTGTCCAGCCAGCTCACGCTTCGTTGGATGAAGTCAGCGTCAGGGCTTCCACTACCGAAAGGAGAGCATGCAGCCACCAAGGCGATGTCGAGGTAGGAGAACCCAAATGCAAAAAAGGTGGTTGAGATTTGTTCGTTTGTTTTTCCACGAGATCATGTGTGCCTGGGCAGGTCCTCAACTTCGCCAACATACCAGCGCAGTTGAGTCCCTAGGCGTACTTGGGAGATTCCGCTTCTGACACTCCCCAAGAGGGGCCAAACCATGAAGTTCACAATAGGCTACGTCATGTTGTTTGGGCAGACTGGAACACACACATCGTGCTTCAACTAGCTGTTCCCAGGGCGAAGACGAGAGACGGGAATATTTCGCCAGTCGACAGCGGCATCTTCCTGGTGCTTGCTTGGCTCAAAGTTTTGTAGTTGGCTTTGCCGAGGGCCGGAGAAGACATTGAACGGAAGCCTTTTTGTTGGGCATCATCGATTGCGCTGTTCTTACTGTATATCTAATTTACGGAGTAATCGGGGCTGATTCTATCAGTTGATGGAAGTTTATCCTTGTTCACAACCTTTCTTTTGCCCAAATGATATGTGCTTGATCCATTCGTATCGTCCCTTTCCTGTAGATATCGTTCGCAGTCAGGCAATAACGTCAATTGACCAAGGCAGGAGCGTTTGGGACACTGAAAGAAGATACACAGAGCCCGGAAAGCAAGGTTATGCCAGTGTACCCGTTTCAAATCGACATGTAACTAATAGATTTGTAATGAAGGAGTACGAAATCTCCCCTCAGCAAAACGCCATAAACACGCCCGCTACTAATGGCATAATATAATCAGGCCCTGTGGGGGCTTTATACAAACCGTGCGTCGTTCAACAATAAACCTCGTCATCCATCCTACGCCTTTGATATATCCAGATGAGACCATCGTAGCCATCCCCGCCAACCAACACGTACCATCCTGTTGTTGCCGGGTTCTTACGCTGCAGCAAGCAGCTTGTTGAATCCTAGCCTAGCGAAAAGGGTGTCCATTGCCACCCATTGTCGGCCGCACTTCTCAAGATACTTGTCGACGATACCCTTCACAGTGCCAAACCTGACACGGTTGTGTTCCGCAAGAGCCAGGACTGTATCGCGGTCCTGCTGCGACAGAGTAGAGCTATTTGTGTCGTTGGCCTTCTCCCGTGCCTTGTCCACGTCCCAGAGACTGGAAAAGTATACAAGCTGGTTGTAAATAGCCTTTTCCGTGTACTCGTAGCGCATTCGTCCCAGGCAGTCTTGTGCAAGACCTTTCGGCCCCAAACAACGGGTGCCGTAAACACTCATTTGACGAGTCCGATTGCCGCATTGAGAATCGTCACAGACGAGCCAACCCTCATAGTAGCGAGATGTCTGGCTACGGATAGAGTTTTCAACTTGGGCAACAATGGACAGCGTTGAGATCACCGCTCCGCAGCCACCACAGAGCACGCCGGATGCCGATACTCTGTCTGGAGATGCGGCCAGCCCTTCGAATGTAGAGCTGGACTTGCACTTGCGGCATCGGAGAGATAATCTTGTGCAGTCACCAAATCGTACCTCGTCCGGAATTTGGGACTCGAGAGGGTGAATCTCAAGATCATCGTTGGAGCTGTTCTGTTGGGTTTGGCTTGAGCCATAGCGACGGATATCCAAACCCAGGTGTTCTGCTAGTTGCGATGTAGAAGTGCCCACAATGTTGGCGCAAAGTCGCTCCACGGGAGGGAATATCTGTTTCCCGAGATACCACTCAACATCGGGAATAAGTGTTGAGTCTGTCTTGAGGTCTGCCGGTGCGTGAGCACGCTTAGGGGCCGGTGCAGAACTCGTCCCATCGCCAGTAATGATGTACGACACAACATCGCCCTTGCGAACCGTCTTGCCCCGTGCAATTTCACGAAGAGCAACTTGTACCTGTGGCATGGAATCCGCATTGGGGTACTCTTGAGGGCCCTTGCCGAGTTGCGTGTAGATGATGTACTTGGCTACAGGGATACTTTGCTCCCGCATCTTGCCAGCCATGTCACGAAGATACTCATGGATACGCGCGACAGCAACTTCGGCCTCGTCGCCCGACAGAATCTCATCGAGAAGGTGTTTCGAGATCTCTTTGGAAAGGGCGCAGTATTCTCGACGTCTCATATCCAGGCCCTTCACTTCCATCTTCTCGATAAACTTGCCGTCTTTTTCGACTAGGTTAATAGCAGCATACTTCTTCTTTGCTTGAAGCAAGATACGGCGGAAGACGTTGTCGATATCAATCTCAAGTAACCTGTACTGGTCATTGACGGCCTTCTTGAACTCGTTACCGACTCTGAAAGCATCAGCAACATTGTCCACATTGGCGTTGATCATGACAGAGTCTGTATCGCCATAAATAACCTGTAAAGACTTGCTCTCAGCAAGTTCTTTGGTGCTTCGAAGGATCTCACGTCCTTTATAGGTGGTCAAAACTGCAAGAGGCCGAGCATAGAATCGGGATTTAGTATATCCCAGACATCCGTACATAGAATTAGCCGTGAGCTTTAAGGCAAGCTGCTTGATATCCCAGGTGGCGAGTTGATCGGGGGTAGCATTTTTGTCTTTCATAAGTGACTTGACCTGGCGACGACGCCCAACAAGAGTTGCAATAAGTCTCGGAAGAATACCTTGATCTTGATCTGCAGGCACTTCTGGAACAGAATCTTGGTCATCGGTCTGTAAAAGCCAGTTAGTCGCAGTGCTCATGTCAAAAGATCCTTGATGGTAACTCATTGTTCTTACCGAAGCGGTCCGATGGACCGTCGTGAAACAAATGTTGAACTCCTGTATAATCGAGGGATATAGAGAATTGAAGTCCATCACAAGAACAAATTTGTCATACAGACCCTTTTCGGGCTCGAAGACCAGACCGCCCTTGTACTTGTCCTTTTTTTTCCCGTCTCCTGTGGCCTCTTCTTGGTTCTCGTCTTCCCTCTTCTGCCGGCCGCGGAATGACTGCTTGTCCGGGCAAATGTATTTGTTGCGATGGAACTCATGGAGCAAAATGTACTCGTTGCGCTCAGCTCGCGTACCAGTCAGGGTACGAGCCCAAGAGTTACCGGCAAGGTTGGTCAAGACTTTTGTTAGTGGGAGTAGCTGGACACTGAGCGCCAACGCAGCGATGAAGTGCGTGTCAGCTTCCATGTGCGTAATATAATCCATGAAGCCTTGTTTCTCTTTGGCCCAGGTGCTTAGTGCTGCCTCATTGTCGACATCCCGCCGGCGATTATCTCCAGAAAGATATAGGCTACACATTTCAGTCAAGCTCCAGGTCTGACACTTGTACATGGCGGATTTTCCGGCTTCATTGGCAAGATCACAGAGTAGTCGGCCAGCAATGACTTGGCGTTCGGCGAAAACATTGCCGCCTACCTTTCCGATAGACGCAGGCCATTCACTCCGTCGGAACCGGCCAAGTCGAGACCATTGATGAATTTTCTTTTCGTGGAGCCGGCTCAAAAGCACGCTGTAGTCGACCCCTTCAAACTGATGCCCAAGAATGACATCTGGGTCAGCCACGTCAACCTGAGCCAGAAAGAAGCTCAAGATGTCAACTTCCTGCTTCTTGAGGACGAGCAGGCCCCTGTTTCGTTTCTGGGCCAGTTGATCAAAGCCTAGCGGAAAGCCTTGTCCGTGCGGGCGGATGACCGTGAAAGTTCTGCATGGAAGCTTTTCTGCTGGTGTTGTATCAGTGAGTGAGACTTTGTCATAAATTCTTGCACTGATGGCAAGAATTTCTTGTTTGTTTTCTTTCGCGTTTAATGCCGTCCTCACAGCAACACTCATAAGTGTCAGTGGTGGTGCGTCGAGATTGTCCGACTCGCTAATGGTTGACACCATGTTAGGGTGCTCGGCCAATACTTCCAATTTGCAATGCGAGGCATTCTTGATGGCACCGAAATCCGCGTCCTCAATCTTTAGCCAACAAGGACCCATGATGTTCTTCCAGAGAACAAACTGCTCGAAAAGGGCGGTGTTTGCACCAAAGACGTGCGAGTACGTCTCGCCGGCAGTGACACTCACTTGCGGTTCTGCGAATACGCGTTAGCCTGCATCTTGTCGCATATCTGTACGTTGTGCGAGTCACAGGCCATTACTTACTAGTATAGGGATACAGCAGCTTCATGTACTGGGCCTCTTTTGGAACGTCAGGGAGTTCAAAGGCGTATTTACGCGTGCATGCTTTGATCTTATACATGTTCACCTTCATTTTTGTCATGACTTCGTCAACCTCTTCATACACATGCGTCATATCGACAGTTTCGTCAGTCTCTTCGCCATCCCGAAAACGCTGTTGCCGAGGTAGGAAGTATAGTTTTCTCAGGATGTTGTCCACTTTGACAAAGCAACTCACGTAGGTCATGGTTTTCTTGTTCAAGACCTTGCCGAAAAGACAAAGACTACCATTAATTTCAGTATAGTCCGTCCAGAAGAAGTTCAGGCTTCCATCTGCTTCAATGGCGTCTTTGGAATCAATTTTACCAATGCCCCGGGTTTCAGCAGGGCTGGTGACCACGTTGAGCTTGTTGGTCAGGTTATTCCAGGAGGCGGAATGAACAGAATCGTCCGCAACCGCCTTTGGTGGTGAAGAACTAGCTGGTGAGGGATATGGATCTTGTTTCAAAAGCTTCTTGACCTGTCGAGATCCAGCTATGTTCACGCTTGCAAAATTAACGGCTCCGGCGTGGGCCACTTCCATCGTATCGTCATCTTCGTCATCCTGTAGCATGGGCTTGGTCTGGGAACGTCTCTCTGCTTTCTTGGCTGCAGGGGATGACGGAGCTGGGTCGCTCATGGGGCCATCTTGGATTCCTAGAACACCATCATCTGCCGCATCGGGCAAGAACCCATCGTCGGAGTCGATGCCGACAGCAGGGGGTGACGGCAGACGAGTGTCAGTTCGCTTTTGTCTTTTTAATACGGGTTCGGCGACCGGGGATAAGGCTCTGGATTTACGGCGACCAGCAGACCTCTCAACCTTTGTTGACCGAGGGGCAGGCGCAGGAATATTATTGTCCACCTCTCCTAGGAGGTCAGCCAGAAAGTCGGCGTCATCTTTGGTCTTTGCCACCTATAATAAAGGGTTAGTAGACTGAAGATAAGTACAGAAGGAAGCCAAGTCTGCGCGATGGGCTCACCTTGGGCTTGGACTGAGCCTTTCCGGCGCCCTTGGTGAAGTAATCGCTGATATTGCGGTCATTCACATCGTGCTTGCCCTGGCTATCGTCCTTGTTTTTCTTGGCTGGGAGCAGCAGGTAAGCGAAGTGCTTTGGAATCAAGGACACGGCGTCAGAGGAATCTAAAAACAAACATGTTTTGCTGGGCCTGCCACGAGCAGGCAAATCATCGACCTCGCTGTCCGAGTCGTAGCGGCGAACACGGTCCCAATCCTCACGTCCGTCATCGGCGTAGCCTTCGCCATTGTCGTCGACTACGAAGTCATCTTCGTTAAGGCGGTCTCGAACGATTTTCTTGTAGCCGTCCTCGTCAACTTCGTCGTAGAGGTCTGCTGCGTCCTCAACGCGGTAGCTGTCGAAAGCCTTTTTGCCAGATTGGCGAAGGGCTCGAAGCTCGGCGAGCTTTGCCCGGTGATCAACCTTGGGCATGGCGGGCTGACTGCGAATCGACGAGAGCTAGCTAGCATGCAAAAACGGACCCAAGCTTAAACATCTGAGGACATATGACGGGAAAATGATGGGACAATGGGAAAAGGTAGATGGTGCTGGGTGATGGTGGAGGGCATGAGAGGAGGGTGATGATGCATGGGCTGTTAGGGTTACAAGGACGAAGGTCCGCCATTCAGAGGTACTTCATTGCTGATGATGGTCTGCCAGCCTGGCTGTGGAGTCGCGTCCTGGACCGTGTCGCGACCGCGCGACGCGCCCAATGGAAAGTGCTTTGCCTTACGGAGTACTCCGTACTCCGTACCTCAAGGTACTTTAGTAGGTACTAGTTACTAAGCTGTCCACTTTTAGCCCGCGTCCAGCTGTCAACTAACTAACAGAAAGAGGCAGGTGCAGGCAGGTGCCAAGCAAGTACTAGTTAACTTGCACAGAACTTCTGATTCAGGGAGGTACCTGGTAACTACCTCCGTCTGCAGTTCCGGATAACTAGTCACCTCACATCTCCGTTGAGGTCGGTCTTCGCACCGTTGAAAGAATCAACTTGTTTCGCGTACCACATACCATCGCTCTCTGCTCATTTATGTCGAAAGACCCTCCCACGGCTGATCTTGAGGCGTTCTGGGTCAGCTAGGTACCTAGGTACATTGAATTCTGTGTACGGATACCAAGCATGTCCAATTGCAGAGAACTGGGAGAAGCCCCTGGCAGAGGCTCCCGTTGTCTCTTGCCTCACATTGCTCCAACGCCGTCTTGGTGCGGAAACATCTCGACAACCGTCTCCTTCCTTCAGCCACGTGAGAGCTGGCCTCGTAAAGATGTCTGGGCCAACTGTTTTCGAACTCGCCTTTGGTTCCTGTGGCATCCATGCCCTGTTGCTATGCATCTACATCTCTAATGTAATTGCAAGCTCTACCATATCTCCATCGCCGTAGACAACCGTCTTCATTCTACCACCAGGCTCTATCACAACACACATCTTGCCACAAACCACTTTCTACTTGGGTAGAATCGACCTGCTCTCTGATTCCCCCCCGCGTCGGTTCATAACTATTGGCCTCAGCCTTTGCAGACTCCTATTTCAACATGTTGTTCTCCAAACAGCGTTCAAAAACACAGGCCCGTCAGGACAAGACTCCCAATGGGATTCGAGTCGTCAGCTAGAAGCTGTGGAACACTCGATCTCAGCAGCAGTCAAGTAAAGACCGTGTAGAGCATGACAAGCCTCTTAAAGCTACAACTCGTCGGTGGTTCTCAACTTTTCGTCCCAAGGCACAGCCACGCAAAGAAAGTCTTGCGTCGCCTTCAAGTCTCGGTAGCTCAATGAGCCAGAATGGTTCCGATTCCATGGGAAAACCACGTACGCCTATGATACCTAACCCCAATAAAAGCGTGCTCAATCTATTATTTTCATGCTGACATTGGCGTTGGACAGGTCGGCCTGTCAACGTACATCACCGGAGGAGCCTCAGCAATGTTTTCAAGACAGTCAAGGCCAGATACTCCCGTGATAAGCTGGACAGAGATGAGGCGGACTGTCGTGAAGCAGGGAGGCTAGAAGCATTGCCGCCAGCCTTGCCGGTTACCAAAGCGTTCATCACAGCCAAACTAGAGCCTAGACAAGTCTCGCCTCCTCCTCGCCTAGACATCCTGTCTGAATTTTCTTCTGACGATCCGTCGGCAGAGCCTTCTACATTTCGTGCTTGTCTAGAGAAAGCTGTTACTGATATCAACAACAAGTACGGAACGCCGTCTAGCTCGCGTTTGGTGGAGAGCATGACGGACACGGAGACCAAAAGGCTGATGAATGCCACTTCTTTCCCATTTATTACAAGAAATACCTTTCGTCCTCGTTATCAGCTACCCACATTCGTAGATCCTCCAGTCGAGACAGCACAGTCTACGGCAGGAGAACTGCAGCAACTTTCGCCGACAGTATCAGCAGAGTCATTTCCCATAGGCACAACTGCTGCTAATGGAAGCAGTGAAGGCGGCTGCCATTTGCCCACTCTTTTTCTTGATGAAGTCTTGGGCCCAAGTTTCGATATTGAGGAATTCATGACGCCGCAACTAACAGCCGAGCCAGTCGTACTCAATGAAACGGGGGATTGCCTGGGGGAAGATTCAATAGAGCCGGCCTCTTCTAAGAACTCGACACGGACTGTCGTTCGCGAAGTCGACCCAGCCAACAATTTTGAAATCAGGGCAGACTCAAACGCTGAGCAATCTGAACCAGGCACCGTCTCCTCCGAGGACAACCTGTTGTCGTCAGCTCGAACTACAATCACAACTAACATGGGCGATGTGACGTCTGAGCCTACTGAAGAATCGTGCCGCCATAATCGAAGTCGTTCTAACAGCGAACAACCGCGACGCAGTCCTTCTGGTTCCAACTTTGGAAGTTTTGACCATGAGAGTCTGATATCGGAGATCTCCACCAATGAAGTCAGACGTCTCCGTTCCAAAAGCACGCCTGACAATTCAGAGGCCTTTTCTGAGATTATATTAAGCCGCCGCCAGATTTCTCGGAGTAGTGAGATGTCTGCGTCCCACGAAGAAAACGTTCCTTCGGTCTCTGAGCTAGTCAGCAAATTTCGACGCATGGGATCACTGCCTGGTACATTTCCAGCGAACTCGCTTTTGGAGGCCCCAAATCTACACCCAGCATTGAGGAAGGTGTCACACGGAAGACAGTTCGAGACATATCGAAGTCGATTTTCGAACGATTCAGAAGGGGATTCTGGGTTGATGTCCAATGCTGAACCGTCAGACTGCTTGCAGCTGGTTATACCTAAAGCCGGTGTACGGGATCGCAACTTCCTCAGTTCTGAGGAATCGGCAGCTTGAATAAATGGGCTGGGGGTTCATGGCTATGCAACAATAGCGTTACATTGTGGAAGGGTACTGAGTGGTGTCTGCGGCATCTAGGTACAGCAGACTCTTAAGCATATGCCAACTCTGACTTGCAGCAGGCAATCTTTTTTTGGAAGACCAATAATGATGCAGAGTAGTATTTTAGTACATGTAGCTTTCAAAATCAACCCGAGGGCACGGTCATCTCCAACTTCGCGTTTCGCCATGTGTAAAAGATGAATATACGTATCAACGCCACGCAGACAGAAACTAGTGTACAAGGTCATTCACTGAACCCAAAAGCGTAAATGATACAACTGGATATGTGTTTCTTCAGATTTTGGCCAACTTCTCCGGCCTCAACGGCGCTCTTTGCGTAACGAAACAGGATCTCCGGATTTTGTAGTGTCCCAGACAAAATCCCCGCCCTGTCGATGGGTAGAATCCTCGACGCCCACCGGGTCTTCGTTCTCGATATGCGAGGTCCGCCGCAGGTTCGGCTCCGCCTGCTCACGGTTCGAGTAGAAGGCTTGTATTTCCCGGTTTATCTTGGCTCCGACAGGACGCAGTCCACGCAAGTCCTTCTCGGGAAGCATGCGTTCGTTGACTACCTTGTTGAAGGCGGAGAACATGAGTCGTGCGAGGGCAATCACTTCTCGCCTATCGTTGTACAAGACGCCGTCGTCCTTGTCACTGGCTGGCGTGGGGGTGGCCTTGAAATAGTGATAATGGACCTTCTTGTAGGGTTCCCAGAGAGCAGATAGAGCCGTGGTGATTTGGATGCCGTATTCCCGCTTGGCGCCGTCTTGGTCGCCCTTTTGGACGCGGGCACGGAAATGGTAGTGACTGACGAGAGCGACGCGTAGGTAGAGACGGAGGGTGTGGATGTCCGGGACGTCGAGGCGGTCCAGCATGGAGTTGAGGATCTTGGTCGAGTTGTCCACGGCGTGGGCGTTGATGTTGTCGCGGACGCAAGTCTCCATGGCGATGCGGTAGGGCTTGTCGTGGACGAAGTCGGCGGGGAGGATTTCAAGAATGGATGCGGCGTGGGCGCTGGCCTTGGCTACCTTGAGCATGCCGAACATGCGGAGCCAGTTGTCGTTATCGGGGACGATGCCGTAGTGGCGGACCATGAGATTCCAGTATTTGATACCGACGGTTGTGAGCTTCGAGGACGCGAGTGTGGTCAGGAGCAGAGCGAGGGTGTTGCGGCTGGGGATGGCGTAGACGGCCTTTGACGAGGCGACGAGCTTGGAGGTGCCAGTGACGGCGATGTTCTGCATGTCGGGGTCTTCAAAGGGGTCTGAGCCAAGAGACTTGGTCAGATTGGGAATGTTCATGGTCTGCTGCAAGAGATCCAGGACGTGCCGCTTGTCCTCGCGTTTCGGCGCAAGCAAAAGTACACGGCCCATGGAACAGACTAGCTCTTCGTCGACGGTGAGTCGGCCCTGCCTCCACTTGTCCATGGCCTCCATCCAGAGGCCGTTTGCTCGATCGACGACCTTTTGCAAATTGGCAGACTGCTGCTCATAAGGTAGCTCCTTGATATCTTTCAGGGCACTATGGCGCAGGGCATTCAAGATGGTCGTGTATGTGTAAGCCGTTGGTGCTCGTGTAGAGTCGTTTACGGTGTTGGCAATGAGGAACATCGAATCCAAGTCCC
This sequence comes from Metarhizium rileyi, assembly GCA_031753515.1. Classification (NCBI taxonomy): domain Eukaryota; kingdom Fungi; phylum Ascomycota; class Sordariomycetes; order Hypocreales; family Clavicipitaceae; genus Metarhizium; species Metarhizium rileyi. The sequence continues at coordinate 2,529,749 of JAUKVO010000003.1, read as the reverse complement.
CTGCTCTGGCGCACACGTTCAATACGGCATTGAGGTGGATCGAGTTCGGCTGGATTCGCTTGTCTGCCATGAGCATGTGGTAGTGCTTCACGGCTTCGGCGACAGCGGCTTTAGGATGCTGCGACCTGGCACAGCCTCGGAAGATTACGGTGAAGGTCTGAACATTCGGCAGCTGGCCGCGTTTCTTCATCTGCACACGGGCACAGCGGTCAGTGACGGCGTATCTGGAGGGAGGGGGGGGGAGGTTGTTGTTGTTGGGCGGAGAAGCCTACTTCATTAAAGAGTTTGATTGCTTTCTTTAACTGCTGCTTCTCGAGCAGATACCCGATAAGGTGGTTCCAAGTGACTACCACTTGGCGATCCTTACTGGCATTCTGTGCCAAGAGTAGTGCCTCGTCGAACCGATCCTTTGCGAGCGTCTGGTCGACGTGCTGCGCAATCTTCCACGGGTCATCCATATAGTTCAGGTGCTTCTTGACGGCCCACTGCAGCTTCTCCCGCTGCTTCTTTTCCATGGCCAGATGCTCGCCATCCGGCGTTCGCAGGGTTCTCGGCGCATCAATAGGCGCGGTCGGCGCAGGTGAGGCCGTCGTGAAGGCTCTGCTCCGTGGGCCAAGAGGCGAGGCGATCCTGAGAGCAGAGGTTTCCACGGCGCCTTCAGAAGCAGCCAGCCGAATGGTCCGGAGCAGACATGCTCGGCAGGAAACAAAGCTGCCTGCCATTGTAGACGAGCGAGCCTAATCACAGAAAAGACGTTTGCAAAGACGTTTGCAAACAGTGTGTCCCTGCGGAGGCATCCGATGGCTGCTCGGCTGAGGAACGAAGCCTCAGATGGAGGAGGAAATAAAATAGTCAATGTCAGGCACTTCCTTATCTTATCGGCGAGCAGCAACTTGTGGTCGTCGAGGTATCTAGGTAGGTACGGAGTACCTTGGACCGGGGGCCCCGGGGGGGTGGGGGGGGTTGGCGGACCTAACGCACCCCAAGCAATTCACATACAGGCGCCGGACACATCTACGGAGTACCAAGTACTCCGTACCTAGGTAACATGTACAACCTTCTTGACAGCGACAATTGATTGGCGGTCGCGTCCAAGCTCACGTCCGGCGCAAAACCCATGAAATTCACCCCGTCCGTCAGCTTCCATCCTTTTTTCTCCGTCCCTCGAGCACCTCCAACATTACGGACGTATCTTGGCTGTCCCTTCTCGACTCTAGATTTGGCCGTGCAGTGGCAAATCGTGCGCGTTGGTCACAATGGCATCAACTGCGTCAGACTTTCAGAAACTCATCTCCGAAGGTACTCCAGCTTGCAATCAGCGGCATCTTTGTCCACCTCGCCTCTTGCTAACGACAGCAATACAGCGCGGGAACGGAAGAAGAACTCGGCCCTGGCCGATAGGATCTTCCGTCGCGATCGACGGCAAAGTGCGCCGTCAAAACTCAAGCCCACGCCCGGTGGTTCTCTCGCGAGCCGCGTCGGTGTGAAAAAGGTAGCCACCCGCTCCTGTTGTCCTGTTGGCAAATCTGGGGGTCGACGTCGCCGTTTGCCACAAACCAGCAGTCTTGCTAATGCTCCTCTCTTGAATGATAATAGCAACGTGCTCCTGCTCCCTTTGCTGCTCCTGACACCCGAAGAGCAAGTTTGCCCGCCGGCGACGTCAACGGCGAATGGACGCACGATCTCCACGAGTCTGTCAACGGCAGACAGGCGAAAGGCGGCTCTCTTGGCTCTCGCATCACCGTCCCCGACTGGAAGGACAGCAGTGGCAATACGAAGAGAGCCGCCAACCGCAAGGCTAAGCTTGCCGCTGCTGTGGACAAGATGGACACGGACCAAGTCAACGTCGTCACCTCCTCGACCCGCGCCGTGAGAGGCGGAATGGGTCTTACTATCCGCGGCCTCGCGGGCCCCTACGCTCTCCTCGGTCAGAATTTCGCCCCCGGCACGACTGCAGCAGACATCGAAAGTGCCATGACGCCCGTAGGCGGCCAGATGGTTAGTTGCAAGATCGTCAAGACGAGGCCCTTCCTGATTGCGGAGATGGTGTTTGCTTCCCGAGAAGGCGGCGAGCAGGTCATTGAAACGTTCAACAATAAGACGGTAAGCGCCTGCGGCCTCTTGCGCCATGCTCACACCCAGTCAAGCTAACAAATCCCCGTCCAGGCCGACGGAAGACTCATCAAAATCTACCCCAAAGTAGGCGGATATCAAGCCTCCGGCACAGAGCGGAACAACGAACCACCCGCCAACGCTCCCAGCGGACCCAAGTCGTCAAAGGCCTCAAATCGAGACCAGGTGGTGGACGGATCCATGGGCTTCCCCGACCTAATGGACACGGATGGGAGAAGCAACAATCCTACGGGGAACAGCCGCCTCTATAGTGACAAGATGGTCGGCGGCAACAAAAGGGGCCGAGGGCCTCAGAGAGGCAGAGGACGGTAATCTCTCGAATCCATCGTCGTTGCCATTTATTCTCCCCAACAACGTAAACACCAGGCGTGTGGGCGGTTCATTATTCGGAGTTTATAGGCGTTTGGAAGAATCTCAATACCATCGGGCTGCCGCAGCACCATTTTCCATTATAGGTTTTTTGTACAGTACTTTATGATGGTAGTCTGATAGCAAGTTCACAGGGGGGGGGGGGAGTAATTCAACACATATCAATCGTTAGACATATATCATGGTCAGAAGCACCTTTCTTTGCCTTTTCTCGCGTAAACTAGGACTATGCCCCCTTGGCAACCCGCAACATCCGCCTCGTCATACAAAAACAATCGCACCGCCTCGGCCGCGCGCCGAGTCATGTAGAAATTAATATAAAGAAAGCGGGTGAATTCGGAAGCAGGGACAACTCTCAAGAACTGAACCCCAGACCACCAAGTACTTTTCTGGTATGCAAACGTCCTACGACGCTCGAACCCACTCGTCTCGTCCTTGTACAAAAGTAGAAAGGCAGTAGAGAAAAGAATAAGACGCGGAGTCATACGTGACACAACAGAAGAAGTGAGAAACACACAAAAGTCGTATCTACAAAGAATCCTCGTTTCGTTTTCTCTGATTTCATCCCCCCTCCCCCATGCTACTGCGTGCAAAACAACAAAAAAAAAAAACAAAGTGTCCCTCCCATCCATCCTGAACCGCCGTCCATGTACCCTGCGTCTAACTCATTCTCATGCCACGCGAGCCACATTCACGCCGGCTTAAGCTCTTTTCCCGCGTCAAACAGCCCAAAAAGTAGACAGAAAAGGAAAAAAATATATATATAAGGGCGCCCATGCCGGCTCGAGCCAAGTCCCGGTAGCAACACAAGCCGTGATGGATTCAAGCTGTGGGAATAATTTATATGTATGTCGGGTACGTATGGACTGCAGTCACATTTTGTGTCCGCCGGGCAATCTTCCGCTGAGCAACATCATTTCCAGATGTTGGTCTGCCATGTCCTGGAAAACGTGAGTCTTGGGGCCCGCAAATTATGATCGAGGCATGCACTCCAACCACTCTTCCCGGCAGTTCTTGCGCCTGTGATGTCACATCGCTAATATTGTTTCCATGTCAACTCGAATAATCGTTGTAGATGCCTTGGTATTCGGAACGTCCGCGAGTACAATAGCAAAGGTGGGCTTCTAGGCAAATGTATTTCACAATGGCCCGGGGCTGCTGATATCCGGTTGAACGGCAAGTTGTGGAACGGCGCAGTAGCTCCCCTTCAGATAAGTCCCAGTGACGTGTTGCTGAATGCCAAAAGTCAGTAGAGGAGCCCTCAATGCCACGGATTCTGATTTCCCATGAACCCCTCTTCCAAGGTGCGTTCTTCAAGATTGCGAATGAAGTCCCGGTTCCCTCTGCCGCTTTGCTGAGCTCTGCTTCCTCGTCGACCAGCACGCCCAACGGTATTGTCCATCCCAACCATACCTTCACCAGGGGGAGGATAATAAGCCGGGCTCGGTTGCAAGCGTATAGGCTGGCTCGGGTCGAGATGGCTTGCAACTCGCTGAATTGCAGCCGGGATACCGCTCTGCTGTTGTTCCATGGTTGAAGCCCTCTGCCTGTTCGTTCTCATTCCACCCTGTTGATACATATTCGGTTGAGCAACATTGCCATACTGCGCAGAAGGCATTGGCTGCGGAGGCTGGCCCATGACCATTGGGCCATACCCGCCTGCTTGCGGACCGTAGGGCGGTGCCATATTGCCGTGATTGCCAGCAGGCGAATAAACGGCGTTGGCGGTGTACATGGGAGGCTGAACATGCCCCGGCTGCTGAGGGTACTGGCCGGCAGCAGCCATATTGGCATACGCTCCCTGAGCGGCTGAATGTGCAGCAGAATTAGCTTGAGCTTGTGCCGCTTGAGCACGTTGCTTGCTCAAGGCCTCGGCTTGTTGCTGCTGTTGCGTTCCTGGTGCGGGGGATCGATTCAAGGAGCTGGCTTTGAGGTTCATGGGAGGAACAAAAGGACCAGTGTACTTTTGTTGCGTGATAAAAGGATGCAGCTTGGCTTGTTGAGGGGACCACCTCTCGAGAGGATTAATAGTCAGTAGTCCTCGAACGAAGTCGATAAAGGCTATTCGGTTGTTCATTTCTAAAAACAGACAGAAAGTCAACAATATTAGCGTTTGTTCCAGAGGCGACGGCTATGCCAGAAGAAAAACAAACCTCGATCGATTTCGCTCTGCTTCATGTTTTTGCGTGGCATGGGATACGATTTAATAATATCGGGTAGCGTGCTCTGCTGAAAGTATTTCTTGCTAGGCTGTTCCTTCGTGCTGTGTTCACGTGCATACTGTTCCATGCTCTTCAAATGATACGTCCGTCTGCCGAATTCGTCCTGGCGTTTCTCGAAAAACTCGCCTGCCTGCTTGCCCATTTCGATCATCCAATTCTGGGGGTTGCCGAGCATCTCAACTATTCGCGAGACTTGATTGTACTCTGATGAGCCGGGGAAGAGCGGTAAACCCAGGAAGAGCTCCACGACAATGCATCCCAGGGACCACATGTCAATGGCCGAGGAGTATGGCAGGCCAAGGAGAACTTCGGGTGACCGGTAAAACCTGGACTGAATATAGGTGTACACTGTTTGCCGTTCGTCGCAGGCGGATCCGAAATCAATAATCTTGATAATAGGGCTTTCCAAGTTTTTGAGCAGAATGTTTTCAGGCTTCAAATCGCAGTGTATCAGACGAGCTTTGTTCAACAAGGCGAGGCCGTTGAGAAGTTGTTGCGCAAACACCCGAACAAGGGTGGTACTGAGTCCTCGAAATTGATTTTGCTTGATTAGCTCGTACAGGTTGACACTCAATAACTCGAATACCAAACATAGATGCTGTCGATGAATAAAAGTATCCTTGAGCCGTAGTAAATGATGGTCGTCGTTTTTGTCGAGTTTCGTGTTCAGCTATACGAGACATGTCAACAGTGGAGGCCAGCATGGACCCCAAAAAGACCGAAGACTAACCAAGTCGAGCACTGAGACTTCCATCATGCTCTGATTGAAATAAGCGGTGCGATTCTTGATGACCTTGACGGCAACAACTTCTTGCGTTTTCAAGTTTTGACACTTGACGACCTGGCCAAAGGTTCCCTGGCCAAGAACATCCAAGATGAGGTAGCGATTCCTATCGTGAGGTGAGCAAGATTGGACGTGTAAATGCCGAGTCGGCGTTGCAATGAAATGTTATCCACGGCTCGTGAGAGCGAGGGTTCCTTACTTGTGGCCTGCTTCTTCGGATCCCAGGATATCATTGACGTAGAGGATATAATCACTATCTTCATTGTCATAGCCATCATTCTTCACTCCCTTGCTTGGTTTGGTCAGGACTCGGCGAGGGTTTCGAGAGGTCTCATATTTGAAGCCAGGATTGCAAATGCGGTATGTCGCCGGTAGGTGAGATGTGAGGGCTTGAAGAGGCTAATACAAACAAGTCGGTCGGCAAAGTCAGCGTCCATGTCACGATTGCGTGTAGCGAGCAAAAAATAAAAAATAAAATAAAAATAAAAAGAAACGATCAAGTATGATTGACCAATGTAGCGGTAGGGTCGACAGCACTTACACTGATGAAGCCTCCCTCGGGGTTTGCCCGTCTGAAAGCTGGTTGCCGGTTGATCTTGGGTCGTAATTCGGTCAGAGCTCGTACCTTGCGAAACTCGGGGACGGGCTTTTGCACCACAGGGTTCGGTCGTGCGGGAGATTTGGGACCATTGGGATAGGCTGCGTCCAGATGAGCCACAGCAGAGGAAGGGTAGCCGTCTTGGGATGAGGCAAAAGGTGTGATGGGAGGCAGCTGTTGACCGAGCTGACGTCCGGCGTAATAGGGACTCTGAGGATACTCCTGCTGAGCGGTCGGGGATTGTGTCTGAGAGGGCGGGTTCGCAAATTGGCTCGACTTGGGTGCGTAGGGCGAAGTCGGGGACAGCGTGTCCATGGGCGAGTATCGTTGAGCGGCAGAGGAAGGTTGTTGTTGCTCGTGAGGCGACTGTATGTTGGTGGAGCGAGCACTGGCACTGGAGGGGTGCGACTGATGGTGCGGTCTCATGGGATATTTGATGCCGGCGTGGGCGTCGTGGGCGTCGTGCATGGCGATGTCTCCGTTGCCGTCGCGAGGAGAAGGGCCGGTAGTCATGGCAGAGGAGTTGGGTGGATTGGGATTGGGATGGGGATGGGGATGGGGATGGGGATGGGGCGCCGGGAGGTTGATGGGATGGCCAAAGGCGTGGACGTGAGGAAGAGCGGCGCGATGATACTGGCCATGGTCAGGACCATAGGGAGCGGCGGCAATAGATGAAGGCTGGGCTGCGTATTCCCTTGGCATTTGTCCCCCGCCGTTGTGTCGTCGCGAGGCGGCGGCAGAGTCGGGATATTGCTGCCACGACGGATCCATGGTGGGGAGGAGATGGAACTGGAACCTTGAAGTTGGAAAGGACAGCAGAACGGCGGCGAGGACCTGGAGACGAGAAAGCGCCAGCGGACCGCAGACTAGATCTGAGACCAGAGACCTGAGACCAGAGACCTGAGACCAGACAGACCAAAGGACGACGACGACGAACGACGACAGCAGCAGTGGCAGCAGCAGCGGTGAGGTGGGCGCAGGGCCGCCGTTCAAGCCGACGGACGTCGACGAGGAGGAGCCAAGGTGCAAGGGCGGCGACGGAAAGGCGCTAGATGCGAGAAGAATGGACGGCGTCGCTGCGAGCTGGCAAAGCTCCCGAGCTCCAAGAGGCACAGCCAGATCGGACGGATGATGATGGTGGTGCGGAGGAGCGTCGCCTCGGTGCTGCGTCAATGTCTGGTGGTTTCAATCTCAATGTTCAATGTTGGTCGCCGGGGTGGATCTTTGGCATTGATGACTTGTCGCGCCTGGCTCAGGGCTGCAAGTATGATTGAACCCGCCTACGCTGCAGGTCTGGTGGGAGAGACCCTACCAGGCGAACATGAACATGAATTCTCAGTGCTGGGCGGAGCTCGAGCAAACCGCCACATGTGTGCACCGCCAACCAACCAACCAACCAACCAACCAACCAACCAGAGCCGAGGGCTGACTGACTGACTGACTGACTGACTGGACAGGACTGGAACGACCAAGCCGACTGGACTCAGCACTGCTTTGCTATGCGGCTAGACCGATCAGCCAGTTAACCGAGTGGACAAATAATGAATGAATGAGTCTATGGATGAATCTGTGGATGACTGAATGGTCTGCTGTCTGGTGTCCGTGAAATCGGGTCGGGTCGGGTTGTTGCAGGTGCGTTCAAACGATGTGCTGATATCAGCCAAGCCGCTGTGCTCAAAAACGGCCATGTGGGCTCAGGTCCCCGTGGGCTAGCAACTGACTGGGGCGCTCAACATTGAAGTCTGGTAACTAACTTCCCAGCCGTTGACCTTTGAAAGCAATGACTAGAGAGAGTGGAGTGAACCCTCTGTTGTTCATGTTGATGGCTCTACTCCGTACAATTGACCACCTCGCACCAAGTCATCAACTCATGGCAGGCCATGCGGCCCAGGAGATTAGATCATCGCTGCACCGCAACCCAAGTCAATCATCAATCAATCGCTTAGTTACAGGTTACTCCGTACTCTGTACGGTACCGGTACCTAGGTACTTCGGTTACCTAACCATCGCCACGGACGAGGCCTGGTGAAACAACAAATGGCACAACTGCTACTCATTTACTAACCCCTTTATTTTCTTCAAGTATATGGCAGGCAGGCAACATGAACCAAGAAGTCACGTTCGACATACTGTCCCCGGAACCTACTATACAACAAAACAATCAGTAGCAACGTCGTTTAGACATCAACCTCGACCAACATGTCCATCCATCCTCATGTAAAGAAGCAACCAAGACATCGAGAGCCGTCTCCAAGCTGCCTGCACCAAGTTTGCCCTTGACATCTTGAAGCGCCGAACTGTGCGCTTGGAGGGCATGCCTCGCATCATCGCATCATCACACCATCGACCACGGCACACAAGTACAATCTGCAACCTTGACATGGATCCATGGCCAGGTTTCTCCATCGACCGACTTCATCGCCCCAACCAAGGCGTTGATCCGACTGTCGATTGGGCCCTGTCAGTCCAGACTTGATGGAAAGTCTCGACAGCATTTCGTTTTTCGCCGCACACAAAACTAGATTGTCACAGAGATGCAGTCACGTCTACCGTATCCTTGTTGCAAAAGGGCTGCGACTGCAAATGGCTAGGTGACATCCATGCCAACCAAGAAACACTCAGGCTGCAAGCACATGTTAAGTTGGGCATTGAACTGTATGTATATCGACCACTACTACCTTGGTAACTGCTGAAGTAGGTAAAATATGTCGCACGGTGTGAAGCAGCTCCAGCGCGTGTTTGTGACGAAATGTCGTGCTACATTGTTCCAGGCTACCTTCCGCTGTTATCGTGATATAGAGCCTTACTCATGAGTCAGTCACGTCTCTGCTGTCCACCCTGCTCTGCCTTGAGACCCAGTGCAAATCCAAAATGCGGAACTTGATGCAGTTGTTAAAGACGTATGAATCCCAGTACGTTTCCAGTCGTACAATCTCAAGTCTAGCTTACCACCCAGCCAACTATCTCATCGTGTTTCCATGGACTGTCAACCTGCGTCGATGACAGTCGACGTCAAAAGACATTGGAACATTGCTCCTAGACAATGTGGCTTGCCAGCCAGTCAGCCACTTATCCATCTGGCATATGTCGACAAAAGAGCCCAGCAAGATGCAACTCCAGGTAGAATTATTTTTTCTTCATGAGGAAAATGAACCGGCACAATAAAGTAGGAAAAAGAGAATCAGACCAGAAGCGCGCCAGATTAGACAATACTTGTTGCGCTTCCACGCAAGAAATAACGAAATGGTATCTCGAAAACGGCAAAACGTTTGTTTGCCCCATTGGCGAATAGGAAGAGGAAGCATGGCGTTATTCGTTAGTCGTAAGGTGAGCATGGCGCGTTGGGTAACTTTTTTTGCAACAATTTCAGCAAAACAACAAATATAACTTATGGGAATCACACAAAGACAGCTGGATAATTGCCAGCCCCGCCTACTCAAAAGCGAGAGACGGAGACGGGAACAAAAGGAGAAACATGATCATCGTGGAAGAAATAGGAGAAGATATGAACAAACAAAACATGATGAAGCATATCGCTTGAGAAGAGATAAGGGTATGGGACAAGTACGTAGAGATCTCAAAAAAGACAAAAAAGAACATGCTTTTTCAAGTGTCCATTCCACCTAGGACAGTGCACTCTTGTTCCAGAACCATGGCATCCAAACACACGAGGCCTGATGTCAACACTGTACCTTTTTGTTCAAGACTGATAACCGCCAAATCCATTGTTGAAGTTTTGCCCAGGCCCAGGTTGATTCCATTGGCCATTGGGACCCTGTTGGCCTCGACCATACCCTCCCGCACTCTGAGGGCCGCCGTATCCCATGGGAGAGCCGCCATACCCTGCAGGTGAGCCCCCCTGAGGCCCTGCAAAGTTGCCTGGTTGTCCGCCATATTGAGCTAGCCCGACACATGATTAGCTGGTGGCCATGTACACAGGCATAACATGCAAAAGCAGTACTCACCACCATACTGAGGATAGTACGTCGGCGTCCCGGGAAAGCCCGGCGCCTGGGCACTCTGCGGGCTGTAAGGCTGCTGGCCCAGGTCAAAGTTCCCCTGAGCGTTGGGTGTCTTGTCTTTTCCCCACTACGTCATGTTCGTCAGTATCTGATTGTCACGCAGAAGAATCGAGGCGAACGGGGCAACTTACGCTGCATTTGAGGGGTCGACCGTTGACATTGTATCCATTCATTTGGCAAATTGCCATTGCGGCGTTGTCATGAGAATCCATTTTGATAAAAGCAAAACCCCGGTCGGCTTGGAAACGCGATTCGACGACGAACCCGAAATTCTGGAAAAGGGGAACCACGTCGTTGGGGGTGGTGTAGGGTGTCAGATTGCCCACATAACAAGTAGTTTGCCAGTTCGGAGTCTGGCTCAAGACCACATCGTAGCTTCCCACGCCATGGGCCGGAAATTGATGGTGACCAAACGGAGTGGTGGGAGTCAGGCCCATAGCCTGCATCGCCTGCTGCTGTGCAATTGAAGGCTGACCTTTTTGGTTGGCCCAGTTGCATCGAATGGCCCGCGAGCCCAACCACTCGCCATCCATAGAGCTCAATGCCTTTTCGGCATCTGATCTGTCCCGAAAAGCCACGAAACCATATCCTCGGGTTCGGCCTGTCTTCATATCCCACATGACACGGGCCTCAGAAACGGTACCGAATGCGGAAAATGCTTGGAGAAGAATGTCATCGTTAACCTCGTTGGAGAGGTCGCCGACGAAGATGTGGAAGTGACTTGATGTGTCCTCTTTACTCGATGTGTTGGACTGGTAGGCCCAGTTGACTCGAATCTCCTGCATTGGAGTGTTAGCAGTGGGGAAAGGTCTAAAGCTTTAATCCGCGATGAGAGCTTGGTAATACCGATTGATGGACTCTACGTCCGTTCAGGGTTGACATGGCACGCTCCGCAGCACCAGGATCGTCATATTCAACGAACCCGTAGTTGAATCCTTTAGCCTACAAAACCATGGCTGTTAGATCCGCGTGCTCGTAAAAAGGAAAAGACAAAAAAAGGTATAGAATTCAGGCGGGTGGTCAGAAATGGAGCATGTTTGTTGGTAAGGCTCTGGCATACATTCTTGTCGGGTATAATCTTGACATTCTGAACATGGCCCGTAGTCTCGAAGATTTGTCGAAGGACATCCTCGGTCACACGCTGGTCCAGGCCTCCAACGTACAGCGCCCGCTTGTTAGGCTCAGGAGCTGCTCTTCGGAAGCTGCCTGAGCCCCCGGGTGACATCATGATGCCATTATCTCCACCGGAGAGAGGAGATGTAATGGCGGTCGGGATAGGGTTCGTGTTCTGCGGGATGTGCAACGGAGGTGGTGGCAAATGACTTGGGTTCCCTTGACCATTCTGGCCAGAGTTGCTTGGAACAGCCTGTGCCTGGGAGGGCAACTGGTTGGAGATAGGAGCTCCAGCAGGGTCGGCCATTGTGTCCAAGGTACCAAGATGCTCAAGTGAAAATAAGAATAAGAAAATATATCCTGCAACTGTAGATTCGGCGCAAGCAATTTTAGAACAAGGGTTGTTTCGCTGTCGTGTCCCCTCGGCGATGCCCAAGCAAAAGTCAAAAGCAGAAAAAAAGAAACGACAGGACGACGACAGATGACAGAGAGCTTTCTCAGACGGGCGAGATGCTATGCGTGAAATAGCCACAGGTTTCGCAAAGGGTAGATGGTAGACGGAATTGTCGATTTGATCCGTGGCAACAGAAACGCAGTCGTTACATCAAAAGGAGTTCCCAATGCAACGAGCACGGTAAGAAACCAGGCTGGAGGAGCTCACGAGGGTCGTAGCAAAATTGCTGGGAGACGAAACTCGGGAAAATATGACGATGGAGGAAAAGTTACCGAAGCTCAACGCCTGCAAAGGAATTAGAAAGGAAAATAAGGGACAGCAGATTTGCCAGGTCCCGAGATAGCCAACACAGACGCTCCCGTTTGATGCTGGATAAAAAGCTGCCTTTTTTTTCTGGCGCGCTCCTCCGACGAGTAAATAAGAAAGGTGCAGAACGGGGGGGAGTGTGGAGGTGAGTTAGGGGACCCAAGGCGGTTAGTGGCAGTCGCTCAGATCAGACGGGGGGAAACTGGCTGGCTGGCTCAAGTGCGTGCCTGTTGTATTGGCAGGCAGTCAAGTGGGACCCGCCAACTGGATTTGGACACCTGGTTGGGAGTGGCCGGCAGGTGATTGGATGATTCGAGTGGCCAAGTGGGCTCTCTCATAGTCAACTCCAAACATATCATTAGACTACCAAGATGATATATGCGAGTACGATTTTCATTCCAGATACTCCGATTGCTGAAAAATCCAGATAATCGGAAGCCAAAGCATGCGGATTTAGGGACCTGGAAAGAAAATAAACCCTTTCACTTTTCACAATAGTGTTCTATTCCCAGCCCGTCCCACCCTTCCTGACTATGCCAAAAAAAAAAAAAAAAAAAAAAAAAAAAAAAAAGGTAGAGCCTCCCGCACGCCCATAACTCTACATCGACTACATGTCCGTTTTCGCTGTGTGTATATGGGAGGTATATATGTAGCTGGTGAGTTGAGATCCGTCTATCAAATGGTTTAATATTTCCCCCCTTCTTGGTTGTCCCTCCTTGCTTGCTTGGAGTTTTGCTTCCTGCTCTTCTGCTCGCTAGTTTCCTCAAGCGTGAGAAACTCTCTCAAAGGGCGAGCAATAGAATTTTGTCCAAAATTAATATATGGCGCTATCCTGTCGAACAATTCACCACACCTAGAGTCGGTCACGCTCCTCCCGAAAACATCGACCTCCTCTAGGACAAATATGTGCATGGGCTATACCACACCGATTTCATTCTAAAAGGTTACATTGAGGTGTACACAGGTAGCTTCTCGTCATCAGACAAGTTCTCATACAGGCTGAGAATCATAGAACGAGGGTACAGGCCCGTTAAAGGAGGAAGATAACATACTATTCTATGTCGCCGGGTCCTACTCCTTGTACGTCGTGCTGTATGTCTGTCTTGTTTAGAATACCTAGATAAAGAGAACCTGCAAGCAATACGGTCTGGTGTTGGGGGCCAACGACAGCAACAGCAACAGCAACAGCAAATGGAAAATATCAGCTCATATTAACATACGCTCGGTAGACTGATGACGTTCAAAAAAGACATGGACAGACATGGACAGACATGCATCATTGATGCATAAAAATGTCCATTTACAGCGTAGTTTCGCTAAAGGCCCGGCCACGCTTCAGTTGAGTTTTCGGATTAGACCCGGGTATTGACTTAAGTTTCTAGTGCCTCAGTTACCTACTAGGTACCTAGGTACTAGGTAGATACGTAAGGTACCTGAGGAGGCACCTCTTGAAGGTGGGTGACCTTGGTGCCTGGGCCCAAGCTCTTTTTCCGCCGGCACGAGCAGATACTATTATTCCCCAGGGGCGATTCAATTGCAAACCCCAAGAAAAGCGCCAGCCGCTACCCCTTCTCTGTACTCCGTAGGTCAGTGGGTAGGTACCAGGTACCTCGGTAGGTAGGTAGGTACATGAGGACTACGTGCTTGAATGCGTACCTGGCTGGCTGGACATCTCGAGCATGGAGCTGCTTTCGTTGCTTTGTCTCGTGCCTCATGAGCATATCCATCTAATCCATGACGATTGAGTCAGTTGCTGCCCTTGCTTGCATTTCTCTCTCGCTCTGTTGCACCACCGCTAGGTATTTACGACGTTATTACTCCGTAGGTTTACCTTGGTCGAAGCTTGAACTCAAATTCGGCGAACCCCGCCCCGCCACATGCACGCTCCACGCTCCACGCTCCGCGCTCCTGGCCGCACATCCCTTTGGCGCGCGCGCAGAGCTACCGGACAGCCTTGAAACCTTGAATTGTGGCTGAATCGCCTGTCAGCTTGGCCATCTCTTCACTAGCGACTAGTGATAGTTACTCTGCCCCGGCTGCGGCCGGCCCGCCATCTCAGACCTTCAGACTCTTCTTACTTCTTCGGCACCACCACTTCACTCCCAGGCTCTCGCTCCTAATTCTTCTAGTATTGCCAACTCGTTCACTCACTGGTACTCATTGTCCGTATATGTTCATACAGCGACCGCACGCGCACGAATACGACGACAAGCTCGCAGTGAAACTCCCGCGTCGCATCAGCCTCGTCACACGGTTTGGTTACTCAACCACCCATCACATCGCAATGACTACGCCCAAGGCAAAAGACCCCTTGGACGCCCTTCAACTGCTCGTCAATGATGTGGTGAGTGTTCTTTTCCTATCCTTCTTCTGTCCAGGTCGCAATGTCCACCTACTCTCATGGCGTGCCATTGCGCATCTTGGACGGCTCAAAACATGGTGAACCATGCTAAATTGCTGGTAGCTTGTGCAAACCGGGAAGGCCCTCCGTGCTTCGCGACGAGATAGCCAAGGCAACCTCCCTCCTTTCCAGGGAGCTCTGCAGCCCAAGCTGCCAGACACTATCAGAGCCTTTCACTCTGCCCTGGACGATCTCGAACATGATATTGTAAGCATGAGCAAAACGTTGCCCCCAGTCCTGCTCAAGTCCGCCCCTACCCACCTAGGTCCGCCACTAACTGCGTTATCACCAGATTCGTGCCAAATCAGTGCTCCTCCGCGATCTTAACCGGTTAAAGGCTCAGAATCATTCTTCCGATGAATCACGGTCGCTCCCCCCGCCACAACAGGTGGAATCACAATCAAAGTCTCCCATGGCGATCGAGATAGACTCGTCGCCACAAGCAGTCCTCAAAGAAGAACCAATCGACAGTGATCTTCCCGGCAGCAAGCTTGGTGGCGCCCCTATTCCCGACATGGGCATGGGCCTAGGCTTAGGCCTGGGCATGGCAGACGCAACTCACCCTGCTGTCCCTGTCAAGGATGAGAACGTGTCCCAACAAGCCTCAAACGGTGTCCACGCGGGCATCCCCGGGGCAATCAAATCAGAAAGCAAGGAATCGAAACCCGAGGCTCCGGTTGCAACGATGGATCTACTGGACGGGAACCAAGCAAACATGGGCGGGAGTGATGGTGCCGCCCTGGACTTGACAAATTCAGACTTGAACTTCACCGACATGGAGTTCACCCTGGCGCCGACGAATAATAGTCAGAACCAGCCTGGCCACGAGGGAAATTCAACCGCAAGCAACCACGAGCCGTCATTCGACCTCGCTTCCTTTGATACTACAGACGGCGCAACCGGCACTCTGTCCTCCTTGGAAAACATGCTCCCGACCAACAATGCCACGATGCAGTCGGCCCCCGCTACAACGAATGCCTCAGAAGCACGACCAGCAGACAGCCAACCCAACGCAGAGAGACAAAAGAAGGCGTCCGTAGCAGACCAGTCACTGGCAGACGTGTTCACGGGCGATGGACAGGCCGATGGTATGGACTTCGACTTCAGCCTTGGAGACGGAATGGGCGGCGATACCTTTGACGATCTCATGAATGACCGGGACAACACATTCGACACCATGGAGCACGGTGACTTTGACGCCAACTTCTTCGGTCTCGATAAGATTGACGACTCTTAGTAGGTATCCTGAAGGATGGGGTGCAAAAACGACGGGCAGGCTGGTTGTGTGTTTTTTCTTCTTCCGCGAAACGAGACCGGCCACGGGATGGAGTGGCCAAGAGAGAATTCGTCCTTCTCTTTCTGCAGAAGACGGCGTCGACGGGAAGTGGTACGGAAACTGGTATAGCATGGGACGTGGGGTTAAGAGAAAGCTTGTTGCAGCTCTGGCGGTATGGATGTAACGATCTACATGTACGAACTATTGGGCCCCGGCGTACGCGAGAAATGCATAGCTCGTGAATTGGGAAATTGGGAACTTGGAAACACGCATTTGGGTCGGCATGTTTCGGTGTTTGTTATTTCAGCAAGTACTGTCATCAATACAGAGTATATACCCCTTGTTTGTTTAAGATACCCATGTCTTGTCTCGACACACGACAGGTTACATACATAGGCTGTCAAATGTGTCCCTTTCTTCCCCCCCGAGCCATCGCCGCACCTGTATCCTACGGCTCCTGCATGAAGGTAACATCTTCATAGCATACACTTGGACCTGAGTTTCTCCAGTCCGACCACTCTTGATCCAATGCACCCCACGTATCGTCATAATCGACGGTCTTATCACGGATATAATACGACCGTGGACGATCCAGTGAGCCCAGTCGGTCATTCTTCTCTATGTAGCCTATCAGACACGTGAGAAAGTCGTCGCCCTCCTCACCGAGATCACCGCGCGGCCCAGCGGTCATGCTGACTCCGAATTCAGAGAGAAACAAGGACCCCGTGCTGCCCACCCAGGGAGTCTAGGTGACGTGCGCGCGCAGCTCGTTGCGGAGACATGCCAACGGTGCCGTGGGCGAAAGATGCTCCATCGAGCCATGGCTTTGAGGTCGCCGAGCCATTTATGCATGTCAAAGTATCGATTCGTCGCGGCCATGTAGTATTTTTTAGGGGCGTTTGCATCACCCATTGCTATCGAACAAGTCGCAGCACCAGCTTGCTTTACTGACGTGGTTGTCGAGGATTGTCATGACGCCACGATCCCAGAGTGCAGTTTGGACTTCATCAAAAAGGTCGAGGACGCTGGCACTGAATGTATTCCTCTCGACAGCGATCGTTCATAAGCGCATGATGTCAGCTTCCACAACACCGCCGGGCGTTGCAGCAGCGCGAAATGGGTATGGGAGTTTGCTGGTCAGGTCAAACGCCATGTCGTTGGAATTGGTCTCGATGGGCTTCTAGTTCAGGCCCTCCGGTAGTTATGTTAGCCTTCGTATGGCCGGCCCCGTTGATACATCGCAATTTGATACGCTTCCCGGCCGAGTCAGGGATCCAACGCCTTGAATGACTGAGCGGCACATTGGGTTTGTTATCGCAGCAGGAAGAACTCCATCAACTGCAGCCGCGGATAGGGCGAGATGGCCGTGGATGCGGGCCAGTAGTTGCACCGCCAGGGTGTTTTTCGTTGTTCGATTTGCGAATTGATGACCGCGAAGTCCGCGAAGTCACGGATAGGGTTCTCGTTTGGCAAGTTTCCTTGTCAAGACCGTGTTCGTTGAATAGACTTGCTTGGGACCGATGGTCTCTCAACAAGTGATGGGCAGAAGGCACGCCGGAATTGAAGGGGCCTGTTCAAACTGGATCAATACAGTGGGATCAGGAAAACAACCCAATCATCCCAGCAATCGCAATTGGCCAGGCTGATGGTGCATTGCATCAAGCCAGGGTTCTTAGTTGCAGGCATTCGTCCCTCATTTAGTCCCGGGACGGGACATGTGAACATTTTGGGCAACGAGCAACGTTGGGAGATGATGCCCTGGACCCTTGCAGGGTGGGAAGTCGTAGTGACGTCCGGTCAGGCGTGTCTGGTTGGTTGACTCTCATCCATCAACTAGTCGTCCTGTACTCCGTAGTGGATGGGTGGTAACGTTAAGTCCGGGAGAGTTGTGTGGCTGCGAGATCCTTGTTCGCCTCGATCGCTCCTTGCTGGAGGGAGGAGCAAATGCTGGGTACGTTTACACAGTAACGTTAGATAAGCTTTGGATCTTATCGCCCTACCCCACGCCCAGCATCTCGTTCCTTCCGTGCCATGATCTGTCGGCACCGCGTTCCCCGTCTGCTCAGGTTGGGGAGTTCCAAGTCCAGCTCGGGGCTACCACCTGGAGATCACTAAGTAGTCTGAGCAGAATACAGTTTGAGAGATGATTTATGTCTGTGAAGATCAATTCACTTGCCCGTCCAGTAGAATATACAACAACCGCTCCTTTCATTGTGCAGCCATGCTCTTGGCTAGCAAGGTCAGTTGAAACAAAGGACGCCTGATACCTAGAAATACAAAAACATACCCTCCACCAATAGACTCAAATGCTATTGTGAACATTCAGCTGCTGAAAACAACAACAGAAAATATATTAATAAAGAGCCTTTATGCTCAAACCTGATGTTGCAACGCAAATGTATTTATCAGGGCCGGGCAGACAGAACAGCGGACAGATGGAAAAACCAGCTTCCTTTGAACAAAAAAAATGCGAAATGAAATGCAGTAGCTATCGTAAATCGTCAATGCTTGCCGTTGTAGGGGCAATTGGAAGCCCACCAGCTCCGGGACTCGGGACTCAATATTTTGTAGGGTGGCGTGTTGTTTCACTCAATGTCACAAGGACGAGGTGGCCGCCCTCGCTTCAAGCCCTCGTCGCTTCGCAAGCAGACTTTTGAAGGCTCCGATGAACTGCACCAGGGCCTCCTCGTCATGTGTGCAGAATCTGTGGCTCTTCTCCTCTGTGATGATCTGGAAGCAATGATCCTTGTTCTTCACGGGATCTGTATCCACTATATCGACAACAGCCGAGAGCGGTAGAATCCACTGAGCCGTGTATTCAAGGTGGTCCTTATACAGGATGAGGTTTCTGGGTCGAAGTACTCCCCACATATCCTTCCATTGCCTGACACCTCTCTTGCTTCGTAGCTGCCAAAGCCACCCTTGCCAGACGACTCTATCAGGGTGCTGCTCTCCCTGGGGACCGAAATTGCTTTCAAGAATATTGGATTTGCTTACTTGGCTGCCCGAGCGGTTTGCATTGACTGGACAAACAATTAGCTCCGTGCTCACAAGCGACGAACACAATCGCCGGGGGTACGGCAGTGCCAAGCGGTCCACAGACGCACCTTGAGGTTTTTGTGTCTCATTGTCAGAGAGATCGGAGTGTGACGGCAGTTCATTGCCTGACAAGCCCGAGGAGTCCACAGTGTATGATTTCCGTCTGTTGGCGTCAATTGCAAACCAGGGCTCTGGAGCTCCAAAGGTCTCGGGGGAGCTCGATAACACTAGTTCCGGGTCGTGACCGTCCAATGGGTCGGGCAGGCCTCTGGCTGCCTTGGTCATCAATCCCGCCGGCGACAGAGTCCGTGCTAATGGGCTTGCGAGGAACATTTCCTCTTCTTCCTCCTTTATCCTGGCCTCTCTTCGCATGATTTCAACCCATTCTCGCGCATCTTGCAGTGAGGACGCTTGAAAGTGGTAATTCCGAGCCGGAGAGAAGACACCAAAGACATTGTCGCGCTTGTGTTTAGGATCTTTCAGATAGGCAACGGCCGAAAGGTCTGACAGATACACCTGATGGCGAAGTTTGGTCTCTTTTTCGTTCTTGTATATCGACAGGGTGTTTGGTCGTAGGACGAGATACACAGTCTTCCAGTTCTACAGTTGCTTGTCAATGTAAAGCGCCATGGTTGCAAAGAGAGTATATCGTCAGTTCTTTCTTGGACAAACCTTCGTTTTAGTTCTCTTTTCAACATAACCGCTTTTTATTACACGATCAGACTCAAAGCAACCATTCTGGTTGACACTGATGAGCGATCCGTAGTTTGTTCGATTCAGAGGCAAGGAGGCGCCCGCTGCTTGGCCAAGCTTGTCGAAGCCGGTACCCTTTTGAGGGGTAACATTGATAGCCTGGGTAGCAGCCATGATGAATGCGTCTCAGGATTGCCGTTATACAATCGGCTTAGCTGGGTATCAAGTAAAAGTGTCCAACGAACAGTCGCCGTTCGTCAAGTAGAAAGCGGCAGTGGAACCTAAGGCGGCCCGCGCCGAGCGATGTTTGAACCGAGATAGAGCAAGTATTTCTATTGGGAAGGGCGAGGACGAACGGGCGCGTGCGATTCGTACGTACGCCGAGAGAGGTAGAAAGGAGAATCAAGTTGTAATAGGCGATGTTGCAATGCGGAGTAAAGGCACGAACTGGGGAGACTAACTCGGTCAAGCCTCGATGATGAGGCGCGATTGGCGTAATGTAATGAGTAGTCGGTCCAGATATGGTTGTTATTGCGTTGGCGAGGGAGAGTTTAGTTTGTCCACTAATGCCCACACTGGCTCAACGACATGAAATGGCAGTGTAAGACAACGTTGGGCTGTCACCAAGCTATGGCAGCGGTTGAGACATCCGGGGCGGGCAAGGCAAAAATGAGTTGCAGTGTTTGAGAAAGCTCATGGGCTAACTTATGTCAAGACATAGTCGTAGTCCCGGGCAGCAGATGAATGGAAGTGTCGAGTCGTAGTGAAGTCGTGTCTTTGTCCGATTCGTGACAAGCTGTCGTTGCGCGGACGGAAATGTCAAAAGAGAGGGGAGAAGAAAAGAAGGGGCGATACTGGCTCAGCTCAACACTAGAGGGATAGCTCGAGATGGCAAGACGCTCTTAGATTCGACTTGTCGGGATAGAGAGCTCGAAAATGGAAGAAGGCGCCGGACAGTCGGTTGGACAATGAGATGATGGACGATGAAGTTGCGTGCGTGTGCTGCAGATGACGAGCGCGGTTCGTACGATGATCAAGAGTCAGGAGATTGCGGCAAGATTCGATGCAGGAAAGGACAAAAGGCTTTGGTTGAAAAATAATCAATGAGGAAAGAAAATGAATGGGAGTACTCCGTACTAGTCGACAGACATGGAGAGTTGGAGAATCGCCAGGCTCAAAAAGAGAAACTGGACTGAGTCCGTGGTCCAGTTCTGATTCCAGGAAGTAGTAGTTCCATGTCTGGTCCCGGCTGCGGCTGGTCTAGACGCAGGCAGGGGTCGGTCGATTTGTTGTCTCAGTGGAGGGTGCAACCTCATCTAAATGAAGCCGACTTTAGCATGAATGCCAGCCAGATCAAGCGCTCCGTGCTCCGCACTTGTTGTCAAGTACCTACCTAGGTAGCTAGGTACTCCGTACTCCGTACTTAGGAACCTTGGTGTTCGGCCCTGCCCTACCCACTTCTTCGTTCCAATTGCTGCCAGTCTGCAGCACGTCTGCTGGCATGGAGCAAAAGCAGACTGGAAACCCAGAAACTCAGAGACTCGGAAACTCAGAGACAGAAAGCGGGAAAGCGGGAAAGCGGGTCGATGAACCGGCGCCCGAGATCAATTGATGTCTCGTCTGGTGGGTGCAGTTCCCAGTTCGCAAGCCAGTCAGTCGCTGCCTCCTGCATCCTCATCACTCAAGCTTTGGGGCTGGTTTCAGCCCCTCGCACTGGACGAGCGGTTTGTCGATCAATCAACACAGGCCACACTCGACCCTTCCCATTCAGCACAAGGTTCTTCGTCCAGACATGTAGACACGGTTGTGAATCTTGACGTCATGCTCTCAATGCACCCGTCGAGACTGACAGAGCCTCATTGCGTCCGCCTGGCGCAATCAGCAGCCACCACCAGTCAGCAACATCTCCTCCCGTTCCGCCGTCGGCTGATCGCGACGACCATGACGAAACGGTGCGGCCGCAACTTCTGCTCGCTTTTCACTCTGTTCCTACCTGTACGGAGTACCCAACATCCACAATCGAGCCATGGGCGCTGAGTGCTCATCAGCCACAGTCATCATCATCCTCATTCACGAGGCTGTCATTCCTGGCCCTAGTAGCCACCTCTGTCACCCGCCCCCCTTTGTACCTACATTAGGTTCGCAGACTCAAGCCTTCAAGCCAGAAAGGTGTTCCAGGACTGACTCATTGAAACCCCTCATCGCCCAAGAGATGAAGGGCGTCTCATGGTCATAGTTAGTACCGCCAGCTGGCTGGTACCTTGAAACTGCCTGACTGCTTGGTACCTCTCAAGTGGATACCAGGCACACCTCAGTAACTCCTTCAGTAATAAATAGTATGGAGTATATGAGCTGACGGCTCTGTGAGCTCTGTGACTGGCCATTGCTTACGCCGCCAAAAATTCTCCATTGTAGAAATCTCACCGCAGAACGTCGTTTGACAAGCCTCACCAGATCCCGCATTCTTTAGTTGTTTTCCGTCCCCCCATCACTTAGCAGCAATTCACATATCACATCAATCCAGCTGAGAAGGGAGGGGGTATTGCGGTGGACGAACCGTGCCGGACGGCTGTTGCATCGACCATGTCAAAGCCATGCCAACGTTGTGATAATCCAGATGCTCCCTATGATTTGAGAAACGGTCCAGCGTGTAGGTCAGTCGATTAGTTACTCCATGCCTCACACACACCTGCAAACTCGGTCAAACTACGTAGTAGACGTTAACAGGGTGATAAATATAGCGACTGCTTTGTCAAGTATGTTCAAGACAAGGCAGGTCGGCGTCTGGGAGCCGTCGCCAGAGATACGAGGCCACTAGGAAGACCAGGACCACGAAGATACCTTGGCGGTCTATCGTTCGGGCCTTCTTCCACCGTACTCATGCACATCCTAGATAGCAGTGCCAAGTTCTACTCGTCGAAAACTTCATCGCCTGCTTTTGAGCCATTGGCGGTCCATATCGACACGGACTTGTCTCATTCCGCAGATCAGAAAGATACTCCCGCACAACGACTGCTCGCCAAGTACCGGCAGCGGTTTCCCAACACTTCTTTCGAGTGTGTTCATCTAAGCAAGATCTGCACCGTCAAATCGCTGGACTGGCCGGCACTCGGCATCCCAGATATGGGCGAGCCCGAGGGCCATGTCTCTCGGTTGCAGAAGTTTTTCGACTCGCTGCCTTCCATGACCTCAAAGTCTGATATACTACGCATCTTCATACGTCATCTTCTACTGGACGTGGCTTTGGAGAGGGCTTACTCGGCCCTGCTTTTGGGACACAGCACTTCAGCTCTTGCAGCTCTTGCGTTTGCCGAGGTGGCAAACGGACGAGGCTTTGCCGTTCCTTGGCAAACAAATGACGGACCTTTCACCATCTGCACGTACGATGCCATCGCAGGCGCGCCCGGCGAGAGTAAGGTGTCGCAAGCACATATGCCGATTTATTATCCGCTGAGGGAGGTCTTCAAGAATGAGATCAAGATATATCTTGACCTCGTGCCTTCTGTAAAGGAGCTCATGCCTGGGGACAGTTCAACAGCCAGCAATGTCGTGTCGCACAAGGACTTGAGTATTGCCGAAGTTATGGAACGATACTTCGACTCCGTGGAGGGTCCCAACTCGGGCATCGTGGCTAACGTCGTGCGGACCACAGGCAAACTGGACAGAGCCGCTAGCGGAAACTCTTGTCTCATGTGTGGGATGACCTTGGACAGGCGAGGTGATTCCAGGTGGGCTGGTGAGCTTGGGGATGATGCTGACGCGACTGACTCCGCTTCCCGCCTTGCAAATTTGTGCTATGGATGCAAGAGGTCCATGAATGGGTGACAAAAGACACGGGGAGAATGAAGGGGGAAGTAGACAATTCTGTGGTCACCAAACGATATCCTAGAGAAGTGATTACGGAAACTACCCAAAAGACGTCATCTCAAATAAATGTCTATCGATCTAGACTGCGAAACTCCGCTTAGATGCACCATGTCTGCGTTTTTGACATTCCCGGCCCGTCTCTATCATTTCGGCCAAGATTGCACGATCTATTTTTCCTCTACCAAAGAAACCCCCACTCCGAAATGATGTCCCGAAAGAGTCCCCCCAACAAGGTAATTCTACGTGATGGTAACATGTACACGTATATGCAGCACAAACAAAATCGCCGCCGAACATGAAGAGGCTGATTATGCCTTGGCGACAATCGGCAATAGTCGGCCCTCAAACTTCCTTATCAGCTTGTTAGTCTGTTCGGCCAGCGAAAGCGTCAGGATCGTATGAGGTAAAATTCTAGCCAGATGAGGAAGGAATCCCTTGTAGATGGCCAAGAATCCCTCGGTACGGATGGTCTTCCCTAGGCAGTCGAAAACGCCTTTGTAGAGACTACCATTCTGATTGTACAGGCGAGACATGATTGTATCTACAGAGTGTCAGAATGGGATATTTCTTCTTGGAGCTGTGTACAAGTGCGCATAGCTGCTTACCGGGAGGATGCATAAAGCAACAGACGACAAACCCGCTCGCCGCGCTGCTGGCCAAGTGCAAAGCAGGACCCTCCTCCATCCCGGCATGTCGCATCAATCGTCTCTTGGCGAAGAAATACGTAGGTAGCTGAACGGAGCTGCCAAATCCAGTTCGAATCATTGCTGCGCTGATACCCCGATACAGGCCGCCAACGCCCTCCGCGCGGTAGATCCGGGACAATCCGTCCCAAGCATTGCGATACTGGTGTTGAGTGCCGACCGGCAAGAACGGCGAGTAGCTCTGAAGACGTGTTTTGACGAGGAAGAAGGGGCTGCCGGCAGCTGCACCAATAACGCCAGAAAAAGCGCCGCAAAACATGTTGATTCCGAGGTTCTGCGCATTTTCGTTGTTGAGGAACAGAGCTGCCAAACCCTTGCGCATGGGGTCGTAAAAGCCTAACCGGCAGCCATTCAGGAGAACTTGGTAAATATAAGCTGTTCCTAGACCACGATAAATGCCCCGTAGACCTTCGTTTCGTATGATGACGCCCACCCCGTGAATTGGGCCTCGGTAGTGGTGAGGCTGGTGTCCTTTTTGTTGAAGTTCGCCCTGTAATTGCATGCTGTCGCGACAAGAAAGAGGCAGACCATGTTAGAGCTTTCCATGAAGGCTGAAGCGAGTAGGGAGCCGTCGGAGGGCAGAAGACAAGCGACTGGACAAAAGTTCGACGTACCGGATCTTGACGGTCTCGAACGGATGGGTTGCGGTAACAGCACCGCAAGCCGCCATACCACCAGCGATGAAGGCTCTATGTAGTGCAAGAGGTTAGCGATGATCCGGGTTGCTGAAGTGCTTGAACAACGGGGCGGGGATTGTTGGCGCAAAATCAACATGTAGGAACACACACCCAAGCGTTGTCGACATTGCCTCTGAGGTATCGGCGGACTGTGAGACTGGTGTGCAGTTATCAACGAAGGCCGAAACAGCGCAGAGGTATATCGAGGAATGAAATACGCAAAGACTGAATGGATTCAGTGGCAAAGTCGGTTGCGCTGGTTTCAGAGTTTCTCGTGAATACTCCGAACCGGAGCTCTCAGAAAAGTAATGGTCGAGGTGCTTTGTTTGATAGTGAGACGCAGGTAGATAGGAATGGGGCCTTCGAGGCTCGATTGCTTTGACGCAGTCGGCAAGCCTGTCCAGCACACAGCTGGAAAATTTCCAATGCAGCTCAAGTAAGTATTCGTACGTGGGATGGAAAAGAAAGGTTATGCTTACGGGATTGATCCGCGAAACAAGACAGATGACAATCTAGCGTAATCAGTGGGTTGTTCTCTCCCAACATTGAACGGGTGGACTCCAGGACATGGATTCTCTTTGCCGACGTCGGCCGCTCCAGGATGGACAATAAGGCGGGCTCCATTGGGCAGTCCCACAAGAAAATCACCTGCATTCGATGATGTTGGCTCAAGTTTAAGTTCAGTCAATTGTGTTGTGAACTTGGCGCTGCAGGGTCCAGAACGCGTCCGGTGCAGTCATATCTGACTGGAATTCGGGTTGCAGCATCTAGTTACTCCAGTTACGCACCAGACAACTTCAATGTTTGAACACTCCGCACCCCGCAGGCCATCGTTGTCCATTGGCCTATAGCCCAGAGGCTCCGGCGTCAACTAGAGACTAGATGCCAGGCAGCTGCTGGCGGGAAGTACGGAGAGTAATTGCATGTGCTGGGCAATTTGATGGCAATTGATGGCAATTAATGGACCAGACGTCTTGTGACAGCTGCCAGGGCTGGCACCCCACCAGCCCGCCTCGTGTACTCCGTACGGAGTAAGTTTAGTCTTGACTTTGATGTTCGTATTGCCTCCAGATGTTGCTTACAATTGGGACAAAAACTGCGGCTCCGCAACACCTTCGTTGTTGGTACGGGCAAGAGGTTCAGGTAGCACATAGTTATTCCACTGATTGATCCGGCGTATCCGTACAGGGAAAAAAGCCAACGGCATGTCTTCGCTTTACGATGTGCGCTCTTTGAAAAACTGAAAAGTGGGACCAAACAGGTAGTGCAGATTGTACGGAGTACGAGTACGGAGTAACTACCTAGGAGTTGGTAGCTGTTGCAACTAACTTACCTGAGTATTTCTTCTAATCGAGTTCGGTAACCTGATACTAAGGTAGTGGTGAAACAAAGGTGCGGTCAATTGTATTTTCCGATAACTGTAGTCAAAAAGAAACTTATTAACTAGATATTTCCCATAAGTAGCCTAGCGCAGACAACTGGCGGGACTGGAGCTCCGGTCTTGTATTACCTCAAAGAGCCCAGCTAGCCTCATCAACGTCCATCAACGCCTTGCCACCAGACTGCTCAGCGTGGCCGGCCTCGAAAACGTACGGACTGTACAACACCGGAAGACCCTCTTCTGGTTATTCGCGACGGGCCACTTGCTTTGTAGCTCCATCCCGACGCACAACGCAGATAGACGCCCCGCAATCCTTCAATCTGATACTACTATATCTGTCGATTCGCCAGAGAGGGTCCTGAATCAATCGTGGTCAAGGTCATCGGCAGCTCTCTGGTTCATCGAGTTTCATATATTCTGATATCGCACTTGCCCATTTGCTATTCCCGCGCCAGCCATTGAAGCATGTCGTCGACTCTCATGGATCTGGATCGCTCCAGTGGCGTGTCCATCAATGGACAGTCTCTGAACATCCACAGGTCATTTGGTGGCGCAGCATCTGTGTCTAATCTGAGCGATGTCATGTCCAGCTTTAGGCCGACCAAGGTAAGCGAATTGGCGTTTTGCTCCCCTCTTCTATCCTCACATCGCTGCATCGCAGGCTTGGATACGTTGAAGCATGTCGAAAACGGACCTAACTCGAGTTTCTACGCTCCCAGCTGCTCCGACGCGAAGATCTGAAAGGTGGCCGACCAACGCCCCATGTCCTCTCCATCGACTACGATGATGAGGGCGAGCTGTTAATGACGTCTGCGAGCGATGAAACGATACAAATATACAATGTAAAGGAAGGGCGCCACGACAAGAGCCTTCTAAGTAAAAAGTATGGTGTCAAGCTGGCAAAGTTCACGCATACGAATTCGAGCATCATATATGCCAGTACAAAGCAGAACAGTAACGTGGCCTGTTCCTTATAAACCCATGTCAGCCGGCCGGCTAACAGTGCTTGTCCAGACGCCATTCGATACCTTGCGACCCATGACAACTCATTCATACGATACTTTGAAGGGCACGAAGGCAACGTAACGGACCTAGCGGTCCATCCCGGCAGCGACAATTTCATTTCGTGCTCGCAAGACAATACAGTCCGTCTTTGGGACACTCAGTCCAAACATTGGCAGGGACAACTGTTTCTCAGGTCGCCGTTTCTCGCAGCCTACGATCCTTCGGGTATGGTCTTCGGTGTTGCATGCCCTAGCAGCGGAACTGTGTTGCTATATGATGTTCGCAAGTATGACAAGGCTCCGTTTTCGACCATAGATGTGTTGGAGCAGTGTAACAAGATCGACCAGCAGAACCTCGTCAAGGGCTGGACCAAGCTGGAGTTTTCAAATGATGGCAAATCGCTACTTGTCGGCACCAGAGGCAATGGTCATTTTCTTTTGGATGCCTTTGAGGGGACGCTCAAGGCCTATTTGCACAAGCCTGCTGGAGGCACGAGACGGCAAGCTCCCGGTGAGACGACCCCGTTATCAAACGGCAATGCGGCCTCGGATCCTTCGGGTTTCGACAGCAGTGGGGACTGTTGCTTTGCACCCGATGGCCGGTTCATCATTAGCGGTTCAAAGCAGGATGTCTTCGTGTGGGATTCTTTATCTCCTGTTCCTGACAACAAAGTATTGGTGCCCGGCTGGACACTCCCAGACAAGAGGGAAGCGGCCGTCGTGGCCTTTAACCCGAGATTCAACTTCTTTGCCACGGCAGATCAGGACTTGCTATTCTGGCTACCCGACCCTTCTTACATGAATACCTAGACGGTGCCTCGGTGGGTTGAGGTCGGCCAGGACGGGCGATTACTCTTGGGTTTCAAAATAATGATAAAATGACCATCTACTGCATGTATCTTGGGTTGGGATCGACATATATACCATTGGAACCGGACGTGGGATAGAGGAATAGTATCTTGCTTCAACCTGCCTCGTACGGCGTCTTCATTGTATAGACGTCGATGCAGCCCTTCTTTTCTCGCACACTGGAGCGCCGCCAGAGAGATATTTCTTCGCAGCTGGCGGTTGCACTTCTCTTGACACCGACATGTACGGATATCTGCAGCCTAACACGGAAGATTATCGTGGTAAGAACAGTGGTCAGCAAAGCAAGAACACATGTTATATCGCGACATTCTATGGCGAGGTACTTAGGCCTGTCGTACATCTTATACGTTGGCGAAGCGACCAGGATATATCCGAGGTATACTCCCAAGTAAATCCCTTCATTTTGAACATCATGGACATTGAATTGCTTCAGAACCCTTTTTTGCAATATTTCCCTCTCAATGTAAAAGGTGTAGTCGTGGCATCTCCGCGCTGTGCAGGGTAGGATATGAATCTAAGGCTGCATATTGGAGTTGGTCAGCGGGCCAAGCTGCTGTGCCCCGTCCCCCCAACATTCCGCCATGCCCCACCTAATTTTCATCCCACCACAACCAGGCTATCAGCTCTTAGCTTCACTTCTGAATCTGATTCAATCAACATATCCTCCATTCAGCCTCTCCTCAATGGCAGACTCCAAGTCGTCTTTACCGCTCCGAGACATCCCAACAAAGGTCTAAAACAGCTACTTCGAATAGCTACTATAAAGAAGGCAGACGCTACTTCTTTCCGATAAATACATGCGACATCGCCGGCGCAACTAGCCGCAATGCCGTACTTCAAGTCGAGCCAGGAATGGCTTGAGCAATCCACGCTCCTCCTCGAGGCCAGACCCTCAACCGTAAGAAATACTGACTGTCCAGGAACCTGTCCCCATGAACCCACGAACCCTCGGATGCGCCAATGTAGAGCACAGGGACCGACTGACACAGCGGCCTGCTGACACTTGACATCTGTAGACTCGCATTACCACAAAGTACTCCATACAGCCCGCCAAGTCACGGAAGAGGAAGACAGAAGACGCTGACGGAGATATCCCGACCGATGACGCATCGAAGCCCCCCCGCGGCAGCCTGGTTATAAAGACGTACGATCCCGTCAGTGGTGTCACGCTCAAGTATCGCACTACCAAAGCCGCCGAGGTCTCCCGTCTGGTGTACTCGTCACTGGGCCGACTGGGTCGCGGCATGGCTGACATGCCTCTCGATCTTCCGGAGGAACCCATGCCTGATGCTGCAGGTGGTGCCACTGACGGCGGTGACGGAGACCACAAGGGCAGCGGCGCGGCCACGCCGGCCTCGCAACAAGTGCAGGGGCAGCAACCGCAACA
Organism: Metarhizium rileyi; assembly: GCA_031753515.1. Classification (NCBI taxonomy): domain Eukaryota; kingdom Fungi; phylum Ascomycota; class Sordariomycetes; order Hypocreales; family Clavicipitaceae; genus Metarhizium; species Metarhizium rileyi. The sequence continues at coordinate 2,500,449 of JAUKVO010000003.1, read as the reverse complement.
AGGTGGCAGGAAGAAGAAGAAGGGTAGAAAATAAAGCAGGAAGGGTCGATTACCTATGAAGAAAAGGGCACAGCTACGGATATGCCAGCGGGAGGACATGGTCGTCAATTCCAAAATTCGCTGAAGCACGACTACTCGAGACCACTCTTGTCATACATCAAGTGCTGTCTAGATTTCATGTCGACACAACTAGCTATTCGTTTCTCCCAGAGACAGAATTACCATGCGACAGTGCAATCTTTATAACGTCTATAATACATCATGATCCATGTATCTTTCCAATCCGGCACCACCCAACCAAGTGTGTGCTCGTGCAAAACTGAATTCAATATCCGTGAAACTCCAAACACCGGCCAATATGGTTCTCAGTGGACCTACCCAATAAACAGCCAATATCAAAGAAAGGACGAACCAGTCCATTAGGCAGCCATCCCGCTGCACCTATCCTAGGTCTCAAGTGGTCTTGGCAAATATACAATTGATATAACAGAAGGGGAGTAGGTGAGAAAAGGTCAGAACTTTGAACATTCAGCGCTGTGAAACCAAGGTGAACTTAGAAGTCATCATCGAAAGTGAAGTCACCGCCGGCCTTGTTTTCTTCAGAGACAGCGCCATCTTCCTTCTTAGAAGCACTGGCTAAGACACCGGCCTTCTGATAGTCGGCAACTCGCTTCTCAAAGAAGTTGGTTTTGCCACCAAGAGAAATGTTCTCCATGAAGTCGAAGGGGTTGGAGGTCTTGTACACTTTTTCGTTTCCAAGAGCGACCAGTAGGCGATCTGCAACGAATTCAATGTACTGCTTCATCAAATTAGAGTTCATACCTAGCAGAGCGCAGGGCAGAGCCTCGGTCAAAAACTCCTGCTCAATGGTGACAGCGTCTGTGATTATATCATAGATGACTTGTTTGCTGGCACGGTTCTTGAGGTGAGAGTGCAAAAGGCAAGCAAAGTCCGTGTGCAAACCCTCATCACGAGAGATGAGCTCGTTGGAGAAGGTCAGACCGGGCATGAGGCCGCGCTTCTTGAGCCAGAAGATTGAAGCAAACGCGCCACTGAAGAAGATTCCCTCAACAGCAGCGAATGCGACCAGGCGCTGAGCGAAAGTAGACTCCTTGTCCTGAATCCAGCGAATGGCCCAATCGGCCTTTTTGCGAATGCAAGGAACTAGGCTGAATTAGCGGGCATTTTAATTTCAAGGACGCATGACAACATACTGGTGTCAATGGCATTGAACAAGTAAGTGCGCTGGGCGTTCTCTTTGATGTAGGTATCGATCAGCAGTGAGTAGGTTTCCGAGTGGATATTCTCCATCATGATCTGGAAGCCGTAGAAACAACGCGCTTCAGGAATCTGGACCTCGCCACTGAATCGCTCGACAAGATTCTCATTGACGATTCCATCAGACGCGGCGAAGAAAGCCAATATGTGAGAAATGAAGTACTTTTCATCATCGTTTAAGCGGTTGTTCCAGTCATGTAAATCTTTAGAGAGATCAATCTCTTCGGCCGTCCAGAAAGAGGCCTCGGCTTTCTTGTACATTTGCCAGATCTAAACGCAGCCGCCGATGTTAGTCCTAGTCGCGCCAAGGCACCACTTTACGCGACGAAACGCGTTACGTACCTCGTGATACTTGATAGGGAACAAAACGAAACGCTGAGGATTTTCTTGAAGAAGTGGCTCGTCGGCTTCCTCTGTTTTGATGCTGGAAGCCGCAGTTTTTTCCTTGTCCTTGCTCTCGATCACGGGTTTGTGCTCTGCATCAGCCTGCTCAGCCTGATCGGCAATGGCATTATCATCAAGAGGCTTGTTCTCTTTATTGGCGACACCAAAGTCTAGCTTCTTGATCGGTGACTCCATCTTCAATGAATCAATAGCTGAGGCGGCCTGCCAAAAACACGGTTAGTTTCTCATCTTACTTTGGAAACACACGACGGTGCAAGCAATGTGTCACTCACCTGCTTGGAAGGGGTGATGTCGGTGGCCATTGTGTTGTGTATGATGTTACTCAAGACAATTATGGTGGGGGCCTGGGAAAGGAACAGTCACAATGAAGGAATTGGGGTTGGACTCGGCCTTGGAGGTTGTACTGAGGGCGCGATGATGAGAGAGGGCGTTTATGAATACCCAGATGGTGGCGCCAGAGCTTTTTGTACTTAACTAGGGCAGAACGTAGAGGCACGCTGTCACGTGCACGCAACGCGTCGAAGCGTGTTTTCAGTGGAGAGTGGGAGAGAACGCGGCCATTCATAAGTCGTTTACCGTTGTGAGAGGCTGGAAGTACGGAGTACTCCGTACTCTGCGGACGAATGTAAGTATCTCTCGGAGTGGGTCCGTCCTCATGAGGTACAAGATGGTACCTGCGCCCGCACACAGCTTCCACATACCAGCCACCAGCTTTAATGAACCTGCAGGAAAATCCAAGGTGTGAAAGGGCTCGTCTCGCCAAAGTAACTCCGTACTGCCGCCTCGTAAAGCACAGCTCGTGGAGAGTCATGATTCCCAAGTTATCAATCAGCAAACAAACACCCACTTCATCGTGTCTGTATGGCGGAACCCCTGCATTGTTGTCCACCTTGGCGGAGCTCGGCGTGACATATCGGAGATGGCACGGCACGGTGTGACTCGTGTGAATCGAGGAGCATTCATTGTTCCCCTTAGCACGGGATCGGGTTATCCAGGCAAATGGAGCGTGTTCACTCGGTGCATCGGCGAACGGGCGAATACCAACGACCTTCGACCCCTTTGAGCCAAGGGAGATCAGTCGACCTCTTCAGGACAAGGGGAGGGAGAGAGAGAGCAAGATCACCGAGTAACTATCATCTCGATTGCCGAAACGTAGGCATCTACGCAAGCAGGCTAATGGCTCTATGCATACCAGTACGGACGTACTGCATCGCCCAAATATGCATGCACTTCGGATGCGTGGAGAATGGAGTCTACGTACTCCGTATGGAGCAAGCAAATGTTATCAGATCCTGCGTTTGTGTGGAGACAGCAATAATGACGATGTCATGATGGGCCATGACAGATGAACGCAGCCCTTCCCACCATATGCATGTGCGATCTGCTGTGATGTTCGCCAGGACGGGTATTAAAGATAAAAGTTTATCGTACTCCGTACTTATGCCGCCTCCTGTCTCTCGTCTGCCTGCAATCATTCATTCCGATAACTACTCCGTAGAGAAGACAGTCATACAAATTTGGTCAAGCCCTAATATAACATATGCAAAAGTTCCCAAAAACCACCTGCCAACGCCATTTGTTTCTACGTGCACATTCAATCATCAGTCAAGTCGTTGATCAAGCCGCAAGCTTGAACCTTGCGCGTCATTATTCTGGCTGTTTCCCAGACCGCATGCAGTATGCGATGAAGACGCAGTCTTATCGTCGACCAAGTCGTTTCTTTATAGCCCGATGCTCATCTGAAAATTCATCAGGGACGATTATATCATCTTGGAAATGGCGTTCGTACCTTTGTATACCCGACTCCTCTCGGCGCGCCGGTTTACGCCCACGGCGGCGCACCTCTGTATCAGCGTGATCGGGTAGTTGTTTCGTCTTGCGCAGAGCTTTCTCGGCTCTCTCCCTCAGGAAATCCTCGAGAAGAAGGGCGTTCCGCGTATTGCCCCTATAGATTGCTTCTGCGCCGGGAACCAGTCCGATGATAAAATCAATGACTACGTTCACCATCATGTGCAGCTTTACCGACACTGGGAGGCCGCCCTCCACTTTGCAGCATTTTCTGAAGACGGACAGTGACATCAGACCGTCAATGGCATCTCCAATCCTGTCGCTCGACGTCAGTAAATATCCAATACAATGCATTACTCAAGTGACTCAGCGAAAGCAAGGGCTTACCCAGGAATTATGCCAATCACTGTGCTCCAGCCGAAACCAACACCGAATATTGTGAACAACGACCAGTCCAAATGATGAACCCTTCTCCTTACGGCCATCAAAACCTCGGCATCATGCCCCGATACGCCAGGCGGTAGTCCTCGCTTCTGCTTGACTTGTTTACCGGTTGGCTCTCCGTTGCGTTTGGTGCCGGGAACTTTTTCGTAGTACGGATCCTGGTGATATATGGTTAGAGTGACATCTCTGCAGTCCTGTACAAATCCGTGGCATGCACCGCATGACTGGTGTAATGTTCTGCGGCGGAAAGAGGACGAACATACTCCTTGACCAAACTTGTCTTGCAACTTCTTGCCCATTAGTTTCTTGGCTGCGGTCTTTGCGACGAAGGAAGTCATTGTTGGAACTTGGCGTTTTGAGACTTGCTAGAAAAGATATAGAGGAAGATAGGATTGGTACTTGAGAGTGAGCCAAAAATGCGTCCGGACCCCCTTATTAAGGTGTCTTGAAAGACGATTCAGGGCCTTCTGCGCAAGTTCCTGGTTTTTGAACACTTCTTCGATATGCAGTGCCAATGATGTAATTCGACGGCCCCAAGCTCGTTTCAGCGGACACCTGGACACCTGGACACCTGGACACTCAATGTGCTACGGCTCCCTCCCAGCGGCCGCCTGAGCACCGCCACATATGGGGACCCACCTAACGCCGTTACCCGGTACATGTACTCCGTACTCCGTAGGGTCTGGGCCTTTTGGGCAGCTAAGCTACTCCGTACGTACGGAGTACTCTGTACTGTACAGGGCTTGTGGCGAAAGCTTCTCCGCAGCTGTACTCCGTACTCCGTACGAAGTTGTAGATCGTGACTGACTAATCAATGCGCACCGGAGGTACTGCGTACGGAGTAGTATTTGAAAAATCAAGCACTGAGCTCTCAACACAGTGCGTCCATCCATGCCCACTTTCGATCAACCCGCCCCCTCCGCTTTGCTCAACGTCTCGTCCATCAGCCCTTTCGTCAATGATTCTCAGCCTGACCACCGACAAGCTACTTTTTGGTGTTCAACGACGGAGTAGCTCGACAATCTACATCCCTCTGTTTCTTTCGCAAACGCCTCAATCAGTGCATCCTGCGTAACCGTTCGCATTTCCCCGTACCCAAACTGCTACGCTACCCCTTCGTCTCGACCTCCAAGGTGGCGCCTGTGCTTTCCAGAACAGACCGACCCGCTCGTGCGCGCTCTCTGGAACCTGCGACCACCTTCCCGTGTTGCCCTTGAACTCCGACCATGTCAAGCATCCCTCCACACTTGCGACTTGTAGAAGATTGTTTGGAAAAGCCGTGAGCGGGGTTTTGCTTGATTCGATACCTGCCCACCCTGTTACATAGGCCCTGCGCAGACGGAGCATGGGCAAGAAGCCAAAGCGTTACAATGGCAGCGGCTCAGATGCAGCTCGAGGACTGTATGTTATGACAGACACAAAGACCTGGGACCATTGCGCCCATCCTACGGCATATGCCAGCTCTAACTTGCGATTATAGGGTTGGACGACCTCTGCGTCCGCTTCATCATCAACCTCCCTCAAGAAGATTTGTCTTCTGTTGCCCGAATATGCTTTCAAGTTGAGGAAGCGCAGTGGTTCTATGAGGATTTTATCAGGCCACTTGACCCGACTCTGCCTTCTATGCCGCTGAGGACCTTCTGTCTGCGAATATTCCAACATTGCCCGTTGCTTGCATCCTTCTCCGTTGAGAACCATACCAAGGCATTCGAGGAGTTCCTTCAGTACAAGACCCGAGTCCCCGTTCGAGGCGCTATCATGCTCAACAATGCCATGGATTTTGTGGTATTGGTCAAGGGCTGGAAAAAGGGCGCCAACTGGAGTTTCCCGCGGGGCAAGATCAATAAAGATGAGGATGACCTAGACTGCGCTATCCGGGAGGTCTACGAAGAGACTGGCCTTGATCTTCGGGCCGCCGGTCTCGTACCCACGGAGAAGAAACCGAAGTATATTGAGATCTTGATGCGAGAGCAACAGCTGCGACTTTACGTTTTTCGCGACATTCCTATGGATACCAAGTTCCAGCCTCGGACTCGCAAGGAAATCAGCAAAATTCAATGGTACAAACTATCAGAACTTCCCGCGTTCCGCAAGAAAGGCGCGCCGAACCAGAACGATGGTGGCACCGGACCAGCTGTGAACAAATTCTACATGGTCGCCCCATTTCTTGTTCCTCTGAAGAAGTGGGTTCAGTCGCAGAAGAAGTTGAACGAAAGAAGAACAACAAGCGGAGTTCATGGTAATTTATCCCATCAGGTTCCTCTTGACGAGGTCGGCACAACAGAAGATGATACGTGGGCATCTGGATACGCTGAGAAGTCATCTCATGTTCCCGCCATTGAGACTTTAGATGGGGCAACTCAAGAGCTACAGAGGCTTCTGAAGATGCAGCCTCCTACCCAAGGACTCCAATCGCCACCGCAGGAGGATAAAGGCACAGCTCTCCTCTCCATTCTTCAATCCAGTAATAGCCGCCCGCCACCAGCGACCCTCGGGAACATGCCATTGCAAAATATGCCTCTCGACGCGACTGTTTCCGAACTTCCCCAGCCACGAAATCCTCATCATCTCACTGAGTTGACTGAGTTGAATGCTATCCGTGCCCAGTCACAACAGCCTCCACCTTCCTTTCCGTATGCTTCAGAGCATGGAAATGCATTTTGGAATCCGCTTCTAAGCTTCACCAATCAACCTCATAGCATGCAGCAATGTCCTCCGGAGACGACCAAGCATCAGCAAACTGGCTATCAGCAAGCACAACCCCCAGTATACGAGGCTCAAGACTTGATGCTCCAGAATGGGTCGCCTCAGAACTTGTTTGTAAATCAGCATATCGGTGCTTCACAAAATACCCTTCCTGGCTCTGCACTCGGTCCTAGTCTGCAGAACAGTCAGATGTCCACGGGTCCTGGGTCCGCGCAGCTTAGCGGTACGTCCCTTGCCCTCCTCAACGCGTTCAAGCGGGACACTGGGATCACCCAGGGTGATCGATCGATTATGAACCCATCAAATACTGGTATCGCCTCTCAATCCGGCGCCCTCAGTTCTCAGCAACTCGATTACAACGTATCAACCACTTTGCTCAACCACTTGAGTGACCGTTCGAACCGTCCTGCAGACCAAACGCATGTTTCAGAATTACTCGGGTCGTCCGTTCAGCCCAACGGGGACCCGCATCGTTCTGCTCTCCTCGGCATGTTCAAAAAAGGCCCGTCAGATACCGTAAAAAATATGCTCCAAGATGGATCTGTGCAGCAAGACCAGCCTGGTAACAGCAAACAGAAGATGGGACAGCTAGGGCAAGACCAAAACACACTCCTTCGTCAATTTCAGGCGGATCCTAGCCCACCCAGAGAGCATCTCTCCCTCAAGCAGCTGGCCACTCGACCTAAGCCAAGCCAAACAGCTGTGCCCTCACCTCATGGTGGAGAGAACCCAGGCTTATATCGCCAGCAGCAGCAGCAGACCCAGCAGCCGCCGCCACTCCGCATTTTACAACGGGGACAAACCCTTGACGATTTTGCGAACCACACGACTCAGATTCGCGAAATGTCTTCAAAGGCTTCTTCACTTACTACACAAAACCCCGCTCATGACTTCCCAGTGGCCGCTTCTGGTTCATCCCTGAATTTCAGTTCTGGAGACAACACCAGACGCCCTGATGGTGCTCGCGAACAGAAGCAACAGCTGTTATCTTTATTTGGAAAGCAACAAAGCCCAGGAGATGCTGCATTGGCTTCTGGAATAGGACCTAGACCAGGTGCAGACCTTCCCTCCTCGAGGGTTTCATCAATGGCATCCAGAGGCGCGGAGACTCCCATTTCACCTGCCGAGCAAACATTCTTGTTGGACTATTTGCAGTCTGTTACTAACAAAGCGGGACGTAAGTAACTTTGCGAGCATATATGACTTGTACCTGGGCACACTTACTGGATCTTTACATTACTTGATGGGAAGGAGTCGAATGTTCTCGTTGGCAATCTATGCTCGGAAGTATGCAATGAGTAGTGAAATATATAATCATTGGTAGATTGCGCATTTGGCAAACGCATCCCTTTACAGTTGAGGTTGCAATATAACACTGGCCGATTTGGCCATCGCCTTGTACATCATTAGTCATATCATATCCTTCTCCCTTTTGGTACATACAGTCTCAATCCGACATGGCCAGCTCATTCAAGCGTTGCTTGCTTGGTACAATGCTCAAGACCCCCTTTTCTATCTTGCTTAACCATCGAGAACAGCCAAACTAAACAACTTCTACAGCAAGCACCCAGTCGCATGGCCTGACCACTTGCTTCGTGCTGAATACCCTTCCTGAATACTCGCCCTGAAAATCCCACTACGAAAATCCTACTACTCATCTAATGAAAGCAGCTGAAAGCGATTCGAAGTCGAGCTGATCGTGCCTCTGGCTGCTGCTGAAGCCACCAGCTTCTGTGTGCGCACTGACATTGTGTGCAACGGCTGGGCACATTCGTCAACGCCCCATTCGATACGGGAGGTGCCTTTGTATTTTCTGAGGAGAAATCATGAGTAAGTATACTGGCAGTTGAGGCAGGAGTGGCTTGGGTAGAGCATCAAATATACAAAGGGAAAGTAGAAGAAACATACAACCGACTCATCATGCAGGTGCGAGCGAACATAGCAGCCGCAACTGAGTTTGTGCTGATGAAGCAATGCCCTCCTATGAACTGGATTTGAACAACCACGAGGCTATGTATGTGCTCTAGGTCGTTGCGGATTTCCTGTTCAGAGAGATTGGGTTTGCAGTCGCGGATGACAAGGTTACGGCATGCTCCTAGGGCAATCTTGTGGGCAACATGTCCGGCCACAACGAACTGGCGATCATCCCATCTAACATCAACCTATATTTCAGATGAATTAGCTTCGTACAGAAGGCCGAACCATGTGGGAAGGGGAACCTTTGAGTTCTTGATGTACAGCCCGTTGGCCTGCACGTGATGATAGAAGGCATGAGCATCACTCGAATGAAGAAAGGAGAGAGCAACACTGTTCTGCCTGGCTCGACTATATATGTTGACCAGGAGCCCACCCCTCACAACGGTTGTGACATCTGCGATGGTAGTACCCTCTGCGAGATGAAGTAGTTGAACAGTTCGAGTAGCTGTCGGTGCTACCGTGGGCTTCGAGGTGGGAGCCAACAGTGCTCCAGATGGCCCATCATCGGCACCCAGGCTGTCGTTGTCCGAAGTGGTAGAAGAGTTGCTGGCTGATCCAGAAGCGTTGAATTTGGTCCCGTCGCCTGTGGACAGATTCGAATTGCAATTGGGATACGGCACGAAGCCATACGGCCTCGCATGGCCGCTTCGGCACGACGGAGTTGAGGCGTCATGCCCAGAGCTGCGAAGGCTATTTGCAGAGTCTGGAGAACAATGTTTGACAGCGCGGGGCTCGTCGGCATTCGAAGAGGATTGGGTGCTGAGAAGCTGTACTCTGTGAGCGCCGAACAGATGACGAGTGGTTCAAGACCACCTGATCAGACGTATGAAGGAATCGTGGTCTACCTACTTCGATCGTTTCCCTGGGTACGCCACCATTCAATAGATTCCGGCATAAGGTGTCTTGAAGAGCACGGCTAAATGTCAAAACCGATTGTCAGGAGTCATGTCTTTGGAAAATATCCTCACCATACTGTTGGGCGGACTTGACGAGGCTGGCATATTCATTTCGAGTGATTTGCAGGACAGGGAACCCGAAGTCGGCATCTGCCGCCGGCAGAGACATCTTCTGCCCATGCTTGAGCATTGAGGTGAGTCTGGCGACTGGGAACGCATTAAGAAATGGAAGACGATAAGAGCTACGTACTGTTGACATACTGAATTAACGCCACTACTGCTCAGTGGCAAAACACGACAACAATAACGACAACAACAACAAGAAGAAGAAGACGACGGACAGCAACAACGACAAAGACAACGACACATGAAGCAAACTCCCAGGAAAACGAAGAGAGCAGGCGGACGGGAGCGAAGACGCAAGAGATGGGATAAGGGGACCAAGTTGGGCTCCAGTTGCCAGATGGTTTTACAAACAAACGAGGCAACTGACAGCTGTTGACGCTCACGTGCATATGCAAGAAGACCTGCAAAAGCCTGCAAAAGCCTGCAAAGCCTGCAAAGCCTGCAAAGCCTGCAAAGCCTGCAAAGCCAACTGCCTACTTCCTGGTAGGTAACTTAACTTAGGTAGTTGGCAAGACGTGCAAGGTGGCCGTATCGAGGTATGGAGGTCAAGGACTTGGACCCTTTTGATGTTGATGAAGTATAGAGCCGTGAAGATGCTGTTGTATGCCCATTTGCAGCGCTATTCGCAACGCAACGCAACGCAACGCAACGGCAAGGAAGCCGACGTGGCTATGCTGAGCTCAGATATTTATTTCATCCCTTTTGTACTCCGTACATCAAAGACACCCAGGATCGAGGGGCTGTCTGCCTACTTGGGTACTTCTCTGTACATGTATGTTAACTGTCATATTCACTTACTCTAGGCATGTGCCCCTTGGTCGGCCAGTCCATGAAGCCACACGCGGGCTGCTTGTCGCTTTCGAGGCGTAATATCAGACAGATATGGAGCGCTCGCTACCCGTTGGCGCGGCCGTTGATCGAACCTTGAGCGCTCTAAATGCTTGCTACACGAAACGCGTGTTGGGCATCAGAGATTGCCTATTTGAAGGCCTGTATGTAGTCTTACAAGCTCGACTGGCATTTGTCCTGCGTGCGATGGAGCTCGAGTACGGATGGATGCATGAGCAAGCGCTGAGCAATGCCAAGGGAGAAGCTTTGCTCAGCAGCAGTGTGGCGAAAAGTAAGTAGTTGGTAACCGGACAAATGATGAATGGTGTGAGAGAGATGGGAGCAAGCTGGGACGAGAACCGAGTTCTTCTACGAATTCATCATGCTGGGGGTTGCTGCAAGGCAGAAGTCCGCAAGTGCTTTGGGAACTTTGGCTCTCACGCACGCTTGGCAGCTTCCGAATGCGATGGCAAAGGCGGCGACGACTAAGTAATGAGCGCCCCGAGTACTCCGTACGGAGTACAAAAGACGAGCGCCCCAAGCAATTCACGCGACGGGTTGATCTTGAGACTTGAGACTTGAGACTTGAGACTTGCTTGCTGGGCAGCAACAACTGCGTCATGTCACAAAGTACAACAGCATTCGAGGACAGGCGCAGAAAATGAGCGCGGCCTATTTGCTCCCGGTTGACCATTCATGCGCACGCCATAAGTGTATTGTATCGTAGCATGCATGCATAGCGTTGTTGGGGTCGGAGGTCGAGTCAGCAGCAGAGGTAGTTATTAGTAAAGTGTCCGTACAAGGATAAGTTCGTGGCGTGGCGGTAGTAGGTACATAGGTAGGGGTTGTCGATGGCTGTGCTTTGGAGGACAAGTCGCTAGTGGGGCCGAGTGGAGAGGAAGAGGTAGATGAAGAAGGCCATATGGAGTGGTCTGGTGATATATACGAGATCACGTGCACCGCTATTTGGCTGTGGCCGCCTTCAGTCAACTTGACTGAATCAATCTTTGCTGTCATCTTACTCAGTCTACCAAGCAGGCGGGCAGTGCATTCAGGCGTGCGTACCAAAAGGTACGGAGTGCATGCTCGAATAACAAGGGCTGGCGGCCGATGCGGCCAACATCATCTGGTGCCTGTCCTGTCCTGTCTTGTCCGGAGAAGAAAGAACGGCAAGGCGAAACCAATCCCATCAACTCGGGGTGACGGGATAGCTTACCACGATTGCGACGAGACACCTTCTCGTACTCCGTACTCCATAACATGTAGGCGATTGAATCACGCTGGTAACTTCAAAGCCAGAGGGAGGGCAGGGGAAGGGAGGGCCCTGCGAAGCAGCAGTGATGCCTTTGTAGGGAAGTACTCCGTACCCGTTGTCTAATTGGTCACTGGCATGGTCTTGCTATGGTGCCCCCACAAGCTTGTGAGCAACTCTGTGAGATTCAGTGGTCAGAATCGTGTCGAGCACCAAAAATATGGGGCGACTTCTAATTTAATACGATGAAGCTACGCCTGTTCGGGCCAAGCGCCTGGACGTATCGCCTGGCTCGTTCCGTGGATGCATTCGTGACGGCCGCTGCCCACTAACTACTCACTGTGTTGACTGTTGACAGCACTCAGTGGCCCGGTCAACGACTTGCATTGATCAAGTAACTACTCATAGCTGGAAGGCTCCCAAGGTAATCCACCTAGGTACGGAGTACTCCGTACCTGTAGGCAATTAGTTGGTGGCTCAGCAAGTCTTTGCTTCTCAAGTTGCTCACGCAGCCGTCAGGGGTTGGCTTATCTACTGGTCGTCTGGTTAGTCCAGAGAGGTCCGGGGGTCATCTCTCACACCCACACACATAACTTACTAGTTCCGGAGTACATGTACACACACTTGGGCGCTCGCTCTCTCTCTCTCTCTCTTACTTTCCCGCTCAAACCCTCCCCTGGTCAACTCGATCTAAGGAAAAAAAAATCGGCCTCCCTTCCTCTTCGTTCTTCGTTGCCTTTCTTACCGTCCCTCGCTATTTGCTGCACTTGCTGTCCAGTTGCCTCATCTCTCGACACTCGCTTCGTCCGCATCCCATTCGTTGGCTCTCCTCTTAGCGACACTTTAGACTCGACGACGTCGATCCAGCAATCGGCCGCTGAACCGCCCCGTTGCCGCCATCGTCCCGACCGTTTGAACCGCCCAGCCTTCGTCGACTGAAGAAGGCTTCCCATTGATATACTATCGATTGGGCTCACCCTGCCGGAGTTGACATTGTCTTGCGTCCACTGTCTTGTACTCTCTACAAGTCTCGACCGCTTGATGTTGTCAGCCTCTGGGCTGTTGCAGCATCATTTCATCTCACTGCAGACCCAAACAACACACATTCGCCATGCTTCCTGCCCAGTCTTTTCTTCAACTGGCCCTATGCCTTTCTACCGTGGGCTCAGTTGCTTCAGCACTAGGATGGCCGCGATGGCTCCCAGAGCTAGATGCTCTCATTGTACGAGCTGACAGCGCCGACTCCAGCCAATCTTCAGGTATGTTGCACATGAGTGGTGCCATCGCTTGCCCCAATGCTGCTTCCTTTGGCACCGTTTCTTTGTTAATCATCAACTTCGGTAGCTACTCAAGATGGGGCATCCGGGTCGATTAAGTCCGATGCACCGGCTTCAGCAACCGGCGAAGGCACTGTTAAAGCAGGCAAAACAACCGGTAATCTGAACACTGCAAAGGCGACAAGCGCTAGCAAAGCTGGCGCCACCGGCACGGGGACCAAGAAAGGCGGCCCGACTCGCACTCAGTTTCCCGCGGACGCCCCTGCTGCCTGTATCAGCATGTTGACACCCGATCCTACTGTCCAGCCCAGTGGTCTATTCAAGGTCAGTGACTACGTCACCTTCGCCTGGAACTACACCTCGCTTCTCGAAACCCCAACTGCCGTCGACGTGCTTGTTCAATGCCCTTCAGTAAGCAAGTCTTACCCTCTGACCGAGGGGATGCCCTTCCAAGACTCAGTCACTCTCACGTGGGACACCAAGAACGAAGCCAACAACGTCGAGAACCCTTTGGGGAATGGCCAATGCCAATTGGTTGTCAAAGATTCCAACGCCAGTACCACCGACCCCCCTCGACCCGGCCGCCTTAATGCATGTTCTGGTTATACCTTCGGCATGTACACTGGACAGCCATACACCCCTTATCCTGACTGGTCCTGCCCGGGGTCCTGCAGTGCCGCTTCATCAGTATTTGACCATCAGGCTGTTTGTTTTGCCGTTGTCACAAGTATTGTGACATTCCTGAGCTTCACCTGGTTCGTCGCAGGGTTAGGCTTGCATTGACAGAGCTCTGCTGGCTTTCTCACAGAGGTGCTACCAGCTGAGATTTATTTACGACAACCATGACAGACGTCGTTCTCCGAAACTCTACAAGGGGAAACGTCTCATACGTCGCTCGTACTCTGATTCGCACCAGTCACTCAGTAAATGATTCGAATAGAAATCACGCTACTGTCGACATTGATTATTGGGTTTCATATCTTGTCACACTTGGATGTACTGTTTTGGCCAGGCGTTTTTTGACTCTTAGCAGCAGCATTAAGACGGAACAGGGATACAAGGCGAGTCGTTTTAAAACTTGAGGTTTGGCTACTGATGTACTCGTTCATCTATGGCTGGGGGAGTTGGATCTGGCATTAAATTTTCTAATGAAGCTGAATGCATTAATACTTCTTCTTTATTCGATGACCATCAGGCAAGGCGGGACTTGACGCCGGAGATTGTATGTTAAATGAATATTTGAAGGACATGACCCGGCTTTTCGCTGCTGTCAGTCTCGAGATTTGAATTAGGTTTACTGTGTGAATGAATCACCAAGTAGATGGAGCAGAATAACAGGAAGGGCCTCGATAATCGCCGGCCAAGAATTCTCCAACTGAAGCGTCATGACCCTTAGACCATTCGTAGTGTGAAGCCAGCTCCACGCTCTTCCTTGTCTCGTCCCTGGAAGATGCCGCTCAGGTCGACGTCTCCCAAAGTGACAGCCTGTCCTCTGACTGGCGCATTCGGCTCGTGCCGGCGTCGGCGTTCCTGACCTGCTTTGCTGGGGAACGTGGGAAACATGCTCTCTGGCTTCGGTTTCGGGTCCTGCCGGAAGTATTCGTGGCCGAGCATCTCCTTTGCTGATGGGCGCCGGTCCGGGTTCAAAGCCAGCAAATCGTTCAACAGGGCCGCCCCGGCAGTCGTCATGCCGGGGAATCGTGCGCGCACAACCGATCCCGTGGTGAGTGCGTTCTTGGGAAGCTTCAGGCTCCTGGCATTGGGGAGCTTTCGAAATCCAGGCCACGACTCTTCCGTGGGCACGCCGCACAGTTCGAAGATCTTGGACATTTGATCCACTTCGTTGGAGCCTTGGAACAGCGGCTCGCGCGTGATGAGCTCGCCGAATATACACCCCACGCTCCACATGTCTACTGCCGCATCGTACGTCTTTGTTCCCAGGAGCAGTTCGGGGGCACGGTACCATAGGGTCACGACGAGTTGGGTGAGCTTCGGGGGCGGGTCGCCGACGTAGCGAGCCATACCGAAGTCGGCGATCTTGAGCTGACCGCGGTTGTTGAGCAGGAGATTGGACGTTTTCAGGTCGCGGTGGAGGATCCAATTGTCGTGGAGGTAGGACACGCCCGAGGTCAGCTGAAGGAGGAGGCGCTTGATCTCGGAGGAGAGGAAGGGCTCGGGCATGTCTTCCAGAATGCCTTTGAGGTCGTGTTCGACGAACTCGAGGACGAGGAATATGGAGCTATGAGACGATGGTTAGGAATGATGCCGACGTTTCTGACTTGGCAAGGGCTGTTGGGGAACAGACTCACTTGTCAGGTCTGTTGGTGTCCTCGCCAACCACAACCTCCTCCAGTCGAACGATGTTGCGATGCTTGCAGTCGTGCAAGATCTGGATCTCCCTCAATCCCGTAACCGGCAAACCATTCCGATCCGAGGGCTCGAGCTTTAATCTTTTGAGTGCCACGATTTTCCCAGTGGCACGTTCTGTCCCCCTTGCAACCCATCCGTAGGTGCCTTCTTCAATGTCGTTGAGTTTGTCGTAATTCTCGACGCTGCGACTTTGGCCCCAGGTCCCCATATCGTCTAGCCGCAGGAGCTTTATTGGCTTTGGGTCATTGGCGCCGGTGCCCTCCTGCGTCCTGGTTTCTCCAGCTTTGGGCGAGACCCTGCGTCGCTTGGAAGGCCTGACAGCATCGTCGTCATCACGGCTCAAGTCGGGACCTCGAGGAGATGCTGCGCCGCCTGTGTGTTTCTCCATCTCGGTCTTGCGTGCCTTCTCTGCCTTCTTCCGTCGTTTCTCATCCCGTTCCTGTTTCAACTTCGCATCCAACTTGGCGTCCTCCTCCGTATCGGCCCATCTCGACTGGCCCTTGCTGGCCATGAGGGCCAGTGATTGCAGCAACCAGTGTAGGTTGGGCTTACGCCCGACTGCCAAGGTTCGAGCGTTTTTTGGCGGTGGAGAGCGCGTTGGAGAAGACGGAAATTGGGTCGTTGATCCAACAATGAAGAGGTCAGGTAAATCGATGGATTCCGCAAGGGAAGACAAGTGGCGGCAGAACAGGACGTTGGAGACTTGGAAGGCGCAGAAACTCGGGAACATGTAACGTTATAGAAAAGCGTTCTTCAATGTTTGTTGCACCACGAGGGACGTGGGGCAGCGAAACAAGCTTGGTCGTCCCTCGACCCCAACTCTCTCTTCCTGTCTCTCTCTCCATCAGCTGAGCTCTCGTTCTATCTTATCCTATCTAGGAATTCGAGCCCCTAAAAAAAAAGGGTCAGCTCGATTTGATCGCATTGATGGTGTTCGCACCCTCACCCAACATAACGATTTGGAGAAGCCAGGTTTCACACTCAACGCAAGAACCTCGGTGGCATGAACGATAGTCCAGTCCTCCATGAGTTCAATGTCGGCTGCCGTGGCTTGTCGAGGTCTCATGCGCATATCCCATCGGTGCGCCGTCTCAGCTCCCCGTCGTCATTGCGCCTCAAGACCTCAAGCAATCCTGTGTGGAAGAAGCTTTTCGGCAACTCGTCCTCGGCTCGACACGGAAAGAGAATGGTCAACGCCATTGGCGAAGCAGCTCTTTGAAGCCATATCGGTAGGTGCACACCGTCTCTCAACGCCCAGTAGCACGCCTGACATCCTGCAATCAAGCATGTTGCTGATCGACGTAGACGACAGGGCCAGTGCCGCTGGCAAGCTACATGCGCATGTGCTTGACCGGCGACCTGGCCGGCTATTACACCGGTGCCATCGGCCAGCATCGTGACCAGTTCGGCGTCAAGGGTGACTTCGTCACGTCTCCCGAGATTTCACAAATGTTCGGCGAGCTCATTGCCGTGTGGTTCATCGCCGAATGGATTAGCCAGGGTCAGCCCAAACTGGGTGTTCAGTTGATCGAGGTCGGGCCTGGCCGTGGTACTCTCATGGATGATATGTTGCGAGTGAGTGCCGCCGGTCTGCCCTTGCCGGGGCCTTAGAATATCACCAGTCTACGCGATGTATACGCGATGTATTCGCATCTCTGACCAATGTCGTTGCAGACTATTAAACGCTTTCCGGCCATGTCAGAGAGTATCGAATCGGTCTTCATGGTTGAGGCAAGCCCAGAGCTTCAGCAGAAACAGAGGAATCTGCTTTGTGGTTCTGATACCCCGTCTGACGGTAGAGAAGCCGAGTGCCGCAGCATAACGAGGCATCTAGGGAAGCCTATCGTATGGGCTGAAAGCCTGAGATCCATTCCGGTCGGTAAGTCTGGCCTCTTCGTCTGCGTTTACAGTCTTGTCATAACCGACCTTGCTCGTAGAGTCCAACAAAGTGCCCTTCATCGTAGCACACGAGTTTTTCGATGCCCTTCCCATTCACTGCTTTCAATCTGCTCTGGCATCAGCATCAGCATCATCTGCAAAGGCAACATCGACCAGTGCAACGACAGGAAAACCCCCAACCACGAATAAGACCCCATCGCCATCATACGAGTGGCGAGAATTAATGGTCTCGCCCATCCACCCGGCGGAGGCTGCCTCAGCTCAAGCCCGGGCCAAGACAGCTTCGAAGGACGCCTTCCCCGAGGAGTTTCAGCTCGTCCTTTCATCAAAACCAACCAGACATTCTAGATACCTTCCCGAGTCGTCTCCAAGATACCGAAATCTGAAGCAGTCTCCAGGCTCCGTCGTCGAGATCTGCCCGGATGCCTCTCTCTATGCCGCAGACTTTGCCTCGCGCATCGGCGGCTCTGACAAGGTGAAGAAGCCGCAGCCAAGTGGTGCTGCTCTGATCCTGGACTACGGGACATCCGACACAATACCAATCAACTCGCTGAGAGGCATCCGGCACCACAAACTAGTCAGTCCCTTCTCGGCCCCAGGCCTTGTAGACCTGAGTGTCGATGTGGACTTCACGGCCATCGCTGAGGCTGCTACCCTTGCGAGTGAAGGCGTTGAAGTCCATGGCCCAGTGCCACAGGCCGACTTCCTCGAGCTCATGGGAATACGGGAACGCGCAGAAATGCTCATCAAGGCTGCAGGCACGGATAAGTCGGCAGCGGAGAGCATTAAAAAGTCATGGAAGCGACTGGTTGATCGAGGGCCCAACGGGATGGGCAAGGTATACAAGGCTCTTGCTATTTTGCCCGAGAATGATGGCCAAAGACGCCCAGTCGGCTTCGGGGGCGACCTTCCGTCGAGGTAGCCTCCTCGAGTTTTGGTCATGTAGCATACATACATCCACGCTTGGGATTCCACGAGACCAGCTGTATCAGCTCATCACCATGTTACTCTTATCACACAAATTTCAGGGCATACGGGGATTGGAAAACTGAGAAAATCTTCAGCATCAGTGCTCGACTGCAGCCTAGAATGATGTGGTTGCTGGCTCCCGAGAGGGTTGAGCTAGAGAGTCGCAAATATTACAATAATGAAATGTAGGCATTAAAAGGTCTAGAGGAAAGAAGGATCAATTAATTGCCTCCCATGGGAACAACGCAGTGTCATGTCTTCAGCCGAAAACAAACGCCTCTCTGAGTCTATTACTTTTTTCGTACAAGCTTGACATCCTCTTCTTCACTCCCATCGTCGGAGAACCTGTCTCCATCTTCACCCACAGCAAATATGGTTTCTCCATCAACAGACTCCCGCGGAATGTTGCTTCGCGTGGAGTTCTGATGACGGCCATTTGGTTGAGTAGAAGCAGAACTAGTAATGCCTGTGACTGGCGGTGGGTGAGGCTGATTCTTCCCAGTCTGGGCTTCCTCATCATCATCCCAGTCATCAGGGACGCCAATGTCACCAATCTCGAAATTACCGTCATCATCTTGAGCAATCTCATCACTCATGGCGAACCGCCGATTGTTGGCGGTTGGCCGCCACACATAGGCAACGAATGCAACGTCTACAAAGTAGACGATGTTGAGCCAACCATCCAAGATAAACCACCGCGTCTTCCAGTGATTCGGAACAAAGTCGGGGTCGCCTATGGAGGCAAAAGTGAAGCTGGTGAAGAAAAAGAAGGCGAAGATGACAATGATGCTTAAAAGAATGCACCACCAGAGTTTTCTGTACATGGCCTCCTTCACATGCTGTTTACGCTCTCTTAGATCCTTGAGCGTCAAATTGAGAGAGTTGAGAGTCCACACATAAAATGCTGTCAGAGTCCCAGCTAGAGGCAAGACGATGAGCAGGACAAACGGGCCTAATTGACGGGTCAGCAGAAGGTCGGCGCAATAGAATACAGGCTCTAAAAGGCTGAATACATACCGGCATTCTCGGGTGGAACGACTAGACTAGTGATGGAATACACCAGACCGAAAACGAAGTGAGCGGCCGCGAGCCATCGAACATATATCATGGTGCGGCCAAGTGTGTGCTTGACTACACCATATCCCATACACACGATGAGCAAAAGGAAGAAGGAGAAAGAATTTCGTGCGGCGTTTAGGATGCCGACTATAATGAGGAACGCCTTGGATCCCACGCCATGGCCTCCGTTGTTTTGGTAGTCTAGTGTCATGATTAGCATCCAGACATTCCACTCTCTCTGGGGATCGCATGCTACACCAACCGTAATAGCCCCAAGTAATGAGCATTTCCACCACTAGAAAGACGAGTATCGCAGTTATATAGTTCTGGACCGCCACTGCACAGAAGGTTAGGGGAGCGAGACTAGGCAATGTGTTTCCAAAGGCCAATGAGAGGCGGAGACATACGAATATCATGGCGATGTTGGTAGTACAGAGAGCCCCAGTAGCCCGCAATGAGCGTGTAGACGATGGACATGGCACCGTAGAAGGGTAGTTTAGGAATCTGCGTCGCTTGCAGTTCGCCGTACGCGTTTCGGAATTCAACGACGGCTTTGTATTTGTCGACGGTGTAACCCTCTGTTATGACACAGTAATAGCCGGTCTTCTTCAGGGAATAGTGAATTGGGCTCGGGTCCTTGAGGTGAATGGCCTGCGTCATGATGAGGGCGTTTGATTTCTCGGTGGCATTGTGAGAAACCACAAACTCGCCGATATTCGTGGTATTGCAATGCCCGGACTTGACATATTCTTCGGTACAGATGGGTAGCTGCTCGGAGTAGAGTCATGGTAAGATATACTGCAATCAACCGCGGATACAAGGCGACAAGTCTTGGGGGAGGTTCGTACTCTTCTTTGTCCGTCTGGGCCAAGGACGCCAACAAGGTTACTATCTCGCCACTGGAAGATGATCAGGCTCAGGATGGGATCAGTGTTTTCCGGTATACTCGAGTTGAGAGGTTTGACGAGAATAAACGGTTCAACAGATCCGCCCCATGTTTGCCGGCTGTACATGCCTACAAGGGATGTTAGATGACGAGATGGCACAATCCAAGAGGTTTCGAACCTGTGCAATATTGACGATTGGCGTCGGTATGGTCCTGTCGTGGAAACGAGGCTGGGTCAGAACAGAGCTCTCAGGGGAGTTGACATGTTGCGCAAGCTCACAATGGCAACCTCGTGGGCTAGGATTGTCCGGAAGGACAAAGCCAAGGCAAGGAGCCCGAGGAAGCACTTCATGATGGACAGACTGTTGCAGCAAGATGGCTGCGAGGGCCGGATCGAGGCAGGGTGAAGGTCAAGAAAGCTAGGCCTTTAGTCTGGAAAGCACGAGTGGAGATGAAAAACGATGGTGCTGCCGCCTGGGACTTGGTATCGTCGGCGCGACGGCGGTTTCGAAGGAGGTCGTCGGGTATGCGAAGGAATCAAGCAGATAGGTTTGCCAGGTTGAATGTTGGATACTTGGGCTCGGCTTCCTATGGTAGTCCAGCCGGCTCGTGAGCATCTCGCGGGCGCGGGTTGGAATTCAGCCAGGGAAAGTGTGATAATATGATAAACTGTACGGAGTATGGGGCTCTGGGTCGCCTAGATGAGAGCAGAGAATGCAAGTGTCACTTTGCGCCCATCGACCTTGCAGAGAAGTGATGCTCCCGAGAAGTCGAGGCTTGGCCATGGAGACGTGGCAGCTTCACTGACGAAAGCGGGCCAGAACCATTAACATTGGATTGGGGGCGCGTGCCTTGGAAGTTTACCGGGCAATACGGAGTACTTTGGCATGCCTGAGCGAGTACGGAGTACTTTGGGTATCCACTAGTAGGTACTAGTAGGTAGTTAGCTCTAGAGTAGGTACGGAGTAGATCAAGGTACCTAGACCTTAGCGCACCTGCGCAACGCAACCTTTATCGTTGGTTCAGACATTCGCAACTGCAAGTCCTCCAAGCCCGAATCTCGGACGTCCACTCCGCCATCGTGACATTGGCAGATTGGGCGAGCTAGCCGGGACAACACACGCCATGGGGAAAGGGACTGACAAGCTTTATGTAAGGATACTATTCTCTCTCTCTCTCTCTCTCTCTCTCTCTTGCCGTGTGGATGAATGTATGTATGTGTGCGCGCGCTGCTGCTGATAACCCTCTCCTTGTCGCAGATTACACATTCCGAGTGGTCATCGTCTGATGCCTATTCTGCCAGTGTTGGGGCCAAGTCTTCGTCGCTGGACGCTTCCGGAGCCACTCCATTTCGTCGCCTGCCCTTCAATTTTTGCGCGGCGAGTCTCCAACCCTTCAAGAACCCAGTTTGCACCCCAGACGGCACCATCTTCGACGTCGAGGTCATAAGCGCATGGCTCGAGAAGCATCCGAATCAAAACCCCGTCAACGGCGATCCGCTGCACAAGAAGGATTTGATCCGCTTGAACTTCGCCCGAAATGCTGGCTCGGACTCTCTCGGTGCTGGCTTGAGCGATGGTAAAGGCGACTTGATCGATCCCGTCACCTACAAAATCTTCACCGACAATACCCACATCGTAGCCATCCGTCATGGCACCTACGCCAATGCCTTCGCATGGGAGACCGTGGAGCGCATGAATATCAAGGCGAAGCTGTGGCAGGACCTCGTCGACGATCAGCCCTTTACTCGAGCCGACATCATTACCTTGCAAGATCCCAAGAATGCCGCCAGTCGTAACCTCGAACAGTTCAAGTACCTCAAGGATGGAGAAGGGGCACAGATTACAAAAGAGCAAGAGGAGCAGCAAAATGCTGGTAGCATCAATGCCGGCGCATTAGGAAGCATGGGAGACAAAGTCTTGAAGGCCAAGGCCGCCGTTGACAAGGCCCGTAAGACCAGAGAGGCCGGAGGTGATGTCAACAGGAGCGCTGGTGCTCTACTAAAATCCTCGGCTGCATCTCTGGGCCACCCCGCCACCATGGTAGCACCCAAATCTATGATCAAGGACAAAAAGATGGCTGCAAATGCCGCTGCCTACACGACTGGAAAAGCAGCCGCGAGTTTCACGAGTACCGGTCTGACGCCAGAAACCAGCGGCGAGCGGGCTTTGCTGACTGATGAGGAGTTCATGCTCAAGCCGAAACGGGTCAAGACCAAGGGATATGCTCGCATGGAGACCAACCTAGGCGACTTGACTGTGGAACTGCACACGGATACGGCGCCGAGAGCAGTCTGGAACTTTATTAGATTAGCACAGACGGGCTACTACAAGGGCGTCGCCTTCCATCGCAATATACCCGACTTCATGATCCAGGGTGGTGATCCGTCGGGGACTGGCAAAGGGGGCTCCAGCATATGGGGCAAGTACTTTAACGACGAGCTGGACGGGCCGTTGACGCACAACAGCAGGGGAACATGTAAGTACAGCATATTTCCAACCGATCGAGTTCATCTCTTCATGGCCCCTCGCCATCCATTGACTGACCAAGCTCGTCCCTGTGGTGGCAGTATCCATGGCCAACAAGGGGAAAAACACGAACTCCAGCCAGTTCTTCATCACCTACAAGGCAACCCCCCATCTTGACCGAAAACACACCATCTTCGGACTCGTTGTCGACGGCAAGGACACACTCACCAAGATGGAGGCGGTTCAAACCGATGGGTCTAACAGACCTCTCAACAAAATCTCCATCAAAGACGTCGTCGTGTTTGTGGACCCCTTCGAGGAGTTCCAGTCACGGAAGAAGGAGCAGGAACGGCAAGACCAGGAACGCGCCGAGATCCGTCGAAAAGGCGGCACAGACGACGACAGGACAACATGGACGGGGAAGCGCATACGGGCAGATGGCACCATCGTCCCGGCAGAAGGAAAGGACAGTGTGGGCAAGTATCTGAGCCAGCCCGCTGGCTCAAGTAATGGGGGTGACGGGGCGGGAGCTAGAGATTCTCAGGTGGAGGAGGGCTGGGAGGAGCCAGTGCGGAAAAAGATGAGAGGGACTGGAGGTTTTGGTAACTTTGACAGTTGGTAGCAATGGGAGAGAGCAGTGAACGGCACAACAGAAGTCCAACTGAGAACCCAGTGTCATTCTGCCTATGGAACTGATGACTATATACGAGCAAGCTGTTCGGCAGTATTTCCTGAGGTAGGGATGTCGAAGATAGAGAATCACGCCCATATCTCATGAGACATTGATGGCTTTCCTTTTTTTTTTTTTTTTTTTTTTTTTTTTTCATTTTGAATATGTGGTAAAACTTATCTGGTACCTTTGTTGACCCATTTTGCTACATCCTATATCTCGATTCCGGGCTAGTCTTCCAACGGCAGTTCTTTCGTTATCAGCGCCCGATACGCTATCTAAAAACCACGAAGGGAGTTAAAAAAAGAAAGAAAGAGGAAACGGACAGGCCTGGACAAGTGAACAAGTCATGCAATACCCAATAACATGACACATGTGGCGTCGTGCACTACGACATTGCCAGAGAGGAGACGCTCTCTCTCCCGTGCTCATGATGCCCCTCGCTGATTCGGACAAATGAAAATAAAGGACTAACTATGAGTTGGTATATTTATAAACACAGCCTACACCGCAAGACCGCGCAAAGCAAGCACGTGTTGATGGGATGTTTCGAGATAGGGCCGCGGCAGCATTTCACACTATCAATGGCAGTGCGGTGTCTGGCAGAAAAGGTAGTTTCGAAGTTGGGATCTGGTCCCATAGCAGCGTGTGAACTTGCTCCTTGACAATGTTGGACACGACGCGGGCCTGCTCAAAGCCGGTTTCTTGATATATTGCTTCGAGGCGGTCGAGAACATAGGCCAGCGTGTCGGGCGTTGTTGACGATGACATGCCGAGCGTGTAGAGGGGCCAGATGATGGTGTGACTAGCTGTAGCTAGAGTCAGGAACCTCTCTGCGCCCTTTTCGTGTCCGCTCGACTGTGTAGGATCAAACAAGGTGGGCTTCCGGGATGCGGCGGCGGAAAGGGCGGAAGCCGTGTTTGCGGCGCTGCCGGAGACCTCGGACAATGTCTTTTGGCCTGACGGCGACAAGATGCGATGTGGGAGCTGAGCAGTGGGTATAGGTGCGACGGTATGACGGCCTTGCCTGTCACGAACGATGTCCTTGCCGCTCACGACACCGAAGTGCTGGGGTACGCTGGAAACAAAGGCTGCGCCCAGCATCTGTATCAGTTTCATGGCTTTGACAAGCTGAAGCTGGTGGTGGCTCGGCAGCATTGTTGGGTCTTCCGTACAACTGCAAAGAACCTCGACAATGGTCTCCTGCACCAACATCCTCATAGTGCGAATGCCGTTCCAGGTTGTTGCTTGAGTGAGACCTCGGTAGATGTGGCAGGAATCTCCCAAAACGGCCGGATGCGGCCTGGATAGCTTCGCTTGACGAAAGTACCAGCCCGGCGGGAGGCTCGAGATCAAGGCCGAGAACTGGTCTTCCACATCGCACAGCCTCTCTACAACAGCGTCAACGCCAGAAATCTTGCCAGACTTGATGTCGTGCCGGACCTGCAGTGCATTGTATAGTGTGTCCACGACTCGCCATACGGGACCGCTGGTGTCCGTCAAGTGCCACAGTTGGTTCCGAAGATCGACCATGGATTGCGGCATGGGCAAGCCGCTACGAATGCAGCTGATGAGAACAGTGTGGCAGAGCATGATGAACATTCTGGTCCCGGCTTTGGTGCGGAACTGAGCGGCTCCCCTCATGCTCGCCAAGGTCGCGGCACCGTTGACATGGTCTTGCCAGGCTATTATCGTCTGCGGTGTGCGGCCAGAGACGAATTCATACGTGCCCAGAATAAGCACGGCGAGCATGGTGCTGTCCTTGACCGCCTCGGCTGGGTTGCTCAGAGCCGAGTTGGCGAGGCCAAGAGCAACGGTATAGCTATGGCGGGCGCGTCGAAACGTCTCGGGGCATCGAGTGAGTTTCGATAAGCTGGCGAGGCCGACAGCCGTCATGCTGGCAGTGATGCAGTCGGCGGAATCGGCGTCAAAGGCGGGCGGCGGTTTCCATACATCGTAGATGAAGTCGTAGTTTTGGTAGCAGCCGTGGTCAGTGGCAACATAGCGGGCGAAGAAGAAGGCGACGCCGCGTTCCTGCAGTGAATCCGTCGGTCCATGTGAGATCCTAGCTGTGTTGGTCGTGGTGGTGAGCGCGGTCGAGGCACGGTCACCGGACGCCGGATGTTGATGACGGCCCAGATGGCCTCGGGCACACTCAACAGCAGTATTGGTGGTGAAGTCTTCCTCACTCGGTGGCGACGTGTCGTTGATGAAGGGCCGGGGTTGGCGGATAACCAAGGATGGCGGTGTGTTGGAACCGGACATGATGGTGCTCGCAAGTCTCGTTCTCTTGGGCCGCCTTCGCGTTGTCGTGGCTCGCTTGATGACATGGCGGCTCTCATCTCGAAACATGAGATCGACCATGTTGCGATAACCGGGACATTCCTGCTTGCGCTTCTCACACTGGCCGCAGGTAGGGGCCCTCTGGTCGCACTGCAGTGAGGGTATCATGAGAAAGAGGAGCCAACGATGAGATGAGAGGCGCCACGGCCGGTGTCGTGATGCCGCCAACTCACCCGTATCTTGCGCTCTCGGCAGCTGGAGCAGCCCTTGGAGGGCTTTCCACAGTATACCATGATCGGCAGGTTGACGCGGACTGGCAAACAGGCAGGCAGTGAGAGCAGATGGTATGAGAGCGATGGGCCAGGGAGAGACGAGAGATGAGGCTGTTCGTCGGAGCGGATAGGGCTGAGAGGGACATCAGCCAAGGTTCGACATCTAATAACATTAGACGAACCTGACTGACTGATTCCTTTGGGGGCGGGAAAGGCGCAGAGGCGTCGAGGCGTCGAGGCGTCAAACGTACAAGGCAGGCACAGACGGAGTGAGGGGAGTGGAGAAGGCGTCTGACGGCTCCGATCAGGGCGATGGTTTTTATGTGTGTATATACATATGTACGGAGTGTAAGTAGTTATTATTTTGTATTCTTGAGGACTGGAAGGCTTGGGTTGGTTGTCAGCTTGGCGATGCAGCTTGAGACTGGAGACCCATGGGCACTGAAGCCCTGGAGCACTGGAGCCCTGGTGCCCTGGCGCCCTGGCGCTGCCACATGCACGCGCAGGGGCCAGAAGGCCGCCCCCAAGCTTTCAATGCTCAATGGCTCCTCCCCCCTCCATCCACCCATATCCATCGTTTCCCGCCCTGTGGTTGGTTGGAGCGGCCTTCTCGAGCTCCCGACTTATGGCATGGGCTTCTTTGGCTGGCTGCCCCAACGTATGTGACCTGAGCAGGTAACAATAATTTTTACCTGTCAACTTTCATCGCCCCTCCAGTCTCAGGTCCTGCAAAGTTCAGTACGAAATTCCCTGGGATTAGTTATTTCGTAGCATCCTGCTCCGCCACACCACCACAACAATGGGATGTGCTTCTCGATCAGCATTCAAATTACCTTGCCCGACTAGTCCGTACCTAGCTAGGTAGGTAGTGTTGGGGGGGGGCATCAGTTGAGGACCCGGGCTTATGTGTACAACGTGACGGCCGCTTGCCAGCAAATGTTTCAATTTGATCAGAGAAGTACGGAGTAGTTAAGTCCTCACCTCACTAGTCAATTGTTAAGGTCCCAGCCTGAAATATTGGAATAAAAGTAGATACATGTGCGTAGAAAGATATGTACAAAAAAATACATACTACAGACAAATAGACAATATATACCAAACGTCGAGCGACAACAAATTTCCATATGCAGCTGCCATGGCAATAAATACTCCGTAGTACGGAGTAACTATGTGCGCCTCTCAATTTCATAACCATGGACGTTGATATGGGCATCAGCCCCTGACGCTCGCCAGTCAAGTTACGAGCCAGTTGACAGCGTCGTGGGAATTATATACACGTCAGTCCCACTACCACATCCGTGGTTGTCCTGTCGCCTCAAGCGAACCCCGGTTGGTGCCTAGTCTTGAAGAGGCTGACCAACGGAAACAGTCAATTCTTGGGGGTTGGGGTCGTTGACGAAGCCAGACTGGTCCTCGCCAGATGATGGGCCGACATCATCATAGGGGAAAGCATAGCCTCGACTTTGAAGGCTGACTTGGTGACAGATTCGCGAATAGTGGTTGGTGACCGCATCCTTGTAATAAGTGTCTATCTTTTCGCCTTCAGGCTGTTTCACGTTCACCAACAGCGTAGAGCGGTTGAAAGCGGCAGCAATTCTGGCCCCAATGTTGAGCACTTCATCGGATACACCTTTGCCACCAGCAAACGGTCCAGTGCTGCATGTAAAGATGTCAGAAGCCGACGGTTTCGCAAAAGAACCGACCGAGCCAAAGTTCAGTTTGTCGTCCTTGACACGGCCAACGTCGTCGCCCCATTTGAACTGAGTATTGATAGTCAAGTCTTCCGACGTATACTTCTCCCATACGGCATCGACATAGGACTGATAGTACCCGTCGAAGAGACCGTCGATCAAGACGCCGCCCGAATTCGGGCTCAAAGCTCGCAGATTGCCCCCTGAGGGCGATCGTATCACAAGCTTGTCCCAGCCCTTCCCGTCACTCTTGCCCTGAGCTTCAAGTGCAGAGCAAACCTTGTCCAGTCCATCTGCGGGCATGCCGGGCACAGTCTTGACTTTGCCGTCTCCCGTCTTCAACCGTAGGGAAACGGGGAGGCTGACAAAGTCAACAAAGGAGACGTTGGCGTATAACTCTTGCTGATTCCAAGTAAACTCACAAAAGCCCCAGTCCAACTCGTAGTTGGGATCCTTGGGGTTGGTCGATGACGGTTCAACCAGCGAGGGGCCGGGGTTGACGAAGAAACTCAACGGCTTCTCCTTGCAAAACCAAATCCGAGCGCCGGAGATGCGAGGAATCGAAACGGTCCGCGCCGTGCCCGAAGCTCCGATTGGAATTGCGCAGTCGGCACCGAGCGGCTGAAGAGTGTCGCTCGGGTTTGCAGGGCGATATGGAGTTTTGCCATCTGACCCGAGGATCACGATGCCCTTATCATCCTGGCCGGTGATGTGAGCATACAGCTGAGCGGTGCCAGTTTCGTTGCGAAGAATGACGTTGAGTGTTGATGCCATCTTGGGCGGCGTCCTCCGTTCTGTTCGATCTTTAGGAGGTGCCTGGTGCCTCTTT
The DNA here is from genome assembly GCA_031753515.1 of Metarhizium rileyi. Classification (NCBI taxonomy): domain Eukaryota; kingdom Fungi; phylum Ascomycota; class Sordariomycetes; order Hypocreales; family Clavicipitaceae; genus Metarhizium; species Metarhizium rileyi. The sequence goes on along the minus strand of JAUKVO010000003.1, from coordinate 2,472,076 downwards.
CCAAAGGTGCGGCGGTACTTTCTTTGTGTTCGGTGGCGGGCGATTTGTTGGCTTGTCTGTAGGATGGCCTCGTATCTGAGTGGTGGTGCTTGGTTCGGAAGATGATGATTAGCTCTCGTGGAAGTGCCCCCAAAGACGTACATGGGCAGACAGTGATAGATGGCTCTTCATTATCACCGTGACTGTTGGACGCCGGCCGTTCATTTTATACATCATGGCCGCTCCCCGTCCCCTAGCTCCCATCTCCTTGCCTTCCCTTGCTCGCTCTTCACGCTCAGCGCCGATTGAACTCCCTGTTGGCCGCTAGAGGTCAACTGGTGTGGAGGAATGAGTCCCTGACTATACCATTATGACCTTGTGCCCCGATTTCAGACCCCCAAAGACTCAAAGGCTAGCCGCGCCGTGCCGTTGCATACCGTGGGGATTTCGTTCAATCCAGACGTCAAGAGCGACGACATCTGGACCAACGCGGTGGCACACGTAACAAGGAGAGAACAGACACGCAGCAATGTTGGCCATCTGGCACCGCCAAGGGCACGGGACTGCCGACGATCCTCCATGCCGGTGCTTCATGCTTCATGGGCCTCGTCAGCCACCAAGTCGTCGTCCGCCGCCGGGCGTCATCCGTTCTTTTGGTGCCAACCCGTTTTGATGCTAAGTGTCTTCGGGGCAGGGCTAGCCAGAAGCTTGTCCCCTCGATGTCGTCCCAAGAAGCAGGCAATGCGCAGGCGAAAGAAGCCCTGCTGCCGATCGGTATCTCGCATGTGCATCGGGATCTGCATATGTCAGATGACTTGCGTCTCGCCTTCGCCATCATTTGACTATCACCATCTTGGCCTGCCAGCCACATGTGCAACCATAGGGCTGGCATCTATCCGTCATGACCAGCGGTGTCACTGTACAATGTCATCATTCCATGTGCAAAACAACACATGGCACCAGGCGAACAGAGGCTAAAACAGACAAACATTGCGGCTCAACCTACTTCGTCGTCTCTACTCCGTACTACCGCCAGTACTGGAAATCGAAAAGCAACCTGACGCATTCCTCTCTCGTATCGACCTGCATCACCCATCCAGCCCCAACTCCAACACGGGCTCCATCATCAGCAAAGCGTAGACAACCACCATCAGAACTAGTGTCGCCCTTAGGAACTTGTCCAGATGCGCTCTATGACTACCGTTCTCCTCGCCTCTTTGGTGATTTCTCACGCTCATATTGTCATGCGAGGGATGATCTGCTCTACTAGTAGTTGCAGGTGTCCTCTCGGACACAGCGCACACTGTCCTCTCCGCACCAAGATTGCTATTGCTGCATCTACTGTGCCAATCTTCACGTGTCTGAACGTTCGAAGAGTTGAAATAAGCTTTCACCGACTTGACAAAAATCACCGCGTCTGATGATGGTGGTCCGCCTGACCACCACTGATTACCATTGCTCCAGTGCTGTAATACGATGTGACCACCACTCGAGGGGATGTTGTCGCCCTTCATCTCAACTAATTGTTCCCCGTCAGCGTAAAAATAGACGCGACCAGGTAGATAGTCGAAACGGTATTCATGGAAGCCTTTGGTCGGATCAAACTTTAGATTGACCGTCTTGAACATGCCAGTCTTGCTCGCATCAAACCCAGCTTTGGCCGACAGGCTGGAGTGAATGACCATATTCACGGGGAAAAGCCCTCTTTTTTCGTCAAACTCTCGGGAGAGGAATTCCATGTCGATCTCTTGTGTATCATTGAAGTACTGCAAATTCTCAGCATCAGTCTTGCTAATCAGATCGTTACTTCGAACACTTCCTTACCCAGAAAAATGCTGCACAAGTACCACCAACACTCGAAAGCTTCATTGTTGCTCTGTAGGATCCCCATAACATGTCTATGCGGCGTGTATCAACCTCGGCAGCAGAGATGGCATTCGAAGGGGTGATCTGGCTACCAACTCGAAGAGCCAAGCTCCTTTGACCGTGCAGCTCGTCTGGTGCTGTTTGCGATGCTGGCAACAGAAACACATTTTCCGGGAGAAATGTCTTGCCATATGTTCCTCTCCCAGCTTGAGCAGATACGTTGAATTGTTGTCTGGTCCACTCAGAAGCCTGTGATAAGTTTTGCAACGATGTAAACTCGGTTTCTAGCTTGTCGGTGAAAAACAAGGAACCACTCTCATGCTGTCGATTCGCGATCGAATGTCCGCAGCTGCAGCCCGCAAGGACAGCATGGGCTAAATTCGAAAGGCCAAGTGCTACATACCAGTACATGACGAATATAAAATGTCTTCGAAATCGTTTCTATTCGCCCAACACCACTCGAGAAACTGTCGCCTGCTCAGCTGTTCAAGGTTAGAGAATACCCATCAGGTGTATTCACAGACACAGTTATAGTTGTGGTAACTCTTTGTGCTCGGTGGACCAATGAAGGAAGACCAAGGGCGTCAAAGTTGAAGGAGCGTTTCAGAAATATTACTAAGGGGGAAGATGGCGGGACTGAGATGACTTTGAGGACGTTCTGTTCCTATCTTTGAGGAAAATGATCATTAGCTAAAATACCCTGTGCCAAGAAAAGTCTACTTCCTGCTTCCTGCTTCCTGCTTCCTGACGCACCTGACGTACCTGACGTGTTTGGCACCTCGCAGGCAGGCACAGACCTTCGCAGTTACCATGAGTACATAGGTACCTGAAAAGGTCTCAGTGCTCGTACAAAAGCAGGAAGGTACAATAGGTGCGTGAGGGCTGTGTATGTTGCAAATTCGAGAGAAAGTCGAGTCTGGTGTCATCAGTCGTCCGGCAGCTCCCTGGGTCTTGAAAAGCCAGGCAAAGACCCCCAAGGTTCGCAGCAACGCCCCGGAACGAGACTCCCACTACATGCTCCATATGCTGTCTTGCCTCCTACCCGAGTTCTCACACATACTAGAGTACCCGATCAGATGACAGAGAAGAGATTATTGGTCGATTGTAATACGGAGTATCTATACACTAGCGAGCGGCCCTGCCTCCCCTCAAGACTATTGGGATCACACAATTTGGCAGCAGTCCGTACCTGTGGGACAATTTGCCGCTGTCGTACAATGTGACGCCGGTTCTGTGGGTGCGTGGCCAGCGAGCAAAGGAACAGTGACGGAACAAAGGACTAGTTGAAACAAAGGACCCAAGGAGACAAATAAATCCGGTCAAAGGGAAATGCAGCAATCTGTGTATCGAACAAGGTATTTGAGAAGCAAAATAAAAAAATAAAAAAAATAAGCAAGGTGAGAGAAACGTAAGACGCAAATAATGAAAGTTGCCAAGGCGCCAAAACACACAAGGGCTTGCCAGACAGAGCAGAGACCAGAAAATTAATACCCAATAGGTGCCATAGATACTCGAACAAACAACCGATGATAGAAGTGAAGGACGGCATCGCCATCATGGACCAGCCAGTCAACCTGCCATCTGCAGTCCCCGGCTCGAGGTACCGCTGTACCCACCCCCATTTCCGCCGCCGAGGTCCAGAAATCGCGCACTAGAATGTCTGTCCATTTCCTATGCCTCGCTTCGCCACCAAGCAAATTAATGCCCAAATACCCTTTTAATCAAAAAGACAAGCATAAACGAACACAGCCGAGGTGGCCGAAGCAGCTTCACGGCCACTTGCTCTGTCTCAAGCGCCGCGAGAGATATCGAACAGACTCTCAAGGAAATTGTGACAAAGGAATTCAAATTCAATCAACGATAAAAACATGCCAGACTCCTATCCGAAACCGTCACGCCGGACAGTACCCAAGCAATTAAGGAACTTCAAATTCGAGGAGCCAAATTAGTTTGGCAATGTGAACAGAACGACATTATGGCGCAGACTGAGGTATTGTCAAGGAAAAACGGAGCCGGAAGGCGGCTCCAGAGACGCAAAGAAAGGTTTCGTTTCATCATGTCAGACTTATTAATACACGCTGTCCTCGTCTTGCCCCTGCGAGGTCATCGAGGGGGTAGAGACATTCGAGGAAGCTTCGAGATCGTCGACATAGCCGACCAGTGCCTGGGAGTGCAGCTTGAAAGATTCGCCCATCAATCGAGTTATACTGTCATTCACAGGTCAGCAATTCATTCTCTAGATATTCTTCGCAGTCTTTTTACGGCGAAATGCCTCGGGATCAGAAAATCGAAACTTACCCCCAAACAACTACTTCGTCAAGCATGGAGCCCCAGAGGCGTGTCACAATCGAGCTCATTTGTGACATGTAGCTTTCGTCTAGGTCTTTGGCAAAGAGCTGTCGAACTTTGTTGTACATGGCGAGTTCCTCCTGAGTTGCCGGTTCTTCGTCGTGTTCCAGACGATAGAGCCACAAAGAGAGAATAATCATCAGATCCATGCCACACAGTGGATGTTCAACACTCCAATTCGTTGGCGAGGTGCGCGCAACCCAGCGGACTCCTTGGCGCACAGCAATTTCAATGCAGCTGTAACACTCCTCAATCACTTTGATCATCTCGCTCGAGCGCTTTACGCGATCACGGGCGTGAGACATGGCAGCCGCCACTTCGTATGGGTCATGGTAGCGAAGAGCTTCTTGTACACTCTTTAAATCAACCTCCAAACGAGCACGAGCATTGCGATACATTGCCTTGGCATTAAATATGAGGGGATGACCTTTGTGCGGCGCACTCAGCGGAACAGTGACCGCCTCTGGCTCGCACATGTCCAAGGATTTCTCCCAAGTCTCGAGAGCGAGGCGGAGTTTGTATTCCGTGACAACATCCTGAAGAGCCTCCGGGCTGCGCTTGTGATACCAAACCTCGAGAAACAAAGCATTGATCATCACACGAGTTGCAAAAGCACTATATCGGAGAGTCTCCCCTTGAAATAGGTTGTCGTGGGCCTCCATAAATGTGACTGCTACAGCGCTGTGTGCATGCTCAGACCATGAAGCGTCATCAATACCTTGCACGTTCCACAGGGCTTCGGTAGAAGGCAGTTGAAGATCCTCGAACTCATTGAAGCTGATTGCCGGGGTGTGGTTGTATGTCAAAGTTAACAGGCCGAAGAAGATGTAAACAGCGTAGTAGGTGCGACGACAGCCCTCATCTTCAACCCATTCCGCGCGGCTTGGTGTGGGGGATTCCCGTGCTTCCTGGCGAAGTTTTAACTCGTATCTGTTGCCGGCGACCATATTGGCCAACAGACTTTTGATTGAGCAAGCCCACTCCAAGCCTTTGGGATCTCCACTCCAGCTGGCAAAAATCATATTGAGAAGCGAGCTCTGCATTGTCCACAGAGGACACTTCCGGGAACTAAAATTTTCCTTGTTCTGGAGGAATTGGTTGACGAGCACTTTCGAGCCAATGTGGAGCATGTATGCCTGGTCTTGGTCAAAAGCGTAAAGTGCACCAATACTAAGAACAGCCAGAAGCAACGGAGGAGACACCTGAGAAGGGTTGAAGGACGCTGGATGAAGAAATGGCAGGTGATGATGGAATAGCCCGAAGTAGGTTGACAAGTAGCGGTTCAGAGATCCTAACCCAGGCAAGCGAAAACCCTCAGGGATCGCGTGCTCACGATCATAACTGCGAATGTTGTCCAGGATAACGTTGCGTTGTTCATCCCCAGTTACCTGCGGAGGGTGGAAGCCAGCGTGAGCAGGGTCAACGACGGAAGGACTCTGGGGAGTCGGTGTTCCAGCATGGGAATCAGGGAGGGCCTGGATGATGGTACGCAATGCAGGCCCAAGACCACCACCATGTTGTCCAGCCATAGGAGGAAGCTGGCTTGCACGTGGTTGGATAGTAGTCCCTGAATCAAAGGATTGCTGCGATTCAAAAGACCCAGATGCGCTAGACGTTATTGAGTGCGTTTTGGGCTCATTTGCAGACGGAGGGATGAAGCCTTCCCACTGCATCTGCGGCAGTGCAATGGCACCTGAAGGGTATGTGACGGTCGATTCCATGATGGCTGATCCATGAGGTGAGTATGCTAAGGAGGCGTTCTCTTCATAGGTGCTGTCGTCGCCACGCATAGCGGCAGTAGCCTTGTGATGCAAGTCGGCAACAAGCATAGCGGCGGCTTCGACATCAAAAAGGCTGTCATTGCCCACTTCCATTTGCTCTAATGTTGACGTATCCAGAGCTAGTTGAGTCTTGGATGGACCGCCAATTGCGCGTGTTTTGGGGCCGCCTGCACGACGTTTGCCATCGCTGTGTAGGGGAACACCTCCGTCCTTGGCGTGTACAGTTCGATCATGTCTGAGGAGAAGGTCGCGTCTGACAAACGTACTCCTACACTTCATACACTTGAAAGGTCGCTCTTTGGTATCTGGAAAATGTCAGCTGCCTGTCTCTTGTGGCGTATTTGACAAAATAAACCCAAAACGGAAACAGCTCGAATGGTTTTGTCAATGTTGATCTTGATAGATGCGCAGCATCACGTTTACAGCTTGAGTTGGGGGGCAACAACAAAGCGAGGTTGTTCAAATCCGCCTGGAAGATAACAAAAAAGAAACATGTCATTGCAATAACGACTAGCTTGGTACGTACGTGATCGTTCGTGCCTACTTCGGTGCTCACTCCGACTAAAGGCTCTATTACAGAACTGACACTTGTATTTGCGTTCTGGTGCGAGAGAAGCCTTCCGCGATGAAGGTGTCGAGGACTCTGGCGGCGCGAGGACTGCGACGCTGGCGCCGGGCATTTTGATGTTCGAACCGGGTGTTTTTCGAAGGGCGATAGGAAGAAATGACGACCCAACAGTGAGGGCGGTGTTTGCTCTCTAATCACGGTTCGGATCAAACTGAAATGATACCGGCAGTACGATGGTTGAATATCGTCTGATGAGGTCTCTCGTTGTCACTATCAACTCCTAGCTCCTCGCTCGCACGCGCGCCCGTGGGATTTAAAGTGTGACAGCGGCGGATTCGCAAGTGAAGTTGGTCATTGGTGATGATGGTATTCTTGTCATGGAAAGTCTCTGTGGAAGGTTGAATTAAGAAGATGTGGAGGCTCTGTATGGCCTCAAAGGTTCAGCTCTGGCAATCGAGATGCTGACGATGGTAATTGGAAGCGATGAGATGGCAAGATGCAGTTGATGGATGGATGGAATAGAGAGGGGGGAAGAGCGAGAGGAGAAGCCAGAGAGGTCTACGGAGTAGTTGACAAGAACAGAGGGGGGGAGGGGGGCGAGCCTGGGGGACCGCAGCGTAACAGCGGCAGATGGGAGTCAAATTAACAGGAAAGGGGCGCGCGCAATGGGGGGAGGGAAGAAAAGTGGGAGAGGAGGGAGGAGGGGATGGAGGGGTTGGGTGGCTGAAGAAAACTTGGGAGCTTGGAAGCTACATACAGAGCACGGAGTATCTCCGGGTCAGCAACAGGCCTAGCACAAGCAGACAGTACTCCGTAACATCTGGGATCTCGTTCTGCCAGAATGGCCAACCATTGACTAACAAGTAGGGGCGACCAACTGGCACAGTACAGGATGGATCGCGTTATGTGGCCGTGTCAGCACAGTGACAAGACATGATAGACAGGTAGACAATGCAGCGACGCGTGAGGCCTGGTGGGCTATGGACCAACACGGGCGAGGGGGGCGTGTATATTAATTTTTGGGTGTGGGGTTTGGAATCTAGCGTTGGCGATGGAGCAGCGCGTGTTCTCCAGTTGCAGTTGCTGGCTTGGGACCAGCACTGAGACCAGCAGCAGACCAGACATTGCTCAGTTTGTAAGCGTCCATGTCTGGCCAAGGTCTAATTCTCCCGACCAGGCATTTGCACTTGGGCTGGTACGGGAGCACCAGACCGTTGACCAAGTCCCAAATCCAAGAGACGAGCGGGGCTGGATGTCCTTAGCGGAAGTTGGGGCGACGTAGCGGGGCCAACTCCCCCTCTCCCAGGTACCGCTGCCCAGTCGAGCACCAAGCCCGCCGATTGCTTCCTATTGCCTTCGGTGCTTGTAGTTACTTGCTTGCACGACACTTGCGTGGATGGATTGCTACTTTTAGTGTTCTTCGTGCCCACGTCGACTTGGTTCTGGTGCGAGTTCGTTTCAAGTTCAAGGTTGCTTCTTTTCTCTATAGTTGTCAAGCTCCAGTCCGCCGGCGGCCTGGCTGTCTTCGCTGAGAGCCCATGCTGGCCCCTAGATACCCAGTTGCCAAGTTGCCAGTTGCCAGTTGCCAGTTGCCAGTCGCCACCCCGCCCACTTGACTGGCCACTTGGCCACACCAAGTCGACATCAGTGAGGCCAGTTCGGGTTTGACTTGTCGACTGTGCTGATTTTCGCCTCGGCGGTCAGATGGCCGTCGACTGGTGTCACAGTTAGGCATGGTGAAGGACAGCCGAGGATAGAATATTAAGACTCTAGTCCGTCACCCCGTTTGTCCGTCCCAAAAAAGACTGGTCATGAGAAGGGAACTTCTATGCTGGCCTCACGCACCTCCACTACGGTCTAAAAGTCTAATAGCGGCGCCGACGCATTTTCGTCGGCGCACGGGGCAGCTTTGCATCTGCAGGTGTTCCGCTTAAACCGAGCCCTCCTTCCTACATATGTGCCTATCTGCCTACTAGGTTAGGTATATAGGTAGATGTAACCTAGTACTGAGGTGCCTAGCCTAGGAGGTACCTAATGCATACTCAACTTTCAGCAGAGGCGGTTCAATGTTAAGTTGTGCCCTGGTGGTCCGTGGGTGTGCGATGTCTGGTTCTTGCTTTGTGCGAGCAATGCACTTGATAGTGTGGATTTGGGTATACTTCGCAAGTCGTTCTTGTTGAAAGAAACAGCCCATAGTTACTAACCAGCAGCAACCCATGTTTGAACGATAGACTAATGATCATTTATTGCTTACCTAAAATAGTAGACTGAACAAGGTCCTCTATTTCCTACGGTAAAGCGGTCTCGCTATCGCCCTCGATGGTGCCAACGTGATGCGGTTTATTCATAAAAAGTTCGTCCTTAACGTATTTGGTTCTCTTAGTCAAGCAAGACTGGCAAGTTGCGTGTATCCCGAACTATTTGGGCATGTGGTAAATGTCAGAGAATTTGCCCAAGTATCCCGAACACCAAGTAATATGTAGCCATTCTGCTGCTGGTGACAAGCGCTGGCTGGATCATGCGAGTCTCTCCCCGAAGTTTTGCATATACACTCACCAATTGCTGGGGCCGTACTCCGTAGGCCGCCTGCAATAGATTACACTGATTTAATTATCTGGTCAGACATGGTTACGTAGTAGAACAATTGTCTTCCACTCTGCTGGCCTAGTAGTTATGCTACTGACAGATCGGATTGACGAAGCTGTGGTGACCGGCAAAAAAGGGTCAGAATTTGCACCGGCCTCCAGCCTCAATAACCTGCCCGGTACCGTATAACAGAGCACCCGGAAGAATACTTGTGAAATTAGCTCTATGGTTGATGACCAGCACTCCCAAAACTCATTTCCATTTTCTTCACTACGTGATGGGCGCGGTTAGTATTTATCGGCAGGCTTGAGCTGCACACCACCTGATAACCGTTGGTATTAGCTGATCCGCGAGGCTGACAAGACTACCTTCAATGTTGGTATTCTGCCTCACAACCTAGCGTTCTGTCCAAATTAGGACGCAGGGCAAGAATGCCCGAGGAAGCCCAGCAATAGATGTAGAATCAATATAGCGCCTGCTCAATGTGACAACGACATGGTCGGTCAGGTCATGTGATGGCGTCGGTTGAAAACAAGGAGCGCAGAAGGAAGAAAAAGGAAGTGGACAAGTCATTAGTTACAATTTGTTCGAGTGCACGCGTCATTCCGCGAGACAAGGCATTTTTTTGTTTCTACTGATTAACTTACGGGGGTACTTTCCGGTATTACAATGCCTCTGCCAACCACGAAAGCCTTCTGTTTCCGAAGCACTGGTGCCAACACTAGGCTAAAATACCCCTGACTAGAGCTGACGATCCCAGCAAGACGCGATGCAAGACCCACAGCGGTCTCAGTTCTAAATAATCGCCCCCCCAGACGGGTGCCATCCCGCTGAACCCGCCGTGCCAGTTGTTGTGCCCCCCCCCATTGAGCGGTGCATTCAAGATTCAATGTTCTACTCCGTAGGCAAAGTTGGAAATGCATGGCGCATGTGTCTGGTGGTTCCGCCCCCGGTCACCGCACTGTATGTACGAGCGGTGAATCCCGCCCGTCAAAGGCCGTCTCCCTGCGACGATCGACACGGCTGGCCGGCGCAAGCGAGGACCCCAGCAATTTCTCTCGGGCGATTTGCCCAATTTCAATGGATTCCTGGGCCATGGTGCCTCAGTGCTGTCCCCCCCCCGTCACCACCGTGCAACAGAGTCCGGGGTGTTCCTACCAGACGCGGTAGAATTTCAACGTTCAACAACAACACATACGTACTCTGTACATACTCCATCCAGTCCACAGCCACACCGCTCGAGTCACTCGAGTCGCGTGTTCACGGCCACGCCGGTCTCCCTGACTTCGATCTGAGCTGAACCAGACTCTCTTCAGCCATCATGCGCCTAACCGATCGCCTGGATTTCAGCACGCCTCTCTAGTTCCCCTGAGCCAATTTCAGCACAGCCCATGCCCCAGCTTCTACAAAGCAAGTAAGGTCCGGTACCTTATTGGGTCACCACAAAACCATGGCGCCTCCCGTCCCCGATCCGTGCCGCGCGAGTCAGAGTAGATGCGATGATGGATGCTTTCTCCATCCACTTGCAAGGTCTGAGGAGATGATGCCTACCTGCCTGTGGAGTACCTGCCTAGTATTGAGGTATCGAGTAGATGGTAAGGTACTTATGTACGGTGTACAAAGCCAGCTACTAGTATCAACAGTACCTGACACTATTCAAGAATGTCAGCTCTATTCCTTGCCTTTTCCTTCTCTGACTACGGAATAACTAACTAAGTTAACTATCTTTTTTTAACAAGTCGTGCGCATTTATGATCCCACACTCACCCGCGCCCCATACAAGGCATGCGATCTGTCCTGTTCATCGACCTTGGATTGATGGTAGAGTGACACCGGACCTCAGCTCTTGGATCGTCAATCCCTTTCATTTCGATGGAGATGGAAACAGGGACAATCGGTGTTGTTTGGTCGATTGTTTGATCGTTGCCCGACAACTTGGTCGCCTGTACGCCAATAGTTGAGGGTTCTAATGGAAATAGGCGTTCTTCGACACTATTCGTGTTTGCCTACTCTACACGGAGTACGCAAAGGACATAACACAACGGACACTGCTCAATGGATGACGAGGCATAGGTTTGTTATTCTGTACGTGTAGTGAGGGGTCTCCAAAAAAGCACACTCTTGTGTGTGTCGTAGTGCCTTGTCAACAGTTTCTTTCTCCCAATGTTACTAATATGTATGCTGGTTATCCTTTTTTTTTTTCAGGAATATGACAATCAAAATTATAAAAAAGACAGTCTCGGATACGGAGTACTCTTGAACCCTTTGCCGCCACCATTCACCTTCTATACACGTATGTACCTTGCTAGTAAGGAAATGATACGGCTCTTCGTGTTTCATCCGAGAACAAGATGGACTTTGAATTTTGAACCTACTAGGCGCCATGCTTTCATGGTAGTATTTCACCCCTATCAACAGTACTAATCCCTTCGATCAGAGCTTTTTATCCCTTTTCGCTTCTCGTGTTTTCTTTTTGCCGGTCCGCGATCCTAACAATTGCGTCTCCTTGTTGCCGCCATTCGTTCCTAGTTCTCTGCCGTACGAGTGCACATCGGTTCGTTAGACATGGGGTTTTCAGCTGAACTATGCCAAACTTTTCCAGGGTCAATGATTGAGATCTCCGCAAGGACATTTCAGGAAAGGAAAAAAACTTGTCAACTCGTGTGGTCCAGTCGATAAACGTCTATTCACCATGCTCCAGCGAGCGGTCAGCCGTGGAAGACGGTCGTCTTGCCGTCTATCGCTTCACCTCTCATTAGCCAGAGTCATACGTGTGACTTCTGTCCGTGAGGCAGACGCCAGGCAGTTGTCATATGTGCGCTGGACACTCGTCTGGGCGATTGAGTAGTTGCGACAATGATGTGTTCAATGCATATACCTACGCATTATGAATTGCTCGGCAAACCTGTCGCTGCACAAGCTGACTTCGGGGCCTCGGTAGCAGAGACATTACAGAATAACTGCGAAAACGACGGAGTGGAAGCCTAAGGAAAAACTGAGGAGGGAGAAGCACACCGGCGACGGGTTGATATCCATGCTTTCGTGCATGAGTGCAGCCTTGTCGGACTAGGAGGCGGGTCCGCGGAACGCTGCCGGCCCCAGAAATGAACACCGGTCTGAGATGGGACCCACGTGGTCTCTCACATGGGGACGGGTTGCCAGAGCAGACAGCCTGCCTTGCTGTGGCCCACCTCCTGCTGGCTGCTCCAAGTCGCCTACTCCGTACTTGTCGCTTTGCTTCACCCTGGAGCTTTCCCCACCAGCAATGACCGTTAGAACTTTGCTACGGTTCATCACAGAAATATGTGTAGCAACTAGAATAGTTGATCGCGCTCTGCGAAGTTGTATCATGGAGCATTATCTATCCATATGTATTTACGGCCCTCATATGTCCTTTTGGCCGGGAATAAACCTCAGCTTGCCAAGCGTCCTCCGATGGGCCAGAGTCATTCTGCATTGGCGAGTCAACATCGAGTCCGTCTGCCCATCGGCCATAGATGCATGATTCACTGTAGAAATCAGGTTCGTCGCGTCTCTGCAAGCACGTAGGTCGTTGCCGCATAACTCAGTCAATCTGTGAACACCCAAAGGTCACACCACACACATCCCGCCTATAGAATGCCTGAGTACGCGCATGACGGACATTTCTCCAAAAGGGATAGACCGAATGGGAATGACCGTAAACCCGGAAGAAGGGAGTTCGGCTCGTCTTTCTTCGTTTCTCCGTGCGCCGACTCAGATCGCGATGAGGGTATATGTCGACTGCCACCATCTTGGTTTATCGGCTTCAGAACTTCGGAATCGATGGTGCAATTCGACTGCAATCGACTCGCTTGTCTACCCTTTGAGAACCATAAGACGATGCACCAACATAGGATCATTGTTCTCATTTCTATGACACGAGATATTTCCGAGAAATTGCCTCAAAACCCCTGAGCATACTTAATCAACCGGTAATACCCGAGTTAGTACATAGTTATACTGGCAACAATTGAAATAGTATGCCTGAAAGCCGGGGTACAGGCCATATGCGTGATTTTGCATCGAGTTGTTGAGACCATGACAAAAAAAAACGAACAGACTTGAGCTGACTGTTTATGGAGGCTGGCCAAAACAAATGTGCGTCAGATGTCCGTTTTCTCACACCAAAGAGTATATTTCCTTTCCCCCCCAAGGGACTGGATTCCGCCCATCTTCGAAGCTGCGTACTTACAAACACATGCTTGCTTAGGCCACGGAAGGTCAAAAGCTGGAGCATTGAACGCAGCAGCTCCAGTCAGCAAGCCTACCGCACTTGACACATTGCGTTCCAACATTGAAACAAACCACTCAGGAAGAAGGAATTCCGTCCTTGATAGCCACCATCATAACTCTGCCACAGGATCAGACCACTGGGAACTTGCATGATGAAATGCCTTGTGAAATCGTCGAACCAACTAACGAATATTCAAGGAGCAATCAACAAACAGGCCGCAGGAAACAACGGCCACCAGGCTAGAGTATTATCCAGTCGACCAGCCCGAAGTCGAACACAGACATATGGTTAAGACGTTGACGACATGACAAACTAGCCTGGCTGCATGCTTCAACCCACCTACTCCATAGGTAGGCGCGTCGAGGTGGGTGTAATATCATCAGTCTGGATCTTGGGTGGTTGAACGATCGCCATGATTCTCTGCCGAGGTCTGAGACGAGACTTTGACGCCAATCGCTGTATGCATTGCAGTGTACAAGGGTGGTTGGAAGTGGTATTGGTCCGCTGGCTGCTGAGCTGAGAAGAGACAATCAAGGTTGAATGAAGGAGGGATCTGGCCTTTGCATTTCCCATGTCCTAGGGTTGCTTGGTCAGCCCCTGGTGTAGAGTGGAAAGGTGCACTGGGGGCAGCGACAAAAAGAAAAAGTGTGGGCTCAGCGAACAAAGGTTAGTTAACCAGTCGATGCAACTTCGCTTGAGGAGACGCTAGGCCATCCGGGCGGAGGGCATCACTCGACTTCAATAACTCCGTAAAGAGTTGCTCTAACCGACTCGCCCTCCTTTCTTCAGAACATTCTGTGCAATGACCCAGCGCTCGAATGCGACACCCAATTAAGATCTAGGTACTCCGTACTCCGTACCTGTATGTACGTATTCTATGTCTGGGCACCTACCTAGTACCTAGGTAGGCGGGGTAGGTAGGTTCCTACGGGTATCTGGTAGGTACCCCCAGTGAGCCGGGCAATATTGGTTGAACCTTGGTGCGCTGGGTCGCTAGTTCGCAGGCCACTTACTCCGTACTCAGCTCCGTGACTTTAACACACATCACAAGAGCCAGGTCACTTGCTTCAGATGATGCGTGCCGCCACCTCAGCCCATCGTTGTCAGGTCCGCCCCTCTGCTGCCAGCCCCAAGTGGTGGGCGCAGTCTACTCCGTAGTCCAGCTTTATATTAGAACATTAAAACTTAGAAACCAAGCCAGCCTCACAACCCACACAACCTCCTCAGACTTGTTTAAACCGCCAATACGTCGCCCCCCTTAACCTCCCCGCGCTCGCAAGCACGAGTTCTGCGCTGAGCATATTTTGCGGGTGTTAGGATCGTTGCATTTGCATTTGCGGACTCGTAATCTCCCGCCTCCAGCTCGGGACAAGGGCTGACTCGCGGTTTGGCCATGTCCTGAGGGCATCAGAAACGTCGCCGCAAACCAACGAGCCTCGAACTTGTCCAGCCCTCGACCGTTGACGATTTGTTTTGCTCGCCCTTTGGCGCCGTCGACCTGCGGCGCACTCTACTGTCCCTACTTGCCAAACCTCGAATCCCGGCCACATCAACCACTTGGCGGTCCGATCCTTTACTTGTGTCACTTCTCGGTGTACGCGGTCTTCTCGTCGTCTTGCGACATCGTGCGCGTCGTGCGTCTGAAAGATAACCCCTCTGATCCCCGCACTCGCCATGGATGCCATTGTGGGCACCGCGCCGCCTGGCACCATGTATGTGCGAGCATTATACGACTACGAAGCCGACGATAGAACCAGTTTAAGCTTTCACGAAGGCGATGTTATTCAGGTCATCACGCAGTTGGAGAGTGGTTGGTGGGATGGCGTTATAAACGGGGTTCGCGGCTGGTTCCCGAGCAACTATTGCCAAATCATTGCCAGCCCGGATGACTTGCTAGAACACGGTCAAAACGGCCATGTCGATCACATTGACGACGAAGCGAACGATCAGGAGAGCTTTGACGAGAGTCTCGATCAGGCAGACGATTCCGAAGCAGATGATTGCACTGGGCTGCCGCTGGAAGGAACTGATGACGGTGACAAATCAAGGGCCGACTTTTGGATTCCTCAGGCTACCCCCGACGGACGACTCTTCTATTATAATATGATGACCGGCGATAGGAGTATGGAGCTACCTCTGGAATCACCCTCGTCCTCAGCAGAAACTGGTCCCAGGGATCGAGCCAGCGTCAACATTCCGGATAAATCAAGGCCTCCACCCGAGATGATGGCGCGCGGTTTGACGCAAGACGAAGACGATGACTCCACGACCTCCGCCTCCGAAGCCGAAGGCGAGTCTCTAATGCTCGCCTCCCGAGGTTACGTGGTATGGACTCAAAGAGCACCTGTTGACTTGCACGCCACGTACCTACTTACTAATTGTCCAACAGGGCAGAGATCGAGCTTCGGCCTCCGGCGTTTTGTCACCCTCCACTTCTATGGACTCGATAAACGGCACATCTCCCAACCGACGAAAAAGAAACGATGGGCACCCTAACCGCAAGCAATCCACTTTGCAGCCTCCGAATATGGCTTCAGCTACTTCCTTCACCAGCACTACCTATAATTTGCCGACAACCGCAACCGTTCCGCGCTCCTTCTTCGATGACGGTTCTACGCCCCCTTTGACGTGGACTTTGTTGGTTTCCAACATGAAACGTGCAATCGACCGATATCGTGAGGCTATTACGAAGAACAGTCGGTCAGAGTATGTTGCTAGAGCTGAAGATATCTCGGACCATTTGCGACTTCTGCTCGCGGCCGGCTCTGGTACAACGGATAACCACTCTGGCCAGCCTTCAATCATTTCTACGAATAAAGCACTTTATCCCCATTTTCGAGACATGATGTCAAAGTTCTCGAAGCTTGTGATATCGTCACATATCGCTGCTGCGGATTGGCCAAACGCTGAAAGCGTACAAAAATGCCTGCAAGAAGCAGAAGGAGTCCTTCTTGGCGTTTTCAGCTATGTTGAAGTAGCTCGACAACAACGTGGCAAAGAGATACCCCGCCTATTCCCTGGTTTTGTGATTGGCAGTGCTACTGGAGGTAGCTGGCAGAACAATGGCCTGGTGTCAGGAGGTTCTTCTACGACTAATTTCCTGGACGACGAAGAAGGTCTAGCAGAGCCATCGGCAGCTCTAGACAGTAAACTTCTCGAAAGACTGGACGAACAGAAGCGCATCCTGGTTTCGAGTATTCGTGAGCTTGACAAGAGTCTAATCACTCCCGAAAAGAATGTAACGTCTTTCCGTCACGAAGTCGTGGGCAACAATGTATGCTCCGCGGGCGCCAAAGTTGTAGATACTTTCAAATTGTGGATCGCCATGATCGAATCGATCAACCTTTCGTCGCTGGGAAGCAACTTTCAAACTCTACAGATGAGCGATTTTGGTATTAATAAGCAAAGCTTGTACGACAATATCTCGGACTTGATTCTTGGCTGCCAGGCAGTTGCTGGACCGTTGGCAGATGAATGGAATGAAGTGTGCGGCGAATCCCTCGAAAACCGTCTAGAGTATGTGCGGCAGTGTGCTAGGGCGTTGGAAACGAACTCATCTCATATTGGGTTCTCCTTACAACTCCTTTCCGAGCAAGTTCAGGTCAAGACGCCGTTTCATCAGCGGTCCGGTTCTCGCACGCGTGAGGACTCAGTCTCGCGAGCAAGGCCGCAAAGGGGGAAAAATTTATCGTACGAGCGGCCGCATCAACGGTCTGAATCGAGATCAGCGTCCAGTCGGCCGCCTTTGGTTTCAGCGCAATCGTTCAATGAAGGTGACCCCACTGTTCAATCCAGAAAAGGTGGCTATTCCAAAGTCCAGAAGATTTTGGGAGAGAATCCGCCACCGCAGGCCGGCATGCAGGCTGCGGATGATACACCTGTCTTCCTACGGCTTGAATACGAACATGATGTGTCATGGGACACTAAGCCAATCTCACCTACGGTAAAGGGGGGCTCCCTTCTTGCATTAGTCGAGCAGCTCACCCGCCACGATAAGTTAGACTCGAGCTTTAACAACACATTTCTTCTTACATATCGGTCATTTACTTCAGCGCGAGAACTCTTTGAGTTATTGGTTAAGCGGTTCGGCATACAGCCCCCCGATGGTCTTAGTCAGTCGGATTTTGAGACTTGGCGTGATAAGAAACAAAAGCTGATCCGCTTCCGTGTTGTGAATATCCTCAAGAGCTGGTTTGACAACTTCTGGATGGAGGAGCAGAACGACGAATCGAGGCAGTTGATTCGCGACGTCTACACTTTTGCGAGAGACACAGTCAAATCCACAGAGACCCCTGGCTCCGGTCCTCTCATGGCAGTCCTAGATCAGCGTCTAAGCGGAAAAGAAGCTGGCGCCCGTCGAATGATCCAAACACTGAACCAAAGCACGCCGACACCCATCACCCCGAAAAATATGAAGAAGCTGAAGTTTTTGGATATTGATGTGACGGAGTTTGCTCGTCAGCTGACCATCATTGAGTCGAGACTGTACGGCAAGATCAAGGCTGCAGAATGCCTGAACAAGACATGGCAAAAGAAAGTTCCAGAAGGCGAACCTGACTTGGCACCCAATGTGAAGGCATTGATTCTTCACTCCAATCAAATGACCAACTGGGTAGCGGAGATGATTTTGGCCCAGATGGATGTGAAGAAGCGGGTTGTTGTGATCAAGCACTTTGTCGCTGTAGCAGATGTATGTTTCTCTCCGATGTTTCCTTCCCGTCTCCCCAGTCTTTCTTGGGCAAAGAATTATCTCCTGACTTGAAACACAGAAATGCCGGGGTCTCAACAACTTCTCTACCTTGACTTCCATCATCTCAGCCCTTGGAACAGCACCGATTGCTCGACTGAAGCGGACTTGGGACCAGGTGCCCCAGCGAACACAAGCAGTTCTGGAAGCTATGCGACGGGTAATGGCTAGCACCAAAAACTTTGGCGAGTATCGCGAAGCTCTTCATGCAGCCAACCCGCCCTGCATTCCCTTTTTTGGTGCGTGTAAAAAACCCGGGCCGAGTTCGAGCCTTGACTGATGCATTAATTAGGCGTCTACCTAACCGACCTCACCTTCATCGAGGATGGCATTCCTTCGATAATCAAAAAGACGAATTTGATCAACTTTGCAAAACGAGCCAAGACCGCAGAAGTAATTCGGGACATTCAACAATACCAAAATGTGGGATACTCGCTGCAACCTGTCCTCGAACTGCAAGATTATATATTAAGCAATATGCAAGCTGCTGGTGATGTACATGAGATGTACGACAAGAGTTTGCTTGTAGAACCTAGGGAACGGGAAGACGAAAAGATTGTGAGGTACGTACTATTGCAAGATAACGCTATCATTTTCACCTACCCACTTACATAACCTATGCAACTTCTCGTCATCGCGTCCCGCCCTTTCGATACCAAATCAATGAACCATTTGCTTACATTTCTATTTTTCGAACCATCCAGAGTCTTGGCAGAATCCGGGTTTCTTTAAGTCACAAGGACGTGATATCATGAAACCAGCCAACGAACCGAAACCCTCAAATTGTAGCATTTCGACCTTTCAACTAGCTTCCCAGCTAAGCTGAACGGAAATGAAAAAGCAGCGCGCCTCCCAATTATGGCACAAGAGCACAAGGATGGCGTGCAGTCCAGGCCCCCAGCGGATGCGCCAGTCAAAGGGGGGGAAGGAAATTGCCAACAGAGCTGCGGGCAGAGGGCGAACGATCATGAGTGTGGTGTCGACCGCATCATGCCTCGACAGGGATGGCCATAGTTCTGCTTCTGCAGATGGTCTTCCATCGGCGAATTGCGCCCCCTCGTCTTGTTGACTTGCAATATGGTGCGTTGGCTGGCGCGCTTGATCTTGCGCTGATGCAACAGCATCTTACCGACTTGCTGGTACCGCATTGCCCTCGGGAAAGTCAAGTCCAGCGGCCAAGTTGAGCCTTTTCATGGCTAAATTGACGGGAGAAGGAGCGGGGCCGTGCTTTTGAGAGCAAGCCTTGTCTTTGCCAATGAATGTCCTGAAATGCGCAGTAATCTTTGGTGAATGGGCCTTTCAGATTTGAACGGTCTTTTTTTGTTGATGCAACGCTGTGATGAGGTTATGTCGAAGTGTTCTGAGACGCTAGATTTCTCGTTTCGCAGACTGGAGTTCCGCATGTTTGAAGGCACGGGGATAATGTTATAGGGTTGGACTCTTTTCTGGTTCGACCGAGGAGAGCGACGCTGCATGTACTTTGGATCTTGCCTGGTTGATTCAGTGTCAATGGCTATGAATGTGGCTAGAGTCGTTAGATACGCGCCAATATGTGTGGCTAGAAATATGACACTTGAAAACAATACACGTAGGTGCTCTTGAACTTGGGTCGTTTCCATGATAACCATATGCGTTGGGCAGGAAATGAGGTATGGACCTGTCAAGACAAGATACTTTCAATTTATTTATTCCTCCAGCTAGTAAGAGCAGAAACCCTGTCGTCCCAGCTCTCCCAGTAACAATAATGTCAGTATACATTCTTTTGCAGAATGTTTCACATCAAGGAGACTTCAAAGTAAAGCGTGGGTGGCGCAGTCGAAATCCAGTTTCCTGCCCACTGTCCCGAGGCTTCGTATTGTCAAATGGTTTTCTGCAGTATGGCCTCTTCAAGACTTATGAATGTGCAGCTTATCTTTGATTTTTTCTTTAAGGCTGGGTTTCCCATCCTTGCTTCGGCTTCCGGACGAGGATGAATCAAGTTTGGGTTGGTCAACACCACCTTGCCGGTCTACACCCTTATCTTCCATGAGGCCTGGAAACACGACGACATTATGTTAGTAAGGGAGGAATAGGAGAACGACGATCGGTATCCTGACTTTTGAGATGTAGATTTTTGTGTGTGTGTTACAGTTTGCATCAGGTGGCTGAAAAAGCTGCTCTCTGAGGGTGTTCGCAGGGCATGACTTACGATCAGCTTCTCTTCCCGCGCCTGGCTTTGTTGCGTCAAAGTTTCCGCCGTCCGCGGCGAGACCCGTGGTTTCGACATATTTTTCACCGGTTCCTCTGCTTTCAGAGCTGCCATCTTTCGTGTGGCTGGCGTTGACGTCGTCGCCTTTTGCCGATGTAGGCTCGGATCCAGTCTGGAGATTGCCGGCATCACCACCGTGCTCTTTGGCGATGTCCGCCAGAGGCCTTGGGCCATCGCCTTCCACAGTGCTATTGTTGCCACCACTTTGAGGCGAATCTTTCCTGGGTTCGCTGGCGAATCTTACCAAAGGCTCTGTTGGCGGACTGGGGGCTTCTTCGGTTCGTTTTTTGGAATCTTGCATCTCGTTCAAAGCCTCACTTTCTTCCATAGTAGAATGTTCTGTTTCTTTTCTATTCTGGTCCATGGGGTCTGGAAACGGCTTGATTCAGAAGGTTTCTTTCGCCAAAACTGGGTTGGTCCTGGTAACTTACCGATATTGCCGCCATCGTATGGCTCTCCCTTTGATACGTCGCCCTGGACACCAGAAGCAGGCTCGTCATGCTCTGTGCCATCTCCCCAGACGACTTTAGCTGCAGTGTTTGCTATGCTGCTAATAGTCTCCATGATTGCGCTGGGGTTTGTCGGTCTCGAAACGCTACGGGCGAAGCCGAAGTAACTATATGACACGAGAAATAGTGGAATTTGCACTGGTTGCGAGAGTCAAGAGAGGTATTATATACTGAAGGGGATCGATGCCGTTAGTTTAAGGCGTAGGCTGTATGTAAACGGAGGCGTCGTTAGTTCCTGACGTCCTACTTGATGGTTTCGGGCCAAGATTAGCCCCAGAAGCAGGCTATTTATGATAATTTTACGTCCTATACTATCTTACTGTACTTCGTACTCTACAGAAGAAGGCAGGCCGCACAACAACTCACCGTTGGAACCAACGGCGGGGTTCTCTCTGACGTCGTGGCAGCCCTCAAGGGGATGTGATTCGGCGTACGGTGCATCAGGTCCAGCAGTAATTGGTCCGATCTGAGCGGCCGCTTTCCTAGCCTTTCCCTGCTTTTTTATCGTCCGCTACACAATGAGGAGGACCTTTGGGTGGAACTTTGCGTGGCAGCCCGGATTATAAACGTCCCTGTCTTGTTTTGTTACGGACTTGAAGGGATCGACATCAGAGTTAAATGCTTTTGGGAAAGAGCCGACGCGCCCGAGATCCCCCCGAAGATGGTGATGACGATGTGTCCATTGGATGACGTCTTTATCGGCAGTCGGATCGTGGCATGCCGCCGCGGGGGGGCCATGTGACGTACGTGAGGGCCAGGCACTTTGGTACTTGCCTGTACGGAGTCTTCGATTACTAAGGTACGAAGTACGTACTTCGTACCTCTTACCAAGGTGCCTAAAGGTCAAGTGACGACGCGTTCAGTCCGACTCAGGCTTCATCCAACCACCACGTGCGGACAGGCATCTGGAACTTCACTACTGCGCCCCAACCATTCAACCATTCAACTCAATTAGCTGCCTGCTCGGCCTAGAGTCCCCAGCTCACTGGTGCGTGCCCGGGACCTCGGACTTCGACACATGCAACCAGTCTCAACAAAAGCCCTGCCCGCGACATGAATTGGAGTGAGGGAGACCCTGCTGTCTGTCAGCAGCACTCGCCGTTCACCAGTGTCAAGTCGGGATGAACTACGCAGACACGCATTTTCGTCGTTGTCTACTAGCCTTCAGAAAACGGTGTATCGGAAAACATCTCGTCGAAAGACTCCATCAACGCCTTCGATTTCTTGCTGCCGGCTGTCCAACTTGTAGACGCCAAATGCATGAGTACATACCTAGGTGTGCATGTGCTGAGACAATCATATAGTTATCACTGCTCCACTTCGTTTCGCCTCTGATTCCAGACATTTCTCGTTGGATAGTTATAGGGGTTGTCTTTGACGGTTTCGCATCAATACGCCGTCCTAGAGCATGCGCTTCTTGGAAGTTGTCTATAGTGTCCTCATCCTCTGCGTTGCCGCCCGCGACAGCCCGCAACCGCCTCTCGACGGTAAACCTTTGGGACCGCATATATGGTCAGCGGACAGATTCGTTCAACAGCAGCGGCAGCAACAACATGTCCTGAGCCCTTCTCGTGGTACGTCCTTCCCCTGATGATATATCTATCGGCACAATTCTTCCAGCAAATGAGCTGTTCACAAACGGCTGTCTTCAACAAGATGACATTTCGGATATATTTACTTCAAATAACTCTTGGCTTGCCTAGTGGCCTCTGTGGAAGAGCCTGACATCCGGTTCCCGCATCGCCCGTTCCATCAAGCCTCTGGCTTCATTGCTCTTGGCGACTCCTACTCGGCAGGTATAGGCACCGGCTTCAATGGAACAGAGACCGAGTGTCGTCAGGGCCTGCATGCTTATCCCGTTCTGATCCACAGAGATCTCAACCGCGCTCGTGAACATCGCGATTCACTTCCACAGATGCAGTTTCTGTCATGTACTGGCTCCAAAATTGGTGACATGCTTTCTGGATCAGGACATAGCCAGATCGATAGCCTCAATGCAACGGCTGATGCAGACTTTGCACTGCTTTCTATTGGCGGCAATGATCTTGGTTTTTTTGACATCATGAATAGCTGCATCTTTCGCTTCTACAGCTTCTATTCCGGAACTTGCGAAGATGCTTTACGCAGATCTGAAGAAGCTATCAACGGCCCCGAGTTTGAACACCATCTTCGTCTCGCCATCATGGAAATTCTCGACCGTGTGCAGTGGGAGAAGAGACCATGGTTTGTTATCTCTGTCTCGGGATACGCTCGATTCTTTAACGAGCATACCAAAGACTGCGACGAACGATCTTTTGGGGTGTGGTGGCGTGGGCCAAAACTGAAGCGCGAACTTCGCCGCAGGATGAATAGGATGGTTCTCTCAGTCAACGACAAAATCGAACGCTCAGTCCACGCTATAAATACCGACTTCACAGAACCAAGAGTCATGTTTGTTGATTATGATGATGCTTTCGAGGGCCACCGTTTCTGCGAACTTAATGTCACTGAACCAGACTATTCCAGGAACGAAACATGGTTTTTCCTCGTGGGGGGTGAAGATAACCACTACCATGGAATTCATCGTCAGCACGAAAGATCTAACCGTAACGAGCTACTCCCCCTTGGCTCACCACTGATTGACCCAGACACTTGTTTGGAGCCCGCTCAGAGAACAGGCGACTGGGGTGAGTTGGCGTTGTGCTTGATGGCCCAGGCTGCGAGAGAGGATGCGACTCTCCGAACCAGTCAAGGCCACTTGGTTGCTCAAAGTTCTATGTGGTATGTGCCGACGTATTATGGCAAAACATTTCATCCCGTAAGTGCTGCAACTCCCGCGACGACGTTCGCCTAGCAACATGCGATAGCCTTTCATATGAACATATGTATGTATTATATGAGCTAATATCAATCCTGTGATGAAACAGCGGACTTTGGGACATGTGGCAATTCGTAACCGCATATACAAGCTTTGGCGCGGGATAAACTAGGAGGAGTGCTGAGTTGTCGGACTGCTTGGAACTTTTTGTACTCTACTTGCACAGCTGAATTTCGGACAAGATTACTCACGATACGAATGGCATGTCAGATAAGAACCAAGATAGTAAGCAACATACGGCCAACGGATTGCAATGTATATACTTTCTTACGCGTCAGAATTATCACTCAAATTAGCTGTCACTGTTTGAAAGTCTAGTTCTACTTGACTTTGTGTTGTTTGCAACGTATAGAATAGGCAGATTCGGTGACCGCGACTCGTCTTACACTTCTGTCGCAATGAGATATAAGGGGGTCTAAGGACAAATTATCGTGGCGTGGCCATGTCACATTTCTTGTGTGACAACTTCTTGTCTACTTACTCGGTAGTCATCAAATCCGGGTGTTGTATCGGATTATCGTTGTTGCACTTCCGTCCGCCGAGTCCCACTTCATGTTCAGCGCAACCACCTCAGGTCGGAACCACTAGTTATCTGTCGCCTGATATGCGCCGCAAGTCGCACGGTGTGCATTTCATGACTGTTATATTACTTTGTTTCATTCATAAAGCGCTGCTACTTGGATGACCACAATTTGAAGATCTCTTCGGGCCCAAATACCGGCATAATCGCGCAGGTGGTTGGCTACCTGGTCTCGACCCGGGGCGAGCCCATCATGGCACCCGATGCAGAATCTCGCAAAGGCAAGCCAGATCCGCGTTTTTGATGGGCCGGACCACAGCTAACCACGAATTTCAGGTGACGATCAAACTATCAAAGTAGCCTCGAAGAAAGAGAATAGGTCAGGCACCATTAAGCTTAAGAAACCGCCACCCAAGCATAGTAAGCCGGGAAATTGGAGGGACGGCAGTGTTGTTGAAGGTACACCAATCACACGATTACTGTGGAATCGCTTTATATCAATCTAACCATTATAGATGAGAAAAAAAAAGCCGTGAGCTCGCCATCGACGACTGTAGCCTCCCCTGGACCAGTGGTGAACCAACTGGACGATACCGCTCGAGAAACATTTGCGACGGGACGGCCCCTAGAAGATAGCCCGGACCTGCAGCAATGCAAGCACTGCAAAAAAAGTATTCTCAAGACTGCTGCCAAGGCTCACATTGCGCAGTGTTTAAAGCTCAAAAAGGAGAAAGCACAGAGGAAGAAGGAAGCACGAGAAGCACGGGAAAGGGCTAAAGAAGCAGCTAGAGAGGAAGAGGCCCGAAAAGCCGATGAAGAGAATGGAGAAGGTGATAGTGATGACGAGGACAAAAAGGGAAGTGTAGCAGGTAAGAAGGCAAGCAAGAAACCCGAGGATGAGAAGAAGGGCAGCAAAAAACGAAAAGCCGATGGCGAGTCAGAGAAAGGACCTAAGACGAAGAAGAAAAAGGACGAGCCTAAAGCCAAGATTCCAAAACCAAAAGGTATGAGGAATGTTAAACGCAGCATCTGTTGACAAGTATATCTTGTTTTGGCTCACAAGAGATACTAGGCCCGGTTGATGTTGAAAGGCAGTGTGGTGTCATATTACCAAACGGCCAGCCATGCGCTCGATCGCTTACCTGTAAGAGCCACTCTATGGGCGCAAAGCGCGCTGTCGCAGGACGTTCCCTTCCATACGATATGCTTCTGGCAGCATACCAAAAGAAAAACCAAGCGAAACAGCAAAGTGAGCTCTTCATTACCTTGAGTCTGAGACCCATTACTGACCATCTTACTCCCCCGTCTTTCAGAGGCTGCTCTTGATGCGAATGCCCCCGTTGAGGACGAGGATGAAGGGAACAATGGGCCCGTCGACTCCGATGAGGAGACTGGAGCTGTGATGAGCGCCTTGTCTCACTGGCACCCTCAACCGCTTGTCCCACAACCGGTCTTCATCCCAATAAAGCGCCAATACCAGTTATCCAGACTTCACGAACAGCTGCAGCTGGCAACAAACGGAGGCAGAACAAACATTTTCCATGTAGTAGGATATGGCGCTCAAAAACTTCCGGAAGGACATCCTGGGCTTTTTGACGGAGAAGATGCACCAGGTGAGCCGGACATAGGGGTCTTGGGCTTTCCTGGGTCTGCCCGATCATCCAATTTTGGTGCCGCAACAGCGTCACAGCGACGGTCCTCGGTAACAAGCCGCGGGTGAAACGGACAGGGTATACTCTGCACAAACTCTAAGAAAGGTACAGTGCATAGTCTGTTTGTTGGAGGGCTGAGGTTCGAACAAATTATCTGGATAATTATGGAGAACCCCCTTTTCCCCTTTCCACGACTATGTTGAAACGCGTTGGTTATGACAACCCTGCTCATGTCTAGACATTCGAAGAACATCAACTTTGAAATATAATCAGGAAGTCGAAGCACCTGCTTGGATGGGTCTTTTTTTGTCCCTTTTTTCTAGAAGGCGACAGGCTTCCGGCGGCGCTTTCATTTTTTATTTGAATATTTTATACATTATTAGGGATGGCGTTGAGCGTGGAAGCATAATAATGAATTCACGATGGAAAATCCGATATTCGACTTGTTCTACTGGAGAACGAGATGGATACTTTTATGATACAAGCGGCTATCAGCGTACCAGGACTCTTTTGGATCAAGGGATATCTAGATGCATATCCCATAACGGCGGTGGATTGGTGGTCTCGCACAAGATGTCGTGCAAGGTGGTACCAAAAACCTATATTACATTGAGCGGCTTGACAGGCATCACTTTTGAAGAGCCGTGCAGGTGAATATACATGTCTCTACTATTCGATGACTCGATGTGCATCATCCATTTTGGTGCGTTCGACCTCGGTCGTCGGGCGCGGGAACTGATGAGGCCGTTGTGACGGTTTGGGCCGGTGCACTCCAACTTTCGGTATATGACGTCAAGCAGCAAGCCGGCTCAGCTTGGCAGACCAGACACGCCGGCATCTGACATGGGCTGCCGCCAACCTCGGTCCTCATACCCCAAGTTCAATAAGATGTCGCCCGGAAGACAGCTTTGTCTACGGCACGATCGGTACTTTTACACTCTGCATAGAACCAGCGCAATCAGCGCAGTCATTTCAGACCAACCTCTTCGACTTCAAGCTGCAGGTCGCAAACCTCAACCATCCTTTATCTGCGAGCTTCATCGGGCCAAGATATGCCGTCCAACGCGGCCCTTGAGGCCTTGGGCCATGCCGTGTCTGGCTCGATTGGCACTGGCATCTCGACCGCTGCTGTCTTCCCGCTTGACCTCGTGACAACGCGGTTGAAAGCACAGCGGCAGATGAAGAGCTCAGAGCACTACGACGGAGTCATCGATGGCTTGAAAGCCATTGTTTCACACGAAGGTGGCATCGCCGCCCTGTACAATGGGTTGGGACTGGACGTTGGCAAGTCGCTGGTGGATAGCTTCCTCTTCTTCGGCTTCTATACCTATTTGCGCCAGAGGACGCGCCATCCGCGCGTAGCACAAGAGCTTGCCATGGGGGCGCTCGCCGGCGCCTGCTCCCGGGCCATCACGACCCCCGTCTCAAACGTGGTTACTCGTATGCAGATGCAACAGGACACGGAGTCATTGGCCGGGGCCTTGGCCGCCATCAGGAAGGAGAGTGGTCTCTTGGGGCTGTGGTCTGGTTATTCGGCCACTCTCATCCTCACCATGAACCCCAGCATCACGTTCCTGATCAATCGCCGCCTTGCCAAGCGGATTATTCCTGCCTTGGAGGAGGAGGATGTGCCTGTCGCATGGATCGCCTTCCTTCTGGCGGCCATCAGCAAGTCCACTGCTACCATTGTTACGTATCCGTTTCAGACGGGACGAACTCGTCTGCAGATGCCGACTGGCTTGAATTCCGAAGACTCATCACTTGATGGGGAGGAGGCAAACACAAAGTCGCAAGGCCATGCTGCGAAATCTCTCATCTCTCGGCTTTTTGGCGTACTTGACAAAACCGTGTTTGGTGTCATTCTCCGGATTATCAATAAAGAGGGTCTGCGTGCCCTCTACGACGGGCTCCAGGGAGAGTTGTTCAAAGGCTTCCTAAGCCACGGCTTAACAATGGTGACCAAAGGATCAGTACATCGCCTCGTCATCCGCTTATGGATTCTTTCACAGCCGCAGCTGCGTAAACGTTTACAATTGAAACAGTGAGTCTGGTCCTATTTGCGACCACATGAAGCTGGCGGCGCCTGGGTTTGTGTTGTGCAAAATTCCCTTGTCCTAGCTACTGGTCGATGCAAACATACAACAAAATGGTGTCTCTCCCGTTGAAACTCAACATTGGAATGCAACACCGGACCGCTCCACGGTATTCGAACCTCGGGCGGAAAACCCTGTGCCCTCCGACTTCAACGAGACTAATCCAGCTGGTAGTCTTGCAGTTGATGGGCCATGCTTTGCAGACTTGCTGACCATGGGGGCATCACAAACATAGCACATGAGCGGGGCGTCTTGTGCAGAGGCTTGCTTGCTTGAGGGGATTAGAAACTTCTCCACACAGTTTAGGCACAGAACATGGCCACATTGCTGGGCCATGACAGGGCTAGAGGAGTTGGATAGCGTCTTCAGACATGAGGGGCATGTCCATGGACCGCCTCTTGCGGACTGGTCTCTACCTTCTTGAAATTGAATGGTAACCAGCTTGTGCATTGAGATGGCGTGGGTGTTATCTTCCGTCGATGCAGGACAGATTGGCGCGGTCTTGATTGCCTTGTTTTCTGCAGGAAGTTTGCTATCTTGGACGTCGGGCGTCAGAGACGGCGTCCAAAATGAGGGAAGCGATGATTTAGCAGCCTATGTAAACAAGGAAAGGAGAAGAAGAAGAAGAAGTTAGCTCTTTCTTGCCCGTGGAAACGGGGGTATAATGAATGCTGGTTTTCTTAGCAAGGGAGGGAATGAATATTACTCGTTCTTTCTCGATAGCCTTCCTAGCCTTTGCCTTGTCCTCTTTAGCTATCCGTTCCAGCTCATCTTCATCAAGGGTGAATTTGCGTTTGGCGCCAGTACGGGCAGATTGCGAGCTGTCCTGGTTCAGAGAATCGTCAGTGCCTCTCTGTTTGTTAGAGTCGGCCAGGCCGGCCTGAGTCAGCTCAAAGTTGAGGACGGCCCTCTTTTGATCCTCATCATCGTCGGCAGCCTTTGCACGAAGCGCCTCATGTTGAGTCTCGCGACGGATTTTCTCGGCCCTCCTCAGCTCTCTCTTCTGTGCCAGCAGATTGGCCAAGGCGCACTCGCGACAAAAGATGTCTCCCAGCTGGCAGGCAACTGGGTCCCGGGCGATGTTTAGGCAGAGACTACAGGATCCGAAGGGGAGGAAAGAATCGCGGTTCAGACGAGCGGAACTGGAGGACCAATTGGCCTTGGCGAGGGCTCGCTCATGAGATGTAAAGACGGCACGAGAGGTGTTACGTTTGCCTGGAGATATTAGTCGGGGTCCGGCTACGTACTGGAACACGCGCGTATATGAGAGCACAATGCAAGGTCGCCTTACTGTGTGACATGTTGTCGAGATGGATCAGAGAGAGAGAGAGAGTGACCTGACTGTGATGATGATGCAGAGTCGCGCAAGTCGCCGGCAGCGGCAATAATTTGGCTGAGTCGCGTTCTAGGCAGGGGCTTATCAAAATAATAGGCAATCTCAATAAGTCGTCGACTCGCTGGCTGGCTGTTGCTTTTAAAAAAAGTAGCTACTCGGGTAGATAGAAAAAGTACCAAGAAAGCGTTGGCGTTGATGTCTTGCCCATGCTCAAGTCAGTAAGTGGACTTTAGTGGCACTTCACATGTAGCGAATGCTCCGCTACCCGTTGGTGCTTTGAGCATTCAGTTGCCCACTTGAGCACTCCAGTGCTTAGTTGGCGGGCTAGGCCAAGTGCCACTTGAGTATGTACCAGTGGCCACTTGACAGGCTGCTTGCAGTGTAGTCCACTACCTAGGTAGGTACCTAGATAGGTACCTTGGTATCCAATTTTATTGACCCTGGAACTAAGCTGACTCGGCTTTCAGTTTCTTCTACCTCTAAAGACCGCGAGATCACGGCGACAGGACGTGTTCTCGAAACAGCACTAATGAGCCATTAGCCGCAGTCCACGAGAAATTCGTGGGCTGGATCGCCTTTTTCATTTTTCCTACTCAGGTTGTTGTTGTTCACTGTTCTGCCCACTTCTTCGAAGCATCGACAGGGCATCATGTCCAGTCCGGCTCCGGCCACGCGCAAGAGTCTGCCATGGCGCCTTGGCTCAATGGCTGTTATGGGCACTGTAGGGGTTCTATCTCGAGGCTTTTTATACGGACTCAATCATGTTGAGGTAGTTGGTCTGAACCATTTGCTTGGGACGCTAGACCGTCGACGGACTCAAGGTCGGGAGCGAGGCCTCTTGACAGTATGCAACCATGTAGCTGTGTAAGTGAGAAGCGCTGGGGTCAACTCCAGTCTGGTGGTGTTATTGAGATATCTTGGAATCACCGTCCCACTCCCTTTTCATATTCGTACAGGTGCCTCTGTCAATCCTATGTCCATCTTTGAAATGCTAACACAGGGGATGTGCAGTCTTGATGACCCTCTCATCTGGGGGATTCTTCCCCTTCGTTATACCACCGTTCCCGAAAATCTACGTTGGGGGCTGGGTGCCCATGACATATGCTTCAAAAACAAGTCAGTTGACCCCGATGTGTCCCAATTTGCAATCGATGTTGTTATTCGGTTCTGCATAACCACCGCCTGTCTGTGGGCTCTGAGGCTCTTGTTGACATCGCGACTTCTCCCAGGCTCTCGTCTACCTTCTTCTCTCTTGGCCAAGTTCTACCTACACGTCGCCTCTGGCATACACCACTTGGTGGCTTGTATCAACCTACAATGACACAGGCAATTGGCCTCCTGTCAGGCCCGGACCAAACGGCAAGTTCCAAGGAATTGTCCTTCTCGACGGACGGGAAAGACTCATTTCCTTCCCCAATGGCACACACCACAAACTGTAACTCTTGGGTTCACGTGTTCCCAGAAGCCTGTTGCCATCAAAGCCCTGAGAGCGGCCTGCGGTACTTCAAATGGGGAATATCGCGGCTCATCCTCGAAAGCGACCCGGCTCCAGAGTTCATACCGATGTTCATACATGGCACACAAGATGTCATGCCAGAAGATAGGGGTTTCCCAAAGTTCCTGCCTCGCATAGGCAACAAAATACGCGTTGTAATTGGGAAGCCATCGAATGTCGAGACTGTATTTGGCAGTGAGCGAGCAAAGTGGAAGGAACTGGTGGAGAGAGGCGACCCTGGGCTTCTTACTCACGGCCAAGAGGCTATTCAGCTGAGGACACAGGTCGCGAAATCGGTTCGAGACGAGGTTGCGAAGCTGCGGGAGAGCATAGGCTTGCCACCTGAGCAAGATGAAACAGCTGCCCTGGCCGACACTTGGTCCAAGGAACCCAACAAACGAAGATTCAAAAGCCCTGTCGATGGCAGTCTTGTAAATAGAGTCTAAGCGCCTTCCGGATGGCTCATTGGTCAGAAGCGTTCTCATCAGCGTGTTCAGCGAGGCCCCCGTTCACTCGATATTACGAGGTTGGCGCATTATGGCAATCATATGGTTGATCTCGAACGCATCGCTGGCTTTTTGGTTCTATTTGGTTCTTAATTTCTCATTGCCATGACGTAACTCAAATGCAGGGCTCTTTACAACAGAATTCCCGCTAACCCCAAAATGAAAAAAAAAAAAAGAGAAAAATCAAGTAGGGAGGGATGAAGCATGCCGTCTTCAAGTCTATCTAGTATAACACAGCCAACGAATTCAACAAGTCCAAAACACCAGTGACTCCCTTCTTCACAGCCATCAGGATCGTCGAACAAGGCAAGGTAAATCACACATTCCCCCAGGATCCTGTTTCACATAAAAAAAAACGAGCTCTTGCACTACCAATGTCTTCTAAGAGTCGCACAAAGACCCTGTAGCGCCACTCGGCCTAGAAGCCAATATGTTGCTGCTCTGAAACCTTGAAGGACGAAGTGACTACTCTCTAGTATGTATCATAATTTTGCGCTGGTACTCCTTGTTGATAGACCCTTGCCTGAGCGTGTAGGGACTGCTGCTGATGTTGCTGTTGCTGATGCATGATCAAGTCATTGAACCAAGGATGTTGAAGAGCATCAGGGGCACTGATTCGTAACTCGGGACGTAGCTGCAACATTCGTTGCAGCAGGTCGATGCCCGTAGGATCGATAGCGTGTAGAATGTTGCGCAGATCTTGAGTGGCGTACATTTGAAAGGTAGGCTTATACTCTGGGAACTGAGTGATACCGGGCCAAGTGCGCTCTGTGGGTGTGCCCATGATGCGGAATATCCTCACGATTTGGTCTTCGTTGGTGGTGCCCGGGAAGAGAGGGCGGCCAGTATACATCTCAGCCATAATACACCCTGCAGACCATATGTCGATGCTAGTATTATACGTTCTGCTACCGAGCAAAACGTCGGGAGCGCGGTACCAAAGGGTAACAACTTCGTTGGAGAAGGTGTTAACGGGAATGCCAAACGCACGTGCCAAGCCAAAATCCCCAAGTTTCAGCAATCCTTTGCTATTAATGAGAAGGTTTTGAGGCTTCAGATCGCGGTGCAGGACTCGGTTCTGGTGACAAAAGTCGATACCCTTCAGAAGCTGATACATGAAGCTCTTGATGGTGGCTGGTTTGAGGGCGCCTCTCTCGCCGTGCATGTCCATGTATCTCTTGAGATCACCATCCATATACTCGAAGACTAGCATGAGCTTGTTCTCAGTGTGGATGACGTCGTGCAGGGCAACAATGTTTTCATGTTTGAGCTCCTTCATAAGTGAGATCTCTCGAATGGCAGTCGACGGGGTTCCCTCCTCAGAGTCAAGATGTATCTCCTTGAGAGCGACGAGTTCTCCGGTTTGCCTATTTCTACCTTTGAAGACCTAGATGCAAGAGAGTCAGTCCAGTCGTCTCCAAAATGATGCACCAATGCGAGGCGCGAGGTCGTAGGCTTCCAACCAGAGGGCATACGGACAGTTGCGTAGGTGCCTTCGCCCAGCTTCTCCAGTTGCTGGAATGAGCTGGGATGTCTTTTGCCATCCATGCTGTAAGAATATCGGTGATGATGTGGGAAAAAATCCCAACGAGGTTGTCGTAGAAAGGAGGAAGATGTGAGGCCAGTCGTTCTTCCTGGTTGCTCCTCGTTGTCAATCAACCCTCTTCGTTAGTTCTTGACTATCAAGGGCAGGCAGGCTCTTGCAGTCAGTGTTGGGCGCTTGCATATTGTACATGTACATACACGTGCAGGGATGTCCACGTTAATTTCAAAAAGGGAGGGGCAGCACCTCGCAAAGCCGCTATGCCTTTGTACCTGCCTAGACAACTGTGGCTTATTCATGTTGCGGCAACATGCAGTAAATGAAAGGTCAGACCCCTCAATGAAAGGCGGATACCTCGGCATGAGGTAGCAGAAAACATCGAGCACTCTGCCCACATAAGATGGGTGGTGAGTGTTCAGTATTTCTGCTCCCCACAACTGGTGTACCTGGTTGAGCCCCATCAGGGACCACTCAATCGCCAGAGGCACCAGTCCGTTAACATCCTACTTCCTCGAAAGTATCACGTTCAATGTTCATTATCCGAACAGATTCGGAGAGATCAGCTACAATATTTACAATCTTTCTGGCCATCCATGGATTGGACCTACCAGCTGCTTGGAAACTTGGAATTTCAGTAGACTACTTACCAAGCAAGCACTGAGTACATTCGACGAGTCATCGCGCACTGTGGAGTTGCGGCCCAGCAAACATCGAATCTCAACGTCTTGTTTGAGGTTTCGTCTCCCAAATAGAGCGGTTCAGTGCCAGCTTAATTGCTAGCCGAGTCGGTACCATGAGGCCTCTCCCATCCGCCATCACTAACACACCAAACCGTTGTCAGAATCATGATGACTTCGACACACTATCGCAACCAACTACTGTCGCACCGCTAGATTGCTATTTAACCACAGAATCCAGACTCAGGGACGACGACTTTATTGGGTGCCGTGCTGAGACCAGCTCGGGTTTTCAGAGTTACCTACAGAAACGAACCGTCAACCAAAGCATGCAAGCCTGTGATTGTTCTTCGTTATTGCTCCAGCCCGATCCGACTCCATCATCTGCAGTATTGCCAAATGCCGAGCAAGACAAGTCACTACCATCAACACCAGTGCTTACTAGCAGCCATGGCCCCGATTCGGAACAGAGCATGCCGTCGTCTCCTGGAGATCTATCAAGCGCCGCCATGTCTGAAGACACACATAGTCTTTCAGCCAGTCTGTCTGAGTTTCCTGCCAGTTTCTCACCAATCGCGGGCACTTCACCGACCTTGCCGAGGGCTGCCACACCTCAGCTTGTGATGCCTAGTTTGAACATTCCTCAACGTCGTCCGTTTTCAGAAACCGGGCGAGCATTAGGGAAACTCAAGGTTCTCGTGACTGGCCGCCGCGGTATGTCCCTGTCTTCTGAATCAGGCATCACCATGTCAAGCTAACGCCAAATGTAGGCATCGGAAAGACATCCCTCATTCTTGCAATAGCCCAGTCATCAGCTCACATCGTTCATATGGACACCTTTGCTACAGCTTCGAACAACGTGGTCACTCATGCATATGCCAGCACCCGCCCAAAGCCTTGGTGGAAAACATATCTGGATCATGACCGTGATGCCCGTAGGAGAAGACGGTCGTCAACCTCAGATGAAGTTTTGGATAGAAATATCTGTTTTGTGGATTGCCCAGCTGACCGAGATGATGTCCAGGTACATATTACAGTATATTTTCGCCGAGGAGGCATCGTCTAACGTGTGTAGGGACCACCACCTGCCGTCAATTACGTCGAGTCTCGGCTCGCTCAGTTGATTGATAAGTCAATAAATGATCCAGATCTCTGTGCACTTTTGAGCGAAGGGGCAGAGCCAATTGTTGACGTGGCACTCTATCTACTCCCATGTACAGGTATGTTCCATGTCTTTTCCCTCAAGTGATGTTCCATTCAGCTAAAAGCCGAAATAGGTCCGACAACCGATGACATTGATTACATGAGAGGTCTGCAGAATGTGACAAATGTCATTCCACTACTCGCCCGAGCCGATGAGTTGTCCACAGAAGAGTGCCTTTTTGCTAAGAACAGAATTTTGCGGGATATCGATGCCGCAGGTCTTGATTGTTTCTCCTTCGCTGCCCCTGGAATCGATCAAGACAACATTCATGTTCACGCAATCTCTAGCGCGACTAAAGTCGACTCTGAAACCATTGACGCCAGCATTCTTATGAAATCGGACTACTTGCCACCTTTGGTAGTAACCGACCTTGATGACCTGGTCAAAAATTTGTTATCAGTTGAAGGAAGCACGTGGCTTCGCCATTCTGCAGCCTACAAATCCATGAAATGGTTGCGGCAACAGAGATGCCGAGGCAGGGGTCTGCATTTGGCACTGACCACCACAAAGATGACCTCAACTTCATACCTTACGGGACAACCCTTTACTTCTGAACTCTTCGGCCAACAAGATCAGGCCCGTATTGAAATAGCAAGCTGGGCTGAGGGATTACGACAAAGTTTGGCCGCAGAGAGGTCACGGCAACACACTGCACCGAGTATGTCTATAACTCGGAGACATCTGACTTTGACAACACGTAATCGGTCATCTTGTACCGCTTCACGAACGGTTGGCCCTACACTGACCACAAGCCATCAGGATCCTCTTGGTCTATTGGAGCTTGTCAGTCAACTACAAACTGGTGGCAAGCTGACATTAGAGCTCATCAGCAGCTTCGGCGTTCTAGGCTGTGTTGCAGCCTGGGTTATTCAGCCAGAGCTAGTTCATCGATGGGATGTCATATTTGGCCCCTGCTTGCGCTTGCCTTAGAGCCTCTGCCGTTGAAGGCTCTTGCCAACACAGCCGATTTAGCAGAAGCCAATTATGACCTCACGAACTCAGACGCATGATACTTATAATGGGACACAATGACCCGATAGCTCTCATGAGAGAGCGACTTCTGGTGTGACATATTTTCACCGTACGACAATACCAGCTGGGCGAGATTTCTTCGATATTATGAACTCCAAATTATTTTGAAGAATAGAATTGTGTCAAAGCATTACAACACAATGAAGCTATGGATCAAGCTTTGCCTTCATCCACGGAAACTATGCCCAGCGCTTCAAGAGCCGTGTCAAAATTAGGCAGGTCGTCTGCCGTGTTGGAGATATGCCGCCAACGCACCGTCCCCGCCTCATCCACTGCAAACGCTGCGCTCTTTTGCCAACGACTTCCGCTCTCGGTGGGACGATTCCAGATACCTTCGTCGACGCCGAGGCGATAGACAGAGTACAGGGTTTTAGGGTTGAATGCGTGCCAGGTATTGGACAACCCGAGTCCCCATCTTGCGTATAGATCACGACCATTATCAACAATCATATCGGTCTGCCAAGCACCCCCAACCTGTGAAATCCAATGCTCAGTTGCTTCAGGTGATGAGTGAGACACAGCAACACAGTGCACGTTCCTATGTTTCTCTGACACCGTTGTCATGGCCTTATAAGTTTTCTCTGCGACTTCAGGCTGAATAGTCAGTTATACGCCTCACATGATCTACTTGCACAAGGCAACCTTTGCCGCTTGGAGCTCGCCAGCGAACTAAGTCGCAGCAACATGGGGAGCCTTACGCCTCAGGGGGTATTTGAAAAGACAAGGATGGCAACCAGAAATACGACTTTGTTGGCTGATGGAGTACTCACATGGACAGCCGCAGTGACGTAAAAAAAGGATCAATGACTTCTGTCCGTCTGGCAGACTGAGTTCGGGTGCACTTGGTGCTGGAGCTCCAACCTTGGGTTCTGGTGAGACAGTTTTGGGTTTCGGTGACTTTAGGGACTCTACTTCTGCCCAGAAGTCTGACTTTGTTGTCACAGCTGGCTGAGAGCCTTTTTGTGAAGCGGATTCAGGCATGGCGATCAGGCTAGATAATATCACGAAGGGGTACGTCTAGGTTCAGGTCGATAATTCAAATCTAAGTCGGCATGCATACAAGGTCTTTTTGAATGTAGCTCTCTACGCTGTGTATGACGATGAACATTGTCTGGAGACATAGCGCCGTCAGTCAAGCTTATTACGTAATCGGAACGCACACCAGCTACCCTGCATCATTCCCCGTCCCTGAAAATTCCAAACCTAACCACCGATGGGGCAAACGTCTAAGGCAACACCACTAACTAGTTTCCCCAGGTACGAATTAATCGGTCTACATGACCCGTCTCAATAGGCAATGTGTGTTGATCAACGTAGCTATCCCACCACATTTCGTCTGCTAATCAACGGCCTTGTCCCAGCCTGGAATCCGGCACTCGTCTATCGATAGCTGGCGTAATGCGTGAAATTGTCACTCTACAGCTGGGCAGCCTCAGCAACTACACTGCTACTCATTTCTGGAATGCTCAAGAGTCATACTTCACATACGCTGGGCAAGGAGAGTCGTTGGTGGATCACGATGTTCACTGGAGGGCTGGCCTAGGAGTCGATGGCACCGAAACCTTCCTCCCTCGAACTGTACTGTACGATCTCAAGGGAGGATTCGGTGCCATGCGTAAAAGAAACTCACTATACGACGTATCCTCAGCCACTGACGCTGCTGCTGATTCGCTCTGGTAAGAATGAGAGAAGGAAAACATGAACGGATGGGCAGCCAGACAGTCCATCCCTCCTCCCTCTTCCCGTCTCCTCGACGGGGTTACATACTTACGTGCATACGCTCGCTCACCGCTATGTTGCATAATATAGGACGGGCCCATCAACGGTACATCAGCAGAACCTGGTTAAACCGAGCCCATACCAAGAGAGCCTTGATGCAGGAACCAAGGCTCCTCCGCTCGCGACGTCGACAGTGAGGTACTGGTCGGACTTTTCTAGAGTCTACTTTCATCCAAAGTCGCTTGTGCAGCTATACGACTTCGAGCTTGACTCGACCATCCGACCATTCGAGAGATTCGACATGGGGTCGGAATTGTTTACGTCCTTGGATAGAGAGCACGACATTGTTGACAGAGACTGGCGTCCGTTTGTCGAAGAATGCGATCTCATGCAAGGTATTCAGGTCTTCACCACGCTAGATGATGCCTGGGGAGGGTTTGCGTCATCGTATCTGGAGGCACTGCGGGACGAGTACCCCAAATCTTGTATCTGGGTTTGGGGGATCCAAAGTCCGTTGTTGGACACATCCAGAGAAAAACGTCAGCTACGCTTATCAAACGTCGCCCAGAGCCTGCAACAGGCATGCACACAAGCTTCCATGGTT
The DNA here is from genome assembly GCA_031753515.1 of Metarhizium rileyi. Lineage (NCBI taxonomy): Eukaryota > Fungi > Ascomycota > Sordariomycetes > Hypocreales > Clavicipitaceae > Metarhizium > Metarhizium rileyi. Next base: position 2,433,950 of record JAUKVO010000003.1, on the reverse strand, counting down.
GTCCCACTGGCACTGCCCGAAAGGCAGCTACCGCAACACATGGTGCTGGATTGCACTTCTTCGTGGCATATCTCATCGCTTCTTGCTGCCGCTTCCGAAAGCGCCCTGACTCCCGCTCGCCTAAAGGGGTGTGATGGCGCCTCCCTAGCTGGCATGGCCGAGTGCCTCAATACGAACGGCACACAGACTATTGCTAGTGCAGAAATGTCTATTCCGGCAGATGCCAGTAACAGTGTTGACCCAGGAGATAGCTTAAGCTTCTTCCAAGTCGGACAGGACGGTAGCAAGCCTAAGGATCGACCAGAGCGTATTTTTGGACAAATGACGTGCTATCGTGGGCCAGATAGAGAGAAAACGGAGCCAAACGAGACGACCATCACGACACGACGCCGAATCATTGGAAATCCTGTCACAAGAAGGTAATTAATTAATCAACTGTTTCCTGAGGAACGTCTTATTTGACAAAGGCTGACTCGGTACCCTAGCTATTTCACTAAATTGCAATTCCCCTTGTTGGATAGCTACCCACATATATATAGAAGTGACTTTAACAGGCCGAGCATTCCTATTCGTACCGTGGTCAGAACGGGTGCCTCGATTTCGACCCGACTGAGAAACCTGAGATCCCAAGGAACACGCCTTATCCCATTAGATGAGCGTGAAGCACTGAGTAACAACCTTGCTCAGATTGCTGATGCCTATCAAGATGACTGGTTGAGTGACAGTGATGAGGACGATGACGAGTTGTGATTTCACGACTGGAACTAAGTTTCTTCGCAATAGAGAGGAAAGAGCCTCGAACCCCATTCAATCATTTCTAGTTTAGCGTAGTCAAAGAATCAAAAAGGGCTCTAGATGCGGCTCTATTCCCAGAGAACTCTGGCATATAACTTTGGGTTGGCCGACCCACGTCCTGCTGAGTTTGGAGCGAGATATCATGACCCAATCTTACATTGGGCTGACATAACCCCGAAAGTTCTTTGCATATTCTTTGCAACCAAAATGCTCACCGTGACATCGTGACATGGTAATCCCATTTGGCGCCGCTGGCCCTTTTATTCTCATGTTTACAGCTTCTTTTGTGCAGTGGAAGCTAAATCGAAACCGGGATGCAACTTGTAGCAGCTACCTGGAGGACCTGAGGGAGTCGACGCCTAGAAACAAAGCCTACAAGCTTTGATAGATTATGCACGTCAGCAGATTTGAATCAATGCAGGGGTACCAACTGGGACCGAGTATTGCCCGTCAAACCCTTTCCAAGGTCCATATTGGTTGGCGAGCCAACTCCGTTGCTACCCGTCACCAACTCCTTTGGTTCAGGTTGTAGACGGGGTACTGTGAATCTGACACGGCGCTCAACCTGCAGCTGCAACGGAGGCCTGCTGTCGTTTTGCTGGAGGAGGGTTGTCCTGAGAGAGAGTTAGCTGTCACGGCTGCAGTCTTCGCTACAGTCGTATTGAAGGTTACCTCTGAAGGGCCACGCTTCTTCGATGCTCCCTTGGTGCCCTTCTTTTGCGGTCTTTTCTCACCAGTCTCGAATACATCGCCAGGAAGATTAAAACTTAATGACGACTTAGTACGATTGTCCAGGTTTTTTTCGGTTGGCTAGAGTGCGAACTTACTTTCGGACGTGCTGAACGCCAATAGAAACTAGCGGTTTCAATTCGTCCTGATACTTTTGCCATTGCGTGCACAGGACTTTGAACTCGTCGACCTGGTAAGAGAGGTCAAGAGACTTGGCGGCTGCCTTTTCATCAGATATTGTACAGTGACGTTCAACTGAAAATGCAGTAACATGACAAAAGGAAGCCAGCAAGACGTCTTCAATAGCATAACCCTACATTCCAGCCCTAAGGATTTTATGGGAGATGAAACATACCTTCAACTAGTTCCAATCCAATGTAATGGGTAGTGGTAAAGACCACGGTTGGTCCTTTAGGTTCTAGTATGTCGCCATTTTCAATTGCATCGTGCTTGGGCTCATCAGATTCGAGCCTTGCTGGAGGTCGGCAGTCTGCACCGTCTGCGATCAAGTACTCAAGACTCCCTTCTTGTACCTGTGCGATCTCGGAATCGTCCTTACATTGATGTCGACGCTCATACCCCTTGTTGAAAGCATGTGCTAAAGCGATAGACGGATGCTGCTCCAATTTTTGTACTAACATGCGTACTTTGGATTCAACATATCCAGACCAAACATTATGTGCCTCTTTGGACTTGCTGGCAGATATGACGGAAATATAGTATTTGTAGTCTGAAGTAAAAAACGTGTGTCTTACGAAAAGATCGCTCCAGGGCTGCTTGCCTACCATGATGCTTTCTGAGATGTCTAGTCCTCTCCGAAGTTCTCGATTAATAATTGCCATAGAAGAACGACTGATATTAAACGTGGCACACATGGAGGGATATGCAGGTGTGATGACGGGCATCAAGTGAAATGAATCGCCCTTGTATATCTGAAATACGTAGATCAGCTGCTATAAATACAATCCGTTCTTCTGGAATGAGGGTGAGAAAGAAATCGATGTATTCGGATATGCGTACCTTAGGGTTCCATACACGAACCGGCAATGGTCCACTCTCAATAGGCTTGAGCAAGACAGGCTGGGGCCAGCGCCACTGGCTAATGACCAAAAAGAATTTGTTGACTATTACAGACGTTGCAGCCTTCGGATATAATTGGCATACGCGTGCGACCAACATGGCCCAAGCAACACCACCAGGGAAACCCATTATGTTGCCGTACACTGCACGACGCTGGGCCCACAGCTTGATGGCCCGTAAAGCAAGTTTGAATGTGCTCTGTTCGGGTACTAGTGTCAGGATTTCATCGGTCACGCGAGTGCCATTGAGGGAGCGCAGCTCTGCCTCATCTAGACCGCGGAGTAACCCCGAGTCTTTCAGATCTTGAAAGTCAGGGGCGAGCTGTTTCTGAATGATTCGCGAGAAGATCAAGTCGATACTGATACCGGAGTACTCGAACTTGATAATAGGCACGAAAGCATCGGTCACCGCGGCCAAGTCCGTGATGGCGCCTTTGGGAGCCATCGCCTCCAGCAAATCAGGAAAGTATTTAAAGTAGTCATCGCGGGTCACATATTTGGGAGCCACGATGAGCGTGTCTATATCGGAGCCGGGTCCAAATACGCCGAGTCGAAAGCTGCCGTACGTGAATACTTTGCCACGGGCATTTTTTAGGAGTGCATCGTTCTTGGGTTCCTTCTCGCGAGCGACGCGCTTGACAAACTCATCGCAGATGGTCTGCAGTGATTCGAGGACTTTGAACCTAGGTGAGGGATGAGGAAGAGACACGTTAGAATGAGTTTAAACATAAGACGAAGGTGAAGCGGTAGCGGCGAGCGCCGTTGTAGGTTTCCGGATGCAGCGCACCTCTTTTGAGTGTCAGAAGGACTTTCAAATGTCTTCTGTCGTCGCAATTCTTCGATGAGGGTATCGCTGGCACGTTTTTCAGCCTCCGTAGGCAGCCCTACAGAAATTGGCGGTGTCACGCCGAAAACCTGGTCGCTTGACATTGATGGAAGTCTCGAGTGTCGAATCAAGAACTGACGAATGCATTAAAGATGGTCTCGAGCCCAGGCTATGGCCGCGGTCGTCACGACGAGCAGCAATTGTTTTGTCGTGATCGAAAGGATACAAAGTGGCAGTCTGAAGAAATTGGCGATGCGTCGATGGTAAGTATGCCAGGTGCCTCAGTAGCCTGCCTTGATGCGCAAAAGAAGCTCGCAGCTTATGTTTAAGAGTATGGGACGCGTAAGAAGAGGGGGAGTAAATGTTCAAAGCAAGTATTGGAGCGGGTAATCAAGTAGGGAGATTGAAGCTGCACAGGTACGCTACATAAAGTCAGGGAGAAGCTGGTCGAGGACAAAGCAAGGCTGATTGGATCACACGGTCTAGGGGAGAACTTATTTTTCGGATCAAGACTGGCTGGCCCTTGAGCTCCAGCACTTGCCCCAATCGGAGCACTTGAGCCTTGTCAGGTAAAGGCATATGCATTTACGGGGACAATGCTCCTAGCGGTGACATATGCTGCGGGTCCTTGTGCCTTTTGAGGTAACTCTGTAGGTTCCTCATTTAGTACCTTAGGTATCTAGGTACCTGGTACTCCGGACGTAGTCTAGAATCTGGGTACCTTAGGTACCTTTGCGCGCTATCGCTCATTCTAGTGACAGCAAAGTATAATAAGATAACTACTACGGAGTAGAGGTAGGTAAAACATTGTCACCTACTAGTGGTGAGTCCAACTATCAGCACCAGTGGACAAGCCATGGGACCCCACCTACGACTCGATGTCCTCTATTCTGATTCGTTGACTGGACGCTACCTACATACCTTAGGTACCTACCCAGATACTTAGGTACGGAGTACGGAGTAGTTACGGAGTAGTTACTCTGCAAATGTCAACCATCCCTGGAAGCCAGGACGCGAACGCGCTTACTGCCCGCGTGGAAGGTTGGTTAACTGACACCTTAATTGATTGATTGAACTGAGCCTCACCAGTCTGTATCTGTCGCCCTTCGCCCTTGCGCCAGACGAGCCCACATCCCATCGTTTGATTCCACGCTCCTGTTTCCTTGTTTCAACTTCATGGACCAATACGGACTTCCTTTTGGGTATACCTATTGAATTCATCCTCTTCGCCACAAACTCTTTCGGCTGTCTAACCTCAATTCGTAAGGTACCTTATGTCCGCACCTACCTCTCGTATCTTGCCACGAACTTGCGCAATCACTCCTCTTCCACGACGAGTCAACTTCAAAATTCACAGCTCATTCATTCACCGCCATGCCGCCGTCAGCGAAGAGGGCCCAACGCGTCCGTCGCGACTTGCGCAAGGACAAGGACGCAACCAATTTCGATAATATAGATGACTCTTCTCCCAGCCGCCCGGCCAAACGTCGCAAGCGCACTCGATCCTCGGATCCGACAGACTCGAGCCTGATATCCGACTCTCCAGGGACGGATGATGACCATATTGTATCACAAGTCACCCAGCAACTTAAAAATCAGCCTGTCCAAGCTAGCAGAGATCATGCTAATGCAATTCACGAAGCCAATCGCGATGGCGTCAAAGCCTATGCGAAAGTGGCAGCCCAAGACTGGACTTTCTACATTACGAAACTGGCAGTCAATATCGGCCGCGCCCCCGAGATATCTCAGGCCGATGACGAGGAGGATGACGAGGCCCATGTTCACATTGACCTGGGCCCAAGCAAGATGGTTTCACGCGAGCACGCCTCGATCTCTTTCGACTCGAAAGATGAAAAGTGGATTCTTCAAATAAAGGGACGTAATGGCGCAAAAATTGATGGGCAGCCCCTCAAATCTCGGGCTTCGCACGCCCTCACGTCTGGCGAGGTTATCGAGATCGGCACTGTTGAGATGATGTTTGTGCTGCCCTCAGAGATATCTCCTCTACATGTCCATCCAATCTTCTTGCAACGGTGTGGGCTCAGTCCGGACACGGCACCAGTCCCTACATCCCGACGTCAGCCACTCATTGCTCCAGCTCCGGCGGATTACAAACGGCCAGGAACACCGCCATCTACGCAAAAGAGAGGAACATCCACGGCTAGGTCTCCAGGTGTGAGCACTCCGGCAGTATTGATTGGCGCGAGTGGAGTTGACCTTAGCCACGATGACAACCAGCATATCAAACCACAGTATAGTTATGCTCAGATGATCACACAAGCCATAATGAATGCACCAAATGGAAAGCTCAACCTCAACGGCATCTACACCTTCATCATGACCAGTTACTCATACTATCGACATCAACAGGCAGCTGGCTGGCAGGTGAGTACCTTTTTGTCCATCACAACGCCTGGTCTTTGCATGGTGTGAAAAGCACTTTCTGAACTAACGACGAGGCGTTCTCGACAGAATTCTATTCGACACAACCTCTCACTCAACAAATCTTTCGACAAAGTGGCCAGATCTACCGATGAACCTGGGAAGGGCATGAAATGGCAGATAGTCCCGGAAGCGAGAGACGAAATGACGAGAAATGCCTTTAAGATCGGTCGAGGCGGCCACCGGGGCTCTTCCGCACCCTCCTCACCAAATCAACTCAACTATATCACACAGGGACCAAAAGATATGGCAACTAGAGATCCAGGGTCTGCTCGGAAACGACGGGTATCGCCTATAGCTTCGCCACCGCCTCGCACTTCTCTGCGTGATACACAGTCAACTCCTAAACAAGACTTAAATCGGTGTGGGGGACGAAGTGCCAACTTAACAGCAGATGGCAGCCCACTGCCAAGGCATCGCAAGTCAATCAATAGAGCGTCTGAGTCGTCGCTCTCGACTTTCAACCCCCAATCTCCCACTCTTACTTCGTCGTATCTGCAAGATGAAGGCTCTTCTTTCGTGACGCCTGCCCCGCCACGTATTCACCCGAAGCTTGCACCACCAAGCACTGCTCAACGACCCAGCCAGCATATGCCTACTAGCTCACCAGCGCCTTTCTGGAAGTATGCCGATATTGGTAGCACACCACTACGACCATCCGCCCCATACGAATTCAGTCCAACTAAACTTGCTGGGGGGATACTGCCTCAGAGCAGTAGCCCGCCACTCGCAAGCAAGTCGCCTCCTAGCAGCCCCTCCAAACCACAGAGGCTCTCCGCCGCAGGGGTCACCATGAGGGAAAGCGAAGACCCTGAGGAAGTGGATGAGGATCAAGGATTTGACTTGACAAAGTATGCCATGTTCTCCTTGCAAACGCTTGATACATTTCTTGATTTCTCTCTTTTGTTTCAGTTGCTAATGAAATCTTTTGCTCAGGGGCTTTCAGAGCATTGGCTCATATCATGCACCCGTTGGAAAGGGAGTGCCTGTTGCTAATGCGTTGCCAGGCAACTCATGACGCTACCAGAGGTCTGCTCCTGTACCAAGACAGCATCCATAATGACACATTCATGTTATTCGACACGATCTCGTCTCGCCTCGGTGGCTAGTCAAGAGACAAAGAAAAGTCGAGCTAATATGCAAGAGCAGGATTCATCTTGATGACGAGACTCTTTACAACCTTGAGGAAAGTGCGACAGAAGTTCAGCTTTCTTGACACTGAACAAATCTACATTTCTGCGGCTCTTGTTTCAGAGCATTTCTGTAGTTCGCGGCGAAAGGTCATTATGACTTTCAATCATTGATCACCCAAAGTCCTATCGCCATGGAGAGCAACCAGCAGTTCAGACACAGATGGATGATTGTATCGCCACGCGGTCGGACTTGTTTAGTGGCTCGTGTTGAGTTGAGATGTTATTATGGCGCCTCATGGGTGGTAGGTAAAATAAGATGCTACAAGAATAATACACTGGGCGATATGCGCCATCAGGTGTACATTGAAGGAAGTTTCCGACGTTTCCTTGCCCCTGTTACTGGAACCAAAGACCATTCAATATACTAGTACGCGTCAATTTTGCTGAGGCATTCCAAATTTCTAGGGCTATCACGCCATAGCCCCCCTCTTCCAACCCCCGTTGATGAATGACTTTTGTTACAGTAAACATTATGCAGATGTATATGTTCCATCGTTTCCTTCTCTAGCCACTTGTTGGTAGTATATGGCCTTCTTTTCGTTGAGCTGGAGTGCCGATTTGATGTCGAGGTGCGGCACTATGCTGCTGTAGACTGTCCCCGACGCTTCGGGTTTCCTCGGCCAGGTCGCTTCTTCGAGGACTTAGAGTTTTGATCCCCCCCTTCGATGAATTTTATCAATTCGTCAATGCTTCGTGAATCAATCTGCGAGGACTGAGCCATGCGTTGGGACCCGATAACTGGTTGTTGTGCGGGCGGAACTGTTGCTGGAAAGCGAATACCTGACCGAATCCGACGAGATTCAACATCCTTGGCATGTTTAGCAATCGACACAGCATTCTGGGTTAGCTGTTCCAGCCAACTTTCGGCTTCCTTCGTGTTCTTATCGTCTGGTCCAAGCTCGCTGAGGAATATGTTGTATGACTCGCGCATTCTGTTCACTGCTCCCTTTGAATCATGGTCCAAGGCGAGAGCTTGTGCAAGTTGGAACAGCAATGTTGCAGAGTTGATGGATTGTTTGCCAAAGACAGACTCGCATACACGGAGGGACTCTTCAAACCACAACCTAGACTCATGATACTGCTTCAGGTGTTGCAACATGACGGCGGCGTTATTGATGGTTGTAATAGAGTCTGGGTGGCCCGGTCCATATATGATCTTCCAAAGTACCAGTGCATGCTTCGAATATAACAAAGCTCCTCTGCTGTCTCCTGTCTGGTGCAGAAACAAGCTCAAGTTGAGGTAGTTCAGTAGCGTCTCTGCAGAGTCGATGCCGACCGTGCGCTCGGCGACAACAATAGCCTTTCTAGCCAACTCAACAGCCGCTTCCTTGTCGTCCAGCTGGTAGTACAACATTGACAGGCTGTTGTATACTCTAGCGACTTCAGGGTGCAAAATTCCGTAGATCTGTTCATGAAGTGATAGCGATTCGAGAAGGAGTTCTTGGCCCAGCTTTTTCTGATTCTGAATGATCGAAAGTCTTCCGGCTTCGAGTGCTTCCTCTGCCAAAGCACTTCGTGGCGCGGAATGCTTGACAACGGGGACTACGTCAACTATGTCATCAGGAGAAAAGGTTGACATCGAATTGGTCGTTGCAGCTGCGACAGTTGATACTTCATGGCCCTTCTTCTTCTTCTTCTTGTCCTTTGATTCCCCGTTTTGCTGTCCGTTCGTTTGGTTGGAGATGGCATCGGTGGATTCATGAGAAGCCTTCGCCCTTTGATCGAAGCTGTAGTCCTTTGCTTGGATTTGAATCCCGAGTTTCAAGCAGATTTCACGTAGTAGCTGGACCTTTCGCATGCTCTCAAGCCAGTTTCCCTCCAGCTGGAATCTGAAACGCCTGAGTACTTGTTCCTCGATGCTGGCTCGAAGCCCCGCCGGAGTAACCAGCTCATAGGACAAGTCGGCGTCAGGATATAGAGACTTCAGCATGACATCAACCTCAGCCTTGGGTTCGGCGTTCAATTCGCAGCCAAGCAAACAGTTGAAGAGATGCGATATGCAGGCAGGGGTGAAGGGAACCGGCAGGGCCCTCAGATAGACAGCGACCACGTGCTTGAATGAACGTGCTATCATGTCCTGAATGCACATCTCCTGAAGACAGCGCAGCCTCCCATCGGTAGCCCGGGAAGCAACAGCTCCGAGATACCGGACATTGATACCTCGCTTGTGCAAAAGGCGGCCCAGAGACTGGCCATCCATCGGGAAACTGATGTCGGAGTCAGAGAGTTCCCGCAACAGGTCTGGGATTACCTGGTTACGCAAATAGTTTCCGGCTTCCCGCACCTCCTCCTCATCCTCTTTAAGCTGGGTCTTCTCCTCCTCTGATTGAGGAACTTGGCCACTGAAGGCGTCAGGATTAAGCGAAAATTTGAAATTGGAGATGTCAAGCTGTGCTTTGGGCTTCTCTTCGTCGACTTCTTCTTTGGACTCGTCAGTGACCTCTTCGCCTGATTTCGTTTGGCCACGGCGTGCAAGCTCGGTGTCAATCCATTGCTTCATCTTGAAGCGAGCGAATGAGTCAACTAGCTCAGGTCTAAGGACAGTCATACGATGTGGGTAAGCCTCAGGGTGCCCCTTCTCAGTCTCAAGCTTCGCTTCCTCCAGCCAGTTGATATCATAAGGCGTGATCCGGTAGAGATCCAGGACGTATTTTCGCCCGTCGGTTCCCATAAGGCCTTTTGTCTCGACACTGGCCTCCAAGTCAAATCGTTTTCCGTCCTTGTCCCAGACTGGGTGCCTTTTTAACTTGAGAGCTTTTGACAGCTGCGCAAACGATGCGGTAAAGCGCTCATCATCAGCAACAACATCCTTGCCATCGACTGCACCATAGTCGATTTGGTTTTCTCCAGGCTCACGTTGTTTGAAAATACCTGGCACAATACTCTGGCCAACAATTCGTTTACCAAGATAGTCGGCGACAACAGTAGCAGGAGCGAATAAGCCTTCTATATCAAGCTGGTTAACAAGTCTTACCCCTGCAACATCTTTGCCGGTAGCAACTCTGGCGGCCTCGTCACCGCCTTCAGATGTGAAAGTACCGACGCCGTCAGCACCAAAGGAGAAGAAAATGTTGTTGTAAACAAATATTTGAGCCTCTCTATCCTCTGTAGGGTTCAGGGGGGCAATTTCCCCGCGAGCAACCATTACTGCACCTTTGACTGCAGCGTCATTGTAGTCAGCGAATAGCTTGGACACTAATCTCTCGCGGAACACTCGGTCCTGGACAGTTTCTTTCGGCAGTTCTTTGGCCGATTGGAACTCTTCGTTCCAGTCGCGCAACGTGTCTGTGTTCTCAACTCCTGAGAGCAGGAGGGTTTCTTGCGGGCGCGTGGGGTCAGCGATATGAGCACATAGAGCCGAGGCCGGCGAAGGCACTGCCCATGGCGCAGTTGGAATGGCATTGGTAATTTGAAATGTTGCTAGTGGATCTCTCTGATTGTTATAGTCCAACAACTGTTGAAAGGTACTTGAGAAGGATGGTGAGATGAGAGCAATGAGTTCCAAGAGTGAGTGGGCTGTGTAGCTTTTGGGTGCCGCTCGAGGAAACGGGTCAAACTTGGCGTTTGATGACTTGTTCACGAAGAAACCAGACACATGGGAGGTAATCTGGAACTGCTCTCCCTCATTGGTGGTAACTACGAGATACAGCAAGTGGCCGCGTTGCCTCAAGTGACAAGGTGGAGGATTCCATGACGATAAAGCGACAGATTTGACCGTTTTTGGCCCAGGTTCGAAGAAATCGGGGACAAGGTTGTTCAAAGACGGAGCAGACTGGAAGTCATAATCGTTCAGTGGTGATACGTCCTGAGCAGCAGCGGAATTTTTCTCGACCTGTCGGGCAACACTTTCAAAGAGTGAAAGTCCTGGAAGGACACCCTGGTAAAGGTCTACCCGGTCGCCAGCCGCACCGATGAGCTCGCGAATCCTTACAAGATGGATACGTGCCTCCTTCTCCGTATATGGGTCTTCTACCAAATGTAGCTCGGGCTCTGGTTCGAGATTGGGGATTTCGGCAATGGAAATAAAGTCATTGACTTTGATGCCTCGGTGCTGGAGGTGAAAACAGGTATAGCGGAATGCTGCGGGCAAGTCGATAATGGATTGGCGAACTTCGTGAACCTGCTCCTGGGACGAAACCTAAAGCTAGGGCGTTACGAACGAGTCACTTTTGGCCGCAGAAAGTCAACTCACCATTACTTGCATCTTCGTCGAATTGGAATCAGGCAGGAAAATTGTCAGCTTTATCAAAGCTGGAAGGGGGTTCGTGAGTTAGCAAAGACTGAAGACGTCGGCATCAGGGCAATTGGACCATACCTTCAGCTCCGTTCTCTGTTTCATCGTCTATATCGAGCTTCGTGGCGGCAGCCAGAGGTTTAAGGGGCTCTTTGGTAAGTTCTATGACATTGCAAAAGTCCAATTGTTAGTTAATCTTCTGGACTTTGTCCTGCAATGGCCAGAAATACACGGTAAGTGGGAAAACATGCCTGAGCCCGTGGCCGTGCCACTGAGCACCATTTCTGAGGCGGCGGCCATTATTTCAACACGAATGAAGGAACGGAAGCTAAGGAGAAGTAAACATAAAAGGCACGAAATCAGGGAAATTTAATCATGAAGTGTCCGCCGGCATCGACTCGACGGATGGGAGGAGTTGCAAAAAGGCGATAGCACAAGAAGGCTTTGCACGGGCACCGGACCTTCGACGAGAAGGAAAAAAATATGGACGTGGTAACTCGTATCGCAAAGTCCCGGCCGGGCGGGCCAGCGTGTCTACCTAGGAATACATGAGGTCCCTGGCGACTGCATGCGAGAGGTGAGTATTGGATAGGTTACTTGCTCCGAGTTCTCGATGCAGACCCTGGCAATGAGCCCGCAGCACTAATCCAGAAAGGGAAGCAAGTAAACTTGGAGAAGTTCTCGTTACCTACGTTATGTAGAACACAGTATAAGTAATAACTAGAGTCCCAGTGCAAGAGGAGAGCGCTCAATTATTTGTCCTAATGGTTCTAGAATCATTAATTCTATGGACCTATTACTCTGCATGAACTGTTCAGCCTTACCTACTGCGCGGAATACATACGTTCTGTCATAGACTTTCCCAATTTAGAACATATCCAAAAAGGTATGGAGGAGGTATATTCATATAACTAACCTCTTCCCGCTGAACTCAGTGGCCCGGCTAGCTGGTCTACATGTCCGGCAACGAAAATTTTCGTTCCTCCTTGAGGAACCTGTGCCCCAATTCCATATTTGTGCAATCCACTTCACTGCGCGGAAATGATTCCTATGCTCAAGGCGTAAGGAGTGCTCTAATGCTCACTCGCCCGCTGACTTGGGTAGTCGAGTGAAGCTCAGGACCTCCCATAACAGCTGCATACGGAGGAGTGCGCGGCAGAAGGAGGGGCCACATCAGTTTCGCCGAACTATTTAGTATAGAAAGCGTCAATCAATACTGTTTACAAGACCGCTGGCTCAACTTGGTGATGGGGCTACTCATATCACAAAAAATATGACATGGCCACGGTAAATTGTACGTTAGAGCCCCTTGTAGTTATCTCATTGCGAAAAGGCCTCACACCCAGGCTTCTCAAGCCTCAAACAAATGCACTGTCACTAACTACCTAGGTACTTGCCTTTCTGTTTCAAGCTGAATATTGACAGCCCGGCACCGAAGCCAGTGGTCGGAATGCAAGTACTCGGTACTTACTAAAGTGGAGGGATAGGATCATTGAGATGCATCTACTGAGGTACCACGCGGGTGCGTCTCGTGCACTGACCACTAGTTGTTTCCAAGGTCATTTCGGACGTCGAACCCCATAATTTCGATCCATCATCCAAGCCAACAACAGGCAAGACTGTTGGCCAGAATAGAAGTCGTTCAAACTGCGGCGACTCCCAAATCGAGCTTGCTCACGCTCACTCTTTTACTTCTACTAGATTGCAGAGAGAATATCACAAACAGTCGTCAGCCAGATTTCTACCGGCACAGACCATGGCTTCCCGCGCCGCAGTGCCTTTCCTTGTGGCGATGATGCTACTCACGGGAGTTTGCAACACGCTTTTGACGAAGTATCAGGTAAGAATCTATCTTCAATCACGGTTCAGTCAAGGTTTTTTTTCTTTCTCTACTTCGTTATCTTGACAGTCGCTTATTTGACGCGAAGGATAACCAATGCGTGCGGGACTGCGCGGGGAAACGACCGCAACTGTTTGAGCAACCGGTGCTCCAGACTGCGCAGATGTTCGTGGGCGAGATGGGATGCTGGCTTGTTGTTGCAACAATGGCCGTGTATCGGCGCCTAGTCTCTCGGCCGTCCCCTGAAGAACGCGGCTACGAGGCTGTTGGCACCATTGATAATATAGAACCTGACGGGCACGGCGATACGCCTAAACCAGATCACCATGGAAGATCCGTCCTCAGAGGGTTTCGCGTCGTGCTCCTGGCTCTACCTGCAATCTGCGATATTTGCGGCACTACACTCATGAACGCTGGATTACTTCTCGTCGCTGCATCCATCTATCAAATGACTAGAGGTGCTCTAGTATTGTTTGTTGGCATTTTTAGCGTCGTGTTTCTCCGCAGGCACCTTCATCTGTTCCAGTGGCTCTCCCTTGTGGGCGTTGTTTTGGGTGTCGCTATTGTGGGTTTAGCTGGAGCTATCTGGCCGGACGAGAAGCAAGCATACCAGAATAGTGCCGGCTTTGTAACTGACGACGATTCTACGGGAGGGCTTTCGGACGCCGCCAGAGCCGTCATCGGGGTGCTTTTAATTGCCGGTGCCCAGGTATTCACAGCAACACAGTTCGTTTTAGAGGAGTGGATGCTGGAGAACTCGACGATGGCGCCGATCAAGGTCGTCGGCTGGGAGGGCATCTTTGGGTTTTCGGTTACACTTTTGGTTATGGTCATCATGCACTTCGTTGTTGGGCGTACAGAATCTGGGCGTTATGGCCCATTTGACATTGCCGAGGGCATTCGACAAATGCTCCAACCAAAGATTTGGATCTCCAGCATCCTCATCATGATAAGTATTGGGTGAGTCTGGTCCGACGTCTGGTGTTGTCCCTAATAATCTATATGCTAATACTTGAGTTTTTTTTCAGCGGTTTTAATTTCTTTGGCCTGTCTGTCACGCGGAGTGTCAGTGCGACCTCTCGATCGACCATTGATACCTGCCGAACGCTGTTCATTTGGATCGCCTCATTAGGTCTTGGCTGGGAGTCCTTCAAGTTTCTTCAAATCGTTGGGTTTGCTTTGCTAGTATACTCAACTTTCTTGTTCAACGGGATTGTACAGCCTCCTTTGGAAAGTTTGCGCGTCAATGAGGGCGTGGAGCAGTTGCTTCCCGAGGAACCTATTGAACACCAGTAAACTTCTCTCATCATTTACCATTTTCCCTGCCTGTCTGGAGCGCTATTTATTGTCTGGTTTGTAGTTGGAAAATAACATTAAAAACCCTCAAAAGAGCTAACGAACAACATGGAGACACGATATAAATCTGATCACTCAACAAAATACAATTTTACTCCTGTCATATACTGCTAGTCAAGCATGGCGTATAGTGGCTATTTGATGTTGCCCTCTTGCTGGCCCTAGAGACAACGTTTTTTTCATCTCAGGTGACATTACAGAGGAGCTCTGCCTCGAGAATGTACTTTCCCTCTTTGTATTTTTCAGAATTTTCGTAGGCCTTGTCATACTTCCAGCCCACAGTGTCCTTGCATTGCCGGCAAATGATATCACGAACTATGTGCCGCCCAGTAGTCATGTTCCGCTCACTGGGCTCACCTGCCTCAATGTTCACAACAAAGTGGAACAGGTACGCTTTGCCATGCTGGCCACGAAAATTCTATGTCGGTGTTTGTGTCAGCAGGTTTCAACTTGAGGCGTGTCGCTGGACCGAGGAAATAGTGACTAGAGCCAGAAGACAGAAGCTTTAAAAGACACTGTTCCTGGACAGTACTTGATCCTTGGCCGCGGAATTAGGTGTAGCACCTTTTACGAGCAAACGGTCTGAGAGAAGATTCACATACTCGACTGATAATATCCTCATGATTTGCAAGGTGAGCTTTGCAGGACTTGCAGCCGTAAATCTTACTGCTTTCTAGATATATGTTGTACGAAAGGCCCATGTCGTTAGCCCTGCGCGTTTCGGGGTACGTTGTCAAGATGAATTTGGATTTAGAGCGATAGGCGCTCAAAAAACGGCAGAGAGGGAAGGGTCCTGTAGTAAGACTGTGGTTTGAGGTAGGTTGAATTGATGTAGTCCACGAGATGTCAACTGGTCTTCGGATGACAGACACGCCACGGGACTTGACGGACCGCGCAACAGTAGAGGATACGGCAAGTGCGGGGGCAGGAAATGGCAACAGCTTGAAAATAGGACAATCAAGAGCAGTGCCTCCGTGCTGCCAGGCGCGATCGGTGTATATGATGAGTACCTAGGTACATGGGCAGCCTGATCTCAAGCTGCACAACATGTCAACGCTGAAGGCCCAGCGGCAGGTCAGGCGATAACTCTGGACTTAGGTAAGTGCGTGTGGCATTGGTGGGACTCGCGCTTCAAGTTGCTGTTATAGGCACGTTGAACTTGGCATGGAGGCTTCAAGCGTTAGATCCTACAAGTGACCCGCACGCAATCACTAAATCTGCTTTGTGCCTCATCAGCGGTATCTAGAACAGCCGCGTAGTCAGGTAGTAAGTTGATGACTCTGACTTTCTCTGCCCCTGTGGTGGTGAGCAAAGATGTCACAAAAAATGCGATATGGCTACTACAACTTTGTATGTTGAGTCACCTGCGCCATCCCCTCAGAGCAGTTAAGGCTCCAACGAGGTCACGGGACCCATAATTCCTGGGAACCTCGAGTGACTTTAGTAGGGCTCATCGATAGCTTCGGTTTTGGTGTGGCTGGATTTGGTCTGTTAACATTCCATAATCCTAGAAGTCACGTTGCTTAGCTTGTCAGGGTTATCGCTTTGGAGAGATTCTCGAACGTCTCTTAGGCCTCTGTCTCGCGATGCCCTCAATCGCCGCCGGGCGGCTCGTCAATCGCGTTGGGGCTGCGAGACTTGCGATGTAGCCCTTTGTAACTTAAAGGATTGTCGGTACTTCTATTATAGTGTGAATCCCTAGAAAATCTACGTACCCCTCAAATATGAGCTTTTAATTGGCTATGATCCCTGTCCTGTGACCTCGTTGGAGCCTTAACTGCTCACACACCTTCCGCTGGCCTTGCATAGATATATGCCCAGTAATACACACCATCTGTATACTCAAAGATGGTACGTATCGTCGTGCGCGGTCCTTAGTCCTGGTTACAGCAGAGCTCTCATAGCCAGGTGATTATTATTGTGCCGGTAGTAAGTCTCATTGAATGTCTACCTGGCAGGTAGCAAGTGTTCGAGGTGCATCCACCATCCATCCCAGAAGCTTTCAAGAGATTGGCCAACGGCTGTTTGTCGAAATAGATGCTGGTACGACATATGATCCACCTGGAAACTTACCTCCTTTGACAGCTGGACACCTCGTTTGACGACTGGGGCGTGGGTACTAGGTAGACGACATGACATCGCAAACGGTACGATATAAGATCTGTGAGATTATTATATTATAATGTTATTTTGTCATCCACTGGTGTTGTATGCTTTCCAGGCTAGTTATGTAACGCTTCATCTATCAAATCGAGGCACCACACCATCCAAAAACGCCCGTCAACGAACCGACTTAGGCAAAAATGACAGCTTTAGCCGGCTACTGTCAATTTTTTTCCTTTTCCCCCTTGGCGTTGAGGTTCTTGTCTTTGATATTGTTGAAGTGCCAAATACCTTGTTCTCTATCACGCTTTAAACGTTCCACATCTGCGTGGCTAACAGGCACCCCTTCTATACTCTGGACAGTTTTCCCTTCTAAAAACATAATTAATCCGCCAATTCCGGCAACTCCGCAGCCAAGGCCAACAAATAGACCAGTGGCCCAGCTCGGGCGGTTGTATCGATTCATACCCCACATGAAACCAGAAAGAACGCATTGCAAGAATGTGTTAGCCACCATAAGCCAGATGACAAGATCTAACTTCCACACCGTTGTTGAGCGGGCGCGTACTCCAGTAAGAGGTGCTTGAGGAATCTTCGTCTCTGGAAACGGGATCGCAGAGCGCAAGACTGATTGAAATTCATCTCCGGCAACATTTCCTGGTCCAACAGGGGGTGGTAGCTCATTTGAACCTCGTAGCCGAAACCATCCCCGGTGTATGCCAGCTAATCGCCGAAGAGCCACTTGCTCTTTCGCTAGTCGATACTTGAGCAGAAAATATAAATCTCTGAACCTCCAGGGGGCAAGCCCAAATCCGGTGACACAGAAAAGCGCGTTTAGAATCTGCGAGTCGACTTCGATCCATTTTCGTCGTGGGGAGTTGATGTCGTTACAAGTAGGGTGGCACATCGCAGGCGCTGCGGTATATTGATTAGTGCAAGTCTAAAAGGAACCCGACATCAAGGGTGTGCTTACAGGCGTTGCAAAGAAGCAGGAACAGCATTCCGCCCCACGCGACCACATTCAACCCGTAGATAGTGACAGCAAATCCCACCGGTGTGAGCATGTAGTTCCAGAACGCAAGTAAGCCCAGCCTCGTCGACTCACCAAACGAGTGTTTCGGTGGGAAATGATAGCCGTTTGGAAACGGCGCCGCAGAAGGCGGCTCGCCTGATCCTTTGGCTATAGTTTGGCTGCCCGAGCTGCCATCATGATTGCTTTCTGCGCGGCTTTCTTCAGGAACGGGATGAACTGGAGTGGACTGTAAGGCATCGCTGCCATGAACGGCTGGCTGGGCCTTGGTCGATCCAATCGAGCTGGACACGGGTCGAGGACCAGTCTGGCGTGAGAAAATTGACGAAGCTATTCCACCTGTCGCGGCGAAGAAGCCTTCTGGTAGCTCAGACTGCTCAAAGCTTTGGGAAACACGTCGCAGGCGTCCACTCAGGGATGACAACGAAGCAGAACGGTGCGCTACTGCGCTCTTGGATCCATCGGCACCGGCGCTGGAAGATTGCGCGAGTTCTATCGGCGCGTCTTGAACAATAGGGGGAAATGGCTCAGTGCCCTCGTTGTGGTTGCTTGCATTGGACATGATCGTCCGGTTGAAGGCTATTGCCGATGGCAAACGATCAATATCGGACGTTTGTTATCAAGTTGAGCGCAGGACAGGACGAGCAAACCTGCACTACAATTATGTCTGCTGGCAAATCTAGGGGAACTTTTATCGCCGGATTTCTAGATTAGAATCGATGACGACTGCCGTGAGAGATTCAAGGACACACAAGAATGAACAGGGTACGGCGAAGAAGAACGTGTATTGTCCTGAGAACGGCTCGAAGTTTCTTGGGAGACTGCCGAGGAGCCACAAACAAGTGGAGAACCTTGGGGACTGGAGCCATTGCTGAGTCTGGGTTGGGCTGGGCGCCTTGATCAACTTCTGCTCAATGCTTTGAACTTGGACGCCTACCTAGGTACTCCCGTACTTATGAAGTGCTGTTTGGACTTCTGCTGTCCCCTCCATGAGTCATGAGCTGTAAATAGAGAGCTAAAGGAACTGTGGGTTATCGTGATGGGAAAGATTCTCCCGGTTACCACAGAGATCAATCCCCAACCCATGGTGACTCGGCTCTGAAACTAACTAACTAATCATTTCTCTGGGGAGTTGGTTGTCAGACACCACACAAGTCGACGACACTGTCCACGTGGTGGGCCTGTTGCCACAAATGAGGCTCAAACCAATCCAGCACCCGCCTACACTAAAAGGCAACAGACCAATGGGACTGTAGTATTTGAGGGGGCTTGGAAAAGGACGAGAAAAAAACCTGGACACCCGTTTCTAAAGGTAGTACCTTCATGCATATTAACCCAAAGACTGACCTCAATCATTGATGCTTGCAAGGTTGAGTCACAGAAAACATACAACAGGTTCATTCGTCGTCGCCCGCCACCGCCGTCACATCCGAGTTCAATAACCAGGTACCTAGGGAGGCACTTAGTTACATTATATGAACCATTACTGCCTACGCCGGCTGTCTTCATAGGACTAATGGCTCAACAAGCCCAGCACAATCCTGTTGCGGTGAGAGATATTGCCGATACGGTTCTTCATAACCTGAAAGACCAGCATGATTGGACTTGCCTGGAGCTCCATGACGGCTCTGAGCGATCTCGGCCTCTGATCAAAGGACTTCCGCCTAGGCGGCTTTATCTACACCCCGACGACCAGATTTCTGCCCTCGCTCACGAAGAAGCTACTGGCAAGAAACTAGTCCAAGAACCGGAATATGAATGGGTTCTAGCAGTGCACATCACTGAGATATGGTCCTTGGCCAGGTTCGCGGCTGTTTTTAATCGCATTCCATGTAACGGCGCACAACCGAAGAGAATTTTGTTGGCAACTCTTCACAATGATTCTACCGTCGTTTACTACCTCATGCACGAAGGGATGGTGAAGCCCCGCCAAAACTGAAGTCTTGAAGGCTTCTTTCTATTAAGCCCCCCCCCCCCCGGGGGTGGTGTCATTGATAGTCATCGCTATCCCTACTGGAGGCGGAATATAACCTTCTGGACCATCATCTTGTCGAAAAGATCATATCCTTCTACCGCATCGTCCAAACGCATGACGTGGTCGAACATAAATCTACATTGGTCAGCCTCATTCTCGAACCACGTGTCTTCACAAGACTACTTTCGTTGAGACAAGCACCTCGGATTGACGAAGGGAAGGCAATGTTGGCGAGCTTGACTGATTGACGACTTACTTCAATTGGTGCTGCTTCTCCTCTAAAACTTTCAACGCTTCTGAAAAGACATGGCGTACTGGGCATCTACCCATCTGGAAACGAACGTTTTTGCTGCAATCTTGTTAGCATTCGCCCTCGGTATTGCTCCCTTCCACCCAAGAAACAGAACGTGATGAGGTCTTCTTCCTACCAGTAACCCTCATTTCCAGACCAAGGGATCTAAAGAAACATGTCAGGCACACCCCAACTTAGATTTGCAGAGGGGCTGAGGAATAGCTTGGCATACCTCTGCATTGTGAACCCCTATGCTACTAATGACTCCAAAAGGCCGGACAAGGTCAATGGCAGTCCTCAACGCCGGGCTTAAGCCTACGACCTCCACCACCATGTCTGCCCCTCGACCGTCTGTTGCTGACATGACTTGCCGTCGCATCCCCTCTGTATCATCCCTAAAGTTTAGAGGTGTGGCACCAAGGCCTTCTGCGATTTTCAGTCGACTTTCTACCCCGTCAACTGCAAAAAGATGACGAGGATGGAGGCTGGCCGCGCAAGCAATAGCACAAAGGCCAACGGGACCACAGCCCACGACGACAATTGTAGACTTAGAGATGTCTACATTTGGAGAAAGCTCTATCGCGCTCTTCACTCCAAAATATCCAGTGGGGAATACATCCGCCATCAGAAGCAAAGCACTGTCGGATATAGTCTCGGGTGCCTTCACAACAGTGCTGTCGGCAAACGGTACTCGCACATACTCGGCCTGCCCACCATCGAGCCCGGCAGAGCCAAAGAGCAGGCTTTGATCACAGCGAGCTGTGAAGCCTCTCTCACAATAGAAACACTTTCCACTATGTAATTGCATGTCAGCAAGAAGCGTCTAATTTATATGGCCAAAGCGCCTCTTTTGGATGAACCATCTTTGGGCAGGGAAATCATACCATGAAACGGTGAAGGGAGACACGACCTTGTCCCCAACGCAAACGGTATGCACGTCAGCTCCAACTGCACTTACAATTCCTGTAAACTCGTGGCCCATGATGAAACCAGCCTCAGATTTCTGGTGCCCACGGTATACGTGCAGCTCACTGTGGGTGATGCCGTCAGACCCGACACTTGGCTCTAGACAGGCGATGATCAGAGGGGGAGCCTTGACAACTCACGAGCCACAAAGAGCACTTGCTTGCACTCTGATAATGACATCTTTGCTGTCTTTCACTGCAGTTCATGTTGAGCACCCCCACACAAGAAGAAGCAACCGCACTCAGATGCCAAATTAGATGACTTACATTGAGGTACAGGGCGGTCACGTACCGCTACCCGACGCGGACCGTCAAATACGACGGCCCTCATAGTCAATGGGAGACTCATGGTTATAAAGCTATGAGCACCGCAAATTTCAATTCTTTGCGGCTTGATAATAAGCGAGACGAACTTTGAGGTACTGGATGGATTTCCATGTGTTAGTACGGAGAACGGAGTAATGAGGGGTCTGGTTACGTCCATCACCTTCGTGTGTGGGGCTCATTCGACAGCCTTGGTATTTGTTTCCTTCAAATACGGAGTAACTACTGGGTACCTACTAAAGATGGTCGGACGATCTCGAAACTCGGCCCGGCGTGATGAGGTCCTTTGAATGACCGAAGTACCTACCTAGTCATGATCGAGACTCGCGTTGAATCACTTGACTTACATACCTAGTATATAGGAAAGGAAGCATATCACAACCACAGAATACTCTACGACTTCTTATCCAAGTATAATGAGTTGTTGGTACTCGTGAGTCGTGACTCCAAGAGCATACGGTGTACGGAGTTCGATTTTTCCGCATCGAAGATGCCCTAGAGTACCCACCTACCTACTAAGGGGTACTTATTCTACACCCAGGCAAGTATCATTGCGACCACGTAGGGACATACCTATCCATACCACAAACCAGTAATACCTGAATATAATAGGAATTACATAGACCTATCAGGGACCTATTTATGAGGACACTGACCGCCGCCGAGGTAAAGGTACCTAGAAGAAGGTAGGTAAGTAAACAAGGTACTTCCCTAGGCACACGGTAAGCAGACACGAGAGACACGAATTGCTGAGGCCTTCCCATTTTCATGTACCCCTGGGTACTCCAGTACTTGGATGCATCTAGACACCCACAAGCTGACGACGAGGCCGGGCGTTTGGCAGCCCCACTTCCTTTGGGGGAGGGGCACATAAGCTCGGGCATCCTCCGCTCCCCCGCCTCTGGCAAGCAGAGTGTGGCTTCAGCACGCATGGATACAGGTACAAAAGTGGGGTGCGGCTGATGCAGACTGCAAACACCCACCTTACCGATCACGGGGCCATAGTTGCAGTATAGAGCCAATTCACATCGCAGAGGGATCCCGTGAATGATTAAGAGCAGAATTGCCACTGATGCGGCCCTTGTGGAGATGAGGTCAACTCACTAGCTGGACTGTTTGTACAACTGGACCCAGGCCACTTAAGCATGGGGCGTCCTATTACAGCCTCAAATATCCAGGACATAGCAGAATAACGTTATCAGAGACACTGCAACTAGAATCTATCAGCAGGTCCGACTGGTGGAGATAGTGGCCTATCAATTGGAACCACCGTTGACTTTCGGTGGGAGTGAACTGCACCGCACGCCCTCGGATACAGAACTCTATGATTTCGACCTTGCGGCTTCCGCTGACCATAACAAGGCTCTCCGTCCTTAGTATGTTTTTTAGCTCTGGGATACACATGAGGTTCGAGTAACTGAATACATAATGTACGTGTAATGAAAACTTAGCCGAGTAAGCGCAAGGGTTACCAGAACGTCGCAGGTGCGGCGAGGAGGATTCCTTCTGGTAGCTAGTTTGTGGCTTTTCTAGGGCGGACCATGTGTTATGACTTGTAACAGTCGCCATATAGCAAAAGTACCTGACACAGGGGCTGGATATCTGGATATCAGATGATCATTGGATCGCTAAATGGCGTTGTGTCCCATGTCTAATGCTGCGTATTCATCCAATGAAAAGTGCGGGTGGTTGATTGTGCCCACACTTTGGGTAGCGAACGCACTGGGGCACAACTTTCTACAGACCATTTCAATAAGCTCCCGATATAGAAAAGCCAAGCTGGCCAATACGCTAACTTTTAACGTGCCTCTATATAGGTCATGCTGATACTCCGTATCCCTACTCTAATACAGTTGCATTTGCCGCGTGTTTCGTTCCCACGGACTTGAAAATGCATTACTTGACAATAGCCCTTTTATTTTATTTCATCATGTACCAGTCAGTTTTAGGTATCACGTGTTTGCCTCCGAGTTACAAGGGCCTTTTTGATGCGTTCATCTGATAGTTTTTTCGTATGCGATTGCGTCACTCTCTTTCAAGAGCCAGGATACCAGGTAATTGCTCGTGTGATGTGCTATCACATGTCGGTCTACGTGCTACGTGCGTTATGCCTTGGGCTTATATTTCGCCAACAGACTCGGAGTGACCACGTACTTGAACAGGGTATGCTTAGGACACGACTATTCATGCAGTATTGTACTCCGTATGGCGTGGAATTGAAGAAAACAATTGTCACGCCCACATTTGTAGGGCTATTACTTATGGCTTGCCTGGGTACCGGCCCTATATAGTTATCTCAATAAAAGTATGACAAGACAGGTAAAATTTTGTCACCAGCTGGTAGTCAGACCTACCACAGGTGGATGACAATTTTTGACCTGTCTTGTCATACTTTTGCTATCACCGAAAACAAGGGAGGCGCGCGGAGGTAGGTACCTAGGTAGGTACCTCAAACCTAGACGGGCGGATATTATAGGTACCTAGTAGGTAGGTACTCCATGCCGTGCATCACTTTATCACAACATCATCCTCCGCATAATGAGCAGGGATAATCACGTGCCACCCACCTCGCGCAGCCCAACTCAGGCTCACCGGAATTCCAAAGTAGAAGTTTACTGTTTATACAGCAAAGTACGGAATAGAGACTTACAGATAAGGTAATTAATGCATTACTCTTTTCCGATCAAGCCACGAAAGATATCAGCCCATGTATCGCCAAGTACGTTCGGAGTACAACCCGAATGATGATGGGTACGTACTTTTGGATCCTGGTCGTGAAAAGTTCATCTCCCGTGCTTCCGTCGCTTAGCAAAGCGAACTAGGGTGGCTGGCATGGCAGGATACATGTACCGGCAGACGGAGGCTTATCATGATGCCTGCATAAGGTACTTGCTTGCGCCTCCTTGGTACTTGCTGACACATTAGTAGTAGTTACTAATGTGCCAACTAGAAACCTTAGATACCTTAGGTAGCTCTCAAAGTACCCCGTACAGAGCAACTCCGTACATGGTGCGGAGTACGGAGTACATATGTACACACCACCCCAGTTAGTGTTGTCTTAATTGAGTGCAAATGGTGGGGGGTGCGCTCACGGCGCATTCGACATATATACACTCCACATCTACCGTCCCCGATTGAAAATCCCGACTTTTCACAGCCAAAGGCACAGACACTCACAGACACTCACAGACAGGAAAAGACAGTGTGTGTAGGTGTGAATGCGTGGGTGACTGTCAGTGTTAGTGTCTTCTTATGTGTGTGAGGCACACGACGCGATAGGCCTCGAGGTACACACTCTCTGAGTATACTTTCCCCGTCCAACCCTGCCAGAGTTAGGAAGCCAATGCTACTCAATGGCTCAGGCTGAATTGGCTCGCTGATAACAAGGCAAGGCGAAGTCTGGGCTGGCAGGGACTGAGTATGAAATATACCCCCTTCCCTGCAGTATGTCCGGATGAATGACAGAGTACGGAGTACTCCGTACGTAATTGCGATAGAGGCCGCGGATTACACTCTTGGTGCCTGGGTAAGGAGTTGGCACACTATGAAGTGGCATTGTTTCAAAACGGTTGCAAGCAGGACGAGGAGCTCGATGCTACCTAAGGCTAGGTACATACCTCTGCAGAGGTACCAGGGTAGGTACCTAGGTACCCAGGTAGTAGGAAGGTAAATACGAGGTATCTATGCGCGCGGCTTCTGTTTCTGGTGATAGTAGAGCTAATAAGACAGGCAGGAATTAGTACTACCAGATATCACCGTAATTTTTTACCCGTCTTGTCGTACTTTTGCTGTTACTAGAAATAGCGATAGCGCGCAAAGGCAGATACACACGAGTTCGCTGTCGTAAATAACCTGCCATGGAGGTGCCAATTTAACAACACCCCCCTCTCAAACCCACGAGGCTGTACCGACGACTACAACCACGTAATAAGCCAACGAACAGCCTAGTAATCTTACCGTTGATGGCAGCTACTGGAGTACCTGGGTGGGGGGTTTTGTGTTCATCGTTCAAGACCAGCTTGGGGTTCTGGAGTGGAACGTCGAAAAAATGCTCTCACTAGGCCCACGTCCTGAGCTGTAGATGCTGGGTAACATACTCCACCTACCAAGTACGGAGTAAGTACCAGGATATTCAATCACGGAGATAGATTGCTGTTATACCAGATGTTAGAAGGGACAGCTTACTGTACTTTTGTACTTGAGAACAGTGCAGGGCAGTACGGAGTACCTTACCCACAAATAGATACCTAAGGTAGGTGCATGAAAATCCATTTTCAAGAGTTTGATACTTGACACCTCTACAGAGCTGCGATCGCTTTGACGAAGAATTGTTCACGACAGTGAGTTAGTCCGCTCTTAATCATCCGTCAGTGATGTGGTGCGAAAATGGGGGTCTTCCAGCCTCTGTCAAAGCAGTTTGGTCCCATAGGTAAGGTAGGTACTCACCTAAGCACTGTATGCTTGGATTGCTCTAGTGGAGTGAGACTCGTAGCTTTTGCCCTTTGTACAAGACAAGGAGCACTCGTTACGTGGCCGAAAGAGTTGACGCCTCAATATTTGGTATGCTGCTCTCTGCTTTGCAGCAGTTGGCTGTACTCTCTGCTCCAAGTGCCGTCATTACTAAAACCCCGGAATATGCGTTGATACCACGTTCATAGCAACCTTCGTTATTAGCCTCGAGCTCCATCAGCTCTCCCTACATCTTTCTCAGATCAACTGACGAATTATCTACGATGCACGGAAATTATTGCACTCCCCAGCCACAGCCATGTGCCAGCCAGATTGTCCTTTCGTAGAGAGCGCCAGGCCGGCCAGGCAGCTCTTGGGACTGGCCAAGCCGAGCAAAAATTGATACCCCGAGATGTGGGTTTTTGGCCATGGCTTGGGCGAGGCTAATGTACGGAAGGCCGGCCTTGCTATGGAACTGTTCCTGATTATCTGTCTTGTCCTGCCTACCAAGGTACTTGAAATATTTGATCCTATCCCGTCCTGCCCGCTCCTCCAGTCGCCAAACCCGCCAGTCCGCCCTCATCGCCTGCCCGCTCCCCCGCTCACCCGACCCTCTTGGAAGGGTCGAGAGGGTCGAGGGACGACAACCGCCCTGCCTTGACCTCTCTCGCTCGTTCGCCCGTTCCTTGCCTTCCAGTCCGCAGGCCCTCAATGACCCTGCTCCTTCCCGTCTTCACCACCACCCGACTCTCGCGCTGGCCATTCCGATCTTTCATTCCTCCCCCACTCTGGAGACGTTTGTTTTCTACTCGACACTGTTGTATATTCCAATCGTGCTTGAATCTCGTGGTTCCTGTCCTTGGACCGCCGACTTGAACGTGCCTGCTTTTACACATTCCAACCCTTGCTCTCACCTTTCAACCTCCGCGACCACAAAGCGGCCTATATCACTGCCTAGGCGGCAACAATCCTTGGACGAGACTCTCTATAGTTAGTTGAAGGGTTTTTCCCGCCTTCAAACGAGGTTATCTAGGTTCGCCCACTATCTTCTTTGATGATCATCCAACCTAGGCCTTCACTCTTACAGTAACAAGTCCTGATTGACTTGAGATTCCTCCTACCTTGACCCTCGTAGAGTCACATTGGTTGGACTCTTTTTCGCACAAGCGAGACTGTGTTCTATTGCCATTGTTCTTTGCGTAATTCTCCTCGCTGATTGGCCATTTTCTCAATAGGAAGGCTCTGATTAATTTACGCCGTTCGCTTTGCTATTGAGAATCTCTGGTTAAGTGCTGGCGTAGTTGTTATACCAATCGACAACGTTTTGCCTCGAGCACAGGGAATCCAAATATATACCATTACTGTTCCTTTTTCTCTTCAAATCTTCCAGGTCGACAGAATCATCTCTATCGAGTACGGTGCCGTACAAAAGGAAAAGTCGTCCTCATCATCGTCAAAAGGCAACAAAACTGCCATTGCCACCAATTATACGCGGGTCTGTTCATTCGAAGAGCCGTTCTGCTAGCTCCTGAAGACACGGCTTCTAAGACAATCACACTTCTTGCTCCGCATAGGGCGTAGTCTTCACCCGCATACTCCCCTTATTTTCCGTACTTTCTTGATCGCTGGCATTGCAACGACGGTTTGCTTGATGCCCTTGTTGCCCTCGAATACGAGGGCCATGGCCAACTAAGCTGCCGACAGCAGACCTGAGAAGAATGACTACGGCTGCCCAGCAGCACCAGCAGCTACAGAATCAATTGGCTGCCGAGACTTTTGACCCTGATGAAGTTATCCCACGGGATAGTCCTCTCATGAAAGCGTTGCACCCGAAGCTCGAGCTCTCCCCGAGTCCACCTCCGGACATACCTGCCGCACAAGTCAGTCTTGAACCTCCTCCCATCGACGGCTTTCCAAGATCTAATCGCCCAAAGATTCGCCCCAGATCTGGGGATGCCGTTCTCGTGGCATTACTCGACAACGGTCGTCGCCCAGAGATTGCTCGTGCCGCCGGCTATCGAGCGCTCCCTGGTGTTGACGAGGAGGAAGAAGACAGTCCTCTTGGAGGTTCCTCTATCCCAAGACGAGCTGAAGGGTCGCCGGTACATGTTCTGTCAAGCGCTATCGTACCACAGTCTCTGGAGGCCATGGCAAGTCCAAGACTTCAACATCTTGCGGCTGATGCTCTCCAGGCTGTCCCAGCAGATTCTCGGCGTCCCTCTATACCAAGGGAAACGCCAGACATCGCATTGTCAACCCGCCAATTGTCAATAAGCGACGACCGTCCACACAGTTCTACTTATCATCTGTCAACCACGTCTAACAACGTAAACAAATCTCCTGTTACCATGCTCACGCCGGCTAGCGGGGGCTTGCCACCTATCCATTTGGACTCACCAAAATCCGAATGCAATGGCCATATTCTCCCATCTATACGGTCTACACTGGGCGACATCAATCATATTCCTTCCGAGCCACCAACACCGGCCGAAAAGGATATGCCCGCTCTGCATGGATCTGGTGCTCACTTCTCTCGATCTCCTCCAGGGACTATGAGGCGCTTGCCACTCATGTCCGCACCGCATGTCTCTCCCCCAATTTCTCCGAATGAGACTTTCCAACGCAGCCTTCCGTCCCCGCGATCTTTGCCGGCATCAAGTCCGTACAGTAGCTACGCTTCTAACGGTCTTAAGCATCGATCGAATACTGAGTATGTGTCAAGCGCCTGCGGTGACACACCTAGTACGGACCAATCTGCTCTGACGCCATCAACGACCGCTTCTGTGGTGGATCGAATGAGTATCGACGGCATAACTAACCCGCCTGTCGGACTATATAATTGCAGCTTTGCGGGATGCACCGCACAACCGTTTCAGACTCAGTATTTGCTAAACTCTCATGCTAATGTACATTCATCGGCTCGTCCACACTACTGCCCCGTCCAAGGATGTCCCCGGAGCGAGGGCGGCAAAGGTTTTAAGCGGAAAAATGAAATGATACGGCATGGTTTGGTTCACGATTCTCCTGGCTACGTTTGCCCATTCTGTCCTGATCGGGAGCACAAATACCCGCGCCCTGACAACTTACAACGGTCGGTACTTACAATGTATTCGGGCATACACATGCAATACTAACGCGATGTGCACTGCAGACATGTGCGAGTGCATCATGTGGAAAAGGACAAAGATGATCCGATGCTTCGGGAGGTATTGTCTCAGCGACCCGATGGGCCAAACCGTGGCAGAAGAAGACGCGGTACTGCCTCCTGATGCTGGTGCTCCATGGTGTGAGGTATACATTGAGGTGTATCACATCAGGGGCCAGTTACCAAAATTGATTTATGAGAGAGCCTGGTACATGTATATTGGGCTCTATTTCACGAGATCCACGAAGATTATCGAGCCATTTTATTTTCTGACCTCTCCTTTCATTCTCAGCTGGCGAATAAGCGAGCTCGCAAGCTTTCACTGAAGACGTAAACACCTTCAGCGTCAGCGAGGGCTGGGCAAATGTTCTTGCATTGATGGGCTTCTCCTTCGAAACGTATCACTTTGGTTCGAGATTTGGTTTAACCGAGGCCATCCTGCGGCCATCACTTGTCTGATTTTGTATTTCTTTCCTTTTTTGAATTCCCTGAAAGACATGTTAGGCGTTGAGGGCTCTTATATACCAGGCTAAGTATGCCATTTGACTTTATCCGTTATCGTTTTTGTCTCACATTGGCCTTCAACTGTCACAGGAGGTGGGACCACACTCATACTTTTCTGGCTTCAAGTACGTCGGACTTGGTACGTATATATATCCATATATATACACACACATATTGGGTTTGTCTTGGTTTCCAAGTTCTTCTTTGTTGTCAGTGCTCGCAACATCATGACTGAAAATGGGTGGCAGGGATGATCTAGGCGTTGAAAAGGCTACGAGCAGCATTATTCTTGTTTAACATGTTAACTATAATATGACTATTAGAGGACTCGTAAGGTATTTCTTCCAAGTTCGGATTGAAAGACATATACGCCACGATATGCAACAATGCTTTCCAGAAAAAAAAAAGGCCATTGCTTGCTGCCGCCCGACTCAAGTAGCGACACTGTTTAGACAGATTCCCAATCACCAATCTGTACAGGCGAGTCGCTTAGAATCTCTCCATCGATGGCCAGTGCTGCGCTATGGGACCCCATGCTTTCAATCAGTATCCACAAACCACCTCTCTGTATGCGATCGGGCTCTATGTCAAACTGGGGGGTGTATATTGTGTTCGTGGGGTCCTGGAATTCGTTTTCGCCAGAAACCGCTATTGTGACTTGTTCCGGTCCCCAGCCATGGACAACTGACACACGAACCACCTGTGACGATGATGGTGGCTGCATCTTGCCTCCAGGCTGTGATAGAACGCTACTGTGTAGAAGAACACTTGCTTTCGTCAACCAAGAGACACTGACTGGCATCCTGAATCGCTCGTCTCCGGGCAAGTATATATGTGGTATTTTCGTCAAGAGCCTGCCTGCACCATCTGCTGGAACAGGAGTAACAGTAGTCGGTACAATGGACGCAACTCGCATGGAGAAATGGCCTAACTGACCAGCCTCAAAGGTCGAACACACGACAATGTAAACTCCAGGATCGAGCATCGTGATATTAGCCACAGCACACCCACGGCGATATTCCCCCGACGAAGCTACCAAGTCCTTCACCCTCAAGGCGGTTGCCCGACGACCCTGGCCCCATATGATGTCCACGTGAACATGAACATCGTTGGCGTCGGCGCAGAGGAGAATAGAAACTGGACTTGAGCTTTTGAGGGAGAGACTATACTGAGGATTTTGAAAGAATGTTCCACACGATGAGTTGCCACCAGCAGTTCTCCTTGTCCAAGAACCAATCTGCTCTGTGAAGTGTGACATCCCTTCTGATGCTTCTCTCACGTCAAGCGGACTGTACGAGAATAGCGACATCGTGAAATTATAACGAGGCAAAGGCAGTTCGTGTTGATCGACCACTATTGTGTATGGCTGTCCGCGTCTTGTCACAAGTCGGGCTAGCGTTTGATGTGAGTCAACGTACGGACCCCGATAAACTTCGCCGCCACAGGTTTGAAGCTTATTTCCCCCATTTTCAAAGACTGATATGCTCATGAACCCAAGTTGACGAGTCGCGGCAGTCATCGAATCACGTTTCTCGCGGGCGATATCCAGTTCAGCATCGACGAAATGACGGCTCAGAAGCACCCAAATTATACCAGCACTAGGCGAGATGACAGAAAATTGAGGATTTCTAGTCAAAGATGCGATGTATAACTTGGGGGGGAGTTCCCAGTGGAAGTGATGGTCCTGCCGACAGGGAAATAATGCTGGACTCCAGTTGAGGTACATGAATTCAAAGTGCTGCGCAACATCCTCGAATGCAACCCAAAGCCTGCTAGCAGAATTAAAGTCATTTGCATTTCCTGCTGTTGATAAGCCGGTATTAAGCGGCCTGTTGAGGTTGGAAGATGTAGACCCCGACCACCCCAATATGGTCATAGATGGAGCATTACACCAAGGATTTTTAATCAGTAACCGTCGGCCCAAGTCGGAGGTGTCTAGGTTCTCGACAGCATAGTCGTGCTCCCCTATCAAGCCCATTACCTCCTCTTCCTCAGCCGATACTCGACCAGTCCCCAAAGTTATCACTACATTTCCAGACTTGTGGGCAGCTTGTATTCTTTCCCAGATGTCATCGAGATCGATATCCTCTCTTGCTAAGAATTAGCGGCAGAACTACGGAGTAATGAATGACAAAAGATATTCGATTTTGCCAGGATCACAAAAATTACCTTTGTAGGAAGAGTTGTTCTGGAATCCACCCTATGAGCACCCATAGATCTGTGCCTGAATTGCTTCCTGGAAAGTCATAGCCGCCTCTAACCTTGAGATAAGCTTTCTCAAGCAGTGCTGGCCACAGGAGGTAAGGATTCTGTCTGTCGACCACAAATAGTGCACGGTCGGTCCGGGACGAAGGTAACCTGTCGTCCACTACGACTTTGCGGGCACACCCGTTGAAGTTCAGCTTCATCACATACTTCCCCGAGAAAGACAGTCTGGGTCTACCGTTTGCGACATCATATGGATGTAAAATTGAAGAAAGTACCTATTGCCAGCAAGAAGGGAGTTTCGAAATCAGCAACGCCCGTAAGCTATAGCGGCAGCTGCAGCAGATATATGAATATTACTCTTACCGCATTCTTCCCCGTCAGAACCTTGAAGGCTGCTGAGAGACTAGCCACCACAGAGCAGTCCGTGGTAATGTCTTGCGTCAAATTGCTGTGGTCAGAAACTTGCATCATGGCATCCACACACGCCGTCCTATCATTCTGCTCGGACAATTTAAATAACTTGTCTGGTCGTACCCAGGCCGCAAAGTTTTCGGCTTGGTTTGCGGATAAAGAGAAGTTTGTGTCATCTCTGACATCAGGGAAGGCTGTCAGTCAAGCGATTCTGGTATATTGTGTCCCTCGTGACGACCCGGGTGAACGCACGTAAATAGATCTTGGCCCGGTAAAAGTTCAAACTCGCCGAGCTCCGGTTCCTCTTTCCAAATGGGAAACTCGTTCCCATGGAGCCGTGAGCCTAGCTGCAAGATGGATGTCGACGTCGGCACGACCGACGACGATCGGGTGATAGCCTGTTCTACAACGTCTGCAGTTCCAGCCAACGTAGCCTTGAGCCTTTCAGCGTATACTATCATCTCCTGGCACTTTCGCCTGAAGCGAGTGGCATCCGTCTTTCCATGAGCCTCTTCTGCAGCTCTCATGTATAACTCAGCGGCTTTGATAGCATTTTCCAGCGCGTCTTTGCCAGCAGCTTCAGCCGCTCGAGATTCCGCGGCCTGTTCAGTCCATTCATCGAGTCAGCCAGTCCTCCAGTCCCGTTGCACCATTACTTTGGTGATTGCGACTCCAAAGAGAGTGCGAAGTCCGGCATGACTATGTCTGGGACAGAACGCCAACTCATTATGGAACGAGCTGCTAATCAGGAAGTAGGGTTGTTGACAGTTCTGAACGCCCGGCTAACTTACCTGCGCTCTCCTCTCCATGCCGAGCCAATAGTCCGTGCATCAGTTTACCATTGCGTAGGCAGGAATACTCCTGAATGAGTTCCTTTGGTTTGGATGCTCCCCAGATAGAATGGGAAATGACAGGTTCCGGGGGTCTAGAGGTTATCCCGATTCATTAAGCAAAAGGCCTCAGCTTGGAGCCAGTCAACAAGAGATGCAAAGCACACGAATGCTATGGAGGCTTGACGGCGGGGCAGCGCAGCGCCCAAGTGGGGCGGAAGTCGCCAACAATTTCAAGTCAACGTCAGCTTGTGGCTTTATAATAGAATACTACCACCAGCAAGAGGCTTTGCAAGATAGAATCGACTTGCCAGGCTGTTGGGCACCGATCTCAAGTGCAAATATGCCTAGGGGCTTTGCACTCCGTATGTCCCGCGTGTTTGTATCTCGATTGGACCTTGGCGGGCAAGGGTTGTATCCATCAACGGAGTACAGCGTAAGTGTACTGAGATTGTGATGTCAGACCCAGGCTCCCTCCCAGCTGCGGAAGCTTGAGTGAAGTCAGCCAAAACTCCGCAGATACCAGATCGCCATATCCCTAGAGTTGCCGCGGAGTTCATACACGTGGTATGGTGCCGCGAGGGCGCAATGTTGAGAACCGAGGTTCCGTACCATAATTGTGGACTGCCCGATTTAGTGCCGATGTGCTCACTGCACGGGGCTTGAGCCGCAAGACCGAGGTCCAAAGACAACCACACCATCTGTCGCCCGGCGAAACGGTCAAGAACAAAAGATACGGTTCAGGGCGTATGCTGGTCACATCGTTCCTTCCATCTGACAGTTCGATAGTGTTTGCTGAATCCATTCCTCGCCGTCTTCGTCTCGTCACACTCATTGCCAGCCTCGACTGCGGTCCGCAGCCAGTCAATCCGCAGCCAGTCAACCGGTATGCCACAGTCTCTCTGCCCGGAGGTTACTCGCCGAACCTGGAATGAAATGTACAGAGTCTAGAGTCACTGATCGTCTTCCATTCGCCTTCAAGATTGAACAAGCAAGACAAGAATAGAACAAACGTTTTCGCACCCCAGTCAAGCAGTGTCTTCAATTCAGCAGCTTTTCACCATGGGAGCACAATCGAAACCCGAGATATCGCCTTGGGCCCGCGCATCGGCTGGAGCTACAGGAGCGGTCCTTGCCAACGCCTTGGTATATCCTCTGGATATGTATGCCTAATGGTAACATACTGACTGCTTGCAATGGTGACCATGCTGCTAATTTTCAACATTCTGAGATAGTGTCAAGACAAGGCTTCAAGTGCAGGTTCGCCAAGACACGTCTTCCCCCGACTCGGGCAGCACGCATTACACATCAACTTGGGATGCGATTTCTCGGATTGTAGCAGATGATGGAATTCAAGGTCTATATGCGGGCATAAACGGTTCTCTCATCGGTGTTGCATCTACCAACTTCGCTTACTTCTACTGGTATACGGTCGCTAGGTCCTTATATGTCAAATCAAACAAGACTCCTGGTCAGGCACCGTCGATGGCCGTGGAACTCACTCTCGGGTCTGTTGCCGGTGCTCTCGCGCAACTCTTTACGATACCCGTGGCTGTAGTAACAACACGGCAGCAAACCGCTCGAACTGACAAGCGAAAGAGCCT
The DNA here is from genome assembly GCA_031753515.1 of Metarhizium rileyi. NCBI lineage: Eukaryota > Fungi > Ascomycota > Sordariomycetes > Hypocreales > Clavicipitaceae > Metarhizium > Metarhizium rileyi. The sequence goes on along the minus strand of JAUKVO010000003.1, from coordinate 2,399,616 downwards.
ATTAGCCACTGCCCAGGAGGTCATTGAAGGACCAGACGGTGTGTCCGGGTTATGGCGCGGCCTCAAGGCCAGTTTGGTGCTTGTTGTCAACCCTGCCATTACATATGGAGCATACGAGCGACTCCGCACCGTATTCTTCAAAGGCAAACCAAACCTACGACCGTGGGAGGCTTTCTGTGAGTAGAAAAGGCCTTCTGCAAAACACAATTACACGGAGCTAACCAGCAAATCCTCATTAGTACTCGGAGCTTTGTCAAAGGCATTGGCAACTATCGCCACCCAACCTTTGATCGTCGCCAAAGTCGGTTTGCAATCAAATCCTCCGCCTGCGAGGAAAGGGAAGCCGTTCAAAAGCTTTGTTGAAGTGATGCAATTCATCATTGAACATGAGGGGCTTCTTTCTCTTTTCAAGGGCATTGGCCCCCAGATTTTCAAAGGCCTGCTTGTTCAAGGCATCCTTATGATGACCAAAGAGAGGTGCGTGCGCTATACAAACAATAGTCGAAAGTGTAAAATAGCATGGACTAACCGAAAGAAAAACAGGGTCGAGCTTCTCTTCGTCTTGTTTCTCAGATATGTCCAATCTGTCCGGATTAGTCAGCTACGCAGGACCTCGGATTTTGCATCAGTGGCGGTGCAACATAGTCCTCTTAAATTTTCGAAACCATTGTAAAGTCGTAGTATATATAGATAGCTGGTCGTTGGTCAAAAAAGGAATTTTCATGTTGGTTCGCTATATAGTGCACGTTTACTTAGGTCTTTTCTCACGATAGCTGTTTCGCTTTATGAATGGTATAGAACACAAAAACTTAAAGTGCCATAGAAATTATTGATAGTCGAAATTCCATATTAATATAACTAGTCGTCCGGAGGCAATCATATGTTGCACAGCAACTGAGGGCCTGACGGAGGAAGCGCGGGCGGTCAACTCTGCGCCATTTGCGGAGTACTGCTGGTTCTCGATTCTCGCCTGAATGATGCCGACGACGACCGGGCCTCGAGTTCATACGAACGAGAAAATTCTTCGACGATATGATACCTATATAGGTATAGGTGCTGGATTTCATTCGTGCCTTCCAAGGATGGTATGCATCCAAGCCTGCTCCAACGTGAAGGAGAATCAGGTTAACCGTACCTTGGGGTGGATGCCCCATCGAGATGATGTGGGTAATAGCATGTGCAAGGGTATCCACTTCTTAATGCTAGGACATCGAGCGAAACTGTATGTCAATTATGTCAGCATAGCGGGTCACTAGCAATTCGTCTAGGGCTTTTTTGGAGCACACATCTTTTTTGGCAACTGATTTCAAAACCATCGCTAAGTCAGTCATTCTTGACATCAAACCTCTTGCAAGCAGCCATGGCAAGTATGTTAATCGATGATTCCTAACTTTTTGACTAGTTTTAACAGAATCTTGATAGAGTCGAAGAATTCCTCGCAGCACAACCAGTGGCGCAAGGCCCACCGTAACGGGTTCGCAGAGTGTCAAACAGATGTTGCCTGCAAATACTGACCCTTTGGCAGCATCAAGAAACCCAAGACTTCGAGATATCCCTCGCTAAACGGAACTGACCCCAAATTCAGACGAAATCATCGTCATGCTCTCCACGGTACCGCCAAGGCATTGGTATGCAATGTTTCGCCGATCGAGCAATACATACGTATCTCAGACTGACTACTCGGACAGAAAGAGGCGAAAGAGGGCAAGCGAGAAGTTGTGTAAGACTTCTGTCGAGAAGAAGTTATTCGTGAGGACTAAAATACGCTGAGTTGGCCGAGGAAAGTCAGGTGGAAGATGCTAGACTCTTAACGCAAATGCATCGATGCGTATCATTCGACTCGAAAGACGTGGTCAATGAACAATAAAGCTACTGATAATCATCCCTACAGTGTCACTGTTTACTCTGTCTACTCGCATTACGTAGGGCTGCCTTGTCTGATCTAGCTCACCTAACGAATGACCATCTCAGTAACATGCACAATCTCGCCTTCATTGCTAAAAAAAAATTGTGAAAATCATCCTGTGACGAGGAGCCTATGTTTGCCGTCATCTTCCAAGCTGCAACGTAGGTTGTTGGTAGTAGACTTGGCTCGCATTATCGCATTCTGGACTTCTAGAGTCACAAACACAGCGTTCACCTCTTCTATCTCCCCTGCCTTTCTCCCGAATTTTTTTTTCAATGTTTCTTCACTAAAGTGGGAATTGCGTGTAGTCGCAACGTTGAAAGAACAGCAAGCGACACTCAAATCGCCTTGACATTCACCAAGTTTTGGCAACTACCCGTGTCTTCAGGAACGACACGATGGTAGGGCTGAAAACCCCGACATGAAATGGACGTGCAACCTTAAATTCCGGGAAATATAGTTTGGTCTAGTGCATCGCCAGATGGACAAGAAGATTGAAATTGTCATGGCTCAAAGGGAGAAGATTTCTCTTTGCAAATTTCCCGCCCATGACCATCCACTCCCTTTCAGATACATGTACGGAGTCTTGTGGTTCTGGTGAAGTGAGTTGGCATCAAAACGGCCAATCAACGGCTATCAGAAGTCCAGGCGTCTCGCATTTCAGGCCGCTGGACCCAGGCCCGAGCCCCGAGCCCCAAGCCCCAAGCCCCTCTCCTGTCTCCGTGCCTTTCAGTGCCTGCCTAAGGCGCTTGCACCCCATCCAAGGTTTCAATGTTGGTTGCTCCGTATTGTGCATCGATCAGGACCGAACCCACCACCAAGGCGACAAATCCGTGCAGTTTGTCAGAGTACTTGTCCTAACACTTCATTTCCCTGCCACAGCATCACCATCAGGGCTTTGGTCCGCACGCCACGCGGCAGAATCTATCAGTTATTTCATGTTGCCTGCCTGGAAGCAGACAGACACACCGTGTATTTCATTAATCACCTGTGAGCAACCTTTTTTCTGTGTTTTTTTGTGCCAAGTGTCTCCCAGACACCTGAGGTAAGCGCTCATCGGCTGCAACCCAAACATATTGGTTCCAGGCCCATGATCGGAACAACCGTACCCGCGGACACTCTTCGTAGTATGATGTTGACAAATCCTTAGCTTGAATTGTTCTTCCTTCTGCAGGAACATGCAGTAACTTGCTGCACGCTCTTCATTGTCTAAACTCCTTTGAGGTCAGCCGGTCACTGCAGGAGTCTACGCAACATTCTCTCCAACCAACCTCGACCGAAATTTCAGATTCTCGCCGATTCGAATCACTCCTTGTGTGCAAATTGGACAATCGAACGTTGCCCAATATGTCAGGCAATCACATTATCGGAAATCGAAATAGTACGCCGGAGGCCAACAGTGCTTCGTCGCTACGCCCACCCTCGTCGAGGGCGCTTGGGACAGGTGGCTCTCTCCGAGCCTCTGCCGACATGACTGGCCTCACAGGTTCATCTTCTGCCAGTCGTATCCGACCTTCCTCCGATTTCTACGGCCAGTCTCAGCAGGGCTATGGCCTGGGGAATGCAGATACCGACACTCAAGATAAGATCGCGCAGCAATGGATAGCCGATATTGACCAATATGAGACGACTTTGGAGGAAATGGCTGCCGCAACTTTAGATCAAGATTTCAAGGATGAGTTGAGCGCTATAGAGCAGTGGTTTCGCGTCTTGAGCGAGGCTGAGCGGACTGCAGCCCTGTACGCGCTCTTACAGCAGACCACTCAGGTGCAGATTCGGTTTTTTATTCAGGTACTTCAACAGATGGGGAAGAACCACCCTATGTCTGGTGTCTTGTCGCCTGCAAATTTTGACAAAGGTAGGGAGCCCGTGGCATGCCTAGTGTCTTATACAAATACAACTTCGGCCTCTAACTAGAGATAGACCCCATGTCCAACCGTCTTAGCGATGCTATGAACAAGCTAAACGTCGACTCTGCTCGCAACTCTTATTCCCGAAACTCAGCGATGGCTTCCACTAAGCGAAACTCTGGGCTTGACCCTTCGACAATTAATGCCATGTTCCCTGACGCTGCTGCAGCCATAGCAACGGAGAAGGCAAAATTTACACAGCAAACTGGAAATCCCCCATCCTCAAACCGCAACTCCGCCGCCATTGATGCCCGCGTCTCTATCTCGGGAGGACAGGAAGTCCGTGATGCTGGCATGCCGAATCCATCCTCGCCTTGGGGTACAGCTGCCGGAGCGGGAGCTGAAGGGCCAGCTGCTAAAGCAAATACACCACAGGTGCCAATGGGCCAATTTGTGCAGCCACCGCCTTCAGCTGGCCTTAGGTCTCCTCGGCCGCAAATGACCAGTGGTTCCTCTATACAAAGCACTACACTGACTGCTCCTGAAAAGAACGCCTCTGACTTGCCTTTGTTGTCACCGTATCAGTCAGGTAGCGGAAATTGGGCATCCATGGTGAATACGCCGATGGCGCCAACATTTAATGCGGCCAGTGCCGGCGGCAATCAAGCCGATATGGTGGCTAACGCCACGGCAATGAAACTTGCAGCACTCTCGACGGTCAACAATCGCTATGCTTTGGACGACGCTCGCAAGTACCGCCGTGCTAGATCTAACGATGCGCCAGGGAGTGGCCACGCTCAGATACCACCACCCACCAGCCAGACTATAAATCTACCAGGGGCCAATGTAGTAATGATCAATGAGCATGGCCAAGTTTTGAGCCGCGAACAAGTGCTTGCTATGCAAGCACAACAAGGTATTGGGCTTGGCGGCCAGAGATCCCGCCCCAGTTCCCCCGGTCTTGCAATACACCAGACGTTGGGACCTGTGCCGCACTTTACTTCGCCCCAGCACAACGGTTTTTTGAGCGCCTACGATGGCTCGTCTGGCTTGTTGAGCACTGGTATTCCATCAGTCAATTTAGCCCAGCTAGGTATGGCCGGTCACGAGGGTTACTTATCAGATCATTCCGATATGGTACGGGGCCGTTCACCTAGAGGTCGAAGGGGCAGTTCCAAGGCACCAGAAGATCCCGCTGATCCGACGCTTCTCCAAGACATTCCCAGTTGGCTGCGTAGCCTTCGACTGCACAAATATACGGAAAATCTGAGAGACATGAAATGGACAGAACTCATTGAGCTAGATGACAAGGCGCTAGAGGATCGAGGTGTCAATGCACTGGGCGCACGTAGAAAGATGCTCAAAGTTTTTGAGCAAGTCAAAGGTATGTACAATCTTCGCGATAACTCAACTCATTACGGTTTACGGTGATCTGATGCGACGTGCAGAAGCAAAGGCAGAAGGCAGGCTATGAATATAGGACGTGCCAGGTCAGGAGTGCTCGGCTTGTGGTAGGTTAGACATATACTATGTGGTCAGATTCGCAAATCTACTCATACACAGACTAGGGTTGGTATTGTTACGGGTGATGGCGGCGGCAAATGGTGAAATGCACATGCTTGTCACCTAGTAAATGTCATTTCATGTGACAGGTCAGCTACTTATATGGGTTCTTTGCAACTGTGGTGGGCGAGGGGTCTCTTTAATGTCGTGTCAGATTCCATTTGGGCCGTACCAACACTATGTTGCCCTACTAATGGGGATTTCGAGTTAGAATATCACGTTTAGTGCTCACTTCGTATTCAAGCATCTATAAGAACAGGATTCAACCGCGCTACATATTGCAGATTGTATAATTGTCACGCAGGTATGGCCGTTCAATATCTGCGTGACAATTATACATTCTTTCTTCTTTATATCTTTCCTTCAATGTCTCTTGAACTTGCACTCAATGTGGAGACAGTTACTGGGATTATAAGGTGGAGTGAACGGACTACTCAGTAGGACCAAATACCACAGGAAATAAATTATACCTTCCACCAAATTGTGATCAAAGTGGCGGCCTGAATTCCAGCAACCTGCTCAATGCCAGTAGCACTGTGCTAGGATTGCTTGTCGGACACGGTGCTGAAAAGATCAATATCGCTCAGCAGTTGAGGTATAACTATGGAGCAACCGTGCAGCCAAGTGATTGCTCGTGTCGGCAAACTAAGCAGGCTGGGTGTGAAGGCAGCAAATCCAAGATAGAGTATGTCTGAATCACGGCATATAGAAGGGTAGTTGAAGACACGCCATGGTGTAAACATTACCCTGGCAACCCTGTATATTACTATATGCCACTCCTCTATAAAAATTAAGCAGTATGCTACTTAGTTGACCTAAATCAACATAAGAGTTAGCTGTCGTTATCAGATTGCACTTGGATAGCTACAAGCCATTATGCCAGTACCTCTTACTTCATTCTAGTGGGAGCACCCTTTACTTGGAAAAAAGCATGTTGTTATCGTCTGCGCCCTGTTATACATGATACTACTCCATACTAATGTAGAAAGACATGCTCCCTATAGTTAACTAGTAAAAACGTAGCCAACCTTTTTTCTTTTTCCTTTTTTTTACAGTTTCGACTATGGACCCACTGTATATACATGCCTCCTAGGTAACTTACCTATAGGTGCCTGGTACCTCTAGTATCTCGTAGGCTAGGGAAATATCCTAGATATCTACCTACCCACCTGCTATTTCTGGTGACAGCAAAAGTATAACAAGACAGGTAAAATTTTATCACCAGCTAGTAGTCAGACTTACCACAGGTAGGTGACAATTTTTTACCTGTCTTGTCGTACTTTTGCTGTCACCAAAAACAGGGGCCGGGCGCCTAGGTATATACCTAGTAGGTATCTAAGGTGGCAAGGCCGTCCAAATTTGCCAGGTTACCCTAAGTTCACGAGAGAGTGGCTGCGATGGGACCCACCACATCCCAGTCAGTAGTACATGGCATAACTAGATACGGACGACTGTACACACTGTGACGTAGCATGTTGAAACAACAAGCACTCTATAAGATCAACAATATTAGATTGCCTCTGCTGCTTTTCCCGAACACTCGTATCGCGACGGGCCTCTCATGTAACCTACGGCGGATCTGCAGCTTAAAACAATCTCAAGCACGTTATATCGATGGAGAATAGTTCGGCTTCAAGGTAGGCCGAAAAGTTCATTGCTTTCTATCTGATGTCATGGATGCTATTTCTGACGTGGCAAAGGAACCTTGACGATGTGTCAGACGCAGATTCTGATCTTGAAGAGCTTCAAGGTGACATCGCAAAGTTCGATGAATCCGTCAGAGAATTCCTCGCGTCACACACAGGGACATCGCATGCCACCGAGATTTCGCGCAGTGCATTTAGGGGTAGAGGAACTCGAGGTCCACGTAAGGCAGCGAAACCACGAGGCGACATCACAGCCAGACTCTCGAAAGTCAACCAAGCATTCCTGAGTGGTGATTATGAACAAGCCCTAGACCTTGCTTTCGAAGTCATCAGAATCAATGCCGAAACCTATCAAGCTTGGACAGCCCTTTCTTCGATTTTCAGAGAGCGTGGAGAAATAGAAAGGGCTTTATCGGCAATGGTGTATTCAGCACATCTTCGGCCGAAAGATGTGTCTGGATGGCTTAGTTGCGCCTCATTTGCTTTGGAATCCGTTGCTAGTGATGGCGACGAGTCCAGAAATTTACATACCGCCAGGCTCTGTTACTCAGCAGCCATCAGGGCTGATTCTTCAAATCTTGAGGCTCGTCTTGGCAAGGCTGATGTATGCCATAGACAAGGCCATCTTTCTGCTGCCGTTACGGAATATAATAGCGTCCTCAAGCGTCGTCCATACGATCTTGACACGATAAGAAAGCTTGCGGAGGCATGTATCGACTCGAGAAATGCAGCATCTTTGGTACCTTCCGCCATAAATGCGTACCAGGCGTATTTTGATCACATGTTGAGCATATCGCAGCATGAAGCCCAGGACATACTATGGCATGATATTGGCATCTATGCTGGGCTCATTGCCCAGGTGGAGAGTGCCCAGAAAGCGATAATGGAATTGAAACGACTTTCGAGATGGCTTCTTGGACGCTCGGCGGAAACGTTTTGGGACGACTGGCGAGATGACGACCGAGAATGGGATATATCCGACGAACGCCGAGCAGCTCTTCCTCAATTTTCTCGTTTCGAAAATTGCTCAACTCAATTTGGACAGTCCTTGCCATTGGATCTCCGCATCCGTCTAGCAATATACCGACTAAGAAACGGTGATCAATCAGAGGCCATGGTGGGTATTTGCACTCCGCCTTTCCAACTTTCTCATCTCTAAATCATGTTGGTAACGAAATCCTAGAGACACGTAGGTCACCTGGACCCAGACGACCCAACTATCAGAGCCTTTGCTGCAGACTTCACATTTTTGATATTCGACCTGGGTATGGAGCTGGCTCGAAGTCACCAGTCATCAACGGCAATCCGGTATCTTGAACTGTTACGCAGTATGCCTGGGGATCCTGATGCCGCGGTCTTACTGCAGATAGGACGATGCTACCTCGACTCCGGTGAGCCGGCAAAGGCTGAGGAGTATTTATTAGCAGCGCTGGATGCGGACGAAGACAGCATAGATGCTCGCATTGAACTCGCAAATATGTATGAGAAAGCTAGAGAAGGCGAGGAAGCTCTGATATTAGCAGCTGAAGCTATGGCTCTCCGTGGAGCTCAGGAGCGGGATCAACCCCTTGATGATGCCAGCGCAGGCAAGGGCCGAGTCCGTCGATCAGCTGGCCGCGGGCAACAGTCCTCAGGGAAACGGCCTCAAAGGGACATCACATGCAAACTAACACTCACGGGTAGTAGAACCAGACGACCAGCGATTCCTAAAAGACATCGATCAAAAAAACTTGCTGGACCTGACAGACGTGAGCAGGATGAACAAGCACATGCTCTCAAGCTCTCTCAGCAATATGATACTGTGCGGAATCTGAAGCGACGCATCTTGGAAGGCCATGAGGAGTTAATATCCGATTGGATGGCCTCTTCCAAAGAGCTCATTGACGATTTTAGGTCCCTAAAGCGGTTTTACAGCTGGGATAAGTATTTGCATTTTCTCGGCTCGAAAAGCTCGCTGCATACACCGAGTCCGAGCCAGCCGGAGACTGAACTCTCTCAGATGTACCAAAGATTGACACGTTGTAAGTGGTCAAACCTGACCAGGTTTTTCCCCGGTCTTTTTCAGTTCCATGTTAACAAAATAACAAACGAAGCAATCGCTCCCCAACCTGAGCAATATAGCCACGCGTTGGCTATTCCTAGTCTGGCGTCACATCGAGGCATATCATTTGACGATTGGTTAGACTTATTTCTTGAGTATGCTATTAGCTTGGCAATTGCTCATCGACGACAAGAAGCGTACCAAGTCTGTGAGGCTGCCAAAGACTCTACAGTTTTCCAATCCTCAAGGCATGGATTCCTCATTTACGTGGCATGGAGCGGTGAGGTGATATCTGCCCCGTTGAGAACACCAAATACTGACAAGACTAGTATGTGCAATTTACACCAACGACGAAGAGCGGTGTGTTGCAATTGCACGGCACCTGATGCGCGACGGTGTGGCCACTGACTCCTATCGGATGTTTGCCTTGTTATCGATGCTTTGCCAATCACCGGTGTCCTGGTATACGTCAGGGCCAGCCCAAAAGTACATTCTGCGCCAGATAAAAGCCATCGATGCCAGCCATCTGGCAGCGGCTATGCGCCGGGGAGGAACTGAGGAGAGCGAGGAAGCAGGTGATACTACAAGGCTGGACATCGACATATGTCTTTTGATGCTCTACGGCCACATTCTATTCACGTCCACTAGTTATTCTTACTCACTGGGTGCGTATTGCTTATATGCGCAGAGGTGCGGATAGACAAAAAGGCTGATAATTGAGAAACACAGGCTACTTCCTCCGCGCACGCTCACTAGATTCGACCAATGCCATGGTAAATCTCAGCCTGGGACTAGCGTACGTGCATTATGGATTGAAGAGGCAGTCAACCAACCGTCAGTATCTGATTTTGCAAGGCCAGTCATTCCTTTTCCAGTATGCTCGACAACATACACATGGTAATGCATATGCATCGGCTGAACGTTATTACAATGTCGGTCGCCTGTTTCAACTGCTTGGAATTGGTTATCTGAGTTCAAACTACTACGCCATGGCCCTGGATGCATGTAAAAGTGGAGGAGGATCCAAGGACCTCTCAACTCTCATTCTGGCGAACACATTGATCTCATTCCTGAACATTGGAAACAATGATGCTGCTTTATTAATACTAAGAAATAATATGAAGCTGTAAGGTGTATCGTAAGGCGAGAGCGGTGCCTGCACGCGAGACGTCTGGTCCTCGAATTGAACCTTACAGAATACGGGCTACTTATAATAACTACCTATTTGGCCAGATAAAGATGTCATTTCAATGAGTACGGAGACTCATTACCATCCCATTTGAAGAACACTGTGCTACCTGCTCTTCTTTTTGTCTATCATTCTTTCCACCCTACGTTAGGCTCTCTACCTTTTAGAGTTATTACTACTACTTAAGTTCATGGCCAACTTATTGCAATTGACGCAGAACAATGGCACGATTGTTTGCTTTTTTTTTGCTTTTTTTGTTGTCTGATCAGCGTACTTCAATTACTATTTACTTCCCAAGTAGACCCAAGGGCGGTAAAGCCGATATGAGGTTGGCCTGGCGCTGGGCTCCTTCTTTACGCCTGTAGAAGAAGTGGGGCTATTGTCTTGTTTTGCCACACGAAGCAGTAAAAGTTACTTCGGTACTTGGTCGCCGGCCGTTGTGGCTTGAATTATCCTGAGTTCCACCTTGGACGACAACTCTGTCCCTTTCGATCTATCGTCCTCCTCGGCGCCAACTTCACATGATGGACGGCGCTTACCAATCCACATCAACATGGTCCACGCCGCGATCCTCACTCGGGGCTTACCTGCTGTCTTTCTTTTTGCGTTTGGGCTAACCAACGTCGTCGATGAACCCCAAGTCGCGCGAGGTGCCAATGTCACGGGCAGTGATGTTCTGTCTGTCGACACAAGGAGCACGCCAGAAGTTTGCGAGGCCAGAACAATCAACTACATCACACACGCATTGCCTCAGTCCTGCTTCACTAGCTTCTGGAAAACTCCAGCTCATACGTCTACTGTGGCCGCGGTCTGGCAGTCTGGAGGGGACATTAGCTCAGCTCAAGGGACCGAACACCGAACACCAATGTCTCCGACCCCTACCTTGGATTACAATTCTTCCGAAGTGCATAATACAGAACCAACGGCGACGACGTTCATGTCTTTTGAAGACTGGAAGGAAATGATGCTCCGCCGGGCCGGACAAGACCCACAGGACCTACGATCTCGAAAACCGAGTGAGTACGGCGCCGTCGACAGATCCTCCCCGGAATCCGGACACGCTGGGCTTGGAGAAGAGGGTGAGATCTCTCTTAACTTTGGTCATTATGGTGATGGAGACCGCCAAAGAATCACGTCTCCTGGCCCGACTCGTGGTGACAATCTTGACGAACAGCCTGTGGGTGATACCTTGTTGGACGAGCAAGGGAAAGCGGCTACTGTACATCTGAGCAAGGATGCGGGCAAGACTTGCAAGGAACGTTTTTCTTACTCGTCTTTTGATGCTGGTGCGACCATACTAAAGGCCTCTCCGGGAGCTAAGAACGCCAGAGCTATCTTGGTCGAAAACAAGGACACATACATGCTTTTGGAGTGTGATGCACCTGCAAAATATGTCGTCGTCGAGCTGAGCGATGATATTTCGGTTGACACAGTTGTCCTGGCCAACTTCGAGTTCTTTTCAAGCATGGTGCGGCATTTCCGCGTCAGTGTTAGTGACCGATATCCCGTGAAAATGGATAAATGGCGTGAGCTGGGGACGTTTGAAGCGCGCAACTCCCGTGATATTCAACCGTTTTTAATTCAGAACCCACAAATCTGGGCCAAGTATGTTAGAATTGAGTTTCTAACCCATTTTGGCAATGAATATTATTGCCCTATTTCTCTCTTACGAATCCACGGGTCCCGTATGCTCGATTCATGGAAAGATAGCGAGGGTAGCAGAGACGAGGATGTATTGATAGATGGCGACGAACTGTTTAGGTTGGATACTCGCCAAGACGAAGACCACCCGTCCCATACGGTTCCTTCAAGAAATACATCTGCAAACCTTACGACATCTGACGATGCAAGTCAAAGGAGCTTGCACTACGCCCTGGACACACTTAAAGATATCAATGCTACCTGTCCCGCAATACATCCTACGGAACGCTCTTCTTCAATGAAGGATTTGAAATCGTCGTCAGTTGACCTTGGGACATCACAAGGACAGGATCGACTCTCCAGCGGTTTGACACAGGCTCGTTCCGCATCTTTAAAGCAATTCGACGATTCATCGACTGGACAAGCAGGAACTACTTTAGCCCCAGGTTCCACGGATTACCCACCTCCCGTGACCACATCACATAGTGATGGTATGCGCAGTGAAAGTGGGACCTCAAATGGAACTGCTACAGGTTCCAACACAACCACGATTGACCGCCAACACAATGTCACGACTCCAACAACTAAAGCATCCGCTTTGAGCGGACATAACGGGAAACCACGAAGTAGTGGAACTACAGGGGGCCTAGCTGCGTCCCCGACAATGCAAGAAGGCTTTTTCAACGCCATCACTAAGCGACTTCAGCATGTCGAGTCGAATCTGACTCTTTCCATAAAATACGTCCAGGACCAATCCAAAAATCTACAGGAAACATTACTAGCGGGGGAGCAGAAGCAGCATGCCAAAACCACCGTCTTTCTGGATGAATTGAACAGGACGGTCCTAGCTGAACTCCATACTATCCGCGAACAATACGACCAAATCTGGCAATCGACTATTCTAGCCCTCGAGAGCCAAAGAGATCGCTCGGAGAGAGATATGATGGCTCTTAGCTCAAGGCTCAATCTTCTTGCAGATGAAGTGGTATTTCAAAAGCGAATGGCTATTATTCAAGCCATAATCCTTTTATCGTGCCTCTTCCTTATTATATTCTCTCGTGGAGTTTCACTTCCCTCTCTGGCACCGTTACTCGATCAACCCTCTAATTCGAGATGTGCAACACTGCGACAATCTTCATGCCAAACTAGTGTGGGATACCATGGAGAAGGCCAGTCGCCATTTGCGCCGTCCGATCTTGGACATGAAGTACAGGTGCTTTGTGCTGACGGGGCTCTCAATGGCACCTCTGTAGAGCCAGAACTATTCGAAGCAATCCCTTTTCATGGTAGAGATGGGCCAGGTAGCGAATGTACTGTATTTCAACGTGTCTCGCCACCGCCGACTCCAAATCAACTCGACCGCGCGTCATCATCGGGAGATGCTAAATCTGCAGCTGGGTCAAAGCATGCTCCTCCAAATCGCCGCTTGGGAGGTATATCATACATAACCTCTCGAAAGCCTCTGCCCTCACTACCAGAACATCCTCGCTCTTCAGAGCAAGAATAAACTGTAACATCCTGCTCATTACTTGATAGTGCCGGTAAAAGTATAAAATCTTATTGAATTAATTAGATTGCATCTAGACGTATGCACAAGCAACTAGGCCTGTATCTGATTCAACAACACGCCCCAAAATGAAACAAAGAAATGAAAGACTGAGAGAAGTCCGGTATTTTTTATTAGGCATGGTACCTTAAGGTGTGTATTATGGCCTGGCTTGCCGCGGTCTTCTTTGTCCTCGTCTGCCCAAACCGGGGAAAGAGGAGGTGACTATCTAAGTAGACTTCCTTTCATCTACCTAAGTTAAATACGAAAACAAGAGCAAAACTACCCATGCAAGCAAATGCGTCTCTGTTCAAATCTTTGCAAGTATTTGATCCGAAATAAAGTGAGCGATGGCATCTTTAGTGTGCATTCCTTCGATATGTGACTAGCGCATGCCAATACCAGTCTGTCAATGTGGTGGAATAGTGTACATGTTCTGAATTGCAGCTTCGTAGTCGTATTCCTCAAGGGCGGCAAGTCTAGTTCCACGGTCATATTGAGATCGTCTTCGCCGCTGCTCATCACGATAGTGCTGGCCGGCATTGGGTGTGAAGAGCCCTGTAGCGCGTAAGTTTGATAGATTCAGGATTGTGGTACCTATTGTTCTCAAACTTACCAACATGTTCTGCATTCTCGCAGCTTCGCTTCATTTTAGATTGGTTGTCTGGGTCTGGAAATGGTTCTTCCTGGCCCGCCAATTCGGGGCACGGGCCATTGGAGGTGAAGTAGAGCTGCATTCAATTCAGCAAGGTACACGACACCCTTACTTACGCAGACAATGTATATGTTACCTTTGGGCGATAATGCGGAGCCTCGAGCATGACGGAACTATTCCTAAACTTTTGGACCAAACAGTCTTTGCCTTGAATAGCTGCATGTTTGTCTGTAAACGATATGCTTCTCAAGGGAAAAAAAAAAGAGGAATGGTGGTACAAACTCACTTGCGTATGATATCTCAGCAATTTTGTCGCTTTTAAAGCAATTCCTGCGCGTATTAGCCTATTAGCTTTTGGTGACAAGGCGAAATGACGTACCATCTTTGATTGCCTCTTGCCTCCACGAACTTTTTACTCAATTAGCTACCTCCAATTACCTCTTATGTCTGAAGAACTAACATCGATAATATCTAATGGCTAGCTATTTTTAGTATGGATGGTTTCGCATTGTCGACGTCTTCACCTACATCTACAAAATTAATGAATGCATAGCCAACACTACAAAACAGTTTAGCTATTGCTTTCTTCTTTTCTTGATTTGCGGAACCGTGGCGGACATAAAGTGAGAACTTACTTGCAATCATTCGCAAAATCTATGCGCAAGTACATGAAGTCGTATTTACCCCAGCTAGATTCGTCTATGATCCTCTTCAGCATAGCCTGGTCCACTTTGTTTGGAATATTTCGAAGCATGATCTTCGCTTGTTAACTCTAGCGCCATGAACAATCAGTCAATACGTACTGTAGTGCGGACGTCAATGCCATCTCGAATTCGGTTGATATCCACATAGTTGTGGTGGTTGGTAGAATTATTGTATGGGGATCTGGTAACTCGGGCTGCATTTTGTCTGCGCCCATCAGATCGAAAAAACCCAGTCGTTGCCCTTGAAGGACTATATTTATTCTGGACGGTCAGGGCTGGAGATGGAGGTGCATGATATAAAGGCCCCAGTACTGGGTAGGACGGAGCCAAGGTACTCATCGGCGATACAGCACCTTGGCTATTTCCTGGGGTAAGAGAGTCCAGTATGTATGGTACATTTGCAACAAATGGTGACTGAAACATCAAAGGGTACATCGTGAAGGGGTGACTCGCTCGACCTTCCGCTGGCACAACAGAGCGGGCCGAACTGATGTGCATATGTTGATGCTGAAGGTCTGCCCCATGGACATGCTGAGTTGACTTCGGGGACAGCACAAAGCTACCACAAGTTTCGTATGGTGAAATTACCAGATGCACTCCCTTTTAACGCTTCAGAAAAGATATTTCACTGCTCGAACTGTAATATTAAGAAACGTACCTCAGGTGTTGTAACGTGAGCGCAGTTTGCTATGACCTTTGTAGCATGAGAGACGTCACAAAATTCCGCAATGGCTTTGAATGAACGAGTTTTCGATAGATTCTGAACTTTGATGAAAGCAAACAGGCGACCGTAGGAATGGAGAAAGCTTTGTGCAATATCGAGTATCTGACCAACTTCAAGATTGATACTTGGGGAGACAGTCGCTACCAAAAGAACCTGGCCAGTGTTCAAAATGGGCGCTTCGAAGTCTGAAACATTTTCTTGCTATGAGCAAACAATTCCCGAGGAATCAGTATACGATGTGGCAAAGGAAAGGAAATTTCCTACCAGGTCTCTGTGAATAAAACCACAGTACTCAACTTTCCAGCTTTTCATAGACATCAAAATAGTTGTAAGAGTGGAGCACGCATCTCTTATATCTCCAAAGCGTACGTAGATGTTTTCATTCTCCGTATCAATGCTTCTGAATCCGTGGAATCGCCGTCCACGCATGTCAAGGTCCTAATACCGAATTAGACCAGCGTAAATTCTGGATCCCCGACAGCTTCAAAGGGTTTCAAAGCTCACCTTCAACCAATTATCCACTTCTTCAGCCGCCAAATAAGTATCTGACGATACGAGAAGGCATCTGGACAGCCCTAGCTCATTGCTAAGTGCGGTTGCAACTGGGTTGGCTTTACCAGTTTCGCCGAGGCTGCTTACGCTTGTGAAAGGGTTAAAGGAAGAAGCAGTCGGTGACAATCTCGTACTGGTTCGATGGCGAGGGGTCACAAATGGATCCCTCTCCTGCCCAATACCAGGAATCAATTGCTTGTCAGATGCTACCATTGTTACCGGTGATGTACGTGCTGTATGAGAGAGCGGTAGGACATGCAGAAAGTTACTGGCTTTGGATCTTGTGCCCTCTGGTGAGATCGTCTTCAAACGCGTGTCTGGTGTCCCTTTCAGTGACTCTTCAATTCCACTTGAAGATCGAGGAGAAGCTGATGTATTGTCGTGTTGCAGGGCCATGGCGAAGTAGGCATCAGAAAAGAGTATATTGCACTATTCTTTTGTGCCGAGCAGAATTTTCAATGATTTTCGACGTCCTGTACAAATAGGGTGTAGGAATGCCGAAATAAACTAGCGGACAACGGCATCAAAGATAGCACATGACAGGACATTGGGGACTAAAGGCATGATTCAGAATAAAAAGTGGCTATAAAAAGAGAGGTTGCAATAAGCGAGACAGTGGCACCTGCCTCAACCGTCTGCTCTGGGGCCTTCGTCACTTTCGTTTGTGCTTCAGGCAGGCCCTCGGATCTCTCCTTCCAAAAAGCCGGAACTGTCGTGACGGCCTTCTCGTACTCCAGGGACTGGCTCTTTAGAAACACGGTCAGACATAGATTTTCTCGTCGTCTCCTGGAGCGACTGGATTTTCCGACAACCTGGGTAACGAGGTACACAATGAGCTTTTTTGCGACTGTGAGGGCCATCCCATTCGAGGCGTGTTTTGTCGGATACCGTAGCATGTAGAGTACGGTGTCTTGCATTGAATTGAAAACACTTGTATGTACACTCGGATGCCTGGTTAAATCATTCTCGTTCATGTAAGGGGACAGTCCAGTCCAATACGTTCGCTGCCAATAATCTTGATGGTGTTAACTTGAACCTGTTGTTAAGTCCCTTTCCTTAGGGTGAAACATTGAGGCCGTCGTCCAGCAAGTGGGTTCGCTTCGGTATTTCACAATTCATAGTACTCTGGAAACAGGGGGGGAGGCTAGATGATCTACTTCAGGCCTCTTTCAAAAGAATGATGATCTGGTTTTCAAGTGGTGACCGCCTTCTATGGAGTTGAACTAGATCTTCCAGTACATCAGGCCCACTACTAATGATTGGGTGGGTAGCTTTTGGCTTCCACTAAGGTGGGGTGAATCATGACAAAGCCAAGATGTGCCGCATTGGTAACTATACACACAAAGATGAGTGGCCTACTCCTCACTGACGTCGTTGCCCTAGCAGTTCGATATATGTTTGCTTGATACAACAGAGCACGTCGGGACGCTCTATTGTACATGCGTCACAATGCCACGAAATCAAGCTGCTTTCGACGACTATAGTTCTGCAGTTCCACAGGTTTGAAGCCCTGCGTTTGCTAGGTTGGGGAATTGTGGACACTCCCTCATTGACCTTGACTAGATTATTATTTCTTCTACCGATTCCGACTTTCTCGATTATTTAATACCTGTACTAAAAGATGCCGCAATTTCCAGACGAATACCGACTTTAATACAATGCTTCACACGATACTCAGAGGACCGCGAAGCTGACGTCGAGCGTATTGGCTTGACCAAACATGAAGAATTTCTCGACTCAGTTTCGAAGCTACAACATGTTCGAGAAGACACTGTGTCCCTCACAACCGAAATTCTGAAACTCAATGAATCCATTCAGGCCAGCACAGAAAAATTAGCTGAGCAGAAAGGTGCTCTGGTCAATACCAAAGCTGTTCGACAGAATATTGCCGATGCCACCGAGGCCCTCAGGGATTCATTGAAAGTTCTATACGCTGTCAATCATGCGCATGATCTTATTCGTCAGAAGAATTACTATTCTGCACTCAAATCCCTCGAGGACCTCCAAAACGAGCATTTGGTTCCTATTCTGCAGAATAGGTATGCCACTCAACATCGCTTGGCTGATGTCATCCAGAAGTCCATCCCTGGTTCTCAAAGATCTATATCGGAAGCCGTCATGACGGATCTCAACACATGGCTGTTTAGAGTTCGAGAGACGTCACAATTTCTTGGCGAGGTAGCATTTTATCATACTGAAATGCGAAGATCCCGGCAGAGAAAGCGTGTGGAGGACGATAATTTTCTAACCAACTTCAAACTCAATTCGTCCATTGAACTTGTATGCGATGAAAGCGAAGAATTCGACGTCCTAGATAATGAGGAGCTGCAGGTCAATTTTACACCGCTCTTTGAAGCCCTGCACATTCACGCTGCACTTGGTCAGAGTGTTAGCTTTCGTGCAGAGTATGCCGCTACAAGAAGACAGCAAAAGGATCTCCTTCTCCCCAGCTCAGTTGGATTACTGACAGATGATGAGTCTTCTTTGAGTAGCCTCTTAGAGGGGATCGCGGGATTTGCGATCATCGAGAAGGAAACCATGCGCCGTGTACCACATTTACGTACCGCGGCTGACGTGAGTCCGCATTCACTTACTGTGTGAACGATTTCTGACATATGTATTTGCAATTGCTAGATTGAAGAGCTTTGGGAGTCAATGTGTAGTGCTTCTATAAGCCTCACATCTCGAGCGCTAAACGACGTAAGCAACGCCGAGGTTCTTCTCAAAATAAAAGGCTTTATCGCACTCTTCGTTCAGACTATGGAGGTATGGATTTGATCCATTAGTATATGTTTTCTCCCTAACCTTACTCAGGGCTGGGGTTACTCGATCTCCACTCTTGACACATTCTTACTTGCTCTATTCGACAAGTATGCTGAGCTTCTCAAGCATCGATTCAGCGAAGACTTCCAAGAGGTCAGCAGACTATAAGCACATTACCTTGCTATGCTACTAATGAATACTATTGCCCATAGATTGTCTCCACAGATGACTACATGCCAATGGCCATTAATTCCCGTGAGGAATACGAAAAAGTCGTCAATGTCAGCTGGTTCATTCAGAGCCAAGCTGTCGAGGATGTGACGTATGTTACCCAAAAAAAGCCACTGCGTCGTCATCCGTTAACTGACGGCGCCAGGTTTCCTTGTGTGCTGCCGTTCTCGCAAATGTACCCTTTGTGCTGCATAGACGTTCGAAATTTTCTCAACCAGTTCTACTTCTTTTCCGACGATCATTTCCAGCATGCCGAAGTAATTGATGACGCATTAAGAAAGGTAAATAGACACTCTTTATCGTCCAGCCATATAGCATGGCACTTGGCTAATTACTTTCTACAGTCGCTAGACGAGCTCCTCACTGAGAAGGTTTGCCGATCATTGGTTGAGAGACTCTCCTCACAGTATTTGGGACAAATTGTGCAAATTCTCATCAATCTCGAGCACTTCGAAATCGCATGTCAAGAGCTTGAACAGCTCCTCATACGTGCCAGGTCGTCGAGCTCGGCCGGCGGGCCTTTGAAACTCAAGGCAACAGAAGAATTTCGAAATAACAAAAAAACCGCTGAGAAGAGGATTTTCGAGCTTGTGAACAGCAAGATTGACGACCTAGTTGACACAGCGGAATATGATTGGTGGGTTTGGAGTGCAGTTACTTTTTGAGTCACAGCTGATTTTCATTGTGCAGGTTAGCAACATCTAAGGCGCCAGAGCCGAGTAACTATATGCAAACATTGACTCGTTACTTATCCAATATTATGAACTCAACATTGCTAGGGCTACCACGAGAAATAAAGGAGCTAATTTACTTCGATGCTTTGTCTCATGCTGCTAACAAGATTCTGGTTCGCATCTTTATTCTCATCACATTGCGGTATGCGATATGAGTTCTCCGCTAATTCAGTTCCTACATAGGCCCTTCCTTTGTCTGCTGAAGTCCAGAATATCAATAGCAACGGCATTGCTGCATTGGCATTGGATGTCCAGTATCTGACCGAATTCGTCAGTAGCCTAGAGAACGGGCAAATGTTGCGCGAAAATCTGGACGAGCTCCAACAGACCGTGAACTTGATGGAATCAGACAACCATGATGAATTCTTCGATATTTCCATTAGAAACAAGAAATACGGCCGAGTAGATGCGCTTAACGGCCCGATACTCTTAGAAAAGTGCGTTGCCCCTTACTCCTGCAGAATGTAACTACTAATCATTCGCCAGGCTTACTCCCGCATCGCAAGTTGCTGGCAGAGCTGCACCCCTGTCAAATCTGTCGTCACGATTCGGCATGATGAAATGAGCCAATTATATAGACTGATTTGTTATCCAACGAGCACCTTACCACAGACACAAATGAACGACTTCTTCATAACTAGCTCCACCAACAGCACACGTCTCTGAATTAGATACCAAGTCCTAGAACCATACGCCTACCCAAGTCACACTACGCCGTCGCTTCATATATACGAAAGTGATGTAGTGACCCCTATGGATCAACCTGTGGTAAGGCGGCGAAGCGGTCGATTGCATAATTCAATTACTCAAACTCTTCAGATGACATTGGCGCCTTTAATCCGCCATAAATCAGTCCAGAGCTCGTCAAGTGGCCGAAAATGATATTCTCTTACCTGTTGCGCTTGCATAGCAGAGTATGGGTACATGCCTTCCATCTCTCCATACATGGATGCCGGGCCTTGGGCCTGGCCGTAGGGCGCTGACGGTGCGGTGGGTACCTGACCAGCATACATGTTTGGATTCTGACGATAGTCTTGATCGGAAGGAAGATGGTGGCCACCCATATATTCTGCTGTAGTCATGGCATGTGGGGCGTGGTTAGATTGAGCCATATTAGCATGCTGACCAGCCATCTGAGCTTGTCCGGGAGGTGCCGGCACGGCCTGCGGTCCCCCAGTAGGCTGTGCCGCTGTCCGTTTTGCATGAGAGGAAGCTTCCTCTCTTGGGACAATATCAATTAAGAAGTCGAACATATCCGACTTGGCCAATGCCGACGCAATGTCCGAGCGCTGTAGTGTGCGGCGTTTGTTCTCTTCGGCATGAATCCAAGCCCTCATAGTAAGCTCGGTAATAAATATATCACATCCTTTTGCAAAAAGAATAGGCGCTTCGGCTGAAATCATCTTCACTTCGGGATCAGCCTTCATCACCTTCTTAATGCGCGCAAGTGGCAATTGGTGGATCTTGTAATCATGTGTATCACTTTCCAAATGAGTTATTGTTTGCTGCCAGTAAGTCGTCAAGATGTCTTTATATTGGCCGGTCAATCCTTGATGGACCTGTTGAACGGTTGAATCGGTTAGAAGGTCACCGTGACAGCACACAAGGAGATGAAAACAAACATTTGCCCACGGTCCCGTGTAAAGCTCAGCCGGTGCAAAGCCTTGAGATGCAAGCTAAGAAAGAAGTGTCAGATAGCTCTAGATCGGTTTGAACAAACTTGAACGAACTGCTGCGCATGCACCTGTGACGGGATTATTAGCAACTCCACGTAAAGCAGTGAGTGTAGGTAGCTACCATAGTGACCGCCATGGCTAGGGTCATAGGCGGGAGCCGAACGGTTCGACTGTGCATGAGATTGCTGCGACTGAGACTGAGGATCCATTGCAGTGTTGTTTGTGGTAAGTGTCAACAAAAGTGAGATAGAATGTCAGCACGGTGAGGTGGCGTGAAATTTCGAATCGAGGATGGATAGTCTGGGCACTCTAGGGCCACTGTAGCAAAGCTGTCGAAAACTAGGAGGTTGTGCGTCCATATAATAACTATGTATTCATCAATTACATTCCAAGGGAAGATCAAGGGTAAAAGTGGCCGATTGAGATGATGTTGATGTTGGGTGGACAGTGACGCCTAAGGCCGTTTAGGGAAGCTTCACTCGATCAACCACCAGCTTGAAGCAGAGGGGCAGAGCAATTGTAGTCTGTGGTTCGTTCAAATTGATTATGTAACATTATCCACTTTCTCCATAAAATTTTCTTCCGTCTGCTGTCCCACATTAGGTTTCTTACTAGAAAATCCTTTCTTCTCACGAATTGTTGTCGTACTGCGAGCACAACGGCACATTTTATCGACGATGATGCCTAATATAGTAGATGGTATGGTGGACAATCTACTCCGTCTAGCCGAAGAAAGACTCAAATCAGATTTGTCCTCGATGCCATCAACACACGATCAATCATCCTTCACAGTCGAAACTCGGGGTAACGTGTGCGCTTCTGGCCTCACAAATGAAAAGCTTTCAATCCGCCAGCCTGAGGCACATTCCTGTTCACGGAGAGTGATTAAGGTAAGGTCAACATGTGGCTAGAAACCGCCAATCTCCCTGTGTGATGAAATCCACCTAGGCCTCACAAACTCGCTTTGAATAATGTCTTTCACTGCAAGAAAGGATGATGATGAGAAGTTGCCGATTCGGCATCCTGACTTGGGGAATAGTATCCGTTTTGGGTCACAATCCCTAGACTTTATGATTTACACTATCATAGTTACTCTGAATCCTTGACTGCGTCCGTATTGCATTCCTTGGTAGTATTTGTTCCCTTTTAGTTGCAAGCGCTTACCTGTGCAAATTTTGCTTACAGAATTCTGCTGGGCCCCAGTGGTTTGATCTACCAAAAACAGACCTCACTCCAGACTTCAAACGCGAATGGCAGCTATTGCGGATGCGTGGTCTACTAGATCCGAAAAACCAGAAAAAGGCCATTAGAGTAGCTGCACCAGAATTTTCTCAAATAGGAGAAGTAATTGCTGGCCCAACGGACTTCTTCAGCGGCCGACTCACGAAAAAAGATCGAAAAGCCACCCTGACAGGGGAGATGATAGGTGCTGTGGACGGGCAAAAGTTGAGGACAAGATTCGCGGGGATACAGCGCATGAAAGCTTCTGGAAAGAAGTCTTTCTATCAAAGACTTGTTTCAACAAGACGAAAGAGGCAAACTTGAAGATTTATCGGGCATTCCTTGATGCAATTGAATGACACGCTTTGGACCAATGTCCTATGGCTTGTATCCCACCAACCAGCCTTCTCAATGACACAAGCAGGCCGATGCCATCTGTGGTGCTTGCATGAGAGCAGAGTTGAGACGTTAAGTCATCGCTCGGTACGAAAGGAATCACAACGTAAGGCGCAACCGATCCACATAGTACGCACTTATGAACGCTGGTGATAACGAATCGCGGAATGAAGA
This sequence comes from Metarhizium rileyi, assembly GCA_031753515.1. NCBI lineage: Eukaryota > Fungi > Ascomycota > Sordariomycetes > Hypocreales > Clavicipitaceae > Metarhizium > Metarhizium rileyi. Next base: position 2,376,404 of record JAUKVO010000003.1, on the reverse strand, counting down.
GTTGGGGGAGCACCTTGTGGCTAACCGAACGTATCTGATGTTTCAGAAAGACCTCGCGCACTGGTGATGGGTCTATCGAGATACTCGCGTCTTGGTGCGCTGTATTCAGTGTGGGAGGGAAACACGTATTGCGAGTCATGCGGCATACATGGTGACTCAGTAATTGAGATGAGTGATCCAATAATTTCATACAACATCAAAGCATGAACCACAGACTACCTACCGGTCCCCGTTTCTGGTGACTCTCACGTTGATTAGTTGTAAGAGGACACCCTATAAGAGTTTCTATCCGCACATGACAGTCTCGTCTGCTGTCCGAAAAAAAAAAAAAAAAAAAAAAGACACAGCGTGCCTAGGCTAGATACCTAGGTACCTAGGTAGTTAGTACCTTCGCGCGCCGCCCTTGTTTTAGTGATAGCAAAAGTATAATAAGATAGGTCAAAAATTGTCGACTACCTATAGTAAGTCTAACTACTAGCTAGTAATAAAATCTTACCTATTTTATTTTACTTTTATTGTCACTAAAAATAGAGGCTAGGCGCCTAGGTATCTAGGTATCTAGGTATCTAGGTATCTAGGTATCTAGGTATCTAGGTATCTAGGTATCTAGGTATCTAGGTAGGTATCTAGGTATCTAGGTACCTAGGCAGTTATCTAGCCGCATCAAGTGAGATGAGAGAAGTAATATCGGCTCATGTCTTGGGTACTATCGCGCGCGGCCCCTGTTTTTGGTGACAATAAAAGTATGACAAGACAGGTAAATTTTTGTCATCAGCTAGTAGTCAGACTTACCACAGGTAGTCGACAATTATTGACCTGTCTTGTCATACTTTTGCTGTCACCAGAAATAGCAGGTGGCGCGCGTAGGTACCTAGGTAGGTAGTAGTAGTACCCCTGGTCCTGCTGACTAACCAGCCTACACCATTTTCAGTTGTCCAACGCAGCCGCATGCTGACCTCTTTCTATGGTGGACATCCCCGAATAGTGCAATTCGACCACTTGTTCAATTGATATTTGCTTTGACTATGTCAGGCTCACTTTCGAGGTCAAAAGTCTGGGCAATATCTGCAGGCTTGTCTTTAACGTCGGCCAGGGCGCCCAGAAGAGCTTTTGCGTCAATGTTTGTCCCAGCAAGACTGTCTGTCCGTAAAGTTATGACTGGACTAACAACATTTCCAGCAGTTCAGAACATGTTGCAGATTCTCATCCACAATCGACTTACACAAAATCGACGTCATTAGACAAATCAAACGAGACTGGCCAAGCGCGCCAACCTAGATCCCTTCAAGCTCTTCATCTCAAGCCGCTCAAACGCGAAGCCAGGTTTGGGATACCATCGTGCGACCTACAGTTGCGGTCTTTCAGTATTCAACCACTGGACTTTTTCTCCGATTTCGCCCTACGAGCTGCCTATTACCTTGGGTTGCCAGCCTATGGGCCAATTCCGCTGCCAAGGATTACGGAACGATGGACTGTGCCGAAAAGCCACTTCATTTTCAAGAAGGCGCAAGAGAATTTTGAACGTGTCACCCTACGTCGCATGATCCAGATCAAAGATGGGAATCCGGAATCAGTACAGCTATGGCTTTCATACCTGAGGAAACATCAATTTTATGGCGTGGGAATGAAGGCTAATGTGTGGGAGTTCAGTCAGCTAGGTCTCGACCCCTCTCAAGGCACAAAAGAAATGCAACTGGGTCAGCTTGGCGATGTCTGGTCACATTTGGGACAAATTAAACAGCGAAACACTCCGGAGGGGGTGGAACATGTACTAAATAGTCGTCGCTTCAAAGATGCGGCTGGGTTGAGACAGCCATTAGGTACAACTAACTAAGGGCGTTTATTGTTTTCCTTTCTTGCGTCTTCGATTTAAATATGTACATGGTACTCGCAGCAAAGGCATGGTGACTGTCAATAGGCGCCGTGAAGCTATCGCAGTCTGCAAAGTGAGCCTTTACAAAAGCTTGTCGTCTGTTGTCATTAGCCTGGTCGATTATACAGCCTAAGGTAAGGGAGATGCGTCCCTGGTTATGTGTCAGCCGCACAATGAAGTCCAACGATCATCGGAAAAGGCGAAGGTAGGACCAAGTGCCAATGTCTAAATTATCAAGGCTAGCATGTGAGAAGATGTGCCCTGCGCCAAAGAAGGATTCGAACATTTCGTTTCTTGTAATCAGTGGTGTTAATCTAACAGGCAGACAGGTTTTCGCCTGTCGTCGAGATTGTACACCGTCCTAAAATGGACAAACCTATAGTTCGATCATGGCACTTACAATCTTGTATTGACTGCTTTAGGGCACAGGAGCATCTGAAAAGTTGACAATATACTTGTTGACCACAAGCCGCTTTTTCGTATCAATACAAAAATAGTTGACCGATTCGACTCTTATGAGATCGATTGTCACTGGCAGATCATTCCCTCAGACCGACAAAACTAGGTACCTTACTTAGGTAGTAACAGAAATACCCGAGATTATCCTAACTACTAAGGTAGTAGATATGTCAACCCCCCAGGTAATTCAGGTTTGAGTCTCAAAGTCACCACTCACGGCAATAAAGTGTAAATGTGTCTAAGAATCTAAAAATGATCCTTGGGGGACTGGTGGATTGGCGCGGGGCCCTCCGCGTTCGACACACCCCCACTTCCAAACTTCCAGGAAAACGTTCTTACCATCCACCCACACAAGTCATTGATGCCAGGTTGCTCTGATACAATGACATTGAACTGAGGAAAGACAGCAATGGAAGACAACACCCTTTCCTGGAGCATCGAAAGAGTTGAATACGTAAGTGACGCTTCTGTTTCTCTAATTCGGGCTTTTGTCTTCATACATATACATAGGGCAATGCTGAGGAAGTTTGCAACAGTTGATCTCATCATTATATGAGCCAGGCCAGCCCAATGTCATCACCGAGGCGCAGGCCCTACTAGCCAACTTCCAGTCCTCTCCGCAGGCATGGATTTTGGCTCATGAGCTCCTTGGACGATCAAATGAGAAGGGCAAGTTCTTTGGTGCTCTCACTGTCATCGTCAAGCTCAACAGGGAAAGGTCGGGCAAGCCGAGATCCAGCCGTCGTCGGCATGTACAAGCTAATGATTGTCGCAGTTCGTCACTTAGCGAAGATAATGCTAGAGAACTACTGGAACACCTCATTGGATGGTATCGAGACTCTTTTGAGGATGACAGTGGCTCCTTGGTACCACGCAAACTATCATCAGCCTTGGCAACTTTCTTCCTCCACTTCCACCAACTATGGCCCGGTTTTGTTCGCCATATTACCATGTGTCTGATTTCACGGCAATACCATGACCCGCGCTCTGTACAAACTTCTGCCGATATAGATTCTCTTTTGGACATGCTAGATCCGAAGAGACTAAAAGCTGTCTTGTGGGTCGTCACAAGTATCATGGATGATGTCGTCAGGGTTGACTGGAATACTGCTGATAGGTGAGTTTAATTATTTGTATGATTATTGCTTGCTAAATTATGTAAGGGGTAACCTCTATGACTCCGTCGTTGGAGAGGTCACGGATGCAGCGGCTCTATTATCTAAAGGCTTGGCCAAAACTCAGGCAGCTTCAGTGAGTAATGAGAGTGTTAAGTGTCTCCAGGTAATTCAGCCCACAATATCCCAGTGTAAGCATAAAAAAAATATACTGACTGGCAAGTTCATAATCAGTCGTGGATTTTTTTTGCTCAGAAAGTTTCCTCCCGCGACAGTCACGTTCAAGCTACGTTGAAAGACCTGATGCCTCGTGTCATAGAAACTCTTCCTTCCGATAGCCACTTTGGTGCCTCGGCTGAGCTACTCATAGATGTTCTGTCTACTTATCCTGCGTTGCTATCGAATCTCCATTTTGACCTCTTGACCGACCTTTTTCTTAGCACCTGGGCAGACGAATGCTACAATCGCCTCCTCCAGGGTAATATGGACTTCGAATCGTTACAATTTGGGCAGCTGCTCTTGGCATTCGGCGAAGAAAAGTGTCAATGGCTGATGCGATCTGAAGATTACCGCAGCAAATTTTTGCTTTCCAGACTATGTGGCTTACTTGGCTCCGATGGCTATCCAGTAGTCGAAAACAGAATATTCGTGCCAGCAATCGAATTTTGGTCCACTTACACCGAAGTCATGTCAGATTTTATTCACTTGGATAATATTGCTTCCCAGGCCTGGGCAGAATCGGCATTATCACAGATTCTAGAAGTGGTTTCAGCTGCCTTCCGAAAAATAACCTACCCTCCCGCAGAGGTATTCAGCCAGTGGGACTCTTCTGATCGGGTCGGGTTCTCCGACGCTCGAAAAGACGTTGTCGATCTGTTACAGTCAGCATATAGTCTATCAGGCCTTCAGCTGATAAACACGTTTACCAACCTCATACTCGTCGCGTTAAACGATTCTGCCTGGTTACAGCTAGAGACAGCGGCTTTCTGTCTTGTTGGTCTAGCGGATTGTAGCAAAGACGACGTACGCCTAGATCAAGCACTGAAACCCGTCTTCGAATCTTCCTTGTTCTCAAATTTGTCATCTCCGGATACCGATATTCCTGTGCGAACAAGACAAACATGTCTCCATCTCATAGACCAATATACGGAATACTTTGAGAGAAATGTTGCCCCCCTTGCTCCTGCATTAAGGCTCTTATTCGATTTGTTAAGAGATCCATCAATGGCACCACCCGCATCAAAAACAATTCTTCGACTATGCTCTTCTTGTCGGCATCACCTGCACACAGAGGCAGACGGGTTTCTTAATGAATACCAAACCTTAACTGAGCGACAGGGGCTTGATTGCGTATCCTCCGAGAGAGTTCTCGCTGCCATTGCATCCATTACCCAAGCGGTTCCCGATACTTCTCGAAGATACAATGCATGCACAAGACTGCTTGAATTCCTACAGGCTGACAGTACTCACGCAAATGAACTAGCTCAAGCTCCATTGGGTGGCAAACTTCTGTGTTCTAGTCGGCGATGCATAGAAAATTCACCCGACGATTCCCCCGGACTACATGTTGCGCTAAAGGCTCTGCGCTGTCTGGTCGGAATTGGGAAGGGTTTTCAGTCTCCCGCAGAGTCTACGGTCGACCTTGACGCAAGAAGGTACCCGGAGACTGAGTATGAAGACCGGTTGGGTAGACTGCACAGACAGGTAATGCAAATCCTTTTGGATATTGAAGGTAATTTCGGTAAGAATGGTGAAGTCAGCGAACTTGTTTGCGCCGTCCTTCGCTGTGGCTTCTCAGAGAGTGAACCAGGACCGTTTGTTCTCGACTTCCAGGATGTCACTAGCTACTTGACAAGTCACTGTGGCAATGTTACAAGACCAGGGTTATATGTTTCCACTGCTTGCTCTTTTATCAGCTCTCTCTACGTACAGACAAATCCTAAAAAGGGAACGGTATATTCAACATTACTTCTCTGGGTCATACAGCTGCTTCAACAATCACCTGGTAGGCAGATTCCATGTTACCAACCTGTTGCCGAGCAGATCACTAACTTCACTGTCAACTATTTTGACTGGAATAGGCCCAGAGCACGATCCAGAGTTGTCTCAAAATAGCATCGATTTTGCTTGCCGGCTGCTAACCAAAAGTCCTGTCACCCTACTCACTCTGCATCCGTCAACTGCTGCCGAGTCTTTTTTTCTCTTCACAATACAGATCTTGGACGGTAGTGAGCCTCTACCAAAGGCGGCGGCGGCAGAGTTCTGGGTAGGTATTCCTATTACACCTGACCCACCTAGTGACTTGAATAACTCTCGTCATTATCGATGTTCTAAACTTCTGAATGGCACATTCTTGTTATTCCCTACAACTTTTGCGATGGGCGGCTTCCCTTCGGCTCTGCACGCCAGTTCATGCGCGTAAAACTAATGATTCGTCTCTTTAGGCGACTTTCATAGCACTGAATAGTGATCTGCAAGAAGTATCAGACGCTGCAAAGCAAGTGATGGGGACTCTAGGTCCTCTGCTAGCCCAGAGTCTGGCCAGAAATATCGGGGGCAGGGCCTCCAGAAGCGAACTAGATAAGCTTAGTGAACCTATCAAGAGATTGGTTGGTAGCTATCCTTTAGCAAAGGAATGGCTACAAGATGGGCTCAGTCATACTACGTTTCCAAGCGACAAGATAACGTTAGAACAAAAAGCCTTATTCGTCAAGAAGGTAGTGAGGTACGTTTCCGAATCGTATACTTTATCGGTCCGTCAGAGTACTGACCTATTGTCTCGAATATAGTTTGAGAGGTTCAAGGGCTACGAATCAAGTGGTGCGGGACTTTTGGTTGTCCGCTCGAGGTAGCAGCTTCGCATACGCTTCTTAATACTATGAAAACGCGCGCCTTCATAGAGAGAGGCGTTGCACTTCATGAGATCAGATGTATAAGCGATACATACAAGCGACGGTCAATTCTTAACATGTACGAGAGCGTAGTCTATCCATATATGACAATTCATTCTCATAGAACACCTCGCCAAACGGCCATGCGCTTCTTCCCCTATGGCCCCGTAGCCTTAACAAAGCGGCTCCCACCATCGCCTTTCTCACAGAACCAGTGACGTAATAATTCGCAGTTTCATCGTTCGCAGTGGCGAAAGAAGAGGCCCTGCGGCTACTTAGAATAATACATAAGAGACCAATAGAACACTACACGTGGATCTCAATGGTGCCGCAGGTCGAGCTTTCACAGTCCCACAGCTGTTCTCACAATGCTCATTGTTTCCTCTGCATTTTCTCGTGCTTTTCGCGCACCTTCAGCCTCCACATGGTCTAAATAGCAGGTACCATCTTCTACTAGCTGCGTGTAACGAGCCCTGACGTCTTGTAGCCCTGAGACGATTGCATCGGATACCATACTCTTAAAGAGACGCGGGGGTGTGTCACTATATGCACTTGCCAGCTGCTCCGGACTTCGTTTCTCAGCATCGAATATAGAAAATAGACTTAGGAGATTCGATATGCCTGGTCTTGCGGCGGGATCATAAGAGATTCCTTGGACGGAGTCAGTCAGGGCTGAGAAAACCTTGAGTCGAATCTCGTCAGGGCCATCTGTAATCAGGATTCTTGACCGAGCTAGTTTGTGTGACTTGGACATCTTCGATGTTGGATCAGAAAGAGACATTACTCGATGTGCCGGAGCTAGATGTATCACGTTAATAAACAGTAAGAAGGTCACAATTGGGGCTATTACCACATACGAGTAATGGTTGCAGGCTGAGTTAGACATTCTCCGTACGCGTGGTTGAAATTAGTGACGCATTCACGGGCGAACTCAATGTGTTGTTGCTGGTCATGGCCAACAGGAACATGCGTGGCTCTGTAGTGTTCGTGAGTTCACTGTGACATGGACTCTATCTGCCAATGGAGGCGTAGTCACACACCTGTGAACAAGAATATCGGCAGCTTGGAGGACTGGGTAGGCAAAAAGCCCTAGTTTGAGTCGGTTTTCGAACGGCCGTTCTTCCATATGTGAAGTTGCTGCAAGGTTGAGCTTTTGCTAGCCAAGCTGTCAGCCCGGGCTGCACGAAACGCGAGCCGCATCCAAGTCGATCCGAGCAATATTCACACCTTCCATTGAGTCATCCGAGAAAGATAGCCGACGGACGCCGTACAGGCTAATATCCACATGAGCTCAGAATGAGCAGGTACCTGGTGTTTTTGAAATATATATGTCAGGCTGGATGACTCCGGGCTGCTCGCTTGCAATTTGTCATTTGGGGACTCACCGATGACTGATAGAATAGAATAGCCCGCTCGGGGTCAATTCCTATCGCGAGAAGCGCGGCGAGGCATTCTCTCTTGCATTTCTTCAATTTCTCTGGTGACTGAGTGGTAGTAATAGCGTGGAGGTCGACGATTGAATATATCAGTTTTGTGTTCTTTGGCTCCTGGTGTTGCAGTTGCACCCATTGTCGTAGAGCGCCAACATAGTTTCCTATGTGTGGTATTCCAGTAGGCTGGATTCCGGAGAACACAACTTTGGATCTTATAGCTGAGGAATTGCTGCTAAAGCGTTGCATCTGGTCCGTCTTGGAGTCAAGAAGCTGGGTATCGACTCGTGTGAGGCACTGACTAAGCACGTGCTACATGACCCAAGTGAGCATGATATAAGCAGAATGCTTCGTTGGAAGAGGTCTGGTTACTCGTGGCGTACGTACCTTTGTAAAGAGCGATTGGCTTTGTTCACCATATAGCTTGGGTGTCATGCCTCAATAACTCGAGGCTGTCGGATTGGAATAATTTTTTGGGTAATTAAAGTACCTAAGTACCTAACCTGGTGGGTAGGTGCCTGGGTACCTAGGTGCTCCGTACTAAAGTACTAGGTATGCACTCAAGTACCTTCGCGCGCTATTGCTATTTCTGCTGGTCATAGTAGAGCTATCACAAGACGGGAAAAAATATCAAATGCTACTGCTCAGCCTGTCTATCTGATGATTGTTCTTTTCCTGTCTTATTATGGTTCCATTATCCCCAGAGATAGGTCGTGCGCATAGGTACCTAAGGTACCCAGGTACTCATATAACTGACCTGGCGGCAACCTACTAGGCACTAATGTTAGTGCGGGGCTACTTCTGCAGCAGGCCAACCACATCCCTTTGAATGTGCGAAGGCACGTTGGATGTAGCAGTCCCACTTTTTCTACGATACCTAGCAGGTACCTTCTGGGCAACGAAGTCAGCTACTAAACCTTCCACACCAAAATTCTCGCTATTCTTCTAGCCTTCATGATAGAGCCAGAAAGTGATATTGCGACTATTTTCACAGCGGATAATGTTTTATTCGTCTGCCTTGAACACTGCCAAATTGAGCAGGCTATTGATAAAGGCATAACGAGGCCTTTTTTCGACCCTGAATAGCCTTAGAAGGCCTCGTTGCGTCACCTTCGACTGTGATAAGTGTGATGTACCTCTTTGTAAATCAGGAAATTGCTGGAACTTTTATCATCATAGTACTTCTTAGAGGAGCAATGTACCTTTCATTACTAACGTGCCTTCGCACATTCAAAGGGATACGTTCCTTTGCCAATAAGCAGCAGTTAAGGAGATGTTTGAAGGGGGTGAGTGCGTATTCTAATCGTGAAGTGCTTCTACTATTTAAATTTTGGACACTGTCTATTGTCTCGTTTCTCAATCAGCCTTCTGTGGATAATGCAGCTTTGTGTCGAGATTTTTCATAAAGGGGAGCTCTTTCTTCCAGGTATGTACGTAATAAGTATGAACTTTACATCCCACCAGCTGGCATGACAAGTTCGCCGTAACCGGAGGCCGAGGGCTTCCATCGGCAAACAATCGATCAATGGGCAAAGGCAGCTGTGCCCACCCCCTCTCCTTCTCTGCCTAATCTGCGTGGACACAGATGTCATGCTGTGAAGAGTTGTACCTTGCTTGGCCAAGGGATATCTCGTTATCCGCTAGCTACCCTATATCAGACAAATTGTCCGCCGGGGTTTAAAGCGAACTTATTGGGCCACACATGTCGCCTAGTCTTCGACAACTTAGTGCCGTTTGATATGGCAAGTCATATCGATATTCAGAGTGGCAGTGTACTGCATATAGGCTGTCCTGGGTTGGATGCTAATCACTACCCTGCCCTCCCCCGCGAGTGTTGGTGCCCGCTCTCGAGTACCTATCTTAGGTACCTACGCGCGCCACCTGCTAATTCTGGTGACAGCAAAAGTATGACAAGACAGGTTAAAAATTGTCACCCACCTGTGGTAAGTCTGACTACCAGCTGGTGACAAAATTTTACCTGTCTTGTCATACTTTTATTGTCACCAAAAACAGGGGCCGCGCGCGATGGTAGGTACCTGGGTAGAGCCGTCCATTTCCGTGGCTACTCGGGCCGCTACCTACAGTGCAGTACTTAAATGACAACTCATATCCACCCCTTTCCAAGTCATATTTCGCAGAACAGCACTGTGGACATTCCAACCGACACAGATAGACATAGAAGGAACCGCATCTGTCAACTCGGCCGGAACCTACGCATTGACAATCTACCCAGGTACTCAAGCAGGTTACACAGGCACGAAACCATTAGGCTGGCTAATGCTCCGCAGACTGCTTCTTGCGTCACGCAAATTACAAGCATACCCTTTCCACCTCTTTAAGAAGCGTCGCCCGATAAATACTACCACAATGGCAGATTCATCCCCGCGACTCGCCAAGTTGAGAAGCTTGATGAAGCAAAGGATGGTCCATGTTTACAGTAGGTGACAAGCCGAATCAAACCAATAAAACTATGCGGCCACTTTCTCTAACATACCAAACCAGTTATCCCGTCCGAAGACAGCCACAGCTCAGAGTACATCGCAGCATGTGATGCCCGCCGTGAGTTCGTCAGTGGATTTACGGGATCGGCAGGGTGTGCTGTCGTCACACTCGAGGCTGCAGCACTTGCCACAGATGGTCGATACTTCAACCAAGCTGCGAAACAACTAGACAGTAACTGGACCCTACTGAAGCAGGGACTACAGGACATCCCAACATGGCAGGAATGGGCTGCCAGTCAGTCCGCGGGAGGGAAAATAGTGGCTGTTGACCCATCTCTCCTCCCCGGGTCAGCCGCCAAGAGGCTTAAAGACCAAATTCGCAAAGCAGGCGGTGCTGACCTAGTTCCTCTCGACGAAAACATCGTAGATATTGCCTGGGCCGAAAGCCGTCCCGATCGTCCTTGCCAACCAGTCAGTGTTTTGCCCGACGAGCTTGCCGGGAAGTCGGTCGCGACGAAGATCGAGGAATTACGCCAGGAACTTGCCAAGAAAAACTGTCCTGGCTTCTTTGTGTCCATGCTGGATGAGATTGCCTGGCTCTTCAATCTCCGGGGCAATGACATACCTTACAACCCTGTGTTCTTCTCATATGCCACCATCACGCCAGCGGCGGCAATTCTGTATGTTGACGAGACCAAGTTGGATGAAGCTTGCAAAACACATCTACAGAGGAATCATGTTCAGGTCAGACCCTATGAGTCATTCTTCTCCGATGCCCGTCATTTGCACAGCGAAGTCAAATTAAAGAGACATGGCAGAGGAGATGGTCCTGCGACAGGCAACTTTCTTATTTCAAACAAGGCCTCATGGGCAATAAGTAGAGCGCTTGGGGGTGACAGCTCGGCAGAAGAGACGAGGAGCCCAGTTGGCGATGCCAAAGCCATCAAGAACGAAATCGAAATGGCAGGCATGCGAGCCTGCCATATCAGGGATGGAGCCGCCCTTATTGAATTCTTTGCTTGGCTAGAGGACCAACTTGTCAACCAAAGGGTCACGATTGATGAGGTGCAAGCGGCGAATAAACTCAGAGAGTTGAGATCGAAACATCAACACTTTGTTGGCCTGTCGTTCCCTACTATATCTTCTACCGGAGCAAAGTAAGAGCCGAAACCAACGCTTGGAAGTAGACAAATTCATTGGCAGTTAAACTGACGGATAAATCGAACAGTGCAGCTATTATTCACTATGGCCCAGAGAAGGGTACTTGCTCAAGTATAGACCCAGAAGATGTGTATCTTTGCGATTCCGGAGCGCAGTATCGTGATGGGACCACAGATACAACGAGGACACTACATTTTGGAAAGCCCAGTGAGGCCGAGAAGAGAGCATACACGCTTGTCCTCAAGGGACTCATTGGTCTTGATACGGCAGTCTTTCCAAAAGGCACCACAGGCTTCGCCCTAGACTGCCTGGCTCGCCAGCATCTCTGGGTTAGGAACGACGCTGAACAACCAGACGTGATATTTGCTAACGATATATTTGTAGAAAGATGGACTTGACTATCGACATGGTACAGGCCATGGTGTGGGTTCATACCTCAACGTCCATGAAGGCCCAATCGGTATCGGGACCCGCGTGCAGTATACTGAAGTGCCACTGGCCCCGGGAAATGTGCTCTCGAACGAGCCGGGTTATTACGAAGACGGGATATTTGGTGTTCGAATTGAGAATATTATGATAGTTAAAGAGGTACAAACGGAACATTGCTTTGGTAATAAGCCATACCTGGGCTTTGAACATGTTACCATGGTTCCTTATTGCCAAAGCTTGATCCTGAATGACTTGCTCAGCGCAGATGAAAAGGCTTGGCTGAACGCATACAGTGACGAAATCTTTGAAAGCACCAAGGGCTTTTTCGAACGCGATGATTTGACAATGGCATGGCTGACACGGGAGACACGGCCAATTGAATAAACGCATTTGTATCCTTAGATTATCCAACCTATCCACATCGTCTAGATATGAATGAACGCAGCCAACGCATATGTTACAGCAAACGTGCATGTGAACCACGGGTTTTCGGTCCCAGCTCGACAAAGGGTAGTCACTCCGGGAACTCGATTAACTCCAGCCAAGTTTGACGTGGTAAACCCATATCTGGTAGCAAACTAATTCCGTTAGTAGAATAGATAGGAAATGGAAAGCCTGGGAAATGACGCCCAAAGTGCTTGATGTCCAAGTACACAAGCCAGCCGTATTATTCAAGTGGGAAAAGAAGGGGATCTCCTTACGTGAAAGGACAATATGATAGCGCTACCTAGCAAGACTAGAGCCCGAGAGAACAGAGCCGTCGCAAATCCAGACAGGAAGCCTGTGACAGGATGATTCAATGAGTAACGGCAAACATAAGACAACTCCCTGGTGGCCGTGACTCATCAAAGACCAAGGTAGGTTGCTCACCTGACAGACTGCCGCTGGAAACTTGCCGGACAAGCTCGGGTGATAATCTCAAGCGCCGAAGTTGACAGCGCGGTGCCCCCAAAGGTTGATTGCTCACTGATTGGGCATCAAGCCGGGCATATGATCCGTTTACTAGTATGGAGCTGGTGCCAATGCCTGTGCCGATTCCAAGAGCCAAAAATTGCGCGGGTCTCGGAAGACCTCGATGAGCGAAAATACGATTCATCGTGAATAAAAGTGTTCGGCAAGATATGATGACGGTCTGCAGGAAAGAGCAAAGGGAAGGATATATCAATCACGTCATCACGTCAGTCTTGGAAACCGCTGTGCTGTGTGGCGACATGCGCCACAGTGTTCCACTGTGGTCTGGTGCCTGGGACGCGGGGGGTCACCTCCATTTTCACACGATAGGTAGGGCATTATCGGACTCTCAACGGGGGGAAACGGTGCACCGTTGGAAGACATCGCAAACGGGGTATCGATGTTTCTGATGTTGAATAACACTAAATCTATAAATACCGAACAGCATCGGCATAAACCCTCTCTCAGGCAAGCATTTGAGGGGGTCCACCTTAGCCCAAGCCAGCCCAGATACCACGAATTCGTCTAGCAAGTTGAATATCCTTTTGCATTATCGTTACTCTCTTCGCATGAATCGCGCATAACTGGGCATCCTCAAATAGATGAACCATGAAAGCTTCAGCAGCTTCCTGTAACGCCTGAATAGCCTGGCTCTGCCAACGGAACTCTCTGCCTCTTGGTCGGCAGTTCATACCGATTTGCCGTACCTGAATGATATGTCAGGAGAAATCAACATGCGTTAATTCATATGACGCACCAAACGCATAAATGGCAGCTTTAGGAGTAAAAGTTTTGTAGTACCCTGGTATTGCCTGATCTCTCGTAGGGCTGTTGTACCTGGCCGATACCGTCGCTTTTGTCGTATGGGAACAGGATCACCGGCTATGCAGATCATCAGAAACACCTTTACTCTATATGTATCCATGTGGGTAGAACAGCCCTCCACAAACCTTGTATGTCCCCAGGCCGAGGATTCCATTTCGGAGCTGGCCTGACTTTCCTTGCCTGCATAGCCATACCTGAAGAGGAAGACAAGCCAGCAATTCGCCAACAACAACAGTAGCATAGAGCCCACTAGGAATTTGGCGTTCTACGAGACTAGAATTAGAAAATCTTTGGACAATACTCAGTCTCGGGGACATTGATTGATGGTAAAACACACAGCAAAAGTCTGGGAAGGTCGTCCACTCACTGGATGATGAAGGGTTCGGTGGAATTGAGAAATTACCTGAGCTTGGTACAACCTCGAGAAATCTGATCGCGTGTCTTTTCCCCACCCTGCTTGAATGATAACGATCTCGGCATTCAACCAATCCAACACCGATGACAGGCGTCATGCGTTGAGGTAGCTTAGCATTGTGAGTTATTGTTAGAGTGAGTGCTAACAAGTGTTACTTTTTCGCACCGTGTCCCAGTATATTTTTATGTGTTACGTAAGCTACAAGCATGGGCTAGGCTAGTCAATGATGCTCTGGCCTTAGCTTCCATGTGCCGCACAAAGGCCACCTCTACATAGCCGCATTCCCATTCCCACAGAAGGCTGGAGATCGTTTGTTCCTCGTCTCTAACCAGCCCTCTCCCAAGAGCGTGGGATTATTGTCTCTGTACAAGATAACTGAAATGATTACGATCGATATTGGTCATCTATGCTTGAAATTTACTCACTTTGCTCGTTCGGGCTTTACTCCTTTCTCAGCTTGGATCTAATTTGTCACCGGCGACCATCGACCATCGACCGAGCGACCCTGGGGCTGGGATAGTCGGGACCCTTGGAAACAACATACACTGCATTTCTCGACTAACATGGACCAGGTGATAGACGGCGGCCGTCTGCCGCTGGAAGAATGGTTCTGGGAAATGCCTGTCTGTACTCGCTGGTGGACGGCAGCAACCATTTTGACCAGTGCTCTTGTCCAGTGCCATATGGTCACTCCGTTTCAGCTTTTTTATAGCTTTCGTGCCGCGTTTGCCAAATCACAGGTACGTGGATGCAGTCTGACTCCCCTTGAATAGTGCGTTCCTGGTCGGTTCAGACTGCGTGCGCGTTGGTGGATTCACTCTGTCCTTGCTCGCTTCCTCTTCCGCTCCGTAACTAACATCTGGCCTCAGTTTTGGCGACTTTTTACTACATTTCTCTATTTTGGACCGTTCTCGCTTGACCTGCTATTTCATATTTATTTTCTACAGAGATACGCACGACTATTGGAGGAGTCATCAGGACGGTCACCTGCTCACTTTTCTTGGCTTCTCCTATATGCAATGACTAGTCTCATTGTTTTGTCGCCATTAGTATCCATGCCATTCCTTGGTCAACCACTCTCTTCGACACTTGTATACATTTGGTCTCGGCGCAACCCTGACACCAGACTCAGCTTCCTTGGGCTGCTGGTGTTCACCGCGCCATATTTACCATGGGTGCTCATGGCCTTTAGTCTTTTTATGCATGGGTCTATCCCAAGGGATGAAATTATGGGAGTCGTCATCGGCCACATTTGGTATTTTTTTAATGATGTGTATCCGCCTCTCCATAACGGATCTCGCCCATTGGATCCGCCGTCATGGTGGCGGCGCCTTTTTGACGGCCGGGAAACGGAAGAGTCTAATGATGGAATAAACAACAACTTCCTTGCTGCTGCTGCTGGCGGAAGGGAACCGGCGGCAGGGAATGTTTTGTAAAGACACCTTCCGTTCTAGACACCAATATACATATGTATATACTGTTTGCGGGGTCCTCTCTTTCAACGATCGTGGCGTGGTATGTAGTCGAGCGATTTTGGAAATGCCTCCCACATTATAGCAAGATACAAGCGTTGTTGATTCAAGTGGTCACTCCCCCCCGCTTTTCTTTTGTGAAGAAAAAATCGACGCCGGTAGCAAGAGTCTCGTCTCGTTACTGACAAGCCAGCCAATCGGTTGATTGTTCAAAGCAAATATGCTTAGGTTGATCACTTTTCAGATTGTATATATACATAAGAATATTAAAGCGCTGCCGACGCTTTCCTTGTCAGCCCCTTCTCTATCTAGGTAGCTTGAACGCTCCTGAAAAGTATATTGAGACTAGGACAATGTTTCCTATGGAGGGTATCATGCCTCGAAATGAATCGGCTCAATTGGAATTTGGGAGGATGACGCCATTATGTTTATCTCCACGGCACAGTAACCACTCTCTCTGTATTAGTAACTCCCCCACATTTTGAGCATCTGTCTCTGCTACCCAATCAACCCCCACGACTGAACCCTACTAAGTAAAGCAAACTCACTTCATAGCTCCGACTAACCCACGTGCGAACACCAAGTCAACCGCGCAAGAGAGTGTTGTATACTTAGCCGCAACGTCCGTAACTACTCAATATCGTCTTCATATCCCTGTCCTCGTATCGTATTGCCAGAACGCTGTCTAAACGGGCAAATATGAAGGCATACGAGTACGATAACCTGCCAGTACGTACGACTATACATCCAGATGCCTTGTTCTTGCTACAGCTTTTCTTATGCAACTTTACAACTCAGGGCGATCAGCGCTTGCCCCACGATTCTGGTCGAGCCGTTGGTACGGAAGCACTGGGAAAACTAGGCGTGCTATACTACCACTTTGCCGATATTTCCGATGTAGACAAGCTGGCTACTGACCGCGGATACAAGAATCGGGACGAAATCACAGTCTCCCCAGAACAAATGGGCGAGGAGTACGAAGAGAAAGTTAAAATATTCTTCAATGAACATCTGCATGAGGATGAGGAGATTCGGTACATCAGGGACGGCCAGGGTTTCTTTGATGTTCGCGGCCGAGATGATGATTGGATTCGTGTGCGACTCGAAAAAGATGACTTACTCATTCTGCCCGCCGGTATATATCATCGCTTTACCACGGATGAAGCTAATGTTCGTAATATTGCTGCTCCATCGGGCGTTTTTCTCCCTTCCTCTCCTTCCTCCTTCATGGCTGTTAACCGCGCATACAGTATGTGCTCGCAATGCGACTCTTCAAGGACGAGCCTAAATGGACGCCACTGAATAGAAGCGCGGATTTGAAGGATAATATGTTTCGCAAGGCATATGTGGGGCAATTCCTTCAATCATGATATTCTACTAGATCTGTCTAGACATAGAAGATACTGCTCGAATCTATAAAATGTATTAAATACTTCCTTTGAATCATACACTGTCATCTGATCCGTGGTTGAACCAGAACAAATAGCGGAGATACCCCCTCCCCACCCGCGCGAGGGTCAATTAATTGCCGGACGTATAGTTGAAAGATTTACTCTCTTCTCCTAGTCACGAAAGCAACAGATTGCCATACGAAAAGACAGACACGAACAACTAACTATACCATGGAAAGAAGGCAGTCATCAAATCCCCTGCACTGTGAGAGCGTAGCCGAAGTACCGGATGAACTTCAGCTCCCAGGGAGCTGCGACCCCCCATCGTCAGACTCGCCTGCAAAACAACTTGTATGGATTGTAAGTGTAACTAATAACTAGTGACGCGTGTATGTTCTTTTCTATACGTACTCATATAATTTCGTGCCACTCTAGATTTTCGGAGGGACTGGCCATATGGGTCGATCACTTGTAAAATGCGCCTTGGCCCGTGGAGATCTAGTCACCTCAGTCGGACGAATCCATGAATCTGGCCCTGCGGACATGGCAAATATTCATCACAATTGCCTTGGGAGCCTTTGCGATGTCCGCTCTCGTGACTCAGTTGTCAATGTCGTTCGGGGTGCAGTAGATCGTTTCCGGCGTCTTGACATTGTTGCTAATTGCTCTGGCTATGGAGTTATAGGTTCATGTGAGGACCAGGATGAATATGACCTTCGCAACCAGTTCGAAACAAACTTCATTGGAACGCTACATATTATACACACCACGCTTCCTTACTTTCGGAGACAGAATAGTGGCCGCTATCTCATATTCAGTTCTACCTCCGGGGCTCTTGGTGTCCCGGGACTTGGTCCTTACTGCGCAACCAAGTACGCTGTTGAAGGCTTAATTGAGGCGATGCTATATGAAACCGATTCATTCAACGTCAAAGCTACGCTGATTGAGCCAGGCTTGGTGCGACGGGATGGCGAGCCCGGCGACAGTCCTCTACCTACCTGGGGTCATTTTTTGATCAAGCCCTCCAGCGATAGCTACGAAAATGTGAACTCTCCCGCACTGCATGCACGGAGAATGGTTCAGTGGCTTGGAGACCGTCAACCTACTAGTGCCGTTAAATGCGCTGAAATTGTTTGGCAGCTGGCGCATTGCTCATACCCCCCCCTAAGGCTGTTATTAGGAAGTTATGCAATTGAAAGCATTCGTGACAGAATGCGATCTGTTACAGAGGAGCTGGAAGACTGGAAGCATCTCGATTTTCTCACAGAAGACGTGTAGTTTGAGAAAAAAAAATCTTTTTATAATAATATATCCAGCTCTTTAAACACCCAGAGCCCCGGGTGGTTGGGCGATATTAATTCAAATACGGGTCTATATTATAGAACACCATAGGGCTTTTTAAAAAAAAAGTCTCTCGAGTCATATTCTTTACAGAATTAAAATTCTTTGTCAAAAAAAAAAAACATAGATAAACAAAACATGATATTCTTTTTTTTTTAAAAAAAAAAACCAAAAATATAAATAAGTTGTGATATTCTTCATCGATAAAAAAAAAAAAACACTTTTTTTTTATTAGACGACATGCGGTCGCCCCCTCTTTCATCACTCACCTCCCTCTACCTACAACATTTTGATACCCTCTACTTACACAAAAAAGCTATCGTCATGATGGGCATAAACCAACAACAGCCATCTGGCGATACACCTAATGCCACGCTTTCAGTTGAGGTCGCCTTCGACAATGTTTGCATTCTTCCTCAAACCCCACAGCTAATTGCACTCCTCTCGTAAGCTGAGATTTCCAGGCATATCTCAATCGTGTTACCAACTTAGAACCGCAGAATAATACGGAACAAGAATACCGAGCGAGCCGACTTCATCTTCTATTCGAACCGTATCATTCGTCTCTTGGTAGAAGAAGGCCTAAACCATCTTCCTGTTATAGCACAAACTATTACAACACCAGTTGATCGTACCTATGATGGACTGATGTTCCAGGGGAAGATCTGCGGAGTTTCGATCATGCGAGCCGGTGAAGCAATGGAACAAGGGCTAAGAGACTGTTGTCGGTCTGTTAGGATCGGCAAGATTCTTATACAACGAGATGAGGATACGGCTCAACCAAAACTCTTTTATGATAAGCTACCGGAAGACATCGCTGATCGTTGGGTGCTTTTATTGGATCCAATGTTTGCAACAGGTAAATTATAGAAGACGTTTGTCATGGATTACTCGTACGGTCGATGAACATGCTAATCTGATTGTGCTTTTGTAGGAGGGTCTGCTATCATGGCTGTGCAAGTGTTAAAAGCACGTGGGGTGCCGGAAGACCACATCCTTTTCCTCAACATAATTGCCAGTCCAGAAGGCGTTAAAAATTTTGCAACAAAATTTCCTCGGTTAAAAGTCGTGACTGCCTTTATCGATCAGGTAGGCATAGCCCCTCGCTTTCCATATAGTCATACATGATAACAAGCTAATCCGTCAGCAACGCAGGGTTTGGATGAGAAGAAGTATGATATATCATGAACCACGAACAGATGACCCTCAAAGCTAACTTTAAGTCAGTTACATCATTCCCGGCCTAGGAGATTTTGGCGACAGATTTTATACAATTTGAGGCGAATATTGCCAGGGTGTGTGTATCTGTGTGGTGAAAATTTCTGGTCCAGATTGTCGCAAAGTTGGTGGCCGAGGGTTGGCTTAGCCGTGTTTGAATGAGGAACAGGGCTTCGCTGGGCTGATCAGTATTCTTCGTCATCCGCAATAATTCCTTCACCTCCATAGTGTGCACCGTCATCGTCATCGCCCTGAGTAGCTCTACTACTCTGATTACGCTTATTTGCGTCGAATAACCTTGCTGTGCCATCGTAGTTGCCATTTACCGTGTCTGCTTTCGCAACTGCATCTGCGCCGGAAAGGGTGAGGTCAGCCTGATGTTATATATATACGTCAACGAAGATGATGGATGTCAATCGTGGCTTACCGGCGGCATCTACCCACTCACCATACACATCGACAGCCGCAGAAAGATCTATACGAGTAACGCAGTGTTAGTGAAGTTGATTCGGTCAATAACATATGGCATGAGATATGTGCGATGCGGGTACACCATACAGTTAACGGCGCACTGAAATTTCTGACCACAGATGCGGCAGTCTAGCTGGCCAACGCCCGCTTTTCTGTCTAATTTGACGCTGACTGACTTCTCATGGTTGCAGAAAAGACAGGTGAATGTTGTTGGCAAGGGGTCGGACTACGTATCCCGGTCAGAGCAAGTTCCCAAACATAATGAATATTTATTGAAGATATACCTTTTTTGGGCCCATTGGCTTTCTTGATGACTTCTTGCGTTTCCCCATGATCGAAACGGGATGCTGGTGGCAAAGGGATTCGGTGGTCCAGTATCCAAGTAGGATGAAGTTGTTTGTATTGTGAGTCTACCTACAGATTTCCATAATAAGTCGTGCGTGGGTGAAGCGCTAGCCTGTTTGGCTTATCGATTAGGCTCCGCCAATTTGAATGGGGGCGGGGTTCAAGATGACATGTACTTATGCGCGCGGCCTCTTTTCAGGTATCACCTACTAATAACTAGTCTAACTACTAACTATCTGGCAATCAAAATTCAGCTGTGATGTTATATTTTTAGTATTATAAAAATAGCGATAGCGGCCGAGCCTTAGGTATCTGCCTAGCTACCTAGACAGGTATCTCGAGACTTACGCGAGCTGTCCCTGTTACTAGTGACTTTGTGTGAAGGACTAGCCCGAGTGGGCCATCGCAGGTGCCAGCTGCAGTCATCCCGGTCGCCCGACCACTTGTACCAACTGAGGCAAAAGAGTACGAAGTGAACAGATCGCTTTTATCTGTTCAATTGGGCACTATTTGCACAAAGCTCGGGCTTACAAGCCCAGACCATAACACTTTGTCCTCACAGCTACAAGCCTATATATGAAAAGACCGCCTTGTTACTCTAACTACTGGCATATGACAAAGTTTTACCTGTTCTGTTCTCTTATAGTAGATCTGACAACTAGTAGGTGGTAATTGTTTACCTTTCTTGGCAAAGATAGAAGCCGCGCGCATCCTTACCCCATCCCTGTCAAGTACCTAGGTGCCTAGGTAGGTCCTTCGTCTTGCTGTTATCCCCATCCCCACCCCGCTTCTTACCCCGCACCACCCGTCCCGTCTCAGAAGCCCGGTTCGTTGCCTTAACTCCTCCACGTGGACAAGGAGAGCTAGAACTAATAACTGTTGGGCATCAAACGATGAGCACCGCTGTGGCTACGAATACATAAGCGCCTGTCGACTAGTGCCCAAAACGATTTCCTTGCCCTAGAATTAGCAAAGTCCTACACGTACAAGACGTTGTTCTTATCTCCGCTATAACGATAGATGTATTCAGAAAGACAAATATGGTTCCTTATTATGGACCAGAATTAGACATCAAAGAGTGTAGGTAAATGCAACGACCTCCGTACGGAGTATAAGGAACGAGAATTGGGGAACTTAATGCGCTGGCTTTCCCTTTTGGGCAAGCGTTGCGTCTCGGGTGGCACCACTTGCCAGACCGATGATAAGCACAAACAGGCAGCTCGTGGAGTGGAATGGCGATCGAGTGCGACCCTGGAATACTAAAACCGCGTGACCGCCCTTCCTGCCGCACACGACTTCATCATCTCTCCGCACAGCTCGCAAAGCTGATCGAATGAGCTAGAGTATCTCCTTTCATACCCCTCCTATTCGTTACAAGGTGCCAATAAATTTGCTCTCAACTTTGATGAGCAAGCGAACCCTTCACAACTTGCTCCAGAATGAATACAGCAGCTCCGGACCCTGCAGTACTGGATGTGCTTCGTCAAATCCAGCAAACCCAGACGCAATTGCTAAGGGCTTTCGAATCGGTCTTCGAGAGAGTAGGGACTAATCGATCTGATTCAGATGCCGCTCCTCCCATAAAGCCGAGCTCAGAAGCGCAAATGGGCAGTTCAACGGGCCCGGACATTGCAGCCTCAGCTCTTCAAACTTCCAGTCCTCGCTCAGAGTTCACATCCCGCATCGTTCTCACGTAAGTCAGATCGGTAACCTCTATCGCGCCTCTTTCAACTATGCTAAGAGAGTTGATCCTAGGACATACCCGAAGCAGATTGGAATAGACCCTCTGCGAATGGACTGGGGTAATCCAGACCCGACTAAACGCGGACCAGTTGTAGTTTCAAGGTCTCCATCCACCATACGACGTCGCAATGGTCTGTGATACTCATAATAATCAGTTTTTTTTTTAAAAAAAAAATAATACTAATATTTTGTCCATCCTCAAACAGCTATTGGAGGTGAGACACCATCCACCCCACACAAATCTCATGTCTCTAACGCCATGCACAGCACAGTAAGAAATTTCACGACTTCAAAACGCGACATAGCACTGATTTGAACGCAGTGGAGGATCTTACTCCATATATTACGCACTAGCCGTAGCCAGCAAGGAGCTCGACAGTGACCACAGGTCGGTGTTCTCATTGACAAGTCTAATTGAAGAAATTGTCTAACTAGCACTTTACGAAGGCCCGATTTCACCAATTCCGAACCCGCAACCCGCCTCGGTCCCTTCCCACAATGGGGGAAGCCTCACAAAATTGTTGCCATGGATCCTTGGGGACACCTTACACCATGGACATTCAAGACGATCATGGAGGAGGAGCACGGTACTTTATTACAAACTTCAAGTTCCATAATCCCTAGCTAGCTAACGGACACCAAGTTGATTTACGGCCAACAATTGCTATTACGAAAGCACATATGAAGGTACGTATGCCTTGCCTCCTTTGATAGTAGAACGTTCCATTGTTGCCACACCTGACACGCGTCACAGCTTCCTGAACTAGAGGAGAGTGTCAAATCTGGGAGGCTGTAAGAATAAGCCCTTATCCAACTACTTAACATCACAGCTGACTAGTCCACAAGCGTACCTGATGGCAAGGTGTGTCTGAACAACTTGGGCGAGCTTGCTGTGACGAAGTTTGCTGTTGAGCCTGTGAGTCAACAAACAAGTTAACGGACGATGCGAGCACTACATATTGACTAGACGAACCCGCAAACTCAGGTTTGGTATCTTCCGGGCGTTGCAGAAAGGTTCGGAATTGGTAGGTGGTTTCCAAACTCATACCCTTATGAAATCTGCGGCTCACATTACCCAGACGAGGCAACTCTTCGTCGGTCACTATTCGAACATACAGGCGGTAGCTATCCTGAGGTAAGGTGCTACGCCTGAAGTAACAAATATGTGCTCACAAGTACAGCTGATTACTCGTGGAGACATCAAAGTCTTTCTCCCACCAATTGGTAATGGTCTCCTCTATCCAAAAATTCAAGAACTGCAGTCGCTGATGATATGAAGGCGGGCTGACCGTTTATTGCTTCGGAGATCCAGAGAAGATGTCGAACGAAAAGGTTAGGCTCTCTCTCCGAATTCATGACGAGGTAAGATTATTACAGAAAATTGCTTTCCTGTGCTATACTGATGTTGTCAGTGCAATGGGAGCGACGTATTTGGATCTGATATCTGCACATGCCGTCCTTATCTCATATATGGTATCGAGGAGGCTGTCAAAGAGGCACAAAGTGGTGGTAGCGGCGTGGTGATCTACTTCAGAAAGGAAGGCAGAGCTCTGGGCGAAGTAACTAAGGTATGTCCTGCAGACGTTAACCAGTACTTACGAAGCTTCCATTATGATGATGTCGTTTCCTCATTGTGGTCATTGGCTGACGAATCCATAGTATTGTTAGTCTGTCCAAGTTCAATGCAGATCCCTTGTGCTAGGACCTTAGCTTTCCATGGTACGCTAATTTATTCATCAGTGGTCTACAACGCTCGGAAACGAGGCGAAGATCGAGCTTCGGATTATTTTACGAGAACGGAAAATATTGCCGGTGTCAAGGATATGCGCTTTCAGGCTCTTATGCCCGACATTTTGCACTGGTTGGGCATTAAAAAGATTGACAGAATGCTCAGCATGAGCAAGTAAGCATTCTCATGACGCCTACGCAACATTGAAATATTAATACAAAAATTTACAGCATGAAGCATGATGCTATTGTCGGCCAGGGGTGAGTTAGAGAGGCTTTCCTGGTCGAGAACCGTAAGTAGAACCCCTTCGAAGAAGCTAACCCAAACAGCATCCCTATCCTAGAAAGAGTCGAACTGCCAGAAGAATTGATTCCCGCCGATTCTAGAGTTGAGATTGACGCAAAAATCACTGCTGGTGAGTCAGCTACTCGAGCTACAAGGGTGTCAAGCCAGGCTAACATGTACTGTCAGGTTATTTTACTTCTGGTAAACGCCTCACCACCGAAGAGCTTCAATCGGTTAAAGGAAGGATGTGGGAAGAGTAAGATACGCCAACTCCAAGCTTGCCGAGTCTCTGCTCACCAGCTCGCAGTATCGATCACTAAGGAGGAGATGGCTTTCATTTAGCAGAACGATCAAGACTGGTCAATTACCATATCATAGACACACTTGGGCTTCGAGATCTCGTAAATAGAACTAACCAAGTGAAATGACGTGCAAACTTCCTTCCATCCAATGCTGCTGATGAGCAGCGCACATTGTCCTTAGTGATATGCAGTCTACTGCACAGCAAATGCGTTCAGAATCCACAGGTCCAAACGTGTTCGGTCGTCTGTGGACCGAAAGATCGATTACCCTTGGGCAGTATTGACAACCTAGGTAGGTTGCCACAATTGACACCTAACTGAGGGCCCGCGTGTCATTTGATCATCACCTTGATACCCGACATCAAGCCCAGGCTGAACTTCAGTAGTTGACCAGAATGAGGGTTGGGTCGCCGGCATGGGTGCTTAGAAATCAAGGCTTTAAAATGTCGAATCGAGTCGGGTTATGACACCAAAAAGCACTTTTTACTTTCAAGTCCTAGAAGCAAGCACTTTACATCATGCCATCATTACCTAGAAATGCCGCCACCAAACCCATAAGAACCAACAGTATATCCGTCACGCCTCGACGGCCCCGTCTGCTAAGGTGTGGTGCCACGAAGCCTTTTATAAGTACACAAAGCGCAAGCCGAGATGTTCTTATAAGCCCTGCAACACCAACTGCGTTGTGTCTACTCAACAAAATGGGCAGCGGTTCTTCTCTAAGCCCTAGCGATACCGAAGAGGTTGTGGGCGGCCTACTGAAACAAGTTGTGTCATACGGCGAACAGAGCAGCCCAGACGCCACAGTCAACTACGAAACAGGGTGTGGTTCAGATTCTACAGTAACAGGTTGGTCCCAACTAAGCACACAAAAGGTGTTGTTCGCGATTGTCTAACTAGGTGCCCTCAGGAGCCTATGTCAGCTTTCCAAATTTCGATAATTGGTCATCGACGAAGCCGAACCATGCATTTAGAGAGGCGGATGAGTAGCAGGGTAATATTTGTGGAAAGGGCAGGATGCTTCTAAATAGCACCCATTTGCCCTTGCGTGGCTCAGTGTACGGTGTATGGCTGTCATGGCTGTCACTATAGTGAACAAATTGAGCCCTTGTGTTTAGTAAAGAATACTGTATGTGCAAGTGTATTCAAATATGTAAAAATGTGGCCACTTTTCCAAACAGAAATTATGACCTACCTGTAGATGAATATATCTTACATCCCAAGAGCACCGTGTCTGAAGAAAGATCAATAATCGTGTTTGTCATACGATGGCTCGAGTCGCCAAGGCGACAAAGACACCAGAACATCGGACTCCAGACACGCAGGATGGGTCAATAAGACCAACAAGACACGGCTTTATGATGACATCGGGTACAAAGGTCATAGAAGTTAAGAATATGCCAGGAATAGGTACTAATTTAGCACAGCATTTTGTTAGCGGCAGATCTGAGCATGGAGCTGTGGAGAAGAGGATGCTATGTGTGGCACGTGATGGGCGCCGTCCAATTCTCGAATGGACCCGGATAAAGGTCATCCCGTCTGGGTTTTCTGCTCGCTTAGACCTAGTTGTGCACACAAGAATTGAAATTATTCTCGCCCCCTCCACTGATCCCTCCAGTATCATCGGATTCTCCAGCTGCTCATATATCGGCCACAATCATGGCGGTTGGAAAGTGAGCATCTCCTTTTTGCGTATATACATTGAATTACCTTTCTCTAATGAATTGTAGGAACAAGAGACTCTCTAAAGGCAAGAAAGGCCTCAAGAAAAAGACCGTCGACCCATTCTCTCGCAAGGACTGGTACTCGATCAAGGTAGGTTCAATCTACTACAACAACTGACAGGCAGTTCGCTAAGTCATTTAATCAGGCCCCCAGCTCTTTCAGCGTTCGCGAGTGAGTAGCATGCATTTTTCGGATTTATAAAGGCTCCCGAGAGTCATGTGGCGACTAACAAAAAAAATAGTGTCGGCAAAACGCTCGTGAACCGCACGACCGGTCTTAAGAATGCAAACGACGCTTTGAAGGGCCGCATTGTCGAGGTCTCTTTGGCAGATTTGCAGAAAGACGAAGAGCACTCTTTTCGCAAGGTTCGCCTTCGTGTGGATGAGGTTCAGGGAAAGAACTGCCTGACCAACTTCCACGGCCTGGATTTCACCTCCGATAAGCTTCGATCTCTCGTCCGCAAATGGCAGACTCTCATCGAAGCCAATGTCACTGTCAAGACGACCGATGACTATCTTATCCGTCTCTTCGCCATTGGATTCACCAAGAGACGCCCCAACCAGATCAAGAAGACCACCTACGCCGCATCTTCTCAGATTCGAGCCATTCGACGCAAGATGACGGATATCATCCAGCGCGAAGCCTCCAGCTGCACCCTTACCCAGCTGACGTCGAAGCTGATTCCTGAGGTTATTGGCCGCGAGATTGAGAAGTCAACCATTGGCATCTATCCCTTGCAAAATGTGCGTAAAGAGGCATCAAAGTCATACTCTATAAGTGATAGCTAACTCGACGGGTTCAGGTGCACATTCGTAAGGTAAAGCTTCTGAAAGCCCCAAAGTTTGACCTGGGTGCGTTGATGGCTCTCCACGGAGAGTCGGGGACGGATGATCAGGGCCAGAAGGTGGAGCGAGAGTTCAAGGAACGAGTTTTGGCCGAGGTTTAAGTGTTGTTACGTGCAAATGCAAGGTTCAAAGGGCTCTCGCTGGTGATGCACTTATCTCTGGCATTCTTTCGGTCACTGTGGCGTAGCATCGACGGCGCTGTTGGGGAAAAGTCATTCCCCTTAAATGGTACAACAAGGCTCTGTTATTACTCGATATGAAATTTGCGATCTATTACATTTGCCGTGATGTGTGTGCCGCGTTTTATGCCGTGTCCATTCTAGGGTCACTGGCGAGGCCAATTCATCAGGTCTTTAGAAACCGGGGACGTGCGGACGTGAGAGATGTAGTCTTGTAGTAACTATTGGTTATAGAGATATTTGAATTTCTCGGGTTGATGCTGGTCGCAAGCTTCGGCTGAACAAATAGGGACCAACACGATGATTTTTTTTTTGATCCTGATGCCCAAGTTCACGCTCGAATCTTGACAACTGGCATAGAAGACTAGATGAGGATCATTTAATCTACATCCTCTTGTAGAAACTTGATGACGGCTATTTGAGTAACTTCAATTAGACTGGATTGATGAAAGGGGGCAGCGTTACGTTCTGACCTTGGCGGAATATATCGGGTTTTTCGGATATTAACCAGTGACCTGCATCGATGTTTACAAGACGGAATCTAGGGAAAAATTCCCCAATAACAGGGAGTACGTCGTCTGCGATGTAATGACTTTTCGTTGCTCGAACAAAAAGAGCCGGTTTCTTAAATCGCCGTTCTTGTGGGTTCTTGTAGGGGAAGTCCCCTAAGTGTGCTAGAGACTTTTCTAGGATATCCAAAGGAATACGGAACTGCTGCACGTCTTCTCCAGGCGTCCTGTATAAATTGCCAAGGAGAAATTGTCTGATAGGTAAAGACTTAATGCTGCGTTAGCTTTAGGACATGCTCAATAGGGTATCAATCTACATTGCGACTATTACCTTTTCAAACTTTTGCAGAATTGCGTCCGCCTCAGCCTGACGAGTGATTTTTGCACTTTGAACCATATGCATCCCTCTAATATACTTGGAGAAGTCGCCGTTCAAAGCAACATCAACAGGGGCATTATCCACTGCCACAAAATTTGACACGATTTCCGGAGAGCGAAGGGCGACTACCATAGCTGTCTTTGCACCCCTGAATCAACGAACTTCGTTAGGTATCCGGTAATTCGCTGCTAGTTTGCTAGATGGTATGTCAGAACGTACATTGAGTGGCCGATCATAGTAACATTAGTGAGCACATTGTCCATGATAAAGGACGAGACGTCTTCCGCCATCGCAAGGTAATCATGGCGCTTATTATGGGGAGATTCCCCATGGTTCCTTAAATCCTACAATGTGAATTGGTGGTGAATACGAGAAATAACCCTCTTCCATGGCGAATAATGAGACTAACCAGTGCATATACGTATCTGCCCAAATCGCGAGCGAGTGCTCTAGAAGGCTATTTTAGTAATTGACCTTGAGTCGGTGAAATAGGGGACGCACTTGCTGATTCCTCTATTGTTCTTTTTCGAACCAAAAAGTCCATGCAAGAAGAGTATGGGCGAGTTTGTTGCATTTGCTCTTGGGTTTGCAGGTTCGTGTAAATCGTACGCCAGGGGTCGCACAACTTGGGTACGGGAGTGTTGAAAATAGCGTCTGCTCAGTTGCCATGCAGGCCGAGTATTCGCTGCCTTATAACAAGCCAGAAAAGCCCTCCAGGCGGTTGACATAGCCATATTTTTGCTTGCGAAACAATGGAAACTTGCGAAAACGTAGCACCGATGGAAAAGCCTACTAGTCTGTATGGCTTAAGCCCGGCTCAAAACCCTGCTCCCTGGAGAGGTTCTTCTTTCTTACCTGGTAGGTACCTAACCTAGGTAGGTATTTAGCAAGACGCCGAGATGGATCCCAATAGACCTGCTCATCCTCTCAATTGCGTGATCACTGTTAAAGTTGAGAAATCGCCGTGAATGCTAATTTAGAAAGAGAAAGGCCTTTGTGTGATGTTTCAATGTGAACGGAGTACTCGGTACATGTAGACCTCTTATGGTCCATAAGTACCTAGGTAGTTACTAGGTAGTACTCCGTATGGTAGCACGAACAAGTGTGGGGGGGCTGCCAGCTGTCCACATCTCAACCCCATGTTGTCTTCCACCCTCTCACCTTCTCACCAACAATTCTCTTCTGCTTTCTAAGCTCCAAGCTTTCTAGGGCAGCCAATGTTCTTTTATGATCTGAGCCTGATCTCTAGTTCAACTTGCACTCCCTTCCACACCGATAAAATTGCATACACACCTGAACGATCGCGCTGCTAGGCGTCAAAATGGACTACGAGGCGCTCAAAGAGCAATGGAGCGAGGTGGAAGAACGCGATGGTGTGCGCTTGAGTTGGAACGTCTTCCCCAGCTCGCGCATGGTTAGTAAAAAAACGATCATATGATCTATATTGTGCCGCTGAAACAGGTGTAGGAAGCTTCGAGGCTCGTGGTTCCCATTGGAGCTCTCTACACGCCTTTGAAAGAAAAGCCCGACACGCCGCTGCTGCAATTCGAGCCAGTGACCTGCAAGCAACCTTGTCGCTCTGTCCTCAACCCTTTCTGGTTCGTTTAAAATTGCCTGATCTCTTCAAGACACAATGCCGCGAACCCAAATAATACAATGGGCGCCCAGCACTTCCACCCCAAAGTATAGTTGAAAATCTCTAACCTGTCAGTAGCCAAGTTGATGTTCGAGCTAGGGTTTGGATATGCCCCTTCTGTCTCTCAAGAAATCAGTTACCTCCGCATTATAAAGACATCACCGCCAACGCAATCCCGCCGGAATTGCACCCAGCCAATACTACCATTGAATATCGCCTCTCGCGGCCAGCTCCCGCGCCACCCATTTTCCTGTACGTAGTCGACCTCTGCCAGGAAGAGGATGGCTTGACCTCACTGAAAGAGTCACTTGTCATGAGCTTGAGTTTGTTGCCCGAGAATGCCCTCGTTGGCCTCATCACATTTGGCACCATGGTATGGCACATGTACGTTAGTGTATGTCTGCACCCAACTAATCATGAGACTCTAGGCTCAGGTACATGAAATTGGATATGAAGGCTGCGCTAAGTCCTATGTATTTCGAGGGAGTAAAGATTACGGCTCAAAGCAAGTTCAGGAGATGCTGGGCTTATCGACTACCGGACTTCGTCCTGGTAGCCAGGCGCAACCTGGACGCCCCGTGCCAATGGGCACTGCCTCGAGGTTTCTTCTTCCAGTTCAACAGGCTGAATTTTCGCTCACAAAAGCCCTGGAATGCCTGCAAAAAGACCCTTGGCCTACTGCCAACGACCGACGTAATCTAAGATGCACAGGTGTGGCGTTGAGCGTTGCCATTGGCCTCATGGAATCTTCTTTCCAAAATGCCGGTGGCCGCATAATGTTGTTTGCCGGTGGACCTGCAACTGAGGGGCCTGGAATGGTGGTAGGACCCGAGCTTCGCGAACCCATCAGATCGCATCACGATATTGATCGTGATAATGTTAAATATTACAAGAAGGCTTTGAAGGTAAGCTCAAGTCGACTGCGTTGGGGATATGGCTACTAACCATACACCTTGCCATGTAGTTCTATGATAACTTGGCGAAACGTGCAGCGCACAACGGTCACATTATCGACATATTTGCGGGTTGTCTGGACCAAGTTGGCCTTTTAGAAATGAAGGGCTTATGTAACTCTACAGGTGGACACATGATTCTCACGGATAGTTTCACAGCATCGATGTTCAAGCAATCGTTTGTACGCATCTTTGAAAAGGACGGTGATGATAATCTTTTGATGGGCTTCAATGCAGTCCTAGAGGTGCTAACCACAAAGGAGTTGAAGGTTACTGGCCTAATAGGGCATGCTGTCTCTCTGAACAAGAAGTCCGTTTCGGTTGGCGAAACGGAGTGCGGCATTGGCAACACATGTTCGTGGAAAATGTGCGGGATCAATCCGCAAGCAAGCTATGGCATATATTTCGAAGTTGCAAGCCAAGGCCCGGCAACTCACCAACAAGCACCGCAAAAAGGCATGATGCAATTCTTAACTTACTATCAGCATTCTTCCGGACAATTCCATCTTCGTGTCACCACGGTTGCTCGGAATCTGAGCGGTCCCGCTGGTGATCCGGCGATCGCTCAGTCATTTGACCAAGAAGCCGCTGCGGTACTCATGTCTCGAATTGCGGTCTTCAAATCCGAAGTCGATGATGGGCCAGACGTGCTCAGATGGGTAGACAGAATGCTCATCCGCCTGTGTTCGAGGTTTGCAGACTACAGGAAAGATGACCCATCGTCGTTCAGACTGGAAAAAAACTTTACTCTGTATCCGCAGTTTATGTTTCATCTACGACGAAGCCAGTTTTTACAAGTTTTCAACAACTCACCAGATGAAACTGCGTTCGATCGGCATGTTTTGAACCATGAAGATGTCGGTAACTCTCTCATAATGATACAGCCGACTCTGGACTCGTACACTTTTGACCAGGAAGGCGGACAGCCTGTTTTACTTGACTCAGCCTCGATTCAGCCGACACACATTTTGCTTTTGGACACTTTTTTCCATATTCTCATCTTTCATGGAGAGACTATCGCGGAGTGGCGAAAGGCAGGCTACCAGGATCAAGAAGGTTACGAAAATTTTGCCGCATTGTTAGAACAACCAAAGGAAGACGCGAGGGTAGGCGGTATTGAAATGATTTTTCTTCGATATAATGATGCTAAATCAGTCTCAGGACCTCATCACTGATCGATTTCCCTTACCACGTTTTGTTGTTTGCGATGCGGGCGGCTCACAGGCGCGATTTTTGTTGTCCAAGTTAAACCCCTCGACAACACATACTACAGGGCCGTATGGTGGCGGAGGCACTGCATCAGCTCAAACTATCTTCACCGACGATGTTTCGTTGCAAACATTTATGGATCACCTAATGAAGTAAGTGAAGACTGGGTTCCTATCCCCTTGCCTGGTCGATCTTCAAGCTAAACCTCTCGCAAAAGACTTGCAGTTAGCGGTACCAACTAAGGTAATCGCATTGCGCCTTCACCTTGGGCATCTGGTTGTTCTGCAATGGTTATGTCTATGGGAACGAAATACTAGTCAATGTACCTAGGTACCAAGATAGCCTATGTCATGCAGCCTCCGACGATAGTGGTGCTCTTAAGATACAGGTTGGCGAAACGTGCCTCGGTGCTAACTTAGCTACTTCAGCGTGCAGGGGTGGGATTCGACATCAGTCGAGACATAAGTTTGGGCCGTATCACCATGACGTTGACCCATTAGGCATTTTAACAGGAATAGAATGATCATGACCTTCTTATAGGGCATTCTCAGCCTTAATACATGGTCTATAGAAAAGAAGATACGTGTACGCCACACAGCCTATACGGTACGATAAGTTTTTCAAAAAATCACATAGATATTACAAAAGGCCGGAAGTATCATATTTACCTTTTCTCCTGTCCTTAGCACCTGCATTCGAGTGAAACTTCGACGTGGGGAACATCACCAGGACCATCAGGAGCCACGATCAACTATCGGGACCAGGGTACATAGATAGATACAAAGTACCTTTTCACAGCTTGTGAATTCAGTAGCCTCTGCGAATACAGAGGCTTTTAAACTCCTGTAATGTTTTCAAGGCAATAACTTCTTGGTACCTTTCCGGTGGAATAAGTGTGATTACATAATACAGCTTTGTGCTTCCATTACAATCGTGTGCGTCTACCCGCTTGGCGAAGTAAAATTAGGGCAGGCCTGTGGGGCACACTGGATAATACGCTGGTGTCACGTTGATTTTCTCTGGCTTGTGGAAATCCGTCCCTTTCTCTTCCTTTATCACCAAAAGCATCCGGCACGCAAACCACGAGCCTCTGCCATTCTCAAACGGACAATATGCGTAGGTATCCCAAGAAGAAGTTGCTCTTATTCTCCATCGCAAGGGTTAACGCTTCACAGCTCCCAAATTCGACCCAAACGAGATCAAGGTTATGTTTGTGATGCCACATGTTCTTATTGACAGAGAAACCAAATTCTGACATGCTCTATATAGCCACCTCCGAGCCACTGGCGGTGAGGTTGGTGCCTCGTCTGCTTTGGCTCCAAAAATTGGTCCTCTGGGTCTGTCTCCGAAGAAGGTCGGAGAAGACATTGCCAAGGCGACGGGAGACTGGGTAAGTACACCTCGCACGTTGGTTCATTCACCTCGAACGAATGGATTGCTAATATAAAATTTTAGAAAGGCTTACGCGTGACTGTCAAGCTTACCATTCAAAACCGCCAGGCTGCCGTCTCTGTCGTCCCTACTGCCTCGTCTCTAATCATTAAGGCCCTCAAGGAGCCTCCGCGAGACCGCAAAAAGGAGAAAAACATCAAGCATAGTAAGTCGGTCAGCCTCGATGAAATCATTGAGATTGCCCGTACCATGCGATACAAGTCTTTTGCCAAGGAGTTAAAGGGTACAGTGAAGGAGATTTTGGGAACTGCCTACAGCGTTGGTTGCCAGGTTGATGGCAAGGCTCCAAAGGTTGTCATTGAAGCTATCGACAATGGCGATATCGACAGTACGTCTTTCAATTCCTCTCTTGGTCATTTTCCCCGGGCGATCTCGGATCTCTATAGTGTTGCTAACAGTCAATTTAGTTCCTGAGGAGTAAAATTCACCAGCGACCGTTTTGGCAAGCAATATTGACCCTGGTTCGAATGGGTAGAAATCACATAACAACACCGACAGTGTAGTTGTCGCTTTATCGCATTGTGATCCAGTCTAATATTATTGCCCCGGTGACATGGTGTAGCGATGTACTTCGTAAACATGAAACCCTTGGCTACACTCTGAAATTCACCAGACCTCGCAGTGGTTTATTTCAATTTTTGCTTGAGGGAGACTAAGTCCTTATCATGGCCCTATACTCACCGCGATATCCTGGCACTGTCTGCTTACTGGGTGTAGCGGTCCATTAATTGCGCCAACATTACTTGAGTTCTAAGTCCGATGTCGTGTACCCCGCAAGCAGTAAATGTCCAGACACGTATGGTGATGAATATCTGCGAGATGATGCAAGTGGAATTGTCTGCATCATATCACTTGGTTCCTATGGTGCGGCTCCCTCTTTTCCATTCCGATGTATTCCATCTTATAGTCCTCAAGTCGCGTGTGACAGCCTCATCAGGCGCGCCAACGCGAAGACGTGAGGTGTACACTTGTCTTGTGTAGAAGGTCGGGTGTCAAACTTGTATCCTGGAAGTGGCAACCCAGTTGTGATACTTGACATAGTCGGAACTGCCGTTCGACCGCACCTGCTTTTTCTCGCTGCTGTCTGGGGACAGTTGGTGCTGGTTCGTATCGCCGACAACACAGAAGCTGCGAACCCGCGAGGGGGCTGCCGGTTTATCAACATACCAAGCAGACTGAAGTACTTTAATATTAATATAAAGCTACCCTGACCTCAGGCTTGCCTCGAACATTGGGAAAAGCTGCTGTCATGACAATCCAAATTACTCTGTGAGTGGTTCGTCGAAATCCGTGATGATAATTCTATCCGCTTGTTCTATGTATGAAGATTATGAAACAGGGAGCTTTCGCTCGACTAATTGGGGTGCAGTGCAGGACTTTGACAGCCCTTGTGTTGTTTGGGGTAACAGCCTGGATAGATGGGGAGCTTCGGATGGTTGGGAGACCACAGAACTACTGCCGCTCTGGCAACGGACGATTATGTGTGTTGGAGGGCTAATCTGGTGTTGAATGAGCACCCGTAGCGGTATGGCTCCAAGCCAGAAAGAAGAAAGAGGACGGGAGTATATTAACACGTGGATTGAGGAACTCCCCATCACTCCATACGCCAGAAAGTGCTGCAAATATTCGACTTCTTTTGGCGACAATAGTCAGCCCCTGACTAGTCTTCTATCTCAGCCGAGGCTGACTCCATTATGTGGTATAGGGTAACTTACTCAAGAGTGCGTCGTCCGATGTTGTCTAGCACCAGTGTCAGAGGACATCATCATATAGTTATACTTGCCACGTGCAGGATGGAATAATGACATACCATGACAAGAGTTCTTCCACGGTAAAAAGCGTTGGTGTAGGTAATCAATAGTGAGTTAGTTGTCAGTAATGTATTTGGTGTGAGGGCGGCGCACAGAGCGCCACAGCACGAGCCACTGGAAGCAACATGCATCTCTTATTCAACATCCAGGCAGGTCAGCATTTTGCTTACTGACGCTATCCCCTCCCCCATCCTTTACCTAGAAACTTACCACCACGTCGACAACAAACGCATCGCATCGACACCATACAACTATCAAGTGAAGCATAGGACATCGCTTTAGACATCTCTGGGCCGCCGCAGGGATCCAGCGTCATCCACGAGGAAGACGCCCTCAGCAGCCCCCAATGCGTCTCCTTTACTTGACATCATGAGCCTTGCGTTGAGCGGCAAGCCATGATCGAATGCTGCCTCGTCAGCTGTTGCTCATTTGTTCTTGACTCTGCAAAACTTAGTTCTTTCAGATCGCCATCGGTTATGCTTCCCGCACCGCCGATGCATCCTGAGGCTGTGCCAGGACCACAGGCCTTCGACATTTTACCCAGCATCCCCGGACGAGAAGTTAACAGACACAACGATGGCCACATCCGTCGATTCGCATCATACCATCGACGTTCATTCCCAATAAGGATATCCCAGTCGACGCAACAGGCTGCTTTGCCATCTGCGCACTTGAGTTCGTTAACACCCGAACACAACCTCCGCAGAAAGACGCCAGGTGGAACGGTCGATGCGGGATATGATGGCTCGCCGATCCAGCCACTTCTGGGGCCACCACCACTGAAGCATATGATACTTCCTATCTCAATCGGCTCAAATTGCCACTTTTCATCAAATCCACCCTTGGGATCTCTACAGCAGCCGCGCATTCAATCCAACTCGCCCAGTGACCATAATCATGGCTGTCAACCCTCAGCGAATTTCTCGCCGGTTAACTGGACATACCAAGGGGTGGTACCCGCTGGCTTCGATATATCGACTACGTCAACCAGCGGATCCCGTTTGTTGGATGCCAGTAATTCCCAAGCCATAGATCACTACTCAGAGCTTTACCAGCCAATTATTCGAGTGCACGAGCACAATCTTCGCGCCTTCTGTCCCCCCCCGGCTCCAACCACTGGCTCGTTGCTTTTCGGTCATTTGGGCTGGCAGTCAGGATGTTCGCCATGGGAGCATCGTAACTGTGAACGAAACCCTGACTTTGGTCTCACTTATACGATTCCAGAGATGGCCCAGACAGTATATGGCCAACCAGGCAATATCGTGGCCCAACACTCTTCTGTATACCCCAAGAACCAAGGGACGGATGGAACAGGACATTCCTCACATATTTCACTGTGGGGTCTTCAGACTCACCAAGGTCCTCGCTCGAGGATCAGTGGGCAAAGGTCGACCTCTCTAGGAGAATCACATTATCGAGAGAAAGCATTACAGCAGTCCCATCAAGTTTATGTTGAACTGCTGTCATACTTGCAAGCCAGTGGCAGAACTAGCCCCACGAGTCCGAGCTCGCAAAATCCGCACAAACTCCCAGCATATCCCAGACCACCGAAGCTGCAGCGCTTTGGATTGAACAGAAGTACCAACCTCGCAATCCCCAATACGACATCTGCCAACAGCACTGGAATAGAGTTCCCTCAAATGGGTCGACGATTTACGCTGGATAGCGACCGATCCTCTCATAACCATAGTCGCTACAGTGAAGCTATACCCGGCGAAAGCAATGTATACACACAGGACTCCAACCTTTCCTCAACAAGCCGCTGTCTTGTGGCACCGACTTATAGCCCCTTGATGGCTGCAGTTCATCCATTGCCAATATCAAATGCTCTAGCATCGCTAGAAATCCTCGAAAATCTATGTGAACAAAGCGATTGGCGATGGATTGAAGGCATGATTGTGGGAGGCTGTCTTCTATACTGTCTGGAGCGGTATGATGATGCGCTTAAGTGGTTCTCAGCAATAATCGAGTTGGATTCAAGGTAATTGATCTTGCTACAGAACATCATTGTACCCATGCACTAATAAGATCGTCATGCAGTCATGTTGAGGCCACTACCCATATGGGTGCCGCTTTGTACTGTCTCGGCCGCCAGGATGAAGCTGAACAGATCTGGCTTCGGGCGGTGAAGCTACAGCCAAGTCATCTAGATGCCACGGAGCATCTCGTAGGGCACCTGTACAAATATCGGAGCAATGAAGCCGTCGAAGTGATAGCATATGTCCAGAAGGCTTTAGGCCCTGTCGTCGCCAATACTAGGTCTACTCAACCAAAAGTACCACCTTGTAATCCAGAAAATGCGAAAACATCAGCTGAACCGGGAGCCCAGTCTCACTTTTTGCGCGAGGCCCATAGTGTCGACACGACTGGATTCGGATCCAGTGGTTATCTGTTGTCTGGTATAGATAACGGGAGAATATTGGCGTTAGTTCATGCGAAAGGCACATTGCTGTATAGCCGGAAGGATACTTCGGGTGCATCGGAAGCTTTCCAGGAAGCCGTTCTGATCAGCCTGGGACGACGTGCTACTGGTATCCAGGAACTTATACGTCATATCCAGGTCGCGCTGTCGCCAACATTGTACCACAATACTGATGGTTCCAAACCACCATCACAGCGGCCGTTGATGTTGACCCCGGAAAAAGCCCGGCATACAGCCTATCTTGTTTTTGGTGGCACTGGTGAATTACCAGGCCTCCAATTTCTTCGAAGCGGGCCATCTAAACGTGCTGCCGTACAAACGGCAAGCAATTCACTGCTATCGTTGGCTAAGATATTGCAGGATGCCATGTCTAGCGGTAACGTAGACTCGAGTCTATTTCGCGGCTCATCGCAAGTCG
Organism: Metarhizium rileyi; assembly: GCA_031753515.1. Classification (NCBI taxonomy): domain Eukaryota; kingdom Fungi; phylum Ascomycota; class Sordariomycetes; order Hypocreales; family Clavicipitaceae; genus Metarhizium; species Metarhizium rileyi. Next base: position 2,338,579 of record JAUKVO010000003.1, on the reverse strand, counting down.
GTGATATACTTGCTTTGTACTATCTTTCCCTGTCCCTTCAAGAGAGCCCGTCTACGGCCAACAATGTCGGCATCCTACTCGCTGGAATTCAACAAGCCAGTGCCTCGAATTCAAACCCAGTGAGTAGGATATCGCCGCAAACTAGCATACCTGGCATTGCCGCCGGCAGTGGCCTTGCCCTGGCCCTTGCGTATTACAATTACGGCCTTCGACTCGATCCGAATCACGTTCATCTTCATACAAACCTTGGCAGCTTGCTCAAGGATGTTGGCCAACTGGATCTGGCAATACAAATGTATGAACGTGCGGTATCTTGTGATGGCACGTTTGATATTGCTCTCACAAATCTTGCCAATGCTGTCAAAGACAAAGGCCGGATAAACGATGCCATTCACTATTATCGACGTGCTGTAAACGCGAACCCTGGATTTGCGGAAGCCGTATGCGGACTGTTCACGGCCCTAAATTCCGTGTGCAATTGGCGTGGACGTGGCGGTGTATTTCTCGAATCTGGAAAGTATGACCGGTGGCATGTCAACAGCGACGGGGTGCTCGTTGATGTCCAGACTAGTGGGTGTGGTAGCGGGCTCACAAAGCGCGTCGTCGATATTGTGAGCCAACAACTTAGGGATGCATCTCACTGGGGGCGAGGCATGTTACGGGACTCCACCATACGCGAGCTAGCCAAGCAACTGCAATATCTTTGCAAAGATCCCTCGTTTCGATTAGAGGAGGCCCTTCGCAGTTGGGCTGATCAATCGTGGGAAGGCTCTCGTCTCTCGCGACTAGTAGAGCGTGCCACACGAGTGTTGTTGAGAAAAAGTTTTAAGGACCTATATATGCGTGGGGAAACGAACACAACGCCTTACAACAGACCGAGACTGCCGCACAATCTTAGTGTCCCATCAGCTCCTACGGTACTTCCATTTCATACCTTTACCTGTCCTTTGACAGCAAGACAAATCAGAGCTATTGCTCAGCGAAATGCTCTCCGCATATCGAGCTCGACACTTCGATCGCCTTGGCTATCACCTAGAATCTGCCCCCCGCCCTCGCCCCCAAATCCGTACTTGAATGTTGGCTATATATCCTCAGATTTTAATAACCACCCGTTGGCACACCTGTAAGTCATGCCCTATTCATCTGCATTTGAAACCAATCAATAGTTCCCGGCTAATGTTTTTGGAAGGATGCAATCAGCCTTTGGGTTTCACGACCCAGATCGAGTCCGAGCCATTTGCTATGCTACCACACCGAGCGATGGATCTGTACATCGTCAGCAGATTGAGAATGAGGCACCGGTATTTCGAGATGTAAGCAACTGGCCACCTAATAAATTTGTTGAACAAATTACACAGGACAGTATTCACATACTTGTGAATTTGAATGGTTACACCCGTGGTGCGAAAAATGAAATTTTTGCAGCTAGGCCGGCACCTATTCAGATGTCGTTCATGGGGTTTGCTGGTACACTGGGCGCCGAATGGTGTGACTATATACTAGCTGACAAAACCGCGGTCCCGTCAACCACCCTTCGTCCCTGGAGAGATAATGTGACCATCGAAGATGTGTTCCGCGATAATAATGAGGAAACTGCAGGTGATTGGGTGTATTCTGAGAATGTCATATTTTGTCGCGACACTTTCTTCTGCTGTGATCATGCACAGTCGTGCGCGGTTGGCGAGAAAGAAACGGAATGGGTTGAGGTTGAAAGGCGGAGGTGGGAGATGCGAAAGGAGTTGTTTCCCAACCTAGGAAACGATGTTATTATCCTCGGAAATTTCAACCAGCTTTATAAGGTAGGTGGGCGAATTCTGCCATGACTACCAATGACTCAAAACATCATCCTAACAAATGGATGAGTAGATCGACCCCACAACCTTTCGGACTTGGCTACGCATTCTTGCTCGGGTCCCACGTACTGTTCTATGGCTTCTCCGGTTTCCAGAACCCGGTGAGAGTAACTTACGGGCTACGGCCAAAGCGTGGGCCGGAGCAGAAGTGACAAAACGCATCATTTTCACAGATGTGGCCCCAAAGAGCCAACACATTTCGCGGGCTAGAGTTTGTGATTTGTTTCTGGATACTCCGGAATGTAACGCTCATACTACAGCTGCAGATGTTCTATGGTCCAGCACCCCTTTACTTACCCTTCCTCGGTATCCTTACAAAATGTGTTCACGGATGGCTGCGTCAATTCTGCGTGGTGCACTTCCTCGATCTTTGGAAGGCCAACGTGCAGCAGAAGAGCTGATCACAAATACCGAGGCAGAATACGAGCAGCGGGCGGTGGACTTGGCAGATGACCTTAGATACACGATAAACGGTGGTGGCTACGGCCAGGGTAGCGGCCGTTTAGCGGACATACGAAAACTTCTGTGGGATAGTAAATGGCATTGCGGCCTATTTGATACCCGGAGATGGGTGGAAGACCTAGAGAGAGCATATGAAGAGGCATGGCGAAGGTGGATTGATGGTGCTGGTGGTGACATATATCTCTGACAGAGGTCGGCTGCCTCGCGGAGCGACGGTTATAATGAGGATAACGATGATGAATGATTATGAATATGACCATGTTTTAGATCACGTTGCCGTTGCTGGCTGTGTGATGCATCACACACTGCTCAGATGTCAACGGGAACCTTTGCCAAAGGTGTCAGCGAAGCAGCAAGCTTCCAGCGGTCTGTTACTTGTTTCTCATTGGTGAGAAATTGCCGCAGTCTCGTATTTCTCAAAGTCCATGGGAATTAATAGCCTGTCTATGACGGCCTGACTGTCTTGCTTGGTTAGAGCCGGCTGGGCGAACTCTAGTAGAGATATTGGTTGGGTGGTTGGAAGATCAGGAGATTCTGATACGTGTTAGATAACTGGTTGGAGCTACCCTACCCCATAGTCGAGATGGTGTAATGGTCAACGAAGTCTAAGAAGGCTAATCAAACCCACTCAGAAGAGTGGTGACGGATGAGAATCGGGCAGGCAAGGATGCTGGCAAAGTGGCCACTGTACCAGCCTCTCGAGTCGTCCGCTGAATCACGTCATGTTCGATGCTTCGCGGCTGCCTAGGTACCGGAGAAAATGAGCCGCACACAATTTCAAGACGAGTAGTGCCGTTTGGGGGAAGGGTGGGGGGGGGGGGGGGGGGGGGGGGGGGGGTAAAGCGGTGGGTGGCATCTGCCATACTACCATCACTAGCCGAATTAAAAACATCAGGGCCAACACACACAATGCGGCGTTCAGCGCGGATGCAAACTCAAATCGACTTTATGTGAAGTTTGAGCCTGCCTTCATCCATGACGCGTATATTTCAGACCTGACTGCGGTCCTCTGGGCCATCGAGTTCCTGGGCAGTTCTCGAATGAGCAGTGTAGTTGTGACTGAGAACGCGGGGAATAAGGCAAATCCTTGAGGAGAGTGGCATAATGCTGTCAATCATATTCCATTGTGTGGATGTTCCCACATAAACCCGCCGGTAGATGACTACGTACCTCTGTAATGATCTGATCCCCACTGCCTCTGAACTCACTCGCTCGAGTAGACGGACTAGTTCGCCTGGTATTGTTTGCCCGGTAGCCTTACTGGCAGGGCCCGTTCCGCCTCTCGATCCAGGGGTATAGAATCAACCCTGCATGGCCGCATTTACTCTTTACTCAGATGCATTGTACATACCTAGGCACGTAGATGCTTACAGGATTCTATCATTTCGCATCTACGTACATCCACATCCAGGCTGGTACTCCCAACTCAACAGGCGGTCCTTGTCTTGCCGAGGATAGACACCCAGCGCCTGTAAAGAGTAGACGTTGTCAACCTGTGATTGATAGTGCTATGGTAGGTTGCTAACTCCACAACGCCTCGGAACTACTGCGTAGTCTCTAATCGGTTTCAGTTTGGCGTCTGTGGTTACGTAGTATCTCAGTGTTGTACTCATCGGTCTCATATTATGAGGCAGCTGTTCTAAGCGTTAAGACTAAGCACTTGCTCGATGTTAGTACTGAAACTTCAGTAGGAAGTTAAATCACTGTAGCGGAAGCTGCCTTCTCCAGTCTACGTTAGGTCCCTCACCAATTCGAGTTACGTAACTGCTTCCCTTCCCACTTGCACTTAGGACAGTTGGCCGAATGCGTTCGCTGCAGTTATGAAGCTTATTGTTCGACTCTTGTGCAATCCAAAACACGCGGAACGCTTTGGTTGCCCCGCCATATTGGGTGAGTACCTTAGGTACTTACCTATTTCCCAAGTGCCTATACGCGCGGTCCCTTTTCCCGGTCACATCAGAACCGTGGCAAGAGAGGTGAAAAGATCATCATGTACTGGTAGTAAGTGCAACAGGCTGTCTTGTCAAAACTGTCAAGCGTGAGGACACTAAGCAGAGAACCCTTTGTCGCGCGGGAGGTAGGTGCTTTGAAAGTTAGAAATAGGGACCGCACGATTGTATACGTAGTACTTGAGCAGTACGTAATCAAGCACGAGAACAGGCTGGTACCTGACATTTGCATGTAGGTACCGACTAGGTACCCAGTAGGTGCCAAAGCTATAGCCTTAGCCACTTCCTCACGCCAGGCCACTGCCGGTTGAAGCCTTGATTCGGGGCCTAAGTTCACTACTAGGCAAGGATCTAACGTGAGGTTACGCAGACCAGGAGGGGAAGATGGATGGCCCTGACCAAGCAAGCGCCACCCCGGCTGCAGATCACAGAGTTCAAGCCAGCCTTCCGATGCACACCCCGTCCATCCGGCACCCCCCATCGCCCACTGACGGGGTTTCACCTCCCATGCTCCCTGTCCCTCACGGGAGTGTCACCGTCACAGATTTCAAGCCCCAGGCCACAGCAGAACAAGGCGGCCTAATGACTTCACGAACCTATTCTGGCCTCAACTTCCACCCCTGTCCCGCCTGAGCCCCATCCCACCAGCCCTTTAAGCGACATGGACAACAGACGCCCACCTTTTCACTCCCCACAGAGAGTTTGTCCAAGTTGTCAAGTGGTTGTTAGCACAAGTACACCGAGCCTCATCGGGCCTCCCCATTATAGACGCATTCGCACACTTGCTTTCTTCTTAGTCGCGAATGCCCCTCCTCCAAACTCTCTTGTCAACATAATGCAAATAGCTTGATGCTTCAGCGCAACTTTATTTTTTCTTGCTAATCGTTTCAGCCACTCTGGTAAGAAGTCTTCATTCATTTAACGGGTATTGACCAAGCTACATATACATGCCTATGCTCGCCTTCTGTATTGTATAGAATTTTGCTCCTTGCAGAACACTGTCAAAATCCTCATCATGAATACGAGACATCGGAGAGGTCCTTGGTCCAATACTGAGGATCGTTTCCTCATGGCCTTGATCGAAAGTCACGGCCCGTTGAACTGGGTTCGCATCGCTCAAATTCTTGGATCTCGTACGCCAAAGCAATGCCGGGAACGATACCACCAGAATCTTAAGCCAACGTTAAATCATAGCCCCATCACACCTGAGGAAGGCGTCAAGATCGAGAGTCTGGTACAGGTCGTTGGGAAACGTTGGGCAGAGATTGCCCGTCGTCTTAATGGAAGGAGTGACAACGCCGTCAAGAACTGGTGGAATGGAAGCCAAAATCGACGAAAGCGCATCAACCGCCGCCGTGCACAGAAAGAATTGGCAGCTGCAGCACCATCGTCAACATCGCCATCCCCATCACTATCATACGACCATAGTATGCAACGAGCTCCACTATCAATCGTGAGCCCGATGCTTCCCACATCTCATAGCATTTACCCGGCATCTCCAAGACCCGGCCGCAGTGATAGGGTCGGGTCCTGGGTTGTGCCTCTTCCTTCACCATGTTTCTCTGAACCACCGCATTCGGATTTAGATTCAAGCCGTATTTATACAACAACTCCAGCTGGTCAACCGCATTCACCTCGCTCTCGTTTCGCTCAAATTGAGCTCCCACCAATACGTGGATGGCCTGAACCCATCCCTAGCGAGTCTCAACTGCCTCGAATTAGTCCCCTGGGTCGAGGTGAACCAGGAGTCAGCAGCAAATCCACCCCCGCAGCTCCGTTGCCTAGCTCATTCGAACTCATGACAGCCCCTAACTCGCCTGTACCGCAGCAAGTCGACTCTGAAGACAAGGTGCAGGCACGTGGGCAGTCGTATCCAGAGCCACAGCGGTCGCCGCGGGCCTATTCACGCAAAATCGTGGCATCAGAAGCGAGTGTTGACAATGCTAACAGCGACAGAAGCAACATGATGAAGCTCGCGTCGCTGTTGACATAGGAGGGTTTCCATGTGCTGTCCGTTATGGATAGTACTCTATTTCCAACCACGGCTCTCAAGTACCATTTAGAGCTCGTGGACACCTGGTAAATAATGAAATTTGCGGCAGATGTCAGGCGCTCGTCCGCCGCTAAGGTTGCTGTTCTGTGGGAAAATTTGGTGGTCCGACAAGCTGATAATATGCTGTGTCGTTGAAGCGACGTGGGGTTTGAAGTTCACAATTCGGCCGAGCGCCTGGCTGCAATTGTCAACATAACCAGTCCAACCCCACGGCCTAAGCGCTTTTTTCTTGTTTTCGTCCTTTAGTCCGGTGTTGTGTGAGGAGTCAGGCTGGCGGTAATTTGTTAAACATTTTGCCAATCAATACCCACGACCACTTTGGCAGAATTCTGGTCTAGCTGTTTCAATAGGGAACTTGCCTGGGGCTTCCCTGGCGTACTTATTATTGGATTGCTGCGGGCAAGTGGGCAAGAGGAGAGAAGGAAGAATATGTTAGGTAACAACCAATACGATTCATTTCAAAGATAGCTCTGCAGCCAGGGCGTGTGAGCAAAGAAGGTCGTAGGAACTCGCCGGTGCAATGTCTAGCCTCTCAAGAATCAGGCTGTACGCAGTCATGTCAGTTCGTTAAGCTGTGTCTTGGGCGCTCTGGCCAAGAGGCATATGTTATGACGTTCTATAACCCTACCAGACCAGACGTAGCAAGCCAAGCTCCAGCAGGGTCGTCCTGCAACCCGCGCCCTCAAGACAATCCAAAATCGTCGATTTAATGCTGGTTGCCTCGAAAGAAGACTAAGCACATTGATCCTGTTGTGCCGAACCCTGGGTCGGCAACAATTCTAAGCCACCACGAAACGTGAAAAGCTCACGAAGGTTGCGGAAATGGAACTGGCCCCAATCCATCTTGGCAGGCGTCGAAAGACGAGTCAAGATGTGTGCACAAGATTTGGAATTAACATATCCATAGATGGAGAAACTGAGATCGACATGACCCTGATGAGTCGGATAATACTAGCACCTGACCTGAGTAGCGAGAGGAACGAAGTCCTAAAAGTTGATTGGGGGCGAGGGGGCGTGTATGGATGCTGGCCTTGAGGCCCTCGCACTCATGGAAGCCAGCGGTCAATGTATTGATTGCCTAGAAGAAGACATGGAGACATACCACTTCTAGTTGGCTGGCGGAGTCGTCGTTCGATCCCATGCTCGCCTGAGATGGCCCATTAGAATTTCAGCTTCCAAGCAGTCAAGCAAGCACTTTCTACGGCAGATAACATGCAGACAAGAAGAGCGTTGAAGCGCGGGGATGTCTGTCCCAGATGAATCTCGATGGAAGCTCCCCTCGCCCCTCGCCCCTCGCCCTCGGAATTTGATGCAGCGGCGAGCGACCTGAACTCGGACCACTCACTTGACCAAGTCCCTATCGGACCAACATACCCAGCACGTGTGGTCCGACTGGCACCAAGAATCCTAATCAACCAACCAAGAACTGTCGGAGTCAATCCGATGGCCCCTTTCTCCTTTGCCCCCAGGCGTTTGCTTTTTCGCGCCGGCACCAGTGATGGTATCGCATCTGTGGTCTTCACTACTAACGAATTCGCTAACTGCTTTCTTTCCACAGGGCATTCTGCAGCAATGAGGCAGCCAAGCCAGCAAGCACTCTGTGAGAACTGCCCCTATTAGTATTGTCACAGCCAGTGCACATTGTGCTTCCGTCATGTTCAATGGGTGCAGTAGGTGTTGATTTCACATGATTGTTCTTACGTACGGAGTACTCCGTACATTGGCAAGTATTACCCTGAAGCTTGTGTGGAGGCATGTAACTAATAAGTTGCGCACGGAGCAGAGGGCCCTCGCACCCCCTGCAGGACGGCGGCTTGATTCCCGTCACCGTTGGCTTTTGCAGCGGTTGGGTCCGCCGCGCTGTTTAGGCCGGGATGATTATCCAATACACGACGGCGGTCTATCACTCAGTCATTCTCATGGTTTGTTATGGGACAAGGACGGAACCATAACACTCCCACGACTTGGCCACCTCCATTGTTTGCAGAATTCATATGCCAAGAAATCATGTCCGACAACGCAGGCTAGTACTCAGCGTTCACCCGCATCACCCTATGTCTGGTGTCTTTTACATAGGCTCTTGGTGGGTAGTCAAGTTTCGTAGCAGAACTTGGGGTAGCAAGGGACTCCCATCCTGGCGTTTCTTGGCGCCGACATTGGAGGAATCCAGGCTCGAGAGAAACCGGAAAGTCGCCTTGACACCTATTTCAACACGTGTTTCATAACCACCGAGTGCCAGATTTTCGCTAGGAGGAGAATACCCAACAGACGTATTCTGTACGGATGAGGCTGTTCGGCTATGAGCCGTGGCGAGGCCGATATACCACTTTTTTAAGGTACGGAACATTCTGCTACATTGAGTGCTTACTGTGCTTCGTTCTTTCCCCTTCTTGTGAGCTTGCAAGTGCCACTCCAAGCAAGTTCCTGCTTTGAATAAGTAGTGCCTCGTTGGCCGCTTCCGTTCGCTGCAGGTTTGTTTGGTAATCTTTCAGCTGGGAACAGCCTGACCCATTTATCATTACTGGTTTCTCCGAACATTGACTATTGTCATGCCTCATTGAATAGAACACCCCATTCTGCATTCGACTGTACAGAAACCCCAGGCGATACGGCGTAAGTGCGAATGGCCGGGTCACCGCGGAGTAGCTTGTTGCTGGCCCCATTCCTTTCCATGTTCTCCTGCCGAAAAAAATGGCGAAACAAAGACAAAGAAACGACAAGGCATCGTGACCTAACCATGCTGATCATGCCCAGGTATTACTACCTACCGAGGTATTACTACCTACCGAGGTATGTACCTACTGGGTAGGTAGACATGGAAGACTACAATGACAACAACAATAAAGAAAAGACCATGATGGGGAGCTCTCGGCCTCCCGCAATGAAAGCCGGCCGTCCACTCGTAATTGGTATTAGGGCACAGACAATGAGGTTCTTTGCAGCAAGACACATCCAGCCGCATTCAACGTCAACGCCCGCTTGGTGGGGTAGGAGGTACAATTCTAGAATCCACCCTCCCAAGATGTGACGATGCTTCCGCCCCGACAATCGCCGGACTGGTGTTGATAACATTTTGGCACCAACGTGTGTGTGGGCTGTCTGTGTGTATCCTGGAATCCCTGCCACGGCTCTTTTTGGATAGCCAGATCCCGTCGTCAGTTGCGAGTCTGTGCTGGTGCTGAAGCTGAGACTCAGGGTGGCGGCGGCCTTGATTAGTGATACTGCCAGACTTTTCAATGCTGATCAAAATCTGACACCGGACACTTCACTGTCGCGTCAGACCGTTTTTTTTCTTGGGTGGAGACTCTACTCGCAGGCGGGATACCTTTTTTGCCCGGTCGACTGTTGTAGACAGACGACTTGGTCCTTGAAACAACACTGAAAAAGGACTGGAACGATGAGCAGCAGGACTCGAGGCGTTTTGTGCCATGCCATACAACATGAGACCCAATTTTCCGCCGCTTTGCTTTGTAACTAATGTCTGGCGCCCCAGCGGCGTCTTTGCTTTTCGATTATGGTTCCCAGTAACTACTCCGTACCATATCGTACCGTTGCCGTATCGTACCGTACGTACCAACCAACGTACTTACCTGCCAGACGAACCCATGGCAGGCCAACTTTCTCCGAAACATTCCTGCCTGAGACGCCACTCGTGACAACGTCGAACGGTTGGGAACGATGTTTAGTGGACGCAAACGGTAAAGTAAACCTTTTACATGCTGCCTGCCCGCAGAGGTTGATGTCCTCCCTCCCATCCCTCTGCATTCAGCAGGCTGTTGGTGGCCGCGTCAGACATATTTGGATGGTGAGCCACAAGGTACAGCGTTGAGCCGCCGCAGACGCTGTCATAGCTTGCCCATTTTTATACAAACGGCCCTTGGCACCTGCAACCTGAGAAAGGCGTTGATGCTACCACGAATGGGAGAGTGGTTTTCCATTGGTGGTAATAACGGCGAAATGCCAGCTCAGGAGTCTCAATGCTGCGTCAGTCGCCTTGTGGACCCCGCATCACCGTTTTGTGGCTTAATTCTGGGGAGGGACCACCGCCAATACTGTCATATCTCTGGTCTCAAGTGCTGATACAAGGTTGTCTACTCCGTACCTCGTTGAGTACTAGGTGCCTAGGCATTTATCGAAGTGTCAATCCGTGTGCAGGAGGACCCCTGCACTAACGGTTTTTTTTGGATGCCGATGGATTTCGGTCCGAGCTCCTTCACGAGCTCACTCCCAGCTCATCCAGCCAGCTATGCCAGCTTTGGAATCCCTGTTAGGATTCACCCCAAAGAATGTCGCGTTGCGGAGTGCGCTCCGTATTTCGTGTTGCATCCATTGAATGAACCGCTACCTGACTTTGGTAGGTACTGGAACACTCTATAGTACGTATCTATAATACGTATGTGTGTGTCGGGGGAACCACAAACCTTCCAACGTTGGACGCGGCCGGAATCGTGATCGCAGTGCTTCTGTCGTACCGTGTGCTCAAGTACGACAAGATGTGTGCTCAAACAAGGGTTTGGCGAAACTCGACTCGTGCAACCCTGCGGAGCCTAGAGTCTTCACTTTTTAATAGTTAACAGTTGTCGACGTCGATCAAGAGTCCTCAAGTCCTGAACTGGACCCTTGGATCGTCCTGTGGTCCAGCGTTTCTTGACACTTTGCCCCACAAATCACCTGACCCCCATGCCCTGGAAGATCCTCCCGAGAAGAAGTTGTTCTCGGTATTTGGCCCGGACAACTGGTCGAGTGGCGCTAGCCTCTTCCATCCGGCGTGTTAAGTGGAACTTCCTCTTTGGCTTCAGGAGTAAGCAACTGAACAAGGGCACGTAGGGTTTCTCCAATCTTTTTCTGTGTTTCTACAGCATTAATTAGTAGACTACACCCCTTCTGCCATCCCGAGGTATTAGTTTAGCAGCACAATGTTAAGGTATAGCATCGACTTCGCATCATGAACACATTTCGCAGGCTCACAATAGCGTTTGGCTAGCTGAGATAGGTAGGTACCTGAGGCAGAATGTGCATGTAGCCTTCGTCATTCACACCAAGGCCCACATCATCAAAACCACCATCATCGTACCAATGTGATGGTTTTGGTTTTACACAAAGGAGTTGTGTGGATGCCACATGCGCTTATCGTTCAACGTTCTTTAGCTTCCGGCGTAAAGTCTGCATTTCGCGGACAAGTACACTCCCAAGCAAGTAATGTTTGGGCCGCATCCCGTCCCACCGTTACCTATCTCGGTACCTGGGTACACCCGAGCATAATGTTAAGTTGACTCTGCATTGCTTATCAAGTATTGTAGTTTATTGTACTCGAGAGCGCATGGCCATGCAAGGGATAGGAAATAAGCGGCCGGTTGAGGTCGCCTCCCTTTCCACGAACCCATCCATGAACCAACAGCACGCCCCCCCCCCCCCCAAATTACCACACCCCTGTGGGAAAATGACAGAAAACTACCACCTCATCGGCCTCTCCAAGTTTAGCGAAGTCGACGCTGATTTGCTTGGATACGACTGTGTAACCCGAGATCCCGAACCATTCTACCGGTAGTTATTGATGCATGCACAGGACAGGGATTAGCCCTCCTCGTCTTGGGCTTTTCCCTGAACAGCCAAGCCAGTCCAAGCCGTGTAACATAACAACATCGGAGTACAGGGGTGTCAAATCGGTGTCAAATCATGCCGCCACGCAGACGCTCGCTCGCATCCGCCAACGCGGCCACTTGAGCAAATACCAGGCCATTCGAATCTTCATAGCAAATACTTCAAGTGAGGCGATTCGATAGACATGCATATACTGTATCCACCAAACTTAACTTGGATTCGGGCGTCCGTCTGCCCACGTTGCCATGTACAGGGGTAGGTGCCAGTCACATTTACAACACAGACTTCATCTTGATTGCTTGATACCATTGCCCAGCGACGCATGGTTTCAGAGGACCAGTGTATACCGCTTGACTGGCCTCAAATGCCAAACTGCGACTGCCCAGTGAGTTCATGATTCCGCAGTACTTCTTTAGGCCTAATAGCTCGCATCTTGCGTTGGGAGTAAAAACTGGGTACAAATTTTGGTGCTGTGTACGTTTCATGGACTACGCCAACACTGGTGGTGCTGAACAACCCGTGGGATATCACCAATGTTGCTTCACAGGAATATTGCCTCTCAAAGAGAACCGTCAACAGCATGCCATGAGTCTGCACAAAGCTACGAGGGAAGTACGTTGGCGTTCCTTAGTCAACACACCGAAACTGGACAACAAATTCGTAGACAGCACCAACTCGACATCTATGCACCTCTGCGCTGTAGAAGATCAATTTCTGCCATCCCATAGACATCGTCACCTATTCTGTCAGTCTGTCAACATGGACAAGCCTGCTGTCATGGCCCGAAGCTATTTGTGCCTAGTCTTGCCTTGTGATCTATCTTGGTGAACTACTCTGAACCCACCGATGCGATCAATTCGCACTTTTGACTCTCGGTTGTGACATTCTATCAAGTTTTTTGTTGTATAATGGAGGCATCTTTACAAAATTGATATCGCTTGACTCAGTGATATTTTCCACAATCTTGTTGTGGCGAAGTTGAACATCCATGTGGGAACTGCGGTCACACTCAGCATGGTAAGGTTCGAAATACCTGAACATAGCCTTTCAGCTTACATGGGAAGACCACCCAGTGAAAGACTAAGTTTTAAATATGTTCTAGCTTATCTAAACCACCCATCTGTTTGTGCAATGTCTAGACGTACTAGAACTAGTATGTGTCGCGGATTCAACCATCTAGTGAGGGAGGAGTTGAAATGCGTGTATACTAACTCAGAGCTATAACCAGTAGCTGTTCCACAAATTACCCCAACAAATATTCTTTTGGCATTGAGAGGACATGAGGGCAGGATGACCTTCAAAACTTACCTGAGCTTGTTTATAGGAACCTCCTCTCTCTCTACGGGACGTTCTCGGCAAACCTGATTCCGTATATGGAGGCAAATCATCATTTCAAATTCGTACAGTAGGGATTTGGTTGATTTATTATCTTGATGGTTTCCTTAAAGTTTATTTCTTTTCTTCCACATGTTTTCTTTAGTCCTTGTTACTCTGATCTGTGTACTGAGAAGTCTGGTGATATGGGGGGCTGCTATGCAGATCTATATAACTTTCGGAGACGGCACAGCATAGTTCTATTTGAATAGCTTCGCTCGATAACACATCTTCTTGCGCTATTGCTATTGCTGGTGGCAGTAAAAGTATGATAAGATAGGCAAAAAGTTGTCACCTACTAACTAGTGGTCAGCCTTTACCAGCAATAGAGGCCGCGCGCATAGGTAGTTATCTGGCTCAATACGGAATCAACATTTTTTCCTACATGAGTATTAAGCTGGAAAAGCTATAATATCCATGCCAGATCTTGCTTGGGCTTTGATGATTGCCTCAACGAGATACCTTGTTTCCCCCCCCTCAGCAAATTCTTGATGACATACTTACCTGGAGCCCAAAAAGGGTCGACTATGTAAACATGGTCGACTGTTCCGAGATCTGTTTAAATACTAGAAATCACTGGAGCGAATGGATACATAAGCTCGCTCTAAGATTAAGATAGATCAAGGACGTATATAAAGTGTTTGGAACGTTCGGAAGCAGAACAGCACTGCCGCGAGTCACGATGAACTACTAGACTAGAGGTTACAATGAAGTTTGAGTTTAGGCCTAGAAGTCACAGAGCAAAGACTTTTGCACAAAGCAAGGGGTTTCGTATTTTCTCAACAAGTAACAAGAGACACAGCTTCAAGGCAACAACACAGAGGAAACCAACCATCTTGAGCTTTTGCCCCGGCCTTAACAAAACTCTGGCGTCAATTGCGCGATGCAATCGACTCAACATTGTTATGACCAAGCAGAAAAGAACACATGAATAGCAAGAGAAGCTAGATGTTTTGTAGTAATTGACCTCTCTTCGTCCCCTTTCTTCTTAATTTTTTTTTGAACAGTTAAATGGCTTCGTCGCTTCCGAAATAATATACAAATGTTGGGATGCGACATCTATACCTGTTTATGCTTGATTGAGCACCTTTTTGGTGTCCTCCTCCTTACCAATCAACCCAAGATTCCGTATTTGTTTGGCACTTGGTGCATCGTCTCGGGGTGTCGCGGCTTCCGCTCTTGCATATGCAGCCTGCATCGCGACGGCTCTAGCATGCTACGAACCATAAGTAATCATAGTAATCGAGTGTTTCTGGTCGTAGTACCGACCTCTTTCTTGTGGTGTAGGCATTCGTAGTAGTCTTCCAGCGCGGGTGAACATTTCTTCTTCCCAGAATCATCTTCTGCAGAGGTATTGACGACATAGCAAGCCAAGACTTCCTGCCAAAAGGGAAAGCAGCGCCCGACGCCTATGAGCGATGTAGGTGAGCTTAAGAATGAGGAATAGTAGACAAAAGGGTTCATTTATACCTCCGTGCATTCCGTATCCCGACGCCATGGTGAGGTAATTAGCCGTATGTCAGGACGAAGCCAAATGACAAGGCAGTTGTTCAGAGTTTTGGGTTGAGATACGAGCAACTTCCTCCAAAACTAGTGGGATCCCAATTGGTTCATTGTCAAATTCCTCCGTTGTTAATGTAAGCTACCTGTGTGTGGGTGGAGATATGTCGAAACTTGAAGTACTTTCGGATAGCGAGTCTCTTAGGCGGGTTTGGCGGATCCAACTTAGTGCCGCGATAGATGCATAACACTGGTACATAGGTAGCTATGAGGGCCCTTGTGATACAATAGGATCCCATACCCAAGAACAAGTGACCGGTGGCCAAGCGACAGGCTCTATCATGAAGGACACAGACAAGCCACATCCTGAACGCTTCAAATTTCATTAAGGTAAAAACTTGAACAACGGCCCTTTGGCGTGGGCAGTGCTTTTCTCACCATGGCAAGCACCCTGCAGCCAGCGAAGGTTTTACTTCTCGCTGTGCACTTCGCACAACACGCCGACATTGACAGCCTTTCGACCTTGACCAGCACTTATACATCCATAATCCATGATGAACTTCTACTGCGCATTCTTTTAACACATTTGCCAGAGACAGTGGGACCCGCTGCCTATGTTGGTTTCTTGCAAGAAGTGGTTGACGACACCTTCGAGTCGTGCAAACTCGTCGACTTGGATGTGTCACCAGTCAACAGCATAGACGACAACGAATCTGGGGAGAGGGCAAGAAATCTTCATTTACTGCCGTTGGTATGCCCAAACTCATCTGATTTCGCCCAGGGAGATGCACTGAGCCGCTTTCTGTTTCTGAGAACCCATCAGATGGAGGAGGAAACTGGGATGCTCGCCCAGTTGCTTGAACTGCTGGTCCCCTTTCTTCGTCACAATCCCAGTATTCACAAGTGGGCAATGTCAACCGTATTGCCGTATGTACGAAAAGGTCTACAATACCCCCCCGGAACATCTGCTGCATATTCTTTGCTCGACTTCGAGAAGCTGCCAGATCACCAGGCTGTTGAGTTTTTGCTGTCACCGACCGGGTCTCTCACCCAACCGGGTGAGAATATGGACTGTATCTTGAGAAGTATTGTAGGGCCATGGATCTATGATACAAATCGATGGGATGAGTCCTCCAACAGTGGCGAGACATCAAGAGTTTTCTGTCCTGGTTGGCAGAGAGTCCGGGAGTGGCTGCTTTCTCAGGCCACCCTCTCATGGCGTGTTGCTATTCAAGCTATTGAATGCTGGAAGGGACCAGAAGATGTGGAGTTTGTTAATGAAATAGGGCTCGATCTCCCAGCTGCACACAAGGATTACCTTAAGCAGACCTATGCCACAACCGTCTTGGCTTGTGTGTATAGTATACCGGAAGCAAGCTCGGAGTGCTTATCAAGGATTCATTCCATATTGACGAATCTCAGGTCATTTCTCGGCCTTGACAGTAGCACGAAGTCCCTCGAGGAAACCATGCAGGTCTTGCCCGACTTGTCTGACACAAATGTATCAGCGTTTCGCGGAGATAGGGTTGCGACCTATATGAGGAATGATTTATTGGGACATAACAACCCCCTCACTAGACCAACTGCGGACGCTACAAAGCTTGTACTCGCTCTTACCCAAAGTGCTTATATCCTAACTCTTTTTGGTTCCCCATCTTCATTGAAACGAGCCGGAGATCTTACATTTCTCCGTGATGTTAAAGATCAAAAATCTGAAGCCTCAAAACTCATGAGGGCCATAGCAGGCCAAGTCTCCAAAGAAGGCGACGATTTTCTATTGCAAGCAAGATCCTTCCTGCTTTGGCTCCGGGACTGGGGTCATGGCACTGCGGGCAAACCCATTGCGGGAGTTGTAACAGCTGGCACGTTTGGCTCGTTGAGCAGGGAATATATCGAAAGGGAGTTCTTGATGTTATTATTGTCTAAAGAGCGTATGTTCCATTTCGTACCAGACGCTTCCATGACATGTTACTTTGTCAATTAACTATTCACCAGGCTATAAGCTAGCGCGCAGATTGTACGACGAAGGAGGAGTTGCACGCCTCCCTGCCGAGGTTGTTCGGGAGTCAGTTTACCGGTCAGCCCTAAGTGCATTTGACAAGGCCACAAATCCCAGTAGATCTCGGGGAGGTCTGAAAAAATGCGATGATATGTAAGTCTAAGAAACAAGCTCACGAGACTCCTAGGCTAACAACACGTAGCATCCATTCTTTACCTAGCACAGTAGGCGACTCACTACCAGAGACAAGGCGGATAGTAGCACTTTTGAAAGCTACACACGCTTTGAGCGATTATCGCTTGGCTCTCAAGCAAGGAGAGCCCTTTAAACCCGTAGTTCTTAGGGTGCATTCCGATCCGATACTCATTATCGAAAAAGTGTTGGAACAGAATGCTCGAGCTTATACGCGCCTCCAGGAGTTTTTAGAAATGGGCATGAATATGGTTCAGGCAGGTTTACCAGCCTATTGCAAGCTAGAGTCTTCTACAATGACGGGTCTTACATCGGAATTAAACCTCGCCGCCGATGTTGCAGAAAGACGCATAACAGCAATGTGTATTGAAGCTGCCTTGAAAGAAGATGATTTCGAAACGGCATACTCCTATGTTGCAAGTCGCTTGAGCACGCAAAATACCGAAGACTCCAATATTTCGCCTTGGCCACTTATGGATGAGTGGTCTTGGAAGGCCGCGCTGCAGGCTGGGCAATACATTCGAACAGAATATTCGCAGCAACCAACTCATTTGGGCACAGCAAGTGGCAATCTTGAGATACGACACCTTGAGCAACGCATCGAATGCCTCGCCACTTCGCTGCGGGCGGCACCGACTAGACAGCTTCAGGAGATTCTCAAGAGCTTCCGACGCTGTGAAGAGCAATTGGATTCAGCAATAAAAGAGGAAGCAGCCAATGAGATGACCTGGGACGAAGAATCCAACGCTGATAACGTACCCGGAGCCTTTCGTCGTCCTGGTGATGTTGAGAAACAATATTCTGCCAGAAATATGACTATAAGTGCAGCGGCTCAAACAGAAGAAGCACCCATGTCTCTATTTGATCTGTCCAGGGCAACAGCTCGAGCCGCTCAGCGCAATCTCACCGCTATTCCAAGCCTACAAACTGTCAGCAGGGGCGATGACACGCATCCCACTGATCACGAAAGAGGACCACTTTCGCTGATCCGTAAAAGAGACCAGCTTCGTCAAGCTGCGACTGGGACACTAGTATCTGGGGTCGGTTGGTTGATCGGGGCTAATGCTGGTCAGAATAAAGGTAGCGCCTGATACAAACGTACACCTGTATATAGCCTTGATAGCTCGAATCCATGCGAAGATTGCTGATCACGCACCGGAATAGCGCCGTCTTGCCTTGCCTGGCTTGCAGTATGTGGCGCGACATCAATAGTAGCCCTATGTGTTTTGTGATTTTTGGAGTTGCTATAATTGGATCATAAGCGTGACGTTACAGTGAGGCGGTATCATTATATGCCCTCTCTCAATAAGTTACTGCACCTCCACCAGGAGCGATTTAAACAAGTCATTATTAAGTAACTCTACTTCTACGCTGCCTGTCTTATGTATCGTGCCTTGACCCAGTTGTGCCCATCCGCCTTAAGTCTCGTGATACTGTTTAATACTGTTAACCACCGCTCAGTCAAACGTGATAAAGACTCAATTCTGGGGTCAGAAATGTCAAAAGCATCGCGAACAGCACCAGAAACTCGAGGCTTGGCGCGAGACATTTAGGGGAAGAGGAGTAGTAATAAATCGGCATTAGACAACTTGATAGCCTGGCATCAAAAGGCGAAGCGGCAACGCTCTGTTTGCAATCTAAGCACCAAAGCGTCGTTGGTGTTATCGTATACCCTGGGGGCGAGAATTGAGTACTAATATCGACTCCTGTGCCGACGACAAACGAATTAGCAGTGTATTTAGAAAAAACCAGCTCACAAGGAGAACAGGCATTGGGAATGACTCAGCCCTCTTATCCATCATACTTGTACACCAAGTATGAGCTTTATACTCATTCAAAGCCGAATATTTGGTAGTACATAATATCATGTCATCAAGGTCTGACTCCTCTTTGAGGGAGAATTCCAACTAGGTCACCACGTGTACTTTGGCGGAAATACACCATGACGTGGTGGTGGCGACATGGCGATTACAGTGCTAATTGGATGGCGTTTCGTATGGCGGCATTTTCACGATTCAATCCAGATTACCCGATGCGAAGGCGAATTAAACAAAAGTATGCGACGTTTAAACGTTCTCAGAGACTGAAATATCGATAGTTGTGATCCATTTAGCTGGCAACGTCAATGCGATATTGTTCATGATACTGATACATGTAGCTGCACGACGGAGCTTGACGTTGTCGTTAGCGAAGTCAAAGCCCACTGGTTTCATTTGGCCAATTGCTGGTGCCGATGCCTTTGGTTTGTACCGTGTCGCCACAGCTACCATTTTCTGCCGTGCCATGTGACGAGAGATACGAGATTGATTCTGCATTGACTCGGGCGCTGTCTCAAGTGGTCCATCCGAAAAACCCGTTCGTCCCAAATGGGCCAGCAAAGAAAAACGAAATATGGTGAGCATTGACAGAGCCGAGCGAAATGCGAAACAAAACCAGGCCGACATGAACCCCCGTGGCGAAAAGCGAAAACATAGTAAAACATGGGAGGCAACTGAGAACATCTTTTCCCTGATCAGTTGCACTTGAGGGGATGGTTTTGATGCGAGCCAGATCGTAGCCTGCAGGATACACTGTAATTAAACGAATCATCTTAAAACGAAAACGGAAACGAAAATTGGCATGGCAAAAAAGCGACGATTTAGACCGAAAGCACCAAATCGAGGCAGTCACCCATGGATAAACTGGCGTACCAAGGGGCTGGGCTGTACCCGACTTCATCGGGCAGATGGATCAGCTGTTACGAAAGTCAGCACTTGTTGGTCACGGAGGAATTTGTATTGCGAACCTCCATATGCATCGCGGGCCTCGGATCGCGGAGCTGTCTCTCCGTATCCAGTAGCTCCAGCAGCCGTTTCTCGCTCTCTTGGCGCTCCGCGCTCGGTTTGACGATCGTATCGATCACGATCGTATCCGCCGCCGGGACCACGAGGTCCATATCGTTCGCGGTCTTCGCGTCCTCCGTACCGCTCTCGGCCGTAGTAATCATCCCGGTCACGACGTTCATAACCCCCACGCTCGGCATCCCGAGTGTAATTGCGGTCCTCGTATCGGCGATCTTCTCTATAACCACGGTCATAGCCGCGGTCATAGCCACTGCGGTCATAGCCACTGCGGTCATCGTGCCGACGTTCGTAATTTCGCTCGTATCCGCGGTACCTATAGGAGTCATCTCGGCCATGGCCACCGCCGCCACCGCCACCGCTGCCGCCATATCCGCCTCGACGTCGATCATCAAACCGAGGGCGAGGATCCTCTTATAATAGTTAGCTAGTCCAGTTCGAAACAAAGTTCATTCCCGACATAACCAACCTCGTTTTGGCGGACCAAAGTATTTGCCCGGAGTAGGCGTGCGGGGACGAGCCCGACGAGCCTTCTCAATACTGAGGGTGCGGCCTTCAATCTGTTCCCCCTGCAAACCCTCCTTTGCAGCTTCGGCCTGTTCTGACGTGACCATTTTGACAAAGCCAAAGCCACGGGATTCTTTGGAGTGAGGATCACGCATGATCTGACATTTTTCGACGTCTCCATACTTCTCAAACATTTTGGAGACCTCAGCTTCGGTTAGACGAGGATGAATGCCAGTCACGAAAAGGTTGGAGCCAGGGTTGATAGCACCATCATCGTCATCCTTGGAACCGGAAGACTCCTTTGGAAGGCTGCGAGACTATCAGAAAAAAAAGCCCAAGCATGAAAGTCAAGGTATATCTTTTTGTAACGTTATAAGACTGGAATTGGGTAATACTTACGCTTCGGCGTTTCCATTTGGTGATGCTGATCGACGACGTCCGACATCATTCTCATCACGAATAGGTCGCGGCGAGGCGCTTCTGTTGTCACGATCATAGCGGGGCGCATCTTCTACAACCAAATGTGTGTGTTAGTCTAGGTTTTGCTCACGCTCTCAAACTACAAGGAGCGTCAACGTCATGCGCGTTGTTGACAAGCGAACCTACCTTCGTAGCGATCACCACCAGCGGCTTCATAATCCATCGATGTAGTTGCCATAATAGGAATATAAGCGTAAGTATCAATCGAAAAATATGAAGATGAAGGGACACAGGCGTCTAGCAATGATGAGTTGCAAACGTGATGTTAGATGAAGTAGTGAGGTTTAGAAGAGCGGGCTAGAGAGTTGCTCAAACGGCGTGACAAAGGAAAAAAAAAGGCAGGCGAAGACGGCTGAGCACTAGATGGAGTTTGCAGAAGCGCAAAAGAAAGCCGATGATTAGGCGGCGGGCCACTCACCGCACGTTCCGACTCTAAGCCAGCGGTTGTTAGTTCAACTCCTCCTAAGGTACTCCGTACTCCGTACCTACCTTAGGTACTTGGTACTTATGTCTTTGGTGATCCTCACACTGTACTCCGTACGGCAGGTTATCTACATCTACGCGTGCCAAACGGACTTTTTTGGTGGTGTCTTCACGCTCATCGGCCATGTTAAGACAGTATCAGGCGTATTACTGTTTGCTTGTATTCTCGTATATTTGCTGTCACTCAAAGTAGGGCCCTCGGGCGATGATACTAGTAGGAGGATCCTCGGAGGAGCACTAGAGGAGAATAGCCATAGACCTCAAGGCAACTGCTTGCTGATGCACTTTGATTAGTTCGGCGTGTAATGGCACTCAGGCCAAGGAGTAATCTAAATATATCACTAGTTTAGTGCCAATAGGCTAATGAACGATAACAGTTAGTACACAGTCTTATACCAAGAGCCTTGCAATAGGTCGCAAACTTTTCAAGTTGTTCTTCATGCTTCAAAACTCTTGCGAAATCTCGATTGATCATTTGCGACACACTCAATCTTCAGCCGTAGTGCATCGACTATATTAACTGTCGCCTTCCAAGCACGTATGTAGTTAATAATTGAACGCAGAAGAGCTTACTATCCATGCACTTCCGAAAGAGTGATGGGGAACCCGGGCAAGTTATTGCGTTTATTGTAGTTAAAAATATTACAATTTGGGTTTTTGGGTATTGAAGACAGCTCTTTGCAATTGCAGTCCTTTCGTCTCCAACATTGAAGCAACTGCGATGCAGAAATGAGCTCTTAGTGGTCACAACGCTGCATGTATACCTAGGTAAAGAAGAAGAGAGAATGGGGTAACACATTTTAGGCTAACTACCAGACATCCTCTGGATCTACTTCATAGCTCTCGCCCTGGGCTCGAACATGCTTGCGATTCCTGTCTCGTTTCATAGGTTTCCGCATATCAAAAGCATCCTCAGCGGCTTTGGTCGAGTCGGTGGCATGATCTCCGTAGTAATCTTTGACAACTCGGAAGACACTGTATCCTAAGCTTTTGTAGAATGCAATTGCTCGGTGATTACTCCTGCGGACGAACAAGTCCACAAACCAGGCATCATTGTCGTCTGCAGCTATTTCCAGCTGATCTGTTAGTATTTTTCCAATCCCAAGCCTACGGGCTTCCGGTGCCACAGTCAAGGCAGTAATATGTGCATGCCAAGGAAGATAATGTTCCGAGTAGCTATAGGCATTCGGTGACGATTCGACCTTGCCCATGACTGAGGTGCCCAAAGAATTAGCGAGAGAAGTGTAAGCTGTCTGACAAGGACCTACTGTAGCCAATAATGTTTCCATCGTTATCTTCACACACTTGAAACAGGGAGGGCCACCTTGCGAAGTATTGCAAGTAGAAACCTAGCTCGTATGTTTCAGTTAGAGGGTCGAGGTTGCATTTTGAAAATTTGTTAACGTCGTCAGGACGAAAGCGTCGGAAGGTTGTCATGACAGTTAGGAATAGCCCGGCTTGGCGACGAGGCTATTCGGGCGATACAGAGCCACTCGAGAACAGTATATGTCGTTCAGGAGAGGCCAACGATACTTGCAGGCAAAGTACCTCACAAACGTGCCAGGTCAGAACAGGAAGGCTTGCCGCTATGTCAACCAGAAATCGTACAAGGCAGCTCCCCAAATGAGCCTTGTGTTGGGCCTGCCTGTAAACGAATAGTGGTGATAATTTGGACCAGTCAATCGGAGCGCGGGCCTTCTATGTTGACATGAAACTCGGCCAGCCTAAAATATGGGGGCAAGGCTTGATAGAGAGAGTCACACCATGCAATGGGACTTCGTGAGAGCGGCTGGATTGCTGTCCAGTCACTCTGGAGTTGGTGCAATCCAAGGTCCTGTTAACCGTGTGCGGCGGCTGCAGCAGTGATTGACTGGACGGTGAGGTTGCGGTCCCACGGTGGTCATAGCACCTGACTGCATGTGGGGTCCTAATGACAAACACTCAATGAAGCATTGAACACCCAGCCAGCTAGCTGCCTAGGTACATGGTAAGTTGTAACTATTGGTCTGGGAAATAATTCTTCTGGGCTTTTAACCAGGGCCACATGGAAACCGTCACAGCAACAAGGCACGCAACGTCAATATCAAGTCCGTACAAACTTCACTGTTCTGGGACATTCTGGGACACGACCCGTCGTGGTAGCCATATCCTTTCGAAACAGCAGTTTCTTTTCTCTGTCATTACCACTGAGAGCGACACCTAGGTGCCTTGGCCCACGGATCATTACACGAAGAACAGGAGGGACGTCTAAATCGTTCACAATTCAGGTTCACCCAGACTATCAAGCACATATTCGAGCCTCCAGGCAGCACGTGTCTCCAGGCACAATGTCCCGATCAACTACCACGCCGCGACACTCAAGAAACTCCTCAGCTGCCAACAGCCCTCAAAATCATTCCCACGGACGAAGGCAATCGAGATACTCCAGTACTGATCCCGCGACCGCTTTTCTGAACGGCCTCGGCCACCATGATGGTATGGACCTCAGTGTGCTAGCTAGCGGAGGCCCAGCTTCCGTTACTGGTATGGGAAATTTAGCAGACGAGCTTGCCGATGCGTTCTCTGACTCGAATGACGAGGACGGAGAATTTGTGGAAGATCAAGACCTTATATCACGCTCCAGAAACACCGAAACGCAGGGAACTACAGTTGACGGTACAAGAGATGGCGGAGCTGACTTTGACTCTGCACTGTTGAGGGACATTCCCGATGAAACCCAGAATAATATCATATTGCTTTCGCCGCATGGGGCAGAGCACCAGGGGAAAGCCGCAGAGTATGACGGCAGCGAGTACGGCTCAGAATCAGATCTCGACGCCGCCGGCATGCCAGCAACTCTAATCGCTAAGATCGATGCAATTGAGTCTCTCAGTAGAAGGGGAGCAGAAAAGTATGGTGGCCCTGGCGATGAAGTATTTCAGCGAGTGACAGACGGTCTTCGGAACCTGAGTCCACAGTCGACTGTTGAAGGAAATGCTTCCAGGTAGAATGTTCCCTTGAAACCACCACGGTTGATCTTACCAGCTAAGAGGTTCCACAGGTTAATTACGGCTCATACGGCTCTTACTACACATCTTGCTCACCAGGCTCGTCAGTTGCACGGCTTAGCATTCACACTGCTGTCTCCCTTAGCACCTGTACCGGATAGTGAGACAATTGATAGCCTGGTTCCTCTGCTAATGTCCCTATCTGACGACATGCCGCGGCCGTCGACAACTGCCTTCAACTCCTTGGCGGCCCTCCACTCCATCACGTCGGAATTAATCCAAACCCTGAGCTATCTCTCTGACACACTACACATGTCCCGACAAACAACAGTCACAGCAACCAGAAGACTGAAAGGAGCAAAGGAGCTCGTCTATGAAATGCGTCGCGACGAGGAGCTGCGGGAGGAGGGCGAGCGCTGGTTAACTCGCGGCAACTGGAGCCAACGTCTCAAAAACAGAGAATGTGCTAACGTTTGTGGGGAGGTCATTGGGGGCTTCGAAGATGTTTGCAATGGCTGGCGACAACGACTACTCGCACAGACTGAATCCACCTAGAATTTTTCAGGTAATGAAACTATAAAGTGATACTTGCGACGGTTCATGATGAAAGAGAGCTAGATCACAAAGGAATCAGGAAGGCCCTCTTTGCCCTTTGTGAGCTGTTATATCTCCGTCAGATTTTTCTGGAACTCGAACAGTATACTCTCGCGCATGTCAAACAGCGACAAGGCCGTCCAACAGTCGGATGGATATAGTCAGGAGCTGCAAGGCTTTGTAATGCTGATAAAATTCAAGGGCAAGGTGATAAAGTAATAGCTTGAACATAGCTTTCGCCTGCCATGTCGAGAGAGACACTTCAATCCTTTATTTGCTGTCAATCCCTTCATAACTAATACCCAATGAGCACATAAGTTACTATTTCCTATGTATTTGTTGTTCTTCGCTAATAGAGAAAATGTGCTATAAAATACAGGTGGAGTGTCCCTCGTTACCATGATTTTGAGGGTTCATTTCTTGTGGTTTTCTTCACAAAGTCAACTACGGCATGGCGAATTTACATGTTGAACGTTAGCTTTTGATATGCAAATATCCTATCCACCTAGCTAGGTCTGATTGGCTGCCAAGTCACATGGGCAAAGGGAAGCAATCAAACGCCGCTTTCCTTTGTGTGAGCCCCGTTTTTTCAAAGGTGGCGGTTACTGGAATAATTGGGCTTCTTCCATTACAGATCGCTGACTGTACTCCGTATGGGGCACTGTATGAAACGTCATAAAATGCACGTTTCTCCCTCGTACGGAGCACTATGTAGAATAATAGGCTTCCCATGGACGAGGGGTAGAGCCAGGCATTTAGCCCCACACATAAGGGCACGATTTGGTGTTTGGAGGACGCGGGTGAATACGCGTCGGGTGCTTACCGATTCCCACCGTGTTGGTCGCAAGACGCTTCTGGAGTCGCGTGATACGCGTGCATCGGTCGTTCCTCAAAATGTCACATTGAACGTGTTAGGTCGTGCCACCATTGAGACCGCAGAGTCAACATAGCAGACTAACAAAGCCCGTCACAAGGGCGAACTACAAAGTTTTTTTTAACCGCTATCTGTCCATACTAAAGAAAAAATGTTCACACAATGAAATCGTAGTACCAACCTGGACTTATAAAACAGTGCTTCTCGTAAGGTGGATACGGAGCCTTTTTCCAAACAGTCAGCCAGCACTCCTTGACATGACCATGCTACGATTTCACATTTCTAGGCAAAATGTGTACCCAATGAAAGTGATGATGTATCCACGTATGCGCGTCCGGCACAGCGGCCTAGGCTTGCATAACGGCCGCCTCTAAGAAAGCCTGTAAACAAGCAATCCCTTGATGCCAGACGCGCGGAATACTTTATTGACGTGCAAACCAAGACGGCATATCCGCTGATTTTGGGTCTAGGTCGCCACAAAGTCACGATTTTACCAAGCAGCATATGCCCATGTCAGTTTACCGGATGAACAGGTTTACTATGTTCAGCTTGAGCCCGATGATCAAATGAGGCTAGGTGGCAGTCATCTCGCTGTTGAAAACAAGGACAGATGGCATTATGTAAACATGGTTCCAC
The DNA here is from genome assembly GCA_031753515.1 of Metarhizium rileyi. Classification (NCBI taxonomy): domain Eukaryota; kingdom Fungi; phylum Ascomycota; class Sordariomycetes; order Hypocreales; family Clavicipitaceae; genus Metarhizium; species Metarhizium rileyi. The sequence goes on along the minus strand of JAUKVO010000003.1, from coordinate 2,312,195 downwards.
GTTTGACATCTCGACGGCAGTAACACCACTAATGTGTAGACGAGCTGATATTGTTCTTTGTCGGCAGAGTTGACGGATTGATTTATCATCCAGCATTCATCACTCCGTTAAAAAGCACGTGAAAATGGTCGAAGTTTCTTTATTATGAGACGTGCGCCATCTCGTATCGGCTCACACAGCGCCCAGAACTGTGAGAAGTGTGCCGCTTTAGTGAAACGCAAGTGCCCAAGGACGGGCAAGAAACGCGAAGCCTTTCTTGCTAAAGCTTCTCTCCTCAACAACAAAACGGCAGACCAGGGTAGAGGGATTTGACATGAGAAGATGGTGTCTGACTGGTCGACAAGTATCACACGTCAGCGAGGTCCAACAACACACGTTACTAGGGTCGAGCACTACGCCAACGGCAACGGCTATGGCACCATTTCATTTACCGCGGGGTGACATTGAACCCGCGGAGCAACACAATAACAACAACATTGGCCACACGCTCTGTGCTCCAGCTGGAACAGATGAAGGGATCAAGCAGAGTTGGCGGGATGCTAGTGCGGGACAGTCCCCGGCCGTTTACGCTTCCTAATTGAGTATAGCGCGACTAGCAATGCTTAGTGCGCCCCGTCCCCTGCCCACCACCGCTCCTCCCAAGTCTCCAGATTTCAACCTCCCTCAACAGGCATTTCACCGTCCATCCGCCAAACACTTTGAGCATCGCTTGAGCAAGCAGCAAAACACCTCACCCCGACCTGCGATGCTGATTACGCATGTAGTCAAGGCTCAGAACTAGTTTGTGTCATCGTCTCACCGAATCGATCCGATCCGCCGATCTACCCTAAGTTTATATTCATTTTCGCTATTTGTTGCAAACAGTTACGCCAGGCGTCGGCAATATCGTATTCCATCTCTACCTAACTGGGTCAACCAACAAACAGACACCTGCGAAATCGCAAAGTTGCCAATCTGAGATAGGGAATCAAACTGGCGATAAGGGCCGCGCGCCCCTCTTGGTATCGGCCACGCTTTGAAGACATTGCTGGCAGCCTGGCAGACTACCAGATTCCTTCTAGCAGCGACTTCAGGTACCACTGCCGATATCCTAACAGGCCCAATTAGCACTGTACTCCTTCGAACATAATTAGAGGCCCCGAATTCACGCGAGATAAAATGAAACTGCAAGAAGAGGCTTCTTGTCTGCCTGCCTCTCTGCCCGCCCCCCAAAGCGCGCAGTCCAAGACTGAATCGATGTCAAGTCCAGATCGTACCGCTACGTCACCGCCGCCATCACTGTCTCTGGAAATGGGCCGACCAGGATCGAACAGTAATCTCGAGAGCGGCAGAACTAGGTGCATACCCAAAAAGACAGTGCCAAGCGGCGCGTTGCCGTCGACTGAGCTTGATGCGAATGCTGTCGAGAGTGCTTTGCTGCGAGAGCTTCAGCGGCCGCACCGGGAAAGTACACCGAGTTCCAGTCCTCATAGAAAAAGACAAAGAATAAATGGAGATCGGTAAGATGATTATTGCGGAGCGTGCAGTATTGGGAATGCGCCGCCTTCTGACATCCCCCAGGTTTATCCCAACACGTTCTGGACAAGACCTGCAAGCTGGCTTTAGCCTTTTGCATGAAGACGGGTCTCCAGCTACTCCCTCAAAGCAGAAAAAGCGAACTCCTCATGGGGAGCTTCACTTTCAAAAAAGTAACGAGCACTCCAATCCATATATTAATCCGAACAAAAACCACGATGGAATACGTTATGCTAACAACTTAACTTTGTCAGCGGAGGAAGCAAACCGAACTTTTTCAACCCTTCTACGTGCCGAGCTCTTTGCAAATTCAGTACCCCAAGCAACTCCACCAGCCCTTTCTCCTGAAAACACGACTCGAAATTCGTCAGGAGCGCAGCCTATTGACGGAACAAGAGCACATACTCCTCCAAGCAACCACCTCAGCACACCTCTGCCTTCATCCCTTACACCATCTACCCCACATAAGAACCTCTTTTCCTACATGTCTCCGCGGCATCATGGTCATGCAGCCGGACATCCAACACCTTCCAAAACACCACAGAGCCGTGGTCCCAATCTGGATACGAGAGCAGAAATATACAGCCTATCGCCGGTTCGATTCGGAAGCCAGCAGATGCTCCTTAGCCCTCGCCGCCAACCTCGAGCTGTGAGCAAGGTGCCATACAAAGTACTCGATGCCCCTGAATTAGCTGACGACTTTTATCTGAACCTGGTGGACTGGGGCAGCGCTAACGTCTTGGGAGTGGGCCTTGGTTCAAGCGTCTATATGTGGAATGCTCAAACAAGCAAGGTGAATAAGCTGTGTACCCTGGAGGATGATACTGTGACCAGCGTCTCCTGGATACAGAAAGGTACACATCTCGCCATTGGCACTGGTAAGGGCCTAGTGCAGATCTGGGATGCCGAAAAGACGAGGAGACTGAGAACAATGACTGGCCACACAGCTCGAGTAGGCTCATTAGCTTGGAACACTCACATTCTGACATCAGGATCTCGCGACAGGTTAATATACCACAGGGATGTTCGAGCACCCGATCAGTGGCTAAGGAAATTGGTCGGCCACAAACAAGAGGTCTGCGGGCTGAAATGGAACTGTGATGACGGCCAGCTGGCGAGCGGAGGTAACGATAACAAGTTAATGGTGTGGGACAAGTTATCGGAGTCGCCTCTCTGGAAGTTCTCCGACCACACGGCTGCCGTCAAAGCTATCTCTTGGTCCCCTCATCAGCGCGGACTCCTTGCCTCAGGCGGGGGCACAGCAGATAGGAGAATCATATTCCATGATACGGTAAAGGGAACTGTCAGCAACGAGATTGACACTGGAAGCCAAGTTTGCAACATCGCCTGGTCGAAGAACTCCAATGAGATCGTTTCCACGCACGGTTATAGCCAGAATCAGATTGTGGTCTGGAAGTACCCGTCAATGACACAAGTCGCTAGCCTTACTGGACATACATACCGTGTGCTGTATCTTGCAATGAGTCCAGATGGACGGGTCGTGGTCACTGGCGCCGGTGACGAGACTCTGAGATTCTGGTCAGTTTTTGGTCGGCGCCCTGGAATGAGAGAAGAAGGAGAGACAGGCGGTGGCAAGCTCACCGACTGGGGCATCATCAGGTAGTTTCCGAACCTCGAGCAATATCGACACGGTTGTCACCATCAGTAAAATTTTTTCTCTGGCGACGTCTCTCAAAATAACTCATTTTGTCGTTCTGCTATTGATTTGCAATGCCTCCTCCCTCTTGAGCGTATGGGGACTTTCTAAGAGTATGTCGTTGACAAGGTTTTGGTTCGGCAACAAGCGATGACTGCATCGGTGTAAGGCGTATGTATCTTTTCTCTCGAGGCCTGAGGCAATTTCACTTTACTTGATCAGTTTTGCAGCTTGAGTATAGATCCTATATTATAGTTGCTCAGTATTTGGTGGAGCTGGAATGGGATCGAATTGGTGGCAGGCCGTCAGAGCAGAGTCGAGGCTATTCATCTGAACATTGGACGGTTTAGTGTAGCGGGATTGAAATTTATCAAGCAGCGAATAGGTCATTATTCATACTTGCCATCTCGTAGAGGAAGGAGCATTGATGCTGATGCAGGGTTCATATTATTCACTTCATGTGTGCTGATCAACTATTTAGAGAAGACGTGACCAGGCTTTCGGAGCGCTGATGTCGCATCGGCCAGTTTGACAAGGGCAATGCACCACATGAACCCTAGAGCATTGCAGCTCATTCCTAGCCACCAAGTTCAGGCGTCGTAGATGGACCTGGAGAAGGTGTCTTGAGACCTTGAAATAAAGTGGTAGATTTTTTGGGAATTTTTATAGCTTGAAACTGAGCACTAACACTCTTACTACCATTGAAAAAGCCACATTTCAACCGATCTGCAAACGCATCATTGCAGCTTCCTCTCTCTGGCGATATCCTTTGCTCCGCCGTCTAAGCCGGTGGTAAATGCACTGATGCTCTCATCTAGCAAGGGAATTTTGTCCAAACTACTCGTGCGACCCATATCTGCGCCAGGTCTCGACATCCCATTCGGTGATCGTCCACACTGGATATCAGGTCGATGAGTATTTGGCCCCGAGTCCAACGAATGCAATTGCGGTCCAACGGCCGGTGCTGAGACAGTGTCGGGATGGGGAGCCAACAATGGCGACTGCAACATAAGTTCTGGAGTGTTTTGCCATTTGAGGACTTCGGTCTTCATGGCCTCAAGTTCTTTCTGGAAGCGCTTGCCAAAGACATCAATATAATAAGTTGATCCGTTGTAGATACTCCACGCAAAAACAACTAGTAGAAATGCGGAGGATGCAAATTGACTGTTGAACCAGAGTGGGCACGGTAGCATTGTCAGTACTGCATAGCTATACTGAATCATCATGAATGCTGGCTCTTGAAGAACTTGCGGGAGGGAGAGAACGAATTTTCCAATCCATGTTTTCGAATAAGACCGTCGAAGCCACGTGAAAGATGTGGGCCGGCCAGCCGCTATTTTGTCTCTGCGACGAACGGTAATGAAGAAGTAGTAGCTCAACTGCCAAAATGCGTAAGGAATCGTGCTCCACGCAAGCATTGAAATAACATTCGCGTAAGCAGCAGAAGAACCAGGTGTTGAGTTTTTAATAGCCCAGATAGCGGGAAATCTCGATTTCTGTTGATCAGAGGAGTACAAATGAACGAGGCAATGAAGTGTGGCACACGGCATGATATGAATGAAAAGGGATGTGACCTTGTCAAAGCTGTGGAATACGAGAGAATTGCGCCACATGATGATTGCCACAGCGTTATTACCGAAGGCCAGACAATAAGTTGCGGTGAGAAGTCGCTTAGAGTTCGGAAAGACCCAAATACTGAGAGACAGTAGCATGTTGACGAAGTAACAAAGATCCGCGAGGAAATAGTGGTACCCACGACGATGGTATGTGAAGAATCGGATTGGCATAAAATAGACCAGCTGAGCGGTGTACCAGAGGTGGAAGTATTGAGGATACCCGCCGATTAAGTATCCACTGATGAAGATATTCATAACACCACATATAAAGGATATCTTTTCGCGTAGCGTGATGACTTTTGTGTCGTTCCATTGTCTGCCTAGTTTCTCGACACGTTGTCGCATCCTTTTTCTGTACCGATCGAACTGCTCGTCGGCCGACGGGACACGGCGCCGCCACTCCTCAACCATCCGATCGCGGGCAAGTTGTGTTCTGGATTTGAATGCATCTTTGGATCGACGAACCTTGTTGGTCTGTGCTGAAATGCCCTTTTGAAGCTTCTCCAGCTGCTGTGGTAGAGCGAGATTATCGAGTAGATCAAGCACAGTCAATCGATCTAAAGGCGGCAGAGGATCCCAGTCATCATGGTGAGAGCTGCTGCCGGAGAAAGACGGGTTTCTGGAAAGTCGAGGGATTTTAGGTGAAGTTGCATCCAGACTCGGAGATTCCAGGATAATTGTGTTGGGAGGAGAAGAGCTAAGAGGTGGTATAGCGTCGATGTGAGTATTGTTGCTCGAAGACTGGGCGGGGACGGCTTCATCATCCATTTCGAAGAGATCTAAGAGTCAGACAACCGTGTTAGACATAATCCACTTGTAGTTCTATCGTTGATGCGAGTTTTCGCAACTTCGAAACTCGGAGGGCATCCGCACGATGATTCGAAGTCATCGAACAAAGCAAACGCTTTCGGGAAAAGAGCTTTAAGCCAGCGGCCAAGGGAGTAAAAGTGACGACACGCACCCGTATTCCTGAAGTAATCAAGTTCAAGTATGTATGTACAAGTATCTTATTGAGGTTGAACGTGGTGGGAGAGATGATGGCATAACATCACCGCTGAAGCGGTATCGGGAGCCAGTTGGATTCGACGAGTCGTGTTGACCTGTGACCTTCAGCGATATAAACCTACTAGGTACTCCGTACCTAGGACCTAGTAACTAGCGGAGTGGGGTTCAAATTCCTTTTTGGTCGCGTCCTTTGGTCGCGCTCCAGGCGCTTGTTGAGCTAGCTCTGATTGGACAACACCCACTCAGACTGGGCGTTCATGGTAATGTACTCCGTACCGAACCTCCTTACACCTGAAGGTTGCACGAGTAACAGATCACGTGATACCAGAGACTCTGGCCTAGTTGTGCCCCTTTGGCAGTAAGTGGGATCAAGGGTAGTCTTTACCAGGTCCGAAGCACTAGTAGTAACCTCTGTGCCAGGGTCAAATGCTCACCTGCGCGACGCGTTCGCCATACCTTATCAGACTCTCCACGCGCATACTTTTATTCGCAACCGTCAACTCGCCTGTCACACTCTGACTATGAGGTATCGTGGCATCAAGTGTGAAGACAAGTACACCCGATAAACGCTCTTTTTAGGAGCTTTCAGGCTGCTGGCGGTCTACCATACGCTTTTCCCTGCAGTGCATCTTGAACCCGGTTGTGGTTCACTTGTTGGTCAGGCGATTGATGTTACTTCGGCAAACCCTTCCAACGACATTCTCCTTCGCTTGTAATCTTCGACTTCGCACGAATTCTTCAAGATGGGCAAGCTTATACGCCTAGAGCTTTTTAGTATGGCCTACGCCGTCATTAACACCATAAGCTATTAGTTCTGGCGGCTGACGATGTGTTTCTCCAGACTTCAAGTCCTATAAAGGACATCATACGCTTCTTTTCGGAGACTCGTACTTCACCTCAATCATTGGACCAAATGGATCGGGAAAGTCGAATTCGTAAGTTCCTAGTACCCCGGTCGGTTTCAACCATCAACTGGTGTTCGGCTCTAATAGTGCTTCAGTATGGATGCTATATCCTTCGTCCTGGGCATTAAGTCTTCACACTTGCGTTCAGCGCATTTGAAGGACCTTGTTTATCGTGGCCGCGTCCTGAAGACCTCCAAGATCAACGACGATGGCTCTGCAGAATCTCAGAACAATGGGAACACCATGTCGGCGGCAGGTGACGACAAAGCTTCGCGAGGCGATCCTAAAACCGCCTGGGTTATGGCGGTGTACGAAGATGATGCTGGCGATGAACAGCGATGGAAGCGCTCTATAACCAGTTCTGGAGCCAGTGAATATCGCATCAATGACAGGGTTGTCACAGCACAGCAATATAATGAAGCGCTGGAAACGGAAAACATCCTCATGAAAGCTCGCAACTTCCTTGTGTTTCAAGGTGATGTTGAGGCTATAGCGTCGCAATCTCCACAAGATCTTACTCGTCTCATTGAACAAATATCTGGCAGTCTAGAGTATAAGTCTGAGTACGAGAAACTTCAGGCTGATGCCGAAGAAGCTGCCGAGAACCAGAACTTTCAGTTGCATCGCCGCCGTGGGATTAATTCCGAAATAAAGCAGTACCGCGAGCAAAAAAAGGAGGCGGACAGTTTTCAGAAAAAGACTGAAGAACGAGATGCAGCCATTGTATCACATTGTCTTTGGAAGCTATATCACTTCCAGAAAGCCATGGATGAGTCTAGTGCTACTATTCAAGACCATCAAGAAGATCTTAAGGAGCTCAAACGTAACGTCGAAAATTTTGAGGCACGTTTGGAACATGCTAAACGAGACCAGACCACTGCTGGTCGGTTAGTGGCTCGATCGGAGAAGGAGATCAAGCTCAGGGAAAGGCATATCGAAGATAAAGAGAATGATCTCTTGCCTTTCGACGAAAAAGTCTATGAATCCTCACAGCAAGTCGAGAAACTCCAAATCCAAAGCCAAAAAGTCACGAGAGATCGAGACGAGCAAGCTGCTATAGTGGAAAAGGTCCAGAAAGATATTGCAAGCGTTGGCCAAGCACAGTCTTTGTTCGAAAAAGAGACAAAGGAGCAGATGAGAAAGCAGGGAAGAGAAATTAGTGACACAGATCGAAAGGAGTATAACCTTCTTCGGGCAGAAGTAATGTCTCGCTCTGGGACAAATCAAGCTAGGTTGGAGAACCTGGAGCGACAACGCAAAGCAGACGAGGTTACTGTTAATAACCTTCGGGGAAAGCTTGATAGCATTACCGCTGCTATGGAGAAAGTCGAAGCGGAATTGCAAAATATCGCCGAGCGTAGAAGCTCCACCGAGTTAACATCCAAGGAGATTTCTGAAGAAATCACAAGGAAGAAGAAGGAATTCAATCAATTGCAGTCTGAACGTGTGCGAACGAACCAGAAACGAACTGAACTTGAGGAGAAGCTCGAAGATGTAGCTCGTAAACTGCGAGAAGCCGATGATGGTCGTCGTCAGAATGACCGCGAAACTCGAATGAAGGAGATGGTCACGTCGTTGAAGCGCATGTTCCCGGGTGTGCGAGGTCGCATTGGAGATCTGTGCACCCCGAAGCAGAAGAAATACGACGAGGCTGTGATTGTAGCACTAGGAAAAGATTTCGACTCAGTTGTCGTAGACACTGAGAAGGTAGCCGTGGACTGTGTGCAGTACCTGAAAGAGCAGCGGTTTCCGCCTATGACGTTCATCCCACTGGACAATATCAAGGTCAACGCTGTCAACACAGCTATCAAAGGGTTTTCCGGCGCGAGACTAACCATTGATACCATCAATTTCGACATCTCGGTCGAGAGAGCAGTATCATATGCTTGCGGCAGCTCCGTCGTTTGTGATTCCTTGAGCATCGCAAAGCATATATGCTACGATAAGAAGATACCGGTGAAAGCGGTTACTCTGGAGGGATATATCATTCATAAAGCAGGATTGATGACTGGAGGTCGTGGCCCCGAACCTAAGGGAGGCAAGCGTAAATTCGAAGAGATCGACGTGCAGAATCTTCAGCGAATGGCTACAAGACTCAAAGACGAATTAGATCGGCTGCCCAAATCCGATCGACGTGGAACACAAGAAGAATCCTTGCAAATTGATCTTGCTGGGCTAGAACGGCGTTTGGTCTCCATTAAAGACGAGCTGGCTGCATTCAGCAAGAATTGGACGAGCAAGAAGCGAGAGCTTGACAGTCTCAAAAAAGAACTAAAAGACCTCGAACCGAAGTACAACGAACAGGTGTCACAATTGAATAGTGGGAACATCACTGTCAACGAATTTAGAGCCGCAATCGCCCGCGTGGAAGATGAAGTATTTGCCAGCTTCTGCAGGAAGCTTGGCTATAGCGACATTAGAGCATACGACGCGTCTCAAGGGAAATTGGAGCAAGAGGTGTCGGAAAAAAGGAATCAGTTCGAGGTCCAGAAGCAAAGATTGGAGAATCGTCTCAAATGGGAGCTGACCAGGCATGGGGACACGGAAACGCGTATTCGACGAATGCAAGAGCACATTCGACGTTTGAAACAAGATATCAAGACATACTCAAAGGAAAAGGCTGACATTGAACAAGCTATTCGGCATGATCGAGATGAACTCGATGCCCTCAGAGACACCTTGGAACGGCAAAAGGCTGAGCTCGCAGATAAGAACCAAAAAGTGAGCGAAGCAAGAACTGAGCTGCAAAGAAGGATTAAAGATATCGAGGTACGTCAGCGCGACATCAATACCTTGGAAACGACAGTGCAAAAAAACAGTGCCAGCAAGTCTGCTCTGCTGCGGAGATGTCGACTTGAACAAATCCAGATTCCCCTGGTTGAAGGTACATTGGACAACCTTCCAAATGAGGATGATCTGCTGCGACAGGATCCTGACACGATGGATGTCGATGACGACGATGAGGATATGATGGATATCGCTCTCGACGATCACGGCATTGCCATCGATTTTGAATGCTTGGATAATGATCTCAAAGAGGTAACAATTCGTCTCAGATTAATCCTCGTTCGGGTAGTATATTGCTAACCATTGCAGTCTGATGACTCTGGAGTCGAGGATCAGTTGACGGAAAAGATCTCTGTACTTACTTCGGAACTTGAGAAGCTGAACCCGAATATGCGAGCTATGGAACGTCTTGAAAGCGTCGAGTCGAGGTTAAAACAGACAGACCAGGAGTATGAAGACTCGAAGACAAGCGCACAGACCGCCAAAGACGCCTTTGCAAAAATCAAACAGAAGCGATATGACCTTTTCAACAAGGCTTTCACCCATATACAAGAGCAGATATCACACGTATACAAGGATCTAACCAGATCTGAGGCATACCCATTGGGCGGTCAGGCCTATCTTGACATTGAAGAGGACACAGATATGCCTTACCTCTCTGGTATCAAGTACCATGCCATGCCACCGCTGAAACGCTTCAGAGATATGGAGCACTTGTCAGGCGGAGAGAAAACTATGGCTGCACTCGCTCTGCTGTTTGCTATCCACAGCTACCAGCCAAGCCCTTTCTTCGTATTGGACGAGGTAGATGCTGCTCTTGACAATGCAAATGTAGACAAGATCAAAAAGTATATTCGCGAGCACGCCGGACCTGGAATGCAATTTATAGTCATCAGTCTGAAGACGGGACTCTTTCAAGATTCGGAGAGTCTTGTGGGTGTATATCGAGACCAGGAGGTGAATAGTTCAAGGACGCTAACCTTAGATGTGAGTCAAGCCTTATCTCGATATTCCATTGCGCTTACTAATACTCTGCCCACAGCTGCGGAGGTATACCTGATAGTTCCAGCCACTGGCATCAGCCTATCCTTCTAAGGCCGGAGGAAAGCAAGGATGGCAATCGGACTGTGTGAATTCGATGCATGGATGAGATAAAAAAAATTGGGCCTCAAGCCCTGGGATTTGACTACGTTTGGGAGAGCTTGGGATATTTGTTACGAGCTTAATGATGAAAGGACGAATTGAGGAGTAGTGCGACTTAGGTCCTCAGTGGACTGGTATGCTGTAAATATAGAAGAAATGCAGGTCCAATATTTTACACCTAAGTTCCAAAGAAGATTTCATTCAATATAAGAAAAATTCATGATGCAGTCTTGAGGGCTTTCACGTTACCGACTGACTGCCTTTTATCTTAGTACTTAGTAGGTACCTAGGTACCTACTAGTTGGACCTCCCACGACTGCCATGGGGCACGATCAGGCGGGCTAGGCGTCGGACTATATAGGTGTATCAGAACTATGTAACAGAGTCTAACATAAAGATGGATATGTTTTAAACGTTACGTAACTAAATCGATATACGAGGTACATCCCAACCTTTAACCAAGACTCTTAGTGAAGTTACCAGAAAATGATCAGTGTACTCCATAAAAGTTTGTTGGAATTACTGCGACCCCACTACGGAGTATACGTGCACGCACTTTGGCTGTTATGGGTACCTAGGTACTTACCTTACCTAAGGTGCCTACAGGTACCTAGTAGTTAGGCATTACGAATCGGCACTTACCCAGGTACTTGAAGTACTTCGGGGTCGATGCCAAAACTTCGTTCTTCTAACAAACATATGCTTTCTTGTTTACGCAAGGCCCGACAGGCCCATGACATCTCGCGAAACGTACTCGCCGTTGTTTTCACATGTCTCTATTGAATCAGGTCATTTAACTGAATCTTGACCTGTCATACATTTTGGCAGTAACGTCCACCAAAACACTTGGCCTGCACCTTCTCAGTGCGCCTTTGACGTGGCGCACCTCGTGGCATCGCCGGACTAGCCCTCGACATGCTGTGGTAGACCCAGATATGCTGAGCTCCGTATCGGCTTTCCATATACCTCCCGCGCCATCCGAACTTGGCACGGCTTTTTTCTCTTCGGCTGTCAGAACGCGTATTGGCATTCCGGGCCGTAATGGCGCAGTAGCAACATACTCCTAGGCGGATAACGGAAGACCCTAGCCAGCATATCCACGAACTACAAACGTCGATACCGATAAGAGAAAACGTCAAAATGGACCTGGCGGTTACTCTCATAAAGTCCGTAATGCGGGCTTTCTATCCCACAAGGGACATTTTGGTTATGGATGCCTTGATTCTGCATGAAGCGTATGACATTCACACGAGGACTCTGCGGCCAGCTGCTAACGATGACTGTTTACCTCAATCAACAGTATTCGTGACGACGATTTGGCATACCTCATGGCTATAAATACGAAAGACCTGCATAAAATTTGTGGTAAATTGCGAGAAGATCGCTTCATAACCGTGTGCGTCTTCGATGTATCTAGTTAGCCATTGACTAGAGTAACCCCTGTCATTGCTTTTGATTGACCGAAACAGACACACTAGATCCGAGCTGCGTGACGGCAACCCTCGACCAAGTAATCGCACGTGGTATTACATCAATTATCGACATACGATTGATGCTATAAAATGGCGAGTATACACGATCGATAAGGAAGTACAAGGGGCACCTGTGCCGGCGAACGAGAAGAAGGAATACTTTTGCAGCTTCTGTAAAGCTGAGTGGACTGCCATGGAAGTACTTGATAGCGTTGGGCCGAGCGGCTTCCTCTGCCATCGATGCCACCATACACTCACTTTTGAGGCAGACCGAACGTCCACAGGGCATGAACAGTCCACTCGGCTGAATGACCAATTCAAGTTCATAAGCGACCTTTTGCCAAAAATCGATGCAGTTCACATCCCCGAGTGCGACTTTGATCGAGCTTTGGCGAAGGCCCGCCCAGTTGTTCGGGATGCTACGCATCAACGAGCAGCCACCATTGCTGTCGAAAGCGGCACAAATCGCCCTATGGCTGTTAAAGGGCTCACTAATACTGGGCCTCAGTCTATAGCAGTTAATATTTCAACGTCAGATGGTCCCTCCACTGCAGAGAAGGAGGCGGAAAAGGCTCGGAAGGAAAAGATTGCTCATCAGAATGCGTTACCATCGTGGATGTCAAATAGTACAGTTACTGGTGAATCCTTCTCCAGAACCCTAGACGAGGGATCAAGCTTGCTCAAACAGGACGATGAAAACAATGGCGCATCAAAAGGCAAGAAGGTTGACACAAACACTTCTGCAAAGATTGATGATATATTTGAGAAACTAAAGGCTGAACAAGCTGCAGAAATGGCCAAAGGAGCCATGCATGGCAGGGTTGACGAAGGCTTCGACTCTGAAGAGGATGACGGAGATGATGACGAATTTGAAGATGTGCCTGCAACAGGGAATACATCCAGTCTGGGGACGCCAAGTACTGTGGCCGTTAACCGTGAGGTTTCAATCATGATTTCTCGAGATGGAGATAGCGCAGATGAAAGAGCGCTTAAGAAGGTCAAGGCGCCTGAGGGGCTCGAGGGCGATGGCGACACTGGAGACGAGGACGAGGACATGGAGTTCGAGGATATTTAAGAAGTGGACGCTCAGAGTTGGTTTCGTACTATCAGGAGCGATCACTCGTAGGATGGTACTCATCGATAGAGGCCGGAATTGCTCCCATTGATTCATAGTTTACTTGGATTTCTTTCTGGGCCTTGGTCCGGAAAACCCGGGTTACCATGTGCTTCCTAAGCCAATATGCCCAAGTACACCCAGTATTGTCATTCTGTCGGCCCTATCGACTTGATGGTTGCCTCCCTCTCTGACGTGCGGACAAGTTGTCAGGAAGGTGGGGTGCGTGTGACTGCTGGTCTCGAATTCGCCATCCGACAGAAAGAATGGACGTTCCAACATCAACAATGGCCAGATATGACGCCACGGAAAAGAGAGGCCGCCACCACACCATCAAACATGATGTCTGCAATTACCCGCACTACTTCTGCCTTCGGATCCAGTCGCACTGATATACAAACACCATGACACACTCCACAGACCACTCAACAAAGAAGCGTCGCAAAGCGCCCGCCACTGACAGAACCTAACCAGCGCCTTCTACATGCCAGAGAAATGTCTAATAACTTGGTATTTCCGCGGATTTACCTGTTGCCTACTCATCTCGAGCCCTCGGAACTACATTATTTCGAGGAAACTGTGCCGTCTCTCACCTACGACATTCACGAAGCAGAACTAGTGCTTGGTAAGATATCGACAAGAGAGCGTGCCGAGTTTGAATTGCGGCGTCATAAAGTACATACTTGGTCAGGGCAAGATCTTACTCCTTATTCAAACGTGCGTACCAATGCGCCGGCTGAGCAGGACACTGGGGAGGAGCATCCTAATCCAAAACGCCGCAAGATAGGAAAGGTCCAGCGTCCAGAACTTCAGACAGGAGAGAGTCAAAGAGTCCAGGTCCTTAGACTATCGTGGTTGACTGATTGTATTGCTCACGGCAAACTTCTTTCAGTTCGCAACTATCTCCTACTTGAAGGCTTCAAAATCGCGTCGGATGTCAATCCTAGCAAAAAGCTACCTGATATTCGGAATAGATCTAAATCTACTATTGTTCGCCGCGCCGCTGAGGACCGCGAAGGAAATGGCACGATTCAGGATGCATCAACATCTTCTCATTCTGCTCATCATGTGCCACGCCATAACTTACGCCAGCCACCGTCATTGACACGACAGACAACTTCCGAACACGACGCTAAGTTACCTGTGATTCCAGACTTCCTCCGCACAACATACTCATGCCAGAGGCCAACCCCTCTCGAAACCCCAAACGCAGAGTTCATCCTAGAGCTCAAAAAAATTCGAACCCTGCGACGTCTGCAGGGGGATCAGATTGGCGTTCGGGCATACTCAACATCAATCGCCACCTTATCGGCATACCCGCATGTGATCCTAGGCCGCAATGGCAAGTCATCTGGTGTTTTAAAAAGGCGATGTAATCGCAAACATTGCGTCCAACCTTTGAGTGAAAGGAGGCTAATTCAGCTGGACTTTGTACTAGACATTGAGCGACTGCCAGGCTGCGGCACTAAGATTGCTGAGCTGTATCAAGAATGGCTGGTGGATGGTGAAACCAAGGAGACAGCTGCGGCAGCATCAGATGCAAAGATTTCTGCCATGAAACTGTTTTATGACATATGGGGTGTAGGAGACGCTACAGCCAGGGAGTTCACTAGGAAGGGTAAGTTCATGGCCAGGGTACCGCCACTCGAATACTGCTTGCTGCAAGCGAAATTCAAATAGCCGACCGCTGACACCGCTATATTTGGAAAAGGGTGGCGGGACCTTGACGACCTCGTGGAATACGGTTGGCAGTCTCTTACTCGGGTACAGCAAATAGGGGTAAAATTCTACGATGAATTTCAACAAATGATCCCCCGCCAGGAAGTGGAAGGAATTGCTGGTCTAATCAACGACCATGCACGCCGGATCGAGCCCGGCTTCGAAATAGCTATAGTGGGAGGCTATAGACGAGGAAAGAAGGAAAACGGTGACGTGGATGTCATTTTGAGCCATCGAGATGAGTTGCAAACCATGAACGTGGTAAAGAAACTAGTCGCCAGTCTGGAACAAGCCAATCTTATAACTCATACGCTTAGTCTATGGACCAAGAGTAGCGAACGAGGTCAGCTCCCGCTTGCCTGGAAAGGAGAAGGAGTAAGCCGCGGAACTGGATTCGACACGCTTGATAAGGCCATGCTTGTGTGGCAAGACAAGGAGCATTCGGGAAAAGACGCAGCGCATCGAAGAGTCGACATCATTATTAGCCCGTGGAAAACTGTTGGGTGTGCGTTGCTGGGATGGAGCGGTGACACGACATTTCAACGAGATCTTCGACGATATTGTAAACAAGAAAAAGGTCTTAAATTCGATAGCAGTGGGATTCGAAGTCGTTCAGACGGAACCTGGGTGGATTTAGAAAGTCGCAGTAACCCTCCAGATATGGAACCGTGTCATGACAGGCGCCCGCAACCGGCACCGGATATGGTCATGGCTGAGAGGCGTGTGTTTGAAGGTTTGGGGCTGCCTTGGCGGGATCCCACTGAAAGATGCACAGGCTGAATAGATGGATGGACGCTTGTTACCCGAGTACATATAATACCGGCGGCGAAAGAAAGGAAACGACGCCCGAAACTCGTACAGCATTTACAGCATTTCCAGTGAACATTTAGGATGCATTGACCTGCTCCTCTCGGATGGCGAAGTCTGCCACCAGTCTTTCGACGACTCCGGTATTCAGGTTTTAGTAGATTATGTTGATGTTATGAAAACATGGAAGGCCAGATACATTGTGTCATAATACACCTTTACGAAATTCCCCTATTTAACAAGACACGACAAGGTATGATGAAAAGGGCGAAGTGCTGTAGTGCAGATGCAAGAGCGAAGAGTTGCCCGCTTCAATCTGGTTGTTCTGGTCTAGACTAAGGACAGATAAGATTTGTGATAGAAGAAAGACAGATGCGCCTTTACCTAGGCGGGTCTAGAGTCGGCTCGTTTCCCGAACATGCAACATACGGAGTACTTACCCAGGTTATTGTTCAACTTGTGCGGAGTTTACCAGGGCCGACAAATTGAAGTGTAGTCAACTCGGAGGATGGCGTGGAGTACCATCGGACTTGACTCAAGGCGGCTGTGCTTATGATAGCATGCTCCGACGCGTTCTGGCGGAGGTCTGGTGGGTACGCAGAACTCCGCAAGATTAGATGGACACGGAGCCGCCACGGGATATTCAATGTTGCCCGTTTCCAATTTCTCCATAAATTAACGTCTTGCCCTGCTCAATTCATAGAAACCCGCCTCACCACCAACCTTATCAAGCTTTCTCAACTCCCAAGAATAATCCGTTATTAGAGACTTCGATCCGTTGTATGTTTCATCAACAGAGGAGGACAGATTGTCATCTTTTCATTCCCCTGATATAATATCATCTAAGAAAACAATACATTCGAAACTCCATCAAGATGCCTTTCATTCTTGAAGTCCCAGATCAGTACAGGTCGGTCTGCAGCTATCATTCTTTAATGCCAAGCAGGTCCAGCTTGCATCTCGTGGCCTCAAAAAGGCCATGTGTGATGGCAAGGCTTGGTCAAGCTGGAGACTGATGATACTCACCGTGCTAACATCACCCTGTCGAATAATGATACACAGCCTAGTGCTTGCTGCCGCTACCAGTAGCTTCTTTGTCAACACGCTTCACATGCTGCGAACCTCCTCACTTCGCAAGACCAGCGGTGTTAAGTACCCTAATGCATATGCCTCGCCGGAAGAAGCAGAAAAGGATAGCAATGCTTATGCTTTCAATTGCGGTACCCTCTGCCCTAGACTCTTACGAGCCTGCTATATATGTATTGTATGTCTCTGTACCAGGCAACTGATTTGGTCCAATAGCCCAGCGTGCTCACGCCAATTTCACCGAGTCTCACACGTCATTCCTAGGCGCCCTGCTTGTTGGTGGCCTGCGCTTTCCCTTAACCGCAGCCGTCCTAGGGGCCAGTTGGAGCTTGTTTCGTGTCATGTATCTCTTCGGATATACTAGTCAAGCCGGCCCGCAGGGTCGAAGAAAGTGAGTTCATTTGAATTCTTCCGCGGAATTGCTATTCCCTGTTTTCCAGAGGCAGTGCTAACCCCCTTTGTAGCGGCGCTATAGGTGCTTTTCTATCAGATTTTGTTCTCAAGCTGGTTGCTGCTTATACATCTGCGAAGCTTGTGTTCGGCAATTGAGCCGGAAGATCCTTTTTGATACACCACGGCCTGAAGATAGTGGGACTGGAATACATTATCGGGTAGTGGGGATGAACAAACGATATAGCACAGCGAGACTCTGGCCCTTGTATCGAGGTTCGTCTGTGTACATGTTTAGACTTGGTTCGTTTGTCAATGACGATGTCATCGCCGCTTGAGCTCCTCGGTGGCTTGTGTATCGTAGTTTGCACCCAACTCCAACTCATCATCACGACCTGTATCTCCTGGCAGTCGTTCAATGCCATTATTACCCAAAAGATAGTCGCCATAGTACTTCATGGCACTGAAAACTTCTTCTCCACTAGGAATGATATACTCCTTGGGCAGAAGGAAACCATAGCTGCCAGTATCCCGGAGTTTTAATTGGTAGCTAAAATGTGCTTCCATCTCGTGGTAAAACCAGTCAATGGCAGAGCCGCCTCCTAATTGAAGTCGTGGTGTAAACTGATCTCGTCTTGCAGTGGCGCCTTCACAGGCTGAGGTGACCGAATACGACTCCCCATTTGCTAAGCGGATGGCCTTCGCAATTCCTGCAGCAAGCTCTTCCAGGTTTTCAAGGTTCGGGGGCACAGCCTGGCAAGAAAAAGCATAAGGAAAGAGTATCTGTTGCGAATAAGAATGCAGGTCTACAAGGCCCACAAACTTGACATTGTTAAGAGATTCGTTTCGAGCCCAAAGTGCTAGCTGCATTGCTTCAACAGCCTGAAAGGGTTGTTCTCCTCCATAGCTCTCAGAACATGGATCAGCTTGACTCGCAGAGCCATTCCATCCATATCCGAATGCATGATCTAGGTCGAGTCCTCGGCAGTACTGAATATTAGTCTGTTGTCGTGATTTACGCCACAGACGATCCACCTGCCAGGAGTATACTACCCCGTCAGGATTGAGTACAGGAACGAACACGATGTCAAATTCATGAAGAAGTTTTGTAATCATTCGCTCCTTCCCAAAGGATGTGATGAAAGACCAGGCCACATAATTTACAGTGCTGGTTGTGATCCACTCTCGAGCATGAAGACCACCGGTAACAACAATTGTCTTTCGCGGCTTCGTAGGGTCAACAGCCGAGGATAGTCCAACACGTAAAGCCGATATTTCCCTTCCTTCGGAGGATGATCCGATGGGAAAGTATTCGACGTACGATGGAAACATAGCCTCGAGCAGACGCATCCACCGATAAATTACAGATAAAGGCTGGTAATCTTGGAAAAAGATATTGTCGCTGGCTGCTGAAAAACGCGATAATGGCACCGAAAGTGCTTCGACAGCCTCAACAGCTTCTTCGCCATGGTGGAATGACATTGAGTTATAGACTGCGGAGGCGAGATCTGATATCAGGGTAGATTGGGCAGCTTGAAGCGAGGGCGGGAGAAGGCTAAGGAGAGGAGACACCTCATCGCGGTGCAAACGAATATCGACGAATTCATCCGTGAATGCCCAAATATCAAGAAAAAGTTGGGCCGCTGCGTCAGAGAGGGCAATCTCTTCTTTAGAAGTAGTAACATTGAAACGTAAGACAAGTTCGTTGGCATACCGAGCCCGCAAACTCGATGGAACGATACTTTGGTCGGCATCTTTGGCTGGATGACGACCGAAAAGAAGTTCGACTGCACTGTCGCGAAGTTTGGTCAAGAACGGAAACAGGCGGTTGTTGCGATTGCTAGCGTCGGAATAATATCGAGGATGAAGGCTTGTCGCAAGGCCTAAGCCTGGGCCTGCGTGGTGAGTTACTGCCAAGAGCCAAGCGGCCACGAGGCCGGAAAGCCTGGTTCTCATGTCCCCGCTCACTTCTCTCTCTGTCTCTCCCTCGCTAATCTTGCCAGTTGGCTTCGGATCGATTGTGTGGGCGGCGCAAGAGCAGATTTCAAACCTAGCCGTTCGGGAGTGTAGGTAGTGATGATGGTGGCAAGTGAATGTTCGTTTCAAACCCGGGGAATCTGATTTGTCGACAACTAGTTACCGGTAGGTACGTAGGTCTAGGGGCAGGTTGGCTGGTAAGCAGAGTGGCTCCCTTCCTCAGGTACGCCGCGTCCACAGTGTGCTGGTACTGGGTTCCCAATGTTGGGACGAAGTTCACACTGTGTACGACATACTTGGTGTGTCAATTTCGAGCTACGTACGGAGTAGTACTTCGTAAATACAACCTCAAGCTTGGATGATTATCACCTAGAAGTTCCTGATAGGTTGTGGCGCACAACCACGCATTCAGTCGGTCGTGTATGTAAAGATGGTGCAACTTTCAATGCAAATGTAGCGCCTTAAACATATGTATTCTTTGTACCTCATTTCCCCTTTCTTTCGTTTCCGGGATGAACACCGAACTTACTTGATCTCGAAATGCCCAGGACAAGTGATTACTCCATACCAGTATGTGAACACCCACGCAGATGTATCAAAGAAAGATGGTACATACACAATACCCGAACGAAGCTCCTCCACTGTTGATAGGATGATACTATGGAAGGAAGGTCGAGAAATTTGGCACAGCGGAACAAGACCAGGCCGTATCACGGATTTAAAAAGGGGACGAGTATGGACGGTTATATTATCTTTAGGAGTAAAAGCGTGAGAACTTGACTTACAGCTCATGACACAGCATTCATGGCAACCTTGATTATTACCATCAGACGTGTAAGCTGCTCAAGTACAGATACATCATGCATAGCTAATGGATCGGCTAGACCTCGGGTCGTCCAGGTGTCACCTCGGCCAGCACACGTACAGCAAGGAGTGTTCAAATCCCTCTGCTGCCGCCATCGTAATTAATCTCCTCTCATGGGTATGACAGGATTGATGTCCAGAACCTGATTCAACGTGGGGTGGGTCGGGCAGACAGGCGTGCCCGGACGCACTTGATCCAGCGCATGCCGAGTCAAGTGAGCTCCGACCAAGAACTACTAGGCAAGTTGACTGGGCCAGTTGGGCATTAAGATGGGGCCGTTGTTCAGTGCTGGCTCCTGTTAACTAGCCATTGCTAACCGGTTTTGGAGGGCTCAACCTCTCTGACTTACTTTTTGACAAGTAGCCCCTTGCTCGGAAGCCACAACATCCACTTATCCTGGATTTGCGCCTCAACCATCATCAGCCTTGAAGCATTGCGTTGACGAGCATTCTCTCGATACGACCCTGCTGACTCTTACCATTATCCACTTCACGGGGTTTACGCCATTGAATGATCGTCTCTTCACCGGCAACCATTACTTGAGGTAGCGACCAGCTGACACAAATGAGCTTCAACTAGACTCTGAGGTCGAGGAGAGTTGGTTCTCCCAAGGTAAGTTCGGGCAGTAGATGTCCCTGCGATTACGACTTTTCCTGGCCATCATCCCAGACTCGACAACTTCAATACTCAGGCCTTCAAAGCTCAGCCTCATCCACTTTCAGCGGCCTGGCGTCGTGAGGTAACATGCGAATCGATTGCTGCCATGCCTTTCCTTCGCCTGCGAGGTAACATGGCCAGCGAAACGGATATTCGACGCCATGCAACGTTCAACGTGCCTCGACCATTCGACGAAAACGACGAAAATGACAATGGTGACGAAGCTGTACCATCTTCCTCACCAGCAGCACAATCCATGCCACGGGGAGACTCTAATCTATTGTCTCAGGCGGAAACTCGCCAATCCGAGCCGCCCGAACACACTCCGGAGCCACCTACGTCTGAGCCTGCACAACTCCAGAACAAATTCCGTCGTTTTTCTATCTTGCGATATCGAAACGCCTCTGATTCTCAATTGTCTCTCAGAGCCAAGCAGCAGGCTGAAGCAACGCCTCCTGTTCCGCGGCGTATGTCCTTACCCAGTCCATGGCCACCATGTGTAGTCAATGACTTCTAACAAGTGTCATTAGCACCCGCCATCATTACAACCGCTCCAACTAGCGACGTTACGGGCCCGAAAAAAGTGTCATCACGTATGAGTTTGGCGGCAAAGTTTCGCCGGTCCAATGATATCCCCAGAGGCGACAGACATGATTTATCTTTAGACGCCATGCGCAGGAGAGACAACTTCACCGACGACCGAGATCATGTTTCCACCCTGGGGTCGGACGAGCCAGTATACCACCATCCACGTACTCGGGCGACAATGACTCCTAATGCTACCTCGCTCAATGCATCAGACAATCGCCAGTCCGAATCATCTAGGTCTGATGCTAGCTCTGCCGATCTTGTATCCCGTCCAAATCCAACCGCAACCCCGAAGAAAACCCATGCTGGCACACCATTTTTCAAGCTTCGAAGAGCCAAGAAGCCTCCAGAGCCCCTGTTCCCTCTAGCACATCTTCAACAAAATAATTCAACGAAAGACGGGAATATGTCGTCAACCTCCCTTGGCACTGGCATCTCCCCTCGCCCAGCGTCATCGCAGAGCGCTACCACCCCGCGAGCTTCCAATGGCGGCGGGGATGAAAGCCAAATAGCACAGAGCTCCGCTGCATCAGCATTGTTCGTCCGGGGAGGAGGACAGCGCTCTGGCCAATCGTCTCCCACACGAACAAATATACTCCGGGGTCGGTCGTCTACCATGAGTTCAGCAGGCAGAAATTCGACAGATGATCATCTGTTACCTCCGACCACTCGCACTTCTATTTCTACCGGCCGTAAAAGCTTCGGCGACTTGTTCGGGCTTGGTCGAATGAGGCAAAATTCCGAACTCAGCCGGCAAGGGATATTGACACCCGCCACTCCTGGATCAATCACATCCAAGAGCAACTCATTGCAATTGCCGAGAGACTTCGTCGTTCTGCCAGAGCGCCAAGGCAATGAGTCACCTGCCAAGTATCTGGCTCGACTAGAAGGAATGGTACGCCGAGGAGTAATTGCATCTGCCTTGTCAAGAGGAACTGATACTTTTTCCGCCGCTGTGCTCAGAAGCTACATGCGAAGCTTCAGTTTCTTTGAAGACCCGATGGATATGGCTATTAGAAAATTGCTGATGGAGGCCGAGCTGCCTAAAGAAACTCAACAAATAGATCGATGCTTACAGGCGTTTGCTAACCGCTATCACGAATGCAATCCTGGCATCTATTCATCACCAGACCAAGCTTACTTTATAGCATTCTCACTTCTCATTTTGCACACTGACGTGTTCAACAAGAATAACAAGCACAAGATGCAAAAGTCAGACTACTTGAAGAACACCCGGGGTGAAGGTATATTTGATGACATCCTTGACTGCTTTTACGACAATATTTCATACACGCCTTTCATTCATGTCGAGGATGATTTGGATTTGACAAGCGAGCGCATGCAAAACAACAAGTTCAAAAAGAAATCGCTTCTTGCCGGGAATAGTGCCGAATCTACAAGGCGCGTCGCAAAGGAGCCCATCGACCCTTACACGCTCATTCTGGATGGCAACCTAGATGCGTTACGGCCGAATCTGAAGGAGGCCATGCACCTGGATGATCATTACAACTATCTAGGAACAGCGCTTTCTTTCAACCTGAAGGATCTGCAAAACACATTCTTCAAGACTGGTGTTCTCCAGATCGTGTCCCCTAGATCAAGACCAGACGCATTTATGTCGGAAAAAACGGCCACAAACCCCAATGATGCTCACCCGGGAATCGTGGATATCAAAGTTACCAAAGTTGGGTTGTTGTGGCGGAAAGATGCCAAGAAGAGGAAAGCCCGTTCACCATGGCAGGAATGGGGCGCAATCCTGACTGGAGCCCAGTTATACTTTTTCCGAAATACAAGCTGGGTGAAAAGCCTCATCCATCAGTATGAGGGCCATCTGAAAAGTGGGCATGATGGTATACCCATCATATTCAAGCCTCCGCTTGAAGAGTTTAAGCCGGATGCCCTGATGTCTACGCATGCCGCTGTAGCGCTCGTCGACACTACATACAAGAAGCATAAAAATGCCTTTTTATACGTTCGACAAGGTCGATTAGATGAGGTGCTTTTGGCAGACACTGAGGAAGAGCGTAATGACTGGCTCGCCAAGCTCAACTACGCTGCGGCGTTCAGGACGTCGGGAATTCGAATGCGTGGTGTGGTAGGAGCCAACTATGATGGTCAAGGTCGTCGAGGCATGCGTCGCCTGGACAGTTCTGACGCGACACAACTGATACACACTCCGACTGGCCCCGTCTCAATCGCCCGGGGCCGTATCGATTTTAAGATGGCAGAAGACATACAGACAGCAAGACGTGACGGCATGCAACAAAAGATTTGGGAGGCTGGGAAGAAGGTTGAAGAAGGTCAGAAACTGTTGGAAGAGCAGTTGAGGAATGCAAGACACCTCCAGATCTTGGCGCCAATCCAGCCGCGAACAAGAGAACAGCTTTTGCTGGCCGCCGCTCGCATGTCTGCACAACTGAAGTGGACTCGTATGGAAATTTGGCGGGAGAAGTGCCACCGAGATATCCTGCTTCAAGACCTTGCAGATGACGAGGCCCCGTTGGTAGAATCTGCTTGGCTGCCAGATCCGCGGGATTTTTCATCCACTCCACGGCCCGTACTGACTCGGTTAGAGTCGAAATCTGACCGCCAAGTCGCCGATGAAAAAAGCTGTCAGACGCCCGGAGAGAATTCGTTATCTAAAATTTCGAGTACTGTTAGTACCACGAGAGATATCGATTCCCCGACCAAAGCCAATACCCCTCAGACGCCTCCTCAAACCGCCGTGAAGGAGGCCCGGTGCTTGGAGGCTGATGCGGCAAGCATGAGACACGGATCTATCTCAAGCATTGCCACGGCCGCAGGAGCACCTTCTATCCCACCCCTTCAAATTGGAAGTATTCTGGATGAAGATATTGCCAGCTCTTCGAGAACGCCAGATAGTAGTCAAGATGATGTAGATGCTGATGAACGGGACTTTTTGAAGCAAGTCGGGCTGTGGGAGGCAAAATCGAAACGAGCCTCGCTAGAAAGAACGCCCATATCCACAGTTGCAGAAGGCAACGAGTACTTAGTCCCGGCAGACCGAGACAGATTGGATAGAAGCAAGATTAGACGAAGCTTGCAGCGAACTCTTAGGGAGAGTGCAGGACACCTTTCACATCATCGCAGCAAAAAGGGTAGAGATACGGGTCCACCGATTGCAGGCTTCGTGGACGACGGAACACGAGAAGCAACATTATCCCGTGGAACTGGTAGTTTTGTTGTCCACGGCAAAAAGGCGTCCGTTATCAATCTGGGCACGGAGCTACAGACATTATCCCAGGATGACAAGATCATGTCGCGGAAACAGCAGCAGCCATTGCAGCAAGATCAGGAAGACCACCACCAGCAAGATCAATCAGCTGCCTCTGCGCTGGGCAATGACCACTTTGAGGACGATTTTCATTCAGCAATCGAAAGTCCATCCGAGTCGAATGGCACGGGCAGCAGGAGGGATTCGGCAGCCAGTACAAGCACTGCCACCGCTCGTAGTTTTAGAGACCTCCACAGAAAGTGTTCATCGGCTCGAGCAGCTAGGAGCACTTCCGGTGGAAGACTTGCAGTCCCATCGGATGGTGAGAGTGACGTCGGCCCTCAGGTCCCTGATGGCAGGAAGTCATCCCACTCAGCATCAGAGAGGCAGCCAGGGGGCGTGGCCACGAGGCCATATTCTGAAGTTCGTGAAGTCTTGGCCAAGGGCCAGAGGCTGGATGGGGTGGTCTGTGGAAGTGACGAGTCCGATGTTACCGATGAAATTACGCGCGTCGAGTCCGAGACTCTTGCCAGAGCCTAGTTGACACTTTTAGAACTTAATTGGAAGAGCAGGTGATCGATTACAATTTACATATGAATGTTTATATTAGCGTTGGGATATTGCACCTTTGCAAAATAGTCGAGGGAGGCACTAAGAAAGAGGATACAATGTATAATAAGATCGGTGAAGGCCCAGTGCTCCAAATTCAGAACGTAACATTGCAGTTCTGCTTGCTATATTGTGCTCCCGTTGCTGCTTTCTGTCCTCGGACAACAACCGAGTTGCAACGCCGGTCATTGTCTGAAGAAAGACAAATTTACAGCCACGATGAAGACTCTAGCAGCGTATGTATGTATGTGTTATTTCACGCCCGACGACATGGGGCAAAATCCAGAGCTCCATGCAGCAGGAGAATTGTAGACGTGGCAGGAACGTATGAGCGGTGGTTGTGTATGTATGTGATTTTGACATCGTTCGCTTGTGATACCGTGGCGGTTGACAAGTTTGAGAGCAAGTAATGGCGTGTATCTTTACTGCGATATATGACGCGAGGGCTCATGGAACCTTTGTGTGCAATGTTGCAAGCAATGTCCTGATGGCTTTCGGTCTAGTATACTAAGTAAGGATTCCCTCACATTGTAGTACTATATCCCATGACGGACTCCCTGAGCCAGTACAACTAGGGATTACAGCCAGTATCAGGATTATTTCTTGCCCTTCTTCTTTTTCTTCGATGAGTTTGACGCCGACGCCTTCTCTACTTTGACACCGCCGCCACCTACAAGACCTAGAGTTTCCTCTTCCTTCACTACTCCACCTTGCGTAGACTCAGCAGCTTTCTTCCGTCCTTTCTTGCCCTTCGGCCGGTAGGAGGATCTATCACGCAACGGAAGCCATCTTTCAGGATCAGGAGTGTGACCCTCAACGAAGTTTTTTGGAAGTCTAATTCTCTTCCTTTTCTGGTTTGCACGCTCGCTGCTGGATCCGACGGGAGCTTGCCTCTTCTTGCTAGACGTTGAAGCTCCAACAGCGGGAGCCACGCCCAAATCCATGAGGTTGTTTACATCAATGTGGTCAACAAGGCTGTCCACGGAAGGAAGCCGAGCAATGTGTTGTGTGACTGCTGCAGCATCGGAAGTGGCCAATGCTGCCACGAGGCCAGCAGAAATGATAGGTGACGATTGCGTTTCCTTGTGTAGATTCCTGAATGTGGCTCCTGCAAGCTCCAATTCACTGTGGCTGGATGAGGATGCAAGCTCAACGCCGGCCTCTTCGAGAAGAGAGGTCACGGCTGTGTTTGGACGACCACGCCAGAAATTTGCAGCCTTCGCAAGCTCAGTTTTGGCCGACGTCTCCCGCTTCTGAATCCTTTTCAATGATACTGCAAGCGCTACCAACCCGGGGCTGAATCGGACACGTTGGGACTGTTCATCTCCAGATTCTTCGAGTCGAGCGAAAAATGATAGCAGAGTGTGAAGAGCTGCGCCGAGATTCTTTCGTTGCAAGTGAAGCTGCACTATGGTCAGGACAAGTCCCGTATCATTGGGCCTTGTCTTGGAATGACCAAGAAGGGATCGTAGAACGTGGTTCCCCGCTAAACCTTGAGTTTCTGCAGCGACTCCGATTATGGACATGCAGTTGATATCGGGATTAAGAGATGGCATTTGAGCTCTTGCCATCACTCTTTTCGCCCTCTCCTTGACACCGTTGACCTTGTGCGCACGCAAATCGACAACGGACGCATTCCGAGCGAGAACACCAGCCTGAAATTTGAAAAGTTTGGCATTGGTTCTCACTGACATCCAGGATGCAACCTCCCGTTCAACCAAGAAAGGATTCTGCGGCTTTCTTTCCAGTGCCCAGCGGTTATTCTGAATGATCATCTTGAAATCCGGATCAGTTTTTCTAATTTTACGAGCACCGCAAGTTAGCATATTAAAATGGTCTTGCAGACTCCCAGACTGCCGCTTTAAGCATCAGTACTTACGTAGTGATGTCTATGGAGGAATAGATATCTCGGGCGCGGTCAATGTTGCCCATCTTGGCAGCAACAAAGGCCTGCTGTGCCAGAATGGGCTTGCGCTCCTCTTCCTTATCCTCGGCGGTCAGCTCATCGGAAGCATCACAGAGAGCAAGAGCGCGCTGAAGAAGTTTCGACGCCATCTGCAGCGAATTTTTAGCAATATTGGCACATGCGGCATTGTAACACAGCTCAAAGGCCTCTAAGGTCTTTTCTGACTCCAAGTGACAGTTCGTAGAGGCGAGTTCCCACTCGGCCTGAGCTTGAGCTGCCTTGATGTTAATTCTGAGATCATTGGTCTCTTCTTCCGCATTCGAAGCGAGAAGCCGATCATAGATAGATTGGGCTTCGTCAAAGTTTTCAGCACGATACGCAATTTGAGCTGCCACATGACTAAGACTTCGTTTGTGAATGCCTGAAGATGCAATAACGTTTGCGGCCTCGTCCAGTTCCCCTAACTTATAAAGAGCATATGCCCTCTCGAGGACACAGGATGCTTCTAGCTTGGTCCCACCTTGAGATATGGCTCGGGAAACATCGCTAAATCGGTCCAATTTTAGCAAGGCGACAACTCTCGTATACTGAGCCAGTTCGTCGGTTTCGTTAACCTTGAGGGCGGCATTAGCAGCTTTGAGGATCTCATCGTGATCGTCTATAGTAGCTCCACGTAACAAGGCGCTGAGATTGGTGGCGGGGGTTTGAGGCATGATTGCTATGGCAGCGGAGGCATCTCCCGAGGCAAGCAGAATAGTGTCGGCTGACCGAGAATTGAGAGATGATGCAAGCGGCGATGGCCAGACAGGACTGGGGGACGCGAAGGGACTCGTGACGGAGAAGGAGAAGAATCTGTAGTCTCTGTGCCAGGCGTGCTTCTTGCTGATAGACCGGTAGCTGCAAAAAGAAAACTGTAGGTGCAAAGGAAGGGAGAGAGGCCCTTGCCAGTGGTACAAGATGTGAATCGTAAAGGATAAAGCGTAAAGCGTGAGTCGAGGGGAGGTGAGGTCGGATGTAGCTGTCGACACGAATTATTCCAGCCGAACTGGCGGTTGAATCATGCTTTTCAAACGAATTTTGGAGTGTTGCGCCGCGGGGCTGAGAGCTTCCTTCAATGTTAACTGAGGCTTTTGGGCGATATTGTGGGGCAAAGACGAGGACATGGCCAGTTTGCGGTGCTCCGCGTTCCCTCTAGCTCGGACATGCCACTCCAAACAGGATTCAGCAAAAAAATGAACAACCAGATCGTCCAAAGGTTATAGAGCTGAGAGTGAGCAAGCTAGATACAAGCAACAAATCTACCCATGGGGGTTTGTAGTATACCAGGCGTGGAGCATCTGAAGGCTTGAGCACGATCAAGAGGCTGTCTGTCACCCGACGAGGGGGGGCAATGAAGCCACGAGACACGTCCTCTTGGTGTCGAACCAAATACGTAGGATTCCACCGAAGTATACATACACAACACACGTGCAGCAAAGTATAGGTATAAGACTGAGAAAAACCCAGATAACGTCACCGGCACCAACTTCTCACTGTTGTTTGACCCGAGCGGGCAGGAAATCCGTCGCAAAAAGAACGTTCTCTTATGTAAGCAGCAACACACCCTATACGGAGGAGTTACCGAGTACCGACTGGACGGAATCTGGTGCTCTGCAACCTCTCTTCAATGTTACGCACACTCCCAAGCAGCCACGCACATGTGCATTCTGATCTGATGTTGGCTGTCAACTGGCGCCAGATGCATGCTTACTCCTTTGTAGTTCTTTTCATCAATTCTCACCGAGTCAAGTTCTTTTAGTTGCCCCAGTCCCCACCGCAAGCGCCTGGCTTTTACTCCAAGTATCCCGTCGGCGTCTGTGCCCACATGCACCACCTCTGCAGGACAACCTTCCTACTGCTTTGATTGATATCAGCCACTTTTTTGTTCGTCTTTCTCGCCGTCTCGCCATCTAGCCGAAACAAATCCCACCATGGATCTCGATATTGAAATGGGCGACGCTGCGCAGGGCAGCCTAGAATTGCCGGTAGAGGAACTGCCGCTGGCCGATGACATCCTGGTACTACGCAGCTACCATAACTTTTTCCTACTACCGTTTATCTGTGACTGACCTTGGCAAACTTCAGGGTACTGCCGAATTGCAAGAGCCTGGGGAGCTTTTGGACGACGAAGCCGCCGACATTGGCGCCGACGGCCAGGAAGAGAATGAGCGCAAAACTTTGATACCCAACAAACTTCACATTCAAGGCGTTGACACCTTGCACACGGACGACATTAAAGCATATATAAGGAGCCATTTCAGGCCAGTGGAGAAAGTTGAGTGGATTGACGATACCTCGGCGAACCTGGTGTTTGATAGCGAGTCCACGGCTCGAGATGCAATCACAGCCTTGAGCGCCATTCCGGTAGTCGACGTGACAGTGTTGGCACCAGGGGAGATTCTTCCGGCGAAACCGTTCGACGGAAAGCCAGAAATTTCACTGCACGTTCGCTTCGCTTTCGATGACGACAAGAAGCAGGCCGGAGCTGCACTGCGCAGCAGATACTACTTACTACACCCGGAGCATGATCCTGAAGAACGGCGCCGAAGACATCAAGAAAACAGACCGAGATATAGGGATCGGGATGACCATTTTCGCAGACATGGTGGTCGCCAAAGACGCAACTCGGACGATGATGTGGAGACTTTTGAAGCCAGTATGTATGATGATATCCCTCGCCCCAGTCGCTCGCGACGCGACTCGGCCCCGGAGGTCAATCCAAGGTCTTATGTGGAAGAGAACCGCGGGAAAGAGCTCTTCATGAATAAATCTTCTAGGCGCGACAGGTCGGCTTCCCCTCGACGTGATGGCGACGGTGATGCCCAAATGGATGATCTGGATAGATCCTCGCACAGGAACAGGACACAGGCTAGATCTTTGAAAACCCGATTGGTCGCTGACAATAGTAGCAAAGAGTTATTTCCGACCAAAGCCAAGGGAAGAGGTGGCCAGCTGGATCAGCTCGAAAATTCCATTGGCTCTGCAAGGCTGGAAGATCAAGATCTTCCCAAGGTCGTCGACACCACCAAGGTGCAAGCCGGCGGCTCCTTAAACATCCGAGGGCTAGCCAACGAAAGAGCTGGCGCCGGTCCCGGATTCTCCATAAGAGGAGCTGCTTCAGCGAGTGCCCAAGAGTTGTTCCCCGGCAAACTGGGCATGAGCAATGCAGGCAAGGAGCTATTAGATCCAGCGCGGTCAAAACGAAGACAGAGGGCACAGGATCTGTTTTCCTAGTATGGCGAAAAGACGAGATTATGGATCAAGTTACAGAGTCGGCGTAGAAAAGAACACCCGGAGACAAAAAGGCGTCGATTTGAGAGGGAACGACGGTAGTGAAGATGCAGACAGATAACTGGCTATGGCTGGCATTACATGATCAATATGATACCATGGTTGGCGTTGATTGCAACACTCGTCTCCTTGTCATCTCATACCATCACCGCATTTCTGTGTTTCTTTTCGTCTTCGATTCTACGAGAGCTCTGTTAACAGAGTTTTGCTAGACCGGCTCCAGCATTTCCCATTGCTCCATTTCTTTGTAGGAACAGGCAGCTCCATGCTACCACCATCTCTCTGTCATAATCTGTGCAGGCGGTACATTGATTTCCGGGCTGCTCAAAGACCTGCACATGTAGTCTGTCATGGCTGGCGGCCCGCAAATGTAAAAGAGACTTGAACAAAGCTCCCCGTTCTTTGAACTCGAGCGCAAGTCAGCCGCAGATAACCTGCGCTCGTGGACCTCGGTGTTTTCGTCTATGACATGGTGAGGTCCGCAGCTTTCTTTGAAGCGTCCAAGGTTTCCGTCACTGCCTGTCAAATACATGTTGAACTTCCCCTTCAACCTGCCATCCGCAAACAAAGCAGCTATGCGTTGCACAAATAAAATGTCCCTCAGCCCTCCCTGATCAGGTACCTTACTAGCATAGAAAACGGATATGCCAATCTTGGACAACTCACTCGTCTCACCAATATAGCTGAGCATGCTCATAAGGGGGTTGATACCCACGCCGCCTGCTACGAACACGACGTTTTCGATACCTCTCAGCTGGGGATGAGAGAGGGGTGGAAACACAAAGCTACCCCCAATGCGAACGCGCAGATATGACCCAATGATCTTCTCCGTTGGTTGCCAAAACCATGCTGCGACTGAATTCTCCGGAGACCGTTGGATAGCAAGCTCGAGGTAGGGCACAATAGGGCCAGTAGACGAAGTGGCCGTTGACGGAGCACATGTGATGGTGAAGCCACCGGGCCTGACGATCCCGGGGACATACGTATCTAGCCATTGTCCAGGCAGAAACTATGTTGCCGGTGATAGCCAAGTCAGTCATGATGGCGGTGCAAACAACTCGACAAGATACAGGCGCTAATCAATGATCATACTGATCGTCCCGAACAAACAGCTTGATCAGTTACTTGCCTTCACGGGGCCATCCTGAAGTTCCAGACGCAACAGCCTGACTCTTTCGTTGACGTTATCTATTCGGCTCAACTTGACCGAATGCAATTCCTGAAAGCCGCATTTCTGTCGTCAGCCTTGATCGGCAGTACTCGGCGACATTGACCATGAGAGCGAGAGCAGGACCATCACTTGCTGTGGTCATCACTGACAGTTTCTCTCGGTTCTTCGGCGGTCCGGTCGAGGTGGCTTGATTTACCTGCCATCGCTCGCCAGCAGTTGCTAAATCGGCACAGGAAATGTTTTGTGAATACGGCCTGTAAAGACACGAGATGTGTTGCATCATTGATACGTATTTTAGAGAGTGGAGACTTGACTTTGACTTGTCCCTGGTAGAACGGCGACTTGCGTCCAATGCCTTAGGCCCCTAATAACCTTGGATTGTCCACGTCAAAAATCCGGCCTGTCGATCGACATGAGCACTTGGTTTGCCAGGATAGCCGTGTGCAGCCTTTCGTGAATGGTTCTCATGGTACATTCTCTAAGCAAGGGCTGCCTAAGGTGAGCAACTCAGAGTCAGAAAAACAAGGCTACGACGTCGCCACGACAATTTTCAGATTGATTCTATATTCTGTGATGAGGGAATCCAGCAGCATGTTCTATGGCTTTGTCCGATCTATGCTTTCCCAAGGCCCGTCGCTCCCTTCTTTTCCTTCATTGCTTAAAAATGATCCTATGAAGGCTCGGTCCAATTGACTTGATCCAATACCTTTCCAGCAGAGGGGTGATGGTAGCTAATTCTGAGACGGAGGCGTAGAGGCTGGGTGAGCCGTTAGCAACCAGTTGAAAACATAAATTGTAACATGGCGTAACGAGAGCGTTGTCATAGCAACAGAGGAAAGGGCGTCGGGTTGGAAACCAAGTAGACAGGATGAGCGAACTTACCCCTTTGCATCCAGATATCCTCATCACCTGTGTGGCATCAGTGTGAGGATGTAAGTCCGAGGAGGAAATATTGAGCAGCTGAAGTTTCTGAGATTTAGGAACCGCAGCTTGCAATCCGACCTGGGAGAGCAATGCGGATGCAGATAGATTCTGAAAACGCGCCACAGCTTGAATGAGACCCTCTGCGTTCCGTTGAACTTGCACTGTCACATTCAGATCGTTGGCTTTGTAGCAATGATGTCCCTGTTCGACTTGGGTTGCATGTGGCTGAGAACTGTCATCCACCATGTCTAGACCACCAGGGGTCTGTGCCGACGAAGTAGAAGACTGATTCGGTCCGGAGCCGAATAAATCCATGATGGAGGGCATACTAGCTGGCGGAGAAGCATACGGCGGTGAAGATGTCGGGGGCGATGTTGAAACGCTGCCTCCAAGTATGTCTGCCAGGAGATCCGAGTTTGTCGCTTGAATTGGCCTCGATGTAGTTGGCGGAGGAGAATCCATGAGGTCAAGAAGATCCTGCTCTGTTGGCTTCAGTGCCCTAGATTTCCTGTTTGCAGACTTTGTCTTCTTTGTTGGTGCTGGGCCAAGTACTCTACTTGACTCTTTGATTTGTGGCGGAGGCATTTTTTCCAATACGCCACGACGAATTTGGTCAAATGAGAATAGATTACTGTACTCAACCGCCCGTTGCTGTACTTCGACATCGAGGCTCGTTTGATGATTTTGTAGAAGCTGCTTTATTCTCTCAACTTGAGAAACCTCTGAAAACCGAGTACTGAGCTTCATCAAGGCGGTGATGATGTATTCAGTCGAGATTTGAGTTCCGTAGCTACTGTTCAGTATCAGCGCAAACAAGTCTATCACTTCGTGTTCTTTAAATTCCTGGACGAGTTCTTCCTCCTCATATTGACCCCCTTTGAGTAAAACATCAGCGTATTCGCCGACGCACCAGGCTCCTGCCTGAGTCAGGCTTTCCTGCGTGATATCCTTTTTAAGGTTAATATATAGCTTTTGCACTGCATAGGTTTGAAGCTCTGGTGTGGTTGCTATGAGTCGAACAAACGACGAGAGGATTTGTTCCTTCACATAGTTTCCCGCCAACGATAGCACCCGAAGCATGGTATCGAAATGCCATCTTTTATTTGGGGCAAACTTGTCTGCAGCAATTCCAATTTGACTAGTCATTGTTGGCTTGAACTCGTTATCTGCCACTTCTAAGAAGGCAAGAAGCTCTCTGATCAGAACTCGTACATTGCTTTCGTTTATGAGAGTGAAACTGAGGTCAAGAGCTCGTCGTCTTATGCTGATATCCGGGTCTCTCAGACATTCCAAGATTGTGTTGCGGTGTCTTTGAACGGCATTGGGCTCAATGGCAACGACCTTTATGAGGGTGTTCAGAGCCACATAACGAATGTTGTTGTCACGATTGGTGAGGAACTTGCCGAGGATATTGACACCAAGTACCCTGAGCCCAGAGTCCGCTTCAATATCTAATATGGTACGGACCGCCTCATATAGAATGGAGTTTCCAACATTTTTCGATGAGTCCGTATTGGTTGCGACCTGTGCTAAGATATCGTTGATTTGTTCACTAGTCTCTGGATCACCAATGGCGAGAATCCTGAGCAGTCGAAGAAGTTTTACTTGGACAAAGGGATCCGTGATGCCAGTAACATCATGTTCTGGAGCATAACCGGAGGCTGAAAGACTTTTCAGTGTCTTGACAAGACCTGGGACAAACGGTTTAAACTTTTGGACAATGCCCTCTTCACCTCCCTCTTCCTCGTCTGCTTCACATAGGCTGGTGACCAGAGTCAAACCACAGAGCAGGACTCCGTGGTTTCTATCAGCCAATAAATTTGTAGCCTTTTCCAAAAAATGTTCCTGTAGGTCTGGGACCTTGCGACAGATTCTCATGGCGCAGAGGGCGGCCTTCCTCCGGATGTAAGGGTTTGAGGTGGATATCAGGGTCTCAATCTCAGGAAACAGGTCTCTCGACATTTCAATGGAGGCGATGTTTCCCAGAGTGCATAGAGCCAGTCCGGCAATGTATTGGTTTGAGTGGCCCAGATCACTACAATTCGTTAGCTTCGTCACGGATGACAAGGCTGCAGATGCAGAGTACAGGCCTACTTTTTCAACGAGTTGGTAACAAGGGTCAAAACCTCTTGGTTCTCGTCTAGCAACAAGCTCGTGGCAAGATGACCGAGACGTTTATCCGCAAATCGAGGAGAGGCGAGTAGCTTCAGACACTCAATCTGACCAAAATGGGTTCGTTCGCCGAGTGTGAAGAGATACAGCAATTTGGCAACATTATTACGGCTGATTTGACACTGTCCGATTAACAAATGGCATCCAGCAGGTAGATTACAATAACGAGGCTTACCGGACGCCATGATCGTGGCTTTCCTCCCGAAAGCTGGCGCGAATAGCTGCACTCTCCTTCTGGATTACCGCGCGCTCATCCGCTATGGTCTTTGCCGCACGAACATTGCGGATAAATTGCTTCACTATGTATAACATTAGCTCAAAAGCAATGAATTTAGGCCCGGCCTAATAAAAGCCTTACATGAACTCATTTTGTAGTGCAGGCGGCCAACATTAACATTCTCGGTCGGGTCGGGTCGAGCGATGAGTAGTTTCCCGGACGGGAGCGCTCTGGCTCTGAGTTCTCACGCTCTGAAATACAGACTTAGCGTATCCGAATCTCTGGACTGCTTTTGTCCAATGATGGAAAAGAGCAGGACAGTAATCTGGTAATGAAAGGCTAGAGAACCTCGACTGTGTCCAGATATACGTCTTGGGGTTGCAGGTTGACGAGACGTGGGGCACTTGAGCTCGCCTGGCCAGGAGACTCCTAATTGGGTATCCACAGACGCACTGGCTCTTGTTGAGGACTGGGAAAAATCCACGGCCCGATGGGTACGAAGTACGGAGTACGCAAATTTCGATTGAGTGGTCTTGGCGGCAGAGGAGACTGATAGTTCTTGCCTCTATTCGTATTGTCCGACGCGGCTCTACTTTGATGCCTTTCGTCGGACTTGTAACGATGTGCACAGTCTGAGGATACTCCATAGCAACTTCCGTTTGCGCCTTGGCCTGGAGGTTGGTTGTAGCTTTTGCTCGGAAGCAAAGAACGAATCAACTACGGAGTAGACGAAAAGAATACGGACAAAACACGTCGAATAAAGCTTTCATCTCCGTAAACATGACAGTTCCCAATTCATTTGTATTCCCCGATGACTAGTAGTATCCCCAACACTCAAAAGGGGAAATCAAAAAAACCAAATCCTACTCAAGCTCGTTGAAGCGCCATCGTTTTAATGGCTCAACAGCTAAGGGAACTGGCCGCCTGGATGTTCTGATCGATGTTCTAGGATGAGCCGGCAGATAGACCTTAATCCACCCAATTAAAATTCGTTGTAAAGACTCGTTGCTTACTTCTGCATCATGAGCTGGACGAATTCGTTATCTGTCAAACGGATTAGTCAAGGGTCGTTGTCGAAATGCTTGGCTTGATAACTTCATACAGTCAATTCGGCCGTCGCCATCTTGGTCAGCTTCTCGAATCATTTCGTCAACCTCGTCATCAGTGAGCTTTTCGCCAATGGAGGTCATGACATGACGCAGCTCTGCTGCCGAGATGAATCCATTGTTGTCACGATCAAACACCTATGTTCAATTTGAACTGTCAGTCGCTTGGTGTGACAGCATATAAGCGGACTATAATCACCTTGAATGCCTCTCGGATCTCCTCCTCGGAATCGGTGTCTTTCATTTTTCGAGCCATCATGGTCAGGAATTCTGCAAAAAGGAACGAACAGCGTGTCAATTAAGAAACCGTCATGGTCCGCAAAAAACGCAAAGTTTATCCTTACCAGGAAAGTCAATGGTGCCGTTGTTGTCGGCATCGACCTCGTTGATCATGTCTTGCAACTCCGACTCGGACGGGTTCTGACCTAGGGAACGCATAACGGTACCCAGCTCCTTGGTAGTAATCTGGCCTAAAATAGGGACGGTCAGCCGTGTTCTTGCGACGTGAACGTCACTCGAACGAAACAACACAGATAGTTGAATGAATATAGGGAACAAGTGAGCAATGCGCCCTTCGTAGGTATTGCGACTCGTGCGACTCGGCGGGACGATACAAAAGTGGCGGAACCTACCATCTCCATCTTTGTCCTTAACCATGGGTCAGCAGATGAAAGCCTGGCCCAAAGCGTGGCGCTAGGTGTGTGACTTCAACTTACAAATAGAGAGAATGCCTCCTTGAATTCGGAGACCTGCTCCTCGGTAAGAGAGTCGGCCTGGGGTACACTGACTTAGTCGAGGGTGGTGGTAAATGGGGCAGCTTCCACCGCCAACAAGCAATCTAGCCCCTCGTCGCCCAACTCTCAGGGAGCGCGGGGTTACAGAACGCAGGGACGCATTACGGGCAGGGAAAATGGTACTTGACTCACCATGATGGGTGCGTAAATAGAGAAGAATACGATATGGGGACGTAGCGGGTTGTGGGAAGTCGTCAAACGCACGAGGTAGGTGCAAGTTCGTCGTCTTGGCTCAGGCTGAGGGACGGTGAGCTTTGATTAAGGAGGAGAGCAAGGTAAGAGTGGGGGGAGGACAGAGATGCCTTGCCTTCTTCATCTTCCATGTTGCGCAAGCCTGAGACCCCTGGTCGCGCGAGGCAGTCCACGTCCACCAAGTCAACCAGTCCGTAAAAGGCACTGTGCATATGTCAGTTCAAACACGGCAACGTCGGTTCATGTTCACAGAAGTCGCTGTTGACTTTGAACATTGGAGGCTTGGATACAGATTTGTTGTGCATGCTCTAATGAACAACTGGCTGGGCCTTGACTCCTCGTACCACGAGATAGCGCCTCATTTGACCAGCTGCAATGCACTCCCAACGACATCAGTGAGAAAGTCAGGTCGCTGGGCATGTAATTAACTAGTCTCAATTGGCATCCGCTCGAATACAGTAAGTACCAGTGGAAGAAGCCTGTTGGTGAGCCATGCTTGGGGCCATGATCGCACTGTGCTGATGTTTGCGATGTTGAGTGCGCATTGTGGTCTGACTTTTCAAAGGGAGAAATCCAGAGCCTGGTTTGTCTGCTTAGATATCTGACACACCTGGGTTTTACGCCAAAGTACCAAGATTTATGTAGGTCTCTTACAATTGACTCGGAATCTCTTGAGCCCAAGGTTTTGGACAGTATTCTTGTGCACAGTTTGAGTATAAGAGGCTGCATGTGGACAAGGTCGCCTACCAGATACCTTACTACCTACTAGGTACTCCGTGCCTTGTAGGTACATGTAGCTCCTCACTGGCTTGGTCCTCATGTACCTAGTAGTAGTTAACTCCTATGTAAACCCTTGAATGCAACCCGAACCGTCAAGCCAAGGTAACGACCTCGTCACTCCCCCATCCCCACGACTGCAACCATTCTCAGCTTCACCTTTAATTCGCAACAGTCACTGGTCACGACACGACACAACAAATACCATCACACACAAGACCGCCAACGCTCTTCCATTCTTTGTCTTGCTGCATTGTGAAGTTTCCAAAGGCTACACCGTTCTGACGGTCCCTAGCACAAGCTCTCTGCGTCCGCCATGTGGCGAGACCGCACCAACCTGTATGTGCGCTCAGAGCCTTGTTGGCCTCAACAAGCAGGAGCAGTATCTCCTTCACATGACTGCGCATTCTGCTAAAGCTCATTGATTCTCCAGTTATATTTCTTATCGTCAGTCGTACGCGCATCATCCGATTCAGCGGAACAAGTATATCAGTTCGAATACCATAGGTCCCAACGATTTCTCGACCGCTTACTCAAGTAGCAGCTATGCTGCCGAAGATCGAAGAGGTCTGCTGTCGAGTAGCGGTTTTGATGACGATGGCGATGCTGTAATTGAGATGGATTTGTTGCCTCCTCGCTGGGCTGATGTTTCCGACGAAATAACCGAGTTGTTGGCCGACGTAGCGACCAAAGGACAGAGCCTTGAGAAGCTACATCAAGTACATGTCTTGCCAGGGTTTAATGATGACGAGGCCAAAAAGACCGAAGAAGCTGAAATCGAGCGGTTGACCCAGCAAATCACCAAGGCATTCCACAGCTGTCATCGCAGAATCCAGCGTGTGGAGCAAATGGTTCGCGAGTCGAAGGAGTCTGGAACTCTTACGAAAGCCGACGAGATTATGGCGAAGAACATTCAAATATCTCTTGCAACAAGGGTTCAAGAGGCAAGCGCTAGTTTCAGAAAGAAGCAAAGCGCATACCTGAAGAGTAGGCAGGTCGAGTTCTAGCTGAAGACTCTGTTGTCGCTAACAATGTAAACCTTAGAGCTTCGAGACATGGGAGGCTTGGGTGTATTCACTCCAGGAGAGTCGGCGTCCATGCCTCAGTCAGGCTCGTATATGGACCCATCGCTACAAGAATCGGATGCTGACCGATCGTTTTCCCAATCTACACTACAAGCTGCATCCCAACAGAAGTTGTTGCATTCGAATGACGCGGTTATAGCGCAGCGAGAGCGTGAGATCGAGGATATCGCGCAGGGGATTATCGAACTCTCCGATCTATTTCGCGACCTACAAACCATGGTCATAGACCAAGGTACAATGCTCGACCGCATCGACTACAATGTGGAGCGAATGAACGAAAACGTCAAAGGGGCTGATCGAGAACTCAAAGTCGCGTCGGGCTATCAGAGAAGGAATACCAAGAGAAAGATAATGCTTCTTCTCGTATTAATCATTGCAGGACTATTCATTCTCCTCCTCGTCAAGCCAAAAAGACATGATTGAAGCCAAACGGCAATATGGAGTTCTCGATTAGACTCGAGTGACAATACATCGGCTCGACTAGGCACCGACTAAACAACAAATGTAATAATAGAGCTGTATATATGTAGACGCGCCACAAAATTTTATGGCCATGAGAGCGACGGAACTGCAGTAGTTACGTTTCTTAAAGTAGGTACACATATTTTGAAACACTATGGTAAACTCTGTACATTATGCAATATTCGTCATCGTGTTGCCAAAGCTGAATCTGTCGGTGAGCTCCCCGAGCTGCCTGCCTTCTAGCCTTTGTCAAAAGACTGGCCGAACAGGTTGAAGTACCTGCCCCACAGCCTCGGCTTCTGGTTTTCAATTTGTCGCGATATCTCAGGAGGACTGGGAAGAATTTCGAATCCCCACGCCTCATCAAACAAGGCCTTCATGTACTCGACCGACAGCTCATGTCTATCTCGTGACCTGTCCCTTTGACGACTCGGCATGTGTCCCAGAGCAATCCTTGTCACAATTGTTGTTCGAAGAATGTGAGGATCGATCAAAACGCCTTGATCTCTTAGCAACGCCAATAGTCGTACACCACTAGCGACGTCGAATGATGAAACATTGAATGTAGGTGGGTCAACGAGTGCTATAGCATTTGGTTTGGTCTTCAAGGTTTGATCGAAGCCCCATCGAACAATGGATCGCTGAAGATGTGCATCAAATAACCTCTGCACCGGGTGTTTTCGATGGCTAAAAGGTAGATCTGCAGGGATGTATTCTTTCGAGTTCTCCTTTGCCAGCGCGAGGTCAAGTTCTCTCTCAATGCTACGATCTGCTCGTTGGTCTTTGACCACAGATTCAGAACCAGAAGCAAGTTTTCGATTGACTGGCAGCGCCTCCTCATCGTCTGACTGTCTTGATGTTGGTACCTCAACACATCTCCTGACATTGCTCCACGATTGATCATGTTGTGATGGATCATGTTGTGATGAACAATTATGCCTGCTGATTTTTTCAGCTATCGGAGGCGCAAAACGGCATCGTATCGTATCGCCTTCATTGCCTGTATTGATGTCGGATTGCGGCAGATCGGCAGCATAAATAGGTATTAAGCCACCTAATGGCGGCGTATAAAGCTGGACTACTTCCAAAGACAATTGCTCCAGTTCAGCAAATCGACCCAGGCGGCCAAGATTGTAAAATAACAAGCTCCAGAACCGCAATGGGATGGCAACATCGTGTAGAGCTACACGACGGGTAACGTCGAGCGCTCTGCTCAGAAGAGCCTCGAAGTCATGGCGCGAAGACTCTTTTGTTTGGCGAATCTTTCCCGCTGGATGTTTGCCCAAACCAAGAAAAGCCCCTTCCAGAAGCTGCAAGGCACTTTCTTGGCTCATATTGACCTTTAGTGCTTCCATGCGTTGGACAACTTGCCTTGCGTTATCGAGTTTACGCTTTAACAGCTCGCGGTCAAGAAGAGCATGCAGTTTGCGAGCTACAGGGTCGTGTTCGATTGCCCACTCAATACCTTGAAGCAGCCTTTCCATTTGCCAATCCTGTTCTCGCACAGAGGAGGCCATCAGCATCTGGCGTGTTTCAATGTCTTCAAACTCATCGGGGTGAACATCGCAAGATAGAAGACTCGTTAAAAGAGCGTCTTTTTCGTGCTTAGCGAAATGAACCAGTGCTTTGCAATAAACCTGGTTGGAGATGGCAATGTCGAGTTTCTCGATTTGCGCAACGCGTGATGCCACTGTCCTCGAGTCGGATTCTCGCAATGCCAATGACTGAAGAGATCTTGGTCCTATGGTACGGAGACCTAACGTCTGCGCAAGTTGAATGGCAAATTCGACAGAAGTCCATGTGCTAGCAAACCATCGAGCTACGATGGCATCGCTGAATTGTCCTTTGTTAACCTCGGTCTCCGTATTTTTAGGACGCGAGTTCTGGGCATCAAAAGAGTTGCTCATAAGCCCTCCAATTTCTAATTCCTCCGGCGTCAAAAGAATAGTCGGGTAAAATCTTGCAAGAAATTGAACGAATGGTTTGGATTTGCTTGTTCTTGGAAAGTCCTGATATGCGAGTAGCTTTTTTCTCCATGCTCGTGCAAGCTTAGAACGACCGGCTGCAAAGAGAACAGGAATTATATCATCATATAGTTGCTTGTCTGCGCAAGCAACATACAACGCTGCAAGATTACTTTGCATATTAGGTGACGGGTCAACAACAAAGCTTGATATCAGGGCACCGAAAACTTCTTTCGATGGCGAGAATCTTGGCACAAGTTGATGATGCCAGCGAATACTTCTATCATGTTGCTCGTGATCGAGCATATGATACACGATCTTCATATATAAATCTGGCCACCGGAGTTTCGTATCGTTAAGAAGTTCGTGCGCTGAATTGACAATGACTGAGAGTCGCGAATCAAGATGTAGGCCAGCGGTGAGTATCTCATCTCGAAGGACCTGCGTGTCATGATTTGCCAGCACTCGCAGAAGACCATTCGTCTGGATAAACCTAAAGAGCTCCCAAACCCCTTCATAACCATGGTTTCGGCGTACTGACAAAGCGCAATTATTCCATGAGTCAGAATTGTCTGATCGGAAAGCCAGTTGAAATTCTTCCAGAACAGTATGTTCTGATAACCGTGCGGCGTCCAAGTTTCTCTCTATGGTCGAGTTTGACGCACGAAAAGAAAAGCCCTGCCCTAGACTGCCCTCTGGCTTCCATTTCGAGGATCGTAGCAAGTAACTGAACTGGCGAACGAGTTTGTATTCCGACGAACTTAACACAAACTTTCCACTTTGCTGAATGGGAGCTATGATGGATTTCGGGACCGTGTTTGATGGATTAAAAGGTCGTACTAGGGCAGTAGGCTCTTTCTCGGAGAGTCTAAGAGCGCAGTCTCGATAATATGGTCTTGAGGCTGGTGGGAATGGTACAACGGGCAAGTGAGGTCGAGTCAGCCTCGCCCTTCGCATCCCCGGTTTTCCTCATGCAGCTGCAGCTAAAAATGCAAGCAACTCATCGAATCCTAACCGTAGTAGCGTTTTAAAGATTGCTACGTCTTGTCAGTTGATAAGCACTGAGTGCTCCAACTTTGTCGGGTCATCCGCCATGGACAAGTCTATCCTCCTTTTCGTTTAGTGCAACAGGTGGTTCTGCGCACTGTGGCACGTGTTTGGGCACGGTTCACCATCCCGCTGAGTCATCAACAAGCTGACTACGAGTTGCATTTGTACAATTGCCGAGCCATTCCACATCCTATGTATCAGCACGTCAACTGCTCTTCAACAAGTGGCCTTCCCTACCTAAGATCTCATACGAACGTGAACATATTTCGTCAAAATGGGGTAAGTTCCCCGTACAGATTGATGTCGGTTCACGCTCTCTCTTCAAGCCCCCCATGTCATTTACGGCTACTCAAATCCTGACCACGAAAGCCAGTGGCTAACCAAGACACAGTATGGTCGACGCGAAGAACAAGGTGCCTCAGCACCAACGTTTCTACCAACAGGCATATAAGGCTCATACTCGCCTTTGGATGATTGTACGCTCCAATTGCTATTTTTCCGACTTCATTGCGGTTACCCATTCGCTGACCACGCATTAGGGCACTCGCAGTCGTTGGTATATGACCCCCTACCTCATTGTCCTTTGGGGAGGATTTGGAGGTGCGTGTGAGCAGAATTAAGCAGCACAGGATGCACTACTAATACGTTCTAGCTACTATGTACGCTGCTGGACGTAAGATTACGGGCCACAATACCTGGTTCGGCAAAGACTAAACCTGCGGCGCGCGAGTATGAAGCTCAGTCTAATGTTACTCGACACCAACGTTGCGATTTTTTTTAGTAGTACGCCGTTCGATAGATACAAATACAACAGTATGTGCATTTCAGTTTCTCATTATAAGGTTTATTTGAATATAGGACGCATACTAAAGGGCGGCTCCTATCAACGTTGTCTCAGTATTATCTTCTGTCGTTGAGTCTGTCCATATCAAGGGTCATCTAGATTGCACAGCATGAAGTGTTGAGCAGTATTAAGAGTGACATTGCATTGTTCCATTGCACATCAAACATAAAAGGCCTTCCACGTATGCTATATCATGAGATGCCGCCCTTTTCAGTATCCAGTAGCAGCTGGGGCTTTCTCATCTTTCCGTAAGCTCGCCAGCATTTCGCGGAAGCGCTCTTTGCCGGACCCCGAGGCACCCCCCTTGATACCTTTGCCACTTACATCCACAAGCTTGGCAATGCGATCCCAACTCGTGCCGCCTGAAACTGTATCTTCGCGGCTGGCAAGGAATTGTTCGGCGTCCTTCCTAGTCTGTGCAATTCCCTTTTCTTTTTTACTATTGTAGTTTTCGTAGAAGTCATCGATATTCTGCTGCGCTTCTTTGATGGTTTCTTCACGCTGGGCAG
Organism: Metarhizium rileyi; assembly: GCA_031753515.1. NCBI lineage: Eukaryota > Fungi > Ascomycota > Sordariomycetes > Hypocreales > Clavicipitaceae > Metarhizium > Metarhizium rileyi. The sequence continues at coordinate 2,268,545 of JAUKVO010000003.1, read as the reverse complement.
CAAACTGTTCAGCTCGTTTGGCAATTTGTGCATCGCGCTGCTCTCTCCACTGCTTGATGACCTCCGGCTCCTGCTCATCATCTATACCAGTCTTGTAGCCTGAATTATAACTAATAGATGGACCTGTGATGGACGAACCACCAGGTGGCCCACCAGTGCCCTTTTCAATGAATTAGCGCGCCATCTATGTAAGAACTTGAAGACTTATGCATACTGCAGATGGACTGGCAAGGTCGGGAAATTGAGATTCGAAGCTTGACTCGACACCGCCGTGACCCAGGAGATCACCACTGGGTTCTGCAAAAGCGGCAGCATCATCACTAGTTGCAAACTGTTCGGCGTCGTCTCCCAGTATAGCCTTTTCTCTTGCAAGAAAATCATCAGTGGATGGCTCAGCGGACGGATCTTTGATTTCGGTTTGCGCTTCATAACAGGGGAGTCAGCGAATTGTACATGAACGTGTTCGAAGTTGTGTCAAGAACCACGGACCTCCCGAATCGAAGTCGTCAAGGGACGGGAATCGATCTGCCATTGTTTGAATTCGCAAAACGCTTATTATCTCTTTGTGATATCGCAGGCCGCTGTAGGAAAATGAGTCTATCTCGGCTCGCGGGTAATGCAAATACAGGGACAGACGGGAAGGCTAGAGTGGCGGCGTAACTCTCCACAGCTCACGATCATCATTCGCAGCAACTGTAACCTGGCGTGGAGATTCGAAAGGGGAGCTTTCTGCCGGGCGGTGACCATGACATCCTGCCTCACTGGCCCGTGCGGCTCCCTTGACGAGCAATGCCCCAGTGGCCCTGGGTATTGCATATCGTGGGGCTTTACGCTCGAGTGACTTATGATGTGCACCTTCACTGCTTTGCCCCTTGCATGTTTCCTATTCTCGGTTGATGCAAAAGCTCCAACACTTGGCCCGCATCAGCTTCTGACTCTTAAAATCTAGGAGATGAACTAAAGATGGCCTGTTAGCGAAAGTACCATTTCATTCGTCTCTCAGGGCGAACGGCTAGGCACACGTTAAAAGTGGCATAGCTTTGAGATCGCCACAAAGCACGAACCTCTTGATCAAACCACTGCCTCAAAATCTACAAAACAAAAAACCGCGGAAGCGACGAGACGATTTCACCGCATTAATAGTTGCCACGTTGCATTGTAAACGCTCTACGACTTTTTTTGGTCATCCTCACCTCTAGATCTGTTGTTTTACTCACATGGTTGTATCGCAAATCGAAACTATGGCCTACAACGACGACTCAGTTCTGGCACGATTGTCGTCACTCAATGAGAGTCACGACAGCATCGCTACAGCTGCCCAATGGATCATGTTCCATAGGTTCGTTTGCTATGACATTTTCTGTGTCAAAAATATTTTCGTGCGACATAGTTCTAATTTAGTCTCTGGTTTTTAGACGTCATGCAGACCGCACCGTACAACTTTGGATGCAACGCCTGAAAGACTCTTCCAGCACGAAGCGATTAAGCTTAGTGTATCTTGCGAATGGTAAGCGATCCCTGTTATACTTTCGTACCATAAGAATATGTATAACATTGCGTGTTCAGACTCAAATGCAGTAGCGAGCTGACTGTTTCGTACCACAGAAGTTGTCCAGCAATCGAGACTACGCCACAAGGAAGACTTCGTCATAGCATTCTCGCCAATCGTCGCCGAAGCCTCCTCTATAGCATATAAAGGTGCACCTGCCGAAATTCAGGCGAAACTTAGACGTGTCATCGACGTTTGGAAAGATAGATCTATATTCGAGACGCCGATTCAAAAAGCTATTGAGTCTCGTCTTGATGGTACGTCACTCCCTTGACTCTTGGTTCTTGCCGCAACTAATATCTTGAAAGAGCTTGACAAAGCTCGTGGGGCTCCAAAATCTGGTTTCACAGGTTCGCCTTTTGGAAGCTCATCTGTGCCATCCGAGTTCGCCCCCCTCATCGCAGCTCACCAAAAAACAGTGAAACTGAAGGGGCCGTTGCAGACCACGGTTCTTTCCGCAAACCAGGAATATGATAAACAAATGGATCCCGAGGTCGCAGTACCATCGGCTCCGGTATATGCCGCCCGTCTAAATGGTCTTCTCAAAACACTTGCCAATGCAGAAAGCGCCGTTGCCGAGTGCGTCAAAGCTCGTGAAAATCTGGTGTTCGGCCTGGAGAAATTGCTGGATGAAAACCGGTCTGGTTTAAAAGCTGATAAACTTGCGGCTAGTGAGTTACTCGCAAGGAAGATGGAGATTGAGGAAAAGAAGCAACAGGTAGAGGTCGCTATTATGCGAGCCTTAGGACCTACAGAAAGTAACAGTCTATCGGGAGAGGGCGACACTGGAAGCCCGCATACTGAACTAGACCGGCCAGAGATGGAGGCTCTGACTCCACCTCCAATGGAAGATGAGGACGCAGTTGAGCCGATCCAGCCGATCGAGGCATCTGAGATGGCAAGCGCTGGTTCATTTACAGAGCGAGATTCGGCGCAGTCCTTTCAGTCAATACCTGTCTCAACAAACGGTTCTAAGAAAAGACGGCGGGTAGATGATTCTGCAGAGTTTCCCGATCTTGGGGGCGATGATGGTATCGACCCCGATGTAGCGGAAATGTTGAAGGACCACGGGGACAACGCCGAAGTATGAGCGCGGATCATTGCTTGCATAAAGTTAACTAGCACTTAATGTGACCTACATCTTCCAGGCTCGCTTTTACACTGTACTGTTGTTTTGCACCAGGTCAGATTTTGGCACCACATGAGAATTCCGCTGCATACTTGATCGCAAATGGAAATGTCGTTTTGCGACCCGCTAGACTATTTGCAGACTCCTTTGCAGCAGTTTCAAGGGAGTGATATAGTAGTTCCATAAGCCGTAGGCATCGACGAAGGTATGGCGCCTAGGAGATGGCAAGCAAGATAAAGGCAAGATGTTGCGAATTACAGCACGGCGAATTTCTCAGCGTGACGCTATATTCGAACGATGGCTACGAAACACCGCTTGACAGCAACAGCGATTGAACAGTGTTATTATTATCTGAGTAACTAGGCACGTATGTCTCGTGCCTTAGGTCCGACCCGAGGCCGAACATGACGCACATGCTCGCTACCCCGTTGGATATTCCTACAGTCTCCACTTTAATTTCGTCGTTGCAAGCTCATCTTCCATCCCCGTCCGGCCGAGTCCAACCTTCGCGACAATGACGGTATCCTGAGGTGCCGGTTTGCCTATTCGTTATAACTGCCAAGGCTATCACCACTCGATATAGCGACCGGCAGCTGGTGTCTATAATGCCCAATCGCCAAGCTACTTGAGCTGCGCTTTTCGTCAACATGGTGTCAGGCGTGGTGCGGCGCGTGCTCTGGCCTCGACTCTGCCTTGACGAGATCTTTAATACCTCTATTAGCAATCCTACATCTTGTTCTCAATCATCTCGAGCGTGTCTCACTCATGCAGTCCCTTTGCGCAGGCAACTACTCCCGAGATTCTCAACAGCGGCCTTCCGTCCACGAACTGAACAGAAGAGCGTAGCCTCGAGCCACTCGCACCACGTTCAAAACCTAGTACTCCGTCACTCCCAGTCCCAATATTTCAGTACCCGGCTTTTTTCTTCTACCAGCTTCATCTTGCAGCAAAATCAGCGCAAGGAAGAGAGGGGTCTAGGCGCTTCCAAGAGAGACGTGATTCGAGAGGAACCACGCGACGAGGACGAGGACGACTTCATAAAGAGTGACAGGGCAGCCCAAGCTGCTCAGGTAAATTTATCAGCGAGGCTGTCGAAAGAAGGGAAACCACAGGGCAATGCTGGATTCGGGGAGATATGGAGGCTGATCAAAGTCGCCCGACCAGAGATTCGATGGTTAGGGTTAGCGTTCTGTTTCCTCGTGATATCTTCTAGTGTCACGATGTCCATCCCCTTCTCCGTGGGTCGCATCTTGGACCTTGCCACAAAGGGCGAGATTGAAGATATACGTTTGTTTGGCCTTACTTTGAATCAATTCTTTATCGGTCTCGGTGCCATCCTTACCTTGGGTGCAATGGCGAACTTTGGCAGGGTCGTCTTGCTACGAATCGTCGGGGAGCGAGTCGTTGCCAGGTTGCGATCCCAGCTATACAGACGCACTTATGTTCAGGATGCCGAGTTCTTTGATGCGAACCGCGTTGGAGATCTCATATCACGACTTAGCTCGGATACTGTTATCGTCGGCAAGTCAGTAACGCAAAATCTGAGCGACGGTCTCCGGGCTTTGTTTAGCGGTGGTGCTGGCTTCGCTATCATGGTCTGGACGAGCCCCAAGCTGACTGGATTGCTTCTCCTAATGTTTCCACCCATAGCTGTTGGCGCTGTCATCTACGGTCGCGCAATTCGGAACATCAGCAGGACGATCCAAAAGAACCTGGGTACCCTTACCAAAATTGCTGAGGAGCGCCTGGGCAATATCAAAACGAGCCAAGCCTTTGTTGGCGAAGTTCAAGAGGTTGGCCGTTATAACAAACAAATCAGAAGAATATTTGCCCTTGGCAAAAAAGAATCTCTTGTCGCCGCCACTTTTTTCGCATCGACTGGCTGGGCTGGCAACATGACCATCCTTGCCATGTTGATTGTTGGAGGCAGTTTTGTCCGTTCCGGCGCCATGTCTCTAGGTGAACTTACATCGTTCATGATGTACACTGCTTTCGCTGGCTCAAGTCTATTTGGCCTTTCGGGTTTCTATTCAGAACTCATGAAGGGAGTTGGAGCCGCAAGCCGACTTTTTGAGCTTCAGGACCGTCGTCCGGGCATTCACCAAACGGTTGGTGTTCAGGTCAAATCTGCTCAAGGACCGATAAAGTTCAGTGATGTCAGCTTCGCCTACCCCACGCGACCAGCAGTCAATATCTTCAATGGACTGACCTTTGAGATCCCATCAGGGAGCAACGTCTGCGTGGTTGGCCCTTCAGGCGGCGGTAAATCTACAGTTGCGTCACTGCTGCTCAGATTTTACAATCCAACATCCGGGTCAATCAGCATCAACGGAGTCGACATATCGACAGTGAATGTCAAATCCTTGAGACGACGGATCGGGATGGTATCACAGGAACCTGTCTTGTTCTCTGGCACAATTGCGGAAAATATCGCATACGGCAAGCCGAGTGCAAGTCGGATGGAGATTATTGCGGCTGCACGAAGAGCCAATTGCAATTTCATAAGCGATCTCCCTGACGGCTTGGAAACCCAGGTTGGAGCTAGAGGATCACAGTTATCTGGCGGACAAAAGCAGCGCATTGCAATTGCTCGGGCATTGCTCAAGGATCCGGACATCCTTATTCTTGATGAAGCCACATCAGCTTTGGACGCAGAGTCAGAAACGCTCGTGAATGAAGCTCTAGCTGGACTGTTACGTGGTCACAATACGACTATATCTATAGCACATCGACTGTCAACAATCAAGCGGTCTGATCAAATCATCGTTCTTAACAATGAAGGCATGGTTGCAGAGATTGGAAGTTACACACAACTTGCCGCAGATGGAAGTAGCGCATTTAGTAAGTTGATGGAATGGCAGATGAGCGGAGGCGAGATTCCGGAAAAGCGACCATCTGAATCTGGCCCGAGAATCACTGAGGCAGAAGAAATGGAGGACGACTTGGCACGCCGAGAGGACTTTCGTGGAGAGCAGGGAAAGGAGCAAATGGGACAACAAGAACAAGAAGAACAGGAAGAGCGTCAACGTCGGTAAGTAATGGCTCAATTCTAAGATATAACACCCAGCCGAGGCATAGGCCAGTCAGCTGCTCAGCTGGTTTTATCGGTTGTTTTGCAATGTTTGCAGCACGCTGGATAGAAGCTGCGTACATTTGAGCAGTAGCTGTCAGTTTGCCCGCAGTGGGCATATTGTATTTTATCGTGAATACGGTCGGTTGACCAGGGCTGTTGGAGAGACATATAGACATCATGACAAAACTCCGCTCGCATTTGGGAGGGGTCGTAAACTGATATGTAGGAGGAAGAAGACAAGAGGGACAGAGTTTCAATGCCTTTCTCTTTGTACGTTTGTGTTTGTGAACGGGAATGCCCCAGAACAATCAGGGAAGAAGCTTTGAATTTTAGTCCAACATGAACAGCCAACCCTAAACTCCGTAGAGGTCGGGCACTCCTGGTGCAGACACGGACAATCTCCCAGAACAGATTCCAGGAATTGTGTTTTGGTACATACAGAGCATCAATATTGCGAATAATAGATATTAAAGAATATGTAACTAGTACCGTCCTCCGTCGGGTCGAGAGGCTGGCCGGAAAAGGGTTCATTCTCATTGGGTCGATCTGCCAATCTGTCAGTCATCATTCATGTCACATGCCATCGTTTCAATGTCCTGTCCACTAGTGTAACTGTGGCTCAGCAAGGCCCCTTGCCCATGCGCACATGTGCAGTCTCACGCCAACACTGAGCGACGGGTTTAACCATCTCTTCTAGCCCTAGGCCTCTCGGTCCAAAGTTCCATCATCGCCCGGCATTCCGGCGTCTCCTATAGGATTGGCAAGTCTGTGTCGTCTCTCACGAACAGGAAGCTCTTCCTCGGACCACTACTTTTACAACGATTTGACACCAAGTACTCTGGAAGGCAGCTTGAGAACATGACGACCTTTGAGGGTCAATTTAAGCATGGAGATGCCAGTTTCTACTCCAAAACTTGGACGGTACGCGAAATCACAGTGCCCCCCCTTCTTTCGTCACGCTGCGTTCTAAATTTACTTCTTCTTAGCCAGATGGTTCGATTAAGGCAAAGTTAATCTTCGTTCACGGCTTCAGCGAACACATCAATCGCTACAATGATTTTTTCCCAAAGCTCGCGGAGAAGGGCATTCAGGTTTTTGGCTGGGACCAGCGTGGTTGGGGGCGTAGTGTTGCCAAGCCTGTTCAGAAGGGTCTTACTGGGCCGACTTCTCAGGTTATTGCAGATGTTGCTGCCTTTATGAAGGACAAGCTTCCAGCCAAGGGTGACGCCTCATCGTTGCCAGTGTTCGTCATGGGCCACTCCATGGGTGGCGGCGAGGTGTTGACGCTTGCCGCAGATTCGCAATATGTCGAATTGGTTGGTCAAATCCGGGGATGGATCCTTGAATGTCCATTCATCGGATTTCCGGCCGGGGAGGCGCCCAGCAGTATCAAAATCCTGGCTGGTCGCCTCATAGGTCGACTTTTACCCAGGCAACAGCTTAAACACATCGTGCCCCCGGAGTACCTTAGTCGAGATGAAGCCGTTGTCCAATCGGTGCGAGATGACCCTCTCTGCCATAATACTGGTACTCTTGAAGGTCTAGCTTCGCTCCTTGATCGAACAACTCTCTTATCATCGGGTCGGGTTCAGCTGGGCAAGCACGTGCAGGGTTTGCTATTGACTCACGGGACCGAAGATCGAGCATGCAGCTATGATGCTGCCGTCAAATTCGTCCAGGAGCAACACAACATTGAAGATAAAACTACCAAGTCGTATGACGGAGCGTATCACCAGCTTCACGCAGATCACTGTAAGGCTGAATTCACAAACGACGTTGTCGAATGGATTTTAGAACGATGTACTTCATCTGCCGGTGGTGCTGAACCTCGTGAAACGAAGCTTTAGTGAGGCAGAGGCGAATAGAAAGCAGGAATGTTGATCGATGTCACAAGGTGGAAGAAGATCAAAGCTCGTCAAATACAGTCCACAGCCAGCCATAGTTAATATGTCTGTATCTATGAGGCGAGACATGGGTAAGCTCAGTAGATAATTTTCAGCCTGATCTCTCAAATACGCCATCATGTGTCGGGGTGATTGTTGTGATAACAAAAGGTGTCACTGCAGGTCTAGTAGTCTACATTCTACATTCTACATTCTACATTCTACATTCTACATCATATAACGTCAATAATTAAGTAGCCTTGCAGCGGGAATAGACCAACGTCACGGACTCCATCTCAATCACGCCCACCAACAGTAGTGAGCTTGAACCCCTGGAAATAGTCAAGCGCAAGGAGCATCCTAATGTTATATACGTGTCGTCATAACTTAGTTAGTTGTGAGGTCTTCCCCCCCTGGCCAAGCCTCCATATATACCGGTGGCCAACTCTGGTCAGGGAGCTTTGTTTGACGACCCTGGGCTCTGCTTGGCCACAAGAGCCGATCAATCAAGAACGCGCCGCAGTCTAGATTGAAATGAACAATGACACGCTTTACATGAGTAAAAGGCAAACTAGCATTGGCGGGAGCAAAGTCCAAGGCTCAGGTGATGTTTCTTGATATATTGCTCTGCCAGCTTGGTCATATGGTGATGATGACCCTGTTGATTCAATGCTGAGCATTCATCTGATGCAAGGGATGCTGTACTAGCTTGGTAAGTCGAGTAAGTTCAAAGGCTCAGAGGTAACTTAGGCACTTGGCCGTAAGCTTTTGACTTCAAACCATCAAGTAGAGAAGTACCTAGATACCTAGTACCTACTAGGAGGGAGGTAGTTGAGACTTGCGGCAAGTGGCGCGGATCCAAAGGTAAGTGCGCACTTGTCAACTGGTCCATGCGTATTTTAAGTAAGAGCTGGATGAGGTACGGAGTACGGAGTACGGAGTAGCGAGTCTGCTTTTCGTCAGACCATCAAATTCCAACAAAAATCCCCCTCCTCTCTCCTTCTCTAAGTTACCTCCTCAGGTCAGTTAGGAACATTGACCTCCTCCTTGACGTCGATGATCCTTTTAACAAAAACTTCCATCATGTTGCCACTCTAAAAGCCACGCTCATTTCCATCCTTTCCCACCTCCTCATTCCCGTGGCGACCATACAATACCTTAGGTACCTTGGTACTAAGCACTTGACTGTTTGAGTGCTGTACGGAGTACCCAGGAAGTACTGAGGTAGGTACCTGGCAGCTGGGCCATTGAGAACCCATATGCCTTCAAGGTTGTCAACGACAGATATTCATCTACTTCCCAACCAAGTACTGTATATCTACCTAAGGTAGGTACTTGGGTCAATAAAGTAAAGTACCTAGGTCGGTATTAATCAACTCTCCCGCTACTCTATCGCACCCCCTTCACGGATACGCCCTCGTCCCGACTCTTCTTTTCAGACGCTCAGTTGAGGCTTCCACGCGATTGATGTCTCTCGCGGCAACCAGCAGCACCCCATCTCTTTAATTGAATACGTCCCATCAAAGTCATATCTTTGTTTAATGGTTGCGGGCTTAGATCGACGCCGATGCTTCCCTGTCACCATGACGCCAGATGCCAGCAACACCATCACCCACCATCCTTCTATCTTTCATCTGCAGCACCTTTCGTCCCCCATCAGAAACGACTCTCGCTCGCCCGCACGCCAAAATTATCATCACCGTCATCAACATACCCAACACCATGCCTCTAGCACTTCCATAGAGCCTGTTTCATTGCCTGGCCAAGAGCAGGATGCCGTTGAGCGTCACCCATCCCCAGCCACGGACGTGGAGAGTCAGATCACCGCCGGGCCAAATTCAAGGCTGCCGCGTCTTAGCATCGAGAGCGACCCGTATGGGCTTTCGTCTTCCTACAAGACGCAATCCGACTTGGAAAAAATCAAGGCCAATTCTTCTCGTAAGAGAGATGGGTCGCGGATCTTCGTGCCATCCAACAAGACGTCCTCTATCTCCAGTCCACCTGGTCCAAAACGTGACGCTCGAAAAGTCTGTGGTTTTTACGAAAACCAAAACGCAGCCATCGAGCGTATGCTCAAGTCCGTGGAAGAGCACCGTGCCGAAGCCCGCCAGGAACAGGGCGACGACCTGATCAAGTTCCGCATTGCATTGTATGGATCGCTTGCCGCAAATATCATCCTCACCGCACTGCAACTATACGCCGCCATCTCGTCCGGCTCATTATCTCTGTTCACAACTATGGCGGATGCCGTCTTCGATCCTCTCAGCACACTGGCCCTTATTTTCTCTAACCGCGCAATCAAGCGAGTCGACCCTCGTCGTTTCCCAGCCGGCAAAGCCAGACTTGAAACTGTTGGCAACATCGTTTTCTGTTTTCTCATGACGTCAGTATCTCTCATTATCATTGCGTTTGCTGCTCAAGAGCTCAGTCAATACGACTCGAGCAAGAAGTTCCATTTGGCTTCTGTCATCTCGGTCTGCGCCGCCTTCCTGACAAAATTCTCTCTCTTCTTGTACTGCTGGTCTCTTAAGAATAAGTATAGTCAGGTCAACATTCTATGGCAAGACCACCGAAATGACCTCTTGGTTAATGGATTCGGTATTCTGACATCAGTCGGCGGTGCCAAACTTGCGTGGTGGATTGACCCCATCGGCGCCATCTTACTGTCGATCCTGATCTCTGGGGTCTGGCTACGTACCGCATTCAATGAATTCCTGCTACTGGTGGGTGTCGTCGCGTCAGTGGACATGCAGCAACTCATTACCTATGTTTGCCTCACACACTCGCCTGCTGTACAAGGGATTGACACCGTACGCGTCTACCACTCTGGTCCACGACTTATTGCCGAGGTAGACATTGTTATGGACCCTGCCGGTACACTACTAGAAACTCATGACATCGCAGAGGAGCTTCAATTCAAGCTGGAAAGCCTTCCAGATATTGAACGGGCGTACGTTCATATCGACTATGAGACGACACACAAACCGGAGCATGCATATAAGAAAGACCTTTAAAATGCCAGTGGTTTAAATCGGGTTGCCGGAAAGGGTTTACATGTTGTTTACTATTGTAGTCACACGAGTAATTGAGCGAGGGCCGTTATCGAAACGTCCGTTTGCCCAGGATTTGGTTACACGGCGGGGAAACTTGGCGCATCCATCGATCCGCACGGAACAGTCCGAGTTAAATTGGTTTGAAATGTGGAGTGTGGCATGTTCGTCTCATCTCCCTGCTTCTTGTACGGAGTACGTACGTAGTACCTTACATATTGATGATTGTAATATCAGTAGTAGTTCGGAAACCTGACGCACCGCCGCACCGCCGCACCGCCGCACCTTATGAGAAGGCCGAATGCGTAAGATGTTGGTGTTTTGAGGAGAGGCTTTGCAGCGCAGAGGGCTGACAGATGGATGACGCTAAGGATGAAGAAACAAAGACGGCCTAGTTAGGGCCAACGCGTCCGCGCCACTTCATCGACGGATGTTCGAGGAAACCGGTTGTTGAGTGCGTGTTGCTCACTGTGCAAGCTGTCGCTGTGCTGTCATGCAACGACCTGGCTTTATGCAATTTTGTGCAGCCACTGATGTCAACCGAACTGTCTACGTTTACCTGTACCTACTACCTATAGGTAAGTACCCAAGGTATCCGCTACTACCAGTAGGTACGTACTGAGTAGGTCAGTCGGTACGGAGGAATACTTCAGGTCCTTTCCCCGGGGGGGCGAACGAAAGCCAAACATGACATAACCAACACACGCTTCAGAAATTCTGCATGTTTGGGGCTCAAGCGAGCATCTACCTGGTACTCGGTATGCTGCTCCAAACGTTGCCAAACCGATAAACGTCTTCCTACCACCGTCTGCTCCTTGGCCCTTGACCATGAGCAGTTGATATAATCCATGCAAAACGTCGTGGAAGCCACAAACAACCTCAAACGGAACTCACGACGCCGAGCACCGTCGCGACCCACACCAGGTCGGTGACTACGTCCAAGGTGGTTTCGATGCTCTACATCCCATGCGCTTGTCGTGGCATAGCCTAGAAGCAAAAGCAGGACTGGGAACGGACTGACCTGGGCTCAGCGGCCCGTCTGGTCACAATGTCAGCAGCTGCATCGATCGAAGGGGAGCAGCTCTATGCAACGGTGTGTTTGCTGCGCCCTCATTTCCGCTTTTGACTCTTTCATTTTTGCTTCTTCCCCGGCCGTCGGCTTAGCCATGCGCGAGACTGACATGATCGAACCGAAATGTCAATGACCATGTCTCAGCTCGCTGCTTGTTGGTATCCTTGGGCCAATCTATTAGTTACTGACCAGTGATCATCACCATTCAGCTTCTCTTAAGCGATTCCTATCTGCCCGGCGCACTGGTTCTTGCCCACTCGTTACGCGATGCCGGCACGACCAAATCTATCGCTGTTCTAGTCACATTAGATTCAGTCTCGGCAGCGGCCATCACCCAACTGAAGGTAAGTTTCTCTCCAATCAGATTGCATACGTGCATACCGCCGCCCAGAAGATGCGTTCTAGTTCTCGAATTGGAGCTGAGGGTGTGCCATGCCGCGCAAGATACAAAGCACAGTCTGCTACTTCAGTGCTTTCACCGGTTTCATCGAATTGATACTAATCGATGTGCGTCATCACAGGCCGTCTACGATTATGTTCTTCCAGTCCCAAGGATCAGAAATGAGCAGCCTGCCAACCTACAACTTATGAATAGGTCCGACTTACACTCAACCTTCACCAAGATCAATCTCTGGAAGCAAACTCAGTTCTCCAAAATAGTCTATGTCGACGCCGATGTAGTGGCCTATCGAGCCCCAGACGAGCTTTTTGAGCTGCCTCACACCTTCTCCGCTGCTCCAGATATTGGTTGGCCCGACCTCGTAAACACTGGTGTCATGGTCCTCACCCCGAATATGGGCGACTACTATGCCATGCTGGCCATGGCCGAGAGAGGCATCTCGTTCGATGGCGCAGATCAAGGCCTAATAAATACACACTTCAAACACGGCGTGAATCGCTTATCCTTCACTTACAATGTCACGCCATCTGCTCATTACCAATACGTACCTGCATATCGTCATTTCCAATCCAGCATCAGCATGGTTCATTTCATTGGCGCTACTAAGCCTTGGTTTTCGGGCCGCAACACATCCCGTGGTGACACTCCGTTTGACGAAATGGTCGGCCGCTGGTGGGCTGTCTACGATCACCATTACAGAGAGCAGGTACGCGTTTCCGACTTGAGTTTCGATAACAGGGGCAGCTCACTATCCCTTTTCTTTTCAAGCCTTGAATAAAGTGCTAAATGGCCTATTTTTTACAGGAGTCCACTTCTCAAGCTGGTTCAAGACAAATCTCAAGTCAACACACAGATCGAGGACTAATAGATATGGCTACTTTGCTCGTATACCCCTCGACACGCTCACGACCTGGAAGTGACGCAGACAGCAACGCTAGCCACCCACACATGAGACCGGCAACAAATGACTATCCGCCTTGGCAAATATCAAACAACGTTGTCCATAGCAATACGTCGGGTTCGCCTTCGATGAGCCTCTCCACGCAACATAGAGATAGCATAGTTACTAAGGCATTCTTAGACCGTCACGAAACGGGCCATGCCAAGAGTGCACAAGAATCTGCCCTCCAGAGTCAGAAGCACGGCCGCAACTTGACTATGAGTAGCTGGGATGCCCAAAGGTAAGATGCCATTACTTTCAGGATGCCGTTTCCGCTGCAGCTCTGACCTCTTTCCCAACCCTAGGCATCCTCCGCCGCTCGATTCAAAACCAGAGGCGATGAACTTTCCCTCGACCCATTACGAGATGTCACGCGATGCTAAACCCTTTGTGCCACCCGTGCGCTATCCCAGTCCCCCGAAGAATATGTGGTACGAGGTTCCCAAAGAACCACCCTCCCCCTCAATCAAGAATATAAAGCATATATTCCCATGGGAAACCCGTCAACCCACCCCCTCACGGTCATTTATCACTCAAACAACGCCTGAGCCATCCAGGGCACCTCAATCAGGCGATTCCGTTGAGCAGCACCAGGAGCCAACACCTGTAGACGCACTTGCTACACTCCCAGAGGAATCTACATCGGAGCTAGGAAGTGGCGGGATATTAGCCGAGCATACTCAGCCACCAAGCGTTGGTGCTGATTCATCGGCTACCGGTGGTCCTTGGAGTTCGTACTCGCGAGTCAACGCTTGGGACGATGTGCCTGGAATTGGCCGATATGTTGAGGGCTTGCAACGGCGTCGTTCAAGTGGGAGCCAAGTAAGGATTGGAGACGCTGCGAATTCCGCAAGGTCTCCGGTATTCGACCAAGCTTTGCAGATACCAAAAGCCTTTAAAGTGACAGACTTTCCGACAGAAGTAGAACGACCGAGCTTACCAGTAACTCCAGCGCCAATTAGGCGTCCGTCATTTTGGGGGGACATTGACGAACCAGTCAACTCTGCAGAAAAAGGCCAGGTACTCCCACTTGCTGAGGGAGTCCCATCACAGTCAGACTGGGTATGTGTGCACGGAATGCGCTGGAGCCCTGCCGATTGCCGGTGCTATTTGGCTGACGTACGTCTTCCTCACAAGGACCCGGCCGCCCAGCTCCAAATGCTGGCCCAGCAACAGTCCGAGGTTTTGCTGCGCAAACTCAGCGGCGATGCTGGCGTTCCAGGGAGACGGCCAGGTCACGAAATACCGTCAAGACCGTTGCCTTTCGGGTCGCAGCCCAGTCAGTCACCAACATACGTGGCACAAGCTTCCTCCACAAGCGTCCTGAGCCCGCAGCCTGTACAAGGGAGATCCCCCGCGGTTGGCATTGTCGGCGATCTGGCCGATCGTGACGATGCATCATCTCTCTAAATAAAGGATACAAATAAAACAAAGTTGCCATTCACGACGTGTTTCTGCTATACTGACATGCTTTCTATAATGTAATTGTTCGTCTTCCCGAGTCTCCCAAGTCTCCCATCAGTCAGTCCATTATTCTCCCCCGTCGTTTGCCTTTTGGACAATTCGTTCTCTGCGATCCGCTGGCGTGGTTAGCTGTACAGTATCAAATGCAAAGCGTGTCTTTTGAAGCTACTGGAAGATTTCTCTGTATTATTTATACATATGTTTATTTAAATTAAATCACATCATTCACTTTGGCAATCTTGCAAAGATCTCGTCGTGTGACTAGACTCGTGGTCTCATCTCATACGCTTCAAAATGATACATTACGCTTCGTTCTCTGTACGGCCGTGTCAACCTCATTCTTTCGATCCTTTTCGTGGCATCAGCAGAGTAGATATAACGCTGTGAATCACGAGTAGTGCCTGAATCATGTACGTAGAACTCTGAGAATCGAATCTGTAGGATACATGCTAGTCATGAGACACTCTCAGAAAAGGCGCTCATTTCTTTTCATTGCGTTCACACCGTATTGGGCCCTTCAGTGTAAAAAGATACGTGCTGCGCTCAGCTGCGTGGTTGATAACCCCCCTCATCTTGCCGGAAAGCCAACGTTATAATATTAGTTAACAGAGTTACTCTAATCTACTTCGCCTTCTCCAGCCTCCTCAACCGTGGCGGCTTTGGCTCTTCCTTGATCACCCGAGTTTGCCGAGGTCTCAGTACGAGACTCGTGACCATGCACTTCCTCGCCAGCCGATCCTGTTTCCGCTGTGTGTTTTATCTCCTCCCCGCGATCCTCATTCTTGGACGATGCCGCATCGACCAGGGGGTTTGCTGATCGAGCTGCGTTCTCTATAGCCTCAGCACGCGATCTATTATTAAATAATTGTGCAGGGCCACCCCAACTTGGTATGAGAGGGCTAGGAGCAACAACTGGCGTCGACCTCGTTGTTTGAGAATCTGTAGTGGTGCATTCCCCAACAGCGATGCCCCCTACTGGCGATCTGAAAGCAGTTGTATTGGGGTCGTTGGGCGAGGAGTACTCATCGCCGTTAGCATCAGCAGTAGAGGGGGCTTCCGTGGTGTGGTTGGCCGACTGACGCTGTGCTGGAGTCTCACCATTGACAGACGTTGCTGCGGTATGAGACTGCTGATGAGCCAGGGGTTGCGTCCCATCTAGCCTTTGAAGCGGTATCAAAGACCAGCCAGGAGGCAATGCGACGCCCTCTGGAAGATCAGGGCTTCCTGCGGGGATTGCTGCACTATTTGCTGAAGTTCCATGGCGGCCAATGAATGGACTTCCCATTCGAGAGGGGTAGGAAGGAATCGCGTTCGCCGAATAAAGTTGGTTATGATTGCTTTGTGGTGCAATGTACATGTTCTGATTTTGATTCTGGGCCACGAGTCCAGGGACTGGCGCGTTATTCCGTCCTCTACTGGTAAATGGCTGGTGGTCCTGGGGCTGTTGCTGTCGTCTCTGACGGAGTCGCTGAAGTTCGGTCATCAGAAGGTGGGCTACTTGCAGCTCTTGCTGGGCCATCTGCAGGCTTTGCACCTCTCTTTGGACTATTTGGTTTGTCTGGTTGAGCAGGCTCCCAATTTGCTGCAGATTATCCCCAGCCGGGTGTTGGGCCTGGGTCTGGCTTGGGGCATGGCCATGATCGACATTGTTGCCTTGACCGGGAGCAATGCCAAACTGTTGAACAAGTTCACGGGCCTGTTGGCCATTTGCTCCGAAGCCGAGTCGAAATGGCCCCAGATTAAACACTCTCGGGCCACGCGGCCTGCCTGGAGGAACTTGATTGTCATTGAGTCCTTGCTGGCCAGCTGGACCATTGTTATTACCACCAGCTTGTGGTTGTACGCCTGCTCCTTGAGGGGCTCCGCCAATCTGGATTCGCAGACCGACTGCTCTGTTCTGGCCTCCTTGACCACGATCTAGTGTTACAGGACTCCTACATGTCGGGCAAACCTGCTGGCGCTCGAGCCAGCTCTTGAGGCATCCAAGGTGCAGGACATGGCCGCATGGTAGCTTTTTGGGACGAACACGATCAATTGCCCGAGGATGGTTGACGGGATCCCAAGGTCGCATTTCTTCTCGGCATATAATGCAGGTATTCTCCTGCGACAGTTCGTCTAGAGTAGCATCGGGGTATCGATTCATTTCCTGAATAGCGCGGCGATATCGTAGAAGTGCGTTTAGTCGCTTGATGAAATCCCTTGATGTCATAAAGAGGTCTCTCATAATATGGATAGGTAGTCCATAGAATCTCAGCAACATGAAGAAGAAGGCAAGATAGATGCCGAGTTTAATCATGTCTGAACATTATTAGCTACCAATCAACGGTCCGGCTATCAACTAATCTGAAACTCACCGGTAACCAGATCAAGCCAAAGTACCCATTCGCCCTTGGATGCCCAACCTGGAACCTCGATGTCCATCTCATCAATGTCGTCCTCAATTGGAAGAGGATCTTGGCTGGGTGGTTCTTGTCCTTCTTGTTCACTCGCAGCGGCCTGCTCTCGGTCGCGGATCAACGCTTCTCGTTGCAGTCGAATCTCCTGTCTCCGCTCCGTCAGACGCTGTCTTGTTTGTGCCTTCACAATATTCTGTTCTGCAATCGACAAGACATAGCGAGCGGCAGTCCGCAAGGAACACGTCGCCAACACAGCGAACTCAAACAAAAACATGACCATCATATTCGGTCTCGCTTGTTGGATCACAGTGCTGACGGTATATTTGAGGATCCAGATGTCGTATATGAGGCTGATGGCGAGGGAGACACTGAGCCTCACATGGAATAATCGAGGGTTCGCCGGCGGCTGCTGCTCCAGAAATTCCACCCTGCCGTCGCCAATCCAGCCCCATACCTTCCCGGTAACCAAGGCAGTAAACATAACCAGAAACCATGCACCGATCTCTTCGCGAAATATTGTCATTGCCAGGCATGTTTCCGTGATGGCAAACCAAGCTCTCTCGGTGAGCTGCTCGACTTCGACGGCTCGAAGAGTGCCATAGCAAAGTTTCGTGAGACCATATATGAAGCTGCTATACAGTAGGAGGCTGAAGTTCACAAGTGCCTACGGGACTCGTCAGTGCTTGCATGGAGAGCAGCGCAGTACGACGTAGTTGAGGGGGCAATACCAGAAGACAGAAGTTGCTTTGGGCAAGATAAACCATGGCCGAGTAGAAGTTGGCACGTTGCTGGAATGCTGAAATCACAACAGCGCCAGCAAGGGCCGTAGAGACCTAAGAGGAAGAGTCAATCTCGATACATCTATGCAGGATCTGGGGCTTTCTGAGGGTTCATGGTGGCATCGTCGAACATACCCCTGCGTACCACCCCAAACGCATCTTGGGCATCGGAGCTGTCTCTGAAGAGGAAGATTTGATGCTGAAATATGCGGTTCGCTCCTATGACTCCATTGTCTTTCTGGGAGGGCCGCAGCTTGGGTATTCGCCCGGGACGAAGCTTTCGATGTTCATAGGATGATTGATGCCACGTTATGCTTAGCTCCTTTGATCCGTCATCCACCATGACGCAGGAGCGATGCAAGTAACGTGCCAGGTTCGGCACGTGATGACGCTAGCAGATACAGGTTAAGTTTAGCAACCGCCGGTAATTAGCCGGATAAGCTTATCGTCCACTGGCTTGAAGCTGTGTGAGAGAGAGGCAATAATCTGCTGACTTCTGCAGCTCAGTCTTCTTGATCAAAGCCCTTAGGCCAGGCCAGAGAGCCAACCAACCACATCACCAACTTGGAGATATTCCTAAACAAGGCGACCCATCTTCTGAGGCGAAATGGCCCGCCCCAACACCCGTACGTGACGATGGTCAGGCGTACCCTGCTTTGTGCTGTTGATGTACTCCGTAAGCGACCGCAATATCCTCTACTACCCTAGACATCTCTACCGCCGAACAAGAGCAAGGCCGAACAACATCTGCAGCTCTTGTACTTTGACCTCGCCACTGTGCGCCAGTTCATGGTTTTCCAACTTCTATACTGGAAATTAGATATGTCGCAGCCACCGGGTTTTGCTGCTCCGATGTCAGTATAACAACCCATATTGTGGTGGCTATCGAAAGCCCATTGCCAATTTCATGGGAGACAACAGCAAGAGGTTTATCTTGATTACCCTGAAGCTACTGACAGGATCAGGACATCCAAGAACATGGCGTCGTCACTTTGACTACTATGGCTTTTAGCCGACCAGCAGTGTCGAGGAGCCGTGCCACAGCTTTCAATACGAGTCAACCTTGAAACGTATTCTCATTTATAAAACGTCACACCACTGTGGGACTGATCAAAGTGACGCATGCTTGAATTTCCGTCTGCATACGTCTCAATGAACCAATAACAAGACAAGTTACCTGCTTGTTTGGTGACGAGTACGACGCACATACCCATTTCTGACCCAAGTTCGGTAGATATGGGTATGATAGCACTTGCTAAGAGTTATGACTCCGGCGATGATGAGTGCTCATGATGCCTGGTTCGTCTTAACCAGTTGCCTTGGAGCTCTTGGGCACTTGTCCTCAGCTCAGTACTGCACGGAGAACCTAGCCAGTTCTGTCTGGCCATCTGCACCTGATCCGCCCTCTGTCCTCTTCTGTGGCGTCGTTGGTGGCAGCAGTTTCGGGATTCTGATCCCTGTTAAATCCCGGCCGCCATAGAAACGCGTGACGGTATCCCGTACGGAGTAACTAACGTATCACATCATGCAACCCACCATGAATCAATGGCCACGTGAGATCCATGCCGCTCGCTCAACCCGGATGACACCCTGGGCGACAATCTTGGCCTGCTGAAGTTACTTGCCGCCGAGTAAGTGCGCATCCTCCGTAAGTGGCTGTCCAATTAGTGGTGTGCCTTGCCATTTTGAGAATTCGGGAACTGAGAGGAGTCTTGGTGGCGAAGAACGTTACCGTTCAATGGTTTCCCCCGATAGTTCTGTGTTTTCTGTGTTGAAGCATGTAAGTTAGGAGTAGCCGTCGCTGGCCAAATGAAGACCACGAAATGCCCACTTGGTATGATCGCCATTTGGCAATGTAAGTCCCGATTGACTGAATCTCAGAGGGAGAAAACAAAGACGTAAAAAAGAAGGGGATGATGAGAGAAGGGAGTAAGGGAAAGAGGGGGCGAAGGATTACGGAGTCAACTCGTGCATCCACGCTTGCATATGCAATATACTCGGGTCACAATTCCGTACCAAGTTACTAGATAGTTGAGCGATGGTTAACTATGTCTCTCGCGACTTTGATACGATACGGAGCATCTGCTCTACGTACGGAGTATGTGTTATGGCCTTACCAAACGACCACCCCAGGCGCGCCGCTTATGCCGAGGGCTTGGGACTTTTCGTATCTACTGCATCCTAACTAATGGTTCTTTGACAACATTCTTCAAGACAGCGAGGGGACTCTGTTGGAAACTATTGAACATAGTGCTATTTCTCTACGCGTACCCAAAGATGTCCAAAGGGCTTGATTAGGAAAGGCTACTCCGGTGCTACCTATATTTTTCGAGGAGACGTCTGCAGAACCTGGTCAAATATGCTTTAATCGTCATCATTGTGTTGGACTTGACCATCACATAAAAAGGCCATAAACCTACAGGAGGGAACATGCCAAGTAGAGACGCAGAGGCATTATTCGTCGCGGGGGGTTCGCGTGTTGGCATCCAGACTGCCATGGTGCTGGTGCGGAGGAATTACTTGTAAGATTTGACGCCAGATTTGAACATGTGTGCCATCCTTGCATAACGATCTGTTGGTTCGTCCCTGCTCAATAACCTAGCTCATATTTATACTCGATCCAAATGGGTCGTCTGCTTCGTTCGAGGCTGCCAAACCATCCATTACAGCGAGCAACCGTCCTAAAGCTGCGTCTACCAAGCCAACCAACAACAAAAGAGCAATGTGGCAATCTATTGTCAATATCCTGGTCTTCTGGCGGAGTGACCGGCGCAACTGAGTGGGAAATGGGCATATGGCTGACTTGACTTCCCCGGATGGCACACCTCCGTGATCAACACATGAGCTGAGAGGGTCGCACTCGGCCATTGGGAGGGTTTGATTTTGGAGTAATAACGGCCACTAGTGATATCTTGATAATTACCTGCTGATGGCCGGGTCGCCAGTCGCCAGTTCCCGGTATGTCGGGTCAAGAAGGTGGTCGAGCTTGCTGCAACACCGCAACACTGCAACGCTGGAATGCGGAATGCGGAATGCTAGGGTCTTAACTGGCACCCTCCCTTGCTCCGGAATGCCCGCGACAAAAACGTGGTTGCGTTTGGGGTGAAGGTCCATCACAGTATTGGCAGTGTTTCCATAGCATCTCGCCGTGACTGTGACGCCGCGAATCCAAGAATGAACATGGCTGAGATGATGGCTGAGGGGAGCGCCATGATCGCGATGAATCTGCCACACTCCGGGATTCACCCCGCTCCTGATCGAGCGAATGTCCAAGTTAGTTATCCACGAAGCAACCAAGTCCTTTGCGATGAAGATGCCTTTCAGGGCAGAAAGCAGAGGTTCAAGGACCCAAATCCAGAACAGGCGACATGCCACCCACCTTCACGATCGTCAAGAGGCGTCTGTTTCCGTGACACCGATGGACCGACCAGCAGCCATCATTTGACGGCTATCGACCATTGGATGGGCGTCTGTTTGCGATGGTGTTGAACGTCAATTAATTCCATTGGGGCAGCATGTGAGGCAAGCAATCGCCACACCCCGGAGTCTGCCCAACGAAGTCTTTTGAAACAAGCATAAATAACTACGGGAGTACATAACTAGTTACTTCTCATCTGCGCAGTTTCTTGTTCGGTATGAGTGCCGGTACGGAATATTTGGCTTTGGCTTTGTCTTTGCCACACATGCATGCTACGGAAGCCGCGTGTCAACTCAAATGCTGAGTCTATCGCCATTTCGACCTCGATGTTGTTACTCGCGGTCAGCCGTGATGCATGGACCGTCGGACCTCATTCACGGCAAAAGTAAAAAAAGACAGAAAAGACGGTTTGAGAATAAGCACACACGTACATACAGTCTTGAGAGTTCCCGGCTCTCGCTCGCTCCCACCCTGACAACGTCCACCCCCTTCTGGTTAATGAATGAGGCTTAGTGAGCCTAAGCTTTAACTAACTAGCATGACCAGTTGGAGCAGGGTCAATTGTGATGTTAATGCCAAGGATGGCTGGTCGGTTGAAACGGTCTGGCACGCCGCCACACAGCAATCAGAGACACCATGCGACGCCTCCCAAAGCCTCTCCGGGCGGTGGACACGGCCCAGAGCGCCCAGAGCGCCTCCAGCGCCTCTGGTTCCCTCAAGTTGCTCAGCCTGCATGTGTCAAAGAAGTCAAACTTAACTTGGTGGTGTGTCCAGACCGTCAAGCCACCCTTTGAAGCATGACCATCCCATCGGGGACCGAGGGAAACAGACAAACACCACACACCCCTGGGTCAACTGGTCTGAAGCAAGGCGAACAGTACTCCGTATTTAATGCTCGGACGGAACATCCCGTTCAGACCAAATGGGAATGTGTGCTGGCAGATGACACCCGCGGCCGAAACTAAATCGGGCTAACAAGACGTGTCTGTTGAATGTTCCTGTTTCTCCCAACGACGCGGGTGGCTTCATGCCACTTTCCCCTCTTTCCTCGAAAAAAAGGGGACTAATTATTGACGTTAACTCATGATGGTTACCCCAAGTGAGCAACAGGAAAACGACCACACGCTAGTACGTACGTAGACCCGTAGTCGTAGTAGTAAGTAGGTAGTACAACGGACCAGACAGACAGACTAATACCGACGGACCCAGAGCTTTTGGCCCCCAGATTCCGTCAGATGAACGACTGGACCGGCTATCGCTCACTCCACAGTCTATGATTGATGATGGCGTCTCAAAAGCTTGCTTGCTTGTGTTTGTCGTGGGCGCGTTGGTACTAGTAACCTTATTCGCAGCACGTCAGATGTTTGATGCCGGGTCTTCGCGAGGATCTGGGCACGTCACCCTGCGGACCAACTTGGGACCAGAGCTCGTTCTGCTTGACAAACTCAAACGAGCGTTCCACCCCCATGTGTAGAAAGCTATGCGTAGTACTCCGTAGCCTGTCGACCAACTATGATGTTGCGGTGTTTTCTTCTTCCCCCTTCTTTTATATTTCCTTGGGAGTTCGTGACACTTTCGTGCTTTCGTGCTTTCGTGCTTTCGTGGGGGAGAAAGCGGGTTGGACTCGGCTTCCCCTTGAGTCCGTCCATGTGGCGGTCAATGCTGTATTTTGCCCGTTTTACTATACTGAGTACTGAACTCAACTCTAGTAGTGTTAGTATGCACGCAACTCCCCGTGCCGCGCCACCAAATTGGCCTTTTCGATCTTGATAGCCGGGGTGTGCCGTCCAATGGACATCGTAAGTAGTACGGAGTCTAACTAGTTATGTATGTAGTTACTCCGTATGACGCACGTTGAATAAATAGGGCGCGTTAAACCGGCAATCTCCACAAGGTTGTTCTTGCCCCCCCCCCCCCCTCCTCTCCACAAGCCGTGAACCTACAACAAAGGTAACGGACATTCCCTTAGGAGATTCGTGAGGATAGTACGGAGTAACTCCGTAGTCGCGAAACAATTGGACGATGAGTTCTGGACGAACGGTCTGTGCAAAGCTCGAGATGGGCCCCGACCCCCAAAATCTAGGCCACTATCAAAGCCTGCTGCTAGGTCATTGGCGGCGGCACGCACGCGGGTTTGTTTTTGATGATCTGTGAGCGAAAATCAGTCAGTCAGTGTGCCACTGCGGGCGCTCCTTTGGCAAGTTCCCGATGTGGCGTGTCGCCGATACGACGTTGGCACATCTCACATCTTTGACGTCGCCCTCCACGCTATCGTGTCGGTGCCAGTTGCTCCATTGAGCGGACAGAAACAAGGGGGAGCGAGCCATCGGCCGCCAGATCGCTCTGGCGGTTAAGTTAGTTACGTGTTGCTTCTATTCTCGTCGACCCGAAACTGGGCCAAGGTGAAACATAACCATTGGGATCGCCGCCTTTCCTTCGCTACCACGACCGCCTAATGAGCGACATGGATCCTGGTGTCCCTGGTGTCCCTATCCGACGGCCCTGAGTTGATCTGTTTCCTTCTGCCACGAGCAAGGTCTGGTTGGGCACAGTCTGGTTGGGCCATGTCGTCAGTAGGGAGCGAGCGGAAGCACGGACTCGAAAAGCTTGTTGATTGTCGTTGATGAAAAGCAAGTCAATGGTGTGCAGCGGGCGTCAGTTTTCTCTCACTGCACCCGGTAACAAGGCTTGATTTGATGGGCGACTAGCCGGGTATGTACTCCGTACTCCGTAATGTGTCTGGGAAAGCCAGTTAAGAGAACTAACTGATCCCCCGCTGTCGATCAAAGTCTGGGCCTAGTGGGATGTGGGCAAGAAACCCGGCAATGACCCTGAATAACGTTACTGTGGACTAAGATTGATTAGCAGGGTGGATGAAGTGCTTTTTCTCGGGGGGTGGATAATACCAATCGTGACGTTGTCAAGCCCGTAGTTACCTGCTACGGAGTACGGAGTACTGAAGCACGAACGATGCCTCGCAGGAGAAAATCGAAGTTTGCCACTGTTTGCGTGTCCGGCCTCTTCGAAAACCGGTAGAATTAAGACGAATCTGGGACTTGGTCCTGATAAAGTTTACTTGCGGGATACATGCATTGCTTGCTTTCCTGCGTGACTAGGTACCTATACCTGGCTACCAAGAAGGTAGGTATGTAGGCCCGGTTGGTTGTGCATCTTTGGAGGTAACTACTAGGTAGATGCTAACTAGCCGGGCTATCACTAGACTTCGAATGTCAGGGGTAGAAAGACCACTTAAAACAAAGTCTCGTGTACTCCGTAACGCAGGCCAAAATAACGAGAAGAGACAATAGTTCAAGTAAATGTCGCATCGACTGGCACATCCAAATCCACACCTCAGTACGGAGTACCGAGTAGTCATGGATTCGGTCCTCGGGGCGATCTGGCTCCGTGTGCCCTGTCGATGCGCAGTCGACAAGGCCGCAGCAAAGTGGGCATTGTTGCACAATCGCACTGATTACCAGTTTGAGAAGAGCCGGGGAAAGCTGTTGGACGTACTCCGTACCGAGTAGTTATAATCAGCGCCAAGATGACTCGGATAGACATGCGCACATGGTAAACTTGGATAGCGGCACAGCGCACGAACCATATTGGAAGTGGTCACCGAAACACACTTGGAGACCGGGCACGACGACGACAACACCACACCACAATTTTGTTGAGATGCGATGAAATTGCGAACCACCTGCCATCCAACCGGAACATCGAAGGGATAGGCCTACAGCGCTTCAATCTGGGCGCAACGGAAGAACGGTGGAGCGCAAGCTCGTGAAAGGGGGCCGCGCTGTGGCAGGGATAGATAGCCAACTGCTCCGTGCTGGATGGATACTAGTAGTCAATCTTCGTCCCTGGGACGCGCAAGCCGGCACAGGCACGGAGGCCAACTTCTGCATGGTCTTTCAAGTCTTGATGTGTGGTTTCGAGCCTTGACCAGGAGGCGGACGACGACGCAGCCACCGGCTCTCGCTCGCATCGCGCCTACTTCCTTGAACTGGCATCGCCAATTTTTCGTACGTTCTGAAATTGAAAATGTGTGATAGTGACCCATAATTCTCATCGGGGCAGCTAAGCCTATCACAATCCTTATAGGGCTTGGACGGATGTCGTCTTTCTCGCCCCTCTTCAAGTTGGCACACCCCGGGTGCTTGCTTTGCTGTATGTTCCTGCTGTGCTCCGTACGGAGTAGTTACTATGAGTCCCAATCAAATGTGAACGATCGGCGCTTCGCTTTTCTCATATGCTCTTTGTCAGTTCTGTGTTGAGGAAGAAGCATTTGCACGTTTAGCTATCCACCCCCCCATCGTAACGTAATTTGCCCGCACTTGCCAACTTTCATTCGGCGGAAAGTCGACGCCTTCCGAATCAGATTTGTTGATCCGTTACAGTAAATCCCGTAGGGCTGAGGGGTGATGACCTCTGAGCCACTTATTTGCGACTCTTGCCTCATTTGATATGCTGGAGATACGCTTGGCTTTGGGGGGAAATCGCTTGACGGCGTATGAACTCACAGACTAATTACGCATCCTGTTCACACCGTACTCTGTAGAAAGAACCCGCTCAGATTTTAGCCATGATTGAGTGAAATGCGGTCAGCTTCAAGTTGCAGGTGCCAAGGCTCCTGGGCTGCGAGCGCCAAGAGTAATAGTAGCCTTCCCGATTGCCTTGGTGAAAATCCTGCCCCATGACAGGAGGGACGTTCTTACCGTTTTTAGTTTGTGTCTGGCGAATGGTTCGAGTTATGCTTTCCTGAGGGACGCTTGAAAATTACCAGGCTTGAACTTCACCGTCTGGTCGCTAGTGATGCCCGAGTTTGGCGACGCCACCGCCCATCAATTCGAACTGTGAAGTCGTCAGAGTTTGAGAGACACGCCCCTCCCTTTCGGCGAAGCTGACCACAGTGGGCAAAGCCTGCATGCCTGCGCTTGCTGCACGAGAAACAGGGACGATTTCTCGCAATAAGCATCTAGGTCTTTGGAGAAATGAAGCGCGTGGTAGGTGTCCGTGATCCTTCCATGCACGCTCGGGAGCGGCAGAGAGAGAGATGGACTGTCTGGCTGTTGTGGCAAACCATTGGATGCAGGGCAGCCACATGGGCTCAAAAGTGTGCGGGAGCGTCCCATCAATTTGATGACTGCAGAACGGCATGAAACACACAATCGACTCAAGCTTACAGCCAACGTTCTCGCGCATAGAACAGGTCGAGAATGTGCGCGGCCGGGGTTGCGGATGGCTTCATTTCCAGGGTTCAGACCCGCAATTTGCTCCCATGCAGGGAGATGCACATGGCACAGGAGTGTGCATGACCAAATAGCCAGATACGCAGGGCCCAGTAGCATCGAACTCGTGGCAGAGATGCATGCGTCTTTGATGATTATGTGTTACTGCCCTGATCGGTGGTCATACCTTTGCAGAACTACCATGCTCGCCATGTGTTAAGCTTACACTTGACGCATCGATGGATGGATGCGGTGAATTCGAAATGTTGACAAAAGGAAAGAACGAGGCGTCAACTCGTTTTCTTCACTGGCACTGGGCAATGGACCAAGCCGCTTTGAGGTGTCAAAAATGGAGACTTGAGCGGCCACCGGCGCTGGCAGTCGACCCCCCGCCCGCTCACCGAATCTTTTTATAGTCTGTGAGGTTCGGGGGCACCAGACGGTCAATGACCAGAAGAAATTCAAGCACCCGTGACTCGGCACCAATGGATGGCATTGACGCACTCCCCACCAACACCAAGTAACTATGCCCCGTTCTCCCTTCTCCGTTCTCCTTACTCCGTACGCGCCCAGTAGTTATTTCTCTATCGGTGCCTAAAAGAGGTTAGGTAGCCTCCTCCCCCGCATATATGCCTGTAGAAGCCGTCATCGCAGGAAAATCGTAATCCCCCACTCCGCTTCCAGACCCTCATTGACAGGACAACACTCCATCGAACTTGCCCATCCTCATGTGCACATGCAACCAATTCATATGTGCGCCCAATGTAACCCCCTTATCAAATTTCAAACTGTTTCCGTTCAGATTTTCAGGCCGGCACTCTTCATTAGAATCACGACCCATATGACAAGATCAGATGTGACTCGATGCCACCTGCGCGAACTCGGACGATAATCCTTCGGACGGCGTCTTCTACCACATGGTCCATCAATGCTCGGATTGGACCAGTCGTTGTGTGACACTAACAAACCGGCTGCCATTCCACAGACCTCACAGTTTCCACGGTGTGTTGCAGGTACAGGCCACGAAAAAAATTTACATACTCCGCAGACATGCTCAACCCCAGACAGATGCCCGCAGAGCCTCATCTTCCAGGGTCTGAACATATGAACAAAGGGGCACGTCGTAGAGCAAGCGCCGGGGGTGCAGAGATAGGCTGCCGTTTCCCCGACAGGGTCTGATCACTCTACTTAGTATACTGATAGAGCACTCAAGGTCAGTCGCAACTTTAGCCCCATTTAATCCCGCCGCAGAGCACCTCCACCGCTTAAGCTAACTCGCGTTGGAAGCCACAAGCGAGCATGCATACGGCCAAGGCTGATTTTAGTGAAGCCCCATCATACAGGCAACTTTGGAGAAAAAAAAAAACGCCAGCCACGAGGCAAGTTCCGCGCCGTGGCTCAAGCCGGTCAACAAACAGGCACGATCTAGGGCTATGGTTGGCCTGCCCTACGCCAGCATCATGTATCGTCGGCCGCAGCATGAAATGCAGGCACAGGTATAGTTATTGAAGGCCACTGCCTCGGTGGTCGACGTAATCAAAGTGCACATACACAGTCAGACACATAACGTTACAACCGTAATGTGCAGGTCGTGATAGAACGCGAAATTCAGCCATTGTGAAAAAAAAAAAAATCGGATTACAGGCCAGGTATGCATGCACGTAAGTCTCCAACCAAAACTTGCTTCCTCACTGAGGATTTACGTGAGCAACGGGGCGACTGCAGCCAGCAAATCATTTGTCTGATATTGCCTTCTAAGTTTGACCCGCCTGGGGATTGGGAAGACGAAGCCACCAGGGATCGACTCCTGTGCATCCATAGCAATGATGCAATACGGACTTCCTTGCTGGTACTAGCAATAAGCACCCATACCAGTAGAGTTATTGCATCGTTTGGACCCGCGAGCTTGCTGGCGTGGAAATGCGCCCTCGCCAACTCATCAGACGAATTGCCTTTGGCGACACGAATTCCCCCTCCTGGAATAGTTCCGATTGTCCGTCTACAGATGCCGCCTTGTCTCTTTTGGCGAAAATCGCCGCCTCTCCCCACCGCACACCCATTTGATCGTCTGCCACACACCGCCAGCCAGCGCACAACCAGCACCGTCAATAATACTTACCTTGCTACGGAGTACTCCGTACACCGTTCCCGACTTCTCTACTCAAAGCAACGTGCTCAGCGAGCCGAACATGGGAGCGTGGGCGGCCTGGTGGGCTGTGCGTGCGCCCGTCGGTTCCGGTTCCATGTTAAGCTATTAGGTTACTATCTACGGAGTACCAATACAATGGTTCGTTTTTCCTGCAGCGTTTGTCCCCCTCCTCCGTGAGCAGGGGATGGCAAGAGCCTTGGCCACATGTATTATAGCGAGTACACCCTGACACGGCTATTGGCAGTCAAGCAACGGAACGGAATTACAGCTCGTCCCAAGCAAGCTTCATGCGCCAACGTCCAGTCGCCTTGCTTCATGACCGACACACACTGAAGCCCGGCATGACAGGTGTCTCGGTCATAGCATTCAATCATACTCCGTAGTCAGCACAGAATCTCTCTGGCGATGGACTTGGAGATCGAAGAAGTATTGGTTACATGGCAAGCTCGCAATTCTACAACCTGGGGCCTTTAACAGCCGCAACCGCAAAGCATCATTGGAAAAAAAATCCAAGGAAAGCAATGATACTTTCCACGTCTCTGGCAAGATCGGGGCTGCGAACTGTGTATGAATTGCCGCATCCTGACAGCGGTTATCTACCTGCTGAACTACCCAGGTAGGTAGATAAGTAGACATACTCTCATGAAATAATAGGGGCAAAGCCCCTGTAATAACACTTCGTCGGACACAGCAAATGGATCAACATAGCACTGCACCATGTTTTGGACAACTCGAGGTCAGACCGATGGGGTATGTAGACAGGGAAGAGTTCCTAAGCCCTACCAACGCCAGCAAGAAGAGCCCCGGCTTCTGATGTGTCGGCTAGGGTAGGGGGTTACAGTGTCTCCCACAGCTTGATGACCCTTTCTCCCGGCCCAGCGAGGAGGGCCTCCGAACCAGGGAGCAAGCAATGCATCATCATCTCGTGGTGGAGGCCAGAAGTGGCATAGCTCAAGATTTGGTCAAGGACCTGCTGCCCCCCTCACTCCTGGATTATCAGACACAGGGGGCAGGACCCGGAGTCATGGGTGAACAGGCGTGTTAGACACGGTGGCTGATGTCTATTTCCGTTGGCTTAATCACCTCGTGCAGAGCGCCCGCAATACGCATGTATAACACATGCAATAAGTTACAGGGTGGCAATTTGACGCAGAACCTTTAAAATTTCAAAGGATTTCTAATTTATTAGTGCTCGTAAGAGTCGGCTTGCGAATCGTCGCGTTACGATAGGCAACTTGCCTGTCGTGTCTCTGTTAAAGGACCTACGCCCATGTGGACATCGCGTATAAGCTCTGCTCACTGGACATTGTGCGTTTTTTCTGGGCTCGGTACGCAGTAAAGAGTCTGGTACTCTGTACATGGTTCGTTGTTGAATGATTATGATATACTCCGTACATAGACGAAGAGTGCCTCATTGCTGCTCCGTGCCAGTACTCGGGTTGATAAGCACGATGCGATCTTTGTACGGAGTAACGGGGATTCTCTTGCCCTCTGATATTACACCCAACGCCTAATGAAGCCCAATTTTGAGCTTGCATCGTTCACTCGGGTCCCAAAATAGCATCAGTGGTCCGAACCCAGGTTCCAAACCTCGGGGAACGACGAGGAGCTGGTGGTGGTGGCCGTGAAGCCACGAGCCCAGGGCTGCCACTGTTCCAGTACGTTACCAAGGATGTCAGGCGGGTTGGGGTCTGCCAGAGCACAGGAACCAGAGACATTGGCTTCGGTGGGTCCAGAATTCACTTGCGTAGGGAGAGTTCTTCTTTCGACAGGCCTCCAACTCTGGCCCGAAGGAGGACTCAGCGCTCTTTGGCACTGAAAGGAGTCGTACGTAAGCTTGCGTGTCTGAGACAACAAGCCGTCTACAGAAAGGCGGCTTGTGGGGGAAGGGGGGGAGCGAGACGCCAATTGGCTACGTGCTTCCCACATCTCTCCCCCATCACCGATAGAGTCCAGTGAGTCCCATTTGGGCTTAGCATGTCCGATACCCCTGGCGTCAATGTTCAGTGTTTCGATGTTGGTTTTTGCTGGTGTTGTCATGCCGGGGGTTATCCATCAACTAACTAACCCTTCACCGCGCCATGCTTTCCGATGGGGTCGCCGCGCATCGCTTGGGCGGCCAGTCATGGGCCGTACTAGCAGGGACGCTTGCTGGCTTGCTCGTTTCTCGGGTCGATACGTTAACCTTTGTACTTGGTACACGATCCGCCCTAATGGTTATTGGGGCGACACCGCTAGATTTGGCTTCCCAACCAACTGTATGGCTTGGTTTTACTTGCAACTTGCCGGTCTTCAAGGCGCCCCCCTTTCTCGAGGGGCATTCCGACAGAGGTACCGCTACTCTCGGACACACGTTCTCGACACAGCCTTTCTGCCAGAGGATCGTCGGAGACCGCCCAACGACGCCAAGTGGCACAACCGATCCCTCCCACAAACCTTCATGAACCTACAGAGTGCACGCCCGCCCTGCAATCCACGCCCCAGGCATGCAACCGCCCTATTTTTTCTTCTTGTGCTCTAGACACGCCCTCTGGTTGACCCCCCGGTCAAGCCGGTCCAAGACGAGGCTCAGAGAATACCGAAAAAGCCCACCAGGCCGAGAGCCATGTTCAACAGGCGGCATCATGATGACCGTGTGTGCCTCTTCATTTCTGCGGTGATGGCCTTTCCGACCACACCCCCCAGACTTCAGGATGAGGCTGGCGGAGTTCAGACCTCTGCCCTACTGGCCCTGTATCTCATCTCTGTCAAGGTAAATCCCGTCCTCTAGGCCCTGGTTCGGGCAGTCCAGTTGTAGCTTGTCTATATCTATGTCCAAGCCCCCAACGACGTCAAGAATTGCTCTCAGCCTTCTCTGCCAGTTCAAGTCTTGGTTGGTCTTGCAAAGTCAGTCATTACGTCGACTTCTATCTTCTCACATAAATGCACACAGGTCCCCATCCAGCTATCATTGTCGGCAGCCCACCATCGTGTCGAAACGCCTTACAACCCAGTTATCCTACCTCGTCTCCCCGTTACCACGCGCTCTTGATCAAGCATCTCGGATCCTAATTTTCGCTCAGCCTGCAAGGACATACAACGAGGTGAAGCAGAAAGCAGAACCAGCCGGCCATTGCAACAACACCGGCTTGTACTCACTCCCCCGCCAGCCTCGGCAACCCCGCGAGACAGAGCCCTACGTGAACTTGACTGTAGCGGCTTGGGCTTGGAAGGAGCAGCAATTATTTATTGGTATGGGCAAAGTCGGTTATGAGCCGATGTTTGAACTCTCACTCAGGCCTACGTGCTCGAAAGCAATGCGCTGACTCTAGATACGCTAGCTTTTGCCATTTCCTTCGACACATAAGCCACACATACAATGGCCGCTTTGGCAGCAAAGCCTTATAACAGCCCGTTCATTCGACAGACGCTGGACGACTACACCAATTATCCTGAGCCCCCACAGAACGCCTTTGGATCTGCATCTCCGATGGCCATGGGCGTCACCTACCCTTCTACCACAACGTCAATGTGCTTTGAGCCGTCACTATACGCCGAGACATCCAACTACATTTTCAACGGCCATACGTCTCCCGGTGTGTATCCAGAAGACGGTGGTGAAATGATACTGTCATCATCCGGACTGTCATCTGCATCCATCCCCTCGGCACCATCTTCAGCAGTCGGCTCACCGGAGTCGAGTCACGGACATTTGGGTGTGCCTGACTGGACCAGTCACACAATGAACATGCAACCCGGTATCGTCGGGAGTGACTACATAGGCACTACCGAGTATTACCACGGATCCGGCGTTGAGGATTTCGGTAGCTTTGATTTCAGCGGACAGTCTAAATCTTTTGTCGGTAAGTTCTGATTTTGACATTCTCGCTCGCCATGTTCCTCTCCTTCTGCGCCTTCTCTCTCCCCTGCCATCGTCCATGGTCCTTTTGCCTTTTGCTTTTTTTCTGTTTCCTTTTTCTGGCACGGTCCACTTTGTCGTCGACCTTCGGACCGGCCGCGATCAGTGAAATGCCGTCATATTCTTCCCATCCACTTGTCGCTCATTCCAACCAGCCAGCGAGTGCCCTCAGGATAGAAGGGATGCTGGCGCGATTCCTTGGTGGTTGACTTCCAAGGGGAGTTGCACTGTCCTGGGCTCTGTGGGCCGAATCATCATCACACGGGTCGGTGATTGATTTGGTACTCGATATTTTTTTGGGTTTGCCAGGGGGGTTCCGCATTTCAGCTTGCCATTGCACGCCATGCCTGAGACAATTGGGTGGTTGCTCCGCCTGTGCGGGAGCCGGCCGCACAACGGTGCTCCGATGCAGCGCGTCATCATCTCACGAGGACCCAAGGCGCACCAATTATCTGCGTGTCTTCACTGCACGCTGCCCAGGTTACTGCATGGTCGACGATTGAGGGCCGGCGAGAGCACCGGACTGGGGTCCTGTCTACGCTTGTGCGAGTCGAGAGTCGAGTTCCCAGTCGTTGCCAGCTCAAGTGCTCGTGGGATTGTGACAAGTCGTCGCTGCCGTCTGCTGTGTCTCGTCCAGCGGGCATGTGGCGGCCAGTGAGCCCAGTGGCCATCCATCCCTCCACCATCTCGCTATGTTTGTTGTGTGTGTTGCCTTGCCCTCCCCCGTCTATTTCTCGCGCTGCGCCCAATCTTGGCGTCGTGTGCCGCAGAAGAGCAACGTCTGGTTGAATATTCTAGACTCTCTGTTGCTGCAGGAAGGACCAGACAGTACATGTATGTGTACTGGTTGCACCTTCCTTGCGTATAAACGTCCCAAGGTCCCAACATCAACCGTCGACCGTTGGTGGCCTCGCAAGCGTTATACCCGCTTTAATTCCTCTCTCCCCCTGCCCTCTCGTCTTCTCCTCACAATTCAACCATTGGCCCCTCTCCACCTCGGCCCCCTCTGTCCAAGCTGCGTTGTACCTCAAAGCGACTTGACCTCCATCTTCCCTCCGATTGTGTTGCTCCGTTCCATTCACGACAGCCGTCCGAATCGACCATGTCTGCAGCCACACTTACTGACGCTGTCACCGTTGTCACAGATCCCTCCCTCATCCACCCAGAGATTGCCCGTCCCCCGATGCCCATTTCGCCCTACGATGGCCATTTTCCACACGCTCATGCGCACCAGTTCGTGCCATCGCCGTCACTATCATCGTCACCACAGCCCAATTTGGTCCGAACCGACAGCACATCGCCATTCCTGCACAGCGGCCCTTTTGGTCCCAGCTACACCCACAGTCCATATGGTGCCCCCATGGATCCCAGTGGTCGTCGAGTGAGTATGCCCAGCTTCATCTCGCCCGTCGGCTCCGCCGACTTCAGCGGGGATGAGTTCAAGGAGAAGCAGAGATGTACTTATCCCGATTGCGGAAAAATATTCAAAGATCTGAAGGCGCACATGCTCACTCATCAGAACGAGCGACCCGAGAAGTGTCCTATCCAAACATGCGAATATCACATCAAGGGTTTTGCGCGCAAATACGACAAGAACCGGCACACCCTTACCCACTACAAAGGCACCATGGTTTGCGGCTTCTGTCCTGGCTCTGGCTCACCCGCCGAGAAGTCGTTTAACCGAGCGGATGTCTTTAAGAGGCACTTGACCGCAGTCCACGGAGTCGAACAGACACCTCCCAACAGTCGGAAGAAGACGCCAGCCGGCGTCGCTACTGGAAAGAAGCTTACTGGCTATGCTCCCGATGCTACTGGAAAATGCAGTACCTGCTCCCAGACCTTCTCTAATGCTCAGGATTTCTACGAACATTTGGACGATTGTGTGCTTCGAATTGTGCAACAGGAAGATCCTGCCGAAGCAATCAACGCGCAGCGATTGGCCGAGGTTGAGAACGACAAGGTTGTCCACCATACTCTGGAAAAGAACAACCTCCCAATAACGACACCGGCCACGCAAATCGCCCATCACGAGGATGACGAGTATGACCTGGACATGGCCGAAGACGATGAAGCGGATGATGCTTCTTCCAGAGGCAACTCATCGCCCTCGAATAAGAAAAAAGGCAACCCTCTCAACGGCGTTCAAAAGTCCCGCGGTTTGACGCATTCCCGAGGGGGTGTACCAACAGTTATCAAGACCCGCGGCCGCAAGAACCGCCGTGACTACCCGTCATCCTGGGGCTTTGATAAGGGTCAAATGACGATGCGAAAGCGCATCATGGCTGTCTTTGATGGCCCCCGCAGATTGGCAAAAGATGACATGATGCTTTCAACCGACCATGAGGTCCGCATCAAATTATCAGATGGTAAATCATACGTTACCGATTTGGATGTCCAAACACTCAAGCGTGCCGAAGGCTTTCTCGGTGCCACAGATGAGGAGAAGGGGCCTTGGATTTCTGACGACCCCACGGAGGAGCAACTGAAGGAAATGCAGGACATGCTCAAAGTGAATACCGCCTCCATTTGAATTCAGTGGTCCATTCATTACTCGTCTAGAGAGCCCTCATGTTTTCATCCCCCTCGCACCCAGAAGGGAGTCTGAACATCTCACGATCTCGATTTACTAGAATCTCATAACCATATTAGAAGGGAAGCATGGAAAGACGGCGCATGTGAAATTGTACTGGATTTAATGGGACATGGCTAGGTCGGCTTGGGAAATCATTTCTTTCCCACCTGGGGTTTCGATATTGTGGAGTTTTGTGCAACCTCCTTGATCAACATGGATAATCGGGGTGAATTTTTTTTTTTTTTTTGGGTGGGACTTTATGATGGATGATATGGATGGAAACCTCGGTCTAAGAGATGGTTCTTGTGTTGGGAGCGGTTCAAGGACTTTTCTTACTTTTCTTGTTCTGATACCCTGTGTTTTGTCCACTGGTGTTTCTGGCGATTTAATAACGCCTATTGGGATATTTCTCAATGAGACGGAAACTCTTTCACTCAAGGCAGTGTGTGACCCCTTTTCGAAGCAAGTGATACGATCGATGCCTTGACCACCACGCAGGGACTACTTACTACCCTTCCCGTGATAGTGCCAATGTTGATATTGGCATTCACCGATCGTCGTAGATTCGGATTTCGATTCGTACGGCCCGCCCACATGAAGTTGAGCCGAAGAACCACTTTTGATATGGCAGTGGCAGATGGCTCGTCTGTGGCATCAAGACGAGCACGGCTCGGCTCAGGGCAGCGCAGGGCAGCTCAACTTTTGCTGTTGACGCTGCCAGCGGCATAGCATCCGGAAAACCCAATGGCATTGACATCCCGTATAACCATCCATCAAGGGCGTCGAGCCGCTGGGACCGGAGAATCTCCTATCCGCCGCTCTGGGGTCATTTTCCCAGGCGACGTGGCCAGTCAACACGGCGACGCCGGACACAGTCTCGTCTACCTGTCGCCGCATCTGCCCAAACCGCTGTGCCTCGAGCTCACGAACCCAGTGGGCGAGGCGGACCGAAGGCTATTCAGCCACCAACTCTGGAACTCGAGCTTGCTGCTGGCCGAGCTGATCGAGAGAGACATGCTGGGTGTAGCGGAGCGGCGTCGCGCACCGGCTCAGGCGACGACGGCACGAGCTTCGACATCGGCGGCAAGTCCATGCTGGAGCTGGAGCTGGGTCACTAGGACAGGTCGGACTGGAGGTAGCGCGCATTTGGGGAGAGGGACTGTGACGGACGAGAGAGAGAGAGACTGGTCGCGGGACAGAGAGGAGGATATAACGGCTCGGAAACGATGGCACCTCGTACTAGAGCTGAGGAGGACAACAAAAGAGGCCGATCGTCCCTGACAGCCACGACGTGCGTCTCGCAAGACGCAACAGGAACCCAGAGTAGGAGACGTGCTCGGCCAAGCTGTATGTGTGTATGTGTGTGTGTGTGTGTGTGTGTGTGTAGATGTACTCCGTATAAGTTATACGTTGCCGTTGTCCATGTCGGAAACCGTCTGAAAAACAGGCTCTCATCCAGCCTATTTATATAGTGTACTTACCCTCCAGACGAGACGCAGCCAGCCATTGGCGCGGCTGCAGTCGCTTCGCTGTTTCACGAAGAAAAGAAAAGAAAAAAAAGAAAAGAAAAACAACAATAATACTAATACACCGCTTCCGGCGTGAAACGCTGTCGGCAATCAATAGTTTGTTCAGCTCAAGCCACCGCCTTGTTGCGGCAGATGGGCCTTTTATTTTGTTGTCAAGGAACAGATACGGAGTAACTAGATGGGGATGTCCAGCTGAGTCATGCCCGGCGTGGGATTCTGAGAATCATTGGCTTATGCGTACGCATCGTGAGCAACAGCATTCAGTGAGGTTGTCATCAGCTGGGGAAGTCGAGGATTTTGTGTGCACCCTGATGTCTGAGCACGGGGACCGACCTGTTGTTTTTGTGTGTCATGCTCATGCTTCAACTACTTTACTCAACGGGTAGTTATTGCGAGTGCCCAGGTACTCCGTAGCCGATCTTGCTTTTTTCACAGTCATATTTCGCCGAGTTCGACCGAGGCTGAATCACCTGGATAAAGGCCCTGGCCGCGCCACCAGACGGGACGGAGTCATCTTCTTCTCTTCTCTCCTCTAACTACCGACGGAATACCTGGATCTATGAAATTGGGCATTATTACAGAGCACTACTAGTTATTATACGCCCTCAAGCGCCCACCTTCTTCTCTCCTCGCTAGATTACACATGTGCCTACATGGGCGACCCAAGTCTCAGTGCTGTGCCTCGATACTTGGGCCCTTCTCCTTGACTCCCATGACCAGGTCGTAGTTGACCCTCAAGTTCTCTGCTCCGCTGAGCGCCCTTTCCACTGCCGTCTCGTTCTTCTCACGAACAAGTCTCTTCATCGCCCCCGTGAGAAACCCGGCCACCACGTCCACGGACCAGGTATCGGGCACCAGGCCCAGCACTTCTTCTGCCTCGAACCAGCCACCAAAGTGCTCCAACAATGCACCCGTCTGCTCAATTCGGTCACTCACATCGGCAATGCTCAAGAATTCGTGTAGAACAACCTGGAACAGACGACGCTGCTGCTCTGTTCCTGACATGCCGTTTCCACGATGTAAATTTAAACCATTGACATGGCCGTAGACACTGGCCCCGTCTCGAAGGCAGTATGACACCGCTGTATCGTAGTCACCCAGCTTGTGAACCAACAGGCGTAGGGCCTCGTCATGACGACGCTGGCGACTGGCTAGAATGATGGTCTCAGGCACGAGCAGGTCGCCCGGCAAAGTACTGATACGTTCTGCAATCGCAGCCGTGTCGTAATCATGGGCACCGCCGAGCAGCTGGAGGAGTCGCAGGCGACTCTTCCATATTTCGTCGTCCGCAGCTGTCTTTTCTGTCAAGAAATGGTGGTATGTGGGTTTGGGACTCTGCAGGGTTTTGTATGCGTCGTATGCAGCCATGACCGTCTCTCTTCTGGCTGCTGTGGAGTGAAGATCCCCAACAACCACATCGAGATAGTAACTCAGCAATTCGTTCACAAACGACGTTAGTCCCTTGTCAAACACAAGATGCTCCAGGTAGTATTTGACTGCGTCTGGGGCCTCTGCTCGGAGCATCTCGACGACTCTGTTAGGCTCGAATCTCGGTGCCTTGCCCTCGTCCTCGGCGAACACCTGCACACCCAATCGTGGGTTTCTGTTGGCAAGCCAAATCCCATATTCCTGAACCAACGCTTGACTGCTGATTTTTTTCAGATAGTCTCGAACACGTTGCTCACCATCAGGGAAATCGGATACGCTGTCCTCGGCCCCTTCAATAATGCGTTTCCAGGTTGCCAAAACATCGCCGGCCATCTTGCGGCTTTGGTAGAGTCTGCTCAGCACAAAAAGCCTTTGGTACGACTCTAGGATGTCGACGGCGCGGTCGAAACATTCCACTCCTTTGTCAACAAGGTCATTGAGGTCTGATCTAACGGTACCGCTATGAAGAATGCCTCGCGCGGAGCGTTGGTCTAGCTCTAGCAAAGAAATGAGAAGTGTAGCGTCAACAGTCCTGAATACCTCGCTCTCATCGGGAACGCTGCCAAATCCTTTCATTTTCCTCCAAGCTGATAAGTATCGACGGAAGAAGTGCATCATTCGTAGCTCGACGTTCTGCAGAGCGCTCTTTGCGGGGAATTCAAATGTGACGCCTCGAAGGTATGATTCAGCAATCTTCTTCACGCCTGCATAAATCCAAATGCCTTGTTTTCCTTCGATAATGTCGTTTCTGATGCCCGGGACGAGAGACAAAACTACTCGGGGATCCAATTTACTGTCCACCAAGATCCTTTCCAATGTAATGAGCTCATCTTCAGAGACCTTCGCTTGATGGGAAGACAAAGTATTGATGAGGAGAAGTAGACCGGCCTTCTGCCGTAGGTAATCTAATGTCATGTATTCCAACTCTGACTTCGCATCTCGGCCGTGGATGAGTTTCAAGACAGCATACACTGCATCTTTCTTCAAATCTGCCATTCGATCTTCGGGACAAGCTCCATCCAAAACCGTGTCGAGTTGAAGAACCAAGGGATTTCGAATTGCCCACCATATACGATTACCATTCCAGACTGCCAACCTTGTTTTGACATTGGCAAGTCGTTGCACAAACTGTTCCCCTTCAGCATTGCGAGTTGATTCCCAACCTTCCGGCAGTGAATCGTCGTCCTGGGAGTCATCACGTTCGAAAAGTTCTTTCTCCTTGGACAATCGCTCTATTGAAAGAGCTGTCCTAGAGTCGGAGCTCTTGAGGGAAGTAGATGCTTCTGACGGGCCAGGAAATGGAGTAAACCTCTTTTGACTAAGTTTGGAGACGATCTCGCGAAGTCGGACTTCCCCCTTGCCAAACAAGGTCCTGAGCCCATACGGATTCTGCATAGAGGAGCCTCCTGCTTCCAACCAGTGCTTTTGTGGAGTTGCCTCCTGCCCTGCGTTTATGTGTTGGATTTCTATACCATAAGAATGTCCATTTTCGGATTCTCTGGACAAAGAAGCTAGCACATGACAATCCTCTTCCTCGCCAAAAGCTGTTTGTGAGGAAGCCATGTCAAAACTATTGCCGTCGACGACAACTTGTTCTGGATATTTCTCAAACTGAAGCGTCGCCCTGGTAGGTTCGCCGTCCAAACTGACAAACATGCCAACACCTGGTTCAGATTGTCTTGTTCCAATAACCAAAAGGAACTCGTCGGAATTTGGCGACGAGATATGTGGTTTTAATGTTATTGATGTCTGAAATTTCGCGGCTTGCGCACTTCTAGTCACTGAAGTGTCCTCCGCCGAGGGCAAAGGCAAAGGTTTGTCTACAAGAGGCGGCAGTGGCTTGGAATCGGACCGTGGCTCTGGGCTTGTCGGAAGCACTGGTGAGGATGGCCGCTGCGAGCCCGAGAGGTCGTCAGTCCGGCTCGGGGTTCGACTTTGGCTTGGCAAATGTGCACTCTGAGTAAACAAAGTTGAGTGGCCTGTCCGGACAAGCGGATCTGCAGCTATAGTGTCGGGGACTGGTTGTCCAACGTTTTCAACGGGTGTTTCATCTAGGGTTGAGATGCTCATCAATGGGATTGTGAGCTGCCTGTAGATATCTAATAGTGCGTATGATTTGGAATCAGCGACACAAGCTATCGAATCGCGACGTACGGACAAAACGCTGCCGGCAAATGTGACTTTCTGGCATCATCAATTAGCAAGCAGGAGCACAGCCAGAGCGACTCAAGGCCGCAAAAAACTCACCGGTGCCTCGAGCACCTTTTCGGCGAGGCGAACAACTTGAATCTTGGATTTGAGAGAGAGCAGTATGGTGGCATCGTTGCCGCTGCCCCCTAAAGAGCCATGTGTGGCAATGCCATCATTCAAGTCAACGCCACCAATCCAGGTACAATTCTTGACGACGCTTATGCCAGACACGGGACTTAGTTCTGGCAAAGAATAGAATGCCGCGGTTGAGTTGCACAATATACAAGCTTTTCCTATCCGTGGCAGCAGAAGAATTTCCTGCACACCACGGCCACTGGCCGACTGCGAGGGAGACTCGACGCAGACGGGAGATAGCCTTGAAGCTTGAATATAAACAGGTCGACCGGTCATGTCATTGGGTTCGGGGGGGATCTGCACGAAATGGAGCACCTCGGACGCCGACGTGCCGATGTACAGGTTTCCATCTACACGATGCGTAAGCCACGATAGGTTGGAGGCCGTTTTCAAGCGACAGACTCACCATAGAATTCGACGCATTTGATGTTTACATTGCCATCAGACCCATCTGCAGCCAACGGGACCTCTTCTAGCAACGGTCGCAAAATATAAGGCCCATCTTCGGCCACTGTCAGCTGGCCCGAACTGGCAGCAGGACTGGCAGCAGGACTGGTTTGCGGCGTCATGGCATGGGAGAATTCATCGAGGCTATTGTAGTAGTGCGCTCATGCTGGTAGTTACAGGCTGTGGCGGGGCTTGTTGGCCTTTCGCTGGTCGAATATTGCCGCAGCTGGGGCGATCGGATAGTCTGGTCGGGTAGATATCACCACAGCAAGTAAGTGCCAGACTCGAGATGCATGTGAGTCCGCACATGTGGTTTTGCACCATCAATTCCTTGCTGTCGTTGACTGAGGCCACTTGACATGCAAGGCTCC
Organism: Metarhizium rileyi; assembly: GCA_031753515.1. Lineage (NCBI taxonomy): Eukaryota > Fungi > Ascomycota > Sordariomycetes > Hypocreales > Clavicipitaceae > Metarhizium > Metarhizium rileyi. Next base: position 2,227,442 of record JAUKVO010000003.1, on the reverse strand, counting down.
GGTGGGGCTGAACGACAGAAGAAAGCATTGAAGCCGCCGGGCCCTGTGGCTCAGCGGACTTCTCCCCTAGAAGTGGCTGACGGACCCCGGCCACGCCACCAGACTGGTGGATAACATGTACTCCGTACGCACGGGAGTGCATGCAGGCTTCAATGGAACCTGTTGCCCCCATGGACACTGGATCAGCTCCACCGTCGCCGCTTTCACGCCCAAGGCCCCTGTCACGGATCAGACACGTTGGACTTCCAACGCCTGAGTTCTTCATACTCCAGCGTCTCTGTCTATGTATCATCGTGTCAACAGTCTTGCACCTCCAACGCCTTCCTCTATCCTGTACATGGCAAGGCTCCTACACCGATCGACTGCGCAGCTGCCGACTGTCGAAAATTAAACAATCACTGCTTTCACAATGGCCGAGGGCGTTGTTGAAACTGCTCCTGTCGCTGCCGGAGCTGCCTCTTCCGCAGCACAGTCCGATGCGCCGACCGCTGAGGGGGCGGGAAACAAGTTCCAGCATGCCATATCATCATGGAGAAGTACGCAGGCTCATTCGCCTCATTCTTACTGTTCCGTCGCCCCTGCTTACTGCCTGGAACAGGTGTCGATTTCACAACCTTGACTGCCAGCCTCGACAATACCGCATCGGAGATCGTGACATACCAGCGGGACTCGACAGTACAGCGCAAAGAGTTGGCACAGAAGACAAAGGATTTTCGAAAGCTTGATGACTCGGGTAAAGTGACGGAAATAAAAGGTCTTTTGAAAGGTAGCCGGCCTGCGCCCTGCAACATGTCGTGCATATCATGTAGCTGACAGGAATCTAAGCCTACCAAAACTTCATCGATCTCCTCACGAATCATTCCAAAGCGGTCAACTCTGCTTTTCTTCAGACCTACACGTCGATATCAGAAGCACCAGACCCGTACCCACTCCTAGAGGCCTCTGTAGACTCTATGCTCCTGTCGGAGGAGACGCTCCCCAAACTCACCGAAGAAAATAAGCACCTTCAAGAAAATATCTCCAAGCTCACGTCCCAGCTGGAAGATAGCGAGTCTAAGCTTCAGTCAGAGCGAAACGCACGACAAGAGATCGAAGATAGCCTTGACAATCGTGTCAAGGAGGTCGAAGCGTCTTGGAATGCAGTTCTGGAAGAGAAAAACAACAACTGGGAGGCCAAGGAAAAGGCCTTGGAAGAGAAGATTGAGAATCAAGAGCGCCTTCTAAACGAGCTGCGCGCAAGCTACGAGGTAAATCAGCGCCTTGGAAAGGCAGGGGAGGATCAGGAGAATCATCACGCAAAAGCTTCAAGCGCTGAAATTGAAATGCTTCATTCTGATATTGAGCGCACCAGCGTCAGGCTCGCCGAGGTGGAAGCTCGCAATGAGCAGCTGAGGCTAGAGTTAGCCCAGGCTAAATCTTCCATGTTAGCACAGCCCGAAAAGTCTTTGGAAGATGATCCGGGGTTCATGCGTATGAGATCCGAGAACTCGTCTCTGATTCGAAAGCTAGATGCGTCTAGATTGGAAAAGGAAAGCACGAAGCGCAGTTTGGAATCTCAGCTGCGTACATTGGAGCGTGAGACACTGCATTTGAGAGAGGAGAAGGAGACGCTCAAAGCCAAGGTTCAAAGATGGGGCGACTATGAAGATATCAAGCAGGAACTTGAGGTCCTCAAAAGTATCGAGTTTTCCACTGGCGACGATGAGGAGGCCCGAGAGAAGGTAGAAAGCCACGCAGACAAGGGGGATTCTTTGGAGAAGCTCCTCTTGTCCCGCAACAAGAAACTAGGTGACGAGCTGACGGTTCTGCGTGTTTCGCACCAAGACCTTCAGACCCGCATTGCGGATTTGCAGGAGGAACTCTCCAGAACGAATGCGGAGCTGGAGAAGTCGCAACTTTTGAATCGGAAGTTGGAGGAAGACCTCGAGAACATGCAGGCCGAGGGGGCCAATGTCTTTCCATCCGGCGCTTCAGTCGCCGGCACATACATGACTCGGGGGCAAACACGAAAAGGTAGGATTTCACCCACGTCATCCATCATAAGCGGCCTGGATCCACGGTCCACGCCAGGAGAGCGAGAGCCGATGGGAGGCGGGTCGGGTATCCTGCCAATGGTAACAGCACAGAGAGATCGGTTCAAGACAAGGAACGGGCAATTGGAAAAGGAACTTTCGGAGACTCATCGGACGGTACAGCAACTGCGGCAAGAAGTGGCAGCACTGCAAAAGGACAACCTCAACTTGTACGAGAAGACACGCTACGTGTCGACATACAACCGTGGTGGCGCGACAGCAACCTCATCGTCGGCTTACTCTTCCAACCCCAATCCTTCTGCAATTTCTATTGGCGAAACGGGCAACCCGGGGATGGCCATGGACAGATACCGCCAGGCCTACGAGTCAAACATATCGCCATTTGCAGCTTTCCGTGGTCGGGAGTCGGCCAGAGCTTATCGACGTATGAGCCTTCCCGAGAGGGTGGTGTACTCGATCACGCGCATGGTTCTAGCCTCCCGTACGAGCAGAAATCTCTTTGCAGCATATTGTGTGGCATTGCACATGCTGGTATTCTTCTCACTCTACTGGCTCGGTAGCGTAGACTTTGAGAAGCACGCATCTAACTTGGGCTCCTCTGTTGCCGCTGCCGCCGGTGCAGGAAAGGCAGCAAGTGGTGGTGTAAAGCATGGAGACTGGAAGCAAGATGGTTTCGACAGGCAATCATAACATTTAGACACGGGCGGAGGGTTTAAAGTAATAAGACGGAGCAGTTATCAGGCTTGACTGAGCTCGGGTCATACTCGAACGTGTACATGTATGTATACCAGCGATGTAGGCTGTGACCTCGTGGCGTTAGTTGGCCATTTCATCTAAGCAAAGCGAGACTAGGTAGGGAACAATGGACATCATGGGGGAAACCATGTGTCGAGCTTCCACCTGTGTAGTCTCCGAGGGGATGCATAGAGGAGCAACCCGCAAGAGAAGGATTGTTTTTCATGCAGCCCTCTCCGATGTAGGATTCGGCTAGCATGAGAACAACGTGGCGAGGTCAAACCCGGACGCTATGAACACTTGGCCAGTCTGTATTTCTAGTTTTATAGCACTGAGGCGCCGGCCAGACACGGCGGCCAAGGTTGGGTTCTGGATGAGAGCATCAATGTCCAATCGCAGGCGCGGCGCCGGAGTGCCAGACCAACCACCATGTCTCTTCAAACATTGGTGTCCAGGTGCTTGGATGTCCCTTGGGTCTATCAGTAATCTCGCCAGTTCCCGAAATGGCCCATCCATTCTCCATTCTCCTTTAAGGCGCGATTAGAGCGGCTGTTCAGGGACCAAACAGGGACCAGCGAGGCCCAGCAAGGCCCAACAAGGCGCTTACATGCAAGGGGGACGAGCCAATCAAACGCCATCCAACCCATCCTTCCCGCCGCCCCGCCATCCCGGACTTGCTGGAGCACCCGAATCAATTGGACGACAACAACTTGCAGAATATCGCCAGTTTGTCGCCGTTGCCATAAAAAGCATCAACCCCACGTCAATGCTGGCTTGCATGTGCATGCGTACATGTACATGAACAAGTCACTGTATACCGGCAATTCCACTACCTCGTCTCTCAGCCGCCCAGCCCTAGTCCGCCTGTCCCTGCTCTGCAGGTCCTAGGAGTTGCTGGCCAATGATGGTTTCTCGAATCACAGACACCACGTTTGACGCCGAGCCCGGATGGGCGCCTGCAGACTGTAAACTGTTATGTGCCATGTGCGGGCTTCCTGACGCATTCAACGTCGTGTATTTCCGGTAACCGTGGGCTTGGAAGCAACAAAGTGCTCGCTTATAACAGCGTCATGTTGTCCGTCTTGTCACCGAACCCACCTTCAACTGGCTGGTATATATTCATCCCAGTTGGGTTTGTTTCTCTTTTCCTACTTTCCCTTATTCTTCCCTATTTTTCTTATTTCCTTGATTTCCTTTTGTCATATCAACCTCGTATCAGCGTATCCGTTGTTGAACTGCATTTCTTATTTCTTCATATTGTTCGCATCGTTTGCTTTTTCCCATCTGCGTTCGTGTCGCCCAGCATTTTATACAACATCGTCTGCTGTTTTCTGATCCTTCCGATCCCCTGATGAATTAGGCACTTTTCTTCTCTGCTGCTGTGATTCTCCATCTCACTTTCGAATCATACCCTCTTCTTCGTTGATTTTGGTCCCGACTGCTTGTTCGTACTCGCAACTGTTGGACGAGAGAGGAAAAGTAGAAAGAGCGATGCGTTCATCTACGATTCTGACCGTGGCATTTGCCGCCGCTGTCATGGCCGCACCGACGGGCCCGACTTTGGATATGAAGGACAACCCTGTCAGTGCCCTGGGCAGTCTGTCGGAATACTTCAATCTCATCGCCGCCAAGGTTCAGTTAGCCAAGGTTCTCTCGACGGCCCCCGTGTGTGACTTGTCTAAAGCTCACATGCCTTCCGGTAAGAAGGAGGAAACCACATCGTCCCGAACCCGGATATGTATGGCATGGTATGACTAACATGTGCGGAAACTCACAGGTATCGACGGGCTCCCTTCTCCAGACGATGGATTGACTGTACGCCACGTGGCAGTCGGACGTGGGACTCAGAACTACACTTGCGATCCAAACAACGCCGCTGCCTCCCCCAAGGCTGCCGGAGCTCTGGCTACCCTCTTCAACGCCAGTTGTATTGCGGCTCTATACCCCGACATCCTCTCACAAATCCCAGCCATGGCTGTGCATTTCAAGCTTGACGAGGCCGAGACGCTTGGCCCCACGGTCATGTCTAGATCTGGAGTACATTACTTTGACGGCTCAACCCCATTCTTCAACTTGGACACGCCAGCCTCGACTATTGGTCAAGTGCCTTGCGCAAAGAACAGCTCGGCCAAAGCTCCTTCAACCGCTGCCGTTGGCCAAAATGGCGAGAAAGCCGTGTCTTGGCTTCGGCTCACAGCCAAGGATGGCACCACGGGAGACATCAAGGACGTCTATCGTGTTAACACGGCTGGCGGTTCGCCACCGGCTACTTGCAAGGACATGCCGGCGAAGTTCGAAGTGCAGTATTCGGCAGTGTAAGTGATGAACTATGCATGCGCACGGCTTTGGTTTGGTTTCGAGATCATGTCACTGACTTGGGCAATCAGCTACTGGTTCTGGCAGGGCACAGCTCAGAGATGACGAGAAGCGAGGCCATGGCAAGGCTGAGCCGGGCATGCGCCAACGATTGAACGAAATTTCCGCACGCACGCTTTGTTCCGGGGTTTCTTTTCGTGTTCTGGTAGAGTTTTGATTGTTGCTACCAAGACAATGCTTTGTATATAAATACCTGTCTTGTTGTATTACCGGCCATCGTGTATCTTTAACTGATTCTCTGTGACTTCGTCAAAGTGCTCACCCGTTAGTAAAGTAACGGGTTCGACCTACAAAATGGCACAATTGAAGGTAGCAAGAATCTAGCAGGCAACTGGTGAAATCCATGCAATTTTGATTCAATAGTGATCCAATTCTATTCCAGCTGCGTAACCACACATGCACATGGCGTTGAGACAGTCTGTTCCAGACACGTGGCTCACAGATCAGTTTGTTGGACGAGGACGACCTCGAAGAACGCGAATCAAGGTCTGAGACCACCGTGCTCAAGAGGTTGCAGATGAATGAATGAATGAGTCGAGCCAACATGATTCTTATATTTGTCAACTACCGAGTACCCACTACGGTAGGTACGTACCCAGTACGGAAGTACCTAGTTAGTTCCTCCGTACATATAGTTATGCAGGTTACCTTGATAGGCTCGCATCCGGCAGTCAATCATGAGCTCTGGCATTGTAACTAGAGGTCGATACCGATTGGCACCAGTTGGCGCCGCATGTAACTAACTACCTAGTAACTAGTTACTATCAATGAAATCATGGCCTCTGGCGCCCAAAGATTGGCCCTCCATCCAGGTCAATAACACACACTGGAGCGTGGCGAAGGGCTGGAGCTGCCGTTTGCGCGAGCCCGAAGAAGTCCAGATGCACATGCCAGTGGTAACTCGCGCATGTCACTCACTACTAAGTCGAAATCAATCAAAGTTCGACTCCACACAGCTCGCATCTCAGATCCATCAATCAAATCCATCACAACCTCAATATCAGCAAGGTCGTTGACGACCTCGTCATCAATCAGCGTCAACAGTTCCTCTCTACCGCCAAACATACATGTGGCAAGGACCTCAGGCCATGGTCCTGCATAATCAGTCTACACAGACATCGCCTCCTCGGCACCATAAGCAAACCAAGCTGGTCTTCCTTCCGCATCCTTTCCGAACCCATTCCATGGCCCCATGGCGCAAGTCCCTGTAGAGATTTTCGGCATCATCACTTCGTACCTGACCAGAGCCGAGGTCAGGAACCTCCGTCTGGTGTGTCGTGATTTTGAAGTCAAAGTCTCGGCTCAGTACTTCTGTAATGTCGTCGTCCCATTTCGAGCCGAGCTATACGGCGCTCTGAGTCGCGACGAACATGGCTCATTACGCCATTCGAGCTCTCGCCTCCTTTCCAACGGAATGCACATGTTCGAGTCGTTTGGGCCTCATATTCGCCGCTTTGCATTGTCACTCGAGTTGGACGAGGATTCGCTCGCCTATCCGCCCATAAAGCCCATCCAGGAAGCCGTTCCGGCTTTCTGGGGCATCTACCGCTGGCCACATGAAAACTATTACAGATACGCGGATCTTGAGGGCCTCGAGCAGACCGCAGACGAAACCGAGGGCATGAAAGCTGCCCTTCGGTGCCTGACCCGAGTACAAAATATTGGCTTGTGTTGCGATGCCGGCCTCGGATTCCTGCTTGGGCCAGACAAGCGTGCACAAAGCTCTCATAAGCATCACCCTGTGTTTGCAACCGTGGACTGGCGTCTCCATCAACGTTCCGCTCAGAGTGCCCATCGACCCTCCATTACTGTTGCCGACTTCAACGACGTTGCTCGAAACAAGCATGAGTCCATATTTCCCAACCCCAAGGCCTTGCGAATCACAATGCTCGAGAGGATGGCAAAGGATGTTGGTTACTCGGGACAGGAAGTTTCGGAAGCCGTGCGTATCATGCTTGCCACCGAAAACGTCAACCTCGCCAACTTCAATTCTGACGAAGGGTCTGCTTCACCCGCCTCAAATCTTAGACCTGATGGTCTTGTTGGCCACCTGCTTCCCTTTGACTCTCCCAAAGACGCAGTAGACTCGCCCTTGGTACCTACGAGTCTCACCAAGGCCCAAAAAGAAATGTTACTTGAGCTGGAATGGGCACATCGTGCCATGATTCAATCCTATGTACTGGGTCTGATCGACAATGCCTCCGCTGGCTGCTTCGAGCACCTTACAACGATCACGATTGCCAAAATACCAGGAAGCCATGTTCATCTTCTCTGTCGAGATGACCTTTGGGGAGCAATTTCCAGCCTTAAGAACGTGTCCATTGGCGTCATTGCCGATTGGCGAAAGGTGACCGTCTCTAGTCCCGGTGTCATCGACGACAGCAGTATATCTCCGGTTGAATCCGTAAGCCAAGTCTTCACACTACTCAGCGCTCATGTCGGGAAGCGCCGCAATGTTGAAAGCATCCATTTTGAATGGATATGCGGTGGTGAATTCGCGCCGAGCTGGTTTCAGCGCAACTCATATATCCTTCCCGTGCCCTTTGTCAAACACTCAAACGAGATGATCACCCCAACAGCAGTGCGGGACGAAACATCAAGCTTGCTACAACTCCCCCATGTCAAACATCTCTCTCTCAAGAATTGCTGGTCATCGCCGCATGTGTTCTTGCAAACAATCCGCCAATTTGCCCTTTCGTCTCTCGAAAGTTTGGAATTGGAGTCCGTCTCCCTTTCCGGCCCCCCTACAACCGTAGCACAGGCTACGTTGCACCAGGAAACTGCCGCTGTTGCCAATCAAGCCGTTGTAGCTTTGATGGAAGAGGACGATCCGGATGTGGACACGGCTCAAGATGGGTCAGTGCCTGAGCTCATCGTACCGCCACTGCCGCCGCAGAATTTCCCTATATACCCCCCTAGCGATGACGCCCAAGATTTGTCGGTAAATCGCCTTCAACAGCCTGATTTGTTCACGTGGGCAGGGCTGGTCGATCATTTCTCTCCCAATATTAAGCTAAGGCAACTGCTGGCCGGGCAATCAGACCCAAATACACTTTCAACAGCTTTGGCAGAAAGGGTTCGCGCGGTCTATCAGTATATCCCGCATACTGCCGATCTACGAGGAGATGAGTATAGATACTGCCTCAGATGCATATCTTTCAGATCATGCGGCTACGTGTCGGTCGATGCACCCTATTTGAATACAAGAGCAGTTCTTCCCGAGTCTTTATATGGACATGGAATAATTCACTCCGCCGAGAGTGAGATCTCGAACCAAATGCAAACTTGCAAGGACCAGCTGCTGGCCAAGACCACACAATATATGACGCTGCAGGAACAAGGCATTCTCACGAATGGTTTCGGCATGTCTATGGGCTGGGCAGGTGTTTATGACAAACAGTTGATCAATGATGCCATGTTAGATGGGGTGAAAAGTCCCGGCTTAGGTCGCTTCAGCGGCTTGATCGAATCTCGCAACCGCAGCCTAAGGCACCAGGATGCGCCGGTAACAGCATAGGCGGAAAGGGATCGTGGCAATAGCATCAATGCAAAGGGACTCTGGGTGGTCACACTTGGCTATTTGCTACCTACGAAGGCATGGAAGGCATGCACGATATTACGAGTAAATTACAAGGTACGAACGAGCCTTTGCTTTGGAGAGAATGCATTGGGTTGCCTCTACAATTCTTTGACCAGAACAACCTTTTTGATAGCGTTGCAGTCATAGAATCGCCACATTCGGAGGTTGGTCAAGCCAGGACTAGATGTATCAGACCGAGACAGAAACTTCTCTGCCTTCCCTGTCACACTACCATAACAGAAATAGAACGGCATTGACTGTAATTGTGGTGTGCTGCTACAAGACACCACTGAAGCTCTCACTTCTTCTGGGTACGTCAAACCCCCCAATGCTGGTCACGTTCAACAGACGTGGTAATTTCGGCAATTGTTGCACTACGCTACGTACGCGTAGCGAAGTCCCATCTCCACAACTAGAGCAGCGCGAGACAAGACAAAGATTGTAAGATGACCTTTTTACGTCGTTGATTTATTTTCGTCAAGAACCCTTGCCGAGCAAAAAGAGGAAATGATGTATGCGAAAATCTTATTCCCTTTTCTGATGCGATGCTCCCACCGTAGCCTGCCATACACCAAGGAGATGAAAAGCCACGAATCACCCCGGAAACATGTATAAAACGTTTCAAGTATTCCTACGCCCGTTTCATCACCCTGAGCAAAAACAATTCATCCCTGCCTCACGCTTTCAAAATAGATTTATGCGGCAGTGATAGCCTTGCGGACGCGGGCACCGCGCTGTCTCGAGCTGAGGTGAGCATCGCGTCCCGCAACCTGATCAGACTTCTGCACAACCTCGTCACCCTCGGTAAGAATAAGCTCGATGTGGCAGGGGTTGGACATGTACGGGTTGATCTGTGGCGTCGTTAGTTCTCATTTCCTCCAGCGTTTGGTGCACAGATTTCGGGGCTGGAGACGTACACGACCGTGGGCACGGTATGTTCGGCGCCGCTGCTTAGGGGCCTGGTTGACCTGAATGTGCTTGACAATCAGGGCGCCCGTGTCGAGTCCCTTGGCGTCGGCGTTGGACTCGGCATTCTTCAGAAGATCCAAGAGGTACTGGGCCGACTTGACGGGCCATCGGGCCTTGGAAACACCGAACTGCTTGCCTATTGAGACTCCGCGTCAGCGAAAACGCTCTTCAATTCATGCGCGAGAACAATCGTCATCGTATCCTCGTGTGTCTGGCTAAGCGTCTTTCGTGAGACCTCCACCGAGGGTTCTGCATCAAGGCCAAGGTGACTCTCCATTGCTATCAAATCAATCAAAGTCGTACCTTGAGCGCAGCGGCCGGTGCTGCCGGCGTATCGTCGCATGGGAACGGCCTCTTTGTGCTCCTTCACATTCTCGAGGAAAGCAACAGCGCGCTGCAGCTTCCAGCCGTTGATGGCCTGAGCGGTCTCGCGGGTGTTCTTGAAGGAAACTCGCAGGTAGGCACCGCGGGCGCGGGCCGACTTGGAGGACTGAATCTCGGTCGCGGCGTATCGAACCTATTTGCGGAGGCACCAACATGTCAGTCGTTTCGTCGCTCAGCTGCATGCATTCCCATTCCCAATTCCAGAGTTCCGAATCCTTGAAGATGGCGAGGTCTCGAGTGAGTGCAACAGCGATTGCACAACAGAACCCGCCTATCCAAATATCAAATGGTCCATGTCTTGCAGGGTACAACTCACCATCTCGACGGCTTGGATGTGGTTGACTAATTCGACGACGTGAGTTTCGCGGGCTGGAGTTGAGAAATTCAGAACTTTTGGCCCAAGGCGCTTGCTGGGACCAAAGCTCGCTTACCGATTTGGGGATCTGTTAGGGTTTGCCAGCCCTCCCTGGTCAGTATGGGCCGCCGCCGGACACTAGCAGACCCGGGCCAAGTTGCAGGCTCAAAACTTACAGAAAATTCGTAATAGAGTTGAGGCTAATAAAAGGCTCGAGGTATTTAGGGATTTCTTCGCCCTGGCTTCTCGGACGATTTTTTCAAATTCCTTGTTGTGCACTTTCTCAGCGTTGTGCCTCTTCACATCTTCACAATCCCTCACGCTTTGTCAATTTCTCCTGCGACCCCTCTCCACGTGACCACATACTTTTTGTTGTTCCTTCTTTCAAGTCTCCATCAAAAGTCGGATTAAAGTCGGATCGATCGAGGGGCTTGGTGCAAAATTGACTCTAACCAAGAACAGTAATTTAGTGGACCCCTGCGAAAAAGCTCTGGAGGGAAAGCTTCAAAAAATTTCTTCGAACACCAAAGGCTGTCAGTATTCAGAGTACCCTCAGCCAGCTACGCCCAGTGGCAAGTTCTACAACAGAAGCATCAAGCGTTCAGAGGAACACTTGCGGACTTGCCAATTCTCCTTGGAGCGGTAGTTCATTCATCTATATTTTACTCCAAAACCAGGACTTCCTCATCAATGGCTTTCGGTGCTCGAGGTGCTCCCCGTGGTGGTGGTCGTGGAGGCAGTCGCGGAGGCGGCCGTGGAGGATTTGGCGGTGATCGCGGAGGTCGTGGTGGTGCACGTGGTGGTGCCCGAGGTATGTTTTCTCCTGGTCAAATCAAACCCGGGGCTCTCTTCCGTGACGTCGACCTCAATTCTAATCCTTGAGGGCAATTAGGTGGCCGAGGCGGTGGCGGTAGAGGTGGTGCTGGTGCTTTCGGTCGTGGAGGAGGTCGTGGAGGTGGTCGCGGCGGTGCTGGACGCGGCGGTGCCCGAGGAGGCGCTGGCCAGAAAGGCGGTGCCAGAGTTATCGTTGTATGTCTTGCCTCTTTTGTGCCGCCCTGGACTCGACTTCATTTCGTACTAACCGGAACCCTTCACAGGAGCCGCATCGTCACCCCGGTGTCTTCGTTGTCCGTGGTGGCAAGGAAGATGGTATTGCAACCCGAAACCTAACGCCCGGCGACTCTGTCTACGGCGAAAAGCGCATTTCTGTCGACGAGACTGTAAAGAACGACGATGGAACTAGCTCGACAACGAAAGTCGAGTACCGCATGTGGAATCCCTTCCGAAGCAAGCTTTGTGCTGCTATTGCTGGGGGTGCCGACGACATCTACATGCGCCCTGGCTCCCGCGTTCTCTACCTGGGTGCTGCCTCTGGTACCTCCGTTTCCCACGTTGCTGATTTAGTTGGCCCTACCGGATATGTCTACGCAGTCGAGTTCTCTTCCCGATCTGGACGTGACCTCATCAGCATGGCATCTAGGCGAACCAACGTCGTTCCCATTGTTGAGGACGCCCGTCAGCCCGCTCGGTATCGCATGATCGTTCCCATGGTCGATGTCATCTTCGCCGACGTTGCCCAGCCCGATCAGGCCCGTATTGTTGCCATGAATGCCAACTGGTTCCTCAAGGTCGGCGGCGGTATTCTCATTTCCATCAAGGCAAACTGCATTGATAGTACTGCCCCGCCTGCTGAAGTGTTCGCCAGCGAAGTCCAGAAGATGCGAGCTGAGTCCATCAAGCCCAAGTTCCAGCTTACCCTGGGTGAGTCATGTCTCTTTTCCTCCGAAGGCAGCAGTGAAAAATTGTCTAACCTGAGCAATTAGAACCCTTCGAGCGTGACCACTGTCTGGTTGCTGGAGAATACCAGCGCTACAAGTCGTAGAAGGAGAGTGTGAAAGACTAAGACGTAAATGCTCATGAACTCGAGTCACTTCTTTGTTGCTGCTTCAACGGCTGGCAGAGATTTCCCATCATACCACGGCGACTTGATCTTTTCGAGCTGTATCTGTGCATCACCGATTTGGCATGCTACTTGGGGTTATTCATTCGTACTTCTTTTTTTTCATGTTGTGCTATTTGATTCGGATGGTTTACCAGGGCGAGAGGGCGTTTTGGACTGGGCTGGATTGTGTATGTAACATGCTTATGGGCGTCCGGCCAAACTAAAAGAAATACTCTCTCAAATCTTCATGGTCGATCGTGACGCTTACGCAAGTACAAGTACAATGCAGCTAAAGTCATGTTTTGGTCCCTGCGGTACTCTAACGGTGTATTCGGATTTTGCAATTGCCCAAGGCGGGACCATAATTCGGCTCCACAGAAGTATTTGTGTATTTAGAAGAAACGCAAAACACAAAGACGAGATACGGAACCTGGCATGGTGTACGAGTTCATTCTTTAATATCACCCTGTCCAACTTCAGAGACCTCAAGCAACCCTGATGATGCACCCGAACGCTCATACGGCGTAGAAGTGCGTGGACCAAAGCGATTATAATGTCGGTCTTTCCTCAACAACACAAATTCGTCAAGTTGCTGTTCCAAACAGAATGGTCATATTGAAAGTTCAGACCTCTGTGCATTTGTCTGCACGGGAACTATGTTCTAAACTTGCGTCAACGCGATACTACAAGGACGTCTTGTTACACCACGCTTAACTGCTCAAACACTTCATATAATGTCGGAGTTTCGAAAAAGAAAGAAATGTAAAACAGCCAATTGACGGTTGCATCTGCTGATCTTTCTTCTTGCCCAGTCATCACAACGGCCTGTCTACGTCGATATTGGTCACGATACAGGGACAGTTTTTGCTGCTCTCCGTCACGGCGATTTTGTACAAATCAAGGTCCTCCAACCTCGCAGCGAATGTTCTTCTGTTGGTCGAATGACACTTTTGCTTGCGGGTTCAGGCACCGGCACTACGGTCCAGGGGTAATTCGTTCGCCCTTGCAGGCCGGAACTTCCCGTGATAGGGAGAGCTGACGAAGTGCATACTTGCTGAAGGCCGGGTAACATCCCCGGAGCAGAAGTCCAGTAGCCCTGTCTTCTGGATACGAAAGAGGTCATCATCCACGCCATGTCCATTTTATCAGAGCTTCTTGGCTTCTAGAATAGCACACGCCCCAGTTAATTGATGCAGATGCAAATATGAATTATGCAGCCTGTCCAAGGATTCCTCGTCTAAACACGCTTATGGTAACATTCTCAAGAGCTGGGGATCGTTCATGTGGCAGTTACAGCTGGGTCACCAATACGACTCTACCAATTCCGTCACAGCGTATGCCCTACTTGATTGCGCCCAAGCCTTTCGAAATCATCCATTCCAAATAGCTAGAGCGCTGTGAGTAGGCCCGAGGGTTTGTGCTGCGCTCGAACTCGAAATTTCCATGAAGGCTCGAGGGAAGAATTGCTGGTGTTTTAGTGTCCACAGTGGCACTGCGCATTGAAACCGGCATTGTCAAAATTCTTGACTCAGAGCACTGACACGAGGGTCTCAAGATTACAAACGAGAGAGGCACAGTGTGTACACATTGCTAGAAATGGCAGCCGGGTCGGGGTGTTGTCATGTTAAGGCAGTCAAAAAGGAGGAGATTAGATGCAAACGGGTCGATTGATAAGATGATCAGATAAAGAAAATTTTCGTTCAACAATGAAGATAGCCTCCGATTGGTCCCACAAAAAGAGAAGGAACAATTGGCCATGTTTCATGTGCGCCTCCGACGCCCATTCCCACCATTGCCATGACGAGAGAAGGCCTTCGTTTGGTGTCATTTTATCGGACCCGGCGCGAGTCAATTCGACTCTATTGAGAGCATCAGGTGCACGATTGCTCCATGCATGTGGCATGCCTAATAATCTGGGGCGACATTTCTTGGGTGGAAGTACGAAGCCCGGTTCTGCTCAAGGTGCTGCAGCTTTCCGGACAAAATCGCCTCATTTTGCAGCTGTATAGGTCGCCGCATCAGCAATCAGTCGAGACGGAACAAGACGGCTCAGGATTTCGGTTGGGAACAGGCAGTCGCAGGGAAGAGGATGGCCCAGTAGCGATTGGGCGCACTATCACACTGTATGCCCTTGGCATGACTTGTGATTTCAGGCTAGCGGGGGGTGGGGTAAACTTAGTAACTGTTTTAGGCCTGCTGCCCAGCCGTCCATGCGCACCTTCCACAGCTTATGACGGCAAGCACTTGCGACGCGATGCGGGTTGAGCAAAAGCACGGCATGCAGTAGTAGCCAGGTAAACGTAGAATATCATGTCAGTAGCTGTGAAAAACTGCATATGCATGGGGGAAGTCAAGCCGCCACTCTCAATTCGGGGACGAAAAAGGATATGTGCAGACGGGTGACGTGCGACAAACGGGCTTGTTATCAATCGGCGGCCGGCCGTTGGTGGTTTCACAGGCTGGCCAATGGCCAACGATGTTCCAGAGCCGGAGATCCAGATGCAATTCTATTGTGCCAGCTGGCAGGAAGAAGGCAAATCTTGGGCGATGAGGATCATGAGGAGCAGAGTCCAGAACCGAGCCATACAACCCAAGGTAGCGAGTCTGATTTGAGACTATGTACTCCGTACGGAGAACTCCGTGTCATATTATTGGGGTTTGATTGATAAACTTTGTCTTTGCAGCCTTCGGGCCAAGTTGGTCTTGCACACGGTCATGTGGCCTGCCAGCTCGAGACTGCCATGGCTGGACGCTCCGTTTATCGGGGCCGGGCACAGTGCTCCAAAGTAAGGTACGGAGTAGGGTACCTAGATACTCCGTACCTAGGTACTTATTTCAATAGTGCGTAAGTTACTCCGTACTTGCCACCTTACCTGCTCTAAGGTAAGGTACTCAAGTGCTTGGCAACGGTCACTCCGACCCCCATTTGGTGTCTGCCAAACTTATTGATGCCCCTCCAGACGGTTGTGGTCGTCCCGGCTCAGCGGTTTCGGGCTCGCGACCAACATTACTCAGTGATGTTTCCTGGAGTCATGCATACTAGATTGATGGATAACCCAAGTGTCATCTTGCATGGCCGGGGCGATTGATAAAGGGGGGAGGGGTCCAGTCAATTGATGCCTGAGGACTTTACAGCAAACAGTCGGCGGGTCGCGTGGCAAATCATTGGCAACCATGTTCCAGAGTTCCCAAACATTCGGTCATCATTCCATCGTAATCAATCAGTAGTGGTGGCCCTACCCCCGAGCATTCCCAGGGCCGCCCCTGATGCTGCAGATGCCAGATTGACGTCTGCTGTGCTCCGTACTCGGTGTTCATAAAGTTACGGAGTCATGTGCTCAAAGAATGGCCAGCCAGCTCTGCAAGTATTACATCGGCTTCCCAGACTCGTCAATTGATCCATCGACTTCGAGCCACAAACTGGCCATCGCTCTTTCCCAGCTCTGGGGTTGCACGCATTCATTCAGCACAGTGTCGGGACATGGCTGCTACTTACCGGTGCTCGGCACACCCCACCACCCCCCACCCCTTCGTCCGCCTCTTGAGCAATTGAGCCCTCTGAGAATCGGCCCACCGTTCCGCTGCCCCCAAATACCCTCTGTCTCCCCGCCCGCGTCGTGCAAGAGTTCCTGCGTCGTCGGCTCCAGATAATTTTTCTTCAACCTTGTCTTTTCCTGGCTCAAACGACTCGAGTCTCTTGTTCTCTTGGTCTTTTGCCGCAGCAACCCTAATCGACAAATCCTCCCCGTTGGTGTCTTGTGCTGCGCTAGAGTGCACCCTGCCTCTGTCTTCCTATAGTTACACGATACAACTCTATCCTTCCCTTGCTCGTCCTACCTGAGTACTTCTGCGGCCATTTTTAGTGGGGGAGTACTTTGCGCTGCGGAGGGCAGACGCACATTGAAAATCAATTGATCCCTTGGTGACTCGCCACGCGCAGTTGTCAACACCACTTTACGCCAACCCGTCGCAGCTCCCTTCTTCCGACCAACGCGTATTCCCACGCCTCCTTGCCCAATGGCCAAGTCGGCGCTGGTTCAGGGCCTTTTGTCCTCGACATCCGATTGCATTCCCTCAGAGCCTGATGCACTGTCCATCGCCCCCTCGCTCACCTACTCTGAGGAGTCGGAAGATCAGGACGAACCCTCCAGCCGAGTACAAACCCGCCAACGACGAGCTTCAACAAGACTCATTGCCCAGAATGCTCGGGACATACAGCGCATTACCGGCGAGACCACTGCCGAATTTGTTGGTCGCTGCTGCGGCGGCGGTTGTTGCTTAATGGGCGGTTCTCGTCGTTCCGGGATCGAATATGAGACTGTCGCGCCCCCCGACAATGATGCATTCCGATCCCTCGGGCTCAAGATTGGCGATATACCCATCGTATTGACCAAAATTGTTGCCATACCTGAAAAAACCATCTCATTTCAGTCACTCTCTAAACCAAGACGTGCTCCATCGCCTACCGACTCGGCCATTTCACTCGGCTTCGATCGCGATCTCAACCACGACAGCGCAAAGCCTTTGTTTGACAACGCAAGTTCAAAGCAGAAGTCCTCATCCGTAGACACAACAATTCAGCCTCCAAGATTCGTTCAACCGCATCCTCCATACCATGTGTACCCTGCTAAGATCCATACTGTCCGAGAGTTGACCAAGGATGGTGCCGAAAAGCGAACTTACCATTTCGATCTCGACATCACAGACTACCCCGAAGAGGACGGTAACGATTTCAAAGTTGGTGGCGCCATTGGTGTCATGGCCCCCAACTGCGACTTGGTTGTCGAGGACTTCCTCGATACCCTGATGGTGTCTCGGGTCATCCGAGACAAGCCTATTTTGCTGACCACGACCAAAGGCAGATGGCCGACCGTCTGGGGCGATGACAAGGCGCGGGAACTTGTAACTACTCGCCGCGATCTGCTCACGTGGTGCACTGATCTTCAATCCTACCCCCCAACAAAGCCTCTACTCAGGGTTTTAGCCGAGAATGCTTCCGCAGAAAACGAGAAGAAGATACTCATGTTTCTCTGTTCATCCGAGGGCCAGGGTACATTCTGCGATTTCCGCACTGGACCTCACATCACAGTTACCCAGCTTCTCAACGCGTTTCCAAGCTCCCACCCCCCTATGGATGAGCTGTTGTCGTGCCTTCAGCCGCTCATGCCGCGCTTTTACTCCTTGTCCAACGATCCTCACGAGTCTTTCCAGATCCGCGATCAGAAGCAGCACCGTCTGATTGAGATTGCCGTTACCGTTCATGAGACCAACGACTGGAAGAAGGGCTGCCGCACCGGTGTGGGATCTGGATATTTTGAAAGACAAGCCCGTCGCTATATCAGGGCGCAGGAGGCTGGCGAAAAGGCACCCGAGTTCTACATCCCCATGTTCAAGGGCCTGATGGCTAACCCGCTGGCGAAACAATTCAACTCTGACGGCCCAATGCTGCTTATTGGTGCTGGGGTTGGCATTGCCCCCTTCCGCGGGTTCGTGCAGCGACGGCTGAAGCAGGCTAACTGTGCCAACAAAGTGTGGGTTTTGCAAGGCATCCGCGACTCCCTGGTGGATGAAATCTACAGTGGTGAATGGGGCGTACACGAAGACGAAGTCAAACGGGTCGTGCAGAGCCGCCGGGGTGAGGGTCGGTATGTGCAGGAGGAGGTGCGAAATCAAGCTGACCTGGTGTGGTACATTGCCAATTCAGTGGACGGTCGCATCTTCGTCTGTGGCAGCTCCAAAGGCATGGGCGAAGGGGTCGAGGACTCGCTCATCGATGTTGCCATGTCCAAGGGCAATCTGGAGCGCGAGGAAGCCAAGAACTTTTGGCAGCTCAAAAAGGAAGCCGGGCAATATATTGCCGAGACTTGGTAATGCACCAGCTGCTAATGCTCTTCTTCTACTGAATGATTGTGCATGGCTATGGTGGTATATAATGTATTTGTACCGGCGCACCAGCTGGACTGTGGTCGGCCTCGACTGCCCTTGTTTCCTTCGACCTTCCTTCCACGATTCTTCTTGTGTGTTTCTCCAGGGACGAATCGGCCATGAGTTGAAAGTGGTGCTGAGAGCGCAGCAGGCATTGGCTCGACCCGAGTTGGTCGCGTCATTCGTTGGTCATTGTTCATTGTTCATGGACGGCGTTACGGTAGTTGGTGGTTATCCCATAGGCAGCTTTCATGAAGCCAGTCTTGGAGTTCCTCGCTGTGTTGGCGGCGAACCAGGCATGTTCACCGGGGGAGCGCATTTGGACGAGGGCAGCATGTCATTCAGGATATCGTGCGCATCTGGGTGGGAAGCTGAATAAAAGAAAACGAAAACTTGCTGGGGACCTTGTATAGTACAGGTGAGGAACGGCTACAGAATTGGTTTGGTAGCATTTAATTGTAAGCATACTGTATGTATCTGTGAAGATGATTTGGCGTGATGAGGACCGTGTCGCAATGGCGGTATTTCCATTAGACGGCTTAGCAAAGCACAGACGAGTACTCAGTACTCAGTGTGCTTGGCATCAACATATTCACGCTAATATGAGGAGAGATGTAATGTAACTAAAGGTGAAGATGCATCCTACCCTGCAACAACAGCCCTCGCAGTCCGATCGAGTTTGTCACAGCCGCGCGGGACACTCGCGCGGGGCCGAGGTGGCCAGAGCAGGGGTTCTCTCTCAAAACCCAGCCTCGATGTCGTGCTTGGAGACCCCAGGCCTGTTGTCCTCAACCTCGGCGGCGCTGACAAACCGCTGACATGCTGCCTCGCGTCATCCCGACCGGAACCCCCTTTTTTAGTCTTGCAACGCGGCTTACCACGCAGCCCACCGGCATCAAGAGGGGCAGTCCGAACGGACCGACTGCAACGTGGGCTCGCGCGAGTGAAGACTGGACGGATGGATGGCATGCTCTCGGACGCTCCATCAATCGAGACGTCCGCTCGGATCTCCCTTTGCCCGTCGTGTTATCGGGCCCCTTTGGCCATGTGGCTCCTTCTAGTTAAGCCCCATTCGCCAATCCTTGCGGACAGGAACCTGACGCTACGGTGTGTTGTGGAGTCGGCCGGTCCGTCCGTGTGCTTGGACCTGATCCAATCGTCTCGTGGCTCCGCTGCCGGATTAGTGATGTGGGCCCGGAGACGGCGAGTCGGCCTCGGAAACCAAGATAACCAGAACGGGCTTGTCTGCTTTCTCCTTCCGCTCGACCAAACGTATATATAAACTACCGCATCCCGCCTCACAATCGCCATGAGCCCTCCTACCACTGCACATCAAGCTCATAGCAACCGCACAACCACGCCGCCAGCCCAGCCCAGCCAAAAACGAGCACTTACACGTCGGCAACTCGAGCGTTGTTCCCCCCAACAACGCTGACAACCCAACCAGCCCACACAAGCACACGAAACCTACGCAATGTCCGCCGCCAAGCTGTCTGCCGGGCTCTTCATCGAGATGGCCAAGGCCCGCCGCACAATCTACGCGCTGGACAAGAACCTCACCATCCCAACCAGCCGTGTGCAGGAGCTCGTCAACGAAACCACGCTGCACACCCCGTCGTCCTTCAACTCCCAGTCCAACCGACTCGTCGTCCTCTTCGGCTCCGAGCACGACAAGCTCTGGGACATAGCTCTGTCCACCCTGCGCGCCGTCGTCCCCGACGACAAGTGGCAGTACACGGAGAACCGTCTCACCGGGTTCAAGAAGGCCGCCGGCACCGTCCTCTTCTTCGAGGACGACGACGCCGTCAAGGCCATGCAGACCGCCTTCCCTCCCTACGCCGACCGCTTCCCAACCTGGGCCAGCCAGAGCGCCGGCATGCAGCAGCTCCTCCTCTGGACCGCGCTCGAGCTCGAGGGCCTCGGCGCCAACCTGCAGCACTACAACCCCCTGATTGACGAAAAGGTCGCCGAGACCTGGAGCCTCCCCAAGACATGGAAGCTCACTGGCCAGCTGGTCTTTGGCGGCCGCACCGGCGAGCCCGCAGAGAAGGAGTTCAAGCCCCTCGAGGACCGCGTCAAGGTCTTCGGCGCCTAGAGTCATGGCGCCCCCGTGGCTTTGGGGCTTTTTTGAAAATGCATAGCGTGCTATAGGTCGTACAACTTGTACGCGGCGGGACTTTGTTCTCAACTTGGGGGTGTTCTGGGGTGCAGTTGGAGCCAGAGTCACACGTTGCTTGCGTGTCATGCTCGTCGAGCCAGGTTTTTTTTTTTTTTTTTTTTTTCCTTTCGGGGTAGACGTTGGTAGTAGACAGCACTGTGGACTTGATCAAGCTAGAAAAACAGGGTTTCTTTATACACTGACCTGGGAATTCGTATAACTATATAACTACTCGTTGCTTTAGTTGGCACATTTGATGCAAGATGATGCTTTAGTAAGTCGCGCAACATCATGCTTACCCACCCCCCCCCCCCCCCCCCCCCCAAAAAAAAGAACAATATTATGATATGACAGACGACATTCATTCACTGTTTTTTGACTACTGCTCCACAACTCGTCCGAGAGCTTGGCCCATCTTGACCGTCTGTCCTTTGTCCACTGCCCAGTGCCACCCACTTGCGGGCTTGCCCTCCCCTTGTGCCTTTTCTGAAGGGGCCTCGAATACCAAGACGATGGTGCTGCCCAGCTGGAATCCGCCCATTTCCTCGCCGCGACGGAGGGCGTGGCCGTGAAGGACCGGACTGGCGCCCTCGTACGTGGCCTCAGCAAAGCCCGTGTACGGCTCACCGCGTTCGGCCGCCTGCTCTGCGGCAAGCCCGGCTGCCGTGTCCGTCAGCAGGCTGTTTGTTCGCAGCTCGCGGTCAAAGTTGATCCTGATGGAGCCGACGTTTGTAGCCCCGACAGGTACGTAGCCGAAGAAGCCGTAACGCCACCGGCCCAGCAGCACCACACGCTCGTTCAGGGTGAAGAGGCCGGGGAGGGTTCGTTGCAAGTACGGCGAGACGCTGTATAGCTCTCCGGCGAAATGGCGTCGTCGCTCGACGACCCAGTCTGTCGGTGAGTGGAATCTGTGGTAGTCGCCGGGCGCTAGATAGATCACTGCATAGTAGAGTGACGTGCTCTTGTCCGCGGAAACCACATCATACCAAGGCTTTTCGCCGAGGGCCAACTCGGCCCGAACCTCGGATACGGCCCGGGCAGAGACTTCGGTCGACTCATCTGTTGCCCGGTGAGGTCCTTGAGAATCAGCCTGACCGGACAGCAGATCGGGGAGAGTGTAGGAGATGCCGTTCATTTTAGCGAACTCTTCCTCCTGCCTGACAACCGCCTCGTCCCCATGGGCTACACTGCCACTGCTTCGGTCAGATACGGAGCTTTGGCCCGAGGCTATACTGGCGGTGGGCGTGTTTTGGCCCAGCAGCGCATCGACGCTGTAGGTCATCCCCTTGACTTGCTCAATATCTCCACCCTCAATCCGTCCATATTGCAGGAGTTTACCGTCGGAGGGGGAGAGCAAGGCGTGACTGTCGGGGTCGAGAGGCCGCGCACCGGGCTTCAGTGTACGATAGAAGAAAGCGGCCAGATTTGGGTAGATGTGTAGATCGGGTTCGGATACTTCGTCCAGACTTTGTGGGAACAGAGTTAGCAGTCGTGATACTCGAAATTGATCAAGCCATGTCATACAAGGACTCACTTGACACCGAATATAAAAGAGTAGAGCTTGAACCCGGGAACGCGCAGGTAGTACGGGATGGTCAACTCGTTGAATTTTCCCCACAGTCTCGAGATGGCTTTCAGAGGCAAAGTTGACATTACTTGAACCTGCCTGCAGTCGGTCAGTTACGTTAGCATAGCTTCGAGGAATGCCGGGACACGGCGGTGACGAGTGCATACCATGGTCCTTCAGGTCGGATCTTCTGACGCCTTTTTGGCTGGTCAGCTGCACCGCCGTCTGCCTGCCTCTGCTTTTCCTGCTCCCTTGCCGTGACTTTGTAGAATTGCACCAGGCCAAGGAAGCCAATGCCCACGCCCACGGGGATGTGGTACCAAGTTATCTTGCTGTTCCGCAGGGCCTCTCCCAGGCGCTGTGAAAACCTGGGGCGCTGGTTGGATCGCGACGAGAAGTTCCGCACGACAATTGGAGTTCGGAGCGTGCTTCTTGATGTTAGCATCAAGGTTGCCATGTGCTGGTCTGCGCAGCTGGAGCATGGTCGTCGCAAATTGGCCAAGGCATGCCGTCGCAGGAGCTGGCCAGAGCCAACTCCAAGAGCTGCCATGATTGAGGGTCGGCTGCAGGGCGAGTCCGAGGACTTGTCGGAGATTGAGATCGAGTTTAAAGATCTGGGGAGACAGGAGACAAAAGACAGGTAGGATACCAGCGCAAGAAGAAGCACGTGCGCGTGGCTACGCGGTTGACATAAGGAATTGGACGAAGTCCCGGCACCCAATTCGCGAGAGAGCTCGAGACCAATGCAGCTCTAGTCAAAAGGCGAGGCCCCGTCAGTGAGCACGTCCTGCGCGGTCATTAGGATAGTGTCAGGTACGTATCGTGCTTGGCTCCCCCCCTCCCCCGCCTCCACAACCTGAGCAACGGTTCTGGAGACGACTCTAATTTATTGCCTAAAACTAATCAACCATAACATACTCCGTACACTGTGGACAATGAACGGTTGAAAGGCCTTAACTACCCTGTGTCATTGTACCCGGTGACACTTTTTGTGTTCACGTGACTTGGCTTGTAGCGATGACAGCTGCTGCAGCTGACTAAACAACCACATGAACTGGATGCGCCGAAAAAAAGCAAACCAGACGCACTAACTTGCGTATTGACTTGACAACCTTATGGCTTTGTCGCAAAAATACAATTGAATTTACCGTGGCGTGGCCATGTCACTCATGCCAAGAACTGCCAGGCACCATATACGCGATGCGAAAACTGCAGCTCGGCAGCACCTGAGCACCTACCTGAGCGAGGCCCGAAAGAAGCATGTGACGAACAGTTCAAGGTCCAGCAATCAGCAAGCGCCCTGGAGGACAGGCGGTGTTATGAAGTGGTAGCTGCGAACACTGAAGAGTCGAATCGTCCGTTGAACTTCTGACAAGTCTAGTCATTCAATAAGGCTTTGCTGCGTCCAGATCGACAACTTTGACAGGGCTGTGGTGTGAGGCTTTCGAGACTCTTCACATCCGGCCACATTGGGCTTCTGCTGTTGGCAGAAAGAGCCGAAGTCAGCAGATGTGACCGGATCTCACAACGAGATTGCCCAAGAAGCTTGGACAAAAGGAAGGGTTCTTCATCTCTCTACACAGAGCGGAGCAACATGAGAATGGAAATGTCAAAGACTCGTTCATGTACGTGAGAAGTCCCATGATGTCTTTGCTCGGCTGCATGATTTTTGCACTAGTCGTATCGTACATCTACTCTAACCTGTGTCACATTCACTGTCATAGTTCTTTGCGTTATATCTTACACATCCTGTTCTTCATAACAATGCTCCGATGCTGCATCGTCTTCAAACACCGAGCCAGCTGCTTCAGCGTTGATATCGTCCCGAGTTCTCGCGTACCGCTCTGTTCCCCTTCTGAAGGCAAATGCGCTACGGAATGAATGTCAGTTAGAGCCCGAAAGCAGATGGAACGGGACACAAACCTCTCTCCTCTGAGCGAAATCCGTGTAAAAGCCGTTCCACAACTCTCTTTCGACGCACTGCTCTGCTCCATCCACTTGACGGCAATTAGGCTGGTGTGCTGTCCGCAATTCTTCAGACATCTGGATCCATGGTTTTGGGACGGGCCAATCTGAAAAATGCAGAAACTTTGCCTCGTTGAGCGCAGCCACAGGCTCCCATAACTCTCTGTCCGAGCCAAGGTACTGCGAGTGGTTCTCTCTGCGAAACTCTCCCGTTAACATGTCGTAGGGTCGATGTGGCAGGACAGAGGCGTGGTCTTTGTAGAGCGTGTTGACAATATCCATGTCATAGTGGTTGTCTTTGGCCCTGTCAACCTCGGCCATGACGCGCTCAAATTCTCGCGCGCTTGGCTGCACCAATAAAACCTGGGACGAGAGGAGCCGCGCATCAGGATAGAGCCAGTACGCACGTGGCATGGCCACCGGGCAAGGAGGGAGCAAAAAGAGCTCGTCCACGGGTTGTAGGAGTGTGCTATCGGAATCGAGAGACAGCACGCGATCGTATTGCGTCTGGTTGAAGGCGAGAAGCTTGGTGAAGGAATCGGCCCAGGTAGCTGCATATGTGTTGCCGGTTATTCAAGCTGCAAACTACAAGACAAGATGGGACAAAAATCGGCCCTTGATGTCGAGGAAAAGAGGAAGGGAAATGAGAGGAGAGGAGAGGAGAGGAGAGAGGAGGGTTGAGCGTACGATCTGAGCCGGATTTGTGCTGGACCTCGATGGGATGCAAGCGCACATTATATCTCTCACGCGCCATGTTGAGGAGACGGACGTCTTCAGAATCCCCATCCGACAAGCCGTTGGCGGCCATACTTGCCGGGAACATCATGAGGCGGTCGGCCTTGCTGCCGAGGCGGTTTAGGATTTCGAAAAGCATGACCGAGTTGCAAAGATACTGGCTATCCGTGACATATTGCACATATGCAAATCTGGACCAGTCTACAGTCATGGCTGCACCAGTGCCCGGGGCATCATGTTGAGGCGAGCGAGACCACGACGACGGAAACCCTATCAGACCATTCTTCCCATGGTAGGTGAAGTGCAGAGTAATGACGGCTGTGGTCACGGCGGCAACCACGGTAAGAATGAAGCGCAGCTGTCTCGGCGACATAATATTTCATCGCAAGAAGGAGTACGTTGAGGAGGCTATTGTGCACAGCAATAGAGGCCTTTGATCAGGACGACAATCGGCCGCGAGGAACATGATGAGTAGTGGCAGACAGGAGAGCGGATGTGTGGAAGACCTTGACCCTTGCGGCCAGACATACGAAGTACCGGCCAAAGATAATTTTGATCCCTGCTTTCTCGACTAACAAACAACCTGCAGATGGAGTTGACCAACAAGCCTTCTTTGCAAACAATCTCGGTTCCCTGGTCCCGACCTCGTGTCCCATTGGGCAATGACGGCGCTAGTGGCTTTTCCATCCCATGTTCGTTTCGTGTCTAAAAGTACGGTCCAATAGCAAGCAGCCTCAAGGGCCTCAAGGGCCTCAAGGGTCGCCTACCGCTACTGTGGGTACCCTCAGGAAGACAAGAGCTATGGCACGTGTTGATTTCTGCGTTGCTTGATTGCTGGCCTTGTTGCTACGAGCTGACTTACGAAGTACGGAGTACGGAGTAGTATTCATATTCATATGCAGAGAGAGATGGCAACCAACACTTTTGGATGTTGAAGCTGCATGATATGATATGAACAATGATCTGATGTGTTGCTCTTGACGAGCATTGCTCGTTGTTCGTCTTGTTGCTGCTCTATTTACATCTTGTCCAAGGTCAAGTTTCTTGTATCATCACACACTCGCTCGCTCCTTCCTCTCGCAATGCAAAATGCGTTCGGATCCATCCCTTCGGAGCGGTGCTGCCGTTTGCTTTATGTGCCTTCGCCTTCTTTCGCTCGCTTCTGTTAGCACTGCCGATGGCATAGCCAGGGCCGCCACGTGGGCGTCCACTCCCGTCGGGCCAGACGGTCCTTGGAATGTCGTCAAAATCTCCCTCGGGCGGAGTTCACAGTCTTTGTCCCTCTTTCCGGGCCATCAATGGCAAATTCTGGTGCCCACATCCGACTATTGCTCTCTCAATTCGTCTATAAATCACTGCGACGCGGGGACGTACTCCAAGGATAAAGCCTTAGAAAGCAAGTTTGGCGGCATCAAGTTCAAAACTCCTGTCCAACATGGCACGCTGGGGATTCCCATGGCCGGTCCGGATCTCCAGATCTTCTACGATGATTGTGATGTAGTTGGTCCCGTGCCCAACTGCTCCATGGCTCTCGTGGACACTCAAATGCTGCGGTATCCGAGTGGCAAGTTGTATCCCCTATTCGCAGGCTGCCTCGCGTTGGGCGCTCCCAAGGTGAACCAAACCTACACCCAGCCCGGCCAGCCATCCATCAATGCCTCCATCTATCCCTGGTGGCTACAAAGGATCGGAACCATCCCTTCCAGCTCTTTTGGCATGCATATAGGTTCCGCTGCCGCCAACGCTGCTATGAGCGGATCCCTGAACTTTGGAGGCTATGATAAGAACCGCATCGTTGGGGATATACTCACCAGCAAGGGGCATTTCACCGACAACGTTCAGCTGACCGACGTCGCGATCAAGTCCATCAAGGGCAAGTCACCGTTCGACTTCCAGACCAAAACCGGTCTTCTGGCGGCCGGGAATTCGTCGATTCCGTCGACAGGCGTCAACGTGAGCTTGGACGCCTGCAGTCCCTATCTCACTTTGCCCAAGTCAACTTGCGACGCCATCGCATCCCATCTTCCCGTTACCTTCAACAGCTCTTTAGGTCTGTATCTGTGGAATACCAACGATGCCAAATACAAGGGCATCATCGGCTCGGCGTCGGCCCTCTCCTTTTCTATAACAAGCGCAGGCAACAAGAAACCAATCACTATCAACGTCCCCTTCCAACATCTCAACCTCACACTTACCGTTCCGCTGTTGGTCTCGGACGCCCAATATTTCCCCTGTTTCACAGGCGACCCCGGCGCATTCGTCCTGGGCCGTGCCTTCATGCAAGATGTGTTCCTGGGCGCCAGTTATGACAATAGTCTGTGGTGGCTGGCTCAAGCTCCAGGGCCCGACATTCCCTCGAACCCCAACGTTGTGAATCTGGCTTCATCCGATGAATCCGTCAGTGCCAGTGGCACCGAATGGGCGAGTACGTGGGATCGCGTCTGGTCAGCCTCTGCATCCGATGCCAAACCGTCACCGTCACCGTCTCCAGAAACCAGCTCAACTTCTCAATTCAGTCCCGGGCTCTCAACAGGGGAAAAGGTTGGCATAGGCGTAGGCGTCGGCGTGGCTCTTCTTGTCCTTGCAGCTGCTGGAGCACTTTTTTGGCGTAAAACTCGTAGAAGCAAGCTCAGTCAGGAAAGCCACAACGTGTCAGATGAGTCCAACAGCTACAGCCAGGCAATCACTGAGGCATATGCACCCAACCCCCCCCTGGCCGGATATACAGCTCATGAAGTTCCTGGTAAGTTAGTCGTGGAAAGGCAACAGAAGCAACCGTATGAGCTACAGTAAAATTTGACCTCTGGGGAGAGCATTTACCGAGGAGTAACTGTAAAAGAACTCTAGCTGAGGCTCTGGTTTGGGGAGTTCCTTTTCGCATCTATGGTACAGCTGTTTTTGTGCCACGATGGGTCTGGTCAGAGGAAGGTAGGTATTTTATGGAAAAGTGAGAGAGAATGAAGATCTGCTTCATTTTCCCTCTCAACTTACTAGACATTCTATCTTCCTTGGTAATACTTGTATATAGTCTTAAGTAGCTGTCGCAATGAGATATAAGGCGATCCAAGATACAAATTATCGTGGCGTGGCCATGTCACATTTTTGTGACATTTATACTATTATACTAGAGCTCTCAAGTATAGCATACACGTTATGTAATTGTTAAGGTCTGGACGAGGGGCCACGGAGTAACTAGTAGTGGGTACCTAAGCGCACAGCCCCTGTTTTTGGTGACAATAAAGGCCGTGATCCTAATCGCGGCGGCTGAATGTAAGCCGACTGACAAAGGGACTTGCCCCACCAAATTACAGTGGAGATTTTCCCTCGTACCGTCTCCACTAATTCCTTGGTTAAACTATGCCAAATTTGGCGATGTTTTTCACCGCCTTTGTGGTGTTTTTTTTTTATCGGCAAGGTTGGGCAAATTATTAGTAGCTATAACGCAATAACTTGATTGATATAGCTATAGCTATTAGTAGGCGTTTCTTATTATCTTTATAGTACTAGCAACTATACCTACCTTTTTATTATCCTTGATTATTTATTATGCCTTAGAATATATTATTAATGCTATATTTCCTAGAGTTATTGCTTAATGCCTAGTGGAATAACCTTCTTTTAAGTGTAAAAAAAATAGTATTTTAAGAGGTCTATAAATTATTAGTAGAAGATATAAAGGAGAAGTTCCCTAATAAAAATTAGACTATAAAGATGCTTAAGAATAAATATAACTATTTATATAGCTTTTAGAAAGCATTTTATAATACTACTAAGTAGTCTAGCATAATATATAATACTAAAACAAAGAAGCTATATATAAGCAAGTAAAATATTAATTTATTTTAGTTAAAGTACCTAAGATATAGCTAAGCAATTATATTATAGCTATTATTAATAAATAATATAATTAATTATAATAAATAGGTTAAGATTTTTTTAAATAAGGCTTTAACTAGCTAATTTATAACTAAAGCCTATAAAATTAAAGGCTTTTTATCTATAGATTATTAGCTAGAAGCAAATAATAGTTAGAATAACTTTCTTCTTAAAAGCTAGAAGATAATAGAAGCTAGAATTAAACGTATAAATACTATAGAAACTAATAGCTATAATAGTATTAATATTTTTCTTAATAAAGGCCCTTCCTAAGGCAATAATTTAGTAAATATAATATTATTAATAAATAAATCTAATAATAATAGTAATATTAGCAAGGCTTTAACGCTCTAAAATCCTCTAATTTCTTTGCAATAAATACTATAGCGCTTAGTATCTAGGGAAATACAGCTAAACAAGCTACTAGAGAGTCTTTAAAAGAGAAAGGCATTATTCCTATAGGTAGACTTAATATTAGCAATATCTAAAGCTATTTATAAGCTTATAAAATAGCCCTAGAAGTATATAATTACCTCTACGTCTTAGCTAGAAGGCGTAGATTACTTAGAAAAGGCCTATAAAGATACCTATAAATTAGGCGAGAAATATAGGCTATCTCTAATAGTTAATATTCTTTTATAGCTTTAGAAAAACCTAAGGAATTTAGTACTATAGAATTCTCTTCTAATAAAAGAGTTAAAACAGGCTTAAATAGTAGCAAACTTTAGGAAAAAGGCTAAAGGTTAAAAAGATTTAAATTAGTAGGGTTTTTTTAGCTAGCTTAGTGTTTTAGTAGTAAAAAGCTATTAACTATAAAAAGCTATTAATAGCTGCCTAGAAAAGTAGCCTTTTTCTGCTAAAACACTAATAAATCTATCTATTAATGTATTTTAATCTTAAGTTATCTCTCTTTCACGTAAAATATTAAGATATTAATTCTAAAGGTGCTATAATATAATATTATAAACTATATAACCTTTTTTATCACTAATAATATTATTTACATGCTATATAGCCTCTTATAGTGTTTCCTACTTAATTAATAATAATTCTATAATTTCCTACTATTTAAATTTATTAAGGCTTATACCTCTAAGCTATATAAAGTTTAAAAGAGCTATAATAGTATAAATTAGCTTTATTTAAAAGGAAAAAGGGTATTCAGAAGCTCTATAGCAAATTATCTTCTATTTACGCTTATAGTAGCTAAAAGCTCTCTTAATATAATTCTAAAGCTAATAATAATATAAGTTATAGAGCTTTTCCTTATTTTAAGGCCTTTTTTAGTTAGACTATATAAAGTTATTTAAATAATAGCAAGTCCTTAAAAAAGGCATTAAAAGCCTTTAAATTAACAAGCATTTTACTATACTAAAGCTAGTATTACTAAGATAATATCGTGAAGAAGAAATCTTAAAAGACTTTAATAAAGATAACTATAATAAGGTTGTATTATATATAGAACCTTTTGTACCTACTACTATATAAATAAATAATTTATTAAAGTCTATAGCTACTAGTATATTTTACGTTACTTAGCTCTTTCTTAACTAGAATTTCGCTTGCTATATAAGTAGTATAAAGGCTAGAATATATATACTATTAATAGCTCTAATAGCGCTATTAAATTAGATAAATTTCTCTTGTAATTTAATATACTATAATTGTAGGCATTACTAAAGGTAATGCAACATTACAATTAGATTGTAAAGCGTAACAAAGGGTATTCAAAAGAGTTATATTTAAGTCTTGCCTTCTTCTATTAGAGACTATAATATCAAGCTAGCTTTTTGTAGCGTTAAGGCTAGACCTACTTCCTCTATTTAATACCCTACTTTTATAACGTGTATTTAATTGTATTATAGCGTGCTATGCCTATATAATAGGCTAATTAGAATAATAGAAGATAGGCTACTATAGGTCTCTAGCTACTTGGCGTAACCTATAAGATTGTTAATATTAATAATATTAATAATATTAGTAATATTAATAGTATTAATAAAAGTAATAATACTAATACTAGTAGTCTTTTAAATAAAAGAAATAATAGGTAATTATTATAATTAAATAGTTATAATAATAAGAGAAAAGAAATCTTATAGAAAGATAGTATTAATCTATTTTATATAGTGCTAATTATATTAGCTTTCTTATAAAGCTATTTTAGTTCTCTTTACCTATTCTTTTACTTATATTATTATCTTATTTTTATTAATAAAGGTCTTAAGCGCTTAGTTTAATAATATCTTTATTATAGTATTAGCTAGATTATTATTTCTATTAATCTATTTAATTTTATATATTTTATAGCGCTTATATAACTATCTTAAAGCTATAATATTAATTATTAACCTTTTCTTCTTTATTATACTAAGTTTAATAAAGCATTTATATAGTAATAGAAAGTCTATATAAAGGATTATAAGTATTTATAATATTTTAAGTCTATTAAAGATAAGATTTATAGTTATTATAATTATATAAGCTATATTTACTTTTTATATTATATTATATAATTTAAATACTAGAGTACTTTAGGTTATATATTTACTTTTAGTTAAGCTATATATAATAATATTATCTTTTATAGAAAATTTAATCTCTTTTATTTCTTTATTAGTAATAATAATAATATATTTAATCTAGAAACTTAAATCTTTATTATTAGCTAGTAAGCTATTTATAAATATATATAGCTTTAAGATTTTAAGGTTAAAAGAGATTATATATAATCTATACTTTTAGTTTTTAATTTACTACTTAAGGCATTTATTTAAATAAGCTATATTTTCTAGTTTAAACTCTTAATATTAAGCTATAATAGATAAATTATATAAGGCTTTAAGCTAATAGATACTTATAATATAAGCTTCTTAGGCTTTTTATTTAATATAATTTTATTTAGTATTAGTAGATTTTATATTAATTAAATAAAGCTTTTTACTTTAACCTTTCTATTAAAGTTTTATTATACTATTTTTATCTTAAATAAGTATATATTTATTAAAGATTAAAAGTATATTAATAGTAAGCTTCTATTTTAGTTTAGTAGTAAACTTTACTTTCTAAAGTTTAATTTCTTTTTAGTTAGAAAAGTCCTTATTACTTAAATCTAGTATATTATTAGTCTATATTCTAGTAATTCTAAAATTCTTATTTTCTAGCGCTAATATTAGTAAGTAGAAGTTATATATAGAGGTTATTATCTAAAGGTTATTATAATAATAATAGAAGTAGGTTGC
Organism: Metarhizium rileyi; assembly: GCA_031753515.1. Taxonomy (NCBI): domain Eukaryota; kingdom Fungi; phylum Ascomycota; class Sordariomycetes; order Hypocreales; family Clavicipitaceae; genus Metarhizium; species Metarhizium rileyi. The sequence continues at coordinate 2,195,600 of JAUKVO010000003.1, read as the reverse complement.
CTACTAATAGATACTAGCTTCTATAATTCTATATAGAGGCTTTACTACTTCTATAATTATACTAGTAGAATATAAGTATACTATTTACTATAATATCTTTATAATAATTAATTAATTTAGCTATATTAATAATTAAATATAGGCTTATATAATGTCTTTAATCTAGAGCTTAATTTCTTAAGACTTTAATAAAAGTGCTAGTACTATAATTAGATATTAACTTACTTATTAAATTATTAGAGATTATATTAGAATTAGCTCTTTTCCTCTATTACTATACCTTTAAATAACTAGTTTAGACTTTTTATATAATATAGAAGTGCCTTTACCTTTAATTTCTTATACTATATATAAGTTAAATAGTCTTTAATTATTATATTTTATTTAATTAAAAGATATAAAATAAAATATATTATAAGCTTAAAGGTTATTAAGTTCTAATTAATTAAAGTATTTAAAGAGTTTACCTAGAGTAGTTATTTTACTTTACTAGTAGAAGTTAAGTATAAGTTATTAGTTATCTTTCTCTTTTACTATTAGAAATATATATAATAATATATTAAACTATTTAATTCTTTTAATTAAAGTATTCTTTTAGTCTTTATTTATATAAAAAGTACTATTTTACTATTTTATATATTTATTAAAGGGATTTTCTATTATTAAGTCTATATAATATTATAAAGTAAAGGTCTTTCTTAGTCTTTCTCTTTATCTTTTAATAGGTTTAATATCTTTTTTTATAGTTTCCTTAATAAAAAAGAGAGTTTTATTAATATTAGATTTAATTAGTTATTTTATAAAGAAATCTTTTCTATTCTATAAATTATTAAAATAGAGCTTTATAATAGTAGTCTTAAATTTTATTAGTCTATAGAGTAATTCTAAAATATAGGTTTCTTTATTATTAGTAATAAGCTTATAAAAGCTATATTAATCTCCTTTCTCTCTTTAAATATATACTTTAAATTAAAGAAGTAACCTATATATTAGTATTATCTTAAGACTATTTCTTATAGCTAGAGCATTATATACTTGCCTTTTAGCTAGAAGTCTTCTTACTTTATTAGTAGCCTTATAAATAGCTTTAGCTCTTTAAATAGCTAGCAAGCTAGATAGAGAATTATTAGTTATTTATAAATAGGCTTTAAAGATAAGTAAGGTAGGTATAAGTCTATTAGAACTAGTAGTATTATTAATAGCTTTTATAGCTATTTAAAGATATTACTCTAGAAATAGTTATTATTCTATAGATTCTATAATAATCTTATAGGCTTAGTAAAAAGGTCTATAATATCTTTTAACTTTACTAATACTATTATAGGCTTCTATAGGTACTTTATTAGTATTAATAGTAAGTAGTCTTATATAATTATAGAATTTAGCTAAAGTAAAGTTCTTTCTAGTATTATAAACTATCTAGTCTAAGAGACCTAGATAGATATCTATCTAGTATTTATATAATATATTCTAAATATTCTTAGCTTTTTACTTATAGAGTTTAAGGAATCTAGCTACTTAGAATAAAATAGCTATATTAATAATATATATAATAGATCTATCTTCTAGTTATATTATATTAACTATAATTTTATAGTTAAACTTATAGTTATCTTAGAGATTAAATTTAAAATAACTAGAGCTTTTACTATATATCTAGTAGTTGTTATAGACTGGGCTGGAAGCCTAGATCTAGATAGGTCATGCGAGGAGCGTCGCGGGGCCGTTGCGGACTCGATTCAGGGCTGCGTTGGTACCTACTAGAAAGGGGTACTTAAACCTAAGACGAGGAGGTAGAGGAGGATTCCCTTTTTTCTCCTTTAAGCTTTTAGTTATCTCACGTACGCTTATCTATAGGAGTGTGGTAAGGCTAGACTATTACAAACTAAAAGCTTTAAATACCCTAGAAAATAGAACAAATTGTAGCGAATAGCCTCTAATTAAAGCTAGCTGCTCTACAAGAAGTAGTTATCTATTAGGTAGAATAGCTTTACAGTTAAACTAAATAGATTTATAAGTTAACACGATAATATATAGAGTTATCCTCTAATAGTAATAATACACTAGAAGTTATATAATAGCTAACTGCAGCTTCTACTAAAAAACAAAAGCTAATATAGTTAGGCCTACTATTTAATAGTAATAAGGCACTTTTTCCTACTTAGAAAGCCCTTATAGTATATAAGTTAAAAGAAGACAAGCGGTTTATTAGAAGAGCGTAGAATTAATAGATCTATATTTTCTAAAACCTATTCTAGAAGGTCTAAAGTTAGATAGCCCCCTTCTTTGAACTAGGCGATTAGGTTAACTATAATCTAACTAGCCTTCTTGACTATCTATTTACTATATATATAGACTCTTACTAAGAGAAAATAGCTTTAAATAAACTTAACTAAATAGAATAATAGATCAATGAAATATTTATAGACTTCTTTGTTTATTAGAAAAATAAAATAATCTTAGTAAGAGAATTAAGCTAGATAGATATAGTAAAGCTAGTAAAGCTTTAATAATTATTAAATAAGCTAATATAGGATAGGATTATTAGTTATAGTATATTTTAAGTGAGATATATAATAGTAATTAAGCGACTATAAGGCGTTACTATAGATATTAAAGCCTGCTGCTTAGATAAGAAATTCTATAATAAGCAAAAAGGAGGCATATAACCCTAACTAGAATAATAGTAGGTAGATAAAGACACCTCTATAATAGAGGTAAGTAAATTAGATATAAGCTAGAGCCGCGCTAATAGAAAGAAACCTACTAGAAAGCAGGGTAAAGGCGGCTAGAAGAGCTCTATAAAACAAAGGGTAAAGTAGGTATCTAATAAAGTAATAACCTAGCGACGTAAGGAGAGAAATTGCCTATACTATAGGTTATTAGACTATTATATGTCTAAATGTCTATAGCTGCTCCTAAAGTAGCCTTAACTTATAGTAACTAGCGTGAAGTAAGTTGCTATAGAGAATTTAGTATTAGATAATATTACTATAACTTTTAACTTAGAAAACAAGTAGCTCCTACACTAAGACTTATATTAGAAGTATAGAAGTAGAAAACTACTTATATATAGGCTATAACTTCTAGTATTAAGGGAATTATATTAGATAAGATTAAATTAAATATAAATACTTCTCTACTTCTTATACCTATACTAGTTAATAACTTAAAGTTTACTAATGCCTAGGTAGATATAAGTTATAACTGCTACGCGATAGTAAGCGAAAAATTCATATAGAAACTAAGACTTTAGCAATTTCTACTACAATCTAAGAGAGTAATTTAAATAGCTATAGAAATAGAAAGGGAAGAAAAGACTTAAATAGAACTACTCTTAGAGATATTGTATTTAATATATATTTGAGGCGAGATAGATAGGTAGGAATTTCCTCTAGTAGCCTATATAGTGCTAGGCTTAATAAGAGATATTATTCTAGGACTCCCTTAGCTAGTATGTAATAAAGTTACTATACACGTAAGGGAATAGGAAATTATAGTAGGAGTAGCCTAGGGCTTATAGGTAAAGGCGTTAGAAAAGTGATAAACTCTAATACCTATAGTAGTAATACTAGAATTAGTATATATAGGCCTAGTATAATAAGTATAAAAATTAGAAATAGAGTGTTAATTTCTAGCTACTAGCTTGTAAGAGATAATAATAATACTTTAGGCCTATGTTACCAAGAATGCTAGCAGGAATAAAATCTTAAAGGCACTCCCTATAGAGCTCTAGGACTTTAGGGATCTCTTTAATAAAAAGAAGGCCGACAAGCTGCTATTATACTAGAGAAAGCTAGATTACTATATTCGCTTAAAGAGAATAGAGGAGGGGGAGCTCTAGCTTTCTTAGGCTCCTTTATATAATATGCCTAGAGACTACCTCCTAGAAATCTACTATTAGATAATAGAGCTAATAGACAAAGGATAGATTTAAGCAAGCTCTTTATTAGTAGTAGCACTAGTTCTTTTAGCTAAAAAGCCTAGAGAAGGCTAGAGGTTTTATATTAATTATAAAGCACTAAATAAGGTAATAGAATAGGACTAATACCTATTACTACTAGTAAAAGAGACCCTTTGCTCTCTTATAGAGGCTAAGTAGTTTATAAAATTAAATATTAGATTAGCTTTCTACTATATTTGTATTATAGAAGGGAAGGAACACTAGATAGCGTTTTAGACTTAATTTAGACTCTTTAAGTAGCTAGTCTACTTGTTTAAGCTAGCAGGAGCCCTAGCTACATTCTAGCGCTATATTAATAGAGCGCTTAGGGATATATTAGGCGACTTTATAATAGTATACCTAGATAATGTCTTTATCTACTCTAGTAGGTTAAAGAAAGACTATATGCTAAAGGTTAGAGTTGTCTTAGGTAAACTACATGTAGTAGGACTAAACCTTAATATCAAGAAATATACCTTTAGCGTGTAAGAGGTAAAGTACTTAGGGTTTATTATTTATATAAGAAAGAAAATTCGCCTTAATCTAGATAAGATAGTAGTAATCTAGAAGTAGAAACCTTTAACAAGAGTATAAGGCATTTGTGGATTCTTAGGTTTTATAAACTTCTATTAAGAGTTTATCTCTAACTTCTTAGAACTAATAGAGCTACTATTAGAGCTAATAAAAAAGGGAGTTCCCTTTAAGTAAATAAAGCTATAGAATATAGTATTTAAAAAGCTTAAAGTAGCCTTTATTATAAATAGAGTACTATACTAATAGAACTCTAAGAAAAATATAGTAGTTAAGGCAGACTATTTAAGTAAGGCGCTAGGCAGCTATCTCTTGCAATTTACTAATAGAATACTATACCTAGTAGTATACTACTTAGCACGCCTCTAACCTATAGAATAGAACTATATAATCTACAATAGGGAACTACTTATAGTAGTCTTGTGTTTAAAAGTATAATTAGTAGAGTTATATAGTATAGTAAAGCCCTTTGTAATTCTTATAGACTATAAAAATCTAGAGTACTTTATAGCACTAAGAGTAATAATAGAATAATAGATATAATAGACTAAGACACTTACGCTATTTAACTTCTAGCTAGAATACTAGCTAGGCGCCTAAGCAGGCTGCTCTAATACGCTATTATAATAGGACTAGGATAGGTAGCGACTACCCTCTAGCTATAGGCTAATAATAACCCTAAAGGCCCTAGGAGGGGTATAGGTTAACGCGATCTATAGTAGTAATTAAGGGATAAAGCCTAAGATATTTGTAGATAGGCACCTATAGGACCTATAGGAATAGGGTATAGCTAATAATAAGCTAATTAATATTTGATAATAAGTAGTATTAGAGAGAGTGTAGAAGTTTCTACTAGAGGCAGGAACTTATAAATAAATTGCTAATTATACTATATTAGCTTATAGTTAGCTATAGTTTTAGAGATAGATATAAGTTCTAAAATAGAAGCCTCTTATAACTATAATAATTTAGCAAGCTTATAACTCCCTAATATTAGGACACCTAGGCAAGAATACAACGTTTTAGATACTATAATAAGATTACTACTAGAAGGAAATATTATAAGATATAGCTAGGTTTATTTGAAATTATTACTACTATAGGAGATATAAGAGTAGACAACTCCAATAAGGCCTTCTATAACTGCTTCTAATTGTAGACTAGTACTAGTTATAGATCTTAGTAGACTTTATAATAGACCTACCTGCATGTAATAAAATAGACCCTAGGTACCTATTAGTTATTATAGACTAACTATCTAAATATATATAGTTAGAAGCTATAATAAGCATAGGGGCCAAAGAATATATAGAATGTTTTAAGAACTATTAGTAGTAGTTCTATAGATTTCTAATATATATTATCTTAGATAGAGGCTTAGACTAGTTAAGTAAATTTTAGACTACACTCTATAAGAAAGTTAGTATTAAATAGCTTCTCTCTATAGTATACTACCTATAGACTAATAGCAGTATAAAAAGGGTAAACTAAGAGATATAAGCGATTTTGCGTGTAATAGTCTTATTTAAGTAGTATAATTAGGCTAGCTACTTGCTAGTATACTAACTAGCCTTAAATAATAGAGACTCTATAGTTACTAGTATAAGCGTAAATAAGGCTATATATAGTTATAACTTGCCTACTATCTAGCAAGAGCTAGGGAATAAACTCTTGTCTATATCCCCTAAGGGATAAGTAGTCGCGTTTTTAGAATATTTGTAAAATAGCACTAATCTAGTATAAGTAGCAATTGCTTTCTACTAGTAATAATAATAGAATAATAGTAGTTAAAAGCAATAACTAGCAGAAAGGTTTATAGTTAGAGACTACATATAGTTAAGCTTACGTAATATAAAGACAAACTACTTAAGTTGGAAATTAGACTAGATAATAGCCAAATATAGGGTGTAGGAAGTCCTAACACCCCTTATAGTTCGACTAAACATACTACAAGGCATCTATCTAGTTTTCTACGTAGACTTAATTAAAAGGGCTGCTACTAACCTACTACTAAGCTAATAACTCTAGGATATACGCCTAGGCCTAGCACTAACCTAGGAGGACGCGATAGGAATAGGTGAGATAGTAGAAGAATTCAAGGTAGAGGAGATTCTAGCCGCAAAGAATACACTAGAGTAGGAAAAGAGGTAGAACGTTTACATTAAATAGAAAGAGTATATATAACTAATCTAAAAGCTACTAGAAAATTTAAGGGGTATAAAAGCGCTATAATAATTTAAAGGAAAATAGAGGGATGCCTAAACCTATAATAGTCCTAAGCTAGCTCTAATACAAGCGTAAAGGAGTCAAGTTACTACTATAATCTCTTAATATAATTACAAGCAGGGATAGAAGGCAGCTAATAAAGGCCTATATAGTATAAATATATTAATTTAACTATAGATAAAACTAGATAATTTCTAACTTAGGCATATATAGGCGTAAAACGTAGGCAAAATAAATTTCCTTTAGTACTAAAGTAGTATAAGTAAAAAAAAAAAAAAAGAGGGAGAAGAGAAGAGATATACTACAAGCGTGCATTAGACAATTAATAGAGCTATTAGAAGGGCAAGTTATTATTAATAACCTCTGCCAAGTTAGAAGTCTTTCTAGTACTAGGCATTTATTAAGTATAAGGCGTTTATTAGGTATAAGGCGTTTATTAAGCGCGGCAGAGCTTAGTAGTAAGATTGCGTATAGTATAGGTAGAGGCAGCACTAATATCACAAATAGCCTTAAGTATAGCGCGAGATGTCTCCTGCTATTTAAATTAAGTATAATACTAATTCTTACGTTTTATATGCTATTTGGCAAGCATGCTATGCACACTCTATGCTAAGGTGTTTTAGTTCTAAAAAAAATTAACTAGTATCTACTAGTTTATACCTACCTAGGCACTACTATAGCAGCTTAAAGAGAGAGTATTAGTTAGAGCTAATATAGTAGACGTTTTACTAGTAGCCTAGGCAGGTTTAGTCAAGTAAGTAGTACATATAGGGCTAGAATTAACGCAGGCTTATTCTAGTGTAGTAGAAAAATTTTTAGTAGTAGAAGTAAAGGCACGCGAAAATTTCACACGCTAACTAGGGATAGTGCTATTCTTTTTATAGGTAGGTTTAATAATATAGTTGCTATAATTAGTAATAGAGACAACCTTTTTCTATTTATAGTAAAGCTTAGGGTTTAAGGCATAAATATACGATTTCTAAACGTACTATTTATAGGTTTCCTAATACTATTTATAGGCAGAAGCAGGACTAGAGACATAAAAAGCAGAGCTAGTATTAATCATTTCGCGCTAGTATGAAGCGTATATATTAAAAGCTTCTAATCTATTATTATATTAATTATTATCTAAGTCGCCTTTAATAATATAGTCCTCTATATACTATTAGGTATAGGGTAAGAGCTAGGCAAGAGAAGACAGTAAGAATATAGATAAAGCTATAATAAGTAAGTAGTAGAATAGAAGTAATATAGAGATAGATAGAAGTAGCGTTATATAAGATAGGAGCGACGCAGAAATAGATTAGAGTAGTGTAATATAAAGTAGGAGTAATACTAAATAATAATAAGGCAAAAAAAAATAATTAACTAAAAAAAAATAAAAAGGGAGCAAAGGCAGGCAGAGGGAATAGAAGATAATAAGGAGAAGAAGTTTAATAATAATAGGGGGAGGAGAGAGACGTTGTATTTATAGCTAAGAAAGGGGAGTAGGGTAGACTTAAAGTAAGCCTAAAGCAAGCGTAGAAGGTGCAAATAGAGGGAGCAAAAAATAAACAAATAAAGGAAAGTAGGAGTATAGCTATCCTAGTAATAGGTGTAAGGCTAGTAGGGCGACCAAAGTTGTATCCTAGCGGAGGAAGGAGCAGGTAAGATTAGAGGTATATTATAGACTAGGCTAGAAGCCTAAATCTAGATAGGTTATGCGAGGAGCGTCGCGGGGCTATTGCAGACCTAATTTAGGGCCGCGTTAGTACCTACTAGAAAGGGGTACTTAAACCCAAGACGAGGAGGTAGAGGAGGATTCCCTTTCTTCTCCTTCAAGCTTTTAGTTATCTCACGTACGCTTACCCACAGGAGTGTGGTAAGGCTAGACTATTACATAGTAATAGTAAGCTTCTATAAGCTTTTTAATAGTATTATTCTTAAATTCTTTACTAGCTCTTTATAATACTTTAATTAGGCGTTAAATTAAAAGATATTTAAATTATTAATATAGCTAATAAAGGTCTTTTTCTAATAGATAAAAGGCTACTATTTCTTTAGCTTTTAAAGTCTACTAAAGATATCTCTATTTATAGATAATTAGTATTCTTAAGCTTTCTTATATAAGTATATTATTAAGGTTATTTATTTTAATACTTAGTTAGTCTATATCTATTATAAATAGAAGAAAGAGAGTGCTTATATCTAAAATATAGAATATTATTAGGCCTAGTATTATAGGTATATAAATAATACTATTTAATTAAGTAAATCTTATACTAAATATAATCTAGGCTTTTTCTATAGATTTAATCTTTAGTAAGAGTATAAGCTTTATTAAGGCTTTAACTTATTATATACTTACTATTAAGCATTCTAAGGTACCTATATTAGGTAGAATACCTTTAAATACTTTATTAGAATATCTCTCTAGTAATATATATATTATATTTTCTATAGCTTCTTGTCTATATAAATTATATTATAAGTAGGTATATTGAATAGCTTTATTATTTAAAATATTATAAACTATTTAATTATTAGATTAAAGGCTAATTATAAAGAAGTTAGTAATAGTATTATTTTTCTTATTATAGGTACTATTATTACTATCTTTATTATCTATAGTATTATTATCTTAAAGGTAGGTCTTAGAAGCCTTTTATACTTTTATAATATAATAATTATTATTATTACTATTCTTACCTTTATATATAGCAAGAAATACTTAGAATTTTCTTTTATTAAGTAGTTAAATATATTTTTTATTCTTTTACTAATAGTTCTTTAATTATTATCTTTTCTTATTAGAATAGTTTATTAATTAGTATTCTAGTTTATTATAAATATAATATTTATTATATTTTCTTTATAATTCTTATTTTCTTAAGCTTTTAGTATAAAAATTATAGTTATAATAGTAGTTTATATATATTATTTTACTTATATAATATTAACTAGTAGTCTTTTTTCTAGCTTTATATAAACTTATAGACTTATAGAGGTCTCTAGCTAGTCCTTTAAAACTAGATAAGTAACTATAGGCAGCTTATTTATATTTAAAGATACTTATAATTATAGTTAGAATCTATTAGTATAGCTTTTAGTCTACTATTAAAGCTAGAAATAGTTTTTAATATACTTATTTAAAGGTCTTAAGTAAGATTTTAAGGTACTAGAGCTTTATCTTTTTAAAGTTCTTTTTAATAATACTTTTTATAGAGGTAGTATTTTATTCTTAGTAGTAAAACTATAGATTACTTTCTATTTTATATTTCTAGTAGATTTTAGATATTATTTAATTATATATAAGATTCTTTCTAGATATATAATTAAGATAATATTATTTAGTATTACTAGTAAGTATAATAGGTAGAGCCTTATAATAGAAGTCTTTATATAGGTTAATTCTATTATACTTATCTTAAAAAAGATTTAATTTTAGTAGAAAGAAATTATATAACTTTCTAGTAAATCTATTAGTATTCTTATATAGCTTTATAAGATTAGCTATTTTCTTAACTATTTAATTATTATATAATAGTAAAGTTTATAAAGATATAGAACTTAGTTTATAATATAAAGGTTCTAGAGTATTTTCTAGCTTTAAATAAGAGATTTAAGGTAGTAAAAGAAGGCTTATTAGTTTTAGGCTTAATATTCTTATATAAAGAGTTAATTAGTATAAGAAATATAACTTATTCTAATATAAATTAAATTTACTAAGAGATATCTATTAGTTAATTTCTTTTAGAGTCTAAGAAGTTAGTATTTTCTTATAAAGTATTTCTAGAAAAGTAGTTATAATATACTTATTATAATCTCTAATACTATAAATACTATTTTCTTATAGATAATCTTAAAAGTCTTATATAAGGTTTTAGTTAACTTAGTTAAGGCTTTCTTTATTCTAATTCCTAAAATTATCTTAGAAATTCTCCTATAACTAAAGGTTTCTTTATTATCTATTATTATAGTAAATAATATACTTAGTAATTTAATTATTTAATTATTAATCTTTAATATTATCTTTCTAGGAATTAATATCTCTAATATATAGCTACTTTTTAGTAATATTAGTATTATACTTCTAAAGTCTTAGAGAAAGAGTTATATTAATAGATATATAAGAAGGATAAGGTATAAGGGTTTTAACTAGAGAATTATTTAATTATAATATTTTATATAAGTAAATATTAAAATACTATTATTATTAATAAAAATTAAAGAGTTAAAGTATTTAAATAGCTAGTTTAAGCTTATTAACTTTCTAGTATAAAGTAAAGTATTTAAATACTTATATAAGTTTAAGTTTATTATAATATATATAATATAGAGATAATAACTAGTTAATAGTCTCTTAGTTTAATATATTATTTATTATATTCTTAGAAGCCTTTTAAGTAGCTTTAAATAGTTATCTCTCTTTAGTATAATTCTAGTCTTATAATAGAAATTCGTCTCTTCTAATAAGTAAGCCTTACTAATCTATAGTTTTAACTAAGTAATAGTTTCTACTACTAATTAGTATAGATATTACTAAGGGTAATATAATATTATAATTAAATTATAAAGCATAATAAAGAGTATTTAAAAGAGTTATATTTAAGTCTTGCCTTCTTCTATTAGAGACTATAATATTAAGCTAGCTTTTTGTAGTATTAAGGCTAGACCTACTTTCCCTATTTAATATCCTACTTTTATAATATACATCTAATCGCATTATAGCGTGCTATGCCTATACAATAGGCCAATTAGAATAATAGAAGATAGGCTACTATAGGTCTCTAGCCACTTGGCGTAACCTATAAGATTGTCGATATTAATAATATCGACGATATTAGTAATATTATTAGTATTAACGGAAGTAATAATACTAACAATTATACTAATTAATATTATATTACAGCTAGATTTGTGTTATTTTTAAGCTAGCTATAAAGCTTCTAAAATACTTCCTTTAATATCTAAAATAATTTAATAAACCTTTCCTCTAATATATCTTAAATATATAACTTAGTATAGGTTTTTAAAGCCTTTTTTAATACTTAAAAAATAGAAAGGTTACTAAATTAATATTAGTGCTTTTTCCTACTAGACAATCAATTTAAGATATTAAAAACACCTTAAATTATAATATTTTTAAGTATAATTTTATCTTTAATAACTTTATTTATAATAAATTTAAGCAAAGACAGCTTATTTAAGCCAAGAAAAGTTGTTATTTTCCCGTTAGATCTAGTAAGCTAACTAGCACACTTGTTTAGCAAGCACGTTTAAGCGACTAATATCTAGAGAGTAAATTTAGGGTAGAATTGGCTGAAAACTTGGCATCTAAGCCTTTTGCAGGCATTTACGCGGCCCCTACTAGCTCGATACATCGTGGACAAGGGTTTCTAGCTGAAGTGGGCACCTTCCATAATTTTGTGTGCAGATCCCTTACTAAAAATGGGCAAGCGCCATAATTGTGCGTGTTATGCAGCCATTTCAGCCAGCTTACAATCAGCCGCCGCGATTAGGATCACGGCCAAAAGTATGACAAGACAGGTAAAATTTTGTCACCAGCTGGTAGTCAGACTTACCACAGGTGGGTGACAATTTTTGACCTGTCTTGTCATACTTTTGCTGTCACCAGAAATAGCAGGTGGCGCGCGTAGGTAGTCAGACTCACCACAGGTGGGTGTCAATTTTTGACCTTTCTTGTCATACTTTTGCTGTCACCAGAAATAGCAAGGTGGTGCCGCGTAGAGTTTAGGTTAGTACCTAGTACCTAATAGTTACTCCGTACACAGAACGTACCTGAGTGAACAAACTTTCACAGCCTGCGGTAACGCACGACCCCGAGTCTGTCAAAGTAACCCCGGTACACGCGCACCGAGACGCGCACCCAGTAAGTACCTAACGGGGACCTTCACAGGTTACCGACTGGGCAACCAGCCAATCATGGAAAGCCACCGTGGAACTTTGGAACTGCAACTAGAAAGTACTAAGTTAGTAGACACATATTACACACCACGTACCTAGGGAGGTACGTGCCCGACGTTCAAGTGACTTCTACCCTCTGCATCTCCGTTTGTGCAATTAATTGATCTCTGCATCACATGTGCACCCGACCTTTGTTCTACGTCTCCAGAGTCCTTCCCTACTGCCATCGCCACCTTTGTTCCGGTTGACCTTTCCAACGTGGGCGTTTTGCACCTTGACCCTCGACCACCCGCTCACTGCATGGTTGTGTCGCCAACTCAAGCAGGGAACGCCTCCGACTGACCCGGGACATGATTTGCCAGTCGACGACTGAGGTCGATTCTATCCGCACAGGTCGAAGCAGCTGCCAATTGATCCCACTTCGAACCTCTCGTTTTTTGCGATCATAGGGTTGAACGATTATCGAAAATCCCCTGGCTACCTAGTGACCATGTCGTCTGGATCATGCGACTCCCGACCCGTCAAGGCCGCCGATGCAGGAGCCTCCCAAGAATTTGTTGTCAATCTTCAGGTCCTGTCCCCCTCCGTTGGCGTCAACCGACCACTCTTGTTTCCCGACCTGCCGGCTGTGACAACTATCAGACAACTGAAGGATCGCATTCGTCAAGCACTCCCTCTGCGACCGGCCGACGAGAACCAGAGGCTGATTCATCGAGGGCGAGCTCTGTTGCGCGAGTCGGACACCTTACTGGATGTCTTTGGTGCTGATGCTGTAAGTACCAGTGATGGAGTAAAACCACCGCGGAATGCCCTGAATTAATCGCCTTCTCTGATGGTAGCTTCGAGTTCCTGATCGACAAACCATCCATCTCGTCGTAAGAGAACCGAACGACATCCACTCATCGAGTCCTGCACCTACGGCCCATACTACTCCAGCTTCAATGGCTCAGCATGGTGCTCACATTCATTTCGGACCACAGCCTCCTCCTGCATTTGCGAGGAGGACGCATTCTCAGCCTGCTGCTGCCGGAGGCCCTAATGCCCGGGTTCCTTCTCCCTCCCTAAACCAACAAGCTCACGCAAACGCTGATCCCGCGGCTGTTTTCCAACAACATCACCAGAACATGAGCAATTGGCTCAGCCAGGTTCAACGAGACGCTATGACCCGCACAATACTTCAACAACATCAACTTGGAAGGGCTCATATGGGAATGCGAGGCATTGGAGATTCGACAGGAGCCCCGAATCACGCGGGGGCCAACCCGGCCGACCCAAACAGTGGGCGAGCTAGTCGGGCACCAACTCAAACGATGTATCGCGAGACGGTTGGGCCAAACGGGCATACCTACCACGTCGAAACGATCATCAGGTCTGGAACTCCGGGCCAACAAACCGGGCTTTCCACGGCCGATGTGCAGAATATCTTGCGAGGCGCAGACGCCACCCAAGCTACGGCCGCAATGACTAGTGCGATGCAGAGAAGTGCTTCCGCAGCCTCTTTACACGGTAGGCCATTGAACCAGCCTGGCGTCACCACACCTTTGCTTGGCACTCGTGCGTCAACGGCCGGCAGCGGTCGTGCCACACCTGATTCGAGCGCAAGATCCGGCCTGGGACCTGGCCACTTCCCAGTCTCTACGGGAATGCAGGACAATCAGTCGCGACAAGACACCCAGGTCTACATTATATCATCGCCAGAGGGCCCCCGTGGGCTGCTGGTGAATAATGCGACTGCAGAGATGTACTTCACTCCCACCTGGTCGTCCCAGAACAGCGTGCCTAACTTCAGGACGCCACCTGGCTTCGCCAACCTTGCCTACGCTGCTACACTACCACAGACACCTCACAATGTCTACCAGCAACATCCGCCGCAACAACAACAACAACAACAGGGGCCACAAGGGCCACAGCAACATCGCCGGAACAATGCAGAGGTGGTCAACGACCAGCTCCCCGCGCCTATGGCCGGACAGGGTGGCTTGCACCCAGCTAATCCTCCAGCGGCAGGTATACCACCTTTGCTGCTGCAAGCATGGCCCCATGTATGGTTGGTTGTACGCTTGGCCGTGTTTGTTTGGCTATTCACCTCGCCCAATTCCAGTTGGTCGAGGTGGTTAACAGTGATTTGTCTTGCTATTCTCGTCTTTCTCTTGAGCACGGGGGTTATCAATGGCATAGCTGAGAGTGCTTGGCGACCTATTGGCAGACACTTGGAGAACCTTCTCCCCACTCCAGAACAGCGTGTTCGTAGACAGCAACTACCGGCTGATCGCACAAATACTCCGGAGCAGCGGCCACCCGTTCCAGTTGGGGAAGTGAATCCAGAACAAATGGCAGCGAGGCTGGTGGCTGGGCGAGGACGTCAGAACTGGTTTACGACTCAAATACGGCGGATGGAGCGAGCCGGACTGCTATTTCTCGCTAGTATTGCCCCCGGAGTGGCGGAAAGACATATAGCCAACCTGGAAGCAGAGGCACGGGCCGAAGAAACACGGAGGCATGAAGAGGAAGAGGCTTCAGCGTCGGCAGCGGCAGCGGCAGCGGCAGCGGCAGCGGCAGCAGCAGCAGCGAGTACGACAGAAGCAGAAACCAATGTCAATCGAGCAGATGGAAGCCAAAATAACAGTGAGCCCAGTGTAGGCGACCAGGCGCAGGAAGGGAGCACGCATGTTAATCAAGGTCAGGACGAGCTTCGCGGAAACCCTGGCGGAGACGATATTAGAGAAGACCTGATCGCTTTGTAGCAAAACTTGCTAGATGTGTATGAGTTTGTTGCTGGATGGATGGTGGCAGTATTGTTGGATGTATATCCCGGACACTGTAGCAAGCGATTGTGTAAGAAGAAAAGTAACTAATCATTTTGGTGTCATCCGTCAGTTTACTAGTCACACTGGTTCCAGTACTTTTTGATCCATGTTATGGCTGTAAGACGAGTCACCACGATGTGCGAGCCTCGCTATAACGTTACACGCCTCCCGGCGGCGGTGATGGGCAATCTTTCGAAGCAGGAAGCAGGACCGACAAAAATGTAGTCCGCCTGACCCTTTATCTGACTTTCTCAGTTGCTTTGAACGGGAAGGAACATGATGAACGCTGCTGAAGTCTGTCGGTGTGATGTTTCGCCATTGTCCCGGGTGCTCTTATCTTATCAAGCCAAGGCCTGCTTGCAGCTTGCACCTTGGACCTTGGGGGACAAATATTCCCACCGCATCCCAGCCTGCCACAACCCATCAGTTGCATCAAACCCCCCCTTTGCCTGCAAAACGCTCGCTCGCTGCTGTGAGCCCAAGTCATCGAATACATCGCTGTCTACCATCCCGCTTGGCATTTTCTTCGGAGCCGTCCGAGGATATTCAGCACCCCAGACCTGGAAGTACCCGGTACTTGATCAGCGCAGCAATGAGTGGAGGGTGGAATACAAGTACGCGAGCAGCTTCCTTGTTTGTGTCTGCTGCTGTGTCTTTTTTTATTTTTTTATTTTTTTTTGCTAACCTAGATTTGTGTGCCTCCAGTCGAGTCGGATGCCGTATGAACTTGAAACCCTTAAAAAGAGACACACACAGACAGAGTGAATAGAAAAACCTTGTGCTGACGAGTCGCTCGCTTTTTCTTTTTTTTGCTAGGGCGTTTTCACGTCTCTCATCGAGAACCTCGGCGTCAAAGACGTCCAGTGCGAAGAGCTCATCTCTCTCGACCCCGATGATCTTCTTGTTCTCCAGCCGCTGTACGGAGTCATCTTTCTTTTCAGGTACCCCACCGATCGACCCTACGCTTCGCCGGACGGACCGCTTGATGGATCGTTCGACCACGATGCGGCAGAGCACATGTTCTTCGCTGCCCAGACGATCCAGAATGCCTGTGCCACGCAGGCGCTCCTCAGCGTCTTGATGAACAAGACGGAGGATGTCGACGTCGGGTCTCAGCTGCGAGACTTTCGCGACTTCACCATGGTGCTGCCGCCCGAGTTCCGCGGCGAGGCGTTGAGCAACTCGGATCTGATCAGAGAGGTGCACAACAGCTTCGCTAGGAGCAGTCCGTTCGCGGATGAGACGCAAAAGACGGGGGACCCCGAGGATGCTTTCCACTTCATTGCGTACACGACCGTCAACGATACACTGTACGAACTCGACGGACTGCAACCCGCTCCCATATCCCACGGACCATGCACCCTGCATGAATTCCCCAACATGATCGTCGAGGTTCTGCAGAGACGTGTGGCTCGATACGAGACTACGGAAATACGCTTCAATCTGCTTGCCATGTGTCGCGACCTGCGGATTCGTGCTCGTCGCTTTGGCGAGCATGAGCTCATGGCAAGAGAGGAGATGAAGCGTCGAAACTGGCAGTTCGAGAACGCTCTCCGGCGACACAACTTTGTTGGCTTTGCCGGCGAGCTACTCAAGGGCGTCGTCGACTACAAGCTTCATGAGGGCGGTGATGCTGCCGTGATCAAATGGGTTGATGAGAGCTTGCAGCGGAGGATGGCAGCCGAGAGGGCTTTACGAGGAGGGGACGAAGACGTCGACATGCACTGACGTGCAATCAGGTGCTGGATTGACGGATTGGCTCACGCTGATTTTACTTGTACCCTGGTATGATACCCTCTGCAACTTTGACGCCTGTTGTGCAAAGAATGAAAGCTTTGAGACTTTCCTTGCGTCGGAGACCCTGGCGAGCTGATATAGCATATACCTTAGTGCTTAGAGACTAGCTAAAAAGGCTACATTGTTCTTGACAGTGCTGGCCATCATCATGTGCGAGCATCTTCTCCTCCTGTTGCGGGAACTACATTGTCTTGCGAAATTTTACATCTTGGCTTCCGTTGCTGTGGAGTAATCGTTCGAGATGGTCTTGACTCGGGTCATGGAGGAAGAGCCGTCCACGTCGTCACTGCCGTCTCTTCCCGATGCAGAGTTGCCGCTCTCGTTCTTGCCCTGGCGGCGGTGCTTCAAAGCTCTCACGAACCAAGGTGGGCGGCCGATTCCCTTCCAGGTCCAATACTCCTTGAGATCATATTCACGTGGTTCGATGCGCCCGCCACTCACATAGGCAACAATCCCGACCAGGCCGTTCAATACCGAGTAGACGAATATTCCCCTGGGTCGAGAGGTCAGTCATGATTCAATAACTGTTGGGAAAAGGGGCACAAAGGCTCACGCGATGAGACCGTACGCAACGCTGTAACTGAAAGGGATGAAGGCCATTACGATAAAAGAGGGCAATACATCTCCGATATAGTACCAGTTGACCTGGGTGATCTGACGAATCATCATACAGCCGACCTGTTATTCACCCTCAGTCACAAGCTCACGCTGTTCGCTGCCTCGTATTTGTACTCACCATGATTAGCGTGCAGCCAGTTGCCCATGGAGGAAGGGAGGCAAAAATTGGCGCGAAGAAGATGGAGATCAAGAAGCATGTTCCCGACACCACGGCCGTGATTCCTGTCCGGCCCCCTTCCGCGATGCCGGCTCCGCTCTCAATGAAGGCCGTGACGGGAGAAGACCCGAACAAAGCACCGATGGAAATGAAGAAGGCGTCGGTGCAATACGCCAGCGTAGAACGACGGAAGTCGCCATCCTTGCGATCATCGATTCCACAGAATCGAACCATGGAGTACAAGGTAGCTGTGGCGTCAATGATGTCGACATAGAGGAACGTGAAGAGGGCAAGGGCAAATTGAGAACTGCTGTGGCTGAACGTCCAGTCGAGTTGGTTGAGTATCTTATGCATTGGGTGCCAGGCCACGATCTGCTTGAAGAAGTCGAAGCGTGAGTTCCCTTCCTCAGTGTCTGGGAAGTAGGTGACGGGGGTGTTGCGACTGGGTCCCGATACGATCAGTTTTTGGTGGACACGCCCACGAGGTCATGGCAGGGAATGGGGAGAAAGAAAGAACCTACGGCCAGGATATGACGGACACGAGAGCAATACCAATGACGAGGGAGTATTTGATACGATAGGCCATCAGGAAAGCCGTGGCAATACCGCCGCAAAAGATGCCGAGCCACATCTGGGGCCCTCTTGGTCAGTTTGTCCAAATTCTCGAGAGCCACACTGTTGAAGCGAGGATTCAAACCTTGGGGTTGGTCATTTGGCCGGATTCACACATGCCAGTTGTTGTGCTGAGAAGTTCAGGAGGGCATCCTCCCAAGGCAAGCGGTGTCGCTCTGCCACCGCCGGTGATGGCTCCAATGCCGACCGAGTACGAGAGCCCAATTTCCGTTAGGAAGAATCCAATGCCGACTCCCGTGGCCACCTTCAGCGTGGATGGGATCAGCTTGACCAGCCACTGCCTCATGCCACTGAGTGCTAGCACAATGAAGATGATGCCTTCGATAAAGACGGCCGTGAGAGCGGTTTGATACGGGATCTTTCCGTTCCCGTTTACACCAACAACCTAGTGAAAGGGGTTTGTCGCATTAGCACATCCGACGTGTACAGCTTGTCTCAGGGATAGCGTGGGTGGTCAGGGTACCTGGAAAGCAAAGTATGCGTTGAGTCCCATGCCCGGGCTGTATTGTATATACGCGGATTACACGCATCAGCTGGAGTTACTCGACATGTGCTGCGTGCGAAGGCACTCACGCAAGGGCGACAGGAAGATTCGTCAGAATACCAAATGCCAGGCTCGACAGCCCCGCGATGGCGGCCGTGGCAGTGATCAACTCTCGACGAACATCTGAGGTCTGTCAGCAAGGAGGTGTTGTGGTGAAGACAGGCGGCTATCAGCGAAACCATGACCAACCTTCTTTGCAGGACTTGAACTCCGGAATGCTGTCACACTTCTCTCTGACTTCGAGGCCACAAACGCATGGCCCGCCAGTCTGAGATAGCAGAGATGCCTGTGAAATGATTAGACCTTGGTGGGCATCCAAAATCCAGGATGGACGGTATACGGGCACAGGACAAACATTGACAGAAATAATGTACGCCATTGTGGCAAAGGTAGTCAGTCCAGCTCTGACCTCCCGACAGAAGCTTGCTGTGTCAATTTTGTCTGGCTAGAGTGGCTGTCAGATGAGAAATATGCAACATTGAAGGTCTGCTGATGGAGTTATCCGGCCTACGTTATCGCTGCCGGCGAGGCGAAAATAGCTTCCAACGCGGGAGCTGGCAACCCATAGGTCAATGGAGCGGAAGAAGTTGCGCAATTCCATGCTGATGGATGGACTATCACGGCTGAACGGACTTGGTACGATGGCTGGCTGTGGTTGCGTTCGGTTGCGTGCTGCAAAGCTCATGGCAAACGAAGGCCTGACGGTGCTGCATCTACAAGTCTGGGAGGGAAAGAGTGGAAATAGCAAATGACGATGGATACGGAAAGCAGACTCTTCGGCCGTAGCTTATGAAGGCGAAGTGAACCAAAAGTGAGTTGACAGCACGTGGACAGACCCGGCACTGCGAGACAGCTGGCAGCTTTAGAATCGGACGATCGGACGATCGGACGAACGGACGAACGACTTCAATTCGAATCGGGAAAGAACATCAGGCAGGCGCAGTAGATGGAGCATGAGACCATGAGAAAGACTCTAGGGTTCAGAACAGGTCTGGTCTGGTCGTATGCATTGATGACTCGAATTGCCACAGAATACGGAGGGATTGCACCAGATCCTGCCATGCTCAACTTGCAACCAGGTTTGAGTCCGCCGTCCGGCTTGATGATTCACGACACGGCGCACTTGGCCAACGCGAGACGGGCGTTGGAGTCGGAGCCTTCAAGGGACAAGGGACAAAGTACTCCGTACAAGTCATGAAGATGCCACGCTCATCCAGAACGAAGCCGGACGGCCCGAAAAGTGACCCATGCCCTCTCAGTTGAGCAGCTCCTTGCGAATCTCGAGCTTCCATATCGAGGCGTGGCGGCTCTCTTCTGTGCTTCGTTTCGCGAAACGCTGTGAATGCCGAGATGTATCATGTATCTTGACTGATCTGATCTGCCCTGTCCTACCACACCCATCGACGCCCGTACGCAGTGCTTATCAGGAGGAAACCTTATATTCTCAGAGTCTCTGGGGAATGCATTGGAGCGAAGCGTGTTTTCTTCATCTTTGAAGGATTCAACTCTCGTATGGGCTGCGCAGACAATGGCGCCGACCACCGTTTGCTGCAAGAAAAGCCCAGCTTGGGGACTATGCCACCAGATCTATATGTATAACTAATGTCTATATGTATCCGGTGTTGGTCTCAGATTGCGAAGCGAAGGCAATGCTAAACAAGCCCTTCGGGGGGATGCACAATTTGGCCAGAACACAAAGGCCTTTTGTTCATTGCAACCTGAGCCTGCTCGACCAATCCTCATAACGTTGCCGCACACGATGCCGTCACCAGCTGACACAGAGGAATTTTGGCTCGTACACCAGCCTTAAGCAATGCCAATATCGCCTTGCATCTGATTTGCCTCGATCCCATGATCGTCTGCTCGTGCTACATATGCACATTGCACACGGTGGAGGCAGATGACAGATGGCAGCTGGGAACCCCTTGACCTTGTCGGTACGACGGTGAAATGGCAGGCCAGTGGTGCGTAAAGGAAACTCGGCCATGAGTCCATGAGCGAGGGAATACAACATGGCACGAGATAAGACGAGACAGGCCAGCAAAGGGGAAGAACATTGCTTTCACGCCCATGTGTCCTGGGGAGGAACGTCACGACGATGGCCAAACGGCAACGGAGAGGCTCCAAGGTCTCCCTCATAATGTTTCCAAGAATAACATGGCCACACTGATGCAATGGAAAACTACAAGCGACAAGCGACGTCAAAGCTGGTCACTGCCCTCGCCTTGCCGAGTGCCTCGAACGAGCAAGGCGACACTCAGTCTGTCTAGTGTCAGTGTCCGGACTCCGAAGTCTTACGGTTTCCGTGAGCCACAAGGACGCAGTTTAACCGACAAGCAGAAATTTAAGCTCGCTAAACAAGGCTGATGTGAAACCGGGAGAAGCAACTGATTGGTCGTGCCGAGTCTGTCTTTCTGTCTAATCATTGATGGCTCAACGAGTCAACGCAGTTCAACGCAGTTCAACGCAGTTCAACGCAGTTCACTGCACTCCAATGCGCTCGATTCTGGTGCAAACCGCGGCGCACCAAATTGCCACCGTCACATCTTCTTCACCTGGAACCTCTCTCGTGTCTTCATTTTGGTCTGCACTTTGACTTCTGGTTACACGGCTGCGGCTCATTGCATCTAATAGCCCTCGTGCAACAACTCCTGTTTTGCACCTCATTGGATGTCGACACCACTCAGATCTACTAACTAATCCCAGAGCCAAATCTTTCGGCCAACACCACCCATCAATCTCGACTAATCTTTGCCGTACTCACTCTGAAACGAGGCGGCTCTTATCAAAGGAAGGACCGACATCGCCAAAGGGTCCATTCATTATCCGCTGAGAGATGAAAACTGTGAATGAAGCCAACAAGACGCCCTTGCCGCTCGACTTCTTTGACCTCGTCTTCAAGCCCTGTCTGTCACACCACACCCCGACTTCTATTCTGGTCTTGTCGTCTCGTCTCATCTCGTCTCGTCTCGTCTCGTCTCGTGGCACTTGACATAGGAGCCGCTCTCATGCATCGTTTAATGAAGCAAGGGTCGTGCCATTTGATACCGTCTGGAAAGGACAGCAACTGAAAGACGACCCGCGTCCAGAAACGTACCGACTTGCCACAACCCGTCGAACTGACCACCTTGGGGTTCCGTAACAATGTGGGATGTTGCTTGGACAGACCCCAAACGTGAGCTGGTCGGTGAGCATCGCGGGAAGAAAGACAAAGACAGAAGCCTTACGGAGAAGAGCCTATCTCGAAACTCCATCTCAACAACGAGCTCAAAGACATCTGGCCACTCTGCGCTATCTCGCTTCCGCGTCAGAGCACTTCGACAATCGTCGTCTTCAAAGGAATCTTCCAAGCCAAATATGTACTCGCCATCTGAGCCCCGGACTCCCGACAACTCCATCGACACTCGCTCTTCAGCAGCAATGTCGGACACTGAGCAGAGAAACGCCCGTGACCCCTTGAAGCTCCACGCCGTCTTGCGGGCAGAATCTACGCCAAGTAATTTCTCCAGTTCAATGAGGCGTAGCAAGAATACCAACATGAAAAAGACGAAAAACAAAGGTGAATAGGACATGTCTGAGCGCGTTTGATCATCCTTGCTCATGCTTTTCTTGATGACTAGTTCCAGCAAGATCAGCCTCGATTGGATCGTCCGCCGCGCAGTCAAACGACGGCGACATATTCTCAACGAAAGGCAAGGAGAAAGAAAAGACACCAATTATAGAGCACAGTAATGGAAGTTTGAAGCAACACGGTGTCATTGGCATCTGTCCGCAGCGCCCGGATCTTCAAAGTCCCATAAGACGATCGTTCGCCGCAAGCCCCTTGCTGCCACCGAGGTCGCTATCTAGGTATGGATAGCGAATAACTAGAATCCTAGCATGAACAGAGCACATGGTTCTGACACAGGATATGAAACTTCTAGGTTATGTCCAGTCACGTTGCAAAACGAGCCTGTGAAGGCGGTGCCGCTCATAACATCCCAAATGCAGCCAATACGCAAGCCTGTGCTCAAATTCTCTCCAATAGACGACATATCAATGTGGCGTAGTCCGAGAGAGTGGAGCGCAGCTACAGAAACCAAAGACTCGATTCGAAAGATTGAGACAGTGACGGGAGTGAAAGCCAAAAAGCCTGAAACCGTCTGCTCGGCGCGCTTGTCGAATCCCTGTGATTCAGCGGCAGAGGTCAAGCAGATGGCACAAGCCAAGCCTTCGACGGCATTGTCCAAGTTGAAAACATCGGTCGAGGACGCGTTGAGCTTAGAGGACACCCAGAAGGTCAATGAGGAGAAGAAACGATGGATGCTCTCCGTCTTGCATCATCTAGACCGTAGCAAGAGGCACGATTCGATTGATGCAAACATTCTGAGAAATGGACTCGAAATGCTAGAACAGGCCACAGGGCGGAATATCTTGGCAGCATACGAACCTAGCTGTATTCTTTGGCTCTATGTAACGCACTTTTCCCAGAAGGAAACAGCTAACATGCGCTGTAGTTTCCGCACGCTATTTAGCTGCGTTGTGGCCAGAAAACACCGTTCATCATCTATCCGACAATCCGCTCTCCTCCGAGTCAGCACCGAATATTTGCGCCATCTACAGTCCACATGTGTCCTCGCCCTTCCCGGGGCCTTTAAATCACTATGACGCCGTATATTCTATGGCGCTAGCTTCCCTGTGCCGCGAGTCGGACATCCCGACAGTCCTGGCCAATGTCAACAAGTGCCTCCGGCCCGGAGGAGTGTATCATTTACTACTAATAGATCCAATCCCTAATACAGATGCGCTAGGAGAGAACATGAGAGCTTGGTTCAGGAACAATCTGCTACTAAAACTCAGACAGCAGTCGCGATGCCTAACCCCTAGTTGCGTCTTTCCAAAGGCCCTGGGGGAGTCTTCGTTGCGCGGACAAGGAAGCACCTTGACAACAACCAAGTTCTACGCAAACCCCCAGAATATCTGTCACAGAGGGAGCGGGGTTGACTTTGCAACGACGAAGAGCAGTGAAGGCAAAGAAACCCGGGCCGAGCTCAGGAGTATTGTAGGACGTATGCTTTGGAGGGAAGTCTGGGGTGAATTCGTAACGTCGGACACTTGGTGGTGGGAGGACCCTGTTTGCATGCAAGAATGTCTTGAACTGGGGACTTTCTGGGAATATCACTCCATTCAGGCTGTGAAATCGAACTGAAGCTCGATGAGAACTGCCCGCTCAATGGCGCACTCTCCACGCCGCTCATAGAGTACCATCGGAGCCAGGGGAAATCATACTGAAAACCACTTTGAGTCTTCCGTGGGGTTGCATGACCAGAAAGAAGCATCTGCCACTTTCAAAGGAGCAGGTGTTGGACCCCGACATACGTCTCCAAGCCGTATGTTGAAACAGGAACCCAGGGCTGAGACATTCTCTGGCAGAGCTTAACAACTGCCTGCCACCTGATCTCTGGAAGAGCCTGCCAAAAAGCAAGCATATTGATAATTGCTATAAATCAACGTTAATACACGCCAGCTTGCGGGTTATGTGGACTTTCGCGGTGATTGCCCGCAGATGAAGCGAGACGTGACGATCCTAGACAACGGCAGATAGCTATACCCACACACTGGATGGCAGTAGACAATGATCATTCCACCGATATGGTCAGAAGACGCCCTTGAAAAACTGATACTTGAGAACTCGAGATGACAAGGTCCCGACGACCCCAGAGAGTACCAAGTGACTTGGCAGGTTGTCGTCGGGCAAACCTCCGTGATGCTTTGTTCGGAACACGATTTCCCTGAATCCTGATGAAACTCAACAGAGCCCCGCGCTGTAGATCACCAGGGCTCTTCCCAGGACTAACACTCTGCAGCTTGCACGTTTCAGAGTTGTCCGACAACAGTAATCAATAACTTTGACTTACAAGGGCAGCAAGCATGCTTCAATCCAGAACAGCCTGCCCTGTGGATGTCAACTCACGTTACATCAGCTGCGTCTGTCAAAAGAAGCAATTTCAATAAGTTAGTATCCCGTCTCTCCCCCCCCCGGGACGCGTATAGGCACCTTGCTGAGATGTAGACCAACTAGTTTATACAACAGCATAAATAACGTCCGTCCAGGCCAGCGCGGCAAAAAGTCATAGTTACTTGCTGTCCAAAGCATAAATGTACCGTGTGATCACCACCTTGTTTTGGAAAGATATTCAGCCCCCCTGGCGCACCCGTGGTCATCAGCGAGCATCATCAGACCGACCCCTTGTCACATCGACAATCCGGTAGTACGGACGGAGCAGCCGTATGCTGTGTGATACTTGCCCTTGCTTCCTCCCCCACTCAGCTGCAGAGAAATAAATGAATGGCCTTCAGCAAGCTTCAGGGGGGTGGGAAAGGGGGTATTTTCGACCAAACTCAAGACTCAGAATCGGGATGTGGAAGAATGCCAAGGTGGCCGACTGATTGCTGGCGTTGCTTGAGAACCAGGGACTTTGTTCGTCAGGACGCAAATTCCATCCCAATGACCCGCGACTTACATGGCTTTCCGGGCAGGAGCAGCACAATCAGCTTAGCGAAACGTCCAAGAGCCTTCTGTCGTGTTGTCCTGGCACACATGATGCAAGTGAAGCAAGTACGCACGGCTCAGCTGTGCAAAGACTGGACCAGTTGCATATTTTGTCCTAGAATGTACAGACAGGACGTATCTCATGTATATATGAAAAAAAAAAAAAGTACTATACAGTAGAAGAAGTGGGACATGAATCTAATAGCTTATCTCAAACGCACGCCTTACACCAGCGGAGCAGCAGATTTTCCTCGTGCCACACAGGTATCTATTCTATCTCCATCTAACTGACCAACTCCTTGACCCCAAATCCGATGCAACAGCAGCTTATAGATGTCAAGAAGCAAAGCTTTCATTTCCATAGAGAAACAGACTCTCACAACTCCTGATTCTGCTTGCGTTGTGTACGTCCGAGTAGATAGGCCGTAAAGGTGAGAGTCGAGAGACACAAGGATTTCATTCATCAACATCGACCAGAAGAAAAAGAGTAATACAATAAAAAAAAAAGAGTAATACAACAATGCCCGCAACTCTCATACCGGTGGAACCCTAGCTATGTTGGCCGCCATCAGCAGTATATGCTTGAGCTTTGGCTAACTCGGATGTGCTGTCAGATGCAAAAGTTCTAGAGCTGCCGGGGGGTGACCTGAACATGTTCCGACGATGTGAATTGCCGTACTCATTCGTGTCGCGACCGTGTCTGCCACCAGACAACTCGGACGGCACGGACTTCTTCCTCGACGTCAGGTCCTCGAAAAGCTCTCGACATGCGGACCAAGATGTGACTGCGTAGATGACGGCGTTCCAAAAGCCTTGAAGTGGGAGCACAAAGGCGCTCATAAACTCCAACGGAATACAGAGCTCCTTTTCATTGACTAACGAGTACACTCTATTCGCGGTGGACGGGATCCAAGTAATGAGAATCGCTGTGAAGAAGAGAATGGAGCACTTGGTGTATGACCAAGCCGCGTTGTTGAGTTCATGGTTGCGTCGACGAGCAATGTTGGCTGCTCTTCGGGGAGCGATCTGTACCGCCGACGGGTATTCTGGAGTCGTTCCTTGCATGGGAAAGGCATCGTCTTCGTTCGTTTGGGTGCTGTTGTAGGTGTCCGCTGAGATGTGGACTGTGTAGGCTCCGTTGGGACCCCTTGCGCTCGGTCCAGTGTTGGAGTCTTGACGATTCATGCTGCCGAGCTGGATCCCTTTCTCTCCTGCCACCTCGGAAGTTACAGTAATCTCTGTTGTCTTGATGGTGGGGATGGCATCACCGTTGACTGAAAGAGGATCTGGATCGGACGAATGAAACTCGCGAAGCTGCTTGTGTTTCTCAAGTATGGTACGTCCAGCTCGAATGTAGATAAAAAATGTCGCAAGAATCACAACCCTAAGCCGCCTATATTAACACGGGTGAGGTCGGGAGTGGCTAGGTGTGACGACCACGTACCAGACAGGACCATAGAAGGTCGCAATTCTGAGGACATCCCAGTCGTAGGAAATCCAGCACCACAGCGTAGCGTTTCCATAAACTCGTGCACCCTCGGGGGTTTTGATGAAAAGAAGAACAAAGGCGGGCACAAATGGGATGCCGTAGCAACCAATCAAGTAGGGAATTTCCATGCGCCGTAGGCGTTCAGCGTCAAACTTCAAGTAAAACGTGAGATAAACATTGATGGCCATGGCCAAAGTCCAAAATGCGTCGGCAGGCATGAATCTATAGTTTCGTGAGAACATTAGTCTGACTTGGATGTAAAACATGGCTAGGCTGCGGCTGGCTCGAGTCCATCACATACACTTGAATGAGAAACGCTTGGAACTGGCAGCCAAAAGAACTGGTGCTTCCAAGGTATGCTCGTGACATTAAAGTTCCGATGTTGGTTAACATGTTGCCAAAAGAGGCATAAAACACCATTCGGTTGATTGGCTTGTGAAAGGATCGAGAACAGCAAAAGGTAACGATCGTGAAGAGACAGCCCAGAAGTGACAATACGGAACAGCCTCTCTCTACGGCACTCATGGCCTCGAGTTCGCTCTCACTGAATCCACTCATTTCCAGTCAACCAGCCGAGTCCTTCAAACGCTATAGAAACGTTCCAGTGGTGTTGCGGCTTTGGGGTTGAGGAAGAGGTTTGGAAGACCAATCCAGAATCCGTGTTGATGTTGGAGGCTTAGGACCGGATGTCTTATAATACTTTGTGGAAGTTGATGAAGGGTAACGTTATTATGAGACGAATCGACAACTCAGCGGACCAGCAATCTGATAAAAAAAAAAGAGCGACGAGTTATGTGAGACTAGAATAAAACAGAATCATGGCCCAAGCACAGGAGACTGTGTTCTTCACCAAAGGGTAACGGAGGCTGATCGTTCAGTTGGCAGGGTGCATGATTTCCTCGAATGATAGTCACCAGGAAGGACAACCCAACAGGCCAAGATGAGACGAAGAGCGGGTAAACAAGTGACCGGTCTACATGTGTCTATACAATGTCTTCCACAGGTCTTGCCCGATCCGCAAGAAGTAAGGATCTCTTTCGGCTAACCAGGTTTGCCGGTAATAGCGCTTCAAGAAATGATGCTGCCTTTCCTCAGACAAAGCTTTCCAGAAGAACAGGGGGCGCTGGCCAAGGGGCGGTCGAAACGGCCACAAAAGATGGCTTGAAAACAAGTTGGTAATGGTGGTCAAAGAGAAACGGGGGTTCCAATTTCTACTTATGCAGCAGAGGGTTGTATGAGGCAGACAGAGCCTTCAACTCGTGGAACAAGGCAGAGTAAAGAACACCGGCCAACATGGACCCATCTCGGCAACTTGACAGTTGGCTGTACTCTTCTATCTGAGAAAATAATGGTGCTTTCTGACGAAAGGGCCTTGTGTTCTGCATTCTCCGGTCTTTACGCTCGAGGCGCCCGGCCGCACCTTGGTCTCGGTTTGCAGCAAGAGTGTCTGTCATCTCTGCCTTGTGAGCTCGTACCCCGTCCCTTCAATGTTATGGCGTCATCCAGTAGTAGCCCGCCTCTCAGAACCAGGCACAAGGGTTGGATGGATGGCAAGGGTGCATCACTGCATGGCATGTAGACTTGATATACAGAGCCTGTTAGGTTGCATCAGAACCCAGTAGTATTCCAGAGCCTGGATAGCGGCAGACGTCGTGTAAAATGCAGACAGTGAAGCATAGTTTGTTTTTGCAGAGTTACACCAGGAGGCAACCGGCTATAGGCCCCGATATCTGAATGGCTAGGCCCCTTGTTTCGCTCAACGTGGAATTGTCTGAGTTGGATGTGAGATCATGTGGGGACCAGGGACTTTATTGTTCGAGGTTTCGAGGAAGAGGCAACGCCAGAGCCTGATTCGGAACCTAGCAACATTGGTAGATAGCTGGTGATAGCCGGTCATCAACTCGTGGCAGCAAACTTGGCAGTTGTTGGAAATGTTGGAACCCAGGCAGGAGACTGTGTGAGCACTTGTTATCAAGTGACACCAACACACCACGGTTGGTAAGTTACTATCAACGGAAGAAACGCTCTTGCATGCAATGCACAGACGTAAAATGTGCACGGACATGAAGCGTGAGAGACAAGGTCGACGAATGGGACCAGCAGTTGTATCATCATCGAGCCACGACAAGTGGAGGTTCCTCTCTTGAAGATGAAGTCTTGTCGGCCCCCCAAAGACTACGACGATCCTGGGGAAAGACGGCATTAGCAGGCGCCTTTTTTTTGCTTTTCCTGGCATTCGGCAGGTTCGTTAATTCTTCTCTGCAGCATTTATGGGTAGGGGAGCATGCCACAGTCATATGAACTGCCCAGCTGAGGAGGAGCCGTGGCCCATAAGGAGGAGCCAAAGTAAGCGGTTGTTTGCTTGCGGAACCCAATACGGCATCTTGCATGTGACGGTTCGTTCTGTCATGGCTAGACACCGTCAAAAATGCCAGAGGGTCCACACGGCGGCGTGCCGTCTTTTGCCTCGCTACGGAGTTATCAGGCGGTTAGTTACTTCCTTGTCCCGTCAGGTTCGCTTAACAGTTCACCAGTTCGTTTCGGATTCGGAGCTCGTGATCCACGTGTTGGATCTAGTTCCAGGTACGGAGTACAGCATCGGACGGAAGCCAGACGATGCGAAACTTCGGCAATCATGACGTTGCTTCGGTACACATCAACCAGGGGCAGCAGAGCCCGGGCCAAGTCAAGCTCGAGACCTTCCTGGAGCCTAGTTGAAGGCTTCGGGACCGATAGCGAGGCTGCTGACCGGTGCGTTGCTTGCCACAACTCATCTACTCCTGGCTGTGGAGTCGGCATGGATTGCACATTAGGTTGTTGTTGTAAGCATGTTTTTCTGTTTTGCCAACGGTTGAGTCGGCCTATCTTTATCTCCACACGTCTCTTGCGGGCATGCCTTGCCTCATCTGGTCTCTTGCGGCTGATGAGGAGAGACCCAAAAGAAACGACTCAGGGAAGCAACATGATGCCTCAAGTCATTGCTTACCAAGCAGAACACGGCCAATTACCCCCCAGACACCTCCTCACAAACTGATTGTCATTGTCGACTAACGAGCAACAACGATGAGCCCGAGTATCTGTGCTTTGACCTGACTGACATGACACTGGATGGCCATGACTGGGCTGGTGGTCTGAAGCTCTCTCTCTCTCTCTCTCTCTCTCTCTCTCGCTTCCTCTTCGCTTCCCAATGGCCCGTCTCTATTCCCAGCAACTAGCCGTGCCCTGCACCCTGGTTGATATGGCTGTTTATTGCCTTTCGACTTGTCGCGTTTTGGAGGAGGAAGGGGGTTGAGGGGATCGTGGCGAAGACGGCATCGTGGGCAAGGGCAACAAAATGAGGTCCCCTCTTTTTGCTGCGTTATTTCGTATGTACGCATGTGCCGTCCGTTAGTTGATCTGCACGCGTTCTCGAGTTAGTACTTGGTTGATGGGGCTGTATCCGCTTTCATCAACGGTTTTCTGTCTCTCCAATTCCATACCATGATGCGAGGTGGCGTTGTTTGTCCTGACTCTTGAACCATGTAACTTCTTGACGCAAGTTGAAGGTTGGTCGCTTACAGTGCGGCAGGCATCGAGCCCAGGTGGTGCTCGGGAGCCAGGGGTTCAAGAAAATAATAGAAGAGAAAAGGAACACGAAGAAGAACACGAAGAAGAACACGAAGAAGAAGAAGAAGAAGAAGAAGAAGAAGAAGAAGAAGAAGCAAAAGCAAACAGTGAGGAATGTCGACAAAGTGGCGTGGCCCCGGTACGTATCGTCCGTCGAGGAACTTGGGCGGCAGGTACGTAGTTAAGTTACGGAGTAACTAAACGACGTCAAAAGTGGCGCGTTTTTGTCGTTCAATTGTTGTCAGTGATCCGCGGCTCTCTCTCTCTATTCCTGAATCTTCACCTCACCAAAGGCTCTACAAAAACGTCTCGTCCACTGCCTTGCCCAAGCTCGGAGCCTTGCAGCTTTCATTCAGCAACCAATACTGTGTACTCCCAGGAGCAAGTTGTCCGGCATGTGCAATAGGCCCATCAAAAATGTTGCCCTGAAGCATCTTCGTGTGGGTTTTGACCTTGTCCAGGTTGCAATCGGCATTCGTCCGGACTACACGTCGATGATACTAGCAGGAAATAGGATATGGGTATTCTCGTGTCTCATACCAAAGGCTATGTTGTGCGCTTCGCAGGAACTACTATACTGGTACCGAGTGCTATATCTTCATCAAACACTTATTCGAGACCACAGATTTACAATGTATGTGGTGAGATGCCATTGCATTGCTAGCGATGACTTCGATGGAATTCGTCAACCATCATCCTACTGCCTCAGGCGCTCTCGGATGCAAGCTCAGGACACAGCTAATTCAATTGTAGAGAACATTGTATATCCAGATATAGTCATATGCTGAAACAAATTCTTTCCCAGTACTGGTTTCAGCGGCCCGACGCCGTCCCACGACACAGGGACCGCCTTGTCATTCTGTCGTCCGCCTGAAACAATAACTCTATCGCGCGGCATATAAGCAATAGGGTCTGTGACAACCAGATTCTTGAGCGGCTTTCCCGTGTGATGGATGCAGAAAGCATCCTTTGTACTCGTACAGCGAAAGAGACCCGACCTCGACTTGACGATCCAGAATCGCGTCTTGAAGATGCCTTCTCCGTGGGACTTGAACCTCTTTTCCGGCAACCTGCAAGTTTGTCTGCACGGTCCGTGGAATGCTAGTAGGTCCAGTGTCCGGGGGCGAAGTTGCCGCCGTTCTTGCTCCCTTGAGCAGGCACTGCCCTAAGGTAATCAATGAACGAAAATTCAATTTTGCCCTTGATGCCATTGAACCAGTCTGGGGGTTGTGGCAATTGACACCGGACTTTGATGCACCGTAGTCTACAAAACCACATGTTCCAGAGAAGGGCTGCGTGGCTTGCTTGCGCCCCTTTTCGCTCCCATACTCAGCGACAATAGTGCCTATGCATTGTAAACCTACCTCCGCGTGCTGCTTGTTTTCGATGCCGATCCGAGCATGCCAATCTGTCTAGATGCAAGACGCTTAAGGGTTCCTGGGACTACAATGACCACTGAGCTTGACTTGACTACCACAGACAAGTCATTCTCCCTTGAACGAATAGATCTCGAGGTCTATGTTTTTTATATACGTCTCGACAATCTGAGCGAAAGTATCTCCTTCAATTCGTGGTGTTGGACTTGCTTAATATGTATATCCGTGGGAGACGCATGAGTATAAAGTTGTTCTGACACCTTAGTCGTCTTGGGAATCACGGGCAGCAGAAGCATGATCTCCGATGGAGGTTGAAATGAACACCGGAGGTGGATCATTGATCTGAGCGCTTGGTCTTGAATTGGGTAGGTGCAGCGAAAACAAGAGTCAATAAGTTGGCGAAGAGAGCAGCAGAAATCATTCTGCAATAGTTCGTCGTAATTCTTCGAGTAACATCGGTGCGTTGATGAAACGAAAGGAATGGCATGGTGAGGGTTCACTCCAGCCGACGGCTTTCATAAACCCCTCTTGAACCATAGAGCTATTATACCAGCTTCACTTGACTCATTCTCAAGACATAGGCTAGCACGATCAAATAGTCTCTAGTTCCCCAAGAATCAAAACGTCTTTATACCTAGAAATTCACTGCGCTCTGCTAACCTACACTTTGCCAGATATATAATATCCCAAGTGGCTGCGAGGAAGGATACATACGATGGATGGTCCGATGGTGTATTGTCGTATTTGAGGCACTGTACAAGGCACGCAGGACACCTGACCTTACTCTGGGCGTCATTTCAGAGCAAAGCAAATGAGGTGGTTGTTACATTGGACGGGCATCATGTTCTTGGACAAGGATGATGCATCCGAAAACATACTGGCTCGCACATATGCAATGCCATACTACCCTACAGAGAAGCAGTCTGCATATTTTGTTGGCGGAGGTCGAAATCGGCCCTGGTGTGCACAATCCAGGCAAGCCATCGAAGCCCGAGGCAAATGCTGGTCTCGGGGGAGGGTGACAATGAAAGGCCATTGATTTCTTTGAAAATCCCTTGAAGAGATGCAGACAAGAACTCGGATGTCGTCTTTGGGAAATGGTGTGAAAGAAGGAAGGGGAGTTCAAGTGGGGGCGAGCTTTCCGCCGCGACGACAACTGGAGATGATTTCAATCTTGTCGCTCCAATGTTGCATCTCCCACAAACCGACCAGGCGCCTGGGCACCGGGGAGAGAAGCCTTTAACATCACTCCGTATCATCCTCATCCATCAACAGCCGGCTCGAGGGGAAGCACGGATTCGCGTTCCACCACGAATGTACTGCACTCACATGGCCACGAAGACGCGTTTCAGCTCGTGTTGAAGCGATGCCGTCATCGCCCGAGGCTGGCATCTCGTCGCCGGCAGATGCAAGGTCGGCGGCGCGTTCAAAGTTCACATATCGACAGCTTGGCCAGCTGGCGTCATTCAATACATCAACCCCGCTTCGTGTCATCGCTCACATCGACCTAGACGCGTTCTATGCACAATGTGAGATGGTGAGGCTGGGGGTCCCCGAAGACAAGCCTCTCGCCGTCCAACAATGGTGAGTGAGCAGTCTCACTGCATGTTGTTGAGCCATCACTGCTTCTTCTTCAAGGTCATGCGTTGACGCTAGACCCAGGCAAGGGCTCATCGCGGTCAACTATCCCGCGCGGGATTGCGGCATCGGGCGACATTGCAACGTGACCGACGCGAAGAAACTATGCCCACATCTCATTGCCCAACATGTTGCCACATGGCGAGAAGGTGACGACAAGTGGGCATACCGCGACGACGCTGCCGCCAGCATCGCGACCGACAAGGTATCGCTCGACCCATACAGACTCGAGTCTAGAAGGATTCTCGCCCTCATCCGAGACACATTGCCTCCCGACCTGCAAAGGGTGGAGAAGGCCAGCATAGACGAAGTCTTTCTCGACCTGTCAGCTCACGTTCGTACCATACTCCTGGACCGCTTTCCTGAGCTGTCAAATCCACCCCCGTACGATGATCTCGCCGAGAGACTCCCTCTGCCTTCCATAGCCGCCTTGGACTGGAAGGCTGATGCTTTGGTGGACTTGGATGAGGACCAGGAGACTCTAGATCCTGACTGGGATGATGTTGCGATTCTCATTGGATCCGAGATTGTGCGCAATGTGCGTGCACAAGTACGCGAGCGGTTAGGATACACGTGCTCCGCTGGCATTGCGAACAACAAAATGGTCAGTAAATTGGGCTCCGGCTTCAAAAAGCCCAACAGCCAGACGGTTGTGCGGAGTCGTGCGGTGCATCTGTTTCTGGCGGACTTTAAAGTGACCAAGATTCGCAATTTGGGCGGCAAACTCGGAGACCAGGTTGTCTCAACCTTTAACACGCAATCCATCAAGGAACTTCTTGAGGTTTCATTGGAACAGATGAAATCGAAGCTTGGCGAGGAGACTGGTTCATGGCTCCATGATACACTGCGAGGTATTGACAACAGCGAGGTGAATTCTCGCACGCAAATTAAATCTATGCTTTCCGCCAAGTCCTTCCGACCTAGTATCAGCACAGAGGAACAGGCCCTGAAATGGCTGAGAATATTTGTTGGTGACATTTTCTCTCGCCTAGTCGAAGAAGGCGTATTGGACAATAGACGTCGACCCCGGTCCATTAACCTGCATCACCGTCACGCCGGTCAAACTCGTAGCAAGCAAAGTCCAATCTCTCTGGGTAAAGCCATCGATGAAGAGTTTCTATTTTACCTAGCCAAGGATCTCCTCGCTCAGATCCTCGCAGAAGGCAGGGTTTGGCCATGTGCGAATCTCAGTCTCAGTGTCGGTGGATTTGAAGACGGTGTCAAAGGCAACAGGGGGATTGGTGCTTTCCTAGTCAAAGGCGAGGAAGGGGCAGCTCTTGGAAGGTCTTCTTCACCGGAAAAGAGATCAACCGGGGTGGAAGTTCACGCACACAAGAAGCCGCGGACAGCCAACGACATACAGCGATTCTTCTCCAAGGATGGTATCGTCAACAGGGAGTCTCTGAGCGCCACAGGCGGTGAAGATGCCCCGAGATACATGCGCGACGACGTGCAAATTTCGGCGCTGGCTGATGAGAGGGAAGTGACCGGCTCGACGGGTAGAAGAAGTCCACAGGGTCAGGCTCGGATCACTAGCTTCGTCTGCGCTCGGTGTGATTCCGTCTCTGCTGACGCGGAAGAGCTCCAGAGTCACGAAGATTGGCATATGGCCAAGGATATCCAAGAAGAGGAACGTGTCAAACACACACTCGCTCAAAAGCCTCCAACTTCCCGCAGTTCAACCCCGAAAGGACCAGGTGCAGCATCTAAGCGTAGCCGCGGAAGTAAGCTGGAACAAGGACAGCAGAAGCTCAATTTCGGATGATCGCGCGGATAGTGGTTCCCGCATAACTCTGCTGAACTCACATTCTGGAACTTGAAACATTAGAGAACGCACGTGTGTGTGTATGATTTCTGAGTAGTCGACCCTGGGAGGAGAACCGCTTCTAGAGCTAATAACGCAACGTGTACAGAGACATATCACACCTCACGAATTGCCAGTCTTGACTGATATGGTACATGTCAAAATGGTATTTCTAACCGTTGCATATGGTACTATGCTGTCTCCGCATATTTTGCCTGCATACAGCAGCGAAGGATGCCTTTGCTTTGAAAGCAGGGGTTAGGCAACTAACTACGGAGTACCTTGAGCACTGAATGCAACATGTACACCCGTGTTGATGCCATGTTCTATTCTCTCTCGGGAACCCATGTTGGCACTGGTGCTACAGTGGCGGGTGATTTGATATGGACGAGCCTGTCTGCGTGAAAACATGCTGACAGGCATCATTGAAGGAATTCTGCTCTGTCTGTTCTGTCTGCTCTGTCTGCTCCGTCTGCTCTGAACGGTCACAAAGATTAGGTGTGTCACCCTGATGATGAGATGATGCGGTCACATTAGACACTCGCTAGTTGGACTGACTGCTTCTTACCTCGGTGGAGCTCAAGCACTCACGATACGCGATAGCAACGAGTTATACCAAGCCCTGAACGCGTGTTAGGCGCCAATTGGCGAGTGGCGTCGATACCCAACTGCGGCCCGAGACTAGAATGACTAGTCAAAACCATGTGGGACGGGGCGGTTGGGAAAGGCAAAGGCGCCGCCGGCGTTGAGGGCCAAGGGGTGAGGCAAATCGGGATATCGGCCTTGAGAAGTCTGAGATTGGGACTCTCACGACAGGCCAGAAGCAACATGGTTGACACGTCTTGTTGCTTGTATGGACTGCACTATGCACTATCTCGCATGAGATTCATGTTTTACCTTTTTTTTTTGCTGGCTCGCAAGCCTTCCACAAGGTGGGCCCTTGCCGCGTTATAATGCGAGTCTCCACGCTTCGGAAGAAGGAGAACTGAAGAGGCGAGGAGGGCTCGGTATTCCTGCGCCAGATCTGTCGACTTCGTTTGCCTGCGTGGTTTATGAAGGTCTTTACATGTGTGATATCAGATTTAGTATAAATCGCTCTGCGGCTTCTCGACCTGGACAGCAGTTTCAATCAATACACTGAGCCATCAGGTTTGATTTTCGAGGGCATCACATCGGGTGACTAATACCTGTGTAACCTTACTCTATCTCCTTCACGTATTATCGTACGGGCACCGTACATGGTGGCACGACTTCTTTGAGTCGAAAGTCGGAAACGGCAGCCGATCTGGTAATTGTACGCCACCCAAGCGCTTACACAGCAGCAGCAGGTGTGTGCGTGTGCCAGGCGACCCATTGTACGGAGTACGTTGTCGTCATACTGTCTGTCGCAATTCCACCGCCCAGATACACTCCGCCTCCGTTGTTACGGCTTGCGATAACCTCACCCATCGTTGCTTACCTAAGAAATCGCCAGCACGTGCAAGTCGTCCTCGCCAAGACGTCTGCAAACGGCCTTTGGGTGCCATCTTCGCAACTCTCATTCACAGAGTTCAATAAGAGAGGAGGAGAAGGGTAGGTAGAGGACAAGAGAATTATCCAGGGCTTGATTTACGCCAGGCTGCGAACCAAATGACCGTCCAATGTCATACGCAACGCCGCGAAAACCATATCGTACACCGGCAACACGTGCTGCCATTTGCTTCTCACCCACGGAAACAGGTACCGAGCACTAGATCGTTTCGTCCTCTTTGCAGCATACTATCTACATGCTGCGGACACCAGAAGAGCTTTCGACCGGGGCAATCTCTCACAGCAGAGGGCATCCTGGCATCTGACTTTGTTTTTAGGACGGCTGGCCTACACGAGGAGGCTGCAGCCACGGACAGTAACCGAGACGTTCAAAGAGGATAGTCTGCAGTGAGCGATCAGACACTTTCTCCTTTTGCGCGCGCGTGTGTGTGTGTGTTTGAAAGCGAAGACTTTGCCACTCCTGAGAAGCAAATAACGTTACTGTCTTGTCGGCAATTAACGTTAAACGGTGGCAAATTCGGCAGAGACGCACCACTGACCAGCACAAGCAAGATTTGAGCTTGTTCTTCTCTTGGAGGTGTCGGTCATACCATAACTATACCGCATACTCACAGCAATTAACGTTACCATTTACCACCCAACCATCTCAGGAAGGCCTCCCAGCTAGTGGCTCGTCCGCCAATCCTCGGGTCGAAACGGGGGGTGGACCAACCATTGTTGAGACCAGTCTGGTTGGAAAGTCACCAAGAGCCAAGGCCACCTTTGCCACCCGCATTGTTGCAGCTTCTCGCCGGGTCGGAGGTCGCATGTTGGAGCAGTGCAGCCCAACTTAAACCCAGCCCAGCCAGCCCAAGCCCCCGCCAGCCAACCAGCTAGCCACGGCACCATCACGGCAGGGTCACACAGCGACGATCCTGGACCAGGTCAGATCATCCCACAATTGGCTTCTGTCGGGCTGATTGTCGCGCCACGCCTTTGTTCCCAAGATCCAGTTGCTGGGTTCCAGGTCGTAGGACATTGGGACGGATACTGGGACATTGAGACCTCGGAACATCAGAACCTGAGCATCTCAGAACATTAGGGACCCCCCTTCTTGGGGCCCAAGATTCTGTCCGGGTGGATCGTCTATTGCTTTGCTTGATGCTGTCGTGCCTGCGCCTGCATCGTTGCGCTCCAGTGCTCTGTCGGTTTTACTACCTGTGTACTCCGTACGGAGTACTGAGAAAGTACGAAGTAATCCCGTCAACAGCAAGGAATCTCGATTGGGACTCGCAAGCAGCAAGCGATACGCAATCACTTCTTGCCCTCGTCCGCCCCACCGCACCGCACCGGAGCAAAGGCGCAGGTCCTGGCATTACGCTTGACGGCGGACAAGTTCCTGTCTCTTCATGAGTGCCAGCCATCTTCATCTGGGAGTGTTTTATGTCTTGTAGTGCTCACCTAGGTACGAAGTACTCCACTACTCAGGTACGGAGTTCCTGCGGAGCCACCTGTCCAAAGGTACGAGGACTTGGAGAGTTCGTTTGGAGGCAAAGAGGGTCAACGTCGCCGTTGTGTTGGTGTCTGGCTGCCCAAGAGCCCAACGTTCAAAAGCAGACAAGAACGTGCAATCCGCCCCTTTCCCCCTTCTTCTCTCGCTCGCTCTCGCTCCCGCTCTCCTTCCCTCGTCTCCAAGACGTCACTTTGGCTGCAAACAAACACTTGGTTGACCACTTCCTCTGCTAGACTCTTGTGTCGGTCACCGTGATCGGTGGTCGTGCTCGGTTGCTGCTTGGCACCGAATCCAACCAGTTGCCTGACCAAGTCTGACATTAGACCCCTGTCCAGCCCTGGACAATAAACGGCTGACTGGCATCCAGCCTCTGGTGCTGCGTCAAAGTGTTGCGTCGGGTGCTGCATCTGCTTCCTGTACGTCGTTGCTCATTCCCCATTGCCCACTGGCCACCCACCACAACTGGTAAAGAGGTGCCACCTGTTGACCAGTCGCTCCTTCCTCCTTGCCCGCTCTCAGACTCTGTCTGCCTGCTGACCCTATCCAGTGCAGGTCATACCTACCTCCTTCCTACCTTGCATGGTGCCTCTTCTTTCCTCCACTGCCTCACTTTTGACAGCCCTTCTTCCCACTACCTTTCCATTCTTACTTCTGGCCTCTCCGCTGTCTATTCTCCCCTTACATTACGACCAGCTGCCATCACCCCGTGTCGCCTCTTCGCCCTCCTTGCCTTTCACCCCTCTGACTTTCCGACGATAACCTCCCGTCGACCTCCTCAGCCCGGCTGCCCTTCACAATGTCTAGACAGTCCCGCAGTCAGGGAGCCTCTTCGCAGCCGACCGCGACTCGGCAGAACGAATACTTTGTCCCGCGCGATGGCATCGATCGCGAGGTCATCTCCGCAGACATCTGCCGCTACCTGGGCAATGATGCCCTGGTACGGCCTGGCCACTATGAGGTATGGATGGGCTCACCTTCTTTGTCTTGCACTTGGGCACCTTGACACAGGTCGTTACTCGACTTTGGAGAAGAAACAGGCCGCTAATGACATCCCGTGCAGAATTCCGGTCAGGTCGTCCAAGGATACTACATCACCGCATATAGAAATTTGACAACCGTGAGTACTCGACATTTCGCGTTTCAGGTTCCGCGAAACCAGTTGGTTTTGCAAACAACATCTCGTCTGTACTAACACCCGCCTAAAGGCTATGATCGAAGACTTGAAGGCAGACTCGGCGCGGTGGGACAGTGAAAGGCGGGCGCAAACTTCGCGCAATACCCCTGGAGGTATCCATGCCTCGAGAGATGCCACTGGCGTTTTTGCGAGACCGTCATCTAACTCACCAGCAGTCCAATACCGCTACTCTGAGACTCATCAGTCACGGCAACACCATGGGCCTACCGAGCCCCCTTCCTTTCCCCAGTCGGAGCCGTATCCCCGGGAGGCCTTTGACGGACCAAGATACCCTGGCACTGGTGCTCCTGGATATACCGGTGCTTCTAACACGTACCAGCAACAGCCTCTACAGCAGCCCTTTGGTGCCTCAAACGGAGGTGTATTCAATACAGGCTTCCAGCAGTCTCAACAATCCCCCCCTCCGGACCCAAGATACACTACTGCCCAGCCCAGTTCAATGATGCGCCCAGGCTATCAACCAAACCAGGACCCTCCCTACATAGGAACCGGTGCCAATTTGCCCCAGTCAGGTTTTTCAGGTCCTAATGATCCCTATTCAAGCCGGATGGGAACCTCTGCTGCCGCTCCCCAACAGCCCGTTTACTCTACGGCGCCGCCACCTCAACCTGGATACCCGGCCCCTCAATATCAGTATCAGACCCAAGCTCCTCCTCCTTCCACCGCCGGCGGCCACTCGTATCCGGCTATGCAACCCCATGACCCGTTTTATGGTCGAGGTGCGTTAAAGCAGAGATCATGCGAGCCCAGCTCGCCAAAAAGGCCGCGCGTCTAATTTTTTAGCTTCACCAGCAGGCCAAGTTCCGCCCCAACAACCGCAGCCACAATCGGGATATCCAGTTCAAGGAAAACAGTATGATGAAACCCCTCAATCTCATTCTTCCGTGCCTGTTGCAAGAAACCAGACACCCCCTACTGGCTCAAGTAGTCATCGTAGTGACCGGGACTCCGATAGGCAACAGGTTCGACCTCCACGGCGATAAATCCAGAGAAGGAAAGACGGCCATTCTCCCTTTTTGCCGCTGATTTTCTCTCCCTCTTTTTTTTTGCACAAAGGATGAGCTATGGTACGACTTTTGTGGCCAACCCTGTGATTATGCGCTGCTTGTGTTTTTATAAATGACTGGACTCTCGGACTCGAATTTCACATTCTCGGATTGGCGCCTTGCACTCTTTTTTTTGTTAAACCTGCTCCACGGATGATCTCCTTTTGGATATATTTCTTTTACACGATACTTCTGGGAGTAGCAAGTTTGCCTCTCATCGGACCAAAATACCTGGATAATGTCACTTGGTGCCCTTTGCCAGTCACTATTCCTGGTTACAGAAGACTTTGTTCGCATTTTGGAATACGCCATCTGGCACTTGGCTCTTCGCATACGTTGTCATTTAGCCCGCGAATCTGCATATTTTTCGAGCTTTTATTATACGTTGTTTTCGAAGTTGGGTGGATCACGCCGCATTTCTGTCTTTTTTTTTTGTGTGTTTGGCTCACAGAAGAGTCCGGGATGAATGACGCTGATTTATGTTATGCACAATTACTCATGGCGCAGGTTGGATCGACTGGCCACTTATGGTCGGTGAAGGTGGACGTTTTTCTTGGGTTATGTCGTTACCTCGCTGCCCGGAGCCGGTCCCTCCAGTGGAGTTGCCCTAATAACTGGATTGTGACTTGCTCACCACTTCATTACCTTGGCTGGACCTGCTGGAGTGGCCCTGGACTCTCCGTGCGCTTTTTTCTTTGCGTGGCAGCAGGGGCAACATCCGGGCAGCTTGGTAAGTTCAGATTTGGGGTTGTATATACTAGCCAGAAGTCTTTAAGAGGACCGTCTCCCGTTATCATTTTCGCGTTGCATCCCGGAGTTTTTGATGTGGAATCTGCTAACAAGTCCATCGTGTCAAAATGAACTAACGGTCTTACTATTCAAGAACAGCTAGGTGTGAGGAGCTTCACATGATTCCACCGGCGATCTTAACTACTGTTTGATTTCTTCCTGGCTGCTGGACAACTAGTTTTTGCCTGGACCTCTGTTGATATAGGAGCCGAGAACCACTACTTTATGGACTTGAGTGCAAATACCGGACAATCCTCCATTTAAGACCATTGGAAACATCTGGAACGAAATATGAAGCCCTCAAATATCAGGCATTTCTTCATTCGAGGTGATGATTTGTGGCCACACGCGATACTGTGAACAAATGATATGCACGTCATTCGTTGGTGATATCTTTGGTGCAGAAGCTAAACTTATTTGGAGTTCCAAGTCAGCAACTTGGCATCCTGTCGTTCTGTGATCTCGACCTATTCCAGGTCCACGCTGAGAAATGCTTTCTGAGAAATTCCTTGCTTTTGCCTCATTCGAGATCGTTATGGGAAGTCCAACCTCAACCTCGTGTGCTTTAAACTGGTGCATTGTATCCAAGGAAAGCAAGTTTGAACACCAGCCTTCGATACTCTTCGTCTGCGAGTCAGATCACTGGCATTTGTTTTTATGACTTACGTTCCTCTGGCCAAAAGAATATACGCATTGAGACCGGGTTCCTGGACTTAACCTTTGCCGGGATCAAGCCTTGCTACCATTAAATATGGCCAAGGGTTCGACTTTGACCTTGTGGACGAGATTAACCATGTAACATTCACGGGGGTAGAAGCGATTTAGATAGATGGGCGGCGACGAAGGGAATGAGCTTTGAGGACGTGTTACGGATCAAGGATTAAGGATGTACATGAAGTGGTAAGAACAAACTAATCATCGGGAGAGCAATATACTGAGTATGAGACAACTTGCCTTGCGTCAACCATGACATGTGCATCCTAGTTACTAGACTAAGGGTTGGGGGCAATCTTGAGGTACAGATCGATTGACCGTGTGGCCCAATACCTCTACTCTGGTGATGAGAAGTTGAACTGCTCGATCCTCGCAGCTGGCTGGCAAGAATGGCGTTTCTGACTACATGCTACTGGGCACTTGTTAAACAGCCATGTAAATTGTGCAAACGGCATAGATATGTAGGATTACCATCCTCCATGGTTGGTATATTCGGATCGGAGAAAAAGACGTTCACCATCACATCACTATACTGCTCAAGACCTGTTTTCTCGTGAACTCGGACGTCATGAGAGTCTGCAAAGGCACAAATGCTAAGAACGGAAAATGACCTTGAATGGTGAGATTTTGAATCTTATCATCGTTGAGGTTGACAA
Source organism: Metarhizium rileyi (assembly GCA_031753515.1). Classification (NCBI taxonomy): domain Eukaryota; kingdom Fungi; phylum Ascomycota; class Sordariomycetes; order Hypocreales; family Clavicipitaceae; genus Metarhizium; species Metarhizium rileyi. The sequence continues at coordinate 2,152,570 of JAUKVO010000003.1, read as the reverse complement.
CGACAGGACCCTGAGCTCAGGCGTTTTCGGGTCGTAGTCGAATGCTGCATGCTACAGTCCACTATTTGATTTTAAATTCCTCTGGCAGTTGCGTTATAAGAGAGGGAATGATGAATTCATCACCTGCTCTGCTACACTTAGAGCTTATCAGTTTGTAGGTAGACACAAGATAATAAAAGAACGCTATATCAGTGATACTCCCGTCTCGTTGAATGGGGCTACGATATTAGAGGCACTCATGGACAATGCAGTGTTGGCCGCCATTGGTTTGACGTCAAATGCATTTATGCTACTTCAGGCACCTCGTGAGCGATGACGGGTTCCCAGAGAGCAATGAGACAGTGTTTGGTTCACTCTACCGAAACAAACGGAGGGCCTGGCGGTCGGTCAGCGACATTGAAGTTGAAGCCTCGTGGCCGTCGGCAAGGGACCGGCAGTTGTCTGGTGTGCAGGCGAATTGATTGGATAGTCCGACGCGGCTGAGACTTGGGGGCTTCCACGTTTCGCGATTCTGGTCATGGAGAGGAGTTGCTGATTGGCACGGCTTCAGAGGGCAAGGCTTGACAACAGGTCACATCCGGTAGCCTCGCACATGCCGCTTACCAAACTGTTCCATGGTTCCCTTGACCAGCTGCGGAGGAGTGAGTGCTCAGCAGGGTGGTCCCGTGATTGCTGCGTAGGCTGGCTGGGTGGCAAACAGACCTTGGTGTTTTCTCTCTCCCTCCCCGCCCGAGTCGATAATGCTGTGCGACTTGGGTTGGCCGTGAATGTGCGTGAAAGGGGTGCTTGGTGAGCTGATTTTTATCAAGGGCTGCTCGGACCAATGTGCGGGATGTTGGGTGTGGGATGAACACGCGCGAGAAGCATGAAGCATGAAGTAGGAAGTGATGTTGACTTGGAGGTTCAATCAAATGTTCGATGTCGAGGTTGGTGGAGCAGATAAGCTACCCGATTCTCCAGCGGCTCCATCCAGAGAGAGGCCAGGGCACACACACGCGCGCACACGCACACGCACACGCACACGCACACATAATGTTTGAAATGGCTCCAGTGCCCTCCGTAACTACATGCCGGATAACACACCCAGACTCCTTCATCCAGGCCGGCAGGTAGTTACTCCGTACGGTGTTTGCGCATGGCTGACTTCTCCCGGGTACAACGTTGTAAGTTAGGCTCCCTTGTCCCTGTCAAGGAGTTGGCATGCTGTCACTTCTGCGCCCGAAGGCCCCGAGGCAGCGTTGAACTTGAAATCCCGACGGGTCGGTGGCCGAAAAGAACAAAATGGTTCAGAAAAGGACCGGACCAGTTACTTGTCGGTCCGGTGGCCCCGGTTTTTCCGCCAGAACCATAATCGCTGCAGCCTACCGTCCTTATCCATCCGCCGGGATGTTCGATTCCATGTTGGCCAGGACCTTGTCTTGGAAGCAAACTGGCGGGGGCCTGGGCAAAAAGAAGCCGGCGAAGAAGTCCATGGGCCGGACTGCCGCGGTGGACGAGCTGGCTTCTCTTTCAGCAAACTTTGGGTCAATGTGCTGTGCTGTACGGAGTACAGTACGTACCTATAACCAAATGATGTAACCTACCTAGGTACCTTACCTTAGGTGCCTTACCTGCCTAACCTACCTAGGTACCTACCTACCTACCTACTAAGGTACCTACTAATTTACGGAGTACAGTAGGTCCATGGCATGTCCATGTCGGCAAAGTGGGTCCAGAAGGGCTCGACTCCACACCAGACCCTGGAGCCACCACAAAACCAGAGCACCCAAATCCAGTCTTTGGTCCAAGTCGGTACGTGTCTGGTTTTGTTTTTATGATTTTTCTTTCTTTGGTCTTCAGGTTCGTCAGTGTCCAATCCATGTGCAATCCAATCATTTCGAGCGGCCGGATCAGACAACATTTTGCTTGGAAGTTACCTGTAGTAGGTGGCTCCCATCATTGTACCCCCACAGGGGTAGTACTAAGTAAGGTATTGGACAAGTGGTCGTGCCAGACACAGCGAGTCTGGTTCTTGTTCTCCGTACGTTAGGTACCTTAGTAGTGTACTCTGTAGGTACCGCCACCAGACAATGTCGAAGTTGAGGCCTGGCACCCGCGTGGCCCGCTGCCGTTCCCTCTAGCGCCCCTCGGGTACCGCACTACTCAAGGTACCTACAGGTAGGTACTCAGGTAACTCGGTGCCCATGTAGGTGCCTCGTTGGCACGACTTGGAGTGAACCAAGCTATGAAGTTACTCTGTACTCTGTACTACGTACTCCGTACAGGCTGCGAACTACTGGAGGGCTGCCTGACCTCCCGGCTGGTCGTCTCGCATCTCTCCATGTCGCGATGCCCTCCCTCCCTTCATCTATTCTCGCCTTTCAATGTTCTATTTTCCTTGATTGCCCACTGTCCACTGCCCGCTGTCTTCGGCCAAGCGCCTTGTCTCCCTTCAGCAGGCCCGCCTCGGTCGTCAATGCTTTGTTAGCTGCCTCGCGCGTGCGTTTTTATCGACCAGACAGATAGGAACACATAAGTACGCAGCCTGGACCAGACGGGGCCCCTGGAGCAGCCGGGCCTCTCTTCTCTTTTTGTGCGTGTGCGTGTGTGTGTGTGTTTTCTCTCCCTCTCACCCTCTCTCCCTCTCTGTCCCTCAGTGCTGTCTCTGCTCGCTGCTGCTGGTCTCCCTCCCGTCTCGTTCCCGCCCACGCCTCCCCTCCGCACACACGCCCAACGCCTGAGTCCACGACGCCTGAGTCCACGCCTGAGCCCACGCCTGAGCCCACGCCCGCGATAGCATTGGGTGGTGCCCCGCCATCGTCTTCTGCACTCTTGACCTCGACCCGACCACAAATCTCATCCCACGACACGAGACACTGTCGCCGTCACTTCCATCTCTCTTCGCCCGCGACCTCGCCCTCGACCTCGACCCCGACTTTGCCCAGTACTGCCGTCCTCGAGCCTCAACATGGATACTGCTGCGCTTCGGGGCCTGCTCTTGGGCAGCTTGTCTACCGACGCTGACAGCAGACGACGGGCCGAGCTGCAGTTGAAGCAGGTACGTGAAGCATTACTTTTCTTTGCTCGCCACCAATGACCCAACCACCACGGGACTCCCGAGCCGTCTTCTGCCGGTGTGCCAGCAGCCAGCAGCCCCCTTGGGTTTTCTACTCACCATGAGCTCCCGCCATCGCCATCGTCTACCTCTAGACAAAGTGGTGCCAGATGACGTGAAGCCATGGTCAAAATTGGTTGTGTTTCTGGCAGATGTTTTGAACCAGTTCAACAACCGCCGCAAAAAAAAAAAAAAAAAAAACAAAAAAAAGAACACTAGCTGGCTGGTGCCACGGGTCGATGGCTGCATGTAGAGCGTGATTATGGACGGGAATACTGACGCATTGGCCCTCCTCCATGGAATAGGTTGAAGAGCAAGCAGGCTTTGTCGATGCTCTTTTCGATATTTTACAGGCTGAGCAGGATGCAAGCGTGCGCCTGTCAAGTATGTCCAGTCCGCCGTCTAGTCTCCCCCCTTCTTCAGAGAGGTTGCCAAGCTCGTTTACTGACCTGCCAACCTCTTTTCCTTCTACAGCTGTAATCTACATCAAGCACCGTGTGAATCGCGCATGGTATCAGAGCGAGCCGTATTCCGGCGAATATATAATACCCGAAGATGAAAAGGCTCGTGTTCGAGACCGTCTGGTTCCGCTCCTGGCCGCCTCCGATGGTGCTGTGCGCCAGCAGCTCATTCCTGTTCTCCAGCGCGTTCTACAATGCGACTTTCCCAGCAGGTGGCCGCGATTCATGGACTTCACCACCGAGCTGTTAAACACGAATACTCCTAGTTCCGTACTCGCCGGTCTTCAGTGTCTGCTTGCTATATGTCGTGCTTTCAGATACAAGTCCCATGACAACCAGGACAGAGCACAGTTTGATGCCATTGTCGAGAATAGTTTCCCACGCTTGCTTGCTATCTGCAACGAGCTGGTGAACCAGGAAAGTGACGAGGCCGGCGAGATGCTTCACCTAGCTCTCAAATCCTACAAACACGCCACATGGGTAAGTCGAATAGTACCCCTGGAGCAAGCATGAGAAGTGTTTCTTGTTCGAGTTGTCTCGGTGGCCCTGCTCAGCTAACCGCCTCTGGCTCCACACACAGCTCGACCTTTCTAGCCACTTGCGACAACAGCAGGTCAATATTGCATGGTGTACCGTATTCCTGCAGACTGTGTCCAAGGCTGCACCTGCCAGTGCCATGCAAGGCGAGTCTTTCGATCGCGAGAAGCATCATTGGTGGAAGGCCAAGAAGTGGGCTTTCTTCAACCTCAATAGACTGTTCATCAGGTTCGTTCCATGGCCCACACACGTCAAGGTACTCGAAACCGAGCTGACTTGGCCACAGGCACGGGAACCCTGCCAGTCCTGGAAAGGGAGACGAAGCTGCACTGTTCGCTCAGAACTTCATCGGCACTATTGCCCCTGAGATCTTGAAGCACTACCTCCAGGAAATAGAGAAGTGGGTGGCCAAGACATCCTGGCTCAGCCGACCTTGCCTCTCCTACGTTATTGTATTCTTGGACGAATCGGTCCGTCCAAAAGAAATGTGGACACACCTCAAGGCTCATCTTACCAACCTCGTCACGCACTTCATCTTTCCCGTCATGTGTCTCTCGGAGGAAGACGTCGAACAGTTCGACGATGAGCCTGAGGAGTACTTGCACCGCAAGCTGAACTATTTCGAGGAGGCGTCTGCCCCTGATGTGGCCGCTACCAACTTCCTCGTAAACTTGACCAAGAATCGCCGGAAAGAAACCTTTGAGATTCTCAAATTCGTCAACGCCGTCGTCAACGAGTACGAACAAGCACCTGATGACAAGAAGAATCACACGGCTAAAGAGGGAGCTTTGCGCATGATCGCGACTCTTGCGCCCGTAATCTTGAGCAAAAAGAGCCCCATTGCCGACCAGGTCGAATACTTTCTCGTCCGATATGTCTTCCCCGACTTTACAAGCAGCCAAGGCTATCTTCGCGCTCGAGCCTGCGACACCATCGAGAAATTTGAGCAGCTCGACTTCCAGGACCAGAACAACCTGTTGACCATCTACCGACACATTTTGGACTGCATGGCAGATCCCGCCCTCCCGGTCCGTGTCACTGCTGCGTTGGCGCTGCAGCCTCTCATCAGACACGATGTCATCCGCTCCAGCATGCAACAAAGTATTCCCACAATTATGCAGCAGCTTCTCAAGCTGGCTAATGAAGTCGACATCGATGCGCTGGCCAACGTCATGGAGGATTTTGTTGAGATATTCGCCACTGAGCTCACCCCCTTTGCTGTCGCGCTGTGCGAGCAACTCCGCGACACTTACCTCCGTATTGTTCGCGAGCTCCTTGAAAAGGAGAGCAAAGCTGGAGAGGATGGCGAGCTGTATGCAGATTATGACGACAAGAGCATCACCGCTCTTGGCGTTTTACAAACCATTGGCACCTTGATCCTCACTCTAGAGAGCACTCCTGACGTCTTACTCCACATTGAGGCTGTCCTTATGCCTGTGATCAAAGTCACTCTGGAAAATAAGCTCTATGGTAAGTCGGAACTGTTCAGCCAGAGCTCTCTTCTTGGCACCTTGTTTACTCACGCGTGCGCTCTAGATTTATACAATGAGGTTTTCGAAATCATCGATAGCTGCACGTTTGCTGCCAAGGGCATCTCTCCCAACATGTGGCAAGCTTTCGAGCTCATCCACACCACTTTCAAGGCTGGTGCTGAATACTACCTGGAGGACATGCTCCCTGCGTTGGACAACTTTGTTCAATACGGCACCCCTCAGCTAACCCAGAAACCTGAGTATATCCAGGCCCTATACTCGATGGTAGCAGACATGTTCACAGATCAAGTACAAGGCGGTGTTGAACGAATTTGTGCCTGCAAACTTGCGGAGGCTATGATGCTCAGTCTTCGAGGTCACATCGACAGCTGTGTTGAGGGCTTCATCAACATGGCCATGAGCATTTTGGCAAGTCAGGAAGTGAAGATCAAGAGCTACAAGATTCATCTTATGGAAATGATCATTAACTCCATTCACTATAACCCACTGCTGACTCTCCAGGTGCTTGAAGCGAAGGGCTGGACGAATCGCTTCTTCAGCTTGTGGTTTGGCGGCATGTCATCCTTCACCCGTGTACATGACAAGAAGCTCTGCATTGTGGCAATCTCTGCTCTCTTGGGTGTCAATCACGAGCAGGTGCCCGCAAGCGTGTCTGTCGGTTGGCCGCGACTGCTCCAGGGCATCACAGAGCTATTTCGAACTTTGCCGAACGCCATGAAGAGTAAGTGAAGTCTGGTGAGAAAGCGCACGTCACGATATGTCTGACTGACACTTTGACAGACCGTGAAGAAGCTCTGCGCGATGACTTTCATCTCGAGACGACGTACGACTACGGCGACGACGATGAATGGGACGAGAACGAGGCAAACTGGAACGGTGACACGGAAGAAACCAACGAAGAGGAGCCTGTGGATTCCAAAGACGAGAGCAAGGCTTACCTGGAGTTCTTGAACGATGAGGTTCGCAGCACCGCAGCCTACCGGCGACCTTTGCGCTTTGCAAATTGCAAGCTAATAACCTTTTCGTAGGCTCAAAAGTATAGTCGCGCGATTGAGGACGTCGACGAGGATGAGCTGGGTGAGGATAGTGTGTTGCTGGAATCTCCTCTCGACAAGGTGGAACCTTATCAGCTGTTCAAGATCACCATTCTAAGTAGGTTTCACATGTGCTGCTTATTTTGGTTTGGCGACTGGGGCATTGTCGATGATTTACTAACGTGCTTATTTTCCAGAAATGCAACAAGAACAGCCTGACTTATACAACACCCTTGCTAGTCATCTTTCAGCCGAGGAACAAAATGTGCTCCAGACCATCATGGTGAAAGCCGACGAGGTGGCAGCTCAAGTGAATTTAGAGCAGCAGGGGTTAGCCCAGCAATAGGCACAGGCTGCGGTGCCCCGGCGATTTAAACGAGCGATTTGAGGATGTCTAAGCTGTGCCTGCTGTATTAGGCTTGCTTTGCTGTTATGCCGCTGCGCCCTTGGGCTTTGTAAGAGGGTCGGCGTTTTTCAAAAGGATATGAAAAGCATATTTCGACGGGGTTTTTGTCTTTGCGGACCGGCGCTCGAGCGACAATAGCAGTTCACTGCCGACGGGAAGAAGTGAAGGGGGGGGGGGGAGGATGGGAGGGAGGAGGAAAGGGAAGAAGGAAGGAAGGAGGAATCACGGCCAAAAGTTGGACAACAAAGGCCGTTGGAGTATGCGATTGGGCTACTGGAAGCAAGTCAACGATACCACTGCACTCACTCCTTTACATAGGCTTGCTCCAGGTGCCCCGGTAGCAATCTCTTTCTGATGTTGTCAAGGAGGCTGTACCGCTGTGGCTGTACCGCTGTGCGGCCGTCATGGCAATTGTGTTTTCGGACCAGTGTTTTAGAGACAGCCGTCAAGGGAAATGGGGCTCGTAACATGTGAACTGATGATGGGAAACATGTTTGAGCATGAGCAACTCGGGTCTAGTCAGGAGCAAATCTATCTGTACCCAGTTGTAGTGGCATTGAACAATGGGATAGTTAGTATAGGAGAGAAGTGTTGAAGCATTAATAGCGAAATAAAGCAATATATCAAATCAACTAAGGGCCAAGCCGCAGCACGGTCGGTCTAACTTTGCTGACCGGATCTCGTCAAGGAGAAGTCGGCCGGTCTTTGACGGAATGGGCTGTCCCGTTTCTGGGCCGCTTGGCAACCCGACCCGACCCCACCCTGGAGAAGCGGGATGATTGGCATAACCAACCATCTCATCAAAGGATCTGGCCGTGCCGTGTTCCTGACCCCGATCACCGCCCATCCTTGAACAACTTTGTCGATGACTCCCCGGGTCCTCGACCGAACCTTGAGCATTCATCCGCAAAGCGAGAAAGAATCCCAGCACCGAACTCGAACCGAACCGAACCGAAATCGTCGATCCATTTCGCACCACAAGTTTTTGGGTCCTCTTGATTCTCTCTGGTGGTCACCGAATCTCCGTTCATTCCCCGCTCGCCCCAAGATCGTCTAGTCCGTGTCGTGGTGTGTGTGTGTGTGTGTGTGTGTGTGGTTTTGAATTCCTGACCGCAGCAGCAGCAGCAGCATCGGGATCCCGACTCTCTCTCCTCAGCAATGACGACCAGGTACCGCGTCGAATGTGAGTCACAACGCCACGTCCCTCTTCTTCTGGGTAGAATTGAAAAGAAACCCTCCCCGCGCCTGCTTGCTGCCGGGGGTGACCTAGTCGCAGAGTACGTGGGACGACCGCTGGCTATCTCCTCGCTGACTGCGCGTAATGTCATGTAGATGCTCTCAAGACTCATCGGCGGGATCAGTTCATAGGTGGGTCTGCTCGCTCACGGGCCGAAGCTTCGCTTTTTCCCTGCAAAGGGGGGAAAGATGGGGGGGAAAACTTGAGAGCACCGCACGCTGATGTTTGAGGGCACAGAATGGGTCAAGGGTCTTCTTGCTGTGCCGTTTGTGCTGTATTCCCAGCCTACGGGGGTGCTTGGGGACGATGTCAGCGTTGCCAAGATGGCCGAGGAGGCGCATCGGCGGTATGCGGAGATCATGCGTGATGTGGAAGTCATGATTGACGACCATAGTAGGTTCTGAGTGAGCGTGGCGCAACAGGCTACCTGCTAACACTGGGGTTTCATTCATTCATTCAGTATCGCGCCAGAGACAGAACCAGACGCAGTTGCAGTTGCAGTTGCAGGGGCTGGAGGGCGCCGTGGCTCGGTTTGTTGCTATGCCGTCGAAACTGGGCATGCTGGTCCCTACGGCCGGGCCCTTCTTCACGAGGCTTCCTCTGGAGGCTGCGTTCAAGTATCAGGATCGGAAGCGGTACATTTCGTCCCGGCGATACGTGGCCCCGTCCTTCAACGACGTGCGTTTGGTGCTCAACTCGGCGCAGGTCATGGCCGTGACTGGCGGTGCGTTGCAGCTTGCCACGTTCGACGGCGATGTGACCCTGTATGATGACGGGGAGAGCCTCGAGCCCGCGAGCCCCGTCATCCCTCGACTCCTTGGTGAGTATCTTGTCGTTGCGGACAGGAGACTGCGGTGTCCCGCGAGAGATGGCGAGTCTGCGCGCGAGGGGACAAGAGTCGGCTGACGTGCTTGGACGGCTAGATCTCTTGCGCAAGAACATCAAGATCGGCATCGTGACGGCTGCCGGCTACACGACGGCTGAGCGGTACTATGAGCGTCTCCGCGGTCTCTTGGATGCCATCGCCACGTCGCCCGATCTGGACGAGAGCCAGAAGCGAAGCGTCGTCATCATGGGCGGCGAGGCCAACTACCTCTTCGCCTACGAGCCGTCTTCGCCTCACCGTCTGGCCCCCGTGCCTCGACAGCAGTGGCTCACGCCCGAGATGGCGACCTGGTCCGACGCCGACATCGCCGCTCTTCTGGACGTGGCCGAGTCGGCGCTCAAGGACTGCGTCCGCACCATGAACCTCCCGGCGACGATTGTGCGCAAGGACCGCGCGGTGGGCATCGTCCCCTCGGAGCCGCACATGCGCATCGCGCGCGAAAGCCTCGAGGAGACGGTTCTCGTGGTCCAGAGGATCCTCGAGCTGAGCCACCTGGGCTCGCAGACGCAGGTTGCCGGGCGGTCCTCGCCTGGTGCCGGGCCCAAGGGCGTGCCTTTCTGCGCCTTCAACGGCGGGAGAGACGTGTTTGTCGACATTGGCGACAAGAGCTGGGGCGTCACTGTTTGCCAGCAGTGGTTTGGCCGGCAGGGCGTGGCCATCAAGGGCGAGAACACCCTCCACGTGGGAGACCAGTTCCTGAGTGCCGGATCGAACGACTTCAAGGCTCGGAGCGTGGGCACGACGGCTTGGATTGCCAGTCCGGCCGAGACGGTTGACCTCCTGGACGAGCTGGCGGACCTGATGCAGAAGAAGCTGTCGTGAGGACGCGTTTAGACTCGCCGGGGTCTCATCTTGTGTGGCCATGTCGGGTGTTATTCCCTTTCAGCATGCGGTGGACATTTGGAAGCGTGGATGTGAACAAGCTTACAACTGGGCTGCGGATGGAGCTGTCTCAAAGTGATGATGACGATGATGATATCAGCAGCATGTATTACTGTAGTCAACATTTTGCATTCCCCTTCATCAGACGTACGCGGCACGCACAAGAGAGACTAGAAATCGCCTGATTATTGACTTCTTGCCGAATGTGCCCCCTCAATCAATAACTAGACTTCTCATCAACATGTCTGCGCGGCGGTTGTGCGACAGGATTACATGTGCCTCTCGAACGGCTGGTTATTGCATGCAAGCGAGCATTCTAGAAGCAGAAGCGCAGGTTTCGGTCAAGCTTCACGCCTCCTTTCCGATTCACACGCCCACTCCACGTGGCCCCCAGACTGCAACACAGTACGGGTGCTTTATTTTCCCCTCCTTCGCCTGCATAAAGTACTTGTTGGGGGATCAAACGATACATGCCCAGCTTTCCCAGGCGCCAAGTTCAAGTACCGGTTACACAGCGACGGCGTTTTGATCTCGCCCAGCCCGCCCAGCCCTGTCCGTCTGTCTGTCTGTCTGTAGGTCTGTTCGCTTGACGATGATAACCAGCGCCTTGGCCAACAACAACAACAACCCCAGGAAGCAAGAACGAACGAGAGACGGGGAGGAGTTTGTCGATATCCGGGCTCCAGCCCATCAGATCAACCGAAGGCGTGCATATGCACGCACAATTTCCAGTGTCCGCACGCGCGCGCGCACGAGACCGAGATGAGGATAGATAGATAATACGAAGGCGAACATTCCGCCGTCGTCCAAAAGCGTCCAGACCGAGGCAGAGCTAACTGGCTCTAGGTTCGGCTCCAAGCACGCAGTAAAGTAGGCTTTAGTACCGTTGCAACGGCACCTTATTCCGTAGTGGCTTCCGACGGGCCAAGTGGTCAAGTATCCTTTCCAACGTTCCAACGTTCCAACGTGCCCCGACTTGGCTGGGGGGAGAAGTCAAGTGCACACAACAGCGCATCAGAGCACAGTCCGCTGCGGCTAAGGCGGGCTGTCTTGAGAAAATGGTTGCATGGTTACATGGTGTGTGTGATTATCTTTGCACGGGGACTCTTTGATAACTACTCGGTACATCGTCGAGTTGTGCTGATTGGTCGTGATGCTGCTTCGAACGAATAGTACTTCGTACGCAGGCAGTACTGCTCGAGTACCTAGATAAACTTGTACGGAGCACAGAGACGGAGAAGATATCAGTCCCCATCCTTTGGGCTGGCGTTTCGTTGGAGCGTCTTATGCCCTGGTTCCAGTCTCGCACGTTGAAGCAGCGAGCGTTGCTGTGTAATCAAGGGCAATCATCGATTGGCTCTTTGTTTGTTTGTTTGATGGGAAAGTGTGTACTTCGTAGTTACTCGGTAAGTTGCAACGCGCTGCGTTGGCAACGTGATAGTCTGGTCTGGCTCGGACAGACGACAGTCGAGAGCCAGCTAACGGGGTTTGTGATGGGCCACAGTGCCGTATTGCCGGGTTCGTCTGCACGTCAAGCATGTAGTGACTGGTAACTCCGTACTTCCGTAGTGTGGTATCTGTACGAGAGCACTCCGTATCTGCATCTGTATCTGGGAGGAGGGGGCCAAGATTGCTGGCCATGGCTCCTCATGCTGGCTTGTCGAGCACACACAACGGGCATTCATCCCCATCCAGGAGTTTGCGGACGTCATTCGATCGGTGGCGGCGCCAGCTCAGCTCAGCACAGCACAGCACCAACCAAGTCTTGGGAGGTTAATACTAGGTACTAGGTAGTTAGGGACGAGCGGTTGCGGAGAGGAGAGCAGAGGAGAGGAGGGAAATCCCATACGTGTTGACCGTAGCGGCTGTTCAAGTTGGGTAGTTTCGCTGCGCATAATGGAAGGCAGGACAAAGCGACTTGTTGTGCATCGTGGCCCGCCTCGTTGACAAACGTGTCTCGGATACTCCGTACAGAGTACTCCGTAACCACTCTGTACAGAGAGTACGGAGTACGGAGTACACAGGCACGAAACGGCTGATGCTTTCCGCCGCATTGGCTGGTCTTCTTCAGCCGCTCTCCGGGCGATGGATGGATGGACTGCTCCGTCATCACACAAGTCGGTGTGTTGTCGCCACGACCTCATGCTCTCTAACTAACTTATGCGGCACCGCACTTTTGACGCGTGCTCGATTTCCATCTTGTCTTGTCCGGGGCTCGTTGGCTTGTCGAGCACGAGCAAGAAGCAAGAGCAAGCACCAGGGCAGGAAGGAAGGAAGGAGGGGCGAACTATCCTGGTCATGCAAGTTGGCCAAATGGCTCCCATGAGAGCCGATTTAGCCGTGTCCCACTTTTTCGTGCCTCAAGCTTCAATGTTGCTCTGCCCATCATCACCATCTTCCTCTTCTTCTTCTCCTTCTTCTTCGTCTCTCACTTCTCATTTCTCTCCTCTCCCCCCCCCATCCAAATGTGCTTGGCAACCTACTAACTTGAATTAGGTACGAGCTCTGGAACCAGCCAAATCAACCGCATGCACGCACGCAACCCGACGTTTCGAAAGCAATATAAAAGATCGCGCGATTGACAGCGCTTTCGTAGGGCCCAATCTGAACTCGCTCTCTTGCCAATTATTATTAGCTCGGGGTTTGCATCGTCATGGCCGGCCGGCTCCCTCGATTTGCCGCATGCACAAGCTAAAAGCCGACTGGGCCAAGGAGCCCCTGTCCCTGTTTTCCTCTCATGCACGTCTGACCCCCCTTATCCATTGCAATATCCCATCCAGTCCAACGCGCCCCCTTCTTCCGCAACAGAAACCACCTGCCTTGCATGCCTCACGTGTTGTGTTCAACGTACTCCGTGTTCTATGGATTACTATTGTATGGTACTCCGTACTGTATTGTCTTGTGCATATAACTACCTAGGTATCTACTAGAGGTTACATACCATACATTCAGCTTGTATGTCGTGTCCGACGCCAGATCATCTACTTATCCCTTACCTTCCGTCGGGCTCGTCCCTCACGAGCCAGCAATGACCAAGTCAACCTCTCTGTCCTCTGTCCCATGGCTTTTCCCACCTGCATCGACCCCCAATCTCCGGATCACGCCTGGTCCCTTCCCCCGTGCCCTTGTCCCGCTGCAAGCCCCCATGCCGTGCAACCCGAGATGTCTCCTTGCAGTAACATAACCGTGTCCCAAGCCGCTGATTTGCCCGGACCCAACCACCGCCCTCCCTTATGCTTCACAGCCTATAACTTGACTGTATACTGATAGTCCGGTCTACGGAGTATTCATCTTGCCACGGTGGCTATTGCCGCAAAGCAGACCGAGTGTAAGCCACACTGAACCGCCTAGCAAATCATGATGACGGGGTATATGTCTCGATTGGTGGCGGATTTGAATAAACAAGAAAAAAAAAATAGAGAGAGAGAGAGAGAGAGAGAGAGAGAGAGAGAGAGAGAGAGAGGATGATGACAGAGCTTCACTACGGACATACCCAAGGCGAGAGACGAGTGAGTAAACACCAGACGCCATGCATGCATGCACCAGATGCTCCTTGATGGCAATGCTGGCAGGATGGCCGAAACCCTCGTGTGCCTTTTGCTTTCGAATTTCACATTTATGCAACGTCTACACTCACTCACCTCAACGTGGTGTCTCGGCAGCAACTGAGACATGCCGACAACGGCACACAATAGAAACTGCACACCGCAACGATATTCGCGCATCCACACGTTCGACCCATCTGGAACCAGCTTCCCTCAAGTGTCATATATCCTTCGTTCCATTGCAATCTATCATAAGTGACAAAAGACTGCACTTTGGACCTCGCGTGACTATGCTCGACTTCTCCTTGCGATGACGCCCATGGCATTTTTTTGCGTGTGCATCATAGTAGAGAAATAAAACAGACGGCCGCCATGCAAGCCTGCAGGCCCACGCCTCCCAAGTAACCCGGTGAACAATACTAGTAAGAGGAAGTTTACGGATATGGAACAGGGAGAAAAATAAACCCCAAGCCTGGCAAATGGAAGCCCAAATTGTTCGAGGAAGAAGGCCTTGCGGTATGTACGTCGACTTGGGCCGATATGGTGGGGCCTCAGAGTAGGGTCTCTTCTGAATAAATACACTGGAGAATAAAGTGTCAGGAAAAAAGAAGCAAATGAAGCTTCATGCAACGTCAATCCAGTGGAGACAATGGAGAGGGAAAGGGGCATATATATCCTCCAATGGTCGAGGAAAGAAAAAAAAAAGGGGGGGACCAGAGACTCCAAACGCCGCGGCTCGTGCGATTGCTCGCTTCCTCTGCAGCCGCTCCATGTCCTCCCCAACGCCATTCGTGATCAAAAGCGCCGCCCAACCCATCGCGCCTCATGGGCAAAAATTCTAACGTGCTCAATTACAACAGCCGTAGTTGTGAAAACAAAAGGAACAGGGGGTAGACAGTTCGCCCCTCGAGACGATTAGTAGCCAGCGGCGCCAGGCATTTTGCCAAGTGAATGAGACCCACCCGTTTTCGGCGGCAGGTGATTATGGCAGAAGATTTTTTTGCTCGATATCTTGCTGCTGTAGTCCTTCTTGGTCGCATCAATGAACTGGGCCGGGTCATCGTAGGACTCTAGTTGGCAGCATTCAACATTCTTCATCCACCGGTTGTTGACCACTTCGTTGATAGTTATGCGCTTGGTAGGGTCCGGGTTCAGCATCTGCAATAGAATGCGTCGCAACGCCGGGGGGTTGACACCAACATCTAGGGCGTAGAAGTTGGGATAGTCCGTGTCCGTAATGCAGGCATCGCACTCGGGGTGCTTCTCGTACCATTTATTCCAGCCTTTAACCAACTTGTCATAATGCGCATTGCCCAGTTGTGCGCGAGACCAGATGGCTCCGCCGAAAGTCAGGTATATCATGACAATGGCCGAGCCCCATACATCCAAAGCTCGGGGATCGTAGCTGTCCTTCTTGTCCAAAACTTCGGGTGCAATGTACGGCTCGCTGCCGCAGATGCCGGGAGAGCAGAGACGGACATGTCCCATGTTCTGGCCACATTGGCCACCAGCTTCCCTCAGGCCAGGGTGTGTCCCGCTAAACACTTCAGACACACCAAAGTCGGTGATCTTCAGCTTGCTATCCTTGGTAAGGAGAAGGTTCTCGAGCTTGACGTCCCGGTGGGCGATGCCGTTGGCGTGCAGGTAGTTGACGCCCTGAATCAATTGTTTGAAGAGGCACAGGCGATCCTTCTTCTTGTCCTCGCCTTTGAAAAAGCCCTTTTGCACGAGGCCGAAGAGATCCCCTTCGGAGCAGTATTCCATGACGTGATTCCAGCGTCCATGGTCAGTACACAGTCGAATAGTTTCAACAATGTTGGGGTGGTGAAGGCTCTTGCCGATGCTGAACTCGGACTTGATCTTCTTCTCGTAATCCTCCTGGCTTTCACGGTTGGACTTGCCTCGGAATTCCTTGACTGCGTACAGCTCGCCCGGACACCCTTTGCGAACCATGAGAGTAACCTTGGAGGCGGCGCCCTTGCCCAAGTGTTTTCCGTGCCGACCCAGCAACTTGTGCTGGTACTCAAACTCGGAGAGAAGCTCAGCAACATCCACGGTGAAATCGTCAGGGAGACTCAGGCTCATCCGACGCGCTTTGGCACCAGTCCCGGCATCAGGGGGAAGCGGCCAAGGTAGTCGCTCGGGGGGGTACGTCTTCTCCTCATCAACGTGCTTGGGTAAGGTAGGTACGGGCGGCCTATCGGCCATGTCGAAACTGCTGGCTCTTCGAGGCACCTTGTCCAGGCGGCTTCCACGGCCCATTGTGGCGCCGACGAAGTTCACGGCGCGTCCGCGAAGAGTCAGGCCCGTCGATGCGCGAATCTTCTTTTGGAAGTCGGCAGTGTTGGGCAGAGTGCTGTTGGCATCAATGGCCGAGCGGCGTGAAGGAGCCATCTCCAAGGGCGAGCCCGGCGACGGCGGCGAGCTTGACCGAGTGGTTGTGGATGACTTGTTGCCATTTGGATATCGGCTGCTCGGTGCGGCACTTCCGTTCAGATAACTGGTTGACTGTGGTGCCGACTCTGAGATGGGGGAAGGCGTGTCGACGACGGCATACTCCCTGTCCTTCTCCAGAGTAGAGTTGGAGCGCCTGAAGAGTCGAGACATGGTGCGTCTAAGACTCCTAGTAGAGCCGCGGGTGGAACGTCGCTGGAGGGGCGCGTGCAGTGAGGCTTCTGGTTCGGCGGCCCTTGCTGTTGAGGGCGGATCGGATGCGATCAGAGGTGCTGGGGGCGCCGAGGTCTGCGAAACTAGCAAAGGGCCCTTGTTCGAAGTCAAAGTCGGGGGGCTCTGTGCCGTGTGCGCTCTTTGCAGTGCTGGGTAATCAATGTCGTGATTGTAAAGGGGGTTGTGCAGAGTAGTGAAGTCTCGCGAGTGACGGCCTCCGCTCACAGGAGTGACCGGCTCAATGGGCGAGTCGGTACCAGATGTAACGCCGCCTTCTTCGACAATAGAGTCGGTGATGTCTGAGGGAAATTGGCGAGGTGAAGAAGAATAGCTGCTCGAGTAATAAGGGACAGAGAGAGAATCCCATGTGGCGGACGTCGTGGTGGAACAGTCGGCGGCAGCAGGCGTCGGTGTCGGCGCTTCGGGCTGCTTGGCTGAGACGCTGGAGGCGAGCGGCGGCGCAGGGTGCTTGGTGACTGCCAACGGCGTCACTCGCGCTGTGTTGTGGGTAAAGCAGGAAAAAGTCAGCAGGGCTAGTGATAAGAATGGACCAGACATGCAATGCCGCTGAGGGCGACCATCAATCGAAGTTCAATCTTCAAGCCTCAGCCAGTGACGTGCCAGGGTTCAAAGCGAGGTGGGGATCGCGTCGATGGAGCCGCAGACCACCACGTCACTACCGCACACGGCCAAGGCCAAGACCACGACGGGTCCAAGGGGGGTGGGGGTGGGGGTGTGAATCCGGGCGGGCAAGGCGACACGAGGCAAGGCTCCATCCGGCCGTGGGTGAGGAGAAAAGGGCAAGTGGCCATACGTGACCGAACCAGCCAGCCAGCCAACCGAACAGCCATGCCTACCTGCCTGCCTGCCACTGACAAGCACTCGCAGCAGCCATCGATGGGTCGGTGTTCGGGGGTTCGGTGACGAAGGGGACGAGAGGGGGGATGGAGACGGGGCACGGGGTCGGGGGATTGAAGGGGAAGAAGAATGGGGGGGATGTGGAATGGGGCAGTGACGAGGGACGAGTCCATCATCATCATCATCCATGGTACGGAGTACATGCATCATAGCATGTATTATCGATTGTAGTGCTCTGCCAGCTGGGTGCCGATAGCCCACGGAGAATGACGCACCAGGCAAAGGCGTACAACAGGAAACAAGAGAAAAGAGGGACTGAATCAGAACAACAGACAGAAACGGCTAATTTCGCTCACCTTGTCCAGTCCTGGCCGAACATGACATTGGCTGCTCTTTAGCCGGACCTGGTGGATGCGAGGTCCACGGAGAGAGGTGATCCATGGAGAGCGCCATGATGGTTCGTTCGTGTGGATTGTGCGCGGTATTACTGGCGCGAGCAAGGGTGATGGCTGCTTAGTAAGAATAGAAGTTGGGGTGGAAGCCGCCGTGGAAGTCGCCAAGTACCTAGATTCCTTAGGTATGTACCTTGGTACTAGTAGGTGAAGTAGTTGACCGTCGCAAGTTCCCAGTTCTCGGGACCCAGCAGCAAAAGCACGCAACGGTCAGTCCTGATCAAGAGACACGACCCAGCAATGAGCAACCGTCAGGCGCAATCCGCTGCCTGTCCTCGTCCTCGTCCTCGTCCTCGTCCGTACTTTACAACCGAGCTGCCAGGCCGCGGACCGCTGTACTCCAAAAAAACCTGCGAGGCGAGGCGAGGCGAGGCGCTGCGCTGCAACCAAAAGTTCAGGCTTGCCACCACACTGGAGACGAGGCGGTCGGGCGACTCAAGCTACCAGAAGCCAGATGGAACCAGCGCACCAGGAACGACCGGGCACGCTGGATGGGGAGAGGTGGAGGTGCACGACGTAATGGTTGCAAGCGCTTCCACCACTAGCCGGCCAGCGCGGGCTACAAGCCAGGTCGCGGAGTCGCTGGTTACCGTGGGTTGCAGGATCGCTGTTGAAGGTTGTTGCTGGCGTAGAATGGCTGCTAGCCGTCGAGCAAGCTGGGCTGCGTGGGACCGCCGAGGGCTGCTGAAATAGGATCGACGGGGCGTGAACGGTCGAGGTACTCCGTAATCCGTAGAATTCCCAGAATCAAGATTTTTGGTGTTTTTCCCAAATTGTGGACGCCGCCGTCGGGCTTGAACGGAAAAAAGCCGGAGAAGCAGCCGTTCGTGCAAGTAGGGCTCCCTGGTCTGGAGTCTGATGAGGAGACGATGGCGTTGTCGAGGTGTTTGATGAAGTGGGTGTACATGCGAGTGTGTGTGTGCCCTCTGTGTGTGTGTGGGCGCTCGTCTGCTTCTTCTGGTGACAAAGTGGTGACCCTTTGATGAAGTTGTGGGCTTGGCGGGCTGGCTGGCGGGCTAGAGGCGATGGCCAGGGCCAACAATCCGACACCCCTTCTCAGCTATGGGCTTGAAGCTCAATATAGACCAGCGGCGAGCTTGAGAATCGCAGGGACATGGAGGACGTTCGCCGATAGCCAGCAAAGCACGGAGGGAAAGACGAACGATGTGAAGCGATGGTAAAATGAATCCGAGAGAGGTGACGAGAAAATCGTAAACAGGTGCAGGCATACGGAAAGGTCAATCTCGAGGAGAGAGGAAAAGAGGAGCTAGGATCGTACAGGACATAGGACGGGGGCGGAGGGCAGAGGCATTAATAGTAAAATGGCATCCCAAGCCTGGCTAGGAAGAAACGAAACAAGCTGCGAGTTTTTTTTAAACACACACAAAAAAACACTACGCCTGAGAAACCGCCGGGCCAGCCTGGGCTTGTCTGCTGGTGTGTGTGAGAGAGTTCCACATGGAGGAAGTTGGGGACATGGAGTCCAAGAGTCTCCATCCGCACCTTTAGTCCGTCCAGTCTGTGTCCAGAGAGCTCACAGGTACTTGCTCACTCGGGTACATTAGCTGCTCATGTCAGGTATGGTTTCAACTTGGAAAGGCTTTCAGGTGTCTCTCGGCCGGGCCACTCTCAGCTTGGAAGTACCCAGATAACTAAGTGCTGGAGTACTAGAGTACTAGAGTACTTAAGCAGTTGCAATCGGCTTGCCAAGTACGGAGTACCTCCGGTGCAAAGCTCCAAGCCAAGTGCCAAGTGCCAGGTGCTTACCTACCTAGGTACCTAGGTAAATAGGTAGGTAGGTAGGTACCTTTACCGTTGACGTCTAGTCCTACGGCGCCTTTGCCAGGACTAACTAAAGGTGAATATTGAAAACAAACCAAAGTGCCTACCTCAAGGTACCGCAGTCTCAGACAGCAGGTAAACGAGACGATGCAGAGCACAAGGCTAAGTACTCCGTGCGAACACACAGTAAACAAACTCCGTGGCCGACCAGAGGCGTGTCGATAGCGCACAAGGACTCAACTCTCAACTTTGAGCTTCTGATGAAAGTTCCCAGCGATTGAGGACCTTGCAGTCGATAAATCGGTCGTCATCTTCCCACGCTCGCTCACCTGGAGCTACTATAAATGTCCACTGGCACATGCAGGAGCATCGTTTCAATCATCCTCCATAGCAGCGCAGCACTTTCTCGAGCGGATTAGCTCCCACTGCTTTTTGTCAATCAAGCCGTCGAGTGCAGCAACTCACTGCATCACGACACGGAATACGTACGATACACGACACACGACACACAAGGGTAAAGACAAAAGAATGCCCACTGGTGGTGCATTGTATCGAAATCACGAATGTATCACGAGCTTGTCATGGTCAACTCCATTGCCTATCGTATCCGCCTTGGCCTCGAGGCGTGAACCAACTATGGCAAGGCCGAAGATCAGATGCTGCAAAAGGCTGGCATCGGCATCCAAACATTTCTCGCCGCCCACGAGAGAAATGTGAAAAATCTTGGCTGGGCACAACGTTGTCCTCTTTGGTCCTCTGATGTCTCAAGGGCCCATGCGTCTTTGTTTTTTCGCTTTGATTATCGCCAGCTCTTCGACAAGGGGCTTCTCGCCGCTGGGAGACCACAGACAATTCCAGACACCGAAATATTCTTGGCAAACGCCTGTCAGAATCACACAAGCCCGAATGACACTTTGTGCCGGCGGAAGCCCATTCGTCCACCAAGCCTGATGTGTGGTGGCATCGCCTTAGCCCCTCGTGCCACAAGGGGTTCGCTAGCTGTCTGGTTGACAATGCACTGCTTTTTCATCGGCCTACGGAGTACTCCGTAGATAGCTTTCGAATACGCTAGTTTCTCTGTCTGGTGGTGTCCAAGAGTCTCAAGCAGGGTCCACCAACGAATCGTGCATCATGCATCGTGCATCGTGCATGACGAACTGATGCAGCAAACCTCCGGCTATAGAACATGTGAACTGGGATGCCTTGCGATGCCATCACCACTGCAAATGCTTTCGAATCTCAAGCTAAACCTCAGCTACCAAGGACCATCTGTGTGCCATGTACCTACCGATCCCGCGACCCACGACACGTTGATGTCTGGGAACGACAGCACATCTCATCAGATGGACGGTGCGAAGAGGAATATACCCAGTTGAGAAACAGACCGACAATTCTGGGCAGGCCTTGTGCTTGAGGTTGGGACTGGGCGACAGACATAGGATCAGAAGTTGTGTCGTCGATTTATTTTCAGCGCCGACAAAGTCCAAAGTCTCGTCCGCAGCACTCGCACCGTCTACGCCCAAGACCGCTCGCTCGACTGGTGGGCTATAACTAGCCGCGTGCTTGTTATGTCAGTCTTGGCTTCCGAAAGAAACTGGCCATGGTTCCCAGTCTTAAGAGGGACCAACACCATTTCACGCGGTTTACGTGCGTCATTTCTGAAGCATCCACAGCAGTCCTCCATCTCTCAAATTCGCGTACGGAATATTCCGTAGACACCCAACAGATAACCAGTATGAAAGTGGCCCTTGCATCATTCTGGAGCATCCCACTTCGTCCTCTTACCCCATGGGCAATATGGATCTTCCCCCCACACGGCTTGGACGCCATCATCCGTAGGGCCTTTTCGGAATGTCAACATTACCACCAAGTTAGTTGACGTATTATCAAAATTCGTTTCGTTGTCGTGTCGCCGATTGACAGCTAGCGTGGCTTTCAACAAGGTCGCAATTCGCGCGCCAGAGCTCAAATAAAATCCGCAGGCTGATGGGTAACTCTCTCGGACACACCGTTGGCGAATTCTTGCATATGGGCTTGACCCTTGTGGTATTCGAAGTACAAGCCATTCGACCACTTCAGCCTTCGAGGTTCTCGAGAAGCTTGTTTCTTCATCTATTCGAACAAGAATTCTCCCCCGCTCAAAGATGCAACACGCCCAGTCGTCAGACAGACAATGAAGCCTGACGGGAACTAATTCTGAACAACACTGGGACACACCCGGCAGACAAAGTGCTGTCTTTCTTCCAAGTCGTCCGGGCGAACAGAATTCAAACACTTCAATCAACCCAAAGAAGCGTCGCGAAAGCCCTTGGTAGATATTGAGCAGACTACGGAGTACAAAGCTCCCGTCTGCCTACGTGGATTGGCCAGTAGCCGGAGTTCTCCGCCCAGTCTTAACTCATATCGGAACTTGAAGCGTTCGGTGTTGATTGATCTGGATACGCGAGGGCAGACATAGCTAACCACAAGTCTCCGCGTGGCTGACAAGTCCAGTCAATACATTACGTCGGGCTGTTCCAGAGACCATATAAGGGACCTATGATTAGGCTAAGCTGCCTAGTCAAGTGATGTCGCAGACTCCAACGATGAAAGCCCTTCAATGGCACAATGATACAGGGTGAAGGAAATTGCACATCCGCTGCTTCACTTTATAGAGGGGACCTCATAATCTGTTGTGTTGCCATGGCGCCCACGGTTCGAAGCATGGGTTTCGAAGTGAAGATCGAGGCTACACCGATCAGCAGCTTATCAGAACGAACGGCGCAGATCATGGATGACAGGCATCGGATCAGATCTCACTGTGGACGTGTACTGTATCGGAAACCCGCTTTCCACGGTGGAATGCCATCGGCAAGATGGAGGCATGTTGCTCAGGGCAAATAATGCTGTTGCAGGAAAGGCAGCCACATCAATCGATGTGCCTAGAAGCACAGTGTCATAAAAATTCACCCAGGTCATATTGTACTGTCACCGTTGAGCGAAGCACGACGTGCTGAGTCAAAGTCCAGGGGGGGGCGGCTTCTCTTGGTTCACTCGTCAAATTCCTTGTTGAAATAGACTTGTTTGCATTTGGATTGCAAAGTCTAAGACAAACTGGCGCACTATAATCGTTGACTTAGCTAAACTAGACCTCAAGATGCCACCAGCTAGCCAGCCAGCAAAGGGACAAACGCGCTTCGTCTCTCGGTATCGAATTCGGAAAAGGCGTGCTTAAAATGCACCTCGACAATCCATTATCAAAGATGAGCAACATTATGAGAAATTGCAGTACAGCACATGGCCTATCTATGCCTTGTCGGACCGGTTTGCAATCAGAACCTCTTCCGCACACAGGAAGGCGGATCGGAATCAAAACTCAGCTACCTTCTCGCCATGAGAAAGTAGCAACATTGAATCGTTTCACACAAGACCCGTGCCGTATGTGGACCGGACCCATGTTTTGTCAAGACTTACGGAGTATTCATACCCATACCCCCTTTTGATGTCAAGGTCTTTGGTTCATGTACGGAGTACATTGTCCTTCGTATCCGAGAGTCAGCATCTCTAAACTGCATCTCAAATGCAACGTCACTGACAGTACATGATCCTTTTGACACAGTCTAGAAATCTCGGCACTTTTAAGGCTCACGAGCTAATTGAGCATAGCCTACAGCCAGGTGATACGACTGCTTCGATCAGCTACAGGAGCCACAGCTACAGGAGCCACGACGCCGATTTGGTGATAAAGCGAAAAGCTACATGCCAGTATCCCCTGCCGAGGTGATGGAACTCAGTACCAGGCCTGCGGATCGGTACAGGAGGAAACGTGCAGTTCAGCCGGAAGCCCCTGGCCAAGTCAAGCC
This sequence comes from Metarhizium rileyi, assembly GCA_031753515.1. Lineage (NCBI taxonomy): Eukaryota > Fungi > Ascomycota > Sordariomycetes > Hypocreales > Clavicipitaceae > Metarhizium > Metarhizium rileyi. Next base: position 2,129,394 of record JAUKVO010000003.1, on the reverse strand, counting down.
GTGGGTAGTACGATGGTACAACATCAATCGCCCAAGTAAACCCCAGTACCACGGCGATTAAGCTTCTTTGGATGGTCGTGACGAATCCAAGACATGAGGCTGCGCACGAACTACCGCCAAGCCTTGATTTTACCATGGCAAATTGGTCTGTAACCCACCGGTGCCACATGTTCCCGAACTGAGATCTGCCAAGACGGTATTCCATCAATGGCTACTCCGTACATTTCTCAGTGTTCATTTGTTTAGTAAGGCCCTTGCGTGTGGTGTGAGTGGCAGCCTCGAGTGGATTATGTTTCGCCCCATTTTTCATTGTTCACCCTGTTCGACCGCTGCTTGGTGCTTGTTCGAAATGTAATGCAGTACGGAGTACTGCTGCCTGATCATCAAGGAGAGGTTTACTTGAGTGACAATCAACTAAGACAGACAAGGCATGCCTCGTTGTGCTGAAAGGATTGAGGGGAAAGGAGGACCATGGAGCAAGATACTTTCCTACCTTGATTGTAACCTTTCTGCAGTGTCCTTTAGAGTTGGTGACCAGTACTCCGTACTCCCTCCTCATGTTGCACTGTGATCTGCTCGGGCAAGCGTCCGTGCTGATGTCTCAGTCTCAGTAGGGGCCAGTGTACGGAGTAACATGGCCTTCGGCGAAGGATGGAGACCGACGAGCCAGACATTCTTTCAGAGTGAGCAAGACCGTAGTATCTACAGTTATTTTGCAAATGTCGCTAGCGATAAACTCGGCTTGGCGCAACCCCCTATCCGACATGACATCTGCCCAGGACTCGAGGCCGCCGATAACATGCTTTACCAACAGTGGTCTGCTGGCAGGCGTATCATCTTTCTCTAGAGTGCCGCAGCGGCATAACTACCCGATGCCTCCTTTTGGGACTTGTTGTCCCACCAGGAGGGATAACAGCATGCCGCAAACATCTGATACAGGTAAGTGTAACAGCAAGGTCTGGCAAGTGTTGAAGGAGTCATTGGAGTAACAGACATGCTACGTCCCCGACTGTACGTCTCAATATGAGCTCGTTGTGAGCGTGCGAGATACTTTGAGAGATGCTGATTCGATTTGGGGCAGTGACTTGCCCAATAACCGACATGATAATAGCTAGAACCCGCAAGCTTGACATGACTCGCAACTTCACCGGGGTCGCGAAAATACCAACAAGATGACCTATCTCGAAATCACAGAGCCTTTCTTCAGCAAATCGAATCCGTGTTCTACAACCGCCCGGTCGTCTTCGCAAGTTGCGGATGGTGCCGCTGGGGGTCGGAGAGGATGCTTGTGGTCTATCCACGGGCACATGAACTTGTTTCTCTGCTCACCTGTAGGCTTGACCTGCTGATATAGTCTAGCTGGCTAGCATCATGCTGGAAGCTTCTCTACCAGTACTATGGCTGACATCTACACATGTGAACTTTTTTGCATACAAGCCGGCAGATGAATCTCAGTAAATGATGGATGGTGTGTAGCCCGTCCCGGAAGCTGCTCCGACGCTCTGATCCAAACGGGGATGTCATATTGTAATGTCACCGTTGAGCGAAGCACGACGTGCTGAGTCAAAGTCCAGTCAAGGCTTAGCCACCATAATGGATTGGAGTTGGTCTCCGTCAATCACCGTTCTGGAGACTTAGTGCGGCCCAAACAGTCTCTAAAACGATTCTTGCCGAGCCATCAGTCCGTGGCTCTCTGTGTTTCGTTTGCTAGCCACGTAACAAGGACTGCTGGCCCACGAACATAAGGGAGTTTCGGGGACAAATTTCAACTGCCGGAGTCGGTTTTACTTCTAGTTCTCTACCAGACCATGCACACAGGTGTCAGACAATCGACAGATTAGCACAACTGCAAAACTCGTCTCTGCTCTTTTGATTTGAGCTCCAGCGCTGCGATTGAAAGCAGAGGGAAAGCCTTTCGTCAGGCATGTATCTATCACATTGCTAGGGAAGCTTACTATTCTTGGTCCTTTCTTGAGTTGCATGTTGACATTGACCCCCTGAACCCCCAAGTCATGCCTCCGCTACTTGTCTCGACAGTTTCTGCCATGAGGCCGAGCTACAGCCAAAGGCTCAATAAACCGAGGGAAAAGAAAACCCAAGCAGCCCTTGGAGTTTCCCTCCTGATTCGCGAAAGGTGATTCATTTACTTGCTTGCATTCGTTCTCACTCGGTGCTGCAAACAGCCCCCAAACAAACCAAGAGGCTCGAGGCATCATCGATTCTCGTGACACAGGTTCTCTCGAACCTGTTGTACGCCAGACCTCGGGGTCAAATGGACTTCATGTTTACTTCTTGGCGAGGACGCAGGGTCGAGACAGGTGCATCAGGCCGTCTCTGTGTGGGTTGAATTCATAGAAATGCCCACTGTATAACTTGGGCTGGGCTGGAAATACGAGTGTATCCCGCCTGAAAACATGTATACAAACAATAGTAAGGGTTTATACATGCACTCTGACTTGCTTATGGTCATAATGCATGCGTTCTCTTCAATATGCTTGCTGGTGACATAAAAGAAATTTACATGGCGTTCTTAGCACAAAGACGCACGCGTCCCTTGGATCAGAGAAATGAACTGTCAACCACCGACCGTCGTGATACCACGATGACAAACAAGTCCATGGAGCGTGGTTTCTTAGCAGCCAGCGACAGGTAGCTGCCTGGGACAATTTAAAACATTGGTTTGTTCTTGATCATGCGCGAGAAGGTCGTCACAAGCTCTACGGGTACCGCTGCCATGCTCCAGACACTACGCCAAGGAGGACATGGACCCCTTGCCAAGTCTTCAGCGCGGGCCAAGAGTCAATGCAACGAGTACGGAGTATGTACTCCGTATATGCGTGCTTTGTCGGGTTGTACCTCGCACGGGGGGTTGTAAGTGCGCAAAAGCGGCAAACCTGAGATGTGGCTACGTGTGATCTTAGATGATTGCCAAGTCTGGCTGGGTGTTTGTACCGGGGACGGAGTCTGGGCGCTACCAGGAAATGCGTGAGAAGCGGCAGCGAGGCTAAAAGACCGGCCGAGGCTCAGTTCCGGCTCACCAGTCGCGCCATATTGACGTGTGAGGTTTAAATTATACAGCGAGAAAGGTGGTCATTGGTGTTTCCAGGAGTTTGAGAATGGCATGGGCAGATGGACGGGACGGGGAAGGGGTTCTTCCTCGATGTGCTCTCTCACATGAACAGTTGATCTATGGGCCACGAGGTAGGTAGGAGCTCACATGCTCTAGTCCGTCGAGACCGTCTCCTGGATAGACACGCAGACAGACGGAACGGGTGGTGGGTTCGTGTGTAGTACGGAGTAACTACTGCTAGTAAGTTATAGAAATGCGGCGGTTGCACGCAAAAAGGAATCAGGAGAGGGGCCGACTCCCTCCTCGGAAAAGAGAGCGGGGGTCGTCACGAGAAGGTTTTTGATGTCCCCGGCGAAGATGCGAGATGCGTGATGCAGCAAGACGAAGGAAACTGGCCCAGTGGTCCGAATGAGGTTGGCAGTCCATCGATGGCACGAGTCAAGTCAGTCGATGCTTTTGGGTTCTCGAGGTGGCGGTCGCTCGGGAGTGGCTTGGGTAGCGGGATTGGCCAGGTGGAGCAAGGCCCAGGTTGTCGATGCCGGGTCGATGCCGGCCCTTGGGGGGGGGGGGGCGATTGTGATGGTTGGTGATGGTTTAATGTCAGAACAGACATACAGACAGACAGACAAGGAAAAGGTTCAGTGTCGGAGAGGCTCGGCGGCGGGGGCTCACAGGAACCAAATCAGTCGCTGGGGCACCAGACTCAACTGGGCGGGTCATGACCCCACGCTGACCTGCACCAGACCAGGCAACATTGAGACACATGCATGTCGCCATGTCCTTCAGCGCCCGCTTGAGACCGGACTAGACATGGGCCGGACAAGGGCCAGACCATTCTGTATGCTGTACGGAGTACGGAGTACGGAGCACATACACGTACATACGGCTGGCCCCTCTAACTACAGTTTAGCGTCTCTTAGTGGAGGCTCGGGCCCAATGACAGCGGCTCCTGCCGTCGCGCCCGTCCTGACATCCACTAAAATGAATGCCCGCCCACCATTCGATGTTGAATGTCGATTTCAGGCATCCAGATTGAAAGTTCAGTATTTTTCTACTCCGTACGGAGTACTTGGCATTCATTAGTTATTCAGCCTCGATGGTCGGTCGAATGCTGCTGCCATCTGTACGGAGTAGTTAACTAGTCACTAAGTAACCTCGGCTGGGGTCATATTCATTCCCATACCCATCACCATCGTCCACGCTTACCGCTCAACGCTCAGCGCTCAACGCTCAACGCCATTGCCCAATTCAAAGCCGGATTGTCTTTGTTTTGCACGCGTTTTTTTCGAACTTGCACGCCAATGTGAGGCTTATGGTGATGATGGGAACATTCAAGGCGAGCCAAGAACTCTTCTGGTCTCTCTCTCTTTCTCTGCCTCTCTTCTCTCTCTTGTCCCTTCTCCTTTTCCCTTTTCCAAGCGTGTCAAGCAAGTTGGCTGATGCTCTCATAATGCTCCCGCTTCAGTTCCGCTTCAGTTCCGCTTCAGTCCCCCCCCCCCCCCAGTTCCCCCTTCTTGCACGTCCAGTCTCGTTTGTTTATACTATTACTCATTTGTCTCTGTTGTCTTGATGTCCGCGTACAAAGTAGGCCCCGTGGCGCATGGCTTTCTTCTCCCTCTACCTCCGTTTCTCTTTCGCCAACTTCTGCCTCCCGGAATCTCCCAATGACGATTGACGGGTTGTACACACACACCACGCCAGATGAACGCCAGATGAACGCCAGACGACACCAGCCTCAATGACCGTGGATGTCTTCGGTCCTGTAGCACAAAGGTCATGTCGAACAAACAATCCAGGTTCCCAACACCGCCTTGTTCATGCATCAGCTTCAGCAAAATTATTCACCGAACCCGATGCTTGCCAGCAATATGAGGCTCTGAATCCCTCCGGTACTACGCATCAACTGGTCCTGGGGAAAGGGAGAGAAACGAGTGAAGAGAAAGAAGAAAAAGAAGAAAGGAAGAAATCGTTCCTCACACAGACGACCTCCCTCGCTGCCACATTTCTGACCAAAATTCCACCAGTCGGTATCGCGCCTCTTTCTTCAATCCCCCTGGAGCGTGTCCATCTTAGCTTTCTTTCCCTCTCTCTCTCTATCTTTCTTTTTCTTCATCCTCCTCTCTCTTTCTCTCTCTCAATTTTATCTCTTTTTATCTCCTCTTGTCGCTAACAATCTCGGCAGCAAGATCGACTTATGTTCCATTCGCGAGCCACAGCCTCTCTGCGTCTCTCACATTTTTGCTCTTTCTGACTGACTGTCTGTCTGGCTGACTGTCTCTCGCTTTTCCTTTCTCTCTCTCTCCCCTCTTCTTCTCCCCCTTCTACTCTCCCCCCCCCCTCCTCTCCCTCTCTCGTTCTCTCCTTCTTTCTTCCTCTTTTGTGCATCTACACACCCGACGGCGTCCGTCTTTCTTCCAAGGATGGACAAGCAGCAGCAGTTCTACGTACACATCGTGGTCCATCGTGGAAGCATTCAAGACAGCTCGCACCAGCGACGAATTGGACTCTGGTTCGTTCCTTGCGAACAGGGATCGCAGTACTACTTCCACGTCAAGGGCGCTTTCCACAACTACCAGCTCGAGACCAAAGAAAACTGGGATCCAACTTGCACCGGAAGTGCTCTTCCGCTCATATACATTGGCAAGACGGACAAGTTATCGGCCAACGAATTGACCAAGATCCTCGGCGACGTGCCTATTGAGAACCACGATCTTGAGTTCAATGGCCAACAGTGGATTTGGGGGGCACTCAACTTTCTCGCCTCCAACAGCCACTTGACCAGAAGACAGCGGGATGAGGGCTTCAATCAGATGCTTGAGACAGTTCTCGAGGGCTCATCCGACGAGCTTCCGGAGCCGCATCACGGCCATGTCCGCGACGGCAGCACCAACAAGACCACCGACGTCTGATCATGAAGACCCTATGTTGGCGCTTATACGGCTACTAGCTGGGCAGACAGTTATGAACGAAATCGCTACGCATTTACGAGACACACGCATGGTCCCAGGGCTTTTGTTTTCACTTCTCTTTTTAGTGTATTTGTCTTATTCCCCCTCGTATCCGTTCATTCACATCTCTGTCTTGCTTTTTATCCCCTTCCAAATGTACACGGTCGCCGTCTGACGCAACCGTCGTCTTTGGATCACGAGAAAACACTGGCAGACGGAGCCTCGATGCACGACAGCCACATTTGGCAAGTCACGAGCATGATTTGAGTGAACCAAATACACAGGACAAGAGGGTGCAGCGGATTGCCTCTACAAGTGTCATCAGGGTGGGTGGCATGTGTGTTATGTGTGTTATTCTTGGGCCTGATTCTGGGCGTCAACATCAGCAAAGTTGGAAACAAATTAGGGCGGACATGGCGTTGACGCAGTGAGATTTGCGCTCTCGTGTTTTCTTCGGCGCTGGAACGGGAAGTGCAGACTCTTTCTTTCTTTCTTTTTTTTTTTTCGCCCTCCTGTTGGTCTGGGTTCCCTTTGCACACAATATGTGCTTCCTTTCCGTTTTATGCTGTGTAAGGTGGAGATTGGCCTGGTCCTTTGTTACAGTTATGCTGGGACCCTGGTCTAAGAAAATAATGACAGAGGTGCATGAAGGCCTGGACTCTTCTTCTCAGTCGGCTCGCGAGATGCAACTTTGTCCTTGCACCAATCGGCATGGGTGTAACCCTTGAGGTCTGGCATAGTGGTAGACAGTGGCATGCCATGATTGATGGATGCCAAATGTCAAGATCGACAAAGTGTATGGGGAGGTGGTGATGTGCTGCATGGATCAGGCAATCGGAAATCGATGGGCCGGGATGATGGAGAAGATCGTTCAAGAACTTTTTTTATTTTCTTAAATCGTACAGACCCTTGTCCACTCGCTCTCCCTATCTCTCTCTCTCTCTCTCTCTCTCTCTCTCTCTCTCTCTCTCTCTCTCTCTCTCTCTCTCTCTCTCTCTCTCTCTCGCTTCTCTCGCTTCTCTTTTTGCTTCTTTTGCTCGTTGTGTTCCTTCTCTCGCTACGCAGACACAGACACGGGGCGTTCCTTGACTTGAACGTCATGAGCACATCAAAATGTTAAGACATGTTGGCAGCGTCTGCTCCTTTGGCAGCGCCTGCTTTTCACAGCCATGTTTTTCTGTGTGAAGACAGCCGTCCATTAGCATCTTTTGCTAGCCGGCCCTTGTCCCTGGAAATAAGTTACTAGGGGCGGGCAGATTATAGCCCCAGTCAATTTCTGAAATTATCCAACCCACGCAAAGGTGTGCCGAATCCCATGTCAATAAGCTCTCGGCACTCGATGATCAGTACGGAGTACGAATGCTTGGCACGGTCCCAGCACGTACGACGTTCGGCCGCCTCTACGGAGTACGGAGTACTTCTGTGATGAAATCCGCTTCGCCAGGCTGCCCAATGCATGAGATCAGTCACATACCATGCTCCTGTGAAGGGACTGTTACCCGTTACACAAAACCAACCAGGTTGTCTGCGTGCCGCCCACGTTTGGAGAGAAGAGGGGAAGGGGCTTTGACAAACATTGAAAAAAGGGCTGGAACCAACGTTGATAAGAATGGATGAAACCCCTCACTGAGGACTGAGCAAGTAACGAATTGGATTTCCTTCTCTCACCGGGCTGAAAATAAAGTGTGAAGTTGTCTCGGTGGGATGATGGAGGCTCCAAGGTTCTTTAGTTGACAGTCTCGAGGTCTCGGGGTCTCAAGCAGATATCTGGTTTCCTTTCCTCTTATTCTTACTCCCTATCCCTGTCTGATGGACTTGCTCGTCAGCCTCGGCGAGTCAAATGAGTAGTCGACGTGCTGCCTTTGAAAGCACACAGGAGTCGCAGCGGCAGCTGCATACAAAGGACACATCCTCCCCCTCAAATTACTCATAGAAACACTCACGCCCTTCTCATCATCTACTTTTCCAGTCCTCCTTGGCATGGCGACGCAAGAGAATCAATCCCGCGGCAGGGATAGGCGCGGGGAGCCTGCACTGCTGGGGAGCTTCGACGCCGTGTGGAAATATTTTGGGCAGTCGACGACAGTCTTGGAACGGACTCGGAAGGTACAAGACACTTTTCCAAACCTTTCTCCCAAGCTTGCTCTGAAGCTAGACACGCTCGTGGCTTTCACCCATTGAGCTTGGGGAGTCCCGGTCGTGTCATTCTCTAATCGGGCCGCTTTACTCGACTATATAGGCTCAATCCTGCTCTACAGCACTTCCGACCGAAACGTCACTCTCTACCAGACCGTCATCAAGTCCGGCAAGACCATTTCTCTGTAAGAGGCCGAAGCCCTTCAGGTGGCCGCCGGTGCCGGGCTGCAGGTACCGCGGATCCTCACCACCGACAGTCAGCCCGGGGGAGTCAACATTCTTCAAATGAGCCATATCGAGGGACGGCCGTTGCCAGAAGTATGGCGGACCATGACTCTCCGCCAGAAACGCTGCATCGCCCTCCAACTCCGCAGTATACTCACCACCGTGCGTTCTCTACAAGCTTCCCCGAGGCTGGTCGGCGCCTGTAGCGGCGGCCAGTTCCGCGACTCGAGACTCTGTGGCTCGTACTACTTCCCGTCGTTGGTCAGCGAGGATGAGTTCAGCAGCGTGTCTTTCGCGTGTCACGTCGAGACCGGTCCGGGACGCCTTTGCCAGACAGCAGAGGAACGACCATCGCGTCATCTTTACGCACGGATACATGAAACATCCTTGTGTCAGACGATAGGATTGTGGGCTTGGTGGATTGGGAGGAAGCCGGTTGGTTCCCCGAGTACTGGGAGTATGTCAAGTTCTTTCTGAGAACGGGTGCAGAGGACGGAGACTGGGCGTCGTACGCGTTCGAGATTTTCTCCCAAGTACGGAGTATACCATGACGAATTGGTCTTGTATTTCTCCCTTTTACAGTGGCATTCACCCTAGCTGGACGAGCACGAGCCCGAGGGGATGCGGCGGACGGGTTGTAGCGGCGAGCCTGGAAGCACCAGCTAGTAGTTAGTTGTGTTGTCTACACGGGACTATGGCATGCTGGACTTTCTTTGATGGAATCTATTCGTTCGCTTAAGGAGTAGACAGCGGCATACCCTGCTCGGGGTGGCAATTTGAATTTCGGATTTGAGTTTTGATGGGCAGATTGGCCGTCAACACAGATATGACACTTTATCCATTTGCATGATAGCAACTTGAAGGACCTGTTACCGCAGCCGCACGGCAATGCGGGCTATCATTTGGGACGAGAGACGAATGCACTCGTATGCGTACTTTTGTGGAAACAGAGCTCACGCATCGGCGGTCTAAACCCATGCGAGGCCGGTCTGAAGTGTACGCGAAGATCAGCCAAGTGTCGTGTGTACACTGATAAATCATTCATACTGCGCCTGTACTCGGACACGGCTGCACAAGGTATCGATACAGGATGCTCCCGCATCGGCACTGCATGAAATACCACATACACAACACACGACAAGTTTTGCACATGGCTACCCTGCTCTCGGATCAAGAGTGCATGGCTCGCATGGATACCAGTACGGACGCACTGGACTCGGCAGCAGCATAGACAACCCATCTAATCGGATACGCATGGAGAAGGGTACCGGACATCCACCATGGCCCAAGCGCGAGGTGTCCAGCTCTTTGAAGACGACGCAGGGAGCATCCATGATCCCAATTGGCGATGATTGCTCGCAGCTGCCGACTCAGAGAGGAGGCCCAAGCCCGGTCGACGTCCCGAGGTTTGATTTGCGGCCGGTCCAGAGGCCAGCCCGCAATTATTGGTGCCGGCAGACTCCCGAGCCAGCTACCGTCCCGTCCAGCACGTTACAAAGACATTGGTGTTTTTGTTGGGTTGGTATCAGCGCCGGGATCAAGGCGCTGGAGCAGTGGCCAACGGGACTGTGCACTTTGTGCGTACGTAGGCCGCGGTGACGCGGACTAGCTGGAGGTAAGCACACACATAACTAACGTGTCGTATGTCTGATCAGCGACGCTTCATCAACGTGGCAGGTCACACAAATGCTCCGAATCGAGTTGGGAAGTGATTAATGCCCTCTTGCGCATGGCGATTCCGTACCGCGTGCTCGGTTGCTCGGTGTGGAAAGTCTCTCCCGGTCTCGAGCAGCGCCCCAAAACATACTCCGTATTGTCTTCGAGAATGGTGCCCAACGAGGCTTGCTGGTGAGGGGGCACGGCAGGACTGCAAATGGCTGAGGTCCGTCCAGAAGGACATGGTAGCAGCATTGGCGCCGGGGTTTCTGGCTTACTGCTCCGTGGCTGAGACAAAGAGCATGGCCTTCATGGCCTTTGTCACCGTCGTTGTGGTACGGAGTACGGAATAGTAGTACTCCGTAGAAATGTTTGATATCTCTGCTCAGGTCCTCCCTCCACCTTGCGGGTTTGGCGGCGCCATCACGACCGGTCAACCGGTGTGGCTAGACGCAGCCAAAGATGATAGATGATAGCTGATGCCGGTCTTGGGTTGCTTGTCGCAACTACGGGGTATTGATTGGCTTCTTGGATCTTGGTGGGTGCGGGAAGCGGAGGAAAGAGAGGCATGGATGAATGAATGAATGGGGGTCGGTGCTCTCACGTAACTTGACTTAACTTTTAACGTTACTTTGAGTAACTACTACGTCTCGGCACACGCGCGGGTCTCGGGTCAGCTATTTTCCCGTCCAGCACAGGAAACGGGCCACGACTTCCCGTGCAACCGTGTTGACAGACCGATCGAGGGGAACAAACTGCCAAGACTCGACTCGTTCTAGCAAGCCATCATCTGTTCATCAATCCTCTCTGCCTTTTCTTTTTTCTTTTTTTCCCTTTCGGCTTCTATTTGATGTAATGACATTGAAGGCCGCAGATCTCGACACGCGCCTCCTTCTTCGGCTGGGCTCATACCAAACACCATCGACTCCAGTACGGAGTAATCTCCGTGTATTTTCGACTTGGACGCCAAGAAGCTCCATTGCAAACCTTGTGCACCTCTACTTGCAATCGTAGATCACGAGTCCCATGAGCTTGGGAGGCAGATCCCCCGCTCTGTCTTGAAGGGGAAAGGCTCGCGCGTCACAGGGAGTCGCACTGCGTCAGATGGAAGGCTTGAAGTCTATCAAGTCCCTTCCATGCATATTCCATGTTCCAGGTCTTCGTCGCATGGAACTGCTCCGCAAGCTCATCGGCAAGCTTCACGCCGATCCTGCCCTGGACCTATTAGGAATCTTTCCTGACTATCCAACTCACGGCTGAGCCCGCTCGTCCGCTGATCCGCTGCCACGCCCTGCTCGCCTTTCCTTTTCTGATCAAGGCGATAGGCATATTGCAACATGGCTGTGTGGTCTAAAAGCTTGTCAGCTTTAGCTCCTCAATGCTCATGGTCGAGCAGATGTAGGACGGGATTCGCGGCTTCTCCAAACCACATGTGAGTCAAAACATAGAACATAGACACATGTCGACATCACGATGACCCAGCAGCCTGCCTTTTTGTCCGCCCATGTCGCCACCGTCACTATGCGCGCCCTCTGAATGGCCGCCGGCTAGCAGAGACGTCTGGAAATTGCCCAATGGCCACGTGAGCATCTTGGCAATCAGTCCTCTGTGACAAATGCCACGCCGGCTTCACGCATGACACATCACCAGATGGACCGAAAAGGGGGAAAGTGGCCAGGGTCCTATAGTTGCAGAAGCAAAAAGAAGGGAGCGTGGTAGGCAGGCCCCTAGTTTTGGCCTATACATGAGCTTGGCGGGGTGCCTGGTCGTGGAGTTCGTCAACGGCTTGTCAAGGGCTCACGTGGGACGAACCGAACGAACCCTCTTCTTGGCGTGCTTCTTCGAATTGACGTTGCGCCAATCCGGTGACCTCGATTTTCCTGGTTCCGCCCGTGAACGCGGGTCTGTGTGACGGTGGTGCGCATGCTAGTATTTGGCTGCATGAACGGTAGGTCGTGCACTGTGTGAGCATGTGATGCTTCATGTGAATGGATTAACGACTGTTCCATTTACATGTGTTCCTGTGCTTTGATGGCGATGATGATTGTTTTTTTGTAGACTGCAGTATCGAGCAACAGGGAGATTATAGGAGACGGTAGGAATTGTATTCTAGTCTAGTCTCGCTGCTTCCGTGAGTTATAAGAAATGCAACGCAAAAGTTAATCCATAGCAACTTGGTTCGGGAAGAAACACTTTCATGCCAGGAGAGTAGGGGAATCAGAGCACACACACTGCTCGGTCAACCAGACCAACCGCTGCATGTATTTGAGGAGCATTACTTGACGAGGACAGATGATTCTGTAGTATCCAAGTTGAGAACAAGACCCTTGTCGGGTATCATTGTGGCTATACACGCCATCTGGTCTGGTGGAATGTGCATTGTAGAAAATATTCCACTTTTGGATAGACGTGTGAGCAGTTCTGTGAAGCTTTCTCTAGTTTGGCAGCTTAGAAGGACAATGGAAAATAGCCGCATCTTACACGACATTGTTGCCATGTACCAGATTCCTGATTCTTCAATATTCATCATACGCTTGTGTGCTAGCAATTGTGAGGCCTCACGTCACAGCGCTTTCGACACGTTTTGGCTCCCCCGAAACATCCAGTCCCTTTTTTTTTGCGTAGCCACGTTCTGAGCAGAGGTTCAGTGTCGGACCTGTCTTGGCGTTTCAATGGGCGTCAGACTCGATCGATCACTTGCTGATCTATTCTGGGACTGGAATGGTTTACTTGTTCACGATTGTAGTTGGTCTGGAGACGCGTCGCTTTTTTTTTTTTTCTATATGTAGACGGCCCAAGAAAGGCCATTTGTTACGTTATACTGTGCCGCGTGAGGCCATTCCGACTTGCTGGGTGACACTTGGATCCTCTTTTCATTCTTGCATACCATTTCGTAACGAGTAGTCGGTTCGCTGCAATTCACAGAGAGTCTGACATATGTTGCGCTGGTTAGATGGACGAGGGACGAGCGTGGTCGATGAGCCATCCTCTTAGCAAGTAAAACTTTCATTGCGTATGATCAGATAGCCATCCATGGTCGGCGGGCGCTCCTTTCGTTTGGGGGCAGTCGTTTTTTCTCGTTGATCGCTCCTTTTACAGGGTAAATTAGGGGATAATCTGCGTCAATCTTCAATTCTAGGTTTCTACTCTACCTACTAACTACTTACGGTGCTGCATTCGTGAGTCTGACTGGCGGTTCACTTGCCCGTGAGCATGAGATCCGGCATCATGTGAGGGACTGATGCTCGCTTGGCAGGAGTGCACGCTGTTGTGCTTTTTTTTTTCTTTTTACTCCTTGCATCTGATGGACTCGGACTTGAGTCGACAACATCCGGAATGCTAATGCTTTATGTATCCGTGGTGCCCTCTTCTTGGTGAACGTGATGAAAGACACTTGGGTCTCATTACGCGTGGAAGTTTGAAGTTGTAGAGCTTCTTGGTATGCTCGTAGCAAGCAAGATGAGAAGCGCTCCGTGAGTATCACAAGTTGGTATATAAGAATATTGCTGAATTCTTTAACGGGAATCGAGTTCATGTAGGGAGATATCAATTGATGCAAAGAAATGGGCGTACCCTACACAGTGGCCGGCACACGACAGTCAAGTCCATTTGATAATGTGATGCCATGTTCTCGTCTTATCGAATGCGCGAAATGCTGTCTAGTGAAGATTCATGAAGTTTTTGAGGGCGGCACAACGCTCAGATACTCTATTCGGCCTGCTAGGTCTATTGATTGTGACGACTCGCCGGTGGACAGCGATGTTTGTCTTTTTCCGCAGCACGGAATATATTGCTGGTGATATCTTTGTCGATAGCTGAGTACGGAGTAGTTACATGGCGACCATATCGTCATGCAGCACAGCGCAGCCAAAGGTCAGGACAGGTGGCCGTTGTACGGTATCACAATACCACATTAACTACGTTGCGTACACGGTTCGCATGAGACTAGTAGATGCTTCGTCCGATGAAATGCAACCCTGGCCGCAACGAGGGAATGTCACATTGACTGTAACCATATGGAGAAAACAGCGAAAGTTGATGGACGGTACTTGTACGGAGTATCGTCCGACGACATGCCACGGGTCAATCCCCTCTTCGGGTTTCTCCGTTTACCGCACCGTTTACTCCGTTCGGCTTCTTGTTGTCTTGGATCAGGAATATTCGGTCAGGATTTCATGTTGGAATACAATGGAGATGAGCTCGAGTGAAAGATCCAACACTTGCTGGCAATTAGCCACCAGCTCTCGCCAGCCCGAGACAGAAACGGACTTACTACAGGTTGCCAAGGGTTAGGCGTCATGGGAAAGAAAGCATGATGGAGGGATTTCCCCGACGGCAGAGCAGAGCCGTCATGGCAGGGACCAGCAGGCTATCTGCAAGACTCACTCGATTGGTGCGTGAGGCGTCCGAGTGAACGAGTCCAGAGCACTTCGTCTGGTGTCCCTGCTTCCTGATTGCTTCACGGTGTCGAGCACACAGCAAATTCCCTCATACGCATGCGAACTCAGTCGTCTTGTGCCACGACAAACAGCAGCGATCATGCAAAATATGGGTTTGCCATGGTCTCTGGAAACAGACGAATCGTCTCATGCCGGACATGCCGGTGTGGTTGTGTCCCTCTTTTGGTCCTCCAAAGTCCTCCGACAAGTCCGCTCTCATTGGGAGTTGGTTCGTTGAGGCATCACATCTCACGAGATCAAGTACGGAGTACGGAGTACCGGGATAAACGAATGCCTGTCGAGGTGGAGGGGAGATGAAAGCTGGCAAGCTGGCAAGCTGGCTGGCAAGAAAAGGGTCTTCGGGTCGATCTGGGCAATGCGGGCGCGTTTGGTGGGGGCCAGAGACGAAAGGATCCATGGACTTCCTATCAAATACGTACGTGGAAGCGGGCGGGGTGGTGAAGTCGTCTGAACAATACTCCGTAACTAACCTAGGTCCCTTGGTAGAGGGGAAAAAAAAAAGGAGGCCCGACCAGACTACCGAGACCAATATACCGACAGGCAATGACCGACCTGCCGAGTCGACGGCACTGGAGCGTGCTGCGTGCTGCTGCGTGCTGACAATCTAGCGCATTACGCGGTGACTTATATGTACAGTGAACCTGCGTTATAACGATCCCATATCTTAACGATATTCGGGTTGTTACGATGATTCACGGTCATCTAAGGTTTTTCCCTAGTAAATCGTTAAAGTCGCAATACTCACGATATCGTAGGCCGCAGGCTTAGTCACCATATAAATTGAGGCTTTTATCGTTATTTGGGCCCCCACAAAGCTGCAAATTTTCGCAGCCTTAAACGCGTTTTTCCTCCTACACTACTACAACAACGCCAGCTTTTCACAGGTCTTACCTGCTGATCTTGAAGACATTGAAGCAGGACCTGAAATACTAGTAATTACTATACAAGAGGCATCTTAAGCTATTAAAAAATTAATCTCCTTTGAGGAACAACGCAAATCTATCAATTTTGAGCTTCTTCAACAGCTTCAACGGCATCAAAGGCAGCTTTGGCAAGATTGGCAGGAGGCTCGCGACGCGTCAAAAAAACAACAATCTTTTGAATATATACTTTACTATATCTTTGGGTGTATTTCCCTAATAAAATTTGGTATATATACATGCCCCATAATAGTCGTATCTTAACGATAGTCGCCGAATAACGATGAAAAGGGCCTCACGAAGCTTATCGTTATAACGCAGGTTCACTGTATTGGACGATGCCGACGCCCCCACTTCCCTTCCCTGTTGGGGTGGATGGAATGTTCCACGTCCCAAGAACCAATCCCACATGCAGGGTCCGGGTGCAGCTGACTCCTGGATTGTAGCGCGCTCCATTCACTAGTAGGCGAGCACTAGGCGAGGGGCAAGGCGAGGTTGGCGCACCCAGCCCCAGTAATCCCTCTGTTGTAAGTCTGGGCCTCCACACTCCGTACTCACGTGCAGGATCCAGTAGGTGGTTATTCGCACGGGGGGCTTGGGCACGCGGGTTACTCTATAACTTGTAGGCACAACTGCGTCCAGTGCTGAGTCCGCTGGAGCAAGGTGCGCACAGTGGGTCGCGGTCCACCGTTCCGAGCCGACACCAGGCTGCCACGACCGCTCAGGTGCACATGCACATGCAACATTGAACATTGTACCCCGTACCAGACACATGGATGGCACTGGACGCTCCGCAATTCCAAGGATGACTTGCGAAGAACTGCTCACGACGCTGGGCTTGGACTTGGCCTTTGCCAGTTGGTTTTGGGCTTGGGGCTTCTGGGGGGGCATGCGGGAGAGACTGGAGGACATGGACAGGCAACATTGAAACATCCAAACTAACTTTGGGAGCCGCCGGCCCATGCGGCCGACATCAAGTACGGAGTACACGAGTTCGTACGGGGTGCGGAGTAGGAGCACTTGAGCACTTGCCTTTTCCCATTGACACACACACACACACACACACACACACACACACTCATTCATTCGCTCGTGGGTTGATTCATTTATTCTCACGCATTCTCGCACACGTCACGCAATACAAGCGTCATCTCGCTCCTCGAGTCATCCGACGTCTCTTTTGCTCTTCCATCTTCATTATCCTCGACGCCCTCTAGCTGCACAATCCTTTGCGATTAACACCGTCACCAGTACCCGTCACGACTAGCTAGTCGTTGCATAAGCTCGTCGATATCCTCTATTAGCCACGTACGACAACCACTAGTTGTTGACAATCGACAACCGACAATCGACAATCGAGCGCACGGCGCATTCGCCGAGTCTGGGCCGCCGACATCTTTTGATGTCACACCAAGCACCAAAAACAGAAAAGAAAAGAAAAAAACACCAAACGCCCGTTATCAGCCTGACTCAGATCGGCCGCGCCCATTCGTCCAACCGTCATCCTGCAGCCTCGTCAGCCAGCCACGACACCATCCCCCCGGAACTGACGCATAACACGCCTGTCACTGCTGTGCAATATCGACCCTTCTGCGTCCCGTCCTCGCTCTCGGCGCCGATTCGATCGTCCCTTTGCTTCTGCCTCTCTCTGCCGCTACCCGCACCGTTGCACTGCACTTGCGCGGCTCTGACTCGGTCTGAATACAAAACTCTTGACCTGTCTCCCCCGGCCCCCGAGGGGACGGGGAGAGTAGTAGTCATATCAAAGGATTGCACTCCTTTTGTCTTCTAGGAGTGTTGTGAGCACAAACTGTGACAGAGTAGGTGCGACGTCTGCTTTGCCATAATGACGAAACTCACGTCGGACGCCTTCCTGCCCTCTGGTGCCATCGACATCCCAATCAACGGCTCAATTGGTGGACCTATGTCACGTTCCGGCTTCGATGCCTCACAGCCAAAGTCGATTATGATGTACGCGGGAGACGCCTTCAACAACGGCGACGGCAAGCCCGCCCGTCGTGTACTGATTTCATCACCGAGCCGAAATACCGCCGCGCAAGGTTCCCCGATCAACCCTCCTGCTGCCGCTCGTTTGACCTCCAACCTTCCTCTAGCCGGCAGGCCTTTGGATTCGCCATCGCCGCTAAACCTGTCCAACTCCCTATCGCCTGTTGGCGTCACCCGTCCCGCCGACTCTGCCAGGGGCAAAGGTGGTGGTTTCGTCCATCCTAGTATTTCTTCACTTTCACCACCTGCCGCCTGGGGCATTGGAGGTGCTACTCTGGCAAGATCTGTGTCCGCCGATGCAGCAGTTCCTCATCACACGCCATCGCGACATTGCAGCGGGCTGGCGATTCACTCGTCGTTGGTGGAGAACTGGAGACTCGAGCGAAGCAACCTGGAGGCTCTTAGGCAGAAAGCTGAAAAGCTGTATCGTGGCCAGCAATCCGTCATTGACGAGATGAGCGAGGAGTGGCTGAGGGAGAGGTCTGAAATGTCACAACTCATACAAAATCTCCGAGAGCGTGTCCAGCGATTGGAAGGGGAAAACACAGTCCTCAAAACAATTGCCTCATATGCTGCACATGTCCCCGGACTGATATCACCTCACAACAGTCTTCAGAGTGGCAGTGGGGGGGCATATGCGAGCCACTCGCCTTCGGTCTCTTCGAACAAATCTCCGCCACCTCGACCCTCTGGGCCTTTTGGACGGACTGCTAGTGAGACCTCGGCGTCCTTTGATTTACCGCCTGGACTAGACACTGCCTCTCGACGCCCTCGTCATTTCGCCAATCAGGGGTGCAGTCCCTGTATCTCCCCTTCTGCGCTCCCCACGAATGGCCTCTACACACCGCTGAGTCCTCGTAAAGAACCTCGAAAGTCCATCGCAACTGATTTCCTTTCATCTTCTTCACCGGAGCCTACTGGTAACGTTCCCATCATTGATGTCCAGGAAATCGACCCTAAACTTGAGGGTATCCCGATTAGAGCCACAGCAGTTCAGAAACCAACCTTCCACCCCGTACCAGATCCACCAGGCAACGTCTCCAGCCCTCCTCGTTCACCCAAACCAGCAAAAGGCATCTGCAATGACAATCGTCAAAAACAAACACCTGGAGTTTCCATACGAGGGAAGCTCAGAATCGATCGACGTCGGTCAGGTCTTTCTCCTCTCGTTTCCTCAAAAGACCAAACAAAGCAAATTCTGGCTACTGATGAATCGCGACGCTTAACAATGCATGCTGGACATACACCAAATCATTCGCTGTCTCTGTTTCCTACCATGACCGCGACTGAAAGCAGCTCGGCTGCTGCCAGAAGCCAGGAGACCACGCCAACCGCGTGCACCTCATCCATGTTCGCCGAACAGCACAAGAATACAGACACTGGCGATGTTGAAGATGGCAAACTTGGACATGGCAAAGCGGATAGGGACGAGACCAGTCACTTGGACGGCGAACTCAATGACGATATCAAGTGCTATTTGGAGCCTTTAGATGACGTTCCCCTCAAAGGCCCGCTCATGATCAAGAACATACCAGCCCAAGACGAGATATTCTGGGCACGAGTCAACCAGAAGCTGGACCCTATCAGTCGAGGCCAGGATGCATTGCCCAAGGTTCTTCAGTCTCCAGAGCTTGAAGCTGTCACCCACCCGCCAGGAGTGGACCAGCCGTTGCCGAGAGACGGAGAAAACCCCGAAGAAACCAGTGCTGAGATGGGAAGTGATGACGGGGGTGAAAACGGAAAGGCCAATGTCGAGCCGGATGTGCCACTCAAGTTCAAGAGCACCACCAACTTCGGGGCTCCCTTCGGCGCTGTCTGAACCAATCCGTAGGTCGGAATGGACTGGGGAGCTTCTCCGGTCATACGAAGCTTTCCTCTCCTTGTTGTTTATAGATACGCTTCCACAATATACCCATTTTCTCTGTTTCTTTTTGTACTCGGGGGGCTCACCGGTGGCAGAACTCATATGGCCCCGTCACGACTGAAGTGAGTAGGCATGCCACTCGCATGGACTACGTAGGTAGTTGATATAGACACGTAGTATTGCATTAGCATCACAGCATTGAATGTACCATGGCGTGCTACTGGGGGGCACTAACTAATTAATCCATTCTTGTCCATTCATGTTCGATTCCAACGCCACGCGTCTATTGTGCTAGACTTTACACCAACAGTTGTGTGTCAAGATGTGTAACAACAATTCAGATAACCCATGGTTCCGGAAGTTTAACGAAAGGAGATTGGACAAACAGACTAGTTTCAGCAAGTCGCAGCATTTCAACGTGCATGTATGTGTGTCATTCGCACACTAACATGGGAACGAAACGTCGTGATGGCATCTAAATGAACACGATTTGAAAAAGCCGAACAAGGCTAACCATTCATGTGGTGAAATGTGCACAATCTAAGACAGCAATTCATCGTACCCTGAAACTCACACTCCCATGGTGAAATCGTGTTCGATGCCAGGGGTAACGCTTGCCATGAACTACGAAGCACCAACAGATTAGTTTTACGTGTATCCATCCATCCATCCATCCATCCATCCATCTACACCGATATACATGGTCGCGGGGAGAGACGAGGTACGAACCTTGAGAAAGACAACGAGGTACTGATCTACGCGGATGGCGACTTCGTGCTCATCGGCGTCTACGCCCTCCACCTCCTCCCACTCATCCTTGTCGGCGGCTTCCTGTGCACTCTTGACGTCCAGCTTGGCTACTTCGTCGACTAGGCCCTCCATGCCGGGGTCGCTGCCGACGGGCTTGCCGGAGCGGAGCTTGTCCCTGCGGATGCGGAGGGCTGCGTCGGCGCGGTCGAGGAGCGTCTTCATGACGGAGGCGTGCTTGCATGGGTGCACGCTGGCCATCTTGATGTTGTTCGCGAAGAAGGGGAAGTCCTCGAGGGTGACGGTCTTGTCCTTGTAGTCGCCGACTATGTCGTCCATCATGCTCTGCGGGGGCAGGGGCTGTCCGTTGGGCAGGTAGCCCGATAGGTAGAGGCGGGGGGTCCGGTAGTACGGCGAGTACATGATGTACAGGGTGTATGTCCGTCGGCCACTGTTGGATCAAGAAAAGGTCAGCCATCCATCATCTATCGTGTGCCTGCCTGCGTGGGACAGGAGGTGGAGGAAAGAAAACCAACGCGCTCTTGGATTCACTCGTGTCCCGGATGATGGCGTCTTCGTCGTCCTCGTCCTCCATGTCGGGGATGTCGTCGTCCAGGTCCGTCGTGTCGGCTAGGTTCCCGGCGTCGTCGACGGCCCGAACGTCTCTTGCTTTCAGGGGCTGCGAGCTGGCTAGGCCGCCGGTTCGTAGCCAGCCATCATCGTCTGCCGCTCCGCTCGCCCCCTTGAAGTCGTCGCCGTCGTTGACCAAGGCCTCCTCGTGGCCTGCATCCCCGGCAAAGTCGTCGTTCAGTCTTCGGTGGCAGGGCACATTCCGCGTGACGAGGTATTGCTTCCCCGCGGGGAGGTAGCTCACCCGGCGGTCTTCGGAGTCGGCATCGCCCCAGGACCAGGTTGGGAACTTGTACACCAGGTAGTCTCCCGCCGCGATGAACTCCTCCGGCGTGACCTGTCCAGTCTGTCGAAAAGTCGAGTTGTGCGTTACAGGGGTGTACCGATCCCGAAGGGTATTAACCGTTGATCGTATGTAGTTCATGACGCCTCGACCTTGTACGACCTAGTTGGGTCGTCGTAAGCGATCTTGGGACCTGGGTACACGTATCGAAACTGTATTTGACGTAATAATTTGACGCTATGTGTGTCGATAGGGGTGAGGTCACTTTCGAAACCAGGGTCGGTATCAGGAATAGAGCAGATGTTCTGGATGGGAAAAAAGGGGGAGATATCCTGGAGATGAGGTTTGCCTGATGACTTGCTCCGCCCGAGTGACGAGCTGCCAGGCACAGAGGTTGAGGCGGATCACATGGAGGGAGGGGGATGGTGGGGTGACGAAGTCGCTGATTGGCACTGTGCGTAATTGTGGTGGGACCTTCCAAGGTCAAGCTCTATCTTATCTACCCGTCAACCCGTCATACAAGCCAGCTCTCACAATGATCATGTCATCGGTTTAAGCTACGGGTTGCAAGAAGGTAAACGAAGCAGAAGGTCATCACTTCCCTTTCTTTCCGTTTGCTTTGCGTACGTTATTATACATGAGAATGTCATCCCTTATGCTCTTCTCCTGACATTGCTCCGAGCCCGGTCATGGGACAGATAACAACATTAAATTACTCTCGCGCCGATATTGTTCAGTCAAGCTCATTCGACCGAAACCAATACAATCGTCCTGAATATACAATGCAGATATGGTTCGTCATTATTCGTCGTCTTGGTCGCTCACTTCTTCACCTGCTTCTATAGCAGCCTGTCTCCTCTGCGCTTCCCGCTCACGCTTCTTGTCCAACAACTTGTTCAGACGCTTCGCAGAGTTAAACACTCCATTTGTTCCGGCTCCGCAAGCTGCGCAAGTCGGATCCTTTCGATACCGCTTCAGCGCGCATGGTTCGCAAAAGTAATGCCCGCATCGTGTGATTATGGGTGCTTTGTATGGCTCTTCGCAAAGGATGCAAACGAAAGGAATGTTCTGTAGCATTGCGTCGTCGTCGTCGTCATCGTTGGCGTCGGTTTTCTCGCGGTTTGCACTGGCTACGACAGTGCCTCCCAAGCTGTTTTTGCCCTTTGTGACGGTGTCCCATTCTTTATCGAGTTGCCATCCATGTTTGTAATCTTCGCGACTGTGTAGGTATTTACTGGATAAAGACGAATTGTCAGCATGAGCCCGTCTGTCATTGATGGACACTTCTTGGGGGTAAGTCATTGCCGAAGGACAGGGGGAGTTCAAGTACTCACCAGTTATCCCCGAACCCGCAAAACCCCGTCTTTTTGTAATCCTTGCATACGTCTGGGGCAAAGTCCGTGACAGTAATAGTGCGGATATTTGTCGGCGCCTTGATCGGTCCTACTGTCTTCTTTGGTGCATCAGGATTCTTCTGGATGAAAGAGGTCTGGTTCGCCAATCCTTTGTAAGTACCGTCTGGCGGGATAAATTGGGCCGTAGATTTTGATGAGCCAAGTAGGTTTTTTGCTGATAGATCGTCTTCTGCGCCATCTTCGTACCAGTTGCTCTGCTTTGTCGCATCGTTCGCATTCGAGATGGGTAGATTGCGGTTCGCCTTGAACACGGTTGCGTTCAACTCTCTACCGGCCGTCGAAGCGTCTTTGGAGGAAACTGTGACCACGGCGTTCTTCTTCCGTCGCTTCACGCGCTGTCCTGTTTCGTCCTCGGATGAAGTGTAGTCGCTGTCGTTGTCGCTGTCGCTGTTGGCAACAGGTGGCGTTGCTGGTCGTTTTCTGATATTTGATTTGCCTTTGGAGCCTCTTTTTTTGAACAGCGCTGTGGGCGCACCCGCATCTGTCGCGATTGTGGTATCGTTCGACTCCATGTTGCAGCCTCGTCAATGTTCCACTGGTAACGTTGAGTCCCGGAATGGAAGATGTTGTCTCGCTGCGTAATAAACCTGTTGCCGCAAAGCTGACCTATTTATTAGTTAAAGGGTCTGGCGTCATTGTACCGAGTACCGAGTAGGCTGCCAGGGTAAGGTAAGGTGGGGCCGACAAGATTCTGAAGGCTGACTAATTGGTGGATCCAGTGACTTCCACGAACCAACTGCTGATTATTGGGTGGTACAAAGTTGGGTTCGGAGTACAGGGTAGGCAGGGTGCCGATGCCGGAAACAACCACCATGTTTCTACGTAGATGATATCTGCGATAAGTCAACTCTTTTGTAAAAGAGAATAGCCCATCGATTAAGTAAGTGATTGTTTTTCTGTCAATTCTGGCACCTCCTTGGCGCAAAAGCAACGGATACATTTTTTTGAGATTTGCTGGGAACTAACGGCGGCATCATATTATAGCTTTTATTGATCCTTTTCCTCGCGTCAAGGTTGTCCAGCTGTGTCTAATAGATACACTACCTAGACATGGAGGGACAATGTCAGTCTGTTCTCGGAACATTCAATGTGACACGGAGGTAAGCACGCAGTTCAATTTTAGACGAAGCCTCCGTCCATGATGATGATTTCTTGTTTACGTGCCCCGTACTCTTGGGCAAGGTGGCCGGCCCTTCGCGACCTCGAACCGAACGAAGGAGGCGTTTGGAAGCGGCAATAACAACCCGAAAGAAGGTCGGCCATGATTGGTCAAACTATCCCTACAAGGAATTATCAGGCCGGAAATTAGGTCTCTCAATGCGACCTGGCGCATAGACCGGCATTGAACCCACATGAGCGTTTTGCCCGCCAGCGACAATTCACTCACTCACTCATCGAGTTCATATTCATATGTACTCCGTATATCACTATATCACCAAGACCCAGTCTGCTGCGGTGCGAATGAACGGACGCCAAGTCGGCCCCTCCTGCCTGCAAGCACGGGATACTCTGTAGTTATTATCATTACGGAGTACACGGAGTAAACTTACCATTGTGTTGCAGTAGTACTCCGTACCTGCGAGGTGGAGTCCGTCACCGACGCCATCAATCAACTCATGTCGCTCCAGGCAGAGCGTGCAGGCAGAGCGTGTCGAAAACGCGGGACAATGTAACACGGAAGCAGTCGTGGGTGCGTTTTTTGAGGTCTGAGTGGTCGGTGTCTGCACGAGGAGGACATGGAAAAAGCAAATGGTTTCCAGTCAAGTCTGGTCGACCCGACAGCTGCGCAGTCTTGGGACGGCGTCGGCCGATATTCGACAAAGGTGTGTGTGTCGATCGATAGCTTCCAGTCCATGTCGGCAAGGTGCAGGCAGGCTGCCACACGTTCCTTCCATGTTTGGTAACACAACAAACAGACCAGGCGCAGTCTTGGGTCCTAGACTCCTAGTCATGATGCACCCACTCACTATATGTGACTATGCCATGACAATATGGGGTGCTTCAAGTCCGTGACATGCTGTGCCTGTATTTGTTTACTATATCGCTCGCTTGCAAGACGCCTCGTCTGCCTGGCAACCGAAGAGTCAGAGTCTTGAGCCTTCTCAGACATGCAAGGAACCAGACATGCAACAACACGCAAGGAGTAGTTAGTTACGTACTCCGTACTCCGTACTCTGCCATGCTCTTTGTTCCCGACACTCGGTCTATTGTTTATCATGTTGCTCCATAAGGCGGAGTAGCCGCTTCTAGGATTAGGGTGCTGGACTGTGCTGCCAGGTCTGATCTGGTGTTGTTGTCTGCATCGAATCGAACCCACTCACACCAGACTTTTCGCTGCGCAATGGGGATTTCATAACTACCTCTCCGTACGGAGTAACTTGACGACTTGACGCGTCGGATGTTGTTCTCAGTCAGAGGTTGGCAACAGTGCTGACGTACGTGTGTACGGAGTAACTAACTACCTAGGTACCTAGGTAGTAAGTTAGTTACATGATACATGATTGCTTGAATACACACATCATCAATCACCAGCTGGCTCAACATTGGTTGTGAGTGAAGAATCATCGTGTCGTTTCCACATCAAACATCCATCGTCGGACGAACCAACGGCCTCTAGCTAGCTGTCGCTTTGCTTCCCTTTATCAACGACGCTGCTACTTTTTGCTGTGCTGGCTGACCAGCGCCCGAGGTCGAGTGACAGGTGGTTTGTTTATTCACATTCAACTCATTCATTCATTCATTCACTCATTCAACCTCTCCGCCTCCGACTCTCACTCACCCACTCACTCGCTCACCCACGCACCACCCCCTGCGCTTGGCCCCAACGACTTTTGTTTTCATTTGCGGGAACCAATTGTTACACGACCCCTACGCCCATCCCTGGCTGGATTCTGGATTGGCTACTACTTATACTCCGTAGCTTTACTCCGTACAGCATGGCGATTTATTAGTTAGCTACTAGTACCAACCAGACTAGAACTAGTGCCTGGGAATGATCAACAAGCCCGACGTCGCGTCCCATTCCAGCCCACGGGTCATCAACATCTTGCTCAATCAAGTCACGGTTGCCCTAGAACTCATAACAAAAATCCTCGCCCTGCACGGCGGCTCACTCGACCTCGACCAAAAAACTACTCGAGCGCCCTGCCCGTGCCAGCACAGGTCACAGCACAGGTCAGATCAAACTGCCTGTGCAGTCCAGTCTTGGTCTGCACGCAGACGCAAGGGGGCGCTGGGCCGTGACTTCTTCTTCTTTTCCTGCCTGGCCTGATCCAACATTGACCATTGACCATTGACCATCGACCATTCAACGGACCTGCGCACCTGCGCACCTGCGGACCTAGAACCTACAAGTACCGTCTTCGGACGGCCTCATCCTTCGCTTTTTTCTCTACCCTTCACCTGCGGCTGCTTCCCCCGGCCGCAGATCTTCTTTTCCACGGCCCCCTCGCGGATTGATGGTGCCGCAGTGCTTGTAGACGGTCTTCCTGTCGAACTCTGTCGTTCATCAGGATGGCATCGTCTCTGGCCCCCGACAAGCGCCCGGACCTTTCAGCTCCTGCTGACAGGGACACCGCCAACGACCCTTTCGTTACCGATTCGTCTTCATCCGTCCATCACCGATTTTCCAATTTCGACCTAGAGCTATTCGCTGCAGGGCCGGGCTCTTCGCCCACACAGGCCAGAAAAGCCCTGGAGGCACATCTCGCAGAAACAGACCGTCGTTTAGACGAGGCAGGCAAACTCGGCACTTCCCTCGTCGCCCAGCGTAAACTTTTGGCTGAGCGGCTGCAGGAAGTCCAGCAGCTTCAGGCTGAAGGGGAGCTTGGACCGGACTTGCGCAAGAAGCTGGTGGAGATTGAACGGGAGTACAATGATTTGGCAAGGGAGACTGCCCGGGTATTTCTCCCTAAACAGAGAGTCCCAAGTAATGAAGCCCACGCAGGCTCGCCCTTTGTGCCAGAAGGGCGAAGCGGAAGAGTAAGGTCGCCTTTTTTTTAATTCTCTTTTTTTTTCCTTTTTTTTTTTTTTTTTTTTTTGCAAATGGTTTAGTCACAACCACCCGTCTCGTCTCGTCTTCGATTCTGAGCTGACCAACCACGATGACAGCGTTCTGTGAGTCCTTCCAAGTTTGAAAGTCAAGCTACCGGCTCTCCAACGAAGCTCAGCGTTCCGAATCGAAAGATCAGAAACCAGCCGTCCCAACGAGTTCACGACATTGAGTTCGCGGCTGAGATCAGCACATCACTCATTGCCCAAGTCCGAAATCTACAGGCCCTGCTTTCCGAGCGAGATGACGAACTCAAGGGAGCCCAATCGGAGAAGGCTCGACTCGAGATTGAGTCGGAAAGCTTACAACAGCGACTTAAGACATTGGATGAGAGCGAGCATCGATACAAGGAGGAGAATTGGAATCTTGAGACTCGCCTCCAAGAAATTGCCTCACAACAGAAAGAAGCCGCTGATCGCGAGAAAAAACTCACTCAGGCTCTGAACTTGGTCAACTCTGAGAAGACGTCGGTCCAGAAGGAGCTAGATGATGCCAAGGTTTCTCATTCTAAATTGGCCGAGGAGCATGCAGCTGCTATGAAGTATCTCGACATCGAACTGGGCACTGCCAAACGCAACTTGGTCATGGCTGACAGCGAGAGAGCGGCCATGCAACGCAAGATTGAGGACTTGACTAATCAGAACCAAGAGCTGGCGAAAGCGTTCTCATCACAGCGCGGGCGGACCATAGACCGAGAGTCACTGTCTGGCTTAAGTGATGAGGACTTTGAGACTGCAACAGATAATATCACGCCCGAGCACTCACCACCGCCATCTCCAGTAAAAGGCACACCTCGGCACGCGATGCTCGAGACCGAGACTATTAAGTCCTCTCTCCATCATGCGCAGAGAACAATCCAGAGCCAGCGAAACCAACTTCATCGAGAAAAGACCGAGAAGCTCGAGTTGCGTCGGATCATTCAGGACCTGCGGGACGATCTCGAGAAAACAAGAAATGATGTAACTGGCTCTTCCAATTCTCGACGAAATCGCAAGGTAGATTCCAAGGAATTCAAGAAGCCTGCTCGCCTCCTGGGAAGCCTCCGGTCTAGCAGACATGAGATCGTGGACGACCCCGATTGGGAGGATAACGCGGATACATCGCCGCCGGTTACCTCTGCGGGAGGATTCCGTCGCCATATAGATAGATCATATCCGACAGACACGAGCGATCATTTTGAGACGGCAAATGAAGCTAGCGAGTCTGCTTTCGAGACCGCCAACGAACGTGCCACTGAGACTGAAGACTTCCAAACCGGGAATGAGGCACTGTCTGGCAGTGACGATGACAATGAGACGGAGACTGAAAGCGCGTCCAGAGGATTCGGTCGGATGAAGCGGCCTCCCAGCCTACCTACCGGTTTAGCAAAGGCAAGCCACCGGGACTCTATTGACAGTACCGCCTCTACCTCAGCAGACGAAGATGAACTCGCTGAATTGCGCACGCCGACGGGGACTATATCATCTCAGAGAAGCCGGTTCAGACTCAGTCGCAACCCATTTTCTCGCGGCTCCAGACAGAGCAGCGAAGAACCAAATGTTCGAAGTAGCCCTTCCAGCTACACCAGCGGTGGTACACCTCAAGCTGCTGGCCAGAGTCTGTTTGCGGAGCTGCAGGATTTCGGTAGCGACGATGAGTCTCTTGGCGCCGCTACTCCGAGCCGGCGAAGTGTCCGATCCGTTACTCCCGGATCGGTTCGCCGGATGGTATCGCCACCTCCTGCCGTTCCAATCTTGCCCCAAGTACTCATGGTAGATACAGGCGTCATGACGGAGCCCGTAAACATCACCTCAGACGTGTTGGATGAAGGTTCTGATCGGCCGCTGTCGATGGAATCAGTTGTGCGGGCTGGAGGCAGGCTGTCTACCGCTTGGCGCACGAGCCGAGGAATGGACACAGATTTCTCCCGCCCCGTGTCCATGTTCTCACACAGTGATGCAAGCATTCAGTACGAACAAGACTTGGAAAGCAAGCTAGCTGAATTCCCTGTTCCTCCGACCTCACCACCGCATGTCCAGCCACCCACGACACCCTCACTTGGGTTGTCACACATTCATTCTCAGGACGTGGAACCAAGAGAGGAGATTACGAGACCTCGTACACCTCCAACTCTGCGCCTGACATCCCTTGTCATGGAGCATGTTGAGCCCATTTCTGAGCCCGAAACGGCGAAACCCGAGTTGACATTGTCACATATCGCCGCCCAGGTTTCGGAGCCGCTAGCAGAACCCGACAGTCCTCAGCCACGACTGACGCTAACGTCCGTTGTGACCGAAGCCACCGAGCCTATTGTCATTCCGCCGCCCGTACTGACATTGTCCGATGTCTCGGTCGAATCGTGGGCACCTGTATCAGAATCAAATGCGGAAACCACCATTGTGGCTCCCGTTGTACCTGTCTATCATCAAGACGTTCAGGTAGCACCTCTAGCTCTGACCTTGTCTTCGATATATGCAGAGGGGCTTGAGCCGATAGAGGAACCGGAGGTGATGACAACACCACCTAGCTTCCAGTTCTCGGCAATTGCCACGCAGAAAGTTGAGCCGGTGTCACAGCCGCCACCGGTGCAGCCGTCGCTTGCTTTATCTTCGATCCTCACGCAACACACGCAACCGGTTGCGGAACCCCTTTCTGCTCCTCCAACACTGGTTTTGTCCACAATTTCTGCCGAGCATGTAGAGCCTGTGGTACCTACTACACCTGAGTCGATGGCTTTGCCAAGCTTTGGCTTCTCCTCCATTGAGTCTATTGAGACCCATCCTACATCCCCTCGTTCCCCTTGGAGAGATGCCTTCATTCTTCCACGAGACCGTGATACTGGAGACTGGGAGAGCAATGTGCCACACACACCCACCGGCAAGATGATTGGATCTGTCAATTCCCGTGGCAAGAAAAGAGACGTCACACCAGTTATCGCCGAAGACCATACTCGACAGTCTCCGTCGATGTCACCGAAGGCTGGTACTCCTGAGTCACAACGTCCATTCAAAGAGATTTCAGCCAATACCAATGTCCGCCCCATGCGAAAGCAGACCGTTTCCACAAGCGACCAAATTGCTCAGACTTCATTGACTGCTGGGGCTATTG
Source organism: Metarhizium rileyi (assembly GCA_031753515.1). Taxonomy (NCBI): domain Eukaryota; kingdom Fungi; phylum Ascomycota; class Sordariomycetes; order Hypocreales; family Clavicipitaceae; genus Metarhizium; species Metarhizium rileyi. Next base: position 2,099,895 of record JAUKVO010000003.1, on the reverse strand, counting down.
ATCAGCTCCTGAGGAACGGTTCTCAACGCTCTCCTGGACATGCAAAGAACCTGTCGATTGGCTCCGTTGACACCCCCGATACCACCGGCACGGTTCGAATCCACCGTACACAAGAGGATCTTGGCACGCCCACTCGGTTCAAGGGCAACGCCGGGAGTGAGTCCGCATACGAGGTCCGACCCGGGAGCGCAGCGAGTGGCCATGGTTCACTCCACGACGCGCCGCCCCTGCCCTCTAATCATCGCCAGATTATTGAAGCTGCCCGTTCTGGGTCATCCCACAGCCAGCAGCCAGCCGTCATGGGCCCCCCTCTCTGGCCGGCCTCGGCAACGAAACACCGACCTCAGACTCCAAGTCAACAAGGTCCCATGTCATCTGGCCGTGGAACTTGTACGCAACGGGCTGTCCGCGGTGGAACCATACATAATGGAACTGCAGAGATCAGCACGAATGGCAGACTCACGGCACAGTCACGGCGATCATCTGTCTCTTCCTTCGCGTCCGAGCTTGATACGCGATTCAACATACGGCCGGGAGAAATGGGCATTGATCCGACAGGCTTTGGACCCAACACTGATCCCCGCATGATTCAGGCGATCACGCAAACTATGATCGGAGAATTTCTGTGGAAGTACACTCGAAAGACGGGTCGCGGCGAGCTCTCGGAGAACCGCCACCGTCGCTACTTCTGGGTTCACCCATATACCAGAACATTGTACTGGAGCGACAGGGATCCATCTACCGCAGGTCGCACGGAGCTCAAGGCAAAGAGTGTACCGATCGAGGCTGTTCGTGTAGCCACTGACGATAACCCAATGCCGCCAGGGTTGCATCGCAAGAGCTTGATTATCATCTCACCTGGACGAACCATCAAGTTCACCTGTACGACTGGACAACGACACGAGACCTGGTTCAACGCGCTGTCGTATTTATTACTGAGAACTGGCCAAGATCACCATACAGACGTGGAGGAGGTTGCCGGACAAATGACGCACGAGGACGTCGACGAGTTCAATCCGCAAGTTGGTCGCCGACCGGTTAACGACTCTGGATCGAGAGCTGCCCCCTCGCTCTCGTCGTATAATTCACGAACAACGCGAAATGAATCGCCAGCTCTTGGTGTCTCGATGAACGCCCCCCCGACTCTCACACCATCCGGTCATCAGAAGCATGTTCCGACCTCGAGCATCCGAGCATCGACGGGTACCCTCAGCAAACTCAGCGGGTACTGGAAATCCGGAGCGCCGAAGCTTTCTGGCACCTTTACCAGCTTCCGCAGTCGGGGTGCTAGCAGCCAGAACTGGGGCATTTATGAAGCAAGTGAGGTGCACGACAGCGCCGAAGACCTGCGCGAGATGATTGAGCGGCAAGATCGAGAGTCGGACCGGCTTGAAAATGTGAGGGCTTGCTGTGATGGCAAGCACGACGTGGGAACTCTGCCACGCGCCATACGAAGGGGTCGGGGGCATCCTTCTCACGCCAACCTTGGTCAGCCCGTTACCAACACGCCGATGGCGTCGATGCGGTCTCGAGCGTGAGTGACGGCGATGGCTTTTGATGATGAGGCAGTTTTGGTGGGTTTTGAGGCTCACTCATTCATTGCCAGACGATCCGTTCTGATGACAACGGCATACCAACAACTATTTTCCTTGACCTATGATACAACAAGCATTGATCTTGCGAGAGATTGACGACATGACGATATCCCGTCCTTTCTTAGATGGTTTCTATTTTCTGTTCTTACTCGGCATCCGATTCCGTTCTTATCGTACTGCACTGCAGCTATATTTTGTCCTAGCCAGCCTCTTCTACAGTCATTCTTTCCTTACCAACGGAGCCGTAAAAAACCCGCCCGGTCGACTTCATGTTCTTACCGCCCACGAACTGCGATTTGCAGAACGGCGTTTCTCTTGCGCTTACTTAGGAGATGACACATCTCTGACCGCATTGCTGCATGCGTGCCTTCGGGGCGCCTTTTCCTAGAAAACATTACTTTATTCCACAGACAATACTACCTAGGAAACTTTATTGCTGGTACCTAGCTATGTAATGATAGGCTGGTTGACATGGCGACTCCTCTTCGCCAGTATCTTGTCGCGACCGAAAGGTACCTAGGTATTTGGTTTGCCAGCAGCGGATGAATCAGAAAGAATGGAACCTGATTCCGGCAGGGGAAGACAAAGGAAGTATGGTGTTGGTGGCGGCGCCTTTTCAGCTTTGAGCAAACCTGGGCGACCTTTTAAAACCTTTTTTAAACCTTTTTTGGCCGTATTGTATGAGTACTACTGGTACTGGGGAAGTAATTTGCACACGGTGTTGAAAGAGAGAGAGAGAAAAGGCCCGGCCGACAGGGAACAGAGACTGAGTGTACATGACGAATGAATGATTGTTTTTTTATTTTAGGAAAAACCCTGTATTTTGAGACGGTATATTTTATATACTTGTATGTCTATCTATATACGGAGTAACTAGTCGCTCTGCACTCACTCCCCCATGTGCGTGGCACAACTACCACACACGTGCAAGCATAACACGCCCGTTTGTCTGTCTGACTATTTGCCTTGCTCCACCTTGACATAGGCTCAGACCCCTCCATCACATGACGTAGGTGCTGCTCCTGCCTGCCTCGACTTGTCCGGTGCCAGTCTGGTCGCCCCACCGCAGAGGCCACCTTGACTTGGGAGCTTAGTTGCTCCGTCCGTACCTGACTTGACTTGGTCCAGGAAATGTGACAAGACGCTCCAGTCTCAGTAGCTTCACTCCATCATTTGATATTTGATCCGCCAAACACCACATCTACATGCCAGCCAGCTGTGATTCGACCTCGACTTGCCTTGGAGCTTCCTGCCGCCTGCCGGTGTTGTGCTTGTGCTCCATGCTGCACGATGCTTCCATGCTCGATGCATTGCTGAAGTCGAGCTGAGACTCTCCAACAAAGCATCACCAAAAATAAATTCTCTTGAGTCGACGACGTGTCTTGCTTCCTAGTCTCGTCTCCGGCCTCGATTCCTTTGTCAAAACTACTTCCATCTCGACGTTTTCTCCTTCGACTTCGGGAGCAGGAAGCTCATTGCAAAGCTTCCTTCAACTTAACTATTCGATTGTCAGTTAGCTACTGCCATCTGGCCATCTGGCCTCTCGGCCTGTCTGCCTCTCTTCATTCATCAAGCTGCAAGTTGCATGTTGCATGTTGCATGTTGCATTTCGCCTGTTCATCTGCCTGGCTTCATTGGCAACTTACCGGGTCTACCACCCTATCCTTTTCTCTCTCATTTTCCCTTCTCATTTCTTTCCCTAAATCCACAGCTACCGGCTTTCTCTCTCTATCTTGATACTTCACCCGTGTGTGGTTTTCCTACGTCTTCTCTCTCTTCCCGACCGAATCTATCGCGAACGTCAACCTACTGAAGCAGCTGCCGATTCTGCCCGTTTCGCCGCATCAGACCTCGATCCTCCCGAGGCCACTGTGGCTTTGCACAGGACAATTCGGGCCGCATATACGCGACAGACATGGGGCCATGGACGACGTTACTGGTGACGTATCTTCTCGGAGGCGTCACCTTCGTTCCTCTTGTCGTCTTGGCCATACTAGTCCATGCCCACTATACTCTCCCGTACCGATATGACTTGATGCCCTCTCATGACCTCGACCGTGACCGACATCCGAATGACATCGTTCAGCCCGGCGACGACACTTCGGCCTTGGAGGCGGAGAAGAAGAAGTCGCCCGTCGAGGTCGCCAGCACCCGCGCCATCCGCGACCTCGACGTTGCCGCCGGCTACTTTGCCGTCTGCCGTGAGTACACTCCCATGGGTCTCAACGCCAAACCCATTGAACGCTCGACTCCAGTCGGTTCCACAACCGTTGCTCCTCCAAGCCCCAGCGTCTATCAGACCATGTATAGAAGTATATTCGACCGAAAGTCAGTGGCGGGCCCTCTCGACAGCAGTAATACCAACAACAGCATGAGCCAGAGGCCGAAGAAGGCCGGAAACGTCTTTTACGTTGTCCTGCGGCATGGCCACATCATGTTGTTTGATGACGAGGAGCAGTTGGAAGTGCGTCATGTTATCTCATTATCAAACTACGACATCAGTATTTACTCGGGCGGCGATGTCACTCCTGAAGGCGAGTTGTTCATCAAACGGAATGCCTTGTGCTTGTCGAGGAGGTCGGCTAGCCAGGATAAGTCGGACGCAGACGGCCAGATCCTGAAGCCTTTTTATTTATTTTCAGAAAACTGCTCGGCAAAGGAAGACTTTTATTTTGCATTGCTGCGGAATCAGGAGCAAACGTTTGGCTTCGATTCGGACCCTCCGATCCCGAAGGGCTTCGAGGTCAAAAATATCATATCTCTGGTACAGCGATTGCACTCCTCAGAAGATCATGTTCATTCCAGATGGTTGAATGCTATGCTTGGGAGAATATTTCTGGCCATTTACAGAACTAGAGATCTAGAGGACTTGATCCGCGAAAAAATCACAAAGAAGATATCCAGGGTCAAGCGACCTTCATTCTTGGCCAACATTACCATTCAGAAGATAGAGACTGGAGAAGCCGCGCCTTACTTCACAAACTTGAAACTCAAAGATCTGACAGTCGAGGGCGAATGCGTTGTGGAAGCAGACGTTAGATATACTGGCAACTTCCGTCTCGAGGTGGGCGCTACAGCCAAGATAGACCTCGGAGCGAGATTCAAAGCTCGAGAAGTCACTCTGCTCCTCGCCGTCCTACTTAAGCGGATTGAAGGTCATATCTTATTCAAAGTCAAGGCACCACCCAGCAACCGTGTATGGATGTCCTTCCAGACAATGCCCAAGATGGAAATGGCCATTGAGCCAATCGTGAGCTCCAGGCAAATCACGTATACTCTCATTCTGCGCCAGATCGAGAACCGCATAAAGGAAGTTTTCGCCGAGACCCTGGTGCAACCATTCTGGGATGACGTCCCTTTCTTCAGAACCGAACACAAGAGATGGAGAGGAGGCATATTTCAGGGAGATGACGCTGTCAAGCCAAGTGAAGGTTCTGAAGCTCCACCGCCAGTTTCTGATGTCGAGCAGCTGGAAAAGTTGAATGAGAACGAAGACGTCCTGGAACAACCCCAACCCTTGGAGAAGTCTCACATTTTACCCGCCATGGAACAGCAATCAACAAGCACTGGGTTCTTCGGGAGAAAGCTAGGGAAGGGTGCCAATGGAAGTGCAACCTCTGTTCTGACCACAAGCATTGAGTCCAAGACGGTAACCCCTGGTCACAGCACGCCGCGATCTCTCAATATCATCAAGAATTCGACCGACCCCGTAGTAGGCACTGAAACCGCCCATGCCGACCTCTTCAAGCCCTCGTCATCGCCTCCAGACCATGCCACCAGCCTGATGGCATCTCTGGCATCCAGGTCCCAAGACGCATCTCCTATGCAAACGCCCTTTGACCCCCAAGTAAAGTCGACCTCCCGAACCAAGATGTCGAGTCGTTCTTCGACGTCGTCCAAGGAAGTTGCAAGCAAGGAGGACACTGGAGATGAAGACACGACACCAGTTCAAACAACACACCGTAACAGGGCCTCCTCTGCCGAGTCTCTCCCGCACAGCGAAGGCTCCAGCTCCAGGTCGCCCACGCCCTCCTTGACCGGCTCGTCCAAGAGTCATTCAGAGCCACTGGGCCGGAATCTTTTCGCAAGGCGAGATACTACCAGTACCACTGCGTCAACCGAGTCTTCTACGGGCAGTAACATGAAGAGAAACACGTTGGCTGCGGTTACGAATGCTGCAGAGCAAGCCAGGCAGTGGGGTTGGAACGCAATCCGCCGGCAAAAGGACCAACGGCAGAACAGTGAAAAGTCCCATCAAGTTGATCTAAGCCAACCAATGGGGCGAGGACAGCCGCTACCGCCTCCAGGAACACCGCTCCCGGGCCCTACGAATGGGATCACAAGGCTGGCTTCTGTATCAGCACCCAAACGCAAACCTGTTCCTTCCTCTTCCTCCTTTCCGGAACAGTCTTTGCCTGAGTCCACTGACCATGATCAAGTAAATACATCGCCCCAGCCGCCCCCGCTGCCTCAGCGACGACGACGAGGTGCCAGCCAACAGCAGGATGATGAAGTAGAACAAAACATGCTCGTGGTGGCTGCCCCTGACGATTCTCAGCCTGGCACACCATCTCGTGAGGAAAACGTAGACTATGATGGAGCTTGGGCAGACGCTGTCACCAAAGGAGAAGTGGCAGCAAGGCCAGGGACAGAAATGGAACCAGAGACAAAGGGTCCGTCACGGGCAGTCGCGGAAATTATTCCTGGCTCTACAGTGTCCTCTAACGGTACTCAAGATACTCCACAAGAGCCTGCCATATCAAATGTAGAAGAGGGCAAAGAAAGTCCTCTTGTTGCACTGCCAGCTTCCGCTGTCGGCATCGACGACGACGACTTTTCCTGCTGGTTAGAGGACAACGCTATCGGGGACGAGCAGATCGCAGAAGTGCTTCCAATGAGTGCCACTGTTGGAAAGAAAAAGTAGGGTTAAACCCGCGCATATTCTCAAGTGCTTGTTCAGGAATCAGATGAGCAAATGATGCCGGGAGTTCTGAAACTTGTCAACGTAAGCGGGCGAGCACACATTTCACCCTGGGACACGGGAGGGCTGAAAGAGCCCGAGTCGCCTTCAGTTTCTTTCTGTGATTTTGAGGCTGGTGTTTGTCGTTCATTCCATGGCAATAAATGCAGAGTCTATCTGGGCTTAACGCCGCTGCAGCCTGGCGAGTGAGTGAGTGGTGTTGGTCGACATGATGTATTTGCCTGAAAAAACGAGGCTCTCGTGTATATAAGTTACTGACAGAGTACATAACTAAATACGAGACCAAATTGTCTCATGCATGCCAGTATCTTTAGACTTGGAGTAACGTGCTGGGCATTGATCGAATCATAAAACCTTCATTCTCAGCGCGTAGTTATACAACTACACCACACACTGTCTTTTCTCTTCAACATCTCGCTACGCCTCGGCTCCTTGGTACTAGTAATACATCCATCATACATGCGATTGAGCAACGCAGCCATCAAAGAAACAAGAAATCCCGCAAGCCATCTAGCTACCAGTCCAACGCCGACCTCTTCATGTTACCCTCGGCTAGTGCCCTGATAACCGGCCCAGCAGTTGCAGTCATCCCCGTCACCTTTGTCCTCTGCTTCGTCCTGGTCCAAAACACAGGGCAGTCTTTGCTATCGCAGCGAACATCCTCGAGCGGACTCAGGCCAGAGCAGGTCCGACAGATGCTCAGTATGTCGCGATAACTGCGTTCCTCGGCGCTCAGCCTTGTCTGGAGCATGAACAAGGATGCCGGCGTGTTGCCCCGACATGCAGGACAGAGCGTCTGGCCTTCCTCGGCGAACTTGGCGTTGCAGACGAGGCAGTGCGTGGAGCGCATGTATGATTCCAGCGTCGTCTTCTTGAGTCCCGGCTCGTTTGGCGCCCGGTGTATGCGCTGGACCTTGGGCATCTCGTCGTACCACTGCCTCACGTTGGCGCCGACGAGGTTGAAGATGCGCTCCAGCGGCGGGATGAGGTTCTTGGAGATGTAGTACTCTGCGTCGAGTTGCCAGTGAGGATTGGCCAGTAGATCTTCCGGGGCCACGCTGCGGTCGATCAGGCGTGCTCCGGGGGCGCCCGTGATGACGACGTACGGCACCCGTTCGCCGTACTGGGGTTCGGCCCTGGCATCTTGGAGCATCTTCTTGGTGCTGATGAGAGCGCCCGGCGGCGGTGGTCCTTTGTCTGAATACGTGCCCAGTCGAACCTCCTTTGCGAAGCAAAAGTCCTGCACGGAGACTGCTCCCCGTAATATCTTGTCACATTGCTTCTGGAAGTACTCCTTGATTTGGCTCAGATCTGCAGTTTCGAAGAGCATCTTGAGGGCTTTCTCCTCGATCTTCTGCTCGGCCGGCGTGCCGTCCCGGCGAACAGTCTCGATGCCCTTGGCGTCGAACTCGGGCGTTGCTTGGTCTTTGCTTTCGTACTTGTATCCGACATAACGTTTCTTCGCTAGCAAGACACACGGATGGTAGACTTTTTCAAACTTCAGCTTAATGGGCTGTGGGTTTATCTTCGTTATTGCCTCTGCCATCTCGTTGCCGATATCAAAGGCCTGGTCTCTCGTTCTGCCCTTCAGGTAGACGAACAGACTATCCGTGTCACCGTAGACAACTTCGGCCCCCCATCGCTCTACCGAGTGGATGTACGCAGTGGCGCGCTCAAGCGTCTCCCGGCCCGTTTGGACGATGCTGTCTGCTATTTCGGAACACGGCATGCGTCCCGAGAATGAGGCAGATGTATATCCGTATGTGACGTTGGCCAACAGCTTCAGTGCCAGCTGACGGTTATTCAGCAGCTGTTGCAACACCTTGTCATCCTTGTCGTTCTTCATGCCGCTTTTGATCATGACTCTTGTCTCCAGTATCTCGGTCAACATCTTGGCGAGGAGAGACTTTCGAATTTCCGTCTTCACATACATCATGCCATTCGGTGCAATGTTGATGTAATCTTTCAACAAGGCGAGAAGACCTTGCTGCCGTTTGTACTCGGTGAATCCCATCTTGTTCACGCCGCGCCAGTTGGTAATGCGCCCGAGGAAAGTCGAGTAGCAGTAATTGTACGCAATCATGACACTCGGATATAGGCTCTGAAAGTCTAGGACCAGGAGCGGGCTGTTATAAAAGGCACTTTGCGGTTCCATAACCAGCGGTAGGCATTCCAATGCGTTCTGGCTCCCGACTTGCTTTCGACTTGGAGAGACGAGCATGAAATTCTCGGGTTTCGCAATCCGGAACATGATGGACTCGACTTTGAACTGTGAACCTCGCGAAAATACGGAGAAGAAGTCCACCCCGAGCAGTCGAGCCTGTTCGCTTGTTCTGGATATCAATTCGTTGGTTTCCAAGATTTGGATATCCATCATTGTTCGCATCTGGTAGTACTTGACGATCTTTCCAACATCGCCAGACTTGCCGCTCTTATACCAGTCTGTCAACGTTCTCCAAGAATAATGAGGCACACGGCGATGTAATAGATGCCAAGCCACATTCTCGAGTGTGTATTGAAGCAGATTGAGCTCACCACGCATGGCCCTCCATATGTTAATCATGTGTCTGCCGGTGACGCGAATCGTCGATGTCGTGTTGAAGCCCCAGCGGTCGTTTTGCTTCCCAAATCGTCCGTGGGAATCGCTTTTCATTCGGGAAAACTCATCACACAGATTGTAGTCGTACTTGCACCGCGCGCGTTCGATCAAAAAACCCCAAGAACTACCGTGAACCTCATATCCTGTCAATATATCGGGGTCATATGCTCTCACAATCTCAACCATGCGGACAATCACGTCCAATTCAGAACTCTCCACAAAGATATCGGACCGCGTTGATGCATGCATGGCCTGGTTCGCCTTGCCGTCTGTAGATAGAACCACCATCCCTGTGTGAACCTCGTCTGGAGAGGCTTGGCTGACTGCCACGACTTCGTCAGACTTACAGGCCCAGAAGATGCATTGGACCTCGTCCTCTTCAGGATTGGGGACGTATTTCCCTCGGGTGTTGACGTGAACTTCTAAACTCATAGTGCTCATGTATTGAACCTCGTGTTCCACACTTGTTGACTTGCCCTTTTGCGTGTACTTGAATCCGTGCTTATTCTTTTGTGTTGGGCCATCAATCTGAGACAACCAAGCCCTTGGGGAGGGATTTATACGCTTCGAGTCTTTCTTGCCAGCCTCTTTCAACTGCCTCTTCGCCTCCAGCCAAAGTACTACTTCCTGGTGAGACGGAGGTACTTGAGCGTACTCCCAGTTCCGCCAAGTGCAGTGGCGACGCTGTAGTGCCTGTTCTTGCTCAAGAACCTGTCGCACCTGGTAATTATCTGGTTTGATCCCATAGCTAGTATAGGAAGAGCCATTGATGTCGAAATCTGGCAGAAACGGAAGAGTGTTGCTCTCCAGACGATACTCCCGGCCAGCGTATTCCCGATTGCGCTCCGGAACATCGGATTCTTTGCTATAAAATGCGTCTTGATAGATAACATCAGGAAGTCGAGAGTCCTTCACGACTGGAAATTGGCTAGCAGTTGGTGGCATGTGTGAGTATATCAGGAATCGGTTATCAACTACTTTCGCGATGGCCTGTTGTATCCTTGTCGCTTCATCGTCGTGCTCAGAAAGACTAGAAAAAAAGATTGGGGCAGAAGATGTGCAATCGGAACTGGCCATTGCTCTAAACTGATCATCGACACTCTGACCACGAGGTACGGGTTTCGACATTTTGCCTCCATCACTCTGTTGAATGGGTGATACTTGGCTATGCTGGCTGAATCCCATTTTTGAGTTTTCGCCGTCTCGATTCTTGGGAAGACCATAATTCAAGGTACTATTTGAGGCAGTGGAGGGAGCGATGCTGGACTTGCTAGCCCTTCCTTTGGGAGATGAAAGCGTAGCAAGGCGATGGGCTGGAGAATTGAACTCGTTCAGTTCGTGGATTGAGACATGATCAACTCCAGCCTGCTGGACGTAGGACGATGAAATGGCTTTGTGGGATCTCAGTCGCTTCTCCGGGCTGCATGTGGGTGACACAACGGACCCCAGACGTTTGCGAGTCATCAATTGTTGAGTTCGCAGGGCATTGAATTTGGGAGCTCTTCCAACCAGGCCTTCATCCTCGGCAGCGTCAAGCAGCTCCTGGGAGACGGGGACGACGGGAAGCATTCCGGTTGCAAGGACACTAAGACATAAGCCTGGCATGAGATGTGATGATGGCTGCAGAGACCTCATCGTCAAGCTTTCGCTATTGGCTAGAGGGTGCTCCGTCACAGCACCGGCAACATCCTGTCCGACGTCCTCTATCTGGTTCAAATCTCTGAGTCCCTCTTCGTCAGAATCATCCGGAAAAAATTCATCTGCAGGCATAGGTTCTTGAAGGATTGTCTTCTCATCTACTTCAATGCTGCTTGCCGGTGGGTTCCCCGTCGACTGCGACACGTTTGATAGAAGGCCAAGAGCAGGCATTAGCTTATTGGGAAACAGATCCTCAACTGATTGCAGAGCTGTGTGCACTTCCTCGTCTGGGTCCGCTTGTTCCACAAAGTCTTCGAACCTGGGATTCTTGTCCTCATACTCGGCAAGGTCTGCGTTGACTAACTTGGTCATATTCATTGAATACTCTTGCTCGTGTATCCAGCTCTGCATCTGGGACTGTCTAGCATCGGCAGACATGCTGACCAAAACTTCGGGGGGGAAGGGGCTTTGTCCCTGTTTGCCGCGAGGCATCTGACGTTGTCGACGTTTGGTCTCATCCCTCCACAAGCCTGCCATGCTGCAAACGAGTTTTAAATCTTCCGGCATAGGGAATTTTCGTTCGTCCAAGTTATGATGGAGTTGTCGCTCCTTCACTGTCTTGCGATTGGTGATGTGTTGCACACAAATATCTACTTCAATAGAACAATGACTAAGTCGAGGCAAGGAAGGGTCATCAGTGATGTTATGAGGACGAACCGACTGACTATGCCACAGGTGTGAGGAGCTGGACCCATCATCATACTCGGGGACAGGAGACCGAAACCCAGTCTTGGATGAGTCCAGGTAGTCGCACCCATACAAGTTGTAGTCGACCATGAATTGTAGTAGATACTGCAAGTGAGCTTCGTAAGGTTGAAATTTCCGCTTCATGATTACTCCCTGCTGTAACAGATCCGCCAATCTTGTCATCACGATGGGGTTGAACATGTATATTTTGAGAAAGAAGCGGTACCCGACATGGAACCCGTAAAACGGGATGCCCTTGACCAATGTTATGCGTGCGACAAAATTTGCATTTTCTCCATATTGATCACGCCTATAGCTTACAGCCAGTGCATAATCAATCGAAAGATGCAGTCTGTAGATGTATGCTCCGACTGAAAGAATTCATTAGCATGGTTGGCATTCTCCGTCTTGATGAAGCTTCTCACCCTCGTCAGGAGCCAAGTCGCCATGGTACTCCACATATAAATAAGGAAATGCACCATGAATATGAGCGCAAACCTTCTGGCCTGTTTCCGTAGAGCCGAATATGCGTACAACAGGAACCTTGGGGCCTCTTACTGCTTGTGATGCACGAACATCATTTCGAAGCTGAGGATCATAACGGGTGGGCGTGGCCTGGTAATGATCGATGCAATTCAGTCTGACCCGAAACAAATTCATGCTTTTCAGCATGCAGCGTCATTAGGTACAGCTGAGACGTCGAGATTGAAACATCACTCGGCTGATGTTGGAATTAAATGGCAGCTCGCCAGATATGTTCCATCTGAAGTTCACGATGTAGTTACCGGTTTCGCGCGCGCAGAAGGTCCGGGTGTGACGTACTAAGTCTCGCGTGGTCACGTGGTGATAAGTGTCCAGCCTTCTCTCGTGTTTTAAACGTAGCTGACATGTGCTTGCAACCTCCAGCTCGCATTGCAAATGCGCCAACTGCGACAATTAGTCTCAAGTAAGGCAAAGTCGAAGAGCAGCATTCGCTGCAATATTAGAAATCTGTGACGCTTCCATCGACCGACACCTCCCCAAATGAAACGTCCTGTTGGGCGTAATCCGCACGATGCCACCCGCTCCTGCTCGCAAGCCTGAGACAGGTGCGGCCAACAAGGAGGAAAATATCTACATCCCGTCTTTCATCAGCAAAAAGCCTTTTTACGCCGGAGAAGAAGGCGATGATAATGACTATCTCAAGCATCAACGACGAGAGGAGAAGAAGGAATCTTCACAATGGTACGATCGGGGGCGAAAATCCGGTCCGGCCGCTACAAAATTTCGAAAGGGTGCGTGCGAAAACTGCGGTGCGATGACGCATAAAGCCAAGGATTGCCTCAGCCGTCCCAGAGCCAAAGGTGCCAAGTGGACCGGCAAGGATATTCAAGCAGATGAAGTCATCCAGAACGTCAGTTTGGGGTGGGATGCCAAGCGCGACCGTTGGAACGGCTATGATTCGAAGGAATACCGTAACGTGGTGGATGAGTTCAATCAGATGGAGGAGTTCCGCAAGCAATCACGAAGGGCCCAGAATGGAGAGGAAGGTGTTGAGGACGGCGACAAATACGCGGAGGAAAATGACATGAGTAAACATCAGAGCACAGCAACCCGCCAACTGAGAATTCGAGAAGACACAGCCAAATATCTTCTGAATCTGGATTTGGAGTCTGCAAAATATGATCCAAAGACGAGGTCATTGGTTGACGGAGGAGCCACCGGCGGCAAATCTGCAGATGTCTTTGCTGAGGAAGGCTTTATGCGTTCCTCAGGTGATGCAAACGAGTTTGAAAAGGCTCAAAGATACGCTTGGGAGGCGCAAGAAAAGAGTGGCGACACATCACAGCATCTACAAGCAAACCCAACCGCCGGCGCTTTTCACCGAAGAGCAGAGCTGGAAGAGGCCGAGAAGAAACGCCAAGAGCGCGAGAAACAACTCTTGGAGAAGTACGGAGGAGATGGTCAAACGCCCATGCCTGCTGCTTTGCGTAGTATGATGGTTACTGAGTCGGAATCGTACGTGGAATATGACGAGGCCGGCCTGATTAAGGGAGCGCCACGAAAGGTCGCCAGGTCGAAGTATCCTGAGGATGTACTCATCAACAATCATGCCTCGGTTTGGGGAAGTTGGTGGTCCAGCTTCAAATGGGGTTACGCGTGCTGTCACTCGTTTGTGAAAAACAGCTACTGCACTGGAGAAGAGGGTAAAGAGGCTTGGGAAGCAGCTGAACAGCAAAGAAGCGGTGCAAACTTGATTGAAGCTCCGATAGAGCAAAAAGGGGAGCCTGTCATTGAAGATGCTAGCCAGGCGCAGTCAACAGATACCGCTACCGCCACAAAGAAGCGCACTCGAGAAGAAATGCTCAATGGTATCTCGGAAGCAGAATTAGACGAGTACCGCAGAAAACGAGCAGTAGCGGATGATCCCATGGCGAGAATGCTAGGCAAAGACGAATTATTAAGCTAGCAAGAACGGAACGGGAAGACTAAGTGCAATTGGCCTGAGCACTGCGGTATACGAATATGCGCATGTTCATGTGTCATTTCATGGGCGCTACTGTATTTAAACTCATCGGGAAGTTTGGTTCTAGTACCTGTATATCAACGTTCACAATTCAACATCTGCAAGTATATGAGGCGACACAGATTGATTCTTTTGTTTTGGTAGAGATTCATTCCAATTTTATCCTTTTACGAACGCCGCAAGCTATGACGATTTTCCCTCCCATGAGCGGGATATCGCATCCTTCTCCCCATACCAGTCAGAGAACCATCCGGGACTTCAGCGAATGCATTTACTCGTCATCCTCTTCCTCCTCGCCATCAGCACCACCTTCGGCGGCCTTGGCCTTCTTTCTGCGGACACGTCCAGGGCGACCGCTGCCGAATGGCGAGTTCAGGGCGAAGTCAATGTGCTTCTGGGAGTCGAGACGGACGATAAAAGAAGGAACGTTGACAATCTGCTTGCCGACACGAATGTGACGCTGGCGGATGAGGACACGAGCGTGGTGGATGGACTTGGCAAGACCGAGCTTGTAGACGCAAGTCTGGAGGCGGCGCTCCAAGAAATCCTCGATCTTAAGGGCAAGCACATAATCGAGCTTCATGCGGGACTCGTCGAGGACACCGACACGGACAAGACGGCGAATGAGGGCATTGCCTTCGAAGAGACGCTTGGGGTCCTTTTCATCGAGCGTAAGAAGCTGACTGCATTCGTTTGTCAGCAACATCCCCGTAGAGCTTTTTCCCATCAGCACACCAGAAATTGTGTCAAGGTAACTTACCGGGCAGCACGACGAATCTTGGACAGAGTCAGACCGACTCGCCAGACCTCACGCTTATTACGGAGGCCATACTCGCCGACGAGCTTCAACTCAGAGTCCCTGTTGCATGCGTGTCAGTTTCGTTCACAATCGACTTAAACAGAGTCAAGCTCTAGTTCAGTGGCCGGTGGTACTGACAATCGAGCAGACTCGAAAGGTCTGCGAGGGACACGGGAGGTCTTCGAGTGGGCGCGGGGAGGCATCCTGAGAGAATTCTTAACGACTGCAATTGGGGGAATTCGCGACGTTCAAACTCACTTGACTTGCTCCTGTGGTGATGGCTGAAGAGAGAATCGGTTGTACACGCACAAGACTGGAAATCTTTCACATTGTGGGGAGGTGAATTTCCACCCGTGACGATCCAGATCACGTGCTCATTGCTTCCTGAGCCCTAAGAATTTCGTACCATATGTGCCCCACCTCCCACGGTCATGCCCTAGTTATCTTCGCAGACTGGGTAAAAAAAGTCGGATTATCTAAGCTACCGCTCCCACAACCACCCGCAAATTCGACACACCCACAAGCGGAGGCTCTATCCGTACACCTTCGCCAATTCTCGATCACGAACCCGTTGTTCGCCAAATAAGACGAGATGGGTCACTCTTACGGAAAGAGAGCGGGCACTCGCGTGCGTATATTTCTATCGACATTCGAAAACGCGACGAAAACTAACTATCGAATTAGTATGCCTTCAGCCGCAACTTCCGCCAGAAGGGCATGATCGCCCTGAACACATACTTGAAGACGTACCGGTTCGTAAACTCAATTATGAAATAGCCCTGAAGATTAGGAGCTTTGAATAATTAGAGACTGATTATGGACGTACAGTGTTGGCGATATTGTTGATGTCAAGGTTAATGGTGCCGTTCAGAAGGGGTAAGGAAAACTGTCCCCGAGATATCCTCGCAATGCAAATCTATGAGTACGATGGATTAGGCTAGAAGAAGACTGCCTCGCGTTGTGGACGTACATGGTCACTGACTTCATTTTCGAATAGCATGCCCTACAAGGTCTACCATGGCAAGACCGGTGTTGTCTACAACGTGACCAAGTCATCTGTCGGTGTCATCATTTACAAGAAGGTGTGGCACCGATACATCGAGAAGCGCATCAACGTCCGAATCGAGCATGTCCAGCCTTCCCGATCTCGCGAGGATTTCTTGAAGCGAGTCAAGTCCAACGCTGAGGCCAAGAAGAAGGCCGCTGCCGATGGTGTCACCGTCCAGGTTAAGCGACTGCCTGCTCTCCCGCGGGAAGCCCGCACCGTCTCTCTGACCGACAACCCTCCTGAGACTGTCACTCCTTTGCCTTACGAGACTACGATTTAAAAGGTGTCTGTTTGGGGGGAAATGACTTGGGGGTTCGTTTTTACTTGTGGTGTTGCGTCCGGATGGGAAAGAACTCAGCATGGCAGGGTCTGCATTTTCGATGTCCATAGGAAATAAAACCAGGTGGCATTGCTACGTGCACCGGCACTGTGCCTCTATGGGTGAATCTGTCTGTTTTGACTGATGGCTGCTTGGCTTTGGGGCGCTACCAGATCTGGTACGACCACTTTTAGCGTTCTGCCTGCTGCAGCAAAAGACTCCTGCTTCGAACTGGTCAATCAAGTCAATCTAGCAAGTTCGAAGTGTTTCCGTGACAACATTGATGCCATCTGTAATTTTTGTTTCCGCGTGCTTCAAACACCTTGCCTAGTACTCCGTATTCGAGTATTGGTAAAGCCATCTTGCCAATCCGATGGTTCAACTACGAACAGAGTAGTGAAGTAAGTATGACTGGTGCATGACACGGAGACCGTTGGGACCCGGGGCCGCATGTCTAGCAACTCGCTGGCATGTAGAGTCTGCGACAACGTTCTTCTACTGCGCAATGAGCTCCAAGAGGGATTCTGGTGCGAGATTTCCAGTCCTTTCAATCAACGCAATATCGGCAACGAGCACCAACTGCCGGCTTCCAGAAGCTGCAGGGTAAGCAATCAGCCACCTGGAGTTGCGAGAACATTAAGGAACCAGGACCCACATGGCCAGCCAACTGTGGCGCTGTCAGCCTTGAGGTACTCCGTAACGAAGCCACCAAACGTCTGCATCATCCAAGGCTGACGACAGCAATTGCGCAGCAACCAAGGCAGCTTTCCAGCGCAAGGCCCCATTTAGACCTGACCTTCTCCCCCCTCCCAAAGCTGGCAATACGAACTCCAAAACGCTGGCGACTGGTTGAAGTACGACTTGTGTGTTTGGCTTCGTGCGTGTGTGGGCTGAGTGAAGTGCTTTCGGTTCTCACGCCAGACCACCAGCAACGCAACAACGCACCGCACCCCTTATTGGAGCTTCAATCACAGCTGGAGGGCTCTCCGCAACAGTCGCAACCATGACCTCACTACGGACAACGGAGCATACCAAGTATGTTGTGTGCTGTATCACGCCTTCCCATCTGCCTCTTGTCACTTCACGTGTCCTGACGGTTGATCGTGCATAGGACGGACCAGGAGCTTGCTATCAGCATCAAGAAAGCGACCAACAGCGATGAAATATCCCCGAAGCGTAAGCATGTGAGAGCATGCATTGTGTATACATGGGATCACAGGTCGTCATTGGCCTTCTGGTCTGGCATCAAGGTGTATGGGCTTCGTTGCAATTGTCCTGCGGCACCAACGATTGCTGACAGACTACGATAGGCAACCCATTCTTGCGGATGAAGTCCAGACATTCAAGGCTTTGATCACTATTCACAAGGTTATTCAGGAAGGCCATCCATCTGCCATCAAGGAAGCCATGGGCAACCGCGGATGGATTGATGGCCTGAATCGTGGCATGACGGGTGAGGGAATCCGTGGCTACGGACCGTTGATTCGCGAATATGTTTACTACTTACTTGCCAAACTTTCTTTCCACCAGCAACATCCCGAGTTCAACGGCACGTTCGAATACGAAGAATACCTCAGTTTGAAAGCAATTAACGACCCCAACGAGGGCTACGAGACCATCACTGATCTCATGGTCTTGCAAGACAAGATTGAGCAATTCCAGAAGTTGATATTCTCCCACTTCAGAAACGTTGGCAACAACGAGTGTCGTATCTCTGCTCTGGTGCCACTCGTGCAGGAGAGTTATGGCATTTACAAGTTCATCACTAGCATGCTCCGAGCCATGCACTTAAGTACAGCTCTTGACACATCCCACACGACGTTGAAGTCTTGCTAATGTGGTGCACAGTTACGGGCGACGACGATGCTTTGCAGCCCCTTCGACAGAGGTACGATGCCCAGCACTACCGGCTCGTAAAATTTTACTACGAATGCTCGAATCTCCGTTATCTTACCAGCCTGATCACTATTCCCAAGCTACCCCAAGATCCGCCGAACTTGCTCGCAGACGACGATGAAGCTCCAGCCCTCCCTGCCAGACCCAAGCAAGAGATTGAAAGGCGGCCGACCCCTCCTGTAGAGCCGAAGTCTCAGGAGCCTGACGAGATTTCAGAATTCTGGAAGGGGGAGCTTGATCGCCAGAACAGGGAGTACGAAGAGCAGCAAAGAGTGCTCGAAGAGCGGCAGCAGGCAGCCTTACTAGCTCAGCAAAATGCTCAACAGCAGGCGCAACGTGAATTCGAGGAGCAGCAACGCCGGCTAGCGGAACAGCAGCAACGAGAACAAGAGGCTCTCTTGGCGCAACAAGCCCAATGGCAGACGCAGGGTCGATTGGCCGAGTTGGAAAGGGAAAACCTCAATGCTCGGGCACAGTATGAACGGGATCAGTTGATGCTCCAGCAATACGACCAGCGAGTGAAAGGCCTGGAAGGAGAGCTGGCGCATATCCAGAACAGTCTTGGCCAACAAATTACCAGCAAGGATGATCAAATCCGAGCCTTGCAAGAGCAGGTCAACACTTGGAGGACAAAGTATGAGTCACTGGCAAAGCTGTATTCTCAATTGCGTCATGAGCATCTTGATCTTCTCCAGAAGTTCAAGGCGGTCCAGTTAAAAGCGGCCAGTGCCCAGGAAGCCATCGACAGAAAAGAGAAGCTGGAGCGTGAAATCAAGACAAAGAATCTCGAGTTGGCCGACATGATCCGCGAACGGGACAGAGCTCTGCACGACAAGGACCGACTCAGCGGCAGCAATAAGGACGAAGTTGAGAAGCTCAAGCGGGAGCTTCGTATGGCCCAAGACCGAGCGGATAACCTGGAACGCAGCAAGGGTAACGAGCTGTCAACAATGCTGGCCAAGTACAATCGCGAGATGAGCGACCTGGAAGAAGCTCTTCGCAACAAGTCTAGAGCCTTGGAGGACTCGCAATCTAGAATGAGAGACGGAAACTCCGACCTCGAGCAGCTTTTGCGGGACAAGGAAATGGAACTCGAAGTCTACAAGGCTGGCATGGATGAGGCGCTGGTGAAGTTGAATGACCTAGAAAACAACCAGGGCGAGACAGACCACGCTTTAGATGGGCAAATCGATGCTTTGATCATGTCTAACCTGGGCAAGATCAATGGTATTATTGATTCCGTACTGGAAGCCGGAGTGTCTCGTGTCGACGATGCCTTGTATGAACTGGACTCGTCTATGCAGGCTGGCAACCAGAATGCTTCGCCGTCCTTCGTGCTGTCTCAGATCGAGAAGGCTTCAGACAGTGCAACCGAGTTCGCAACAGCATTTAACAGTTTCATCGCCGATGGACCAAACAGTACGCACAAGGTGCTCATCAAGGCCATCGGTGTCTTTGCAGGTGCCATTGCAGATGTCTGCAGCAATACCAAGGGTCTCGGTAGACTGGCAACCGATGACAAGAAGACGGATTCTGTGATGAATGGCGCACGGCAATCCGCCGAATCTAGCATCAAGTTCTTCCGCAACCTGCTCAGCATCCGGCTGGAGGAAATGGACACGGACCAGAAGATTGACGTGGTCATCAATAGGAATCACGACGTGCAGATGAATCTCCAGAAGCTCAACAAACTTATTGAAGGGTTCGCGCCCGGCTTTGGCAGGCTTACGGACAAGAAGGGAGATCTTGGAGATCTGGTCGATTCCGAGCTTAGCAAGGCGGCGGATGCCATTGCCGCTGCGGCAGCCCGTCTGGCCAGGCTCAAGAACAAGCCTCGAGACGGGTATTCTACGTACGAGCTCAAAGTACACGACTCTATCCTGGACGCTGCCATGGCCATCACCAACGCCATCACGAGGCTCATCAAGGCGGCAACCGTGACACAGCAAGAGATTGTCCAAGCGGGGCGAGGATCATCATCACGAACAGCCTTCTACAAGAAGAACAATCGCTGGACCGAGGGACTCATCTCGGCGGCGAAGGCGGTCGCATCGTCAACGAATACGCTTATTGAGACATCGGATGGAGTCATATCAGACCGCAACAGTCCTGAGCAGCTCATTGTTGCCTCCAACGACGTGGCCGCATCAACTGCGCAGTTGGTCGCGGCGAGCAGGGTCAAGGCAGGGTTTCGGTCGCAGAGCCAGGAGAATCTGGAGCAGGCCAGCAAGGCGGTGGGAGCGGCATGCAGAGCGTTGGTCCGCCAGGTGCAGAATATGATTCGTGAGCGCGGGCAGGACGACGAGCAGGAAGATTACACGAAGCTCGGGACACACGAATTCAAGGTCCGCGAGATGGAACAGCAGGTGAGCATGCGGCGACAGTTTCTTTTTCCTCCTCTCTCTCTCTCTCTCTCTCTCTCTCTCTCTCTCGCCTCACTTTTCCTATTCTCCTATTCTCCCCTATTCTTGAAGCGAGCACCCCCTGCCTTTGCCATCTGTGGCCTGTATCGTTGCACAAGAGGGGATCAACATGGCATCCGTGGTGATGACTTGCTTGCATCTATCTATGCTACCTACCCTACACATGCTTCTCTTGTCGATTGATTCCTGTCCTTGATTCCGCCCGGGGCCACCACCATCAAATTCCGGCCAGTGGCCCGTCCGTCTCCTTGCCTTGCCTTTTCTGATATCTCTACACCTCTGGAGGTGGATTTCGATCAGCCTCAACGGTCGGCAAAGGCACAAGAGCTGTGCCGGAGTTCCATCGTCAGCCTCAAGCCACCTGCGAGCAAAAACACACGCCCTCCCATGGCCAAATTGGAGCGGTCGCATGCTCTTCCGTGCGGTTGCGCCACACAGGAGAGAGGGAGGTACAGCACCAGACGTCATGAGGCTGCATACACTGGATCGGGCTTCCTGCATGGTGCGACTGCAGACGCGGACGCTGCAAGGTTCGCCTGTCAGCCCTCTCTCCCTCTCCCTTTCCTTCTCCCTCTCCCTTTCCCTCTCCCTCTCCCTCTCTCTCCCAGTAAAGTCCCTCTCCAAGGGACCCCGGATTGCCCACGTTAGGTGGCGCCCGTCAACACTTCCCCTCGTTCAATCATGCAAGCTTGTCCTACTCCACCCCTCCATCTTTGCCTTGACAGAGAGCTGAACACAGACCGGAAGATGGTGTTTGCTAACAAGCCCCCTCCACTGGGTGGGGGACGCGGCAGGTCGAAATTCTCAAACTGGAAAACTCATTGGCTGCAGCCCGACATCGGTTGGGCGAGATGCGTAAGATTTCGTACCAGGAGGACTAACTAACAGGGCCGCCGTGAGGGGGGAACCAGGGAAAGAGGAAGAATAGTAACAGTTGGTGGTAGCTAGCCGGCACCCAAGTTGTTATACACGATGTGCTGAACTTACAGCCAGCCCTACGGTCAGGGCAAACTTTGCCGTGATTTCAAATTTTGTTTGTCTGTCGGATGCACGTCTGTCCGCCTTTCTTTTTCTTTTTTGAGTGCTTCGTGTCATTTGTTAGCACGTCCTTGCCACGCTCGGATTCCGTGTAAAAGTCCCCGTCATGATGGGTGGTATGCGTATGTATCCTTCTCATATCTCTCCGAGGATCATCAGCATGGCTGCGATCATGGCGAATGCGAGCCCACGCCGCGGCGGCCACAAAGCGTCGGCACGCTGTTGAAACTTGATGTCCTCTATATAGAAGCAAGGACGGTGCCGGTGCCGGTGCCGGTGCCTGCTTTGCCAGTCTCAGTGGCGCCCCGTAATTCTTCGAGATGAGAGAGGGTGCTGCCTGTCCGATCTTTTGACAACGCTTTTGCCTCGATCTTCAGCTAAGCTGTTGCACGAGATTTGCAGGGGCGGGGGAATGCCGCCATCCATGGTCTAGATCCAAGAAGGCCAGGAGGGTGGGCGAGTGCACAGGGGATCACGGAGGGCGCGGCAAACATGCGTATTGAAATGTGTATTGAGAACAGGACAATATGAGATCTGAGCTCCGAGGGGGGGAAGAGAGGACGGAGACTTTTTTTGAGGACGGGTGAGGAAAAGCATCATGTTCAAACCCCCGTTTCCTATGTTGACCCAATCGGGCAATTTCTTTCAGATGGAACGAAAGCCATGTAAACCCTAAAGAATGCAACCACCATCCAAGTCCCTTCCTTCTCAATGGACTTGTCCATCCGGTGCCGACAGCCCTGCCAGTTGTGCGGTGTAGCTGGTCCCGGATGCGCCGTCTCAACCCACAGTGGCTGCTGCCGGCGGCGTAATTGCAAGACCATGACAGGTCTGATACATGAGATGGGCACGTCTTCCATAGCGTTTTTGGAAGCTATAACTCCTAGCTACAGCAGCTTGATAGGACGAGAGGAATAGGTGGCCGGACGGCGACCCGCTAAGGCGGACACTTGAGGATCGCAATACTACTTGCGTACTCCGTACTTGTATGCTGCTGTCATTTTGAGTGTCAATGCCGGTGGCTTGATGTATCGCGCTCTCCCGCACCGTTGAGAGCTTGACGAGGACGTTAGTTATAGAACGAGAACTTCCTTGCCACAGACTCTGGAACGTGGAAAGAAGGCCCCTGGTTACAACACAGCGGTCGTATCACGCGTGGCACTTTGCCTTGCAAGCCGACATGGGCAAGTAAAAGTGTGTCTGGCATCCCCCCTTTCGTTTAAATCTGCAGTCCTCCTCCGCTGGCGTCTCCAATACACGAAAACGAACGAAGCTGGGCAGATGCAAACGGGGCTCATGGCAGAGAATATTTTCGTCTGTGCTTTTGTGGCAACCGTACTGCAAGCCAGGAATGCCAAACGCTTTCGTAGCCGCGCCACGCTCAGCATGGAAACAGAGTGCGAATCCCCTCGTTCGTACACACCCTCGTTTAACTATTCTGGGGCCACGTGCGTGCCCGCAGCCGTCGATGCTAGTTACGGCGTAATCTGTTGCTGGAATACGGAGTACTAACTACACTTTTGTCAAATGTCTTAAGGCGCGAGATGATGCGTGATCCGCTCTTGCTTTGTGCTCAGGTGACCGGATGGACATGCGTCTATCCTGGACATCGTAGCAATCTCAGGACATCCTTGACCGGTGGCGTCGAGTCAAAACCGTGACTGGCAGCCACTCGCGTGAAAGAGACTGAGGAGAAATAGAGAGCTTCGACCCTTAGCATCGTTTCGGATAGCATTCGATTTTAAGGCTCAAGAAGAGAATTCCGGCGTTTTCTTCTTCGCATCATGTAGTTACTCCGTACATACAGTACTCTTTTAGATGGAGTTCTTTTTATGAAGGGGACAAAATTGATCTTGGGCAACCGATACACACATACCTGCTGCGTGCTACTGGGATATATCCGCAATTCTCAATTTTGGTGGGAGCAAATGCAAAACGCACTTCATGGAAGCCCGTTTGCGTCAATCGAAGCGTCGGTGCATTGTCTATGGATGTGGAATGAAGCCCAGCTGCGTATATGCTAGAGCAGAATGACTTGAGCTGCAAGAGCTGCATGGTTCGTGGGATTGTTTATTGCATCCTGGCAAGTTCCGAAGCTGATCTGATCAAGCCGTCGACGACTAGGTCCGTACAAAAAGAACACAACTCGGTCGGACATGCCGAGCCAATACCCCGCAACGTAGCAGTAGTATTGCAGCATCTGACCTGAACAAGAAGTGAACGCTCACGGCATTTCTTGTGTGTCAGGATACACGAAAGGGCCAAGGGGGAACGGGGGGGGGGAGGGGGGGAGAAGGAGGGAGAGAAGGGGAGGGGGGCGCCAAGTAAAGAGGGGTGTGGATAGTATTCTGGCAGTTGAAAGCTATTGTGGGTCCTCCATGAGCCTCAAGACAAGTTGAGGATAAAGTCAAGACAGCTGTGGGGCTGTCCTGAGAGGAAACGTTGAGACTAGGCACGTTTCGCCTTAGCACGAACAAGCGATCCACAAGAACAAGAACAACATTGATCGGCGGCGGGAGCTAGCAGGACATGATCAAACCAAATGGGCTTGTCGCTGATGGGTGATTGGGGGGGGGGGCATTGGGGTGGAAGTGAAGGCGTCAAAAGGGCGAAGTCGCGTTGGCGGGAGAGGGCAAGCGCGCGCGCACGTGGAGGAGGAGAGCCCAGAACAAGAAACAAGATGAAACGAGAGGCAGCAGGAGAGGCAGCAGGAGAGGCAGCAGGAGAGGCCAGTCAGTAACGAACTACTACCAGTCAACTAGGAAACATGTGGTGGCAGCGGTCGAGAACAACATCGACAAAAACGACCCAATGCTCCAGTCCGTACGTCGGTAGATGTTGATCACAGAGTCTCAGCCCTGCCGCGCTTGCCCGGTCAACGAGACGACAGACTATTCCATCGCTTGCCGTGGCAATCCGTCTCAGTTTGCACAAAGAAAACGCCTCGACTACTGGACGCGGTTGATGCTTCATCGTTTGCGCCATCCCAAGAGCCTCGATGCCCGAGCTTTGCATCACTGGTGGCTCCGTTTAGACTATGGCGTATGGCGTATAGTAGGTGCGCAAGCTGGTCGGTGATGCAACAACAAGTGTGACAGTCGCGGGTGCCATCATGTCCCTTCCGCATCGCAGCGAATCGAAACTTGCACTAGCAATTTGGCTTAGGCACTTGCGCTTGCACTCGTCTGGTTGCTGACGGGCAAATCGGCGTCGTTCACAGTCTATTCTTGGACCCAGGCGCGAAAAAAAAAAAAAGACGAGACGAAAATATCTCGCAGCTGCACTCTGCGAAAACTGAACACCAAACCAGGCAAACTGAGGACGAAACCAAAACAAACAGAGCACGAGACCAGACAAACAGAAGAGCTCAACAAACCAATCACCCACCCAACATCTTCAAAGCTCAAAATACGGCCCAGTCATCCTGTACGGAGTACGGAGTGCAGTATTAGTATGTGCTAGCACCCTCAACTGGAACAGTAGGGATCGAGGGCTGGTCTTCATATCCTTCATATCATCATGTCGTGTCACACCAGCTTCTGTAGTAGACGAGCCCGGATCCTTGTACCCGGAGACAAGCAAGGCTCTTGCCGAATGCCGACCACCATGCAGTAATCAGTTTCCTTTCTTTTTCCTCGTCCTTTCTTTTTGTGGTAGCTTGGGCCTGAGTTTTCGACTGGCTGGCCAACGTGGCCGGGAGTCATTCGGTTCGGTCGTGCTGCTCACTGCCCACCCTCTTTCTATATCCCCTCGCTTCGTAGTTGTATTGGGCAATGCCGACTTGGAGAATGCATCCATGATGATAATCGATCGCGTGATAGGATCAAATTGTGGCCTCTTTATTCGGACATGTCCGTGGCCCAAGTCTGTCCGCCGCCCTGACTAGACTTCCTGTTGGCTGTCGAGGCCGATTTCATCTGTCGTCCGTTGAGGGCCGGGCACGTGGACTTTAGCATCATCTTTGACGCCACTTGGATGGACACACACACACGCTCGGTCTGATTCCTATGCCAAGGCGGAGAGATTCAGAATGTCAACGAGTAGCCGTCTAGAGGTCTTTCCGCCAAGCCAGCCCAAGTCCGGTGGCAGATTTCGGCTTGGAGCCAAGGGGATTGGTGCATAACACCACCACTCATGGTGATAGCAGGTAAGTTACGGAGCACTGGTGTGCACTAACTAGCAGAAGTCAAGCGAAATATCAAGCCAGGGTGGTCGACGGCTCGTTTCGTCCGCATTCCATACGTCAGTTAAGTTACTTCGTAACAAAAGCGAGACACGTGCTGCATAGGATGTGGCGCTGATTCCCGACAGCATGATTGAACAAGGCACAGCACACCGGAGACATGTAGGTGTAGCAGCAGGCAGCCAGCTTATGGACGAAGGAAGCCAGAGTTTCGGAAGACGCATAGATACAGACTCAGACGTAGAGCTAGCGTGCCGAGCACCTACTCGCAAGTAATTGGCATCCGCATCGGTTGATGTTCTGGAGAAAGGTGGCGGAATCGATATTCGTCACTCAAACATCTTTTCAGGACCGCTTAGACATAACCACAAATAAAGCAACCATCAGCCAATGACCATCTTGTTTATGAGACTCGACACTTCGGTCCTCGGCTGTTGCATCGACCAGTCAGCTTCTGCCTCTGGACGATGGCGTTGGCAGCATCATCTTCCAGATTGGCACCGCCATGGGACACGTATGACATGATGGAAACTGTGTGATAAGAGCCAAACGTGCAGAAATGACGATTAATAACCTGTCTGGCACAATGACACCCTCGATGCCCCCTGTTCGTCACATATCCGAACCGAACCAACCCAACGACCAAGTGAGACATTGTGTTGTAACGCGGTCGCCTCACAGTGAGGTCGACCTTCATGATGCCTCTTTGCTGAATCTAGGAGTCAGAGCTCGGTCGTTTGCCTTATGACTGTGTAGTTGAATCACTTGAGCAGTTTGATCAGTGGCTATCAGTGCATCGTCATCACTCTCGCTGCTTCACAGAGCAAACGTGCCGACGATGATACAACGCCAAATCCCACCCCCCCAAAGCCGATGTCCGATCCCAATGCCTGCTTATTCTCTTTTCAGGGGCCTGTCATGCCTGTCCAGTATTTGACCAATAGACCAATGCACAGTAGCGAATACTTGAAATCGAAGAGAAAATCCAGCTTAGAGTTCATGTTCTGCGTGGCGATTTCAGACATTGATTGTTGACGCCCGCCCCTTCAATAAGGCGAGGGTGCTTCCAGCGATATCCGGCTCACCCCCTTGTCCGTCTCACCAAGGGTCTTCCCACCATCTCCATTCTCGCCCAGCTCAGGTCGAAGTTGGTCGTGGCCAGTACTCAAGACGTTGGACGTGGAT
Source organism: Metarhizium rileyi (assembly GCA_031753515.1). Classification (NCBI taxonomy): domain Eukaryota; kingdom Fungi; phylum Ascomycota; class Sordariomycetes; order Hypocreales; family Clavicipitaceae; genus Metarhizium; species Metarhizium rileyi. The sequence goes on along the minus strand of JAUKVO010000003.1, from coordinate 2,072,938 downwards.
TTTCTCATTGAGTGTACGCGGACAACTGCAACTCGACTCGGCTCTAGGAAGTTCCGAACCACGAAGTAGGCATGCTTTCGGCTCTAGCTGGTGTCGGACCTGATGAGGAATAGATGCTTGGACAGTGACAATCATGTCGACCTGCTTTGTGTCCAGCGCCTCCACGTGTTTGAGTATCGTCGTCATCCTGGTTTCACCTCTGAATCTCTTGAGCCTTCTCCTGACGCCTTTAAAGAACGTGCTCTTTTTTTTTTTTTTTTTTTTTTTTTTGATATCATGTCGATTTCAGCTCGGATGCTAGATAGGTCATCCGCCCGGTGTCTTCAAAAGCCGATATCTGCAATGCTGCTTTGGCTGACTGCTGCATTTGCATTCTCTCTAAGCCAACCCTGCCGCCAAGGAGTCGACATATTATAGAATACCTGTCTTGTACAGTACATGCATGTTGTGCGTTTCCATCCCGGCAATGCATCCGTCCGTGTGTTGAGACACCGGTTGGACGTTGGGCCGCCAGATGAACTATGTAGATACCGCGATGTTGGACGGTCGAAGAATGGCATTCTTACAAAAGATGCAGTTTTGTGCCCTGTACACCAGCATCATGCCTGGAAACCCCATTGCTATAGCACGATGGTGTAATGTCACTTGAAGTATGGGGCTTGCTTGGACCGAGATGGTCATGTTGGCCGCGCCCATGCAACCCGCCCTGCCGCATCCCCCGGAAAAAGCAAACAAGGCAGCGACTCTAGCTTCATGTGTGTTGACAAGTTCAGCAACCCGGCATTCGGAAAGGGGGGAAAGAGGTGGGAGGGGGCGCCACCTCTACAGCTCTAGAGGCAAACGCAATCCCATTCGCGGTGCGCCGTTGCAATAGTAAACCGCGGTGGTATTACAAGATCGCGGGCGGAGCCGTCGGTGATATCGCCTCTGGATTCGACAGCCTCCACTCCGACAAGGATTCTGGATCTTACTTGTCAGTGTTACTCTGGAGACGGCGTATCGAGTGACATTTGATGCAAGCTATCCGTACACAGATAACATCGCGTGCAACCGCGTATGTGTCCTCGACTTGTCTCGGAACTGGGAGTTATTCAAGTCTATTAGTTACTTCAAAGACACTGGATTGCCTCTTCTGGAACGGGTTGATGCGGGGCACAAAAGTTGCTTTGTAGTCATTTGATTACTTGATTCCTAATTCCTGTTTCGTGTGTCATCCTGGCCCGCCGCGGGGGGGGGGGGGGGTTAGGTTTCTCGTACTACTACTAGTAGTATTAGTAGTAGTGTTGACCACTTGCTTGTCTGTGTGTGCGTGTCGAAAAGACTACCGGCCGAGTAGGACGGGCGAAGCTGTGTATTCATGCATGAGGACGATTGACGTGCGAAAAGCACGGGCTGGGGGGGCTGAGGTGGCAGCTTGACTCCCGTGATTCTCTCGGCCGGGCTAAGAAACCGAGGGTATTTGTCACAGGTAGAACGGTTACTAACCGCATGACGCTCGGAGCTCAAAGCCTATGTAGAGCTCTTTTCGAGTCAGCGGACCAACAAAAATAGAGAGGCAATACAGTGATGGACCCAATGGGCCAGATAGAACAGATGCGTACTCCCCAGGACCTGCGCACAATGTTGGCCCGGGTTCTGCGGTGCAGAATAAAAACCGGGTGAGCGAGGCGGGAACAGGGAATGGATAATGACGGTGCCTCGAAACAACTGCAAACACCATCAAAGACCTCAATGCAGTGACCAGTGAATGGGCGTAGGACGGTTCTGCCCATCACCAAGTTGTAGAGATCCATAAATGTGACAGCGACGACGGTCTGGTGTTGGGAGGCCACGGCGCTGTGCACCTGCATCTGCTGGTAACCAATCCGACTCGAGAGACATCAATGATGGCCTTGGGGTCCGAAGAACCGAGAAACTAGCTTGCAGAATTCCATTCCCAATGGTTTCTCGGTGCCTTTGTGGAGCTGAAATGTGATGAAGAGGACAATAAAGGTACGCCAAAGGCCACAGAGCGCGCCCAAGTATCCCAACTGTCGCTCGGGGCGCCTTTGAAACAATCAGACTCTTTTGAAACACCATCTTGGTGGTACAGACACACTGTAGTGCTCTCATTCTCATTCTCTTTCTCTCTGATCACGATGAACCAACCCGAGGGCAATCCGTGCCCAGCCTGCACCCGAGCGCCACCCCCAAACGTGCCACCGTCGGCGTGGTTTAGCCTCGAGACCTTCAGCTTTTAGAAGGCAATCTAGTTGCATCGAAGAAGGACTGACTGTATTCCACTATTGTAGTCGCCCATGCCGAAGCGCGAGATGGGGGAGAAGGGGCAGAAGGGAGGCGGAGGCGGAGGCGGAGGCAGACCGATGTGACGGGAACATTTGAAGCAAAGATCAAGGTGAAATTGGACGAAAGCTGGAGCAGCAAAAGGTGGTGCAACCTGAACGCCACAACGTGGCCCACGATATCCAAAACCCGTGGCGTTACCTCTCGGCCACAACGCCACAGTCGAGCCTTTCAGACAGCCACAGCCACAGCGCGCCGCGCCACATGGCAACTTGAAACAACGCCGGCCTTTTTGCGTTTGCTCATTCGAGCATGCAACCAAGCAAGACCTGCTGCTGCTGCTGCGGCTGGTGCGATTACACCAGCCCGTTGCACCAGGACGATTCCGCTACCACATAGATACGCAGACTGGATTTGTCATGCCAGATTCCAAAATCAATTTTATGCTACGTAAATCATCATTCAGCCAGTGGGTATCGAAAAGTGAAACCTAAAAATGCGGGGAAAATGGAATAAATCCGCTTGCGCCTGTGAACAATCACCCGCGCTTTCATGTATCCGTGCGGCACTTGCATGTCCTGTAGCATCCTGAACGCCCGACCTAACATAGAAACCAGAGAGAGAGACTCTAAGTGTAGAGTAACTGAGAACCCGGGGCGGGTTCTGCGGCTTTTTTTCGGCCCTCAAAACGGGTATTGAAAGTCGCTTTGTGGGTTATGCATAGGACTTCTTTGCATATTTGCAGCTGAAGGAGCTGTTAGTTCGATTGCTCGCTGTGTTAGGCTGGTAGACTTACTTCTGTCTCCCTCAGATTGAGTCTGGCCCAGAATATTGTCCACATCCCAAGGACTGTCGATGTCGAAACTTTCATGCTCTGGGATGTTCTCAAATCTCATTGTTGGTGCACCAGCAAGTGATAGCTGAGCGTGACTTGTGGAATAATTATAGTAGTATCTGGGGTCTGGCAGTTCCACTTGCATTGGAATGTGGTTGATTGAATCGAGATCTTCAACATTGTGGGCCTTTACTCCGAGCATTTGGATAGTGTATTCATCATACACATCACCAAGAAGCTCCTTGGTAGCTTGAAATGGGTCGGTACGAATGGTGCCCATAAATTGAAGCTTCTCTGGCGTGTAGGAAACCGGAAGAGACAGTCTGGGCTGAGTCGTAGTAGCCATGATGCTATTGCTGTTTGCCCCAAGTTTGCCCATGAGATCAATGCCTTGTTCAGGTAGGTAGCCAACGTTCACCAAAGCCGTAAGTAGTTCTAGTTCAGTGGTGGGAGCTTCAGCAGAGTGCAACTGAGATTGCCCAAGAGCTGCTATAGCTTCATCTTGAACCAATTTTTGTGAATTAGAGTCTCCTACAACTGACCATCCGAGGACGGCAAGGTAGGATTGTGGTTCGATGATTCCCATGACAGGACAGGAGAAACTGAGAAAGTAGGCCAAAGTGATTTTGTCCTTGCCAATCTCATCACGAACAAAAGAATAAACTTTGGCAATCAATGCCCACTTATTGCGAAACGGGTCCTTATTCCAGAGCGTCGTAAGAAATCCAGAGGCAGTCTTTTGTTGGACATCGGGGAACAACTTTAAGTAATGGCCTAATTCTGTAAGAACAGGTCACTTCTGATTTGCTAACAACTTACTTCGGAATGCCATGAAGGCATTGAGTGGTCGTTTTGCTTTATCGCAAACCAAGTTCTTGGTCCTGTTTGGAACAGCAGACGGCACAGCATTTGATTGCATCGAAGCGTCGAAGTACTGAGCAGCGATCTCGAAGATTGTCTCGTCTTTCAGGATATGGAGGAGCTCCTGTGTCGGAAGTGTGGAAAGACGCTGCATAAGCTCTGCTCGAGTCGCCATTTCGTTTTTTTTTTTCGAGACTCAAGTCCTGTCCATGAGATAGAAAGAGAGAGTGTCAAGCTGTCTCCATTTACGTCAAACGCAAGAGAAGACGAAGAGTGGGAGGGAGTGTGCTTATGAGGCAAGGCCCTTGGAATGACAGGGAGGGGGTGAAAATAACCTTGGGGTGTCAGGGTAATTAGCAATAAACATGGGTGCTAGGGTGGGCGCAAACATGGCGTTCGTGGTGGTGACCAGTCCCTCAACTACATTTCACTTTTGTCTTCTGAAATCCAGAAAATCGTTTCACTGGGGCTCATGAGACTCGGAGAGCAACCATTTCGAGATATAACGTCTCTGTCCAAACTGAAGTACTTCAATTCCCTTTCTTGAGCTTCTGATTCTATGAATGCCATTGTGAACGTCAGATTCTGCCTCACCAAAAGCTGACCAACCAAAAATGTCGAAATGGCTCAGGAGGCTCTTCATGAAACCTGATAGCTTTTAAAGCAGTGTTCATGAAAGGCAAGGTTAGATGTCCGGATAAGTCCGTCATTGGTGTTTTTAACTACATCACAAGTACAATTAGACTCCACGAGATTTGATAACAAAGCACTACTTGCTTACCAAGGGAACAGTCAAAAGATATTCTTGGTTCAATCTGACCACACGATCTGCAAACTAAAGACTTTGTTAGCTTGCTTGTGAACCAGATGTGCTCAAAATTGCTCAATACCTGTGGGGAAATAGCTCGAGCAGGATATGGTCGCCCTGTAGCTGCTGCAATTTTGCCATACTGAGCTTGGCGTGATTTCAGACCGAGGTTTCGGCGAGGGCGCCCTGTCTTTGTCGATTGTCAGTCATACTTATCAGGATTTGGTTGGTATCAAGACGTACTTGGTCAAACCTTGAACGAAGGTCATGATAGTAGACTGCCCAAGGTTGAGCAAGACCGAACAATGCGCTTGGAAGATTGACGACCAATTCATTTTTCAACGGAGATGTAGTAGGAAAAATTGGACGGCTCGAATTCCGAAGGTATTTGTTCCAATTAGAACCAGGAACCCTTCGGCATGGATGCCAGTAAGCTGCCTCAGACCAGGCTGTGCACCCAATTTTTGTCATAAATCGTTTTCCGTCATGACTTGGTTTCACCTCGTATGGAGTAGCACCAAACTCACTTCCGGGAGGGCTATCAAACTTATCGAAGTTCTCACGAGCAACCCCCTAGGATGCTCGTATGAACAGAACTAAAGCTTCGTTGGTATGGCCCACAGGAGAGTTGAAGACCCAAGGGTTCCGCAGTGTCTGTGGACATATAAGATATGAGGCAAAGACTATTGTAGTTACTGCACCTGAAATAAGTGAAGCAGCCTTTAGATTTGGATGCTTAGGGGCCAGCCAATGTTCCGATGTCATTAGCATCGCCATGAGACCCAGGTTTCCAACGGCATATTGCTCATTACGATAAGCGCGACACAAAGAAAGTGTGGATGCACCATTGCCCACGTCCCTCATACCATAGTCTGGGAGCAGAATATCCCGTGCATCGCGTGTAAAAGCTGGTACAGAGCTGGCGTACCACGCTGTCAAAGAAGCCTCGACAATTTCCAAAGGACTGGTGCGCATCATCACCCCGATACCTCGAATTCTTCGGAGAATCTCATTCTCCTGAGTTGTATCCAATAGAAGTTGCTCGATAGTAGATCTGCACTCTAGAAGAATTTCTGTTTCATAAAGTGATTAGCGTCAGATCAAAGACATGATGGATTGGATGACGCACGGTCAAGGCCAAGGCTTGTGACTAATTGGGAGCGGTGCTTGTTCAGAAATAGCTGGAGAGATTTTAGACGAATACTCTCTATATCTTTCTGAGGTTTTGAGACAAGTTCCGGCTTTTGCCACAAAGGAGAAAACTGGCAGATATTCTCCATTTTGAGTGTTGATGAGGGAAGAGGGTTGGGGATTAGAAGATCGACAGAAGTGGTCCGAGTACTCAGAAGTGGTGGCTGAACAGAAAGTGACAGATATGAATGGGTTGGAATTCTAGATCAATGGCGGTCACCTGAGTGGGAATGTTGGGTCTAGATCTGCCCGCTCACTGCCACCACACTGGGTTTGTGCTTCTCGCAAGTTCCCCTACCTTCGTCCATCTTTCCTCATTCACTTCAGACGAATCTTTCGAGTACAAAATTACGTCTTGGAAAAAACTATCAATATGCGACCCCGAATTCAGATCCAGGATGGAGCATTGTTAGATACTCCAGTAACATTTGTTACAAGCGAGATCCAAGGAAATGTCCATGTTTTCATTCCAGAAACATTCCACAGAAATTTGGTGGAACTGATTGCCAGTAACTTCAGGTGCGGTTATTTCACGCTTCGTATTGCTTTATATCTTTCTAAGTAATACAGTCGTCTAGTTCAACAGCCAGTATCCGTCTTCCATGACGCATATCGTCAGAAATTTCGTATTTGCCCACTTCCTCAGGGATCTGCGGTGAACATCACCACTTACGGAACACTACATTTTACATGTGGTAAGCTCATGTTAACCGTTAAAGTCCTTAGTCTAATTCTCTGTTAGACTCTTCAGATTCGAAAGAATTGCAAGCTCAGGTGAATGTCGTCGAACCTGACGACAGTCCAGGTCACATTCCCCGCCCTAGAAATAGCTGGATACTTTACCGTCAGTTCAAATCCCGTGAACTGAGAAAGGATCATCCTGGTATCACTGCATCAGAATTATGTGGGAACTTTCTATCTTAAACGATGTTTTGACAGATTGCTGACCCCCGAAGCCACTTTAATCTCCAACTTATGGAAGAATGAGTCTGACGACGAAAAGGCTTTCTGGCAGAAGATGGCCCAAGAAGAAGACCGAATGCATAAAGAGAAATACCCTGGGTATAAGTACACAACGAGGAAAAACATCGACAGAAGCAAATGAGTTCGGCTATATATCATACGAATACACCTCATCGAGCTGGTAGTTCATTGGTTTGGAGCCGTGTCATCATTGAAATGAAACAACGGAAGATATTAGGCAACTCTTCTGTAGCATTACATTCGAGTTAGATCTCCCGATGGATATGCATTCGAATTTGCGCATTTATTAATCGGCCAGTGGAAATGTCAGCTCTCACGAGTTTACGCAGGGCCCGAGGGTCTACAATGGATCCCGAAGTCTTCGGGCAGGGCGCAAATGGAGTTCACGGAGCAAGATACGATTTGCATTCATGTACCTAGGGACTTGCACATTTGAAAAGAAGCTTCTTATAAAGCTCAAGTGGCAGCACAATACTGCGTCTCGAAAACAGTGACACGAAAATAGGACTGCCCCGTCCTCAAGTTTGCCCAGCAGCCCTTGACCCCAAATAGCATCGCGGGGTTTTCACCACGGTTCAAGGTAAGGCTGTGTGTGTGGACAATGTGTGCCCGTCACTACAAAAGCACCAAGTACCTGCAGGCAAGTAAAACGTGGATTATTGTTTGAATCGCGCCCGCCGCGCGAAAGGCCAAAGCTTACGACGAACGACTCGTTCCGATAGTCATGCTAGGCCTGAGACCGACACCGTTTCCGAGAGCTGCAACAGATGTTCATCGAGACTGTTACTTCAAACATTCCTAGTAACACGCATTCTGCACGTGTGGTGCAGATGATGCACTTCTATCTTGCACCGGCCTGTGGACTCTAGGCCCCGTGGGCAACTTAATCGGATCAGGCACTTTGTCGGTGAACATGCAGTCTTCACTTGATGTGTACATGATTGTGGGTGGCAGTCTGGGGCAAGACGCAATTGACTTGGTGAAACGAAAGATGTACTCTGTGGTTTTGCGATAATTGCGACGTTTGACGTGGAAACCCGATTTCAGAACATGTTCAACAGGTTCATGAAGAGTTATCTGGGCCTGACATAAAGATACGAGGTTGGGGCTGGGTGGTGCATGACCACAAGTCTTGACCATCGTGATACAACGGACAGTGTGACAGAGAACACTATGGAGTTTGGCGAAAACTGGCCGCGAGCTGTAGGATACACGGAGTTGAAGACCAATTCCTCAGCTAAGGAGTACGTGATTATAGGAGGTAGTCTTCATTGGCTACAAGGCCACGACCACGACGGCGTTTCTATCGAAGATTTCATGCCTTAGCGATGTAAATGCTAAAAGATTCAGCTCGAGTGTAGGCACTATGAACGATCACAGCAGCGACGACCACGATCGTCACCTATTCCTGTATCGAAGACGTCCCAGTCCAATCGCTGCTCCAGATAAATGTCCCACATCGCCACTCGGACCCCTTTTCCTTCTCTCCAGAGGGCCCAAGGGGTCGAGGACAGATATAAAATGACCGCCCTAGCTATATGTTAGCATGACTCCGTTCTTGCCTCGTCCAGAAGAAGCGACGAGGCTAAGTATGATGGCAAAAGTAAGAGATTGTGCGCCAATGAGACGTACCGCAATTCACACCGGGCTTTTTGGTGACCAGACTGATACACGGTTCGTCGTGCTCACATCGAGGGACAACTCGCTTGCCTAGCAGCTTAGACCAGGACTCCTTGGCTTCTATGGGATCGAAGACTTTCTCGGGTGATGTTGGTATTGTGCCGGCCAAGGCATCAGGAGTAGGCTGCCGAGACAACGAGGGCAGGTATCCCGCTGGTGAAGATTCATCAGATATGCCTGTCCTAGAAGGCTGATTTCTCGGAGTCGGGTCATCTGGTGTGCTGCTTTGTCCGTCTCGATCCGTTGACGAAACAGAGAGGCGTAGCGCTGGGCCTACGGTCTTAAAAAACCCCTTCAACGTGGTTTGCCCTGGTGTAATCTTCTGTTTAGAGGCGACCGGATCCGTTCCGGACTTGCTTCTTTTTAGTTGTCGTGGTACGGGTCTGACTGGATCAGGAGACCTTTTGCGTGGCTGTACATTAGACACGGCCATAACTTCATTGTTTGTTGCGTCAGGGTCCGCTGCTTTCAGAGAACCAGTGTCTATCCGACTTGAGGAGCCAGTGCCGCAGGTTTGACTCGTAACGTCCGCTGAGAAACCGGAAGACTCCAAGTCGCGTGGTGTTATGCTTGATTCCGCGCTTGTGGCCTTTTTGAAGAACATGGCCTTTATAGTCTGGCGGCGGTCAAATTCAGGAATGAGTTTTGCAGATAGCGGTAGAATGTCCTTCTGTGCCAGATCCCGCAACCTCGCACCATTCTTAAACACCCCTGCGGGGTTGACAACATCGCTGAGGTTGATCTTGCTGCCACTGCTGAAGACCTGGTCTGATATGGTGGCAAAAACTGGGCAGTGATCGGAGCCCATCAGACCCTCCTGAATGTTGGCAGAGGTAAACCAGTGCTTGATGCCGTCGCTGCACAGAATGTAGTCTATTCGACTGCCATTGTTAGCAGGCCTGGTGTTTCTCTTGGTGTCCCAGCAGGTGTTCATCCCCAATCGACCTGGATGGAAGCAACGACACAAGTCCCACAAAAGAGGCGTTTCTCGACCCTCATCGCGATCACCGACAATACTCCCGTCAAATATGAGCTGGTTGAAAATTCGTCGTGTTGGAAGTGAGAGCCACTCGTCAAGGGTTATATTTTCCTTGCGCAGACCCTCGAGCACATTCGTTGAATCCATTTCTGAGCGGATTACGTTCAAGTCCCCTGTGAGAATAACCTGTTTTCCTTCGGCCACCAAGTTCCGTATTCTGACATCCAGGGCTTCGAAGAAACTAGTCCGAAACTCGACTCGGCTTTCATCTCGATTAGCTGGACTGTAAACACCGAGGAGCACGAATGCTGGAAACTCCAGAATGACACAGCGGCCTTCCGAATCAAGCACGGTGTCTTCTACGACACCTGACAGTTGACCGGGACGAGGGTAACCACCAATCTGTTGGTCTGAAGGCAGGTCCCGAAACTTGATTGTAGACCTTGGAGGACATAGTACTCCAGTAATACCTTCTTCAGCTCTAATTGGCGCACATGATGCAGTACGTGTATATATGGCAACACCGGAATAACCTGCGACAGACGAGTTAGTCGCCATGGCCAGCCTCTGGGACTAGCAGATGGACCAACCTTTTTTGTGCTTGGGCAAGCTGAAGAAGACATCCCAACCTGGAACAAGAACCATGTCATCTTGCAGATCCTTCCGCTGAATTTTCGTCTCTTGCATGACTACAATGTCTGATTCCAGTATGTCGAACATGGCCTAAGTCAATAGCATCAGCAAGCTAGGCTCTACAGGCGATTGTAACAACCCCTCTTACGTGGAAGGTGCGCTGTTTTCTCCATGGTTGGTATCCGAAGGGATTTCTGTTGTATGTGTGAGGAAGCTGTAATCACAATTTGAGACCCTGCCGTGGGAGGGATACCTGATGCCATTCACTGAACAATTGCTTAGCAACGTGATCTACTGGGAACATGCTGGTGATCTCACCATTCCACGTAGTAATTCGAAAACCCATAGTGCTGCGCCTTCTGCTCTCACACAAGGGCTTTAAGGGTATTCACTCCTTCGTCAGGGTAGATGGGAGAGGCTGTTCACATCCTGCTTGCCGAGAATACACGGTCAAGGAATTCAACACAACTCTATTAAGAAGTAAGACTGCGCTTGGTGAGTGCACGGAGATCTAAGAAAAGTTTCTAAGTGACTAGACGAGGGTGAGAATCGTCGAAACCGTTCGGCGTGTTGGTGCAGGTTGGAACATGAAGAAGACTTGCATCATGGCTGCATCGAAACGTGAGTGGGTCTCCTCCCTCGCAGCAAATCGACGTCGCGGTGCTCCATCAGGGACAACTTGAGGGGTTGGTCGCGGGAGGTGCACGACATCACGTGCGGCGAATGTATGGTTTCAGCCTTATGATCGAGGCCACAGTCTCTGCTAGCCGAGCTTCATCGATCCCGGATGACCTGATCTCACAATCTGCAAACCGTAGTCAGCCAACGACAATCGTCACCACCATGTTTGCCTCGCGACTAGTCACCCGAAACGCCTCGCGCTTCGCTGCGCAGCTGCGCGCCCCGGCTCAGCGCCGTCTTGCCACCACCTCGACCGAAAATGAGTTCATCAAAGAGCGCCAGCACATCAAGGAGCATGCCAAGGGCACCACTGGTGAGTGGCACTGAGCTCGATAACTTCCATTGGCCTTCGAGATATAGGAGTTCTGACATGACGCAGATCTGTGGAAGAAGATCTCCATCTAGTACGTCTTTTCAATAACCATAGCGACATGCCACGGCCTTTCGTATCTACCTGGTCGAAGCGCTCTTTGAAAGCTGCGGACGAGTGGAACGTGCATGCATCGGGACTACAGACTAACTTGGATACAAAAAGCGGCGTTGCCCCTTGCCTTCTTCTTGCTGGTGCCAACGCCTGGTATCTCTGGAAAGAACACTGGGAGCATTGGAGCCATATGCCTCCTCTGGAGGAGCGCACCGAGTATCCATATCAGAACATCCGCTCCAAGAACTATCAGTGGGGAGATGGTGACAAGGTAAGACAGTTCTCATATCGTATCTTTACATGTTGACTGTTTGCTAATCAAAGATGACAGACCCTCTTGTAAGTGAACACGGGCTGATACACAGATGTCTGCGCGATTTGATATTCGAAAACTGTAATGCTAACTGTCACAATCAGCTGGAACGAATCCGTCAACTACCACAACAAGAACAAGGTTGCGTAAGGTTGAAGTTGGTCATTGGGCCCGGAGCCAAAATCCCGATAGAATATCCTGTTAGGCAACTCCTTGTACATGTTTGTTCCCTAGTGTCGAATTGACTAAACCGATTTACCGGAATCCTTTTAATGAAACCTGCCATTGATCGTAGAATTTTACAACTTATATGTGACTCGACGAAACAAATAGCAATGCTTGGGCGGCTTGATTAATCGAAAAAGGGAAGCAGCTCGAGTTTCGCGATTGGATGAAGGCAATTATGTCACGGGCAAAGAGCTTCATGATGCCGCTTTGAAAACGACTGCTGAAAGCAATGAATAAATATAGATTGAAATGAGTGCTAGTTAGTTAAAAGTTATTGTGTCCAAAAATGGCCGACAAGCTCACTGCTCGGTCCAGAAGAGAGAGTTGGTCTGCCGAAGAATACCCGACGATAACATGGAAAACCTCCCAGAGCGCGTCGGAATCATTGTCTAGGTAACTTACGGAGTAACACGTTGAGATGGGGTCGCCGACTTGGGCAAACATGTCAAGACGTTGCCTCCCCACTTGAAAGCTTGCAAAACACCTCATGCTTCCATCTTCTCCCGCATTGTCTCGGCGTAATTTCTAGAAGCCGTCTCCAGCCATCAGATATGATCTGTCGGGCCAGCTTCCTTTTGTCGCGCGTCGACCATTTCTAGCCTCGGAGAGCATGAACCTACCCCAAGCAGCTTACTAGGTTCCCCGTGCACCGGACTGTTATAACATCAAGCAGTTTCGGTATCCTCCTTGCATGATGGCTCGCTACCTTACGCCTGCGAAGATTGGCCTTTTGGCTCTTGTGGAGTTGTACACAGAGGAGGCGGTCCCAAATGATGCCGTGCTGCCGGTTCTATCTTTCATCACATCACATCTTTTGGATCGTGATTCTACAGATCCATCATCGTCACAGGAGACGCGATGGACGAAAGCTGAGCGCACTGTGAGCTTGGTCATCACCATCAAGGATTTCGAAAAGCTCCTTGGCAGCTATCCCTTTCTGATGGGAATGCCCGGTAGGAAGCTATGGGATCAGTTCCTCGGGAAGCTCTGGGACATCAACTCTCTCGATGGTCTGAACGAATTCTTTGACAGAATTACATGGATGCTGGCTAGAGCAAAGGATGACCGCCGCAGGAATGAGGGTGATGACCCTGAGCAGGCGGACACAAGAATCAGACTGTCACGCAATTCGCCGTTCGGAGCATTTATTCGAAGATCACGGTTAGAGTATCAGCGACTGCGCTTTCACGACTGTACGGAACTGTGGAAGTCATTCGTGCGGTATCGACAGCCTACTGCGCCCTATTTGCGGAGGAAGACCCCCAACTTTGGCCGTCTAAGTTTCGACCATGTCCTTTTGCAAGGCGAGCAGGAGGACTGGGATCCTGCAAGTGTGTCTGCCTTGGCAGCAGTTGCATATGGCGATATGCTCACGGGAGACGAGAGTAGCACCGTTCCTGTGAGCACCGAGGATGTGGAATCGCTGCTCGAGTTTCAGATTGAGCAGATGCAAAGTAAGCACAGCAATGCAATTCTCGTGCCTACCTGTAAAGCTGATCCGGGACAGAATATGGGAACAGGATTCCTTTGGAGATACGACACCAATTTCAGGATCTTCTCCGGGACAGCTTTCTCGTTCCCAGTCTTACACACTATTTGAGGTATGAATCGGTCACGCAACGGACAAGTCTGTCATTTTTCTAACTGAAAAGTCAGCTTCCTTGACGCTTGGAGGTCCGGGGATTATCCCACTTCTTTCGACTTTCTGCATAGATACTTCGATTATACTATGCAATACCGAGATAGATTGTTTTACCAGTACGCGTTGATGAACTTAGCTGTCTTGCAAGCAGACTTCGGTTGCCACCAGGAAGCCGTCGCAGCCATGCTAGAGACTGTTTCCACAGCCCGAGAAAATCGAGACATGACGTGTCTTAATTTTGCGTTGAACTGGCTTTTTCATTTCGGTCGGGCGCACCCCAACCTTGTTCACGAATTGGAATCAGATAGCTTGCTGGGGACTGGCAAGGAAAGCCTGGCGTTTTTGAGGGTAAAGGCCAAAGAATCTGGCATGTGGACTCTCTGGAGTTCCGTGCTCCTGAGCGAGGCTAAACTTGGACTCATCAACGGGGACAGTGTTGCCACATCCTTGGAGTACATGGTTCGAAGTTCACAAGTTATCGTTGAGAGAAACATGAAGAACATGTTTGGTTCCCAACTCTCATTGGGCTCCGCATTATGGGGTCGACTCGGTCTGACGCAGCTGTCGACTTTGACATCGGAAATCTTCTTACGGTGTCATGCACGGCACGCAGTATTCGATGATGAGCTGAAGCATACCTGCCGTATAGCCCTGACATTATCTGAGCGTGGTCGATATGACGAGGGTCTCCAATACTTGGAGAGGCTTGACGAGAACTCGTTGCGCTCATGGAAGCCCAGTCAGTACTGGTATAAGTACCGAGCAATCATAAAACTGAAAAGGGACCTGCATCACAACAATCTCGACGGTGCCGAAGAGCTGCTCAACCAGCTTTTACAGTCAAACTCGGATGACCTGGAGCCTGACATGGCCTTTATCATCGACTCTCTTCATATAGACTGTTTGACCCGCCGGGGCGATTTACAGAAGGCTTTCCAAAAGGTAGAAAGCTTGATAGGCAAGCTGCGAGACGAAAACAAGGACATTGCGCTGCGTGTGAAGCTCCTGCTCATGAAGGTCGCTTTGCTAGACAAGTGTGGCCGCCCGCAAAGAGCCTTTTCCACAGCAGTTCGTGCCACAAACATAGCATGGCGTGCGCGGCTGATTCCTTGTCTATGGCAAGCCATTGGTGCCTTGTCCAATGTCCTGGTATCGCTGGGCGAGTTCGAAGCGGCTACGCAGCTACTCGGTGCAGCCCTGCCACGGGCCTTGGAGTGTGACTCGTCGGCCCTCTCTGCCCAGCTTTACGCATTCCTTGCCGACGCAAGTATGGGCATGGCGGGCAAGATGCCGCCAAAGTCGAGCAAGCGAACCGAACACATGACCCGGGCACTGTCCGCCGTGCAAAAGGCTTTCGATCACTACTCGGCGATCCAAGACATAAAAAGCCAATGTGAAATGATGGCCAAGAAGGCAATGATTATGAAGTTGACGGGAGAGACGGCACTCGCCGCAGACTATGCGGCGGCGTATGTGGAGTTGCGGAAAACAGCAGAGTCGCTGAGTATTGGACGATGACGAACACGACTGTTACAAGTATCGATTGTGTAAATATACAGTTGTTCATACAGAGCGGTTCTGTTACCATTGCGTGTAGATAGATATAGATTTCCTCCTTATCCCCAGAACGACTCTCCAAGCAACACCCGGGCTCGGCAAGGATACTCGATCAAATCAGTTTCCCAGAGTCTATTAAATAAGCGGACATTTCTCCCGCAGGTGTCTCCAACAGTCTGCACGACCAAGCACTCTCCATCTGGCAGACCAAGCAAGCAAGCATGGTCTACCACTGTATTTTCTCCCCCCTCTTATTCTTCAACTCGCTGGTCCCCCCCGACTTGGCCACCGTCGCACCACCGTCAGCAATCTCATTCGTAGCCCAGACCCTTTCTATGCATAGTTCAAAGGGACCCTCGACGCGGTCCGTCAGCCCGATTCCCACGGTCCTCACTTTCTGCCTCAATATCTCCGTCTGCGGCTCTACCACAAACCCGTGATTCGTCCTCACGAAATCGTTCCATTTGATGACGACAGTCTCCCACTGGCCCGGCCGTTTCGCAAACAAGCGATGCTGATGCAGATCCGTGGGCTCCACAGCCTCGGTCTGCAAATTGACAAAGTACGATCTACCGTCCGACTTGATGCGCATTGCAAGATACGCATAGGGGTCGATGTCCCACACGGAGCGGCCGAACAGAGTCGGCGACTGATTGGGAGTGCGGAATGCGGCGTATCCGCTGCGCTGGATGGTTGGGCGATCAGCAGGGAGGGAGGTGGATATTCGCCCGTGGAAGCGGGCATATGATGGCGGCGACGAAGCGTCTGCCGTGCGGGAAGGCGAGTCGGCAGATATGAAGTCGAGGTGGCTCTTTGACGAGCCTCCTATCAGGTCGTCGGACATGAGGATGCAGTCTTGTATCGAGGCGGCGCTGTTGAATTCGTACAATGTCCGCGGGCCGAGCGGTCCTTTGACTGCTTCCATCTTCAGGGCTGGCCGACGGTTAGCTCTGTTGCTTGCGCAAAGGAGAGAGGCCGGTAGTTTCGTCGCAGATATACCTATGTTGGTGCGTCTTCGCAGTTCATCCACACTGCGGCCCAGTAAGCCCTTGCCCAGAAGCGGTGTTGTAAGCTTCATCTTGTCGTGTGCCGTATGAGATGACTACAGTGTGTGTGTGCGTGTGTGTCTAGGTTGCTGAGCGTAGGTTGCCCAGTCAGAGCCAAAGGGCTCACCGGTCCTCCAGGAACATGGGATGCCAATTTGAAAGACGTGCGTTGTTTCGGGCGTCGCTGGTGCCCTGGCGGCGAAAGCTCTTGCGACAAGTCGACGTTGGATGAAAGCTTCGTTGAGTTGCAGTCGAAGATGCTAACTGACTAAACTAAACCCGCACCGCCTTTCCGGTGTGGAACTGAAGCCCCCCACCGGGAAGTAAGTGTCAGCGCCCTGTGCCGCGGCCAATCGGATTAATTTATCCGCCCTTTGAACTTTCTTTGCGCCGACAAATTTCCAGCATCACCAGCTTCAAGCTCGACGACGCCAACGACCGGGGCAAATTGCGTCCCAACACCCCAGTCCAAGGGGCCCTGCGAGCCTGTGAAATCCTCACTTGTTTGGGAAACTTCTTCACCATGGCGTCAATGACTCCTGCATGGCGGACGGGCACCTCTCGCCCGCTGCGGCGTGCCATCGCTGGACCCTTGAGCATCCCGAGCTCAAGACATTATGCGTCCGTGCCGGGCAGAAACAAGATCGTTCGGGAACTAGACCGCGCCTCTCGCCAGAGCTCGAATAAGATGGCCAAAGAGAAGAGCATGTCGAATATGCAAAAACTCGCGAATGCCGAATACTTCAAAGACGGGGGTGGTCCTCTGTTTCCAGGTTCGTTCGCACCAAGTGACGAAGCCCAGCGCCGACTAATACACTACTGACATGGAACTGCTTCTCCAGGCACATTCGTCTCCCTCCCGCTCCTGCAATACCCCAAGTCGCCCTCGGGATTCCTCCAATACCAAGTCTCCCGCATGAAGCACTGGCTCATCTGCGCCACCTCGGTCCTCAACTTCAAGCTCAAATCGATGCCGAACTGGACGACTCGGCCGAAGTGGAAAGCCCGCCGGGGCAGGATAGCGCCCACGGCAAAAGCCATGTACCGCGAGATGCTGGAGGCCTTCGCCGCGGGGGACAAGCTCACCCTGAACAAGATCTGTCTCGGGGAGTTCGCCAAGAAGCTCGGCGCAGCCATCGACCGGCGGGATCCGAGGGAGCGCGTACGCTTCGAGTTGGTCAAGTACAACAGGGGTCTGTTCTACCCCAAACTGATGTCTCATCAGATCCACGAGGTGAACCCCTTTGACAAGACAGTGGTCACGGAACAGGCCGTGGTGGCGATTGCGTCGACGCAGCAGGCGTCAAAGGTCAGTGCTGTCACGGGTGAAATCATCCCGGGGAGTCTCAAGCTGCAGGATAAGATGGAGTACGTCGTGCTGTCGAGACAGGCGAACCAGAAGACTTTTGAGACTACGCCCTGGCGGATATGGGGGACAACCTCGGTGACGACCCTCGACGCGTACCTACGGGAGAAGGCTGTTATAGACAAGGAGCAGGCGAGGCGGGCTGGGTGGACTGATCCGGCCTCTAAGTAGAATAGATCGGACGATATCATATCCTTTAGGGACGAACAGACAGGGCGGCATGGTTGGGGGCTGTGGTCGAAATGTAAACTAACGAGGACTACATGTCAGACTCTTGTACGTGTACCATAAATATTGCATTGGGAGCGGAAATGGACAAGTCACGCGTAGGACACCATGTATGTTTTCTCCCGTCCGAGACTATGTAATACCATCTTGATACTATACTACTCTCACACCTATTTTTATAACATACTACGTACTTCCTTCATAGGGCACCGTGTCATAATAGCCGCTGGGTATGACGTCCACGCCAATTGCTTTTTGACTATCAAAACGAACACTAGGTATAACGAGCGAATGGTGGAATAGCCTGTGCACTCTGCCTCATTGCAGCTAATCAAGCTCTAAAAGAACTTGCCAGCCGTGGACGAGGCGACTACAGCTGCATCCGGACGGTCAGAGTCGCTAGCCGTACGAGTCATACGAGGCCGATCTAGAGAGTCGAACCGCTCACGGCGTATCTTAGCCTTGACATATTGGAACGACAAGCGAAGAGCGAGGGCCCCAAAGCCCCAAACAACACCCCCGACAGGGGCAGCGACAAAGGCACCAAAGGCGCTCCAGTCATTGGCATACAGACCGCTCCGAATGAGAAGCAACTGGGCGCCCTGCTCAGCATCGTTATAGTAGATAGCGCCAAAGATGAATACGGTCAAGATACCGCCCAGACCACCGACAACAACCTCAAAGCCACGCCACCAGTAGAGGCGGTCGCTGAGACCGAGGCACAAGACGGGAATGGTGGCCGCGGAGAGGAGGTCGCTGATGAGGTAAATCTGCAGGATGGATGACGCGCGGAGAGCAACCACCACGACGGGAATGATGATGAGCACGACCATGGCGCGGATGTACCAGATGTTTAGACGGTTGCGGAACAAGTCGTTGGAGGCGGACGAGACCATGGCAGACTGCAGGCTGTCGAAAGCGGCGGTGCTGAGAGAGACAACCATGACGAGAACGATGCAAACCACCCAGTTGGGCAGCTGCTGAAGAAGTAGGAAAAAGGCCAGCGAGCCTTCCTGCTCTGGATCGCCTGGCCACGCGCCGGACCAAGCCGCAACCAGACCGGAGCAACCAACGAGGGTGAGGATACACAGGATGACCACCATGGCAACAGATACGCCAATCCAAAGATCCTTGTCAGACCTGGAGGAAAACGTTCGTAACCAAAAGCTGGACAGGAAGAAGTCGTTGGTGAGAACAGCGACGGGCAAGATATACAGGAGCTGCCAGCCAAGAAGGCTTGGTTCAAGGAGGTGCGAGGAGTCAACTAGCTCCCGCTTGATCTCCGTCTTGGCACCGATGGTGATGGTGGCGATGATGATGAGTCCGACGACCATCCCGCCCTGGACGACATCCGTGAGGAAAGAGATTTTGAAACCACCCAGCGCTATCGTCTTATTAGCGGCTAATGCCAGCCACAGATTATAGGAAGGGAGGGGGATCTAACAGGTATAAATGGTGGTGATGACGCATTCAACAATGATGACGGGCAAGCTATCAAGTCCGGTCAATGCAGTAACGACCTGGCCAAGGGCAGACAACTCTGCAACCATGTACAGGAACAATGTGACCAAGGTCATGAAGCTGAGGTACAACATAGTAACGGTTCCGTAGCGCTGTCGCGTCCACTCCGTCAAAACGAAGCCTTCGGGACACTTGCGGCGGATAATGGGCCCAAGAGCTCCAAAAACGAGCATGGGTAACGACGACGCCAGGGCATAAACAATGACTCCCTGAACACCGGTGATGGTCGCCAGCTCGGGATACGAGAAGAGAATACCGGCTCCAAGGGCTGCAAAGGTCAGTCGTCACACGAACAAATAGTAGACAAGGTAAGGGAGCAAAAAGAAGGGGTTTGGAGCGGCAACACATTTCCCACGCAAGCATTAACTTGATCGAGTAATTACGGTGCAATCTCAGCTTCCTATCCACGTGGCGAAGAAATATCTCCTGGAAACAGTCGTGTCCAGGAGCTGAATCTCGCGCCTTGCTTCAAGTCGGCGCCCGTAGTGAGCCGCATCCTCTCCCCTCTTGTGACGAGGAAAATGATGCCTTATTCCTCTTATGCATGAAGTATGCTTTCTGTGCATAGGGGGAGGGAGAGGCTGATGCCGGACAACAGCAGCCAATGTGTAGCTGAACCATTGGGGGCACCAGAGAAGAAACCCTCATTACCTCATCGTCAAGAGGGGAGAAGAATGAGATCAGGGAATGAACCTACTCATCCAAGTTTGAAGTCCGCGGTTGTTCCGTGTATCCGATATGTGCGTGAGCGAGTCTTTGGGCGAATTGTACGCACGGGTACCGGTATTAGACGGCTGGCTGAAAAGGCCACCGCTCCGGGGATACAATGCTGTCACTGGGTCATGATGACTCTCTACTCACCCGAGGCGATAAAATTGAGAGCAAGTGGAAAAGCTAGAGGGAGGCGAGTCAGCTGAGGAGCCCATGTCCTATGACCACCCTCATGTCCTTCATCTGATATGTCCACCGCCTTGCTCACCACTTTGTGTTCCATTGCTACTCAGGAAATCCTGCTTGGACTGCTTCCTCATTCTCCAAGCAATGGCAGTTCCTAAGACCCTGTGCAAAAAAGATTAGTATGAAGCAGGTATCATGATGCGAGATATAGGTCCTCGCATACAGAAAGGCTCCATAGGTCAGGTAGATGATGGCATTCGACGCCGGAAAAGATGGTTGGTTCATAGCGTCGGCTCAGCGGACCTCTCCGACTCGAAGCCAGAGGATAGCTGTTTGAGTTGAGTCCAGTTTTGAAGGCGGGGAGGGAGATGCAGCCCGCGATTCCTCAGTCTTGTGGGCACGATGGTGAACAAAAGAGAAAAAGAAAGTTCAAAAAGTAAAAAACCAATTGGGCGGATTGCAACGGCGGCAACTGATAAGGAAATAGCCGCGCCTGGCGGTGGCTAGTGGCACCAGCGCCTAAACCGGCTTAGAGTCGGTCTTCAGAATTTTGCGAAGGGGAAGGGGGGCCGCTGAGGACATATGGAACTTGACTGGAGCCATAGACTTTTCGCCTGCCATGTCCAAGCATACACGTGCTCTGCCGCGAAGAGTATGCATTGAAATGCATCATGGCAATGAACGAGGGGCCGGGACTTTGTAAAACCATGCCCAGTTTGTCATTGTATACAATACTCTACACTACAGGTCGCAAATTATCTGGCCTCATTAGCCAAACTATTTTCTAGATTACAGGATTCCAATTCCTTGCGTCATCCGCAGAAAAGTCTATCCTATCCCTAGCACGATTTCCTGAAATACTCAAACAAGTGTCCCTTGACCATTCTCCCGCCAGCAATATGGCCTCGACTCCTTAGTCCGAGCTCTCTCGAGCCATCTGCAAAGGTAAATGCAAAGAAAAACGAAATCGAAGTCGGAAAAGCGTTGATCAGCGTAATTGCAGTGAGATAAAGAAGAAATTCGACCAAAGCGGTCAAGTCGGGACCAGCCTAGGAACAGCAAGCTGGAAATGCTCATTTGCAAAGCGTGTCCCTTCTCAAAAGACACAGGAAAAATACTAGAAAAGAAAAAAAGAGGGGAAAGAGAAAAAAGGGAAACCGTCTTCGCAAATGCCTCACTCGTTATGCGCAGTGAAAGGCTGAGCAGCATAGACCATATTCGCCAATGTACGCCTAGCCAAAGGCATAGCTCGACACCGCAAAACCTCCGTCCAAGGCCAAATTTTTTAAAGGAAAAACTGAAGAACACAGGCAAACTGTCGCAGGTTAAGGTCAGCTGCGAAGAGAGACAGACAGAAATAAACTGTATGTCGAAAGTCGATGAACTGAGTGATTGTTGGTGTCGTTGCTTTTTTCCTGTTTTGATGGTACGTATAGTCGACCATCAAATCACACCTTGTTGTACTAAACAGATCTTATCTGAAGGGAAAGGAAAAACCTGAAATGATGTGAAGAGAGCCTAAAGAAATCAAGACAAATGAAATGAAGCCTCATTTGAAAGACAAAATCGGAGTAGTGGAATGATCTGTGCAATAGAGCATCCCGGCAAGCCAAGTCCAAGTATGGCTTGCTGATAATGACCGCGTCTTATTTAAGGACCACGGCAGTACGACTTTCTTCTACTCGGAAGCTTTTCGAGTCTTAGAGTCTCGCCCATGTCCCTGATTGTGACCCGAGCCACGAGGGTGTCCTGCAGGAGGCGGAGGCGGGCCCATCATGGGAGGCGTTGGCATCATCATGTTATTGTAAAACATAGCCGGATGAGTAGGATATTGGGATGGCATATAAGATTGCATCATGGCTTCGTGTGCTTGCTGCTGTGGAGTGAACGGCCCTGGCATATACTGATAACCCTGTGGAAACGGCTGATAGAATGGTGTCCAGCCAAAGGAAGGTGGCATCATAACACCTTGAGGGATGGGGTGTCCGAGTGCTTGAGCAGTGTTGACAGCTGTTATAGCGCCGGAGTTGTTGTCCGAAATGATCGGACTTGCCACGTGCTCATCGCCGTTCGCGGCTGCAGGTATGGGAGTAGCCGGACAAGTCCCGGAACGGGTGCCGTTGGGCAGCTCGAACTCCACAGACTTCTTACTTGGGGAAATAGAACCTTGATTTCGACGCTGGGAGCCTCTGGCATGGAAATTCTGACCTGATTCAAGCTTGGTCGAAGCTTGCTCTATGTCGAGGGATGACATGGCTTTGCCAACTGACGTGTCAACGTTAAAGATGGTCTGGCGGGGGCGTCGACTCTGCCCATATGAAAATGATTTGTTGTAAGTGCTAGAGCAATGCGGGGACTCAGCTTGCTCCGTTTTGGATGCAACATCTTCGATTTGTGCAGTCTGAGCAAACATAAAAGAGCCGGGAGCGCGACGTCTTGGGAGAGTAGACCAGCAACTCCGGTTTCCTACTTCACGTCGAGGAGTCTCAAAAGTTCGAGAATGCTTACGCTCCACACGGATGGATTTGCCATCAATGTCTGTGTTGTTCTAGAGTGAAAGAATTAGCACTGATGACAGTTCTGGGGTGTAATGAGACTTACCATAGTTGTGATCAAATCATCAGCAGCGTCTGGTCTACCAAACTCGACAAATGCAAAGCAATTAGTTTGACCTAGAACGTGTCAATCGAGTGAGAACCATCTAAGAGAATATTTGAGCATTTAGGGGAAGTCATATACCGGGCTTTCCTGGAATTTCCCTCTTATACATCTGAACTCCCAAGACTTCGCCACTGGCGCTGGCAAGAGCTCGAAGAGTGTTCTCGGTCATGTCGGACGGGAGGTTTCCAACATAGGCGGAGCGACGATCTTTGTCGTACCTTTGCATGAGTGCATCTCCACCGTCCCATTTGGACGCGGAAGGCACAATCTCGTTGTATCGTCTTGGGTTGTTGGCAAGTACAATGAAGGTTTGGTTCTGGGCAAAGTACTGTGAAGGGCGTTAGAATAATGGTAAGCTACGAAACCTGAAAAGATAATTTGAAGGACTGCTTACCCTGACAGGCTCACGCCTGGAATCATACATTTTGTATGTGACGAGGACAGGTGGCGGAACACCAACAGATCGCTGGAGTCCCTCATCAACGAACTCGGCTTTTGCGACTTCTCCAAGCTGGCTAAGAAGCGTCGTAGCCTCTGCGATGGTGGTAGGCATACCGCTTCTCTTTGAAACGAGGAAAGAAGCTAGTGAAGTTAGCGGTTGAATAGAGAGGATGGGGGCATTACATACACTGAGCCCGAGCCATCTCAGTGCGGCAAGGCCGGCCGAGAATATTCATTCCTTTGCCAAATCTTTCTGCTTTCTGGGCATCATGATCGTTCTGCGAAAATCTCGTTTTAGCAGCTTCGCCTACTTCCAAGTGACAACGACTAGTCTTGACTTACCGTGAACTGACAAAATGCGAAGGGCATTTGATAACTATCTCGTTTGATTTTTACCCAAACTTCTCCAAACTGGCTAAAAGCCTTGGTAACTTCGAATTCAAGAACTTTATCCTCGTAGAGCTGGGCCAGGCTGGTAAATGACTGTTAGTCATGAAAGAGATAGGAACACAAGGATGGACTCACTTTGCAACGAACATGCATGCTGTGCCTGGGTAAATTCCCTGGGCATCTACCTTGACCGGTGAATTATCGCATACTTGCACTTGCGTTTCTGTATCGACCATAGAGAGCTTGGCCGGGGTTTCGGACGATGCTTCAGTGAAAATATCGTCTTCAACACTGGAACCAATCAGGAAAGCTGACGAGCTACGCGATACAATTAACGGTGCTCAAATATGTAAGGAGTCGCACTTCTTACCTGTTTGACTTGGGTGTCCCGTCATCAGAAGCCGTTCTGCGCCGGTGATTCCTACTTTGCGTTAGTCGTCACGGTAAGAATGGATAACACAGGGGGATCGCGGTGTATTACTGGGCGTTAGGTGTTGGAGAAGCCCTAGCACTGGCGTAGCGAGGCCCGAGAGCTAGATGATTGTTAGTTATATAGAACGTGAATCAGATGTGACCTCCAGGCCCGTTTCCCACAGCGAATACAGTTTTCGTGGATCAGAACATGAAGTAAACAAAATAAAGAGTCAAAGTAAAACAAGAGCACGCATTCCAGATGCTTGCTCAATGGCGCAGCGACCAGGAGACTAATGACGAAGGTGATCTAAGATTCATGTGACGCAGCCCAGTTGTATTTAAGCATCAATGGCACATGTATTAAGGAAAGAAAACAAGCCAGAGGTCATGGTTATGAAGATGGAGAACATCTATAGAGCAAGAAAGACTCACATACGCCGCCGCCACGCAACGGACTTGGGGATGTAAGATGGTCGTCCGAGGACGATTTCCTCACAGATCGGAAGCCCTGCTTACGAGGGGACATGTTTCTCATGTGGGCTAGGGATACGAGACGAACTATGTTATTCAGAGTGTATTGTTTGCTTCTTGGTTCTGATACCATGGTTAGCCAAGTCAATGACAGAAAGAGAATGTCTCACCAAAGTGAAGCGTCAACAGTAGAAACCTCGGAAGGGCGTGATGAAAGAAGGGAAAGATGGATGACGGCCAAGGAAATAAATATGGTATAGTAAAAGTTCTTGTGATGAGTTTTTCTTTTCACGAGCCCTGAAATTCGAAAATTTGAGAAAAAAAAAAAAAAAAAAAAAAAAAAAGGTGGTGAATAACCAGAAAGCGATACTCACTCGTAGCAGATAATACCAAAATCAACGAGGAGGAAATCAAATATAAGAAAACAAATAGGTGCTTTTAGTTGCAGGTATTGTTGTTTTCCGTACAGATGGGAGCTGTATCTCTGGTCTAAGCAGTTGTGATGATGTTGTTGTGTGTTCGGCAAGAAACGTGTTGGACCACGAGGAAGGAAAGAGGCGAGAGAGGTGGGCGATGAACAAGGAGAGAAGGGGACTGGGGACTGAAATAGGGAAGGAGCGAAGATGGGAGATTGAGCACCTGCCAAGCCTACATTTGTTTTGACAGGCACTCTTGACAGTCCAATCAACCCAGACTGACACTCTTGCGGCTCCGGCCTTCGGCATATTATATACATTGGCCCGATATTTGTAGTCATGAGACCAATTCGTTTTTCTGCGCTGTTGTCAAGAGTCTGAATGTTCTCTGCGTTGTGATTGTGCCTGCCTGCAAGCTCGACGCCGTGTGGTACTTGTCGCGTTGTGCCATGTTCGAGACTTCGTCAACGCTTGTAACTCGAAAGGGGTTTTATGTTCTTATACGTATCGTAGGTTTTCGTGGACTAGAAAGGAAGAATCAAGTTAGTTCTATTGTCAGAGACTCCTAAGGAATCTGAAAGTCATGTGCAGAATTCGTAAGGGCGGCTTGAAGACGACTGCTTCTACAAGGACACATTCACCCAGTGTACCGGATGGGCAAGAAAAAGGCACTCCAATACAGCATCCGTCACAGTAAAGTGTATTATCATAAAAATCAGACGCAAAACGCTCTTCTTTTATCAATGATTCATCCTTGGGATGATTTCGTGTGCCTGCGTTGGTGGTAGCGTGGGTGTGGACGCAGGCACTCCGTATTTGTCCTGCTTCGGATGCACTTACCCGCCCCCCCAAAAATCTGTTCTTCGTTCAAACACTGGCGAAGTGAGCATATTACAGTTTGGCTTACTTTGATGCAAACAAAGTGCTTCAAACGGTATCAAACACGTTAGTTACGTCTTTGAAAAATTGTAGTCGTCACTCTTCCTTCGATCATCTTATTCGACGCAAACCAGCCTGTTTTACGACTCAAATCTTGTCTTTTCAATTCTCTACATGTTGCCGCTTTTACTCAGAGACCACTCGGAGATTAGTCAGTGACTACTCAAGGAAACCTCGATTTTTGCTCATATATAATGGAGTAGTACATCTATAACTTCAGAAGTAAGGAGTTTTCGAGTTTGTTTTATTTACACACCACAGCTGCGTATAAAGCTGTGATGAAATTTCTTCTTACAGGTGAAGTCAAGCGTCTAGAACCATGGATCATCTTATCAACCTGGCCTTGGCTGAAAGCCCACCAGCAAGTTCCTCGGATATTGACCCGACACCTATTTGGAGAAAACTCGAAGAGTCATCAAAGCTCGCGTCTAAGCAAGAATACGCTATTTGGCTTCAGTACTTCTATCCCTCACTCCCTTTCTTTCTACAACGCTTCTAACTCCTCACAAGTTACCACAACAGATCTACAGACTCAAATCCAAAAACAGTTCAAGGACTTAAAGCATAATACTAAGTACCGTGGGAGGGATCATCACGAAAGAAAATTAAACGATATGGGAAAGCAACCGTTGATAGTGTCTGAGGTAGCATCCCGAAGTTTCGCAACATATGGAAACGGAAAACGGCCAACCCTATGCCTAGACACGTCACAGACTCTGTAACTCCTCATGATATCACTTTATGCTTGGCTTTAACAAATACAGTACGTCATGACCGTGCTTACACATGATATTGGGCTTATTATGGAAGAAAAGAAAGGGAAACGAAAGAAGACATATACAACAGTTGAAAACTATGTCCATACGCGAGAGCTGCTCTAGGGCAAGGCTTTTCATCGGATATGCCCATGACGGCGTTCGCATAGACGATGGGAATCTACTCAATATCTATTGCTTTGCATCAGCACGATTACACAAAGTATGCCAAGCTGTGCACAATGTAAACTTTGCCACACCAGTTGTCAAAACCACTCAGGATAGTGATCTTGTTCTCTCCTGGCACAAGAGTTCGCCCAAATTCCGAGTCAGATTTACCACAGCCTTTTGCGAGGGAGAGGACATACACAACATCCTTCTTTCAATTTAGCTCTGATCCAAAACAACAGAATTATCCAGCGATGAGGTTTAGTCAGGGTAGCTGAAACAATGTGACTTAGCAGCTAAGACTTACTTTACGCCACGCTAATCCTCCTTTGAGTAGCTCGCTCCACGAGACCTGCTGCATCTAAATGTTGAAGATTTGGCGGTTTACGACGCCCTACTGTCTCTGCCTCCGAATAGAATTATACACGTATGGACTCTGTAGGGTTGATCAATTTATGACCTTCTTACCCTTCTACAATTTTGAGCACAACAAACTTCGGCTTTTCATCTTTCAGTTTATTTGCCATGATATGTGCGTACCTGAAGAAGGCATCTTATTGTACAAGTCTCCACCCATTTCGCAACTATGAGAGACGATCACACCAGTTTCGATCGAAAAAACCATCAGATTTCTATATATCGTCTCGGAGATCTTGGCTACGCTCTTTCGCAGTGTGCTGCGTTGCCTTCTTCGTCCACCTGACACGTTTTGTCAATTACACATTAGTAAAACGCTTACACAAAAGGTGGACGCTCACCAAGGCCGAGGTTAATCTTAACAGAAGAGCGATAGACACAGTATAATGAAAGACATTCGATCAACCACTTAGGGTTCAAAGCTGAATAGACCTGAATAAGCGGCCAGGTGATGCGGGCGTAGCGTTCAATACCATTCAACACTTAGTTATAATGGCTAGCCTTTTCTGCCTGATTCGCCACATTACCATATTCCGCACTTAGGCTCAATCCTCTCAACGCCTCTACTAATGCTTTGTTATCTTCTCAGTTGTGGTTTCGGGTAATATGCATCAAGTTCGTTGATCGAAATGCGAGAATAATCAATAAGCACTTGGTCGCTGGCAAAATACAGCGACGGCATGTCGAACCTGTCGAGGTAGGTCCAGGGGATACGCGATGCGTAGTGATAGAGGTATGGAGCATTCATAGCAAGGAGTTGAACCTTCAAGGCAACTTTAGCATAAAGTTAAACATGAAATCGAGAACCAAGTCCCCCAGCGGACGGAAATACCTTGCAGTATTCTGAATGTTGTGGTGGCAGCGACGAACGAATCGTCTCCGACTGAGGCGTTGCCAGTCTGTATGTTACCTTCTCCCTTCTCTTTTCACTTGCTGTTGGTGGCTCTTTTTATTGTTGCAGTGCATACATATCTTTGCCCTTGAGCAAGCGCCATCAATACGGCTGCGATATAAGGGTTGGTCGGAGCCGTTGGGCGGCTTTTTGTCGCAGACGAGCAACGGGAAGTTGAGTTGTTTGCTCTTTGAAATTATGATCGAGTCTTCAAGCCATGATTGAACAGTGGCCAAGTTGATATAGGCAATAATCGGTGTCGCCGCGCTGGACGACGAGGACGAGGGGGAAAAGACGCCACTGGTATTGAGAGTCTGGACGATGCGGCCATCGCAAAAGAAGGGCAGGTCGGGCCTGTTGGATGATGGCATAGAGTAAAGGGTACCGGGCAGAAGTATTTTCTGCTACTTATGTACTTGCATTGTTGGAGCCCAATACACTGTAGGAGATGTCGAACTACGGATGCCTTGAACTCGGTCGTACTGTCGAGCTGGCAACTTGCTGTATCGTCCATTCCCTCTGTTGTTGTCTCTATCCTCCTTCTTAGAACAAAAATCAAGAAGTTTCAAGTTGCGAGGTCCAATGAAGTAACGGGACGTACAGGCGGTCCCTGTTATGTTGCCTCAGTAGATCGTTCAGGGACGAGGCTTCGGTTGGTCGCGATCGGGCGGGTAGGAAGCGAGGCGATTCTGCCCATGGTGGCGCTGGGAAATTTGTTCGAGGGCGTTTCGGTGAGGGAGGACCGGGAATATGAAAGGCCTTTCGTTTATAGACATGATAAGATATGACCATGTTTTTTTTTGTATTGCCCTGTGTCTTGGGTTCACAGGGTGATTTGTAGGTTGCCTTGGGATGCCTGATTTTCGGATTACATCTCCGCTTTTAGTGTGTTGTTATTGTCGCAATGAGATATAATAATAAGGGGGTCTAAGGTACAAATTATCGTGTCACATTTTTTGTGACAATTACTGATAGCCGCATCTAATAACCACTCCATACTCCTTACCTTTGTGCGCTTTCTCCATTTCCGCTTTGGCAAACACTACCTCGAGTATCTGGATGCCATGAACGAAGCTGACCAAAGGGACATGATCAGTGATGAGGATAAAGATACGTTTGTTTATATGCAAAGCACGACGTGATTCTTCATACAAAACCTGCTTCCTATCGAGCGGCTGCAAATTGCAAACGAGGTCAACGCGAGCAAGATTCCTACTTGCATTTGGTCCACAATAGAAGGCATGTTCTATATTATGCTCTCTACATGTGATTGAATCTCTAAGCAGCTTTTGGACCTAGTCCTATACATCATAGCCTGAAATTATCCAGAAACTGAATCAGTCTCCTCTGAAAAGCTTCTGGCTCTTCCATGGCGGGGTTATGGCCAGAATCTTGAAAGACGGTCAGCTGGGAGTTCGGCATCAGACGGTACAACTCCTCACTAAAGGGCACCGGAGATATGAGATCATGACGCCCAACCAATATCAAAGTGGGCGCAGAAATGTCTGCCAGTTTCGGACGCACATCAAACCGTGGTTGATTGTAACCGATGGCAAAGTTGTATGTCTCATAACGCAGTCTCAACTTGCCCGGGTCGATGGTTCTCGGCAATGGCTCGCCAGTAGACTTTTCTGACGCGAAGATAGGATGGATCTCAGCGAGGCTGGCTTGCAGATCGTCGTTATCTCTCAAAGTGCCTGTCCAGGCTCTGTACTGGCGATCTGCGTCGACCTTTATTCTAGGCGATGTGAGGGATGATTTGAGACCGTACATGGTGCTTTGAGGACCGGATGCCGACGTATCTTGCAGAATAATGGCCGATATAGATTTGGGGTAATTGATAGCATATTCAAGCGCGACGTGTCCACCATATGAGGCTCCAGCAAGAATGATGGGTTCTGAGCCTGCCCAGATTCTGCTGATAGTTAGGACATGGATGTTGAGGGATGATCATTGATGGGTCTTTCTTTATGCCTCTTTTCCCTTTTGGTGCGGCGGAGGACATAACGTTAACTTAAAAGGTTGCATAGTTACCTAAGTTCGTCTACATCAGCAGCCCAACGCGCATGGGTATAAGGACCCTTGGGATCGCTGCGTCCACTTCCGCGCGCATCATATACCAAAACTCGAAACCGCGAGGATAGGAACTCGAATGAGGCCTCCGACTCTCTATGGTCAGACACACCGGGGGCGCCATGAATGACGACCAGTAGCTGCTTGGACCTGTCATTGTCCCCTAGTATTTTGACATATAAGCGAGCTCCATCGCTGAGCTGAACCAGAGAGCCTTGGGTGCCTGCAGTCATTTATGGCAGGCAGTAAATTGTGTATCGCGGAGACCGTCGAGCAGGGCGATTGAAAACTCGGAAATAGTATCGGCAATCGCAGTATCGACGGCCGAAGGGGACAAAACGAGGGAGAGCACAGAAAAACCAGTAGGGCAGGAAGCAGCAGCAACGAGTTCAACAGGGACAATTGTTATGTATATGTGTATGTATATGTAGATGAAGATGGGAAGCGGGGACATCTTGCTGTCTCGTTTCGCTCTCGCTCTCCCAGCTCGTTTATTCTCACGCTTGGCCCATGGGCTATGGCTATAGCTACTAACTACTCCGTACCTACCTAGGTACCTACCTAGGTAGGTAGGAGGTATGTAACAGGTAACAGTGAAAGATGGCCATGGCTATGGGCTTCTGCCATCGGAGGTCAAGGGCTACCGTATTTCTTTGAAGAGGGACTTTTGGATCCTGCAGCCTGGTTGGGTGGTGACTGGCAGCCCCGATTCGGGTCGAAGTCGTTTCCAGACTCTGCCATTTCATTTTGCAACAACGCCACTTTTATTTCTCCTTTCTCATCACAGCCTCGATTCGGTCAAAGGGAAAATGCCGCACAGCAGTGATGGAATGAGCTCCAGTCTCTTTGCAACTTGGTAGCAAAAACTATGCAGAAGTTCTATCCTCGTCCCTCCAGTCATCGTCCGTCCAAACAACTAACTTTCTGCCTGAAGCCAAATCCTCCAGAGCGCAACTACAAGCCACCCCGGTTGTTCTTCCTGACCTCTCGTATCACCGGCTGCATCGAGCCGAACAACGACGAAGTCCGCTGGATCTCGTCACGGACTCTCTCGTGCATGGTGTTCATAATGCCAGCCAGG
Source organism: Metarhizium rileyi (assembly GCA_031753515.1). Lineage (NCBI taxonomy): Eukaryota > Fungi > Ascomycota > Sordariomycetes > Hypocreales > Clavicipitaceae > Metarhizium > Metarhizium rileyi. The sequence goes on along the minus strand of JAUKVO010000003.1, from coordinate 2,041,663 downwards.
GCCTCGTGCACATTGTTCAACTTCTCGTGTGTTCGCCGACGTGAGCTCTCCACTTCCTCCTGAAGCTCATCCAGTCGATCGTGTAAGTGGCCCCTCGTGTCAACAATGAGTGAGTTGATGTTGTCGTTTGCCTTGTCAATTCCCTTACAAACCGTTGAATTGATATCCTCGGCTACTTTTTCGAGGCTTGCCACCAAAGCACCGTCATTGTGGCTCACCTTGACACCTTTGCCAAGTTCAAGAAACGCAAGTCTAATTCCGCGGTTGATCTCGTATACAGCCTTTGTCAACCAGTCGAGCTTGCCAGACGTGACGTTGCGCGAGTCCTTCACAGCTCCAAGTATCCCGTTTCGAGCCTCGCCCAGTGATGCGCACACGCGGTGATGGGCTTGGTCAAGGTCCAGCGCCAGAGCCTGTATGTCGACGCGCGTGGTCGTCAGGTTGAAGGCTAAGGAGTCAAGTCGTGCCTCAACATCCTTCATGAGCGACTTCTCAAAATCTGTGAGGCGCTTATCAGTCTTCAAAGTTGAATTGCGTACCTTCTCAAGCTGTTCACTGATTTCTGTTCGCAACGAAATAACGTCTTGCCGCACTGCCGCAATAGCTGCCACGACTTCTGCAGTCTCCTGACTCCCCTGCAGCTACCGGTCAGCATCTATGACACACCATGCACGGCCAAAAAAGACCGCTGCCAAGCTCCATCTCATTGAAAGCTGTTTGGGAACGAGAAGAATGGAGTATTCCTCGACTCACAACGGTAGCCACTGGTAGAGACATGTCTTTCGGCCTGGTCAGGACACGCGTGTGACAAGTGATACGGCAGTGGACCGGGTTCAACCGAAAAGTAATGTGTAATGCAAACGACTCATTCAAGGAAATCACTTTGTACAAAGTCACACCACGACTAGACGATTTTGGAGGATGAGTCTCATGCATGACAACCTTACAAGTGCCGGGAAGAAGAAGCTGCAGGAGAAGGAGGAGCAAGGGGAATCAGTCATCAAATGACAAATGAGCAGCTATTTGACTTTTACTATTCGTGGTTCGTGACGCAGCGCCCAAATTCGGTCCCCTTTCTCCAATGGAGCACTTCTCAGACGAGGAATACTTTTGAATACTAGTTGAGTACCATAACCATATCTCGAGGCCTGTATTCAGCTGCCAGCCACGCTCGGAGTTCAAGCGTTCATGTGCGGGCGTGCTGCTTCTGTGCCTTCCATGGAAGGCTCTACGCCCTCGGCAACGGTAAGCAGCAGATGAGCAGATGAGCAGATGCCGGGATCATGGATCCCCATGTAAACGACGATTTGGGCCATCCCAACATCTTGGACGTCAAAATTGTTTGTTACCCAAGGTTCAGTCCCTATTGGCAGGTCTCTTAGCGTTGAATGTCGAACTGATTGCTCATGGACCGTGGAAGTTTCTTTTGTTCTCCAGGGGCAAGAAGCCTCAACCAGATCGGGAATGCATATCCGAAGTTGTCTGACGTGGCATGAACGTGGTAAGACATTAGGTCGATTTTGCCCAGGCATTTCGGGCAGTTTGTTTGAGACGTTGATTCTGACAAGTTTCCCGTTATACGAGAAGCTTGAGACTCGACAGTTCTAGAAGGCCAGTGCGCTTGCCGACCAAGGGATGTAACGTTGTCCATAAATAAAAGGCTCCCGTCAACCGATCACGGGAACTTCGACCACCAGGGACACCGTCACAAGCACCCAACGGTCTTGGTCACGACAGACAAGCTCCGCCTTGATATTTCACCAAGGTCGTTTGCCGTATGGGAGAGCCACTCATGGGCCGTGGCAGTGGATAGCCACGTCGTACCGCACAGATGACTTGGACTTCAGAAGCCCATGTCGATGATGGGCGATGGGAGTATAAAGACGATCCCCGCTGGTGAAGAGAGGGATCAGAATAAGTTAACTATATCGAAGACGGGCTTAGGGACTCACTGGTAAAGCTTATGGGCACAGCCAATCAGCCTGGCCAAGTTGGAGAATGTGTTGTGGCTTTCCAGGGGACCAACTTCTTGGCAGTCAGTCGAAATGAAAACTGAGACATATTGTCAGTGAGGTGGTTACGGAGTGACTACACCGTAAGGAGTACTCCCTCCGTACTTGAGCAGGTATCCGAGGGCTTGGGTTGAGTTCCTGTCACAAAAAGTTACGTTAGAACCCCCATATAACTTATTAATCAACATGGCTTGGAATTGAATCCTGTTGGACTCCCCTTACCCACCAATAGCACACCCTCGATGTGACGGATTGCTGATGAAATCGATTTGATGCTGGGCCCCGTCAATTGAGTGCCGGCTCAAGATTGATTGGACGGGACGGAACGCATCGATGCGCATGCTCGCCACGGGTTGCTCTGCTTGACGCAGAGCCGTTGTTCATCATTTCTTCATCATTCCTGCTCCAGAGACCAGACCCTTGAACCAACAGATGCTGTACTACCGCATGTGCGACATCCCGGTCCGCGTCTCCGCGTCTGCCTCAAGCGACCATCGTATTCCTAGACGGGGGATTGATTGTCTGACTTCCTATCGGGGCAGCTCCGTTGGTCGGTTTGGTTGCGCCTCCGCCCGCCGCAGCAGCGCTGCACTTCCAATCCGCCAAATGCCACATCACCGTTGGAACAACAGCAATCACTCCGATCCCACCACCGCAAACGCAAGCCATCCGACCTGACCCCCGGTGCCTTTCCCCCCCTGAATTCCTGCCGCTTGCTCCCCCGTGCCTCTTCATCACGCACGCACCGCTATTCCTTCCACCCAAGGAGCTGTCGACCTCCCATCCAGCTTCGGCCTCAGCTTCAGCTTCAACCACAGACAGCCCTCGCCCATCGACCCGATCGATCCAAACCCGAACTTGCTTCCTCCCCATGGCCTGAGAGTGCAATGGCGATGGCCCGTCCCCACCACCGGGCCTCGTCCACCGCATCTTCATCATCGTCCGCCCATCGCCCGCCGCCCATCACCACGTCCTCGTCTACACATATACCCACGGCCACGGCCGGACCTTTACATCGCGACGCCCCGAATCTCAACCACAGACGAAGCCGCAGTCACAATCACAGCCTCGGCCACTCGTCCTCCCCCGCGTCTGTCCATCCGTCTCTCCTCCAGCCCCGGGTCGCCGTTGTCCTCAACGTCCCTCCTCCCTGGCACCCATGGCTCTTCGCTCTCCGCCTCTGCTCCATCCTTCCCGCCTTGTGGTGGGGTCTGCCATGTGCTCTACAGCTTCTCCTACGACTTCTGCCCGGCCCAGATCGAATCCTCGTCGTGCGAGCGAATCGCGCGTGTACAACCGGACCATGTGACGCCGGAGACGACGCTGTTCCTTTTGCCCTGACAGAAGGTGCCTTGGCAACCATATGGGTTCGTTGCTGGCATCCTCGCCCGGCACATGACTCCTCTCTTCGCTAATCACAATCCCTTCGCGTATATATAGTGTTTTGCCTGCGGATATCTCTCCTTCTTCTTTACCGATTGCCTCATGTCGAGATGGTCCGTCACATGCAAGCGCGACACTTGGCCCTGCCCTCGAAAAAGAACTGACTCTCTCAAAAAGGCTCATCCACTATACTCCCCAGGCGACCATAGTCCGTTTACTCACCATCAACGCTGTCAACGCGTACCTCACCATGACGTTCCTCTCGTTTGCCGGCGGCTTTGAAGATCCGCGGCTCATGCTCCCAGGCTGGGTCGGCATCGCAACCGTAATGCTACTCTGCACAAACACTACGTCACGTAAAGGTGAAACTCTGTGCTGATTTGTTTCGTTTTGCAATAGACACTTACTGTATGCTACCATATAACACACCAAAAGATCAACATACGCAAGGAGACGTCAACGTCCGTAAACGTCTTTTCCATAGCAAGCTACATCAGCATGGTAACTTTGCTGGTGCACATGCATTTGTTTCAGCAAAACTACCCTACCATGCCGTTTACTGGACTCGTGAAAAGATTATGGAGCGACGGACATGGTATGCTGGTGCAAATCAAAGGGACCATAGAGCGGGCAGAGCTCTAGTCAATTGCTTCATAGAGAGGACGGGCAGAAGAAGAAGAAGGGAGGCTGAAGGAAAACTAAGAGGAGGGGTTCCTCCCGCCCGCCATATCTTTTGTATTCCAGCTCCAAGATACCCCCATGTTACTAAAGGCTCCTCTGCTTCTTCCATTAGGCCCGCGTCTAACAGTCCAATGCTTCCGTAATAGCCCGCTCCATGCATAGCAAGTAGCATCACGGCGTTTTGGGACACACCTACATAGTCAGGCGGTTTGTACAACATTCCTTGACATAAACAACTCCCCCTGCCCCTCCGTCAAGTCACGTTCTGGTACTCGCTCGCTTCTTCAATTTCAAGTTCCAATTCACTATTCTGCCCAAGGCTACGACCACTGATAAATAAACTAACGAGCGACTGAAAAGCCATGTGTAAACTTGGCCCGTAGCCCGACTCATCCATGGGTAAGCAAGGAAGATTTCCACGCTTTTCACTTCGCTGCGGCCAATCCTCGCCCTTGCTGAGAAGTCGTCCTCTCACCAAACAAAGCAAAAATCCTCACGCATCGCTAGGTGACGTTGGCCGTCGTCCTGGAATTCGATCAAAGCCGAGTTGGATCCCTGGCTATCGATACATCTCTAAAGAGGCGCAATACGCGGGGGATCATTCTCGTCCCAAATCGTCCTCTGTGTCAGCGAATGCTCTTGGTGAACAAGGAGCTGACAGGGCAACGGCGCATTGCTGGCTTAGAAACCGTGGACTTTGATGGTCTTCGCGTCTAGCTCAAGGCCGTCCTTCTTGTCAATGAGAAATTCTTGAACATCTTTACGCTGGTCGCCCTGAAGCTGGATCACCTCGCCCATTTCTGTGTCGTTGACGATGGTGCCATTGCAGGCTGGAAGCGTGCTATTAGTTTTCACGTCTGTGCTCAAATATGCTTTGAATGTGTGGTTCAAAGCATTTGGGGGGAAACTCACCAAACTTCTTCTTGATGACCTTGAGAATTTTCTTCTGGTCGAACTTCTTCGGTAGACCCTGCACAGTGGTCAAAGTCTTACGTCCATTACGCTCTGCACAAATGTCAGCACATATGTACGCGAGAAGCATCCGTTGTCCCCTTCGCCCTCGAGCGAAGTAGCTACGTAGCTTGGGGTACTGCGTGGTTTTCCTTAGTGCGGGGGGGGGGGGGGGCATAACATCCGCTGAGGTCCGAGGAAGCAAGCTTGGAAGACGTACGCTGAATACGTATGTGTATGTAATTCTGTGACTGCTTATTCTCGCCTGTGTCTTCGTCGGCTTCGGCGAAGGGGTCTAGGAATTGTATCAAATTAGTATTTCGAAGTGAGAGTCAGATAGTCGGTGCTGGAAATGGGCTCAGGACTAGTCGAGCAGCAGTACAGGTCGAGGCGATTAAAAGCGGGTTTGTGGGCAAAAAAGAAGCCAACACAATGTCGAGAAAAACAAGATAGCAGCAGGAAGGAGCGAGGACAACGAGACGAGGGAGTAGCATACCAAAGGTCTTAAGATTTTCGATGGACATAAACTCGGACGTTGAGGGGTGACTGTGGGAAATGGTTGTGTTGACGAAGTCGGAGTGTTTTCAGCGAAAGGCTTTGAGATGCCTCGCTGTGAGTATGTGTTGATGAGTTGTAGGTGCGCGACGGCGAAATCGAAGCAGTGGACGATGGAGGGAAAATAGATTCCAAGACGAGGATCGAGCTTCTGATGGAGAGAAGGGGTCAAAAGTGTGTGGCGAGAGGCAAAAGGCTTACAAGAGCGTTTGCGACAAAGGGGCCGGATTGGTGGTGATGAGGTGAGGGGCGAGAAATGGGAAGGAGCAGCCTTTTTGGTGCCCGAGTGCGTGAGCGAGAAGAACAAGGGGAGGGGCACGGGGGCTTGGGCCGTTCGAGTGGGCTGGAAGTTGGCACTGGAACTGGGTGGGAGAAACATTGAACGGAATACGGAGTACGTACCGTTGTCAGCCAGCTGGAGAGGTACGGAGTACAGAGGGAAGTAGCGACGGCCGGCAAGCCAAACGCAGCCAAACGCGGCCAGAACGCCCCACAGACGGCGTGGGCTGGGCGAATGAGACGTAATGATGCCTGACATCTCAGGTGCAAGTGCTCCTCAGCGACGCCACAGAAAGACTGGAGAAAGCGTGCTGGTCACCCAGCACTTTAGCACGGGGAAGCTGTGGTGGTGTTGTCGATCAAGTTGTCTCATGTCTCAGAGATGCACTTTGCGAAAGCCTGGCCACAGGCTGGCACCAGACAGGTGCTTTTTCGACTGTGCACAACATTCAATTGGAGGCCAAATTTGCTCGAGTAGCAATGATTGCGATGATGCCTTTCGGCTGGGTCACTACTACTCGCGACCACTCACTTGTGCGCTCTGTGACATCCGACCAAGCTTTTGAGGCGGGCGTCTGCCCACCTGCAAGACACATATCGCCAAGATCAAAACCGTGTGTTTCTGTCATTCTTTTTCGAATGGCCGTCGACGAGCTTTGAAGCCCACCATGGCCAGGCTTTTGCTGCAAGTCATCGACATCAGGCTGCTTCAGACACGGCAGATGCAGCAGGCATGACGCCAAGCATGGTATCAGCTTAACATAATACTGGAAGGATGGTGGTGTCACCGGTGTAAATCCTGGGTTGCTCGACAATGTGGCTACGTTATCTTTTCAACCTAGTATCTATTACCCATCTGTTACCCTAGGTGCTAGGTTAGTAGTAGAGACGTCTTCAAAGCTGGCAAGTGTCAGGCATCTTCATCGTCACGAGGTACAGATGTGTTCTGGGAGGTAGAGGCAGGTTACAGCCAGGGGTTGTGCCAGGTGACGACTGCCGGGCGCAGCGCGTGTAACCAATCATGGTACGGAGTAAATACGTTACAGTGAAGTTGCCAGTTTTCTCCCTTTTTGGCACAACAAGTAAGTTACCTGGGGTAATGTACCTGGGAGGATGTACGAAGTAGGGAGATAGATTGGAAGAATCAATAATGGCAAGAGCGCAGCAGGATCCCTTGAGCGCTTTAGTTGCTAGAAAGATGCGATGACGGACGACGGATAACGATGCCGATGTCGGTGCCGGTGCTAGAGCTCATGTCAGATGATTAATTCTTCTGTTCTGCCTGAACATTTGAATCAGATGCATCAAAAAGCGCTCCGAAGCTGAACTACCAGGTAAGTTAGCTAATGATACACGCTCATGGTCGTGATTGGGTCTGCCGCCCCTCCATTTGTCCGCTAGCCAGATTCTGGGAGCCGCCCGCTCAACCCGTCGTCGGCAATGTGTGAATTTTCGACTGAATATCCGCATCGCGTTCAACTGCATCATGGTTCTTCGTCCATGACCACCCACCTAGGTAAGTTGCAATAGGGAATCTATGCCGCTGGATTCTGTTTTTGCTAATCAACTTTGTGTCCAAGAACCATAATGTGGTGATGAGCGAATGATATTGCATCGTCAGTATGATAACCATTTCCTCCACCGAGCTGTGAAAAAGCCATACATCAGCCAAAGGTCGCCTTCTGTCGTGATCGTCTTACAAGCAAGCAACTTGACATACGATCGCTTGTAAAAGTCCGTCATCTGGCGGTCACTCGGATCATGCCATTTCAACCAACTGAGATTGCATCAACAGCGATGCCGTATTTCGGGGATTCCACCTCGAAGGGCGATGTATGGGTGCCTTATTATAGCCACAGTTGCACTTTCGGGCCGGAGTTGTTTTGTAGGACCATGTTGAATACAATTCACAACCCTAATATCAACTCTACATGGTTATTTCGCGCAGATATCTTGTACGACGATGGTGATGCGGACAAGATCAGAGGTACTAATGACCCCAACGATGCATGTGTGCCCGAAGCAGATCAACCCATCATTAGGGAAATTCCAAGCCTTCCCCTGAAGCGTACCTTGGTGCGACGGCTAATCCCAAGGAGCGAAAGGAGAGACAACCCCCTCAACCAAACCTGCACATTTCACGCCAAGAATGACTCGGAAGCACTCACCACGTCTTTGGTCATTTATATCCCCCACGCATCTATGGAAGACCTTCCTTACTATCACCCAAAGGTCCGGGGAATTGCTCACCTTCACCAGTGGAACCCCAGCACAAACAAAGGCACGATATCTGTTCATTTTCTGGGGGGCTTGCAAGGCGAACTTGTCGACCCCAAATTAGGTCGGGTTGCGTTTCATCTTCTTGAGATTCTTCACAGACATGGCCAAGGAGCCGTAGAGGGTTATGTGAAGAGAGTGAATCACGACCTCATTATACCCAAAGCGAGATTTCAAGATCGATACGCGCAACTCAAGAGCAAATACGCCCGCCAACTGGTCGATAGTTGGGCAGAGAGCACTGATCCTGGGAAACATGTATTCGAAGACCTTGGGATTGCTTCGTTCTTGATAGAGTTATGGACAGATATGTACAAGGGCGACACTTTTCCTGGTTTCGTGGATATCGGGTGTGGAAATGGCCTGCTCGTGTACCTCCTGATCCAAGAGGGTTACGATGGTTGGGGTTTCGACGCCCGGGCACGTAAATCATGGGCCAACTACACAACCACAACGTCCTTGTCCCCTACGGGAAGATCTCTTGAGCAAAAGCTTCTACTACCTAGCATAATACCAGTCCACGAAGACGGGAATGGCTCTTCTCAACTAGGTCCCGTCAACCTCCACGACGGCGTGTTCCAACCAGGTACATTCATCGTTTCGAATCACGCCGATGAGCTGACACCTTGGACTCCTATTCTCGGCACGATCTCGCAATGTCCTTACATCATGATCCCTTGCTGCAGCCACAGCTTAACTGGAGAGAAGTATCGGCCACCCCCACCGAGGGACAAGTCGAAGCCAAGGTCAACATATGCCTCGCTTGTCGACTGGGTATCCCATATTGCAGAAGATTGTGGCTGGGTGCCAGAAACCGAGATGCTGCGCATTCCAAGCACAAGAAACACAGCAATCTTTGGCCGGAGCCGAAATAAGCCAGCTTCCGAAGTAAATGTCCAAGACATCCTGCAGAAATATGGTGGTGTCGAGGGGTATTATGATAATGTGGTCAAACTGGTCAAGACAGGGCCACGATCACACTGATGTTTACCTCTTGCTCTAGATTGCAATCCGGCAAGTAAATCAAGTTCATATGGGGCACTCACTTCGAAGATCTCCAATGACATTACCAACTCGCACCTCGTCGGCGTATGGCGCGGCATGCTGCTCCAGTTACTACGTAGCATATTGTCAGATCGACCGCGAGCATCCACCCTCCATCAACAACACTGTCAAACGAGAATGGTCCCTCTGAATCCTTCTGGTAAAAGTCACACATCGTACAGATTCCCATGACCCGTCATGCCCACTTACTCCGAGAATATCACGTTCAATTCAATGGCTCATTGGCTGAAGTTAAACCTGCCGAGTCAGCAAAGCTGGGAATGTGATCAGGATATTTGAACTCCGATCAGTCCATCTACCTTCTGACTATAAAATAAAGAACATAAGTTACCTGGTGACCAGCATAACGAGCAATAGAAACATCAAAACGCATCACTCACTCACTCGCTCAAACACGTTCACAGAATGATCTGTTTTCTTGCTACCCGCCTGGCCTGGATTCCAAACCGCCTCAGCAAGTTGGCCCCTTCGTGGGATTGAATCAAAAAAAAAAAAAAAAAGACCCGACGGAGCTGCTATTCAGACATCATGAAATCGAAACATATTTATCATTATGCTGTCAACGCCAGACCATGCTTCCCTCTTGAAACACAGACTTCCTATACTATACTATCTTCTGAGGTTCAGTAATCCGCCATTCTGGCAATTCAGCAGTTTCCCTGCAGGACTCAATACCCATGTTCTTCCATCCTCGAAAACACAACATTGTTACCATTCATCATGCAGACTCAACAAAACGGCATCCATCAATTCCCGTTGGCATGTTCTCAAACAAATCAAGACTTTGGTATCCGACAATTCCAAACATTTCAAATTCCCCCGTGTCCCTTCTTCCTGGTCATATTCCTCCTGCGAACGTTCCAAGCTCCCAGCAAGACGTTGCCTTTTGCCATTCGCGCAACGTTGATTATGTACCAATGCAATCAGATTTAAAACATTAGAATGAGTGTCGTCATGACTTTGACCACTTGAAAATTTACTATATGTACTTGGCATCATCATTCTTCTTCGTCCTCCTCAATGGGCGCAGGAGTGCGACGCTCCGTGCGTCTCTTGGGTCGTCTGTGTCTCGAAGTGCTAATGTTGCTGGCTGAATCATCAGGCATGATGTCGACGTCGTCCATTGCCCAGTCATCGTCACTTGTGCCTTCGACGTCGCTGCCAACAGCCCAGGCTGGCCGCTCGTATCCCGATTGCTGTGAATTGCCAGATCCGGGCGTAGGCAGCACGTCGATTCGACGGCGACTCTGCAAGTTCTGCATAAGGCCGGCTCCTCGCTGCCGCAAAGCTGTCCGCACCATCTCCGCCTTTTGGTGCAGCTTCTCGAATGCGTCTTCCAGGCTTTCCATGCCTGCATATATCTCTCGTTCTATTTCAGCAATGGCTGCCATTTCCATTTCCTCGTCATTTGACACGGGCTGTCTGTTACTTCCCTGAATACCAGACGATGCCAGGCTGATGAAGGACGCAGGCGTCGCGCCTCGAGAATATGGTGAGAATGGAGTCGTCGTCCTTGATCCCATAGCTGAAGGTCCTCTGGATGAGGGAGTAATTGATGATCGAGAACCGAGAAAGCCGCTTGTGGGCGTTTCAGCACGGGGTTCAAGCCCGGGGAGCACGTCATCCACGTCTGCCCCTGACCAGAGGAAGCCGTCAAACCGGCCGGAAGTCAGAATCTCCCATTCTGAGCTATTAATGTTTGAAATCGTGACGAGTAAATCGTGGGTGTGTGGGTTCTTGACAAGATAGCAGGCAGACTCGGCATCGCGAGGGACTTGTTGCAGACGATACAAGCGTTGAAGGGATAAACCCGACTTGATGATGAAGTCATTTCGTTGTCTGTGAACTGGTGTAGGAGCTCTTGTGGCAGATTTCAATTCTCGAGATCCGGACAGCAGAGCGTTGAAGAATGGTCGATCATGAGCGTCCATGTTTGTTAGGATAGCAAATGTTAGAGTCTCGTCGTCCACATCCTGAGGAGGCGGCACGGGGGTTTCACCGGTTTTATTCAGCCACTTGTCTACAGCCGACCTGACCTTCTTGGACTGTCGGAGATAATGTTCTCTGAACTCTTCTGCAATGTCAGGGTCCATCTTCACTGGAGATGCAGGCCGTGGTGGCATCTCTGCGGATACTTCAGCGGCTTTGGTTCCAATCTTGGCGAGGTCAAACGGCGGCCAGGGCGGCAGCTCAATACGTCCACTGACCCATTCCAACACGTCGCCCCAGGTCAAACCTTTGTGTATCTCATGAGATCGATCACACATGACGCATACACACCCGTGAGGTGGCAGGTCACGGGAAAAGACATTTTCCAACCTGTCCAACAGCCGTCGAGCGACGGATCGGTGCCCTGTTGCAACTGCAATAGATCCCTGTTTCGTTAAAACATTGGAGTATTGATCAAGTAGGTTGAGGAACGGTGCAAACAGTGTGTCCGAGCCAGTCAAGGGGGGGGTTGATGTCCGAGATCCGTTTTGGGGAGGCAAAACCGATAAGAAGTGTCGAGGAACGGGATAAGGCAGACCGCCATTTTGCAACAGATAGTCGACTCGAGGGATTTCGTGTATGTCGATTGCTGGAGGTGGCGGAGGCGGTGGATGGGGAGGCCCGGCCATGTAAGCTGGGGGCGCCGTCTTAGATGGGATAGCTGATTCATTGTCCCCAAAGTCTGGCGAAGACAGATCCTTGGCACCGCCGTATAAATGGGAGGGAAACTTTGCTGTCTGGGTTGGCGTTCGCGGGGAGGAATCTTGCACGCTCGATGGCGAAGAGCCGTCGTCTCGAGACTCTACCCTCCTTGAGCTGCTCCTAGTAGAGCCTGATCTTCTCATGGAATGTCGTGATGAACTTGATCTCACAGAGTCGGAGGAACGAAGCTTATCGTGTGATTTGTGCTCGCGCGATTTGATGTAGGTAGCTTGACTGGACGAGGCAGATTTTCTGCTGAGTTTGGACCGATCATCGTTGCGGGATGCGGATCTAGACAAACCGGAGATTGTAGACTTGGGATGGCCAGCGTCAGAGCCCTTGACGTCATCCCCACTCTTCCTCTTGTCTGCAGAGACATCAGTCTCGGGCGGAGTAGGCGGCCTGGAGCCTCTCTTGGAGGTTGACGATGATCTGGGCAGTTCAGTAGATTTTGATCTCCGTACTTCCTCGCCAAGATCCGTAGGTTCTGGGGTGGGGGGGTTCGAGGGGTTCGAGGGGTTCGATTTCGGTTGCTCGCCCAAATCATCGCGGCTCATCACAGCTTCTTTGCTATGGGCCTTGCTGAAGCTCGGGTAGGGCATGGAAATGCGCGGCCTGTCGAGGGTTATGTTGGGGACATCGGCGGTTACATCGCTGGTCGAGCCAATCTTCTCCCGAGGCTCATCCCTATCTTTATCTCTGTCCTTATCCTTTTCGCGGTCTCTGTCCTTGTCCCTTTTGCGATGTCGCCTGGTGGAGACCTCGCTGCCATCTATGCCAAGCTTGCTACGTGAAGTCGAAGACTTGGAAGATCGGTGACGACGTTCGCGGTCCTTGTCCTTATCTCGATCCGTTCTGGTCCGTTCCGACTTGGAGCGCCGGGCCTTGTCGCGAGGCCCTTCTTCAGCGACAGAGTCGACATCGATGTCACGATCTTTTGAAGGCATGCTAGAGCATCGGGCTAGGCGTGGCGAAGCGGCTGGGTGACAGAAGTCAGTTGGCGACAGATTAATGTCCCAGCATGCGGGTGATTAGGCGCACGTCGATATGCCCAACTTGTCAAGTCGCTAGTTCCAAGTGAAGATGAGAGGTAATTGCCAGAAGGAAAGAGAAGAGAAAGGGAGGAAGCGGTCGAGCTCGGGCACCGATGACTTCGCTGATAACGAGAGGATCAGGTGCGCAAGTGGGTGTGGATGCAGATGCGGATGCGGATGCGGTGTGCTTCGAGCTTCGAACTTAGGAGAGTGGGGTGTGAACGTGAGTGGCCTTTGGAGAGTCGGGACGAAGGAAAGCAGAAGCTGTGAAGGCGGAGTGTCCGCCGTCAAGCAACGAAATGAAACAATGGACGATTGTGAAGAATGGCTATGCGAGCTGTTGGTGGTGGAGGAGAGAAACGACGGGTCGGCACGGCACATAACGTTAAAACAGTGAAAGTACATGGAGCTGAAGGAGCACCCGGACTGGAGGTTCTAACGTTACCTTCTGAATCTTGAACGACAGGCCCCCGATGTCTCGATGCATGTGCACAAGCTCCAGTGGCCAGTGGCCAGCTGCCCAGCAGTTGTTGAAGCCGCGCGAATAACCTGAGCAAGTACGGAGTACCTACCCTGAGTCGAAGTAGGAATAGCCGCTCGACTGGAGCAGCCCTGCCAACCAAGCATGCCTCGTCACCCACCAACCCCCATGCCACACTCTTTCAATCTTGACTCTCGAGAGCATCCCAGCAGAGTCTGGCCGAGTGACGACGCCTAAAGTACGAAAACCAACCACTCCCATGTCGAACAAAGGGGTCGAGTGCTCAGGCGGAGGGACAGCAAATGCCCCTTCGACTTCCATCTTCCTCTACGAAGTAACTCACTTAGTTACTGGCCACCAGACTCCATCAACTTACTCCGTACAACATAGTAGAATAGACACGCGCGTGGAGCTTGAGTTTATTTCGGGCCGCAACATCGGCGCCCAAGCCATTCGCCCACCGCCACAAATCACCACGTCTACGGAGCACATTTCATTTCTTGATCTATAGGTTCCGGGATGCTCAAATGACACTGCTGCTTAACTTATTACTCCAATGCGTCGCAGCCAGCACCGCCGGTCAAAACCCCGTCACTGGCAATATGAGCCAACCTTGCGCGTTTGCTCTCTGTAGACCCCGTGTTATCGACCCCTCTTAAGCAGGCCTGCGCAGCGACTGGCAGCAGCGAGGCAGCCAATGCACGCCCATGCCGCCACAAGCAAAGCACGTATGACAAGCATGAACAAGTCAAGGTCTGAATGAATTTACCCAACAAGTAACTACCTAGATACCTAGTACCTACCTGGTAGGTAACTACTCCGTACTCCGTACCCACCTACCTAGGTATGTACTTACTTCTTCAGTGACCAGCGGCGTGAAGAGTGACTGATGGTAACCATCACCCATCATGGCATCTTATTGGCCGGAAACTCTCCTTGTCACTTCCCTCCCTGCAATCATCGCACCCCCCTTCAATCTGTAAATACAGGGTTCTAAGCGCCCGTCCGTAACCAATGCTGCAGTCGTCACATCGCCCTCACACTGTGCTCAGTGCCTCTACGGAGTACCAGGCGTTGCTTGATTGTGCGCAGTTATCCTTGGTTCTATTCGAGCACGGCGCATAATTCTATCTGTAGGTATCTAGATGCACTCAGATGTCCATGCCCAGACCTCCCAGCATTGTGCTCAAAATGTTGAGAACAACGCCGACGCAGGCAGTCCCTCGACATATCCTAACACCAAGCCTCCTTCGGAGTTCTAAACAGCCCTGCCCCGTCCTACGCATGCTTCCGTTTCAAACGTCAAAACATAATACCATCTCTGCTCCTCCTATCCTAATCTGCGTCAAGTCAAAGCATACAAGTCATTCTCGTGCCAAAGATTCGTCGTCTCCATTCGATTCTTCTTCGGAATGAGCTTTATACTTGGTCTAGCAGCCCGCGACTCTCCAGCAACAGAATAATCTCGTGAACAATAGATCGAACGTTCTGCTTCTCCAAGTCCACAGTGAGATCAGGCTTGGAAGGAACCTCGTAAGGGTCGTCAACACCGGTGAAGCCCTTAATCTCGCCATCACGCGCACGCTTGTAGATGCCGCGCCTGTCCGTCTTCTCGGCATACTCCAGGGAAGTGGCCACATGAACCAAGAAGAACGGACCAGCTTTCTCAATGAGCTCCCGAGCCTGCGTACGGGCCTGGTCGAAAGGGGCAATAGGTGCAGCAATTACAGCAGCGCCAGCCTTGGTCAGCTCAAAGGCAACAAAAGCAATACGCGAAATGTTGAGGTCACGGTCTTGTCGACTGAAGCCCAGTTCCGATGAGAGTTCCGATCGGACCGTCTCACCAAGCAGCATAGAGACTGGTCTGCCACCGCCTTGGTTCAGGGTTGTTTGCAGGGCACGAGCAACCTGATCCTTACCACTGTTCTGATACCCAGTCAAGAAGACAGTGAAGCCCTTCTCTCGCGGCAATGGATTCTGCTCTCGAAGAACCTTGACAACCTCAGGGTACGAGAACCACTCAGGAATCTCCTTGCCACTTTTGAGTCTGTTTCGCAGCTCAGTCCCGGAAATGTTCATGGTGCGAGTGCCCTCGGGAATCTCATTGGCCGGCATGTACTCGTCCTTGTCAGGGATGTAAATCATCTCCTGGAATTCAACCATCTTGATACCGAGCTCCTCCTGGTACTGCTGGACCAGCTTCTGTGCATCGTAAGGGCCATAGTGGTCCTTGCCGTTCTTGTTCTTGCCGGGGCCGGCGTGGTCACGGCCAACGATAAAGTGCGTGGCACCGTGGTTTTTTCGGATCACAGCGTGCCACAAGGCTTCGCGAGGTCCCCCCATGCGCATAGCCAGAGGCAGAAGAGCCAAAGCGGCCATGCCGTTGGGATACCTGGGCAACAGAGCCTTGTACACCCGGACACGGGTAAAGTGGTCGATATCGCCAGGTTTGGTCATACCCACGACAGGATGAATAAGGACGTTGGCCTGTTGAGAGCGAGCAGCGCGGACTGTCAACTCGCGATGAGCACGGTGCATGGGATTTCGGGTCTGGAAAGCGACGACCTTCTGCCAGCCGAGCTTGTTGAAGTGGGATCGAAGTTCCGCGGGGGTGACTTGGCCAGTCAATTAGCTTACGCCTGGGCTCACATGGCAAGTAATGACTTTCTCCAGACTTACAGCGGAGGTCAAGGAAATCGTAGTGCTGCAAGCGATCGACAGCCTCGAGCTTTCCACCAACGTAGAAGTCCTTGGCAACACTGAACAGGTGCTTGATGCCAGGATGGGTGTCGTCATCACTGCCAAAGACCTCCTTGGCTTCCTTGACCCTGCAAATTTCACATTAGTCCATTTGGCAAGACACCGAGCGGAAAACGCAGGAGAAAAACCTACTTGTCTGGTCGGTAAACATCCTCAACAGTTAATATAGCCACGTTGTGGTCGTCTCGGGAGTCACGCAAGGTCAGCTTAGCGCCAGCTTTGATGCCCAAGTCGTCAATCTGCTTCTGATTCACATCGAGGGTGATAGGCATGCTAAAAAGAGCGCCATCGGCGAGACGGTTGTTCTGAACTACGCTATGAGTTGAAATGTTATTGTAGATTCCCGCTTTCTACTGTAAGGCTCAAGCTCACCCATTGTAGTCCTTCTCCGTCATGAAACCTGGAATATTACAGCCAAGTGAGTAAAGTTGGTCTCTTTTGTTTTGGAGAAACCAGATGTCTTTTTCGAGGCATACCTTCCAGGGGAGAGAAGCCACCGTTGAGGATCAATTCAAGATCGCAGAGATGGCGATCTGTCAGGACGATGGCGGGGTATTTCTCTGCTTCCTCGCGCAGCTTGGCTTGGCGGGGCAGATCGCGAGCAAACAAGTCCTTGAGGACTCCGCCATGAGGAGTGTTTGCCATTGTTTCCCGAGATGTGCTGAAGTGCAATGCAAACACTGCACAGATGGTTCCAATTGACACGCAGTGTGAGGCAGACAGGAATGACGGTTTTGAGGAAACAAGATTTCGGACAGCCGCAAAATGCGAGAACAGAGCGAGGGGCCTGAAGTTAATGTTCTTACTACTCCGTATCCCGGCCAGCCATAGCCGGAAATCTTGTCCTAAGTCGAGTCCAGGCCCACAAGGATGATCACGCAATGGTGGGGGATCCGTGAAAATGGTAAGAAGAGCGGCTTGGTGTCTGGGGCACCGAATGGGAGCGTAGAAATTCGGAATTGTGCGTAATGTACGGAGTATAAGGGGGTGATTTCTTAAAGTGCTCAAGCGTTCACTTAAGCCACGCCGATTTTTGATTGCACGTGGTGATGTTTTCTTGGAAGTCAAGCTAGTAGTTGTGTCAGGGTAAACTTCATCAGGATCATGACATAACCGACCTTCCGTTCATGGAATGCTCCCAATCAATTTCCACCCTCAGAACTTTGTGAGCCTCTGCTGCCTCTGCCGCAGTTTCCCGCTTCCAATGTTCCCCAACGCCTGAATTGAGGTAGCATCTCCCTGCTCCTCAAACCGGGTCCACGATGTCGCTCCGCCGCTTTGCCGTTTTCGCTCGACTGGTGAAATGGTGCATGTGGTCAAACACCAGACGAGTCCGCCAAGCATGTCATAATTCCTGGGCGGGAATGTGCCATTCGACATGCTTTGCGTCTGAAGCTGAACAGCTCATGTTCAACTCAGGACAGGTTCTTTGGTGGAAGGAACGACTTTTTTTTGCCCCATGAAGCAGGCACGTTCAGAAACTGCAGTTTGCGACTTCTCTACAAGTACGGAGTAGTTAGGCCGTGATCCTAATCGCGGCGGCTGATTGTAAGCCGACTGACAAAGGGACTTGCCCCACCAAATTACAGTGGGGATTTTCCCTCGTACCGTCTCCACCGATTCCTTGGTTGATCTATGCTAAATTTGGCGATGTTTTTCACCGCCTTTATGGTGTTTTTTTTCATCAAATCGTTATACTCTATACAGCTACAAAGTATTAGTATAGAGTAGGCGTTTTACATCATTTTTACATAGGGGGTTACCAAATTGACGCTTTTTCCCTATTAGTAGATAATTAATTTAAGATATCTTTAACAACTTCATTTATAATAAATTTAAGCAAAGACAGCCTATTTAGGCCAAGAAAGGTTGTCATTTTCCTGTCAGATCTAGTAAGCTAGCTAGCACACCTGTTTGGCGAGCACGTTTGAGCGACTGACATCCAGAGAGCAAATTCAGGGCAGAATTGGCTGAAAACTTGGCATCTAAGCCTTTTGCAGGCATTTACGCGGCCCCTACTAGCTCGATACATCGTGGACAAGGGTTTCTGGCTGAAGTGGGCACCTTCCATAATTTTATGTGTAGATCCCTTACTAAAAATGGGCAAGCGCCATAATTGTGCGTGTTATGCAGCCATTTCAGCCAGCTTACAATCAGCCGCCGCGATTAGGATCACGGCCTTACTTGGTACTCAAGCACACTTTCACTCCGTAACTAACAGGGTACCTAGGTAGGTACGTGTCGCCTGTTAGCTCTTGTCATCGGGTTACCTAAACACAGCCAGGGCGGCTTGCTGACTGACCAGGGGGTGCCCATTGATGGCGCTGCTGTTCCAGCCTCGCCTTGCCGCTATGCTGACCTGAAGTTATCTCATATGCATGCACGGGAGTTTTATTCCCATTCCAGACTCGTGCTACACGGATTTTGGCCGCCCGGAATATAGCGAGACGGTCCAACTAGAGCCCGCATTGCTGATGGTCATCATTTTTCTACTCTGTACTGTGGTATAGGATTAACCCTGCTTTGGGCCACTTTTCGTTCTTGCACCAGGACGCATCATGCAACACTTGGACTATGTCTGCCGCAGCAACCGAGTCTCTAGTACGCAATACAAGTGGCGTA
Organism: Metarhizium rileyi; assembly: GCA_031753515.1. Classification (NCBI taxonomy): domain Eukaryota; kingdom Fungi; phylum Ascomycota; class Sordariomycetes; order Hypocreales; family Clavicipitaceae; genus Metarhizium; species Metarhizium rileyi. The sequence continues at coordinate 2,022,872 of JAUKVO010000003.1, read as the reverse complement.
CCGACAGTCTCCTGCAAGTCGTCGACAGTAACAACCCTTACTGCGCTTGTTTAGGGAAAAAGGAGATAACTCTGAAGGAGGGTGTCTCTCATGACTGCCCGTGCACCTGTTGCGACAAAGTCTCGAGAGCTTGTTTGTAATGCTCCCATGAGCCACGACGCCTGCAAGTAGAAGTATCAGGGAGCGTACCAGCGCAGATAAGACCGAAGCCTCTTTCCCAATCCTGCCATCGACACGGTAACTTTTGTTGGCAATCATATCCTGCATTTAGATTCATGTGAGGTAACTTTCGCATCGGTTAAAACGCGGGGCACCTGCAGAGAAGGTTGATTAAAACGGGTTAGCGTGATAGGGGGTGGATAGGGGGATGTTTGGGTGACTCCGCGTTTCACACGCTCCGATCCTTCTGCAAAACAGCTTCCCCCGCATCGGGCCGCCGCGATGCATTCTCACCGAATCGAACCGCGTTCGGATGACTCCCCTGGCACGTCTTGAGGCTGCGACCGAGCACGACCTTGGCTATGTCTCTCGTCAGCTACCCTTCACATCGCCATCACCTATGGCGAGTGAGCAAATTCGCAAACGACGGATCGGAAACGATTTCTCGCAAAAAGCTCACCCCTCAAAGAAGCGCAAATCGACTAGTGCTCAAGCTTTTGCTTCTAGATTCCCCCCAGCTTTCTATGACGAACTATCTGTGGTACCCTTGACTCCTAACGTCCTACTGGAGTTAAATCAGAGGAACAACGCTCGATTAAAATCAGAAACACGAACCAGGCCCGTAGGTTCACTGCCCAAGGATATCTCTCGATATTCAAGACACGGTGGCCCTGATAAGCAGCACCTTAGAGACGTATGAAAGCATGTCAGACTCTATTTTTTACGACTAACTAACGTGCATTAGTTTTTAAGTAGGACACAAAACCCTTCAACAATGGAGAATACCCAGTCTAGTTCAAGAGGTCGACAGACACACTTAACAAAAGCGACAAGTGGGACGACTTCTAGAAGCGGCTCATCGAGGTATGGGAAGGAGTTCAATCAACACCTTCAGGACTATGGTATATATATGAATAATCGCAATTCCAAACCATTGAACCTAGACGAAGCAAGGATCAGCTTAGAACAGAGCCGTGCATCCTTATCTCCTTCACAATTCACCGAGGAACAGTTTGAGATATTTCAGAGGAAAAACGAAGATGCTATATTTGAATCTGATGTTATGGCTGATGTCATTCCCATTATCAGTGGAAATTCTCACATTCATAGCAAGCAGAATGTTCTCTTCACCGAACTTCAACCTCTCACTAATAACAACGCCGTAAGACCAAAGCCAGATCATTTTGATGGCGCTAATCTTACAGACCTCTGTGTGGAGCTAAGAAATGACGACGAAATCAGGCAGAGAGTTATTCCAACGAAGCACCATAGTCTTCCAGTGGCTGCCAATTTCTTTATGGAAGTCAAGGGGCCTAATGGGAATGCGTCGATTGCACAGAGACAGGCATGTTATGAGGCAGCATATGGTGCCCGTGCCATGCACACGTTGCAAAATTATGGGAAAGCCCAGGCAGAATATGATGGAAATGCGTATACCTATAGCTCAACGTATCATCCTGCTACTGGCACCCTTCAATTATACGCACATCATATAACGGCACCTACTGATGCTAGGGGACGGGCAGAGTACCACATGAGCAAAATCCGCAGTTTTGCTATGACGGATAATCTTGCAACTTTTGTGGAAGGTGCTACAATATTTCGAAATGCGAGACAGCTAGCTGCAAAGTATCGTGATGGATTCATTCAGGCTGCAAATCAGCGAGCTGCTGATAGTAAGAGCCAAAGTGACATTGCGGACGGAGAATCAGAGTCGTGGCAGGATGCAAATGATGCGCTTCAGGAAGCAGCTGCTGATCAATGCGAAATTGGTTCTGAACACGATCCCTAGGTACATAGATGACTTACCTCTTCATTTGCATGTAGACGATGATTCACAAGGGGCAAGTCAAGCATCAACTGTACTAGGCCACAATCTAGTTTAAGTTTTATATCGACTGTTCCTTCCACTTTGTGCAATGAGCCGGGAACCCAATCGAAGCGCACTTAGAATCTCAGCTCACCAGATAACTCCTGGGGACGCGGTTCGTCCAAGAGTCGTGAGCGCGTTGGCGTAAATGAGCTGCTCGAAAACATCTGCTCCTTCAGCGCAACCTCCTGGGTCATTTGGTGTTCGCTGCTCGGCTTGGCACGATGTGCCGATCGTCGGATCGTCGGCCTTGGGAATATCCTGCATTTCTGCATCTCGTCATCGTTGGACAGGTTCTGGGCTGCTACCTACCTCCTGGAGATCGGGGAAGTCCACTATATTGTGATTCTATCAAAGGAACTGCTTAAGAGTCTTCATTTGCTCTGGTTTTAAACTGACAGTTTGTTCTACCATGGCCGAAGTTCTTCCCCATCGGCCCAATCGGCCCAATGAGGAGGGTTAAAAGTGAGTTGGAATATACTGGCCTATCGTAACTTGCCCCTGGGCTCTATCTTTATCTCTGGCTGCACAGATCAATTTGGACGTTCCTCCAAGTCATGAGAAGGCGTTCTTTCAGGTAGCCCACTCCCCTACAGCATTGCCTCACGTAGAAAATGCCGCGGAGCCTGGAATATGACAGGCCTTGAAATGACATCTTTACAGGATTTACTGTTTACAAAGCTGACGTCGGGATTTTCGTCGACTTCATCGTCATAGTTGGGTCCCCGCGGCCGTGGTCAGGGGACTGTTGAAAGGATGTTGAGCTTTTTTCGGGGGTTGCTGTAGGGTAGCGTGTAATGACCAAAATGCGACGACATCGTCAGCACGTAACGGCTTCTTCAGATTTCCGTAGTAGAATTCGAGGAGTAGCGCCACCGAGAAACCGGCGCTCGCGGGCACCGACACCACGTTCCAGGTGACCTCTTCTTGCTAGCTTCCAACCATCCCATCAAGGTCGGACGATGCACCAAGGTTCCACGTACCACCGTCTTGTCGCGCGGACTGCGGATCCCCCTGGACAAGCAAAGGAAACAAAGCTGGCTGGCGCCTTGGGCAAACAATACCGAATGCGTCGTACGTACTCCGTACGATAAAAGGTATACATACGATTGGAGTACGGAGTACGGAGTAGTTACTTGATGTGCATTTCGAAATAGCGTAAAGGAACTTTGGCCTCCTGTTCTGGCGCCTGAGCTATGACTGGAAAAGCGCCAATGGCGCGTGGCATTTAGCCTGAGACATTATTGGCGCAATCGACGGCTCGAATGGATACCGAAAGCTCTAGCCCAAAGCGGCACGAAGGTGAGTTGGGAACAGATGGGAACCTGAAGTTGCACAGGTCCGAGTTGAGTTTTCCTGGCTAGTCTGGCAACTACGGAGTAACTAATCAATCTATGGCCAAGCTCGTGCGGGGACAACCGGTTGAGATCCACCCCACTTATCGATCAAAGAAACGCACGAACGGTTCTGGTTCTGGTCCATTTTGGTGATTTCCGATTCCACGCTATGCTGCTGGTGCCGTTGTTGCCGTTGGTACCGTTGGTACCGTTGGCAAGTCACCGTTGGCGCTGTGGCGACATATTGATTGATGGATGGATGGGCAATGTGGTCAGGATGCCTAATCAAATACGAGCACCATCTCAGCCCCCCCTGTACAACCGCGAAGGGCTTACTCCTGCAAGTCACAGAGTCTGCTCGACATCATCGGTCGGAGCTCATGCGAGGGCAACGAGGGGGCCTGGCGAGTAATTGAACGCTTTTTTTCTTGTTCAGTTTGACGATCGACTTTACGCAGTATTGATTTAATCTTCATGGGCCATCGGGCCGCGGTAGCCGGTAGCGCCTGCCTTGTGAGACACCTCTCGAACAGCCCACATTCAGCACCTGCCCGAGATAGTTTGCTTCGTTGCTCGAACATTTTCGACCCTTCAACCCTCGACTTTTCAAGCGTTGCACTTGAGTATTTCTCCAGCGTCCCATGATTTGTTTTGTCCGCAGGCGGACATCGAGGCTGCGAGTTGCGACCCCACCGCGGATATACTCGTGAGATCGACACCGCCAACTACTTCTTCGACCAGGAGATCCTCAGTCTCACGGCCACCTAGCGACACGGGAGGGTCCTGGACCACCGTCAGAAACTCCTACCGTGTTGGTTCGAACCGTATATGCAATACTCCTCCTCGGCGTTTGCGGCACGAGGTCGCGGTCACGATTTCCGATGTTGCCATCTCTGTTCGTTCTGGCCTGGCTCGCATGCCATTTCACGGAGGCCAGCGCGCGGGAAATAGTATATATCAAGGGATTAGGTCTCGACGGCGTGAACCGTGATCTTGACGTCAGCCGATATCCTGCCCTATATACTGGTGATTTCGACGACTGCCTTGGCGGAGAAAGCTTGTTCAATGTCACCAAGTTCGATGCGGCATACTATGCTGATAATCTCACGGTTCTATTCCATCTGGATGGAACGACCAACATTCACAAAGAAAATCTCATTCGTAGGGCCAACTCAACCTTCATCGTGCTTCCTATATGAAGGAACAAAAGTCATTGCTAACAATTCATTTTTGCGCCTCAGTCCACATCTCGGTTGAAGCATATGGGGAGAACAAATTCAACATGACGTATGATCCTTGCAAAGCCAACATCGACAGCATGTGCCCGTTGAACAACTCTGTACCCATTACAGCTTTTGCGGCTATTCCCCTCGCCCCTCGCGATGTGTCTGGTATCCCGTCGATTGCGTTGGGAATCCCTGATCTCGAGGGCTTGGCTCGTCTGCAAATCTTCGCCAATTCAACACAGACTCAGATTGGATGCTTTCAAGCTGTCATGACTAACGGCAACACCTTTTCGCAGCCTAAAGCAGTGTCGTCGTTTCTCGGCGTCATGGTTTTCATCGCCATCCTGGCCTCATTTGCTACTGCTATATATGGCTTGAGCATCCCTCATATGCGAGTTCACTATGCACATTCGTTTTCGGTTCTCGTCATTTTTGAAACATTCCAGTCCATATTCTTCTCTGGTGCCCTATCTGTCAACTGGCCCAGCGTTCTTACCGCGTGGTGGAGCAACTTTGCGTGGACGACAGGCATGATAGCAAATGATCGCATTGTTCGCTCGCTGAGCTCTTTTACGGGTAACAATCTCAACATCAGCCAAGTAGGCGGTGCTGGTTCAGTACAAATCAATAACGGCGGCGGGCTGTCTCAACAGATCTACGGCCGGTCCCTGTTTGATACATTTCTGTTACAGAGAAGCAGTGGCTCATTAAACTCTTTTACTCGGCGAAATGCATACAATGCGAGCGATCCTTACGACTATACTTGGGGTGGTCACCCGAGGACACCTGGTATGCCCATCCCCGGGACCTGGCCTGGGTTTGGTGGAACATTATCCATGGTTAATGTACCACCAGCTGACGCCTTCACCATTTGCATTATTTGGTTGCTTGTTACTTTGGCTGCTGTGATGCTATGTGTCGTATCAGCGAAGCTACTTTTGGACACCTTGATCAGGCTGAAGTGGCTCAAGTCTGATGGCTTTGACTATTTCCGTTCGCACGTCTGGGGCTATACTGCCTCAGCACTTTTCCGAACATTGTTTATTGCCTTCTTCACTATCATGACCCTCGCTATGTACCAGTTCTCGCTGCGAGGATCTGCTGGACCGACTGCTTTGGCGGTTATCGTATGGTTAATCTTCTTTCTGGGTGTAGGTGGGATTACAGTATATGCCTGCTATTTCCGACTTCGACACGGAAAGTACGAGACTGGCCCGGATAGTCTACGTTTCGAAAGAGGCACTGTTTTTGGCAAGGTTCCATTCGTTGCCACGACGAGACAGAGTGCGATAGGCGAGGAGGAGCCAAACCAAAGACCGTACCTTTTCGGCACAATGCCATTCGTCAAGGTCAAGTACATTGACCATGACCCTAACCGAGACCCAGTCCACCTAGACGAAGGATATGTGAAGAGATTTGGCTGGCTGTCAGCCCGATACCGACAATCGAGATGGTGGTTTTTCGCCGTTTATCTTGGCTACCAGTTTATTCGAGCATGTTTCGTTGGTGGAGCGGCACGCTCACCTTTGGCACAGGTTTACGGGCTGTTTATATTTGATGTCATTGCTCTCGTCATCTTCATGAAGCTGAACCCCTTTGAAAGCAACCGGAATACCGCTATCGCCGTTTGGCTACTGTCGATTTCTAAAATCGTAACGACCGGTCTCTCAATTGCTTTCTTGCCTGCGTTCTCTATTAGTCGCATTGCGGCTACGGTTCTTGGTATTGTGATCATCGTTGTTCAAGGATTTGTTGCAATCGCAGTCTTGATATTGATCGTTCTAGGGGTGCTTTCGACATGGATGTCCCTTTCTCGAAATCGGGAACAGTTTCCCCAAGCGCTGGAGCAGATTCGTATCAGCTATTTCGAGCATGCAAGGGCATGCGGGGACGATCTCCCACAGAGGCAGCAAAAGTGGAAGAAGAAGGGAGACGTGAGGGAAGAACCGCACGAGGCCATGTTTGAGGTGAGGGACGTACGACGAGAGCCCAAAATTGACGACGAGAGTATCGATGGGTTCCCAGACTTGGAGCCGCCCAACATGTTGGTCGCTAGTGTCGGGGCTAGTGGACGGCGGAGTCGAGCAAACAGCGCCAGCTCGCGATTCTCGGCCAGCAGCCTTCCCAGGACGACTCGTGTCCACCGGGCGTCATGGAGCTCTAAGGACCTTTCCCTCTGGGATTCTGAAATGAATCGAGGGGACCAGCAGCGTGTGGGCCTATCGCGCAACAGCTCTCTTAGGTTGTCAGGCTATGTTGCAGATGCCTCGACGACCAACACACCGGTCCGGAGACCCATGACACCACAGCAGGAGATTTTGGAAGAACCGCAGACACAGCAGCAGTCGGACAGTTCACAGACAGAATGCACCGAAAACAGGTCGACTTCCGAGTCCACGGCGGTGCAGACAAAGGACCAAGAGAAGGAAGCTGTCACACCTACAACAGAGACCAAGTCTATCCGTACGGGGTCGGAGGAGAAGGATCAAGTGGAGACCGAGGCTAAGGAGGCATCATAGATGGCCTCGGATGATGATAGCTTGTAGAGTCTGGACGTGGGTGAACGGGATAACGTTATGATGTTATCTTATGGAGACTAACTACTCCGTACATTAGTTACTTCTCTTATTGCCCTGTGAGCGCAATGTGGCACTTGGACGGGACGGAGGACACGACTGATCAAACAAGCAAGGGGTTGGGAAGGAAGGCTACTTTGTCAATTCTGATCTGAGAAGGAATTTTCAAAAAAGATCTGATTTGTGACTTGTATGGAACCCGGCGTTGGCGACTGATTTAGACAGCATTGCTAGCATTCTGATTTTGAGCGGGTGATTCAGCTTGGGCCGGCATTGGTTCTCCAAATATAGCATGTTGAACAGAAACAGAACCATGTGTGTCAAACCATAGTCTGCTACTCGCTGGTTCAAATGGATGGGATGTGGTAGATGTAGTACTAAGTCGACGAGCTGAGGCTCATAAATGATGAGTTTTTTTTTTTCTTAGTTTTTTTTTTTTTGTTTCCCTCACCGCACAACTAGTCATCACGTCCATGAGGCCACCCGTTACTCGATGTCTAGACTCAGCATACGCCACTTTTGTCGAAGGGACCGGAGAAAGCCCACTACTGCTCTTGTGCTCTTTGACAGGTTTTTTTTTTCTCTCAACGCTGTGATGCAGCCGGTGTCTCGACCCTTGCTTGCTTCACCCTTTTTTTTTTTTCCCTTTCCCATCTCGACGCCGGGAACGTTCAGTCACAATCTACTCCGTAGCACGGCTGAAGCCCGTCCACACATGCAACCGGTTTGTCCTGTAGGAGGTCGGTACTCCGTAGTTGGGAGGAATCGGCGCAAAGTGGCCTGATTTATTGACCCCCCCGTTCCCTTGCTGCTTCTTCATCTTTCCAACCAGGTGAGACTTCTCGATGGGCTTTGTCGCTACACACGCGGTACTTGACCTACTAACTAACTAACTAACTAACTTACTACTAGTTACTACCTTAGTAGTTACGTAGCTACCTAGGTAGTTACTACGCACCGGGTCGCTCTTTTACGGAGTACTCCGTACATTTGTCACGAATACCAGGCACAGGGGTGACGTTTGTTTTATCACGGTGGGAGGAGGACATTTTCTGTTTCTTTTCATCTAATTCATAATTTCAAAAATAATAATAGAAAAAAGGTTTAAAAGCGTCCCCGGGGGATCCAGAAAGGGGCAAGGCCAACGGAGAAACGTGACAGCCTCATGTAACTGCTCGGTACCACCACCAAAACATAAGACAAGAGGGAACTTGGAATGGCGTGTGACACAGCATTTCAAAAAAGCCTCGTAGCAGAGGGAGCCTATAAGAACACCAGGACCAATACACCCGCGCCTATCACGGCCCAAAACCCCAGCAAGGCAACCAGCCACACCACAGTGTGACAGGAGCACCGTCCGCGATCCCGGGAAGCCACAACGCCCTCCCCGTCTGCGTCGGCGTCCGAGGAGACGGAGGCAGTGGTGGGCGTGGCAGCCAGACGATCGGTCCCATCATCCGCGTCGCTCATGGCATCCCAGTGATGCCGGCGGGACCACTCGAGGTCCAGGGCGCCGTAGTTGTGCTCGTTGACGTGCCAGAGGAGCGAGTTAGTCAGTTCGTCTTCGTCGTCGGACAACAACAAAGACAAGCTCGTCGCTGTCGAGGACGGAGAGCGCTGGATGGGTGGCGGCGAGCTCGCGAAGTCGTTGGACCTGCTCCTGTCTACATGGAAGTGAGGGTTAGTGAACTTTTGTCTTTTCCCTCTTACGCTCTCAACCTCCTCCCCCTTGCCCCAGCCTGTTCATCACTCCTCGCCCACTCTCTCCTTGATATAACGGGATAAGGAAAAGGGGGGGTCTCGTACGCTGCGCAGGTGAGGCATTCGGACTGGGGGATGCTAGAACCGCTGGGCTGGCCGCATACGGGGCAATAGTAGAATACGCCCGTCCGGATACGTTCCATGGTCGTTTCCTTGCGGGTATAGGAATGCTTTTCTTCGTTGTAGCCGTGTTTGAAAAAAAAAAAAAAAAGACCCGATGATTGTGTGATGATGCTTCAACGTAACGGCCAGAGTGTAGATGGCGAGTGACGAGAGAGAGAAACTAATCACGAAAAAAGGTTTGAAACGATTCAGGCGCGACAATTGTCGGGGAGGACTTGTATAATCAGAAAAGTAGACAAGAAACCCAAGCCTCTTTATACCCAAAGCGAGCCGGATTGCCGTCACATATGGCTGCGTTCTGTCACCACGGCCATACATCGCTAACATGTCAGAAAAGTCCTCGCCAGATAACCTCTTAGGCCTCGGTACAGGTCTGCCGGGTCCCAAACGAATGCGAGTAGCAAATAGAAAAACAACAAAAGGATAACAGCAATGAAAAAGCAAGAAGCAGCCAATGGCCAACTAACCCTTCTCGAATCTGGCTCCGAGACCAGCACGAAGGGCCTCCACCCTGGCGGTAGCCATTCGGGACAGATTCCACGAGGGTATTATTGTTGGCAGGCAGAGAAACGGTAAAGCTGCCCTGTTTGGTATCCAACTATCGACTCGTCTGCAAGGCTGACTTGAAATGGGCTAGTCTGCTGCTGACAAGCTTCTCGTGTCCATCCGTCAAACCTCGTCAAGGTAAACCGGAGGGGGGAGGAGGGGGCGTGGGAGTGCCGCCACTCCCAGCATCTCGAAACAGGTCAGGGCTGCCGTGTGCTGCTTGTCTCAGTGGAATCTTCCGTCTTAGCACTCCGTACTCCGTACTCCGTAGCCTGTTCTGTTCTTGGGGTGGCGTAGAGAGCAAGGGCGAGTGCGAGGACAAAGGAGCGTGTCCGTGTTGGTGTCCAAGTCTGTGCTGGTTCCGATGGACCATCGCGTACTGTATGCGAGCATGGTCCCTTGCCTCGCCTGGTCCTTCTTCTTCACATGTCATCTCCCATGATGCGAGTGTTGCAGATGTGGGATCGCGACTTGGTTTGTGCTTGGAACTATCTTCTTGGCGGAGAATATTCGACCGCGGCAGCGTCAGGGGTTTCGTCATGATGAGAACAAGGTTTGGCCGCCAGCAAGCAACCGCATACTCCGTACGTGGCACAAGTCTCCCGTCCGTCTCCTTGTACGTTATGTAAATCCAATGAAAGAGGCATCACGGCCCCCAAAAGGCCCCTCGTGTCTCCTTGCCCCCGGCAGATGGTCCCGACGTCGCTCTCGTCCCTGCTTCTTCCAACCCTCATCCATCACACGGAGTGCTATCCCAGAGAGTCTCATGCAGCACACGCACACGCACACACACACACAGAGAGAGAGAGAGAAGGAGACAAATTTAGACTCTCCAAAGTGGACACGGTCCTATTTGGCAGCGGAACTATCCGAGCGAGCAAGCAACGTGCTCTCATGGCATAACAAGCTCGGATCCCAGCGATATGTTGCCTCGTTAGCTGAGCTGTGTCGGTAGCGCGGCCCTAGCCTGTCTGAGCGGGCGAAAAGGAGCGAATGCGACACTGGACATAACGAAGCACCTGGTGCGGTGTACCTGAACCTGAACCAGAAACTGTACATGATCCTGGAATTGGAACTTCGGAGTTGTTGGTGTTCTTCACAAGGCACCCTCATCACGTTCCAGGCCTCTAGTACATGACCAGCTTTCCGGAACCAACAGGTTGACATCCCCCGTTAGCCATCCCCTTGGGTCATGTAGCATGCATGGAAGTTTGCAACTCTGCCCATCTGCCGTGGTTACCAATTCATTAGTCAAAACTCTCGTTGACAGGGGCCGACTAACCATCTGGGACCAAAGGGAGGCGTCCAACACCAAACTGAATACTAGCTTTTGCAGAGCCAACAGGCACGGCCTGCATAATTTCCCTCCATATCACTGCCTCTGAGCGAGAATTAACTCAAACGCCTGCCTCTCTAGACAATGCTGCCCTCCTATTGCCGCGGACGGTTGACTCCCCCATCTTTGGCGAACAATCTTTTTCTGAACTCGGCAACACCGAACATGGCCGCGCTCCAGATCTCGGCGTCTCAACATATCACAGAAGGTGATGGGCAACAAAAGACGGCATGTTCCACGCGTCTCAACCGGGCTTTTTTGGGGCTCCCGCAGAAGACGGAGTCACTTCAGCCCTGTGGCGCCAAAGTTTGGGTCATCTGTGGAGAATAAACAAGGTAGACTATCGGTCCGTGACGGGTCCTGTCTCGTGAAGGATGCGATCTGGTTTGGCACGCTCTTCAGGACGATTGGAGCCAACATAAACTCCATCTCGGCCGAGTGAACAAACCAACCGGCCCAGTGACCCTGGCTTCACCCGAACAAATCACGTCTTGTTCCCGCGGGAAATATTTGATCGATTCCTTCTAGGCAGAACATCAGGCCATTTGCGCCATATCCAGTGAATAGCACCGAGCATTGCCCGCAATCTTCGAAGCTTTGACCAGCATCCACCCGCAAACCGCGACTTGACTTACATCCAACGACAGTCCGAGTCTTCCCAGCCAACAGTGTGCCCAACGTGAGGGCCTGTAGATGACGCCTTCGAATGCCGGCCACGGTGATTCATTAGGTTGTCAAGTCTGGTCCTACATCCGGGTCGTGTGCCATGAGCCGAAAAGACAGAATATCCACGATGAAGATAAGTGTTAGTGTGTTGCATGGTTGTAGTATTAAGAGCCCTGCCAGACATACGGAGTACTGCAACAGAGCCGAGAGAAAAAAGAAAACCAGGAGATCCATGAGCTTGGTTCCCATCTATCACTCCAATCAAAACTCCAATTCTCTACCATGCAGATGACATTTTCCGATGCTTGTTTCTCTAGAGGTGGCAGCCCTCAGATGTCCTTCTCACCTTGCCTCGTTGTTTTCCCAAGCCCCTCTATCGCGTTGACCCTTGCGCCATGCGACGTTACCTGCCGCCTGGCAACCAAGAAAACAAAAGGAAACAGGGTGAAACAAGTGTATTGCGCCACCACATGTTGTGCAGTACAACCAACGAGATCTAGGGCTTGCTGATTGCACCCGGAGTATTAGATGGTCGGCACCATCTTGAGCCCAGTTGTGGGTTAGCGGGATAATGAAAACAATGAAACGTTGTCGTGCGTTTGTGCTGCTGTTTAATTACAAGTGAATACATGACGGGCTGATTGTAAGGTCGCAGACCGACAGTGGAATATAGCGTCGTTTACAAAGATGTGAGTTGAATGACTGGCCCCGAGAGCTGATTCTATGCGTACAGAGCCTCGAGGAAATAAATGAAGCCGAAAAAAAGGAAAGCAACGGCTCCGCCGACGGTCACTACACAAACGCGAATGTTAGGAACCTTAGGAGTCAGAGAATACGAAACGTCGGTTGAGTACGTACCAATCTTCAGACTGACACGTCCAGCAATGGCTCGTCCTCCAATGACAGCCACACCGGTGCAAATGGCATGTCCGCAAGTCGCGCCGAAAGTTACCCACCAGTAGTCTTGACCGGCGGCCATGGCAATAGTTGCAATCTGACTGCGATCGCCCCATTCACCCAAGAATGTCATGGCAAAGGTTTGAACCCATGCCGGACTCAAGAGAAGAGAGCAGAGGTTACCGACTCCCTGAATGAAACCACGCAAAGGTCCAGAGCGTCGGGCAGGGCTTCGTGATGGTGATTGTGATGGTGATCGAGGCGGTGAAGGGAAGCGGCTCTTAGACCGGGAATTCCTGCCACCGAGTCCCATTTCCAAGTTGTACGCAGAACCGCCATTTTGCCCATGACCCATCTCTTTTTCTTTTTGAGCAAGCTCCTGTTCTACCTCGTGCAATTCAGCCGAAACGCCTTCGTTAGGATCCATTTTCATACCTTCGTTGAGAAGTCGTGCACCAAAGACGAAGAAAAGGCCTGCTGCCAGAAAGCTGGTGAGGCGTTTGGGTAGTAGGGTTGGAACCGCGTGTCCCAGAACTGCAGATAAGACAGTCATGACAAGCAGGGCGCCGAAAGCAGCTGAGAAGACCACCATTCTATCGTGTTTCATGGCCATTAATGCAGCAACAAGAAAAGTCTTGTCACCGATCTCGGAAACAAGAATCATGGTAAAGGATAAAAGCCAAGAGTGAAAAGGTTGGATAATGCCCTCATCCTTGTCTTCAATGGCGAGTTTGGGTGTTGACTTGGATATATCTTTTGACCTCGGTGGTGGCGGCTCGAGAGGATCTTTTGTTGTGGTTGATGACAATTTGGATTTGTCTGGTGTATCGGGGAGATCATCTGGTTTCTAACGAACCGACAATTGGTCAGCTTATTGTCTTGCAACGCTAAACAATGAATAGGGCACATCGGCAAACTCACATCGAGGCCGGTGTAGTCTGTGTTTCCCTCCTGGTTGTGAGCGTTTGTTTTCGACTTGTCAGCACCATCATCCTTGCCTCCACGCATTTTCCGCTCCTCACTGTGTGGCAGTGGCGGTTTCGCTTTTGGAGACTCCGGCTGTGTGAGGACCTTTTCGCCAGTCTTGCCTTCCTTTTCCTTCCTTGCATTTGACTTTTCCGTGACGCCTCCTTCGGTGCCTGTGGAAATGCCCTTCTCTGGTCGGTCGCGATTCTTGTCGAACATGACACCAGCGTTCGTCTTGGGTATTTTCTGGCCATCAACCAAGGTTGGATCATCAGGTCGGCCCTTTAGCGGTGGTAGTTTCTGGCCATTGGCGTCGACGGCAACACCATCAGTATCGACAAAGGGGCCAAGGTGAGGCTTTCCATCCTTGCCATCAACAGGGGCATCTCTGGTGGGCACAAAAGGTCGGCCACCAGCGGCTGCCTTGACATTAGTAGCGTCGTCGGCGTCGCGGGAGGGAGAGATGATAGATTTAGAGTCGTCGTCCTTGACTGCGGCGACAGCACGAGGCGACAAGCCAACAGCCAGCGAGGGCAGCAACAAGATCAGAAAAGGTGAACGACGATTTCGGAACTTCATGGCGGCGGCTCGATTCCCAGCGCACTTTAGCGATTTTTCAGTTCTGCTAATCCAAGTCGATGGTTGTGATGGTTCGATCGGATAATATTGAGGCGACGAGGGGAGGAGAGCAGGTTTGCCCAGGTGTGGTAAAGTTGGCTGCGGTCGAATAACTGGAACAGGTTTGACGGTTTGGACTCCTTGACAACCTGTTGCTGCCAATAAAGAGCGCCCCGGTCGCTTTAGCTCGTCTGATCTCTTCCCTTTTGGATTGGTCGTGTGGTGGCTCCCCCCCCGCCGTTTGCGTGGTGAACCTTGGCGCGCCTCCGGGCTCGGGACCCTTCCTTCAATTGTAGCCAAGCTGTCCTGCTCTGTTTGGTTGTTTGAAGTTTGAAACGAAAAAGCAAAACCGTGCAAGGAAGTGCAATCAAGGGAGAGGGCTTCTAATGTTCAAATGTCAATGTCAAGTTCTCAGACATAGTATTTTCGCGCCCCGCCCGAGCGAAAGTGATGCAGATGAAAAGGGGAAAGAAAAGAGGAAAGAAGACAAGACAAATGAAGCGCAAGTGGCAAGGGAGGACAAGGACAGGAGGGCAGGAGCAGCCCGCCGCTTCTGAAAAAGGAAAACATTCATCAGGACGTCGACATAGTCACGCCGCAAGTGGCACTTCACCCACAACAACCCAATCATTTTCCTGTAACACAATTTCCACCAACATCTTTATTTAGCTGGCAAATCGAAACCATACGACTCCCACCAGTTGGGTCAGTTCCGCACCATGATATCCTTCATTTCCGGATGACCGTGCGGTTCATCCCAAACCTTCACACAATGCCGACCTCAGCACCTAGAAACTCGGTATGTACTCCTTAGTAATTGACCTATACGCCTAAAATGCTTCCCCCCTCACTACGTTATGTAGTTTCGAGAGGCTGCCAGCCCGATACTCCTTACTCCATGCTCCCATGAACTTCAACATCCAACGTATCCTAACCCTTCAAGCTGCCATGACACTTGTGATGACCATGGTATATCGGGATATTTATCCTGATGAGGACTTGTAAAACAGACTCAAACTCACCCAAGCAACCAACGCAATCCTCACAGCCAAAGTACAGCGGCTCATCAACTATATCGATGGGAATATTTAGTCTCCGCAGTCAATTCCAAGTCCAGAATGCTGGTCCCGTGTCGGCGCTCTGCTACTAATAGCATTGTATTGAGTGCACTATGTGTTCCGTCCGATTTATCACATTGGTTCGAATCTCTACTCCCACAAGAATCCTGGAAAAATATTTCCTCGTTCATACTTCTCCACTCAATGAGAGTTGCCTGCCTCTGGCTGGGCTGGTGATGCGACTCGTCCCGATGGGTGCCTGCCTGTCGAGCCCTCATAAAGTTGCGCTCTCTTGCGATTAGATGGTGGACCGACGGATTGTCTTGGACGTTTATATTGCGACATGTCCGTATCAAGAGTTGAGATGTTGGATTTTGAGTGTAAAAGCTCATCCAAGGCCGGAGTCATAGGCGCCTGCCTTGGGTTAAGCAAACCTTCCTCGATCTGTACATCTCGAGGCATAGGAGCTACCGCTTGATTTTCATCCGTGAAACCGAACTCGATACCTTTGGTATCATGTTGCTCAAGTGCATTGGCCGCATCATGCGAGGCAAGGCACGCTTCATCACCCCCAGACTCACGCAAGTCAAGGGAGGTATTAGTTTCCCCTTGCACTGCTGCCGCGGCTCGGGAAGCTCTAGCATTCGCAGCCTTGATAAAGCTGTTCCGATACCGCTCCGCTGAGTCTCTAGCGTTCCGAAAAGCTGTCGCTCCTCGCCGAAAGGAGTTGATGTTGCCTGTCGTTTGCCACCCATCGATTTGAGTCATGTGGTACTCGGGTTGCTCATCGGCTGTAGTAGGCGCTGTTATGTGATGAGCGTAGAGCTGAAGAGTACCTGTGCCGGAGTGGTAGGTCGAGCTATAAGTGTAAGCATTGCCATCAAATATCGGCTCCGTCTCTTCGTAGTTCTGCAGAGCGTGTATCGCGCGAGCCCCATGTGCTCCATCATAGCAAGCTTGATGCTGGGCCACTGAAGCACCTCCATCTGGACTCTTAACTTCTAGGAAGAAATTAGGGACTACCGGAGAATTTGCATGCCTTGTGGGAATGATAAGCTTGTCAAGAGCATGCCTCACTCTATCTTGGACTTTACTTGCTCTAGCTCCATCGAAAAAGTCTGGTACTGCCCTAACTGTGGTCTCATTTGTAAGGGAAATAAGATTTTAGTGAAGTGAATTTGGTCCTCATTTGGAATGCTCGTGCTACCAGTGATCACGAAATCACATTAGGCATCACAATTCCCTCTGGTTTAGTCTTATTTTTACGCTTAAAGTCGCGGAATACTGACTCGGTTAAGGCTGAGGGTGATAAAGATGCTCTGGAGTTAGTAGCTCCTGACGCGTCTGAATCGAATTGGCGGGCTCTGGACTGTTTCGACTCTCGGGGTGCTCATAAGCTTCAGGATATACACCATGGTCGATGAGGTGTTGTCCAAAATCGTCATTATATGCAGAGGATTTCCTTGGCTTGGTGCTGAGGCGATTCGCAGCCGTAGATTTTGTCCGTCGAGTAGAGCCACGACTTGAGCTCATACTTTTACTTGGCTGATGAGGATACTACATTGTCAAAAATAAGCAAGGCACTACAACATGAAACTTGGCTCTTACCCCTCGAAGATGACGAAGTCCGGACCACCGTGTCTTGCGAACCGATCGATGTCTGCGGGAAACGCCTTGGCGCCAGAGATGTTGGAGGATCACGCGTGTTGTTTCGGCGGTCGAGTTCTCTCAGGGCACGCAGTGTGAGCGGGACTTTGGACAGATTGTCCCAAAAGGCTGGCGAGAAGTTGTCTTGTCTGCTCTCTCTGGAAAGCCTGGCTCTTTTAACCGGCGAATTGTCTGGTGAGGGCTCGCTTGCACGCTGGCGCTTTGGATCCTGTGGCCTCGCCATGGACAGCCCATTGTTGAAACAGGCCTGCGTTGAAAGATGGAAATGCTACTGGCGAGTACATAAGCAGCAGTAAGCGGCCGGCTTTTTCATGGGTTGCGACTGAGCTGGCACTGCATGTGCATGCATGTAGTGACGAGTTTCATGTTTGGGTATATACTCCGTATGAGGCGCGTGGAATGCATTCTGGTTGATGCGGTTGATGCGTGGATTATATGTTGCGAAGCCGTACAACATTGAAACAAGCAAGCTTAAGGAGGGGTCGAGTGGTCAAGTGGGTGCACAGCGGGAAAGATGGAGCTAGTAATTACGGAGTACGGAGTACGGAGTAGTAACTCCGTATTTCCGTACTCCGTAAACAGCTAAAGTGGGTCTGATTCAGATCCACCCTCTTAGCAGCGCCCCTTTCACGCCTAGCCATCGATCAATGACCACCAACAAACTTTAGAGCACTTCCGCCATTCTGGTTTGCTGGACCTCATCATGGAACTTAAGTCGCGGCTTCTTCGCCTGTAATAGTACACAATGAAGGTACGAGGTTGCCTCTCTCGAAGCAACAAGACGCTAACCATCTCTCTCAGGACATCATGATTGGGGAGACATACCGTGTGGATCGCAAAATTGGGCAGGGTGGCTTCGGTCTTGTTTATTTGGGTACGTTTGGAGGTACTCTTCCATTGAACCTAAGTAGAGGCTGATATTTCACCAGGTACGGATATGCGGTCACATGAGGAGGTTGCCATAAAGCTCATGCACGTCCGAGATGACTACAGTATCCTGGAGAGTGAGGCAGAGATGTACAAGTCCTTGTCTGGCGGTGTTGGAATACCAGAATTCTTATGGTTTGGACAAGAGTGCGACTATTTTGCACTGATTCACGAGCTGCTTGGTCCCTCGCTTGAGGACCTTTTGAACTATTGTAACCGGCGCTTTTCACTCAAGACCATCCTCCTTATCGCAGACCAGGCCATTTCTCGAATCAAGTACATCCACTCTAAGGGCTTCCTGCATCGCGACATTAAGCCTGATAATTTCCTACTGGGTGTTGGAAAGCAAGGAAATGTACTATACACTATCGACTTTGGCTTGGCCCAAGAACACAGTGATGCAGAACGTCATCAGAGCTTAGGCGGTCGGTTTCTTTGCGGCACGTGTCGATACGCCAGTATCAACAACCACAATGGGCGCGGTACGTCTTTTCAGGCACCTAATTGGACGCTCCTCCTACTAACTTTTGAATAGAGCAATCCTGGAGTGACGACTTGGAGTCCCTAGGCTATGTGCTTGTTTACTTCGCTCGGGGCTCGTTGCCGTGGCAGGGCATCAAGGCGGCGACCGAGAAGGAAAGAGAGGATTTGGTCAAGGAAAGAAAGATGAACATATCAGCCGAAACGCTCTGCCGTGGACTTCCAGGGGAATTCGTCACATACATCAACTACACCCGGTCACTTGGGTTCCAAGACAGGCCCGACTATGACTACCTTCGCGGAATATTCCGTCGCCTCTTCTCATCAAGTGGCTTCAAGTATGATCATGTGTACGACTGGACAGAGAAAATGTTCTATGAGCTGCGCGACGAAGCTCGAACCCGATGAGGGGAAAACGTCATGATTCGAAATTTTCCGTAACAACGTCCAGGCTAGTCCATCATCTGTTGCCAACAGGGCTTTCCCAGCAGGTAGCCAAAGACAGCTGGTACCTGTGGCGGCCGGTCAGTGTCACACGATCCGGAGATTATTTTTAATTCATGTAGATGAACCCCTGTGCATACCCTACAAAGCGAATACCTGGGGTGCGGAAGCTTCTGGAGAGCTTTGCAGAGAAAGAAGCATGGATGGGCTGGAATTGGTCCAACTACTACAGACATGTCGTTTTGCAGTGTAAAGCATGAGCTTGTATGGAGGAAATCTAGCCATGGATGGAACCTTTCGGACCGCCTCTGTCGAGAACTTGAATAGTCGACGACTGCTACGTTACATCATTGATTAGGAAAAATGTGTGCGTATCAGTCTATGCCTACGTTTCTCTGACGACGCCTTGTTCATCGATCTGACACGTCCCAGAACCAACCACACAATGTGCAACCGGTTTATGTATGAATGCAGCTCGGAAATTAATGCACCAGTTTGCCCAATTCCGACTTACGCGCTGCACGTCGCGCAAACTGAATTTATCACCTCGCCGTTTGCACAGCCTCCGTGCAGTTGTCACCTTCCACGAACGCCTTCGCAAAGCGCCGACGCTGGGAGACACATTTGT
This sequence comes from Metarhizium rileyi, assembly GCA_031753515.1. NCBI lineage: Eukaryota > Fungi > Ascomycota > Sordariomycetes > Hypocreales > Clavicipitaceae > Metarhizium > Metarhizium rileyi. Next base: position 2,003,586 of record JAUKVO010000003.1, on the reverse strand, counting down.
CATACCGTTTAATCCAGTCATTGGCGGACACATAATATTGTAGTATCAATCGATGTCAAAGTACTCTGAAAAGTGGCCTGGCCAGGTACGACCTACCCAGACCCAATGAGCCAAAGCGCCAAAGCTCACATGTTGTACAGCTTCAGGTGCAGCAATGGCCAGCGGAGTTGTGTGCTAGTAGTTCTAGTATCATCAATAATTAATTACAAACAAAGATATTTTGTTTCATAATGGACCCAATAATGTAACGTGACGGCTCCAGAAATATCCTCTCATACAGGGTGTATTGGAGACCAGACTCTACACCGGCCTGAACGGCAACAACCGCACGATACGGGCTTCATGACCTTCAAGGCGCTTTTACACAGCAATAAGTAAAACTACATTGTCATTCAGAGATACATAATACATGTCTATTGCCGTCTCGCGTAACCTTGCCCATAGCCTCGATTCACTTTTGGGGACGACAGGCGGCCCATGAGTGCCTCTGCCAGGCCTGATGAACACCCTGCTAAATCATTGCCGTTCTGACAAGCAAGCCATTTGAGGACATTCGTCATCATTTGCTGGATAATTAGCCTTTGCTGGGTAAGGAGCCTTTGCAGCAGTATGCAGGGTGGTTGACCACATTCTTGGTAATGAAGCCCCATGGCGGATCGCAGCCATTGCCACCGGCCACCTCACTGGCGATATTGTACTCGTAAAGAAAACCTAGGAGGCTATGAGTGTTTGGTTCATACTCAAACTTGTTCATCAGGAAGGATTACCATCGAGGCAGATGCAGACTTCAGGGACACAGCATTTTTCCATTGATCTAGGAGACGTTAGCTTTCTATCATAGAGATTGAACTGACACTGAAGCACTTACACTGGGGAGCAGCCGCTCGCAGGCTTAGGAACCTTTTTAGGGCCGTTTTGAAGGAAGGGTTTGCTAGGTTTTGGAGGCGTAGCTGATACCGCAGCCGCAAGGACGGCGAGAGAGGTGAAGAACTGGAAAGGTATCATGATATGTGAGACATGTGAGCACCCTGTGTCGCACAATATAGAGCACGAGCATCAACCAGGTTGCACCTATCTTATATAGATGTGTCACGGAGGCCCTCCCACGCGTCCTGGATTATGTCAGACTTGATGTCACGATAGCATCTGGAATAATCTGAATAGCAAATTCCCGCATTGGGTGGGTGGAAAGAGGAACGTGAAGCGACTGTTGCCAGCATAAAACATGTGGCTAAAGTAGCATTAGTCTCGCCAACATTCTGCTGCTATTGTTGCTTTACACGGGCCTGGGCCGCTTAGACGCTCGACATATTATGCTGGTCCGAGCTTTCTTATTGTACTCCTCAAAGAATAGACAACAAAAGAGAGCCCACTTGCAGGGTTTCGGTCTGGTAGTACTCCGTACGTTGGGACGGTGCCGATTTGGAAACATTCTGGGGCCTCTATTTCCGTGTCAACGACGCGACACGTGAAAGAGGACTCCTCGTCCGAGCTTCCGCCCTGCAGCTCTTTGAATAAAGCTGTACGAAGTACTCCGCACTCCGTATAAAAATCATAGTCCTGTGCAAATGTTGCCATCCTGGTCATGCGGCCTGTGCCTCTTCGTCTTCGCGGGGGCACATACTAAATAGAGGCCAAAGACCAGCCTAGACGATGGGAGTGTACAAGGGGTCACTGCTTAGCCCTATTTCTCCCTAGCCCGACCTTGGTATTCTGGCGCACGAGGGAAGTTATTCGGGGTCTATAGTCCGTTACGACAGTGGGAGAGGTGTTTTTGCCAAAAATGTCTTTTGTTGGAAGAGTCGGTCCATGGGTCGCGCTACCGGGTCGAGACTACTGCATCTTTGTGTGCGATTAGTTCTCTAGTCCTGCGACGAAATGAGGAGGAGGATCTGTGGAGTACCATCAGCGCACGATGAATGGTGAGCTGGTGAGTGCTCTTGATTGCTGACAACCATCGTGACTAGCCAAGTCAGATTGGGTTATCTAATCAGTGATGAATTATGAATTGTGCCCCGGATTTTCGGAGACGTGGAGCCGACGACAAGCTTATCTCCGCTGGTCAAGAGAAAGTCGAGACCCTTCTTGTCTTTCGGGTCCTTTAGCCCCGCCAACGAGCAACGTCAAGTCGACCCTGTCCAAAGTAGATGGCGTCATTGCTTCACTGCTTCACTGGACTTCGCCTTTTGTTGACATTTCATCTCCACGTCCCGTGATAACGTGACCGCCCGCTCGACGTCTACGATAGGAAAGAGAAGGCGTCTTGCAAATATACGTGTTTATACATATCCGCCCATTTGCACGGCTGCAGCACGGGGCCCCGGACTCTTGGGACTGTCATCCGTGCTTCCGGGTTGACGGGTCATGCCTATCTGTTCATCACGCCTTCCAATAATTCATCGGCTTGTACCAGCCGCTGAGAGTACTTCTAGCTTCACCGCTGCTTATATTTGTTGTCCATGGATCTGAATAATGCCGACGGAAACTCGGATCCCCCAGGACCGTCTCAGCGGCATCCCGAACCTGACGACGGTAGTGCTGGAGATTCGGCCAGCTGGTATTATGACTTAGATGATATTGCTGAGGACGAGGATATTGATGACTATGAAGACTCGGACTACAGAGATGAGCCTGACGAGGATGATGGCGAGGACGACGATTTTCAAGGTATGTGTGGATACTGCGTCATGGTGATATCCATCCTCTCCAATGTGCCCTTGCATGCCCTGGAAGCTTTGGCCACTAATGCATCACTTTTACAGATGCATTACCTGGTGATGTAGAGTTTGAACTTCTCGTCGGCGAATATGATGATGAGGAAGCAGAGGAAAACGAGGAAGGGGACAGAGACCACGACGACAACGACGACGATGATGATAATGACGTCGACGACGACGAAGAAAACGATCCAGTGCGGCACATCATGGCTCTCTTTAGAGGTACGTGGCGCTTTTTTCACTTGGTCAAAGCAACTATGTACTAACATCACTCGAGGCGGAGGAAGATCTGGGTTGCTCACAAGAACTCAACTTATGGCTCTCTTGCGCAATCGTGATCTCAGCAACGCGCTATTTAGCGACAATGCAGATGATGAAGGCTTCCTGAGCCACTGGGGAATCCGTAGACGGCGTCAGCCCAAGGATCCTAATCGGTTTCCAAAAGTACCCAGTATGGAAGGCCTCGGGCTTATGCGTGCCGGCGCTTTTGGTGTCAACGATTATGACCTCCGTATGCGGAAACACATTGCCAGGCGCATATTGGAGCGCGAGCTTGGTGTTGGAGACGGTGATGAGAGGAGAAGGAATAGTGACTTGGTGACTCAGGTGCGTCTTGCAGTATTCCGTCATCAGGACAGTTCCATCACCATGTCGTCGCTCACACTCTTGACAGGCCATGATACCTGGCACGAGGGCCGAACAGATCATTCACTACGATGACCCCGTATACTCTGGACAATTTTCCGACGACGGCAACTTCTTCTACTCGTGTTGCCAGGATTTCAAAGTCCGCATGTACGACACATCAAATCCCTACAACTGGAAACATTACAAGACGGTCTCGTATCCGTGGGGCCGATGGACTCTGACGGATGCATCTCTGAGCCCGGACAACCGCTGGCTAGCATATACTTCTATCCAGAGCATGGTATCAATCGCTCCAACCGACCCAAATGATACTGGAAATCCATATACGCTCGAGCTGGATGACGGTGGCAGATCGACTCAACGTGGCTGGGGACGCCGTGGAGAATTTGGCATTTGGTCCATAAGATTCTCCGGCGACGGTCGAGAGCTTGTAGCTGGCACGAGCTCAAGTTCGCTCGTGGTTTACGACATCGAGTCACGTCAAGTCCTACACCATATTGACGGTCATGATGACCACGTGAATGCTGTTTGCTTTGCAGACAAGTCATCGCCACACATTCTCTACTCGGGCTCAGACGATGCTACGATAAAGGTGTGGGATCGGAGGAGTATGGGAGACGGACGAGAGGCTGGCGCCTTCGTGGGTCATATCGAGGGTTTGACGTACATTGACAGCAAAGGCGATGGACGATATATCTTAAGTAACGGCAAAGACCAGAGCATGAAGCTATGGGACTTGAGAATGGTCATGTCTACAAATCGGTTCCGAGACACCAATCCATCTCAATACAGCAACAGCAGCGGCTTCGATTATCGAGGAGAGGCGTATGATGACGAGGACTGGGACGTACATCCTCATGATAACTCCGTTGTGACCTTCCGAGGCCACCGAGTCTTGAGAACGCTGATTAGATGCCATTTTTCACCACCTTCGGCGACCAACTCTCGGTATGTGTACTCGGGCAGCTCTGATGGGAAAGTATATATCTGGAATATGGACGCGACTCTGGCGGGTAAGATTGATGTCAAGAAGGCGACCATGGGAACGCGCCGGGTAGATCATCATACCCGATTGCATTTCGAAGAGCCTACTGGCTGGGGCACGTGTGTGCGTGACGCAAGTTGGCATCCCAATGCTCCAATGATCGTCGGTGAGTATATTTCCTTTCCCTGTCTGAAGTTGCAGTGCTGACGGCGATGTCACAGCGTCCGCCTGGAATGGGTACAGTATGGCAAGAGGAACGTGTACTTTGCATGCGTTCAATGAGTCGTCTGATGACGAGGGAGAGCCCGATATGCGCCGGAGCGTGAATGCCATGTTGAGGCCTGACCCTGACGTATACCAAATGTCAAATTATTAGGGGATAAATATTCTATTTCGCTTGTAAATACAGCTTGGCCATCTTAAATTGGAGGAACTGATCACATCATCGAGATCCTGGTGCATACCACTTGTGTGCGAGATCCCCTGGTGTCAGGAAGGCAGATGGCGATACGGTGAGTCGAATGTAGTGTTGCGAAAGCCTTCAATCTACTGTCAGTGTTATTAATTACGGTAACTGTTTAGATAATTCTGTCACGAAGCATGTCCCCGAGCTGTAGAATACGTAATGTATGTATGAAGATCATAGGGACATTACATTAAGAACGATGGCTAGCCGAGTGTCTATGATATTGAGGAGTGGCAAGTTCGCTCCCGAGTTATACAATACAATCGTTCTTGCCATTGAGTAACCCCTTCTCACATTATGAGGTATCAAGCTGATACTGCGCCAGGTCGCGCATTCGACAAGGCTACCACCCATGTGAAGAGCTGGCAGGCGGGAGGGTTCCCGGTTCTCGACAAGAAGGACATGGACGCCTTGCGACATGATGGGAAGAAAGTTTTGCTGGCTCATTCTGTGGGGTGGATGAAGTTCTACAAATGCAGTACTCTGTCGACCTTGATTCCAAAATTTTCTGTAATTGAGGACTCCTGATGATGATGATTGAAACACATTCATCCCTACTTGTTGGTATTCATTGATGGTGTCCCGTGATGCTTGTGCTCTGCAGCGTTGCAGATGAGAGTGAGTCCCATGTCAGACTGACGAATACCACCCCTAAATACGGCAATGTGCACCGGGCCAATGATTATCCGCCGCCGATGCCGAGACTCCGCTGTCTGCCCCTGTCAGCTTCGTGCTTGCTCTCTCATGGCTTGTGCGCCGCATCGCCTCACTTTCAGAGCTCCCCCAAAACTTCCCGCTTTGTTTTTGCCGCCCAAATCACCTCCAAGGCATCCACCATCCGAAGTGAGTCGACAGAGGAGTGCTCAACGACTTCATTGGAGACTACAATTATTTTGTCGTTGCTTCCGTCTCAAGTCAACGATTGCGACGTTTTTGACGCGCTCGAGCCAATTCACATTCGTCGTACGGCAAGTGGTGGCCCAGGTGTCGGTACAAACGATCGAAAGGGGACGACGACGTGGTCGAGATATCTGTTGCAGGAGCTGTAGTATCCAATCCTAGGCTTTGAGGTCGAGAAGACATCTTGAGGTCCACGGGTTGTTGGCCTGCATTGCCTGTACCGCGCCAGGAACGGATTTGTTCGACTGGTCTCGTTGGATTTGATTGAAAACTACCAGGACTATGATACAGGAGATCATCTCCTGAATTGATGCCATTAATTTGTTCCTTTCTACTTTCCTACCACATTGTACGTATTGGAGCTTTTTGTATCACTTTGTTGTTGTTTCTTCTCGCGGTCATCTCCCACAGCGGTTTTGGTTCCCTGATCTTGTACCTAAGCCTCCCTTGCTTTCCGAGGTAGCAACAATCGTTTTTTTTTGAGACTAATAGAGATGATTTTGAAGACCAAGGGCATCTCGTCATATGCGACCATCTGACAGGATCACAGACAGCTGCTTTGCGATCGATCTACACTGCTTGCAATTAGACGCCACACTGTCCTCTCCGGCTTAGGCATTCCACAATGGCGGAGGCTGACTTTGAGATCGATTTCTACGGGGATACTACAACTGAGCAGCCGTCTGAGCAGCAGTCTGAGCAGCAAGAAGGGACACAGAACAGTGAAGCTGACTTCCAGGGCCATGACGATACTAATGGTGGCGATGAACAAAGAGACAGTCAAGGGGGCCATGATGCTGACCATCATGATGACCATCACGACGATCATCATGAGGACCACCATAATCATAAAGAGAGCCATTCCCACCAGCAAGGGACGAAAAGGAAGTCAGAGCAGGATGACCGACCAGTCGACCCAGCAGCCACTTCTGCTCTTATGGTCTCAGAACTAAGTTGGTGGACGACGGATGATGACATCCGGGGATGGCTTCGGAAAGCAGACGGCGAAACCGAAATCAAGGACCTGACATTTAGTGAACATAAGGTGAATGGAAAAAGCAAAGGGTAAGATTACTTGTAGCCCACGGTCTAATATGGTCTGAGAGACTTGCTTACAAGCCCTGCAGGCAAGTATACATTGAGTTCTATTCGCGTCAAGCCGCAACGTCTGCAAAGCGCTGCGTAGAAAAACTAGCGACCGATGGTGGTCAGACTTGGCAGAAAAAGCTGATACCTACATATTGGAACGCCGGGGTGAACCCGTTCAGAACACTACCCAAGGATGCCCCGGCACGCGGAGTAAAAGAACAGCCAAGAGCCTCGCCCCCTGGTCCGTATAACGAACGCGGGGGCTACAGCGGAGGGTACCGTGGTCGTGGAGGTTTTGGCAACCGGGGAAACATGAACCAGAACAACTTCAGCAACAACCGCAACTTTAACAACAGCAACATGGGTTTCAACAACAACATGGGCGGTGGCTTCAACGGACCCATGGGCGGCAACTTTGGCTTCAACAATCGTGGCAACATGATGGGCGGTATGCGCGGCGGACCCGGTGGCATGAGAGGAAATCGTGGTGGTGGCAATATGATGGGAATGAACCCCATGGGCGGCATGCCCATGGGTATGCCTGGTAACATGGGCATGATGGGCATGGGTGGAATGCCGGGTACGTCGACAACATCCCCATCGGTGAAGACTGCGTCCTAACTCTGCAACAGGCTTCCAAGGCATGGGCCCCAACTTCGGAGGCGGCTTTGGCTTCGGCCAGAACCAAGGTGGCGGCGGAGGCGACTGGGGCAATCCACACGGAGCAAAGCGGCCTCGACCAGAGTGAAGAGCTCCTTGTTGACCAAAAGCTCGAGTGGATTATCTTGACTTATTACAGACCGGACCGTGAACAGCCACGGGCGAGATAACTATACGCAAAGTTTGGGAGCCAGAAGAAGCTATATACATGTATTATAGACAATTACGAACAGGTTGCTACGGAAATGGCGCGAAGAGCGTTGGGTGGGTCTGTTTAAAATAATTTCACTTTCCAAAACGAATAGTTATATATGTGAATGCACACATCTATTTACACGGGACGGCACTCCCCTTCATGTCAGTCGTGCTATCGTCGCGACGACCAAGTCCCCCATCTGCAGCCACCTATCCCTCAACCCTCTCCTTGCAACTCCGTTGCCGGCGGTACACGTCTCCAACTCGGACAACTTGTTCTGCACGTCGTTCTCGCACTTCCTCAAAACCCGGACCAACTCGTCGCCCACGGCGTCTCGATCGACATCTTCATCCCTCAGACCGTCCAGCACGTCCCTCCACTGGGTATACGAGCAGCATCGCATCCGCAAGGCCGTATGCGTCCTGTAGCAGGCCGTCTCGGAGTCGAGCATATACCTTCCCCAGAAGCCGGCTTCTTCCAGCGCAGCCCGTTGTCTCCTGGTGAACAACGGGCACAGATACTCGTCGAGACAGATTTCGTCCCACGGGTTCGCGGACCCCGGCAGCGTGAAGCCGTACTCGACCAGCAAAAAGTCGTTGGAGTGCGAGCCGTACCTGATGAATAGCTCGTCACCCTGGCTGACCGGGTGCGTGGTGGTGATTGTGAAGGAGGCGTCGTCAAAGGCGACCCTGCACCCGTCGGGCGAGTGGTTGAACAGATCTGCCACTGGCTGGAGAACCATGTGGTCTGCCTTGGGGAGCGCCTCGGTCGCCTTGGTGACGTGGTAGAATGTCCGGCTGTTGACTAGGTGCCATGAGTGGAGGAAGTCTGTTCTCGAGATGGCTGGGTACGCGGCCGTCACGGGGGCCCAGTCCGCGTCGAACTTGGCCTTTTGCTTGTCGAGGAGGACTTTTGCGTTGGGCGGCAGCAGGTTCTGTAGACTGGAGGGCCAGCTGAGTGGCATGCAGGTTCTTATGTCGTCTTCTGTGGGGAAGACGGCTCTCCAGATGGCGAACTCGGGGTCTGTTTCTAGACAGAGAGACGTGGCGAGGATGGCGTGGACGGTTGAGCCCTTGAGGTTGTGGGTGATGGCTTTGGGCGTGTTGTTTAGGGTCCTGAGCATGTTCAACGGGACTTTGAGGATGTCTTCATCGGCCTGTTGGTCTGTCTTAGCTCGGGTTGAGATGAGGACGGCGAATGGTGTAGGTGAACTTTACCTGCAGGTCGCGGGTTGCCACGATACCTATGCCGCGGCCGGGTAGCGGTTCTGGACCAATCCCGTTGATGAGGACGCCTTTTGTCTCGGCCCAGCTGAGAAGACGCTTGATCTCGTCCATTATGGGGTATTCGGTGAGCGGTGGGCGCGGTTGAAGCTTGTTTCCTTATTTATGAGTGAGAGGTGCCGTACGGTCATGGCGAGTTCATTCCTTCACGTTTGGGCTGCGCTTTACTCATGCAAGAAACAGCACAAGTGAGCATTTCGACGTTAAGAAGAGAGCGTGTATGACGTGATTTTTCAGCAAATTAGGTATGTTGTAGGGTGAGCGCTCATGGTGAAGTTTCATCTCACAGCCAGCAGAACAAGGATGAGAGTTGAGCGCAAGTGGAGAATTCACGCAACGCTTTGCTTCCGTCGCTGCTCATCGAGCTCGCTCATTTTAGCGTATTTGGTTTTCACAAGGGTTGCCGACAGCCGCCGCGCCTTGGCTGATCATGCCTAACTCGATTTCGCCATCATGTTGATAATTCATCGCGGCGTAGCACGCTCAAGTGCATGACCATGGCAAGGCTGCTGGACAGCCCTTGTTCTCACCTGGCCCCTTTCACCTGTTGTTAAAGAATGCAGTTTATCGAACGGATGGTTCGATGGGCCAGGCGGCCTCTGACTTGGGTTACTTCGTGCTGTAGTCGCAAGAGGCGGGACCCACCCGACCGACAAGGAAAGCTTCCAGGTCTGTGCACCCCATCGTTCCACTACAACAGCAGGACATCAAACGTTCCAAAGTAATATATATCAACATCACAGAATGGAGTTGGCTTTGCGGCGAGCCCAGCCAGCTACTACGACTCGGCATGCTGTTCGCGCTCTAGCCTGCACAAGCTGTTCGCATTCCAAGCCCAAACATTTCTCAGTGCTCAACCGACCACCGCCCAATTACCCCGGCCATGTTCCTCTCACCAAGCTCGAGCGATTCGGCATGGCAGTCGGATCAAGCGCCATGGCATTGATCAATCCGTACCGCGCCGGTATGGAATCAATCCACCGTGTCCTCGCTTGAGCTATTCGTATCTAACATCTCCAGACCTCATTGCTCAAGTCGGCGAATCCACCTCAACACCATACTTCATCTACCGCCTCCGCGACGCCATGCTCGCCGACCCAACCGGCCGCCGCATCCTCCGCCTCCGACCCCGAATCACATCCAAAACCCTCTGCATGACACATCTCCGCTCCCTGCCCGAAAACACAGTCGGCCGCGCCTACGTGGGGTGGCTTGACCGCGAGGGCGTGTCGCCCGACACCCGCTCCGAAACCCGCTACATCGACGACGAGGAGTGCGCGTACGTCATGCAGCGGTACCGCGAATGCCACGACTTTTACCACTCCATCACGGGGTTGCCCATCGTTCGGGAAGGCGAGGTTGCCCTCAAGGCCTTCGAATGGGCCAACACGCTGCTGCCCATGCCGGGCTTGAGCATGTTTGCCGCCGCCACCATGAAGCCCCAGGAGAGACGACGCTTCTGGAGCATCTATCTGCCCTGGGCGCTGCGCAACGGGCTCAGGAGCAAGGAAGTCATCAATGTCTTCTGGGAAGAGCAGCTGGAGCGCGATGTGGGAGAGCTAAGGACCGAGTTGGGCATCGAGCAGCCCCCTGATCTGAGGGCGATACGCAAGGCCGCAAGGGAGGAGAAGAGACAGCAGCAGGAAATCAAGGCCAGGGGAAATGGAGTATGATATCCGGGTTCCATTTTGTGTGTGTAATCATTCCATAGTCAGCGCTTCTTTCAATCTACATACGTTGTCCCCTTTCTCCGACACAGAGGTCAAGGACAGGTAACTAGTAACTGGTAGTGAACTAGTGTGCATCCGCATAGCAAAATCAATGTTAATAAAGAATCATGGTATCGTATGGATGTCTCGCGCACGACCCTCACAAGTCCAACAAGTCGTCGTCGTCATCATCCCAGCCCTTCCGTCTGCTCACCACAATCTTCTCCTCCTCCTTGTTATCCGCCATCGCATTCAACAGCTCCTTCAGCTGCGCCTCCGTAACCTTCTGCCTCAGCTGGCCCGTCTGCGCAAGCGTGATGAGTCTGTTCTCGATATCCGTCGCGCGCTGCTCCTTCACGAGCCTGATGCGGCCTAGGCGATCGGCGGCTTCCGGGTGCAGTATCTGGTTCAGCACGTGTTGACGCGCGTCATCCTGCTGTCTGGAAAGAATGAGTAATGAGTACGGAGCAAGCTTTGGTGCAAGGCATGCGGGGACGTACTGTTGTTTCTGACGGTCTTGGTCCTGCCCGTTGGGTGATGCGCTGCTTGCGCCGGACTGCGCCTTGAGCTGCTCCAGGCGGGCTTTTCTGATCTGGTGCGCTTGTTAGATGTGCTTAGGGACGCGTTGAGGCTGGCGTACCTGTTGGAGCTCTGAGTCGTCCATGGTTTTTTCGTTGCGTTGGTCATTTGATGGTTTCGGGGTGACGGCGGGGGGCGGTCTTGGTGGAGGGGGCAGCTAAAACAGCTTCAGGGCATCACGTGAGCTTTGATGGACGAGGGGGTACGCGTGAATGAGCAGCTGTTGAGCGTTGACAACTGACAGACAGCGCGAGGGCAATTGATTTAGTTGGACGGCATTCTTCTGTGAGGCATGAACAGCGTGTTGTTGTTGGTCGAGGGTATGCGGCTGGTCACGATTGAGCTGGTTCGACATCTGATACGTAATGCTTTGATACACGCCGGTGCTATGCTAAAATACATAATAAATAAATCATTGTTCACCGTGAGCCGTCACCGTGGCCTTGTTCGATATCTAAACTCCAGATCGCTCGGTATAGACGTCTCTTCCATCGGTATGTACGAGTTGAGCCGTTCAATTGCTTGAGAATGCTTCGCCTTGATCATATCCCGCATCAAGACGTTCATTCGCAAATCCAGTCCTAATTTCCGGCCACGGCGAAGAAAATACCCATTCGAATACTCGATGTCTGTCGGTAATCCGTTCTCAATCCGTCTGAGAAGTTGGCTAGGCTCTGTTCGCTTTCCCATTATCCTGCCGTACATGAACTTTCGAATGCCCTTGCTGTAGACATAGTCTCTGATAACCGTAGATCCTTCGAGCTCCGGCATATTCTCAAGAACTTGGATGATTTCAGACAATAGGCTCTGCATCATGCGTTGTGCCGCTGGATTCTGCAGCAGACCTTGATATGGCATCTCCAGGAGCACGCACACAGGTTCAACAACGGAGTCGAACATGACTGATGGCAGCTTAAAACGGAGCCACTGGTCATAGGGAGTCAATGTCGAGTGAAGGTCCTTTGCTTCTTCCAACGTCTTGACGAAATTCGGCCGCGACTCGACTTTGTGCATGCCCTTGACGCGCATACGAGGCACCTCTGCAAAGGTCAACCTTGTTTGGCCTTGCTTCAGCTGAGTAACCGCGTCATAAGTGCGGTTAAATGCCAGGCGATGGCTCATGTGGCCGAGCAAAAAGCTTGGTGCGGCATCCTTCCCTTCGAGAAATTTCTTCCTAATATCCTCGAGCACACCAAGCCCATCGTTCATCAAGCACACTGTAGTGTTTTCATCAATTCGATTCTCAACTGATCGCAGAGCCTCTACAGCTTCGTGACCTCGACCTGATATCACGAGCTGGTCAATTCGCGAATCATCAGCCTGCGTAATGGCCCGGGGTATGGCGAGGTTGGCTTCGATATCGACTGCTGACCGCCGATTGTTGTTGGGATGGACCTTCTGAATATTGCGATACTTTGAGGAGCGACTGCTTTTCCAACCCAACATTTCGACAGAATCGTAGACGCTTGATAACGCATGAGCTATGAATTTGGACCTTTCATCGTCTCCCAGAATATGAATCTTGTGCACAGTCGGCGAGTCCGCTGCTTCCCTGGGGAGCAGCACGGAGGGCACGCAAAAATGAGGTGTTGGCCGTGGTTTTTCTATTGATGCCTCGGGTTGAAAAGAGGTCGACCATGGCCGTTGTAGCAGGCTTGTCGTGCTGCTTGAAGGCGCAGGCTCACGAGATTTGTGCCTATCGGTGCTCGAAGAGACGGTGCCGTAGCGGCGCCTGGCCACCCGGCTGGCACAGGGACTACCTTGGATGCATGGTGTGTATTTTTGTGATATTCGTGCGGATAACCGCAGGTTTCTTAGTCCAGCCACCTTGAAGGCTGCTATGATGAGCTCGCGAACGTCGCAAAAGTAGGGCGTCAGGCTCACGGGAGTCCCGGAAGTTTACCAGGATGTCGCGCGCATTAGATAATTTGCGTGGAAGGGTTTATGAATGTGTTGCAAACCTGCGCTGAATATTGACGTCAAGTCGCAATGATCGAGGACAGCACAGCAGTGAGGCGACAAACATCTTGGGCCGGGAAGTCGATGGGAGTTTCACTTGCTTTGGAAAAACCTCCATCACGTGGGCCAATAGGAAGCCAGCAGTTTCCTACTCATCGCTGTTCCACAAATTTTGGTAGAATGGCCTCTGATTCGCCAGGCTCCAAACATTGCAGGGCGATCACGGATCTCTCGAGTCTTATTCCAGAATCCAGCCGATGCAACCCCAGCTGGAAAGCTGATGGCTTGCAGGGCTAGTCTTCAACGACGACAAACGGCGGCAACGTCGATGGTTCATATACTCTGTTTCGAAACATGCTTCTTACTTTTCTTTGTTTTCTTGCTTGGAAAATCTCATGATAACCGTGTCGAAATTATTTGCCCACTTTCAAGACAGTTTGCAGGATCATATGAGATATTGTCTTGCCGGCGAAGGTGTCGCGACTCATGGCGGCTCGAACCCGACAGAAAGTAGCCCAGATGGCTGATCTAGTTGCCGTCCACGACTAGGCGAAGTCGGAAGAAAAGTTCTACCAGCCTAGCAGACTTGGCACAAGCATCGCTTTCCGCGGGGGAGCTCGCGCCTTTGGAGTGGGTCGCTTGTCGCCTTGATCGCTTGGAGGGTTCTCGCGCTTTGAAATGGAGTTTTTAGTCAAGGAATGTTGGGACGGGGCGATATATATCAGGGGAACGTCTCCGTCTCTCACAGGTTATTCTAACTGATGAACGGCATCTGAACCAGTCGCCGCTGTTAACTTGATCATCATGGCAACATATACGCAAACGCAGGTGGCCTTGGCGCCATCTGTCATACTCAACACTGGCGACACGACACCACGACAGTTGTTAGAATACAGCAGTACCAACCGGTCGACTGAGTCAATCGACGACACTCCTCGTATGTCTCTGTTTCGCAAGGTTGCTGTGATCACGCAACTGTCCGGTGTCAACTTTGCTTCGAGTGCTGTCAACGGTCTTGTCGTCGTTAGTCTGCCTACCATTACTGCCGATATCAAATTGGACCCGTCGTTGGCTTTTTGGCCAACTTCGGTCTCAAACTTGGCCAATGCCTCAGCCATCTTACTTGCTGGCTCTGTAGCCGACTCCATTGGCCCACGGACGGTGAACCTCGCCGGCGGCATTGTGACGGGTGTTTTCATACTCGCCGGAGGTGCATGCAAAACCGGTCCTCAGCTGGTTGTGATGCGCGCTTTGCAGGGCATAGGCTATGCCATGCATCTTGCGTCATCTGTTGCCATTGTCACCAGCACCCTTCCGCGTGGACGACCTCGGAACTTCGCATTCTCTTGTCTTGGTCTTAGCCAGCCTTTGGGCTTCTCGTTTGGTCTGGTGCTCGGAGGTGTCCTCCAAGACCTTCTTGGCTGGAGGGCAGCTTGGTACATTTACGGTGCCTTGACTCTTGTTCTTTCTGCTGTTGCCACCTGGGCGTTGCCGAAGTCGCATTACGGAAGAACGATCAGAGACACTATGCAGTGTTTTAAGGAGAGGGTAGATTGGGTTGGCGCTTTACTCGCCTCAGCTTTCATGGCGTTACTGTCCTATCTGTTTGCGTAAGTTTTTCCCTATTAAAGCAGTTTTCCCGCCAAGCTCACGACCTCGAAGGACTATTAGCGTCGATATTGGCAAGATCCGAAAACCCGAAAGTATTGTATTTCTTTGTTTGATCATCATCACCTTGCCACTATTTGTTGGCTGGGTTCATCGCCAGGTAGGGTTGGGCAAACCCGCGTTGATTCCAAACTCCCTCTGGAAGAACACTGCATTTTCCAGTATTTGCGGCACTGTAGCTCTTTCGTTTGGTGTGACAACGTCCATGGAGTTATTTGCTAGTTTGTTGTAAGTTGTGCGCTCGCAAGCCCATGGAATTTGGTGTCTTTTAACATGCATCACAGTTTCCAAGAGGTTCAGCACCTCTCTGCTCTTCAGACTGGTCTTAGGATCATGCCCAGCTTGCTTGTGGGAGTGGTTCTCAACTTCACTACAGGGTTATTCGTTGACAGAGTGCCAGCTCTGTGGATCGTCACAGGGTCATCCATCATCTGCTCAGTCTCTCCGCTCCTCATGGCCGTAATCAAAGTGCAATCTCCGTATTGGACCAATGCCTTCATAGCCCAGATGTTAGCGCCAGTGAGTACCGATGTCCTCTTCACAGTAGGTCTCATCATCATCTCGGACAACTTCCCTGATGACACACAAGCACTGGCCGGCGCCGTGTTTAACACCGCATCCCAATTCGGACAGGCTCTCGCCCTAGGCATCATGCAGATCGTCTTGACGCTCGTGACCAGGGGCCACGAGGACAAGAGCATGCCAATGCCTGTGATGGGGGGACTCAGGGCAAGCTTCTGGACCATGTTTGGCCTCATGATGCTTTGCACTTTATGGGGAGCAATTGGTCTGCGCAAGACTGGAAAAGTTGGGCTTAAACGAGATTAGGACATCATTACCACTACGCAACTACGCCTATGGAGTGGTCTCCAAAAGAAAAGAAGAAAAAGGAGAGGAGGGGGCGCAAGAGCAAGAAGGAAAATCGGTGTTTTATGGAGTTACAGCGTAGCATTCATTGATGGTTGATGACGGCGAATGGGCAGTGACGATAAGTCGACAAGGTGCACCAAGTCGTCTCGTCGCAAATACTTCCAAACGTTGCATAGAAAATGAATGAGTCATCTCGGCAACTAACTTATAAGATGCCCGAGGTGGCATCTCTGCGTGTAGTTACAATGTACATGTTTGTCGCGTGTGATGACTTGACCGCCGGTGGCTTCGCAGCTGCCAGCCACCTGGCGCCTCGTCAGGTAACAGGTTAACTACAGGCTAACTAAGGTACCTACAGGACGTTACCGAATGGGAAGTCATTCGACCGGTCTGACTCTTGCTTTTCAATGCGGAGAATCAAGATGGGGAACAACAAAAAAGGTCGACCAGGAAGTAGACCTTTTGTTTCACTCAAGACTGTATATCGAGACTTCAACAGAACTCCTTAACAGTGGTCCAAGTCGAGAACATGAAGATCGTTATTATCGGAGGTGGCATCTCAGGCTGCACCATCTTCCTCCAGCTCCGCAAGCATCTTCCTGATCCTCCGTCTGGGGAAGCGCACGAAATTACAATCTACGAGGCTTATGATACGAACATTGACACTGGTTCTGAGAATCGCAGCAATGGTCCAACCCATTCGTCGACTCTCATCGTAGGAGGCGGTCTGGGCGTTGCAGCCAACGGACTCAACGTTCTCAAACGACTGGATGGGAATATGCTCCGGGATATTGTCCGCGGCGGATACAGCTGTGCCACGATGAACATGAAGAGCAAGAATGGGAGAGTACTGGCACGCATGCAGCCGGCTGGCAAGCCCGCTTCAGAGGGCAAGGGCCAGCATACCATGAACACTGTTGCGTGTAGTCGTCATGCGCTGTGGCGCGAGATTCGCCTGAGAGTTCCAGACAGCGCCGTGATCACGAAGAGAGTTTCTCGAGTTGTTGCGAACCCTGACGGCCTCAATGTAATCAGTTTCGTCGACGGGAGCCCCTCGGTGGAGGCCGACCTGGTCGTCGGCGCAGATGGACTCAGAAGCTTGGCCAAAGAAGCAATATATCCGGATGGGAAACAGGATTCATATCCTCCGCGCTACGAGTGAGTCTTCCTACATGCCTGGGTTCCAGTGCGCATCTGACGGTTGATTTCTGTAGGGGTCTTTGCGGAGTTGGCGGCTTCATCCCCTACTCGCTTGTCAAAGGTCATGTTGAGATTGGATCCATGAACTTTGTCATGGGCGGCAACGGTTTCTTTGGGTATTTCATCGCAGAGAGCGCACAGGATGCACCTCATCGTGATTCTCCCCATCATGTTTCTCCACCGGGGGAGAGCGTCGCCTGGTGGTCAACATACTCGGTCAACGAGTGTCCGGACCCCAAGACGGTAGACAAGGAGGATATCCTCAACCAGCTTCGCGAGCGCCACAAGAACTGGGGTGATTCTGTTGTCCGAAAGGTCCTTGAGACATCCAAGGTGACGAATATGTATCCTACGTGGATCGTGCCCCCGTTGCCCACATGGGAGCGGGATGGCGTCGTCTTGGTAGGAGATGCTGCTCATGCTCTGCCACCTACCTCTGGCCAGGGCTGCTCTCAAGCCTTGGAAGATGTGGAATGCTTCACTTTGCTTCTCAGTCATCACTTGAAGAAGGCGTATGAGTCAAGTCGGAGCGATCCCACGAACAATAAGAGGGTCATCGGAGCCGCAGCGAGACAATACATGGATCTCCGCCAGCCTCGTGTCAAGGGAATACTCGATCACGCACAGAAGTGGCAGGACCGGAAGCGTGACAAGACGGTCGTCGAGGAGTACATGATGTATGCCTTCATGTGGATCATTGGTAAGAATGCCACTGAGAATTGTAGCCTTTGCCTCGGACCCGGATTGTGTGCTGTTTCTCTTTTCCCTCCTGTCCTCTTTCTGTTTCTGGCTTGGAGCCATTCGTTTGTTTCAACACGCTGACGCGAAGCAGGCTGGTTCCCCAACGTCATGACGAAGCCGTTGAAGCAGCTGGTTGAATACAATGTGGCGGCCGAGGTAGAAAAGCTTCTCAATGCGGATGAGTAAGAGCAGCTGGTTTTATTGTGATGTTGCACCAGATTGCTCGTAGTCTGTAAAACTCTCTCCCACAACTGATAAACAATCTTTTCTCGGTGTCTTTTCTACAATGCGAGTGCTGCTCTTCAACTGCGGACTGCGGAGTTTGGGTTGCGGATTTCGGGGTCCGTCGTTGATATGTTTGTGTCAAGCAATAATTCAACCAACATTTTCACGCTAGAAACAAAAGTTTTATAGAAAAGTCCGACCCTAGATCATCAACCCCGGCTCTATTTCGAAATAAACTGACAAATCAACGCCTTGAGAAGTTAAAGTTGCTCAGGCAGGTCTGTGGATCACGAACTGCCGCCTCAAAATCCACGGCATTTTACAGTCAAAAGCAATGTCCGCAATGTCAATGCAGTCACTAGGTCGGTCTTGACAAGGTACGGACGCGGACCAGATTGTGCCGGCTCAATGATTGTCCCGAGGGCTCAAGGCCGCAACAGACCATATGCCAGATATCTGACTACTAAGTTGCAGTATGGGCTGATGAATTAAGTGGGTGTGTCGAAGAAGGGAAGAGAATGGCAATGAAGCTGCGGTCGCAATATAAGAGGACATCCACGTCTTGCCCAGTCGTATTTGGACGCCACATTTTTGACATGAAAGTTTAAATTCCATTGACGGAACTTGAAAAAGGAAAGGCCGGGACGCTCGACATTTCTTCTCCTGTTACCACTCGGAGCTGGCTCCTGTTCGGCGTCAACATTCGCCACGGCCACGATGCAGTCCATCAACATCACGACGTATTCGGACCCGTCCGGATACAAGCTATCGTCTCTGCCCAAGCCCGAGGTCAGCGATCCAAGCGATGTTGTCATTCAGGTATACGCCGCTAGTATCAATCCCATCGACGTGAAGAAGGCGGCCGGTGCTATGAAGATGCTGTTCAAGGACCCGTGAGTTGCATCGTCCATCATTTCCGACATGCCCATTGTCCCGCTACACGATTGAAAGCGGTCTTGGCAGTGAACCATCACTTATAACATGTCGTGTAGCTTCCCATACAAGATCGGGTACGATTGCGCCGGCATTGTGCTGGCCGTCGGAGGAACCGTCACACGCGTCAAGCCTGGAGACGAGGTATACACCCGCTTGCCAGAATCTCATCGAGGTATAAATCATCACCCTGCCCAGGTCGGATCCCCAGATCCCAGACCTCAGATCTCAGACGTCAGTCCGTGCCACTGCAGTGCTGATACTTGCCGACGTAGGATCATGGAGTCAATTTGCAAAGTGCCCCGAAAGCGACGTGGCCCTCAAGCCAGCGTCCCTATCTTTCGAAGCAGCTGCATCGCTTCCACTCGCCGCAATGACGGCTTTACAGGCTCTTCAGAAGTACAACGGATCACTGGCTGGGAAGACGGTTTTCGTCCCTGCAGGCTGTGCGTGTCTCCTTTTACTCTCCCTCTCCATGAGAAGAGAAGTAGAAAAATACGCAGCAAGTAGACAGTAGACACACAAGTTAGCTAACATCCATCACGCACTACAGTAAGCGGAACAGGGTCCTACGCGTGCCAACTGGCCAAGAACGTGTTTGGAGCAGGCAAGGTCATCACCACAGTATCAACGTCCAAGGTACCCAAGGTCCCAGAACTCCTCGGTGAAGGCGTCGTCGATGAGAGTACGTGCCCTTCCTGTCCGTTTGTCTGCCGTCCAACCGCGACAATCTCCGTACAATCCCCTTCTCTTACTCTCACCACGTCCCTGCTGACTGCAGTCCACAGTCATCGACTACACCCAGACGAACGCGGCAACCAGCATCCCCCCCAAGTCCGTAGACTTCATGTTTGACACAACCGGCCAGGCAATGGAGTTCTTGAGCCGCATGGTCCCAAAGACAGGCCTCGTCATCTCCGTCTCAACCACCCCCTCCGGCAAGCAAATGCAGAACGCAAAGGTGATGAAGTCCCCGGGCGCTGGCAATATTCCCTGGGTAGCCTCCGCGTTGCTGAACATGATGGATTCTGTGCGCAAGTGGCGCGCGAAGCGATGGGGGGTCGGCTACGAGTACATGTTTCTGGAATCCAAGGGCACTGACCTGGATGCGTTGCGTGGGCATGTCGATGCCGGAAGGCTCAAGCCTGTCGTGGGACTCTCGGTCAAGTTTGAGGATATCGAGGGTGTGAAGAAGGCCGCCATGACATCTTACCAGGGCAAGGGCGCCATTGGAAAGACTGTTATTAGGATGGATGTCAAGTGAGATGTCGACACGCTCCTCCACGAGGTGGGCTCGCTTCGAAGTCTTTCTTGTTGGTGGTTGGCATGTCTTCACGAAATAGTTTTTTTGTTCAATACCACACTCGGACTAGGACACAGAATGGTTGGCAATCGATTCAAAATACTCTCAACACATAAACCAAAAGTCCAATCTAATGGAGTGACTCATTTTTTTTTTTTTCATATTCAAAACATTCAGTATTCAGCGCCTAGTTTTCACGTAGTTAATACAGCCTTTAAACGTAAACACCTGGGTTTCTTGAACTAGCACCCGCTGGATATACCAGCTCTGTACGGAGTATGAATGGCCCCTTTATCAAATGCCGATGTGGCCCTCGACATTTCCCGCACCACTGGCCAAGTACTGCATCTCTTGGCATGGGGCCGTTAAACCGTCATAGGCCGGAGCCGACCCTGTTGTACCTGGGCAGGGAGTGGGAGGCCCATCCAGAAATGTAGCCACGAAAAGGAATCAAGAAAGTTGGTTCACAAGTGGTGTTTTGGCAAATGGTCCCCGTGGCGCGGGCCCCTTTCTCAGCAGTGCGAATGGTCTTGCCAAAACTGCACAAGCAGCCCCAAACCTCCTCCTGCCCGAAGAAAAGCTCGTCGTCGGACTGATGAAAGATGGTGTCATGGCAGCCAGATTATTTCGCTGGAGTCTGTCGCGAGTGACCACAATAGCCACTGCAATTGACGCGATTCATGATCAGTTGGTTGCTAGCTCCGAAGACGACGGATCAAGGCAACCGTTGCGCTTTTCAGCTGTCAACCTTGGCGGCAAGGCGTACGTCTCGAGTTCTCAAGTACGGAGTAAGACGTTTCGACTCGTGTTATGTAGCTTATTAATACGGAGTAGTTAGTGAAATAGTGAAAGACATGGTCTGAGCGTCGCCTTACCAGCTGAATCCCCCGCCCGAGACAAACACAAGACCTGGTGCGCCCACGTTTGATGCGGCCTAATGGCTTCCTTGGCTGCCTTGGCTTTCGATTTTTCGCACATGTGCAGGCTGTCCTGAAGCAAAGCCGGCTCTTTGTGTTTGACTTGTTATGACTGAACCTCGTCCTCGTCCTCGTCCTCGTCCTTGTCCGTCCGGGCAACTCCCCAGGAACGACGCCTGGGCAGGACGTCTACCCATCCTTTTTCCGGCAGTAGCATTGCCGGTCGATCATCGCCTGCGACAAACTGCAGCCTGACGAGTGAAGCCACCAGACCTGCAGGGAGAAAGAAGACGGGTTGAAAGACAAGACGCGGCGGCATCCGCCTACGGAACATCCCGGACTGGATGTGTGGTGCCATCGTTCTGCGTGACGAAATGACGCCACGCTAAGGGCTCAGAATTGGTCAGAACCCTTGCCCAGCCAAGTACGGAGTATCTACGCGACAATACGATGCTTAGGAACGGAGTGCCTAGGTATAGGTGCCTAAAAAAAGTACTCCGTAGAGAAGCAGACATTCAATTTGACCATTGTGAGCGACGATGATGTACTCCGGACTCCATACTCCGTACTTGCGTGCCTCATCTTGAGTACGGAAGTATCGCGTACCTACCAGAGGCGAGACAAAAGTTTTGCTCGGGTACGTGAGCCCGACATACTCCGTAGTAGGCCCAAAAAAAAAACATCCTGACAAGCAAAGAAGAAGAGACGACCATCTCCACACGTCCCTAATGCACAAGAGAGATCTTCCGTACGGAGTACGGAATAACGAAGTAAGAAGAAAACAAGATCCCAGCAAGCACGGAGTAGCATGCCTTGGCTTCGTGAGTGACAAGTGACAACAGCGCCGTCCTGGGGTGAGCCCTGCTCGCATTTCCGTTAGCATATCTGCAAGGCTTTCCGCGCACCACAAGGAAATGCTTTCATGCTTGTACACCGTACAACATCCGGTAACTACTACGTACTAACATTACCGACCTTAGGTACCTAGTACCTAGGTGCTCCGTACTTGGATGGATGACTGTGAAGAATGTGTGACCGGCACGTGGCCCGAAAAAGAGGGCAAGAGCAAGAACTTGCAAGAGCAAGAGCCAACGGCATCGCGTTTGGAGGAAAGAGCGCGGGGCACAAAATGTGATCATCTTCCCCTGCAGGCTGCAGGTGAGGGGCACCGACACCGTTATGATCCAAGCTTGGAAGAAATGTCACTTCCCGTGTGCCATCCAACGCTCGATGCCATTGTCGCAATCTACAAAAAGGCACGGCGCAGAATGCATGCGTTTGAGCCTTGTGCTACAAGCGATGGCCCGTTTAGGCTCTGCTTGCGCTGTGAGACAAGAAGCGAGACCTTCATGGCCGCCATCGCTGCCCGTCTTCGTCAAACAACTCTCAAACCACCATCCTTGTCAGATACCTGTTTGATCATGCTGTCGGTAACGACCAAAGCATTCGGTCAGTCAATTTATTAGTCAACCAGTTCACCATCACGCTCTTGACCCAGTGCCCGGCAACCACAGCGACGACGGAAAAGAACCAGCCCCTTGGGACCTCGCCGGATTTGTCCATCTTGTCGCCGGCATAGCGTAGCATTCGCTTTGGCCGCCCTCAATCAGCTCTCGGAGTCTGCATATCGGCAGCAAAAGACATCTCGACCCATACGGCACCATCGGTTCTGTTCCCAGCAGTCGGTACTTGGGTGCCAAGGTTCAGAGACAGTGGAGAAAAATGCCATAGTCCATAATATGACATCGGGCAGCCAATTAATGGCCCACGCCAGCCAGTCTCCATGTCCCTGTCCAAGCAACTTCTTTATTATAGAACGCTGGCCCGCCTCTCCTCGAGGTCTCACGTAGACATTTTCTTCATATGCTCTCGGTTCATCGAGAACATCAAAACCAGATGAGCCGAAACCATGGCGTACGGTGGTAAGCCTTCGCGAGGCTGCCAAATGTGCAGGATCCGGAGAATAAAGGTACATATTTGTTGTCCATGTCTACTACACGCACTTATTGGGGCATTCTGGCACCAGAACAGTCGTGTTTCTCGGTTTTCTGTTCAAGTATGGGATTGACTAATCCCTATTTAGTGTGACGAGACAAGACCTACTTGCAAGCAGTGTGTAAAGGCCAGGCGGACATGTCCTGGCTATAAAGACTTGGACAAGCCTCATCCAATCTCCGGAGAGGGCAATGAAAGGCCACAGGGCCCGGACAAATCTCAGCATGCAGCAGCCAAATCCCTTGCGCCCAGTTCAAAGAGGAACGACGAGTCGTCTTCAGACGGCACCGTCGCGTCTTACCCGCGCTCTCCTAGCGAAAGATCGATCAAGCCTCCACCGCCGATTCCTGTGTATGAGCTCGCGTCTTGTCACTTCATTTCAAATTATATTCTGATTCCTCGACGGGGCTTAGCAACTACTCGTGGATTCCTAGATTTTGTACTCCCTTTGCTGAAAGCGCCGGAACCATCCCAACATTTTCTCTATGCATTTCAAGCATGTTCGTTGGCGTCTCTCAACAATCGTGTTGGAACTGGGAACGATTTCGACAAGGAAGCCCTGGGTTGTTACACGAAGGCTTTGGCGTCGACCTTTTCGGCTTTGAAGGACCCAGTCTTGACTCGACGAGATGATACCCTAGCCGCCATCTTGTTACTGGGGCTTTTTGAAAACATTACAGCAAAGACACTGGGAATGCTAGCGTGGAGTTCCCATATTGAAGGTGCCGTCCAACTTGTCAAATCCAGAGGCCAGGAGCAATTGCAAAGCAAAATCGGCCTAGACCTTTTCATGGCTGTCCGGACCCAAATGGTAAGTGCTGAGCCTAACCTGTCTTCCTTCACACCAGCGTCTCTTCTCAACCAGGTCTAACTGTTCTCAAATAGATTATCCATGCCTTGAGTACTGGGAAACCCCCAACGCTCGACGTGGACTGGTGGGTTGCGGATCCGATTAGCAACGAGTATAGCATGCAGTTCCAGCAACTCAGCACTCGTGTGGGAGAGCTCAAAAGCGAGGTCAATGCCCTTCTCGCTACAGTGACTCGTTCACCTGAGAATACCGAGTTGATGAAGGACACAATCCAAAGCTGCAAGTCCCTAGACAGGGAAATCGTCATCTGGCTTCGGGAACTGCCAGACCAATACATGTGGAAAACCGTGGCATGGGAGCCGTACAACCCGAAATGCGACTACTCCAAGGCCGAGGTGTTCCCTGGTCGCATTGACGCCTATGTTGATCTATGGGTTGTGAACTTTTGGAACGTTATGCGCTGCATGCGTATCGTACTGTCGTCGCTTACAATACGCTGCACCGCCTGGATCATCTTCCCAGCTGACTACCGTACGACTGCCGAGTATGCGACAGCGGTATCAACTTGTGTTGAGGCAAGCTCAGATATCATATCTTCTGTACCTTACCAAATGGGCCTCTTCTCAAAGCGTAAGGACTTGCGAGGTAAAGCGACGCATTCTATGTTTGGCTGCGGAGAAGACGCGTCAGAAAAAGGGTTAGCCGGGTATTTTTTGCTTTGGCCGTTGGCTTGCATCCAGGGCCAGGATTATCTCACGGACTCTCAGAGATCATGGGTGAAGGGGCGATTGAAGTCCATCGGCAACACTCTTGGTGTGAGATACGGCAACTTGCTGTCTCAGGTACGGCTCTCACTGCACTATCGGCCCATGAGACACAAACCCGATTCCGCTACCTCTATACTGACTCTGTTTATTAGTTGAACGTCCGCATGCCGTCTATGCTGATTCTCCGGGATCGATTAAAGAACAATCCTCAAAATGTGCCGGTCGATATTGCAGCTATTATGGCTGGCACCGCTTCCAGAGGAGTCCCCCCTCCAACTACAGGCGCATCCACGGCCAGACATGTTGTATCACCTAGTATGCCTGGGATATCCGGCCCGGTGACAGCAATGCCTGAAGGGCCCAGGATGCCGTCGGCTTCTGGTGCTCCAATGGACAACCGGGAGAAACAGGCCGCCACTCGTACGCAGATGCTCAAGCGTCAAACCGAGGAACTGGTAACAAAAGCTGTGGAAGCCCCCGGGAAACTTGATGATTGGACAGTGAAAACGTGGTTGCAATGGTAATCTGTTGACCGACTTGCACTATTTCGCCAGCCTCGTGGGTTGATGAGGTTGTTTTCTTAGATGACGAAGAGAAGAAGTTGTCGGTGGTCCTGGAAAGTTGAGCGACCCTAGTAGAATGTGCTGAAAAGACAACGGGTTTGGGTTTCGAGCATTAATGATACTAGACATGCGGTTTCTTGGTGGACTTCCACCACCAGTGGCGAAACCGTATGCGCCCCATCCTTGGTGTTGAACCATCGATCGCCGACTTAAATTGAAGATAACCAACCTTATGAGTAGCAGTTTCAAGACTGCACATAGTTAGTTAGATGAAAGGAATAGGGAAACTAGGTCAATTCCATGTCCGCGGCGGCGCTTGAAGACGGCTCGGTTCTCGACTTTTCGCTGCTTCTTGGCCGTTTATAGGTTAGCTAGCGATTTAGCCAACATTAAAGTGGAGACGCCACCAGGATAAATCGAAGTCCAGGAAGGCTCTGCATCAACAGGGACCTATTCGTAACTTCACGAAACCTTGACGAGCCACCTGAGGGTTCCCCCCGAAACATTACCTGGCTGAAAAAAGCACAGAGACGTAGCCAACACCTCGGCCTTCAGGATGAGCGACGTCAAAGACATCATTCCCGACCTGGACAAGCTGGACTCGCAGCTCGACAAGCTCGAAGACGCTCTGGCGCCTCTGCTCAACAACCTCAACGAGAAAGCCTCTCAGTTACCACTCCTCGACAAGTCCAAGCTATTTTCACTCACAGCCTATGCTATTGAATCGCTTCTATTCTGTAAGCACGCCAATGCCCCATGTCCAGCAGCCAGCCTCGTACTGACCTGTCTGCGAACAACAGCCTACCTGCGCCTCCAGGGCGCCGATGCCCAGAACCACGCCGTGTACGCCGAGCTGAAGCGCGTACAGAAGTACTTCGGCAAGATCAAGGCCGCCGAGGAGCCGGAGGCGCAGAGAAGCCTGGTCGTGAACCAAGAAGCGGCGGCTCGCATCCTGAAGGCCGATTTGGTACGTGGATCGTCGCGCCGTAGTGCTGGAGAAGCCCCGAGGACTGACCCTTTTCTTCCGAACCTGCAGGCCGACAACAAGTCCATCAGCAGCAAGCTGGCCGAGAGGATTGCGGAGGAGCGTGCCAAGGCGCTGCTTAAGTCTGTGGAGGGCAGGAAACGACCTGCTAAGGCGGCGGAATAGGCGGGCAGCAAGAAGCAGAAGCAGAAGGGGAGAGGAAAGAGGAGGCAAACGTGATGGGCAGCGTGGATAGCGGGGACACTTGATTAATACGTGATATTTGTTTTATAACTTTACTAGCTTTATTTAAATGCTATAGGTTTTCTAGTTTCGCCGTCTAGGCATAATAATTATAAGCATAGGAGTAAGGCGTTTAGATACATAGATAATAGATAGATAGATAGATAGATAGAGAGAGGGAGACGCGAAATGCGCCGCAAAAAGACGTCAGCTAAGCTAGTAACTAGTTTTTTTAAAGTCTTCCATGTCACCCAGGCACGGGAAAAGATCGTCGCGCCGTAGTGCTAGAGAAGCCCCGAGGACTGACCCTTTTCTTTCGAACCTACAGGCTGACAACAAGTCTATTAGCAGCAAGCTAGCCGAGAGGATTGCGGAGGAGCGTGCCAAGGCGCTACTTAAGTCTATGGAGGGCAGGAAACGACCTGCTAAGGCGGTAGAATAGGCGGGCAGCAAGAAGCGGAAGTAGAAGGGGAGAGGGAAGAGGAGGCAAACGTGATAGGCAGCGTAGATAGCAGGGACACTTGATTAATATATGATGTTTGTTTTATGACTTTACTAGCTCTATTTAAATACTATAGGTTTTCTAGTTTTGCCGTCTAGGCATAATAATTGCAAGTATAGGAGCAAGGCGTTTAGATACATGGATAATAGATAGATAGATAGATAGATAGAGAGAGAGAGACGCGAAATGCGCCGCAAAAAGACGTCAGCCAAGCCAGTAACTAGTTTTTTTAAAGTCTTCCATGTCACCCAGGCACGGGAAAACAAAGTGCCCAACAAAACGAGCAATCTGAACTACACAGGCAAGGCACTTCACACAAGAAACGGCATCATCATCATCATCATCATCATCATCATCATCATCATCATCATGCGTCGTCCGCACACACTCCTGAACATTGAACCCCCCCCCTTCCATTCATTGTCCGAGAGAAAGTTGAAGACGGGCCGCCCACAAACCCGCTCGTCTCCTTATTGGCCCCCACTGCTCCTTGAAAGTTTCCACTTCTTTCTCTCCCCAGCTTTTTTTTCCCGGAAATCATACTCCGTCCCGAGTAACTAACCAAGTTAACGTCGTCCAAGTTTCTACTTCTCGCAAACCAACGACTTGCACCGAACAAAAACTTCCAGACATGCCTCGCAACAGATCTGCCGGCCGCACCGCCGTCCCCTCGAGGGCACCCACGCGTCCCACGGTACCAGCCTCCAATCCCATGGCTCAGCAGCAGCAGCAGCGCCCTGCGAGCACCATGGCCGCTCCGCCTCAGCAAATGGCTCCTGCGCCGTCCCAAGGCCCCGGGCTATTCGGCCAGATGGCCAGCACCGCCGCGTACGTATATCATGATTTTTTTTATATTTTTTTTTTTTATTTTAAGCGACGTCTTTGTCCGGGGAACAGTGGTTCTCGTCAGAGGGACGAAATGGCGCCCGCACCTGGAATCTCTGATCCCTACTTCCTCACCCCGGATCAAACGCTGCAAAACAAAGACTACGACTACTACATTGAGCTGACACCGTGCAGTGGTGTCGCTATCGGCTCGTCAGTCGGCCATGCCATCGGTGGCCTCTTCGGTGGCTCGTCTGAACCTGCGCCGCAGCCTGTACAGGCTCAGGCCCAGCAGCAGCAAACGCAGCAAACGCAGTGGGGGAACAACTGCCAGGCTGCTACGCAGCAGTTCACCAAGTGCATGGATGATAATAGCGGCAACATGCAGATCTGCAACTGGTACCTGGAGCAGTTGAAGGCCTGCCAGGCCGCTGCTAGCCAGTACTAGACGCGGGTCGAGGAGAGAGAGGAGAACGGGGGAGGGAAACTTGGCTACGGGCAGGGTTGAGCTGGGTTTCGAGTGTCATGAGCTGTCATCAGCGGAGTGGACGGCATACGGCATGGTCATTACGATGGGGTTGGTTGGTTATTCTTGCGATTTCCCGTCGTTGTGACTCGGTCATCTTTGTATTGTATTATATGGCATTCCCGCTCCGGGACAAAGCAAATCACCTCTTTATCTCACCCTTTCTCCCATAGTGAAACCTTGAGCATCCCATCATGTTCGTCTTGGCAGGTGTCGTCACCGTGGCGGGCTCTCCAGGAAGAACTGTTGATGCAGTGTCTGCAATCTGAAGACATGTCTGATATGCTTTCCTACTTCATGTTGCTCGAATACAGAAGCTCAACGATTTGTTAGCAAGTAGTAACTATCTACTCAGCTAATGTTACATGATTTTTGTACATTGCGCCATCCTCTGCAAATTATTTCTCATCCTCGTCAGGTCTAGGCTCAAAGTTCAGCTGTACTAGTGTTAGCAGCGACCATGTTCGTACGCCGGGCAAAAGATGCAACTGCTGCTTACCGAATTACCATTATACAATTGGTGGTCACGTTGTCTATCGTTGGGGTTCTCAAACTCTTGAACGCGACGGCTGTTGACTTGCGATGAGGCTGACTCCGGCTGCTGAGAGACTGTCTCCTGACCAGTGTTCCCGATGTTTCCGCGCAGGCCAACCAAGCCGAGAAACGAGGCGAAGAAACCAAGTATCAAGTTGAGAACCCAGGAAAGATATCCTTGTGACGTGCTGTTATACGCAGACGAGTAGTTCTGAATATGAATCAAGATGAGCGTCGACGAGGGAGCCAAACCAATCTCTCCCAGAGACTTTGCCTCTTCTGTTTCGTCAACCGACCTGTTGGGCAGCGGCGTAAGTAGCTGCGTGAATGTATAAGGCAGTCCACCGTCAGTTCTGTTCTCGTCAACCCATTTTCGGACCTCCTTCACGGGGTCGGAAGTTTTGAATCGCGACCGAATGGTCGAACCGTCGAACAGCCGTACTTGAATAGAGGTGAGATTGCTAGTCTTGGACGCAGATGGCACTCTTGACGAAGGTGCCGTGGTCACTGGTGAGCAAGAGGCACTTTTGGCATGGATCTCCATCCTTTGCTGTTCTCGTTCCGCTGCCTGCTGGCGTCTTTCTTCCTTGTCATCCTGAATGCGCTTCAGAATGCGCTTCCGTTCCTCTACTTCTTGCTGTTTCCTCTTTTTCACCAGTTCCGCCTGTTTCTGCGTACTTTCACTGGCTTCCGCTGCGGCTTTAGCCCTCCTTCTGGCCAAGTCCTCCTTGGCTTTTTGTTCAGCGGCCGCTTTGGCGGCTTTTAGCTTCGCAGCTCGCTCTTCTAGGACCCGTCGCACGTTGTCCGATTGCTCTATTGTCGGAGGAATGCCACTCAAGGTGGACGAGGTGGGAGGTGATGATGATGAAGGTGGATCGGAAGCTGTTTGCGCGGTGGGCGGCCGTGAAATATTGAAGGAGTTTTGGATTCGACGGAGAAACTCTTCTTTCGTAGTCCCGGCAGAAACATACTCTTTTAGTTCGCCATGCTTCATGATGACGATGGTGGGCGTCTGGGGAAGCGGGAAGATTTGGGCCAGATAGCCAGCTTCCTCTGAGCCAGCGATTAGGCGCAAGGCCACGGCCTGCTTGGCGATCACGTCTCTTAACTGCAGGAGGTTAACCGCCATATCAGTGACTCCAGTTTGGATAGGCACCATACTGAAGGATCCTGCAGATACTCATTCTCCCAAGTCTCGCTCTCGTCGTTGTCGTCTGCTTCAGTCAGCACAATAGCTCCCCACCATGATCCAGCGCACGTACTTGTGACAAAACAAAAGACCATCTTCTGCTGTCCAACGGCAGAGGAAATTCCCTCCTGTAGGGAACCCTCGTAGAACATGATGGTATGTGCCTCCAGGGGCCGGCGTCAAGGCTCACGCAACCGAAGAAAGAAATACGACGATGCGTTCTGCTTGATTGTTGCTCAACGCCACG
The DNA here is from genome assembly GCA_031753515.1 of Metarhizium rileyi. NCBI lineage: Eukaryota > Fungi > Ascomycota > Sordariomycetes > Hypocreales > Clavicipitaceae > Metarhizium > Metarhizium rileyi. The sequence goes on along the minus strand of JAUKVO010000003.1, from coordinate 1,973,372 downwards.
TTGGTGGGCGGAGGGGCGTGAAGTCACTTGGTTGATGGCTGAGCAAATAGGCTTACACCAAACGAATTGATCTGCAGAGAGAGACAGGCGAAGAGCAGATGTTGCCTCATCCCATGAAATAAACAGATAGGCAACTAAGGAACATGGAAAATAATGAATCCAGTGCTGGTGGCGACAGCGGCAGTCTGGAAGCTTGGTCCAGAAGAAGAGGCCGAGTGAGACAAGGTACTTCGTAGGCTCGCTTGTCAACGTCAAGTTGTTGAGCTCCCATGACGAGTGGAGTTGCGGACACGGACACGACTTGGCTGACCGCCTTAGGCAGGCGGTGAGCAGCGCGGAGAGCTTCAAGCTTCAACGATAAACTAAACATGGCACGAGCTGCCGATGTCGTCTGGTATAGTAAACGCCGTCTAGCTCATTGATGCCGAACTGGCCGCACAATCAGCATGAACAACAGCCCTTCCAGCTTCCTGCGAAGCTTGTGCGCAGGAGGCATACCCCGGAGACTCTGTTCACTTCCATCCCGAGCGACGCGATGCCACTTCACACGGCCGGTCCATCGCCAATTCACCCAGACTCCCCGCCGAGCAGACAAGCAAGCGGCCGACGACCCCAACTTCACATCCATCCTCGACGCGCCGCCGCAAATCGTTCGCGCCGGCAAACGACACGGCCCGGGAATCATCCTCCTAGGTAGCCTAGCCGCATCCGAAAAAGCACCCTTCCGCTCACCTGCCGCTAACAAACAACAAACGCACAGCCCTGATCCCCGTCACAGCCTTCGCCCTCGGAACATGGCAAGTCCAGCGCCTCTCGTGGAAAAGCGAACTCATCGCCAAATTCGAGGACCGGCTGGTCCGCGACCCCCTCCCGCTCCCGCCCTCCGTCGATCCCTCCGCCATCCACGACTTCGACTACCGCCGTGTCTACGCAACCGGCACGTTCCGGCACCACCAGGAAATGCTCATCGGGCCGCGAATGCGCGACGGAAAGGACGGCTACATGGTCATCACGCCCTTGGAACGTGACAACGGAACGACGATTCTAGTCAACAGGGGGTGGATCGACAAGGCGCACCGAGACCAGAAGACCCGTCCCGACAGCTTGCCCAGGGGACAGGTCACCGTGGAAGGGCTGTTGCGCGAGCCCTGGAAGAAGAATATGTTTACGCCCGACAACAGGCCTGAGCGCAAACAGTTTTATTTCCCGGACGTGAAGCAGATGGCCGAGCTGACCGGGAGCCAGCCCGTCTGGGTGGAAGTTACAATGGGTATGTATGCTTTCCCGAGCAGAGTTCTGGTCACATGGAGGCTTGGGTTGCTGACTTGTCTAGAACCCGAGTATATGAGAATGATGGACTTTGAGGCAAGAGGGATTCCATATGGACGACCGGCAGAGGTGAATTTAAGAAACAACCACGCACAGTACATATTCACATGGTACGTTCACCTTGCTATCCTTTTTTGTCCTGGTCCCCGGCACCTTCTGTGGTATTTGGTATTTGGTATTCCGCAACTGACATTGCGTAGGTATGGTCTTGCCTTGGCTACATCAGTCATGTTGTACATGGTTCTCAAAAAGCCAGCATCCAGCATTACACGCCGTGTTCAAGCTACTAAACAATTTTAAATACAAAGCAGCATGGGTATTATTGTAACATGAATTAGCCAGAACAAACCGCAGGTGTCGGGGGACTCATTAGTAGACATACACCTTTCGAATACTGTAATATACATCCCGAGGCCTGAGCTCACGACATCTCAGAGCTGGCCTCTGTCGTTTCTTCATCCCGTAATCTTTTACGGCGCGCGCCCACGCTTTGCACAGGCATTCTCAATTCTTGCAGCAACTCTCTTGGCAAATGTCTTTGCGCAAGTGAAAACATGGTACTGTCAGAAGTGACCTGGCGTTGCCTGTACATTGTCAGACAAGTCATTCTCGAATCGGAGTTGTGCAGTGTATGACATACCGCCGCATTAACGTGGCCATGTCGCCCTCCTCAATGACTTTTCGCTTTGCATGGTTTGCATAGGCACCCAAATCGTCGCCCAGTTGTTCAAAGAACCACTCCGAGGCTTGCGTCAACGCCGTGAGCGTGTCAGCTGACACTCGAGGGTTGCTCAGACCTGAAGAATGGAGCGCGGTTTGGGCCACTCTTTTGACAAATGTTGGCGGCAACGCAGGGTATTCTATACCATGTTTTGACACTCTTCGTTGGCGTTTCTTGGGTTTGGATCGTTCTCTTTGGGGCTTTGCTGCAGATGACGGTTCGATTGGCTCTTCCTCGTCGACAGACTGTTCCTCAATTTCTTCCATTTGTGGTTCATAATCAGCCTCGTCATCCTCGTCATGTTCTTCCACAGGTTCTGGCTCCATCTCCAGGACAGAGACAGGATCGGGGTCATTATACACGTCAGCTATGTCGTCATTATCATCATCTGGACCGTATGATCTTATCGACGTCAAGTCTCCAACACCACCTTGATTGGCAAGATTATTTGCAGTCTCCGCCACTATTGATTGCTCTCCCAGGAGAGGAGATGTGCCACCACCATCGGCGGGCGGCTCCGACATCATGAAGGTTGTTTCTTCCGCCCCAGGCGGTATTTGCAGTCCAAATTCGCTGTCTCGCCTGGCCAGGGTATTCCGTCTCGATTCATCATCGATACTATCTCGTGTGTCAGTAGGCCCGTTGACGAGAACAATTAACTAGCCAGAAAGACATGGCATACCGAGTAATTGTTGGGTCAGCATCTGCATTCGCCTGAGCCCGGATATTGTCCAACAAGGACCCTGGGAAGAAATCCGACACTCTGCCCATGTCGGTAGTAGCCTCATTGGGGTCAAAGGCATCACTGTCAAATTCACCACCAAAATCGGGCCCAGAAAGTCTACTTGGTTGCTCACTGTAAGCCCGTCGAGGTTTTTCAATGACCGGTAAAGTGGTCTCTGATTCTAAGCCGGAAGAGCGCGGTGGTATCAAGTCGGATTCATCATCTTGATCAATCGGTAGCGATAGACGCGGTCTGGGCAAGTCAGCATCGTCATCCGCCTCCTCCTGAATCGGCGCAAAGCTTGAGCGCTTATCGCGCGGCGGTGATGACGACACAATGGGCTTGCTCCCGGGGGCCAATACTCCAGCTAGACGTCCCAAAATACCCATTGGGGTTTCCCTCTGGTCCACCAGACTCTGCCGCTTCCTCTTTCCCGGGGTGAGCAGAGCATTGCGACGTTGGTCGAGAGCCTGGCGCGCAGCCTTTGCATGGGGCGTCGGAGCATTATTGCGACGTCCACCGGATGCTGAGACGCCGTGTCGAACGGTATTGAGAAGCTCTCGAGTGGAATTACGGTTAAGTGGTGTATGGACAGCAGATCGACGTGATGAAGGCGGATCGGCACTGACGGCGCGACGGGCATTCGGCGTGCGGGCTGCGGCAGGCGTTCGAGGAGTCTCGGTACGCGAAGCGTCTACATGTTGGGGCGACGAATCCATTAGCTTCTCGATGCGCCGTGCCTTTGCGGTCGCCGTACGAAGATGGCCATGCCCCTCGAGGAAAGGCGTAACAAAAGGTTGGCTTGCGAGACTGTCGGTGTCTGGTCAGGTAAGAGCAGCCGCGGTCAGGAAGAGGAATATCAGCGTTGCGACGGAATGTTGTCCGTAGGCTCGGGATGTGGACGGGGAGCAGGCAATTGCAAAGTCCCTGATGTATATCAAGTTGCAGAAGACGTGACGTGATAAATACGTCAGCGCGTTTGGATTTAAATGCTGGATGTTTGGACGCGGCAGATGTGGAAGTGGGTCCGGTTGATGAGCTGGGAAACAGTTGGGCACCAGGTATCGAGTACCCAAAGTACTCCGTACCCCGTACTCTGTACCTTGCATTTCAGACTGGACATGCACATCACCAAGAAACCACCCCGTACTCTGGCTGTAACATTTATCAACACCCCGGATATTTCATCTTCGGGCTGAGTAAAACGAATCGGTCTTGTATGGTACTACATTTATGACTCTTATAATAGAGCGTCTCTGTCGCTTCCAACCACCTGCAGCCTCGCTACCGGGAAAGACCAGGACCAATGACAAAGTCAGGCTTATTCGCAATCATGATACAACCTTCGCCCGTTATGCCGAAGCCATCCTATTGATGAATGCTTTTTTCCAAGGACCGAAGATGACCGCTTGTACGTTTAAAGAGAGACCTTCGGCCCAAGCAGTCCAAGGGATAGGAAAAGTGTCGGTCAGCTTTCAGGCTCACTGGGGAATGCTCACCGGGAAAGCAAGCAAACGTGTCTCGACTGCATTGAGCTTGTTGATGAAAGTGGATTAGAATAAATGAGATTTTCCTCAGCTGGCATGTTTAGGCCTTCTGCTGTTGATAACAGCTGCTGCTGAGCACGAGTAGTCTGACCTCCGTTCTGGAAACCTGAGCATCAAGATCAACCAACATTATTCGTATGAAACGCCTGAGATGAGCCACGGCAAGTCGCTCCTAATGAGCTAGAGATCGGACATGGTATCTTCTGCCAAACATGAGCTCCGGTCCATCTTCCTACCTACCGCTGATGCATAACGTTGACACATACTTATGGTTTCTCTACAGAATCCTATTTGGGCTGAACGTCGATGTTCTTCACAGCAAACGACCAGTACGGTGGCGCGTCATCTGTGCAATGAACTTGATGCTGCTCACCAGCACTACGTATTAGGTAGTATCTATCTAGTTACTACTCCAAAGCCGCCCTTCGCCGCCCAAGTAACTCCAACAAACCCAGAACTTAGTTAGAAGCAACCCCACACCTCGCAAACCAGGGTGCCTCGTAATCCGTCCCATGCATGTGTCAACTCTTCCCAATAGTCGGGTCATTACCGAAATTGCGCAGCACACACGTCTCAGACGACAGCGCGGACAATCCTTCACCACCAACTCGGATATGGCCGCCACTCTCGAGTCCCCAAGCTGTCTGTCGTTGCATGCACAATCCAATACTCCGTACAGATACACCACGGAGTTTGTGTCTTCCGTAATCATCCCGCTGGATGACGACCCTATTGAGGTATCCCGGCGTCCCCTTCCATATCATCATTCGTTTCTGGGCCTCCTGCAGGAGGTCGGGCCAACCAACTTCATGCCAATACTCTGTACAGGACATGTTCTCGGACTTCATGTTGGCCTGACCGGACCAGGTGCCTCGCGGCCGGACCAGGAAGGTGGAAGATTGCGCCCATGTCTTCCTCGAGCCTTGTGTCACTATGTGAACTCACCGAGCAACAGGGTTCGCATTGTTGGCAAGGCGAACATGGTCAGCCGAGTTCCAGTCTCTGGCCGTAGCTGCCAACTTCATGTGCCCCTGTTCAGCTTCATCTTTTTCGCTCCCTAGCCGATCGAGCGATTCTGTACTCCATACGGCCAAATGGTGCCATTTCCTCTCCCGTGTAACCCGGGATCGAAGGCACAAATTTCACCTCGTTCTTGCTTTTTAATTGCAGCTCCCCGCGTAGATAATCGTCTTCAATGCCCCGCCGTATGAATCCCACGAGCTTATCTGCCCTGGATTGCGTCTTTCGGTCCGCGTACTGCTGCTCCTGGCTGGCACAATCCTTACCTTCTGGCGGCTGCAAAGCAAATGGCCGACCTCTGCCGCCCCTTTTCAAGGCTTCAGGCGACTATGATGCCCTATAACAAGCCGAGACTATATGTTGGGCTCTATGTTCGTGGAAGCTCGGCAAAGATGCCGGGCAGAGAGGACTCGTATGTGAGCAGTTCAAGAGTCAGGGAACGACGGCCCTGAGTGTGCTAACAAATCTCTCCCCAGGTATCATTGGGCTCTTTTGTCGGGCCCCAAGCACGATCTCAAATCAGATTTGCAGCATACAATGTATCACGTCAAGGACAGGCTGGTCATAGAGGGCGAGCCAGAAGCTGTCAGCTCAGTATGGGAATACTCGGTTGAATCAGACCGGTCTTCGATGCTGCTGGCTCGCATAGTGGTGGGCAAGATCTGTGACCTGCACCGGCTTGAAAGCATTCTGCGATCGGTTCCTGTCCGCGGCGAGAAGGAAGGGTGGAATTCCATCTCCTGGATCCAAGAGGCGTTCCATCTCGCCTCCATGGCCCCCGGTGTTCTTGGTTCTCACATGGAGGACTGGGAAGAGATTCGACAGACTGCCATGTCATATGTTGACGAAAAGAAGGCCAAACATCGATTTGACGGCTTGGGTAAATTCGATCCCTCGAAACCCCCTACGTGGGACATGCTCCAGGGCAAAGAGTTGCTGGTCTGATGTTACGCAACCTTTCAGACCGACTTGTTTTGCCCTTTCGGCTGACAAAGAGCAGTTTCAAGCCTTTTAGAGGACCTGTATTGCAGACTCACTTTCATTAGTATTAGATAGTCAGTTTGTTTTGAAAGCCTGCAGAAGATGTGTACCACGGTAAGCGGGGACAGGAATAAACAGGGGCGGCCTATGTTTGTCATGGCGGGTATTCAATGATAGACGACCATCAACGATTTGCGGTTGGCAGAGGAAGGAGGACATGGGACCATGCAAAATGAAGATTTCCTATACTTCCTATACTTCTCTTTGACTTTACTTCTTTGCTCAGTTTTGAAACGTAAATAGAGTACTCCAACCTGGAATGTGCGAAGTGAAATATGCTACGCATGGGCTGTGGCGGTGAAACGCTCTACACGTGTGTCTGCAAGTAACCTTTGCCCATTCTAAAAGCGACAGGCTCTGGGCATTCATGATCAGTGCTCTTCCTTACCTGGCGTAAAACAGGCTCGACTATGGTCCGGTAACCCCGGAGTTGGGTTACCCCTGGTTGTCATGCACCCAGCATGTTCGGGACCGGTCCGCTGGCATAGTTGGAAGTCTCTATTCATACTAGTGTGGCGACCGGTGCCGCTGAAGAAGTTGAGGCATAGGTGGCAAGTATATTGGGTTGACCTCGGGATATTTCAGCAAGAATGGCTTCGGAACCGCCAATGCATCGATTCATATGTGCGTCCCAGGAGTGAGTAGCTCTCGAGGCAGGCTAGCTAAGCTCGTTGCTCGTACGCAGGCATAGCAAAAGCGCTGTTCGGACCAGCTGCCAACAAGTACAATATCTGGTGCAAAAGACGCGGCGAGACTTGAGTAGGAACGCAATCAGTTTGTAATGTGACATAAGAAGGTGGTGCCTCGACAACAGTAGTGCACTTGATCCGACGTCGCAAGTGGGGACATGGATGAACCGGGAAAGAGTTACCCGCTGATGGCTCCTGGTCTAGGCTTTTGGCAACTTGTTTCGTTTCTGTTGTAATTGAGGCAGATTCGTATTGAACGACTCGCATGCCAACAGAACCAGCGATCTAGCGATACGAAGAGTACGGCAACCTGATATTGGCTTCTCGATGGTCAGTTGAGCATGGCTGGTAAAAATGACGATAGCCACGTGTAACCTTGACTTGATGACATCGACCAAGACGCTGAAATGGTGCGCAAAGGACTGGCTTGGGATGATACATGTATCCGCTTGAATTGGATGGGCCTCTGGTACGGAGTTGGTTCCAGACTTCTCTGCCCCTTTCGTGGGGTTTGACTGAGATGGTTTGGAAGGCGACGTTGTGGCGCCCGGGAGCAACAGCGAGGCATTGCAGTGCGGCGGTGGGTTGTGTTTTGGTGGAACATTAAAGTCTTATGATTGATGCAAGATGCCAGTCAGTAACTTTCGACTCACCCGGCCAGCCGACCAGCTCACGGCCCACGGCTCACGGCTCACGGCTCACGGCCCACGATGCATCTTAGTTACTTCCCATCATACCTTCGTGTTGTATGTGAGAGCAGGAGCAGAGCAAGTCATTAGGTGTACCTGCCCGAATGACTGGATATTTGCCGAATTTAGCGAATGTTGCACTCCGCGCTCAACGACATAACGTTAGTAGTTAGTAGTACCGGGGTGACTACCTCAGGCGCCCCAAAGGGAGCAAAAGGGGGAGTCGATGGACAAGCAGATCAAGGAGCCAAGAAAGCAATAAATGTGTGATGCCAAAGTCAACTCGGAGGGACCGAGGATGAAACAAAAGTTGGTAACCTAAAACGCAGGCTCGCTTGGTGATCAGCCATTTCGAACATTATCAGAGGTGAGAGAGGGTGACAGAGGTTGTTGACATGACGCATGACTTGTCGCCCACCCAAAGGAACCTCATGTACCCCAAGTGTCTGTGGTAGGTATGGAGTACTCCGCAGATACGTACACTTCTGGTGTCCGTGCGGCGATTTCGAAACAGATCTCTAAGTAGATGCCGATGTACCTAGAGACTGTGGTACTCCGTACCTACCTCTGAGGTTCCCACCAACCTTACAAGGATACCTCGGAAGGCCAGGTCCACCCCAGGTTGTCTGCTTGCTGGCCATGTTGCATGTTGCATGTTGCTCGCTTGCCGCCTCTTCGCTTCCCAAAGGTTCCTCGGAAGATCTACTCGGCCGATGCTCCCGCCTGGCCCTCGGGTGTCACGACGGAGAGAACCTCCTTGCTTCTTGGTGTCTGGTCAAGTTAAACTACCTAGGTACCTTTAGGTAGTAGGTACTCCGTACTCCGTATAGGTATCTGGTAGGTACCTACCTAGGTAGGTATGGAGAACCTTATTAGCAGGTAGCTAGTTCTCCTCTGCCTTCTCTCGCCCTTCTCCACCGCTTCAAGCAGCCACCGTCGACGCTAGTGCAGCAAATCGGCAGCCCTTGAGACATAGTTAGTCTTGAGCCTGCTGCTTCTTATACTTGTGCGAACCGTGTGCCGTGTCAGCGCATCGAACAACTGAGCGCTCCTGAGTCCTGGCTGTTAGCGTTGGCGCCAAGGGGGAACCCGGTCCAAAACCCAAGCCATGCATGTGCCTGCCAACCCGCCTGGTTCGTTCCCGTCTGGTGCTTTTGCTTGTGCCGTTGTTGACGAGTTGTGAGAGAAGCATCGCGGACTGTTCGACTCGGCCATCGACGATTGGGACCTGTCCCACAACGTCGAACCAAGGCATTCAATCGACTCTCGGCTCTCGACTCGGGGACGGAGAGGCGACAAGGCTCCATCGTCCATACCACCAGACCATCATCCTCTCCCTCTGTCTCTGTCTCTGTCTCTGTCTCTGTTTCTTCCCCCCCCCCCCCCCCCCCCCTCCAGACGCCAAACGCCAGACGCCAGACGCCAGACTCCATACATACACCAAAGTGTGAAGGCGTCGCGCATGCTCCTGAAGCCTAAAGAGCACGGCTTAGAGTGGTTCCGCGGTGTCGAACTCGTTTCCAACGCCTTGAATGCACCACTGGGGCCTTTGAAACTGCTGTCGCGCCTTGCCTCAATCTTTCTTTCCTGCCACCAGATCTCCTGGTTTGCTCGTTTGCCCATTCACCCATTTGTTCATTTGCCCTTCGCTCGCGACTCTTAGTTCTTGAGTCTTTGATCAACTTCATCCCTTCCTCTCCCTCACATCCCCCCCCGCGAGTGCTCCCTTTTGCCTCCTCTCTCTGCGTGTTTGTTGCGCGCTGCCAGCCAGCTCTACAGCAACAAGTCTTCAGCCGGACGAAGCACGAGCGCTCGAACCCCCTTGGCCACCAAAAACCACCAACCACCGCCTCCTGACTCTACTTCCCCCCTCCATCGCCTCCTACAATCAGTATTCCCCTCGACTCGGCTTCCCGCCATAATGGCTCAACCCAACGTCCAGTCCTTGAAGGTTTGCTTGCATTGCCCGGCTCGAGCTGCTTCACCCGTCCGTCGACTTTGATCCTATGCTGACCGCTTCCCTTTCTCTGAATAGTGCGTCGTGACCGGTGATGGTGCTGTTGGCAAGGTTCGCATCTTGGATCCATTACTATTCTTCTCTGCGCAATCCTATTGCAGCAGTCCTCGAAGATACCATCAATCTGGGCTGACACTGTATTGCAGACATGCTTGCTCATCTCATACACGACGAATGCCTTTCCCGGCGAGTACATTCCGACAGTGTTAGTCTCTTGTTAGATGCTGTCGTCCCGGACACGTGCGGCTTCGCTACGACAAACATGCGCTGATGACTGAATCCCAGTTTTGATAATTATACAACCAGTTTAATGGTTGATGGCAAGCCCATCAGCTTGGGACTGTGGGATACGGCTGGCCAGGAAGACTACGATCGATTGCGGCCGCTGTCATACCCCCAAACCGACGTTTTCCTCCTTTGCTTTTCCCTTGTAAATCCCGCCTCATTTGACAACGTCCGGTTCAAGGTAAAGTCACTCCGTGTGCGCCACCTACGAGCAGCAGGCGCTGACATCCGGTTCCTACAGTGGTACCCTGAGATTGATCACCACGCCCCCAATATTCCCATCATTTTGGTCGGTACCAAGCTTGACTTGAAAGAAGAGTATGACAAAAGACGCGAAGCTCAAAAGAAAGGGGATTCAAGCTCATTTGATGACGCCCCAAAGGAAGTCAAAGAACTGAAAAAGAAGGACCAGATGCCCGTAGAGTTTCCTGACGGGCTGGCTTGTGCACGGGAAATCGGGGCCTACAAATACTTGGTGTGCTCAGCTCTCACCCAAAGCAATTTGAAAAGCGTCTTTGATGAAGCGATCCGGTGAGTGGTTGTAACGCACTTTCTTTCGGTCGATGCCAGGACTAATCGATATGTGGCAAGTGCTGTTTTGAACCCACGGCCGCCGCCGGGCAAGGCCAAAAAGTCCAAATGCACCGTTTTGTAACCCATCGCCGGATCATTTACAGTAGGCAGAGAGAGGTTTTCCGTCAGCGATACACATCTTATTTGGCTTGCGAAGTGACGGAAAGACGAATGAGCACCGAAGCGACAGGTTTCAAGTCGGCCAAGGGGAGGAAGTCTGAGACATTTTACGACTCTCGGCCCGATCGAAGCTGCTCTCTCACTCGTTCTACCATACTGGTACAAGAATAATTTTTATTAGCGGACTTTGCGGCTCAGCTCGAATTACAGCTCGGGATTTCCAATCATCAGCGCGGATAGACGGATTAATAGCGAACGAGAGAAGGGAAATAAGCCTGAGAGACAACCAGTTGGCTGCAGCCATGGCGTCTATTGTTGAACGTGATTATGCATTATGTGACGTCGCGGCTGCCAAGACTCGTCCGTCTTTCTTCATCCTCTGTTTCTGGTGATGCAAGCGCAGGAGCCAAGCAGAGCTGCGATTTTTGTAGCTTGTCGACTCCCCACCTTCTGCGTCTTCTAGCTGCTCGTCTGCAACGCGGCGTCAGAAGACACAAAGGTGCTCATTACCAGTAGAGTATGTTTGAAGGAACAAAGGTTGTACGCAAAGTACTTTGGAAGGCGTCTTGTTTCAGCAGACTGGGGGGTGTTTAATGGGCTCGTGTAATTTTCTTCTTTATTTTTCTTTCACCTTGGAATGTTTTTGATTCTGTCGGTTTTCGTCTCTCCCTAGTATCGAGGATATCCCTTTCTTTCTGCTTGTAGATAGCACCAAGACATGCTCAGAAACGTCTTGAATCCATCCTTGGAGTGATTCTGTCAAAGCTCTGTTCTAATCTCTATCTGCTTCACGCCGTGGGTTATTCCCATTTTGAGAATACGCATGCGACGTATGAAAAAAGTTCCAAGTAGAGGGTATTAAGTAGAGGCCGTTCTAATTTATTTGTTCGCGCAACAAATCCAGTCCTGTATCTATGATGGTCTTTTCCCTTGCGCCGAAAAAAAAAAAAAAAAACAGCACAGCAATGACAATGACAATGACAAAACGTGTCTGTCTGCACCAGGCCATTTTCACATTTCTACATTCCTAGTCCCGGATTCCTAGCGAGCCGACTCGGATGGATGCCCCCGGAACTCTCCTCCCTCGACGCACCACCAGCCGAAACTCCCTTGGCAGCCTTCTCCTTCTCAATCCTCCTGCTCCTATTCTCATCCAACTTCTTGTTCTTGTCGCGAATCTTGTCTCTCCTGAACTTGGTTCCGCCGCCGCCGCCGGCACTGTTAAAAAAAAAAAAAAAAGACAGCGTTAGCAGATGTACGTACAGACCAGACCAGACCCTAGAAAAAGACGGCAAGGTAAAACACTCACGTAAGCTCAACGTTGATCCTGCGCCCTTCAAACTCAGAATGGTGGAACTTGTCCAGACATGTCCTCATGGTCCACACGTTGGCGAACTCGACGAAGGCGATGCCCCTGCACGGCCGCTCGTCGTCCTTGTTCTTTAGACACCGCACGGACATGGGCTTCAGGGACGCAAAGTGCGCCTTGATGCTCTCCGAGGTCGCCGTGAAGGGTAGGTTGCCCACGAAGACGATGTGGCGGGGTGTTTTGCCGTCTTGCGCGTTTTCGCCCTCGTCCGGTGCGTCTGGCGCTTCCGCAGGGGCTGCCTCGTCCTTGGGCTTTTTCTTCTTGTCCTTTTTTGCCTTTTTTGCTTCTTCGTCGTCATCATCTCCGCTGCCTTCCTCCTTGCGCTTCTTTTCCTTCTTTTCCTTCTTCCCTCTCTTCTTCTCCTTCTTGGATTCCTTGCCCTCTTCGTCCTTCACTGCCGGAGCCTGCTTCGAGGCATCCGCATCTTCGTCTGCAGCATCTTCCTCGGGTAAGTCTTGCAGATCCTTGCGCTTGTCCTTCTTCTCTCTCCGGCTTTCTTTTTCATTTTTATCTTTCTTCTTATCCTTCTTGTCCTTCTTGGCCTTCTTCTGCTTCACTTCCGTATTCTCGTCATCGCTTCTCTTGCGCTTCTTCTCAATCGGAGAATCGTCGATAGGGAGGAAATCTTCAGCTTCAGCTGCTGTAGCGGCTTCGCGAGCACGTTTGCTCTTCATCTTAGAATTTTGCAAAGTTTTGGGAATGCAAGAAAGACCCTGATTGTCCTGTCGCAGCAGAAATTTGCCAGAAACCTTGGCGGGGACTTCTGTTTGCCCAGTTCCAATCCCTGCTCGACCCACCCAATGTGACTTCCTGCGACAAGTCCACCAACAACCGGTCTGCAGAAATATCCAAGAGCGACTGATTGATAAGTTGTGACATCTGTAGCAATGGCAGACGTTATCAATCGCCTACCACTTTATTGTCACCAATCATGTACTTCCTAGTTGCACTGCAGACATGATTGAATTGTTTAGAGAAATCTGTTACAGCTTATCTACTCATGCAATGTTTCAGTGCCGGCGTGAGCCAATGTCTAATAATATACACTCAAAGCGCAAACATATAAAATCCATAATTTTGCTTCTCATCCCCATCGCCTTTTTGCAGAAGACAGCTATCCCATATTCGTCTTTAAAATTCGTTACAAGATGCAAATGGAAAAACCAACTGCAAGACAAAGAGTGCTGATCAGTACATATATGCTCGGATCGATTGTCATCGATCCTCCAACAAGCATGGCTGGCATTGGCGTCTCGAAGCCGTTACCGCCAGTGTTGTCAAATTCATCATTTGATGCAGGTTTCTCGTTGCTAGACACAGAGCCCTTTTCAACCCCGGTTGAATTTTGCCTATTGCTGACCGGACTGTCCAAAGCCAAGACAGAAGGAATAGCGAATGAGGTGGCTTCAACTTGATTTATCGTCATGACTGTCGTTTGCAACCCCTCTCCTGATACTGAAGAAACAATCGTGACTTCAACTGCGGGCGAGCCAATTTGGGGCTTTGTTTCGTCAAGTCCTGTGTTTGTAGCATGAGCTGGGGCAGCGTGTGCCATTCGTGCTGGTGTTTCCCTACTGGTACTATACGCAGCAGGGCTTACGTCTTGTCGTCCCGCTCCGAAGCTAGACTGCTGAGCGACGGAGGACGTTGTATATGAGTTTCTCGATGGTCGACTTTCGCCACCACCAATTCCTTGGCTGGAAAAGCCATATGCAGGTGGCGGGGTGCCGTAACCATAATCTGCCAACGGTGGAATATATGCTGGTGGTAGAGAAGGTGATGCAAAGGTGTAAGCGGCCGGTGTTGCGGCAAAGGTTCCATCGAAGGTGGAAGCGGTAGTGAATGTGTTGCTAGAAGTACTAAGCAAAGTATTAGTAGCAGATGACCCCTCCAGCTGGCCACTCGATGTCCCGCTTCTGAAAGATGCAGAGCATGGAGTAGGATCGGAGGTCAGGAATGACGAGCTTGATCCTCGACTGCTGGCGGTGCAAGACGTGGTTGTGGTGCCATCTCGACTTGGAGCCGTGGCGGGTGCCAAACTCTGACTTGAGATTCCACTAGAACTCGCTAAGCCAGATGAACACGGTAGCTCTTCGCCCAAGAGGCTGCTCGTGCCCGATGGACTATGATCCGAAGTCCATGGCTCCCGTGTCGATGTTTGATGTCTTGTGGACATAGACGAGGCTTTTACACCACCAGAGCAACCTGTTGTTGGCGTATTTGTGGTCCATGAGTGCCAGTTATTAGATCCTCCGTCTGTCCAAGAAGATGCCGAAGTGCACTCAGACTTTGAAGGTTCCAAAGTCCGAGAGCCCGCTCCTGTCGATGGTGTTCTTTGTGTAGATTCTCCACTGTCGCCGAGTCTCGAGACACTAGAAGACGTGCATGTTGGGGATGGGTAGGTTTGACTCGCAGGCATATCTTGACTACGACTGCTGGATATTGTGGATGTGGGTGTGCTATCAAAAGGAGACGCATTTGAATTGCAAGGAGCACTCTGTGTCAGTGTACTCGTTGACCAGGAAGTCGTACGCCGGCCGCTATTGGAAGATTCACAATTCGTTGTAGACTCACTTCCAAGGCCACGAGACCCTTCCATAAGGATAGCTTTCCTTACCGACGTTGCAGCCGGTTCATTGGACAGAATGGCTATAGGTGGTGTGTTAATAGACAGAGATTTGGTATACTTTGTCCACGTATCAAGAGTATTTCACTCACTGGTGATGAAACCATTCACAAAAAACAAGTCCTCGTTAACAGCCAACGACGCTGAACTCATGGACGGAACCGGCGATCCCAAGGACACGGTAACAACACCGTCTTGCCCTGTATTGCATGTCAAAGCAACAGCGAACTTGCGGGCCAAATCAAAACCTTGGTCGAAGGCTGTCGACGCATCAACAATATGCTTCTTCTCAGGTGCTGCAGGCTGCTGGCTTCGCCTATGCTGAAGAGGCTGGCGAATCTCGATTGGATGCAGAGGGATGAGATTCACGCCGCTATCACAGCAAGCAGAAACCGAGTATTCCAAAGCCCGGCCGTAGGACTCAGGGCTGCAAAGGTTGATCAGGCACTGGAAATGGGCCTATCAGATCTATTAGCAACATGCATATTCACATCGGCGGAAGGGAACATGCTCGTTGAAGTTTGGGCGTAGCACAAGTGCTCTTCATGTTGTCAGTGAGTAGTCCATGTTCAGCTAGAGACGCCTGGCAGTCTCCAACGCAGACTGGCATGCAGGTTAGCATCGTTACATCCCTCATACAAGTGAACCGATCACCTACCGGGCATGGACGATGCCACAGTTCGTCCACTACGCGCCAGGGCTGACAACAGCAGAAGTGTACCACCAATGTATGTGATCCGCATGTTGAGGATGATGTACTTTAAAAGTGAAAAGCTGTCGAAATGGCTAGTCGTAATTAACGATAGTCACCAAAAATGGGTAGAGCGAAACAACGTAGAAGGAAATCCAAAAATGAGTGATGGCGTGCCGAAGCGTTAAAACGAGAGAAGATGCAGTGAGTGATGAGGGTTGAGATTGAAGAAAGAAAAAAGGCAAGGTAGAAGAAAAAAACAGGAGTAGACCAAGGTATTAAACGTCACATGCGCGTGGTTGATAGGCAGGAGCGCCATCGAAGCTGCTTGGGCTGCTCGGTTGTCGAAGGAGAAGGTGAACAGGCGGGATCAACTGATGCGACCAAAAAGCTTCCACTTGCACGCCCTCGCCCATTAAGTTACCTTCCCTGAGCGAAACCCACGTCGTGTGCGCTTGCGAGTTTCACAAATCATTATTCGATAACGCGGAATCCTCCTCGGAGAACCAGAAAGTGCATACGGTGCAAGCACAGTCCAAAAAAAAAAGAAGCATATATTCATGTTCCAAAAACGCATGCAATGGTTCCAGCGCCTTAAAAATCGAAGGGTATCTAGTAGAACAGCAACGTCAAGGGCTTCTTCTCAGCTCCGTAACGTTCTTTGAATTCTGCGCGTGTTAGAAACCGGGCAAGTGGCATCATGGTATCCTTCATGTCCATGACGCCTCTCTTCTTCTGGTCGACATGCGAGGCATCCACAACCAGTCTTTGCAGATTGTCCAAGGACAGAGCGCCTGCGCCAGTATTAGTGAGGAAATCATGCGTGGCCGATACGAGCATCTGGTCATACCATGGTCGATGAGCTCCATGAGACGAGCGGGAGTACCAACACTGATGCCCGTCTTTCTGTTCTTCAGAAAGGTAATCTGCTCGTCCACCTTCATGTGTTTGGCAAACTGCGGCGTGATCAGCACTCTGCACAACAAGGGTGATGGAAATCTCACATGTGCGTACCAGCTTCGCCACGGTGTTCTCCTTGCTTGAATATTTACGTACAGCCCTGTGTGACAGATGATAAGTTGGTGCAACAGTAGAACATGGAGGCAGCCCATACCTGACGATGTCTGCAGCTCGTAGTCCGGCGGCGGCAACAATGAGTGTGTGAGGTGACCCCTTCTTCTTTGGCGTTTTCTTGAGACTTTCCTCACCTTCCGAGTACTTTTCAAGGAAGCTCGGTAGATTATCGAGAGTTCTGGTTTCCTGCCATGAGCAGGTATCTTGTATTGAGTTGGCTGGGAGTTTGATTAGCTCAGACCGGGCATCCCCTTCTTTATCAAGATGAAGACACATACCCGACACGGTCAGGTCTGAAAGCTCAACTGAGCTGAGGTCGCCTCCAAAGCGGCTGAGCTTCTGCGCCAGGTGATCGGCCAGCAGTTGGTTGTCCATGCGGTTGAATAGCGTGTTGAGACCAAGTTCCATGTTGAGAGCCTCGTCGTCTTGGGAGAACTTGGTCTTTCTTTTCTTCTTTTTCGCCTCAGACGCAGGCTCCGCTGCGCGTTTCTTTGAATTGGACATGACGACC
The DNA here is from genome assembly GCA_031753515.1 of Metarhizium rileyi. NCBI lineage: Eukaryota > Fungi > Ascomycota > Sordariomycetes > Hypocreales > Clavicipitaceae > Metarhizium > Metarhizium rileyi. Next base: position 1,956,346 of record JAUKVO010000003.1, on the reverse strand, counting down.
CTAGATCGCTGGACTCGATGATTATTTGAAGACAAAATTACAGCTTCAGCTCGGTGTGTCTGGCAAAAGCTCCAGTCTCGAAATGCCACCAAGTTGGAACAGAATTTTTGAGCAGCCGAGACGAGACAGTGCATCATTCCAGTGTGGAGCCTTGGCCTGCCCGACATCTGGACCATTGAGACGCCAAATCTGGTGACGGGCGGCCGTAGCGAGTGGGTCATCCGCCTGTGGATTTGCTATAACGTTATGTAGCAGAGACGCCACCAGGCCCAACTTGTTCAAATGCCAAGTCTAGTACTTCCGTATAACTTTGTTCTCTATGAGTTAGTTAGTCGCTGGCCCTAAAGTTACTTCAAAGTTGGCTTGGTATCTGAAGCTGTGCAGTTATACCAGGCTGTCTCACCATTGTCGAACACCCGGAGTAACTTTAGATGCCTATTCGACCTGCCAGGCAACGTCTCACCTTTGTGGATCAATGGTTGATTGGGGAAAAATGTTGTCATTCAGATTTCTAGTGGCATCTGCGGATATACTAATGAACAATTGTCGAACCTGCCAAACGCCAAACGCCACAGCCCAGCTTGAAACAAGACGTCTATATCCTCCCGTGTGTCCAAACAAGCTTTAAAAGATGCTGTTCACGATATTGCCACCAATAGTAGCACCGGCACCAAAAATAGCAGCATTTCCGAGCTTCTTACCAAATTTCTTACCATACTGTCCCACCTTGTTGTCGCCGCCTTGCTGCTGTTCCCCACTGGCAGGCTGTCCGCCCTCAGCAACAGCCACGGGCGGCACACTCGAGTTGTACGGATTCTGCTGCTGCGGTGGGCCCTGTCCAGGAGAGGGGTAGCCATACTGAGGCTGGGCGTACGGGGCGTAGGGAGCCGACTTTTGCTCCTCGTTCTCGACAAGCACATAGTTCCTGGGGAAGATGCCCTCCTGACCGGTTCGAGTGTTCTGGCCCATCCACCAGTCCTGATTCATGTACTGATGCACAATGATCTTGTCATCTTTCTCAAACGAGACATCGCGGTTGTCAGAGGCGACATAGCGGTACAAGGCTCGCGCGTGAGCAAGCGCAGGCTTGACGGAGCGGTTGGGCAGGTCTGGTGCGGGCGTCTGGTCGTATGACGGCGGTCCTGGTGATGGCGACGTGGTGGCCGGATTCCTGTTGTTTATGCCCAGCTTCTGCATCTGCTGCGTGGGGGGTGGCGGAGAAGAAGTGCTGCTCGATACGGGAGCAGGGCTATCTCGAGCGGCCGTCGTTGATGCATTGCCGTTTGTTGTGCGGAGAGGTCCCGAGAGGGATGACTCTTGTGGCAGAGTGGCGTGGATTTGATCAAAGACAGCTTCGTCAATGACACCTTTCTCAAGGAGATTCTCGAGTTCCTGTAAATGACTGTTAGTTTGACTTATGAATGCAACAACGAGGCGGGAAGGGAGCCAGGCCGTACGGTTTTGATATTCCGGAGCGACCGGTTGGTCTCCATGATGATCTGACGGTCTGCGGACACCATGTTGTAGTCTGGCGAGGAGCCTGCTCGGCTGCGGTGGAGATAATTAGAGTGTATAGGACGACTTGAGGCGTTTCGGGACTGTTGTTGACCAAGTCAATGGGTGGTAGGCGACGTGAGGCAATAAAGTTGACGAGTAGGCGGAAAAGATGGAGGACGAAAGGCACGAAGCTGATGAAACGGCACGCGGCGGCGGACGGACGGAGGTCTTTGTGGTGCCAAAGACTGGGGCGAAGTGGTTCCCGATTGAGGCTGTGCCATATGTTAGTAGTTACGGAGTACGGAGTACGAAGTACGGGACTTGTTCCTGAGCCGGGAGGCAGCACTGGCGAGGCGCTGCGAATGACACGAGGCGCTGGGCCTGGCAATTGGCAATTGGCACCTGGCACCTGGCTCAATGCTCGAGGTGGCGGGCCGGCTCGAGTCCGCATGTTCTTTACGAAGGGGGTCAATTGGGCATGTGCGTGTGCATCTGTGCATCCAAGTCACCAGGGCTTGACGCTGATCGCACTCGGACATCTCAATGCTCGTTGCGTGTGCCAGAAGCGAAACACAATTCTTGCCGCCCAGCCGACAAGTCGAAAGTTCGTACCAGCCATATTGCATACGTCAATCCAGCTTGTGACGTGTAGGTCCTGGTGGCATTTGTTGATCTTCCATCTAACTAGATCCCACACACAAATGGCGAGGTAATCGTAATACCCCAAATATTCGGCCACATCATCTACCTGCCCTGAAAAAGGAATCCTGGAGACCAATCATCTGCGGTAAATTGCTAATCATACCGTGAAGCTACTGCTTGCAGCAAACGCTACAAGCGCGCATTGTTGCGCTTCGTGAATACAATCTTTCGTCGGGACGTTGACACGATCAAACGACGCATCCACTCACGCAGAAACACTTATTCCTAGCACACCGGGCCTCAGTGACCAAGTCGTACAGAACATGGATGGATGACTCTTCAATCTGGTGAAATATACGTTCCCAAAGACATGAAACCCGGGTCTTCACACTAAAAAATGACAACATCGACAACAACCATCGGGTAAAGGCGAGCCTTGCGCTCACTACACTCGTCAAAGAACAACACCAAGCAAGAAAAAACAAAACGCACCTTGCCTCATCCCTTGACGGTAACACAGCAGGAAACGATGCCTACTCGCCGCGGAGTAACCAAACTGGAGCGTCACTACGTGGCTTCTCACGAGAACTGAGGTCTCCGGCATTGATGTAACCTGTTGCTTCATCCCCCGCAGCTTTCATTCTCGGCTATCAGACTGTGCATACATACATGTACGGAGTATCTGGGTTTGTCTCACGTCGCAGCTATTACCGGTCAATCGCTCGAAGCGATACTCTATGCCCGGGGGGAAACTGATGCCTTGATGAACTGCCCGCTGGTTGTGTAGCCTTCTGCTGTCATCTTCGAAAAGTTGAGCGGTCGGTTGAGCTCGGCGTTGCATCGGTCGCATAATGCATCTGACTACTTCAGTGACAGCGTGGTGGCAGCTGCAGACTTGAACCGAAGCATGATTTGCCAGGAACTCCCATATATGTAAGAGGCAGCCGCTCTCTCACAATGGCAGTCTTGACATCGTCCACTTCTCACCAAGTGACAAAGATCATGATGTATCGAAAAGCCATCTTGGCGCTCCTAAGCGCACTTGCCTCCGCAGTCGCAGAAGCATACAAGGTCCCGTCAAACCCAGGAATATCCAGTCAGCCGTTCGACAGCTTCGTGAGCTACTCTATCGAATTCTCGTCCTTCCCAGACTTTGCCGGTCCGTCCTCCCCCTTCCTCTCATCCATGCCTAGAGAACCAACTGATAGTCAATCTGCAGGCAATATCTCTCACCCCAACAACTACTCCTACAACCTCATCAGGAACATCCACGCCATATCCAGCAACTACCCCATCTTCCGCATCGGCGGCAACACCCAGGACTTTGCCCTCTACAACTCGTCCCAGCCCACATCCCTCGTCGGCATCGTGGACCCCAAGAAGTCCCCCGACTATCCTACCACCATCACCATCGGTAAATCCTACTTCCAGAGCTACAAGACATGGCCAGGCGTAAAGTTCTCGCACGGCTTTAACATGGGCCTCGGCGGGAAGACGGTCCAGGGGCACCGGACGCTCGTCGATACTGTTCCTTTGGCGTGCGAGGCGATACGCCACGGCAGCCTGTACGCGTGGGAGTATAGCAACGAGCCTGACCTTTTCACGTCGGGGGCGTATGCGCCGCGACCAAAGGGGTGGAAAGAGACGAACATGGTGGCCGAGTGGTTGGATGGGACGGATGAGATCAGGAGCCAGGCCAAAAGGTATTGCCCCGACCTTGAGGTGAGGTTTATAGCGCCGTCCAATGCAGGCGTGTACAATTCCCTGAAGGCGAGCAGGATGTGGGTGGCTGGCTTGAATAGACGCGGCGATATCGGATTGTTCTCTGCGCACAAGTATGCTTTCCCCGTCTCGGCAACAACATTGCAAACACTCATGCAGTTTCTCCATCCCGCTTCTATTGACATGTTACTGATGGGAACAGCTACATTGACGGCGCCAAAGTGCCAGGCGTCACCCTTCAAGGCACGCTCATGAACCACACGCGCACCAAGGTCTCCGTAGACAGTCACATCGCCGAGTACAAGTCAATATTCAGCAAGACCAAGTCGCCGCCGCCCCTCATCTTCGGAGAAACCAACTCGCTATACAACCAAGGACGACCCGGGCTCTCAAACACGTTCGGCGCAGCCCTCTGGGCAGTCAACTTCAACATGTACTCTGCCTCAGCGGGCATCAAGCGAGTCCACATGCACCAGGGGACCAACTACCGCGTACGCCCTCACGTCCTCCCATCCTGCTTTCCCGTCTAGACACCCCGTGCTAACAGGAGCAGTACCAAGCCTGGCAGCCCATCACCACCAACCTGGACACAATCGGCACCAAAGCACCGTACTACGCGTCCGTAGCCGTCGCGCACATGAGCCGCCGCGCCAACCAGGTCCCCGTATCCATATCCAACATCCCGTTGTCCTCGGACGCCGAGTCCGCCTACGCGGCGCACTTTTCTCCCCGCGGAGGCGTCGGCCAGCTCGCGCGACTCATGGTCGTCAATATGCACGGGTACAACACTACCGTCGAGGGTGCCGGGTTACAGCCGCTTCCCAATCCGCCCAAGAGGACGGTTCGAAAGTACAGGTTCTTCGTGCAGGGAGTGAGAGAGGGCGTGAGTGCTGTCGTGCACAGACTGATGGCGAACGGCAGCGATGCCATCACGGGCATCACGTACGACGGATGGAGCTACAATCACGACTTGGACGAGGGCAAGCCCGTGCGGCTGAGGAACATGACTGTTGGCGAGGAGGTCCTTGTGAAGGGTGGCCATGTGGAGGTTCATGTGGCCGATTCTTCAGTCGCCATTCTAAGCTTTGGAAACGAGTATTGAGTATATTGACGAAGCTGGGTTGAGATGATGGTGGATGCATGTGTTCAGTAGTTATATCATGTATCTTCGCTGAGATGCTGATATCTATCTATCTACATCACACAGACAGACATGCCTGACTTCACGGACCACAAAGGGCGGTAGTAAAATGGTTCATCATGTAGTAAACTTTATAACTCCGACTTTCTAAAGAATAGCGAGCCTTCTATATTTTTTGCTCCGACTTTCACGTCACCTGCCACAGACCCATATTTACAAGAACTTGCTCTCCTTGACAGTGTACAGGTCCACATATTCATCAACGGACATGGTGTCGAGCTTGCTGCTGTTCTGGCTGAGTTCGACGAGCTCCTTGACACGGCTCTCGGCCAGGTGAGGTCCCAGGTGGCGCTTGTACTTGGCCAGGATGACGGGCTTGGCCTCGTCGCGACGTAGGCGGTGGCCGAGGGGCGCCTCGACAGCAACCTCATCGAGGACAGTGCCATCGTTGAGCTCGACGGTGAGGGCGTTGGAGATGGTTCGGAGTGCCGGGTCGTGGTAGTCCTGGGTGTACTGGGGATCCTCGACGCACTTGATCTTCTGGCGCAGGGACTCGACGAGCTCCGATGTGGCGGCCTCGCCGCCGTCGGTGTAGTCGGTGGCCTCCAGGCGGCCAAAGACGAGCATGACGGAGCACATGTACTGGATGCAGTGGTCGCGGTCGGCAAAGTTGTCCATAGGCTTGAACTGCTTGTCGATGATGCGGATGCAGGCTTCGTGGGTGCGGCAGGTGACGGCCTTGATGTCGGCGGCGGACTTGCCCATGGCCTTGAGCTGATGGAAGATCTTTTCCGAGGCCTCGACGGCGGTCTGCGAGTGGAATTCGGCTGCACCATATTAGTTCTCTCCACGATGGCGCGGCAGGTGAGGCAGGCAGGCAGGCAGGCAGGCAGGCAGGCAGGCAGGGAGAGAGGGAGGGTGTGGACGGCATACCGGGGTAGGAGACCTTGAACAGGACGTTCTCCATGACGTAGCTGCCATAGGGACGCTGGAACTCAAATTTTTTGCCCTTGAAGAGGACGTCGTAGAAGCCCCAGGTAGGGGCGGACAGGACGGTGGGAACGCCCTGCTCGCCCTTCATGACCTTGAGAGCCAGGTTGACGGCACGCTGGCAGGCGTCACCGGCGGCCCAAGACTTGCGGGACATGGTGTTGGGGGAGTGGCGGTAGGTTCGCAGGGACTGGCCGTCGACCCAGGCCTGGGTGACGGCGTCGGCAATCTGCTTCTCGCTGAGGCCGAGCATCTTGGAGACGACGGCGGCGGAAGCGACCTTGACGAGGACGACGTGGTCAAGACCGACCTTGTTGTACGAGTTGAGCAGGGCCAGACAGCCCTGGATCTCGTGAGCTTTGATCATGGCCTCGAGGACATCCTTGACGGCGAAGATTCTGCCGCCTGCCAGGTTGCCGCCGGCTTTGTTGGTGCGGTTGATCCAGTCGGCCACGGCCAAGATGGCACCAAGGTTGTCCGAAGGATGACCCCACTCGGCGGCCAGCCAGCAGTCGTTGAAGTCGAGCCATCGGATCATGGCGCCAATGTTGAAGGCGCCGTTGACGGGATCCAGGACAAAGGGGGTTCCGGGGACCTTGGTGCCGTTGGGGACGACGGTGCCGGGGACAATAGGACCAAGAAGCTTGGTGCACTCCTTGAATCTCAGGCCCTCGAGACCGCAGCCGAGGGTGTCGAGCAGAATCCATCGAGCGGTGTCGAACTAAGGGCTCACACGTCAGCGTCTATCTCTGGGTGATGAACTGCCGTGGATGAGATGAGAGTTGGGGCTGCAGTTGAAATGCTGCCCAGCGATTGTCATGGAAAACTTCCCATGGCATCGTCTCTGGCCTGTCACATCCAATCACCAAATTCCATGACCAAACAGTCTTGAGTCTCGACACTTTAAATGGCGGGGTAGTTCTTTGACCGACTCGTCCGTCCACCTCCACCTCAATGGGCGGGGGACCAGGGATCTCAAGAACAAGCAAGGCTCCGGGGCTGGGGTAGCAAAGGACTCACAGCAAGGTCGGAGTCAATGGTCTTGTTGGCGACATAGTCGGCAATGTCCTTGATCTCAGGATCATACTCGCGCGGTTGGAAAGCCATGGCAGGCGCACCGGAATGTCGTGATGCAGAGGTGGAAAAGCGGCTGCGAGGCGTTGAGGAAGGAGTCGCAAGGACACGAGCCGCAGCGCCGACGGATGCCGAGCGGCCCACGGTAAGGCAGGCGGGCGACGAGAGACGGGAGACGCGAAGCTGCTTCGATGCGATCCGCAGGCCACGGTGGACGGCAGACATTGTTGCAAAGAACGACGGAGGGGCCTTGCAAGGGAACCAGGGCGAGCGAGATGTTCAATTGAGCCGGAGGAAAGGGCAATTGAAGACTGGAGTTCAATGGCGGGAAGAAGGAAAGGAAGAGAAAGAAAAAAAAGGTATATCCGGCCCAGCTCATGGACAGTTCATGCCCGGCGGCCGGTTTCTGTATTTGCCGGTGCATGCCGCGCTGGCAGCCTCGGTTAAGCCGAATGGGGACAAGGCTTCCCCAGGATGAGAGAGTCAAGCGGAGACACGGCGCAACAACCACTGGCTGACATCCTTCCTTCTCCTTGGGTTGGGTGAGCGCATGGGTGCTGCTACTAGTAGTACTAGGTACCTACATACCTACCTAGGTATGTAGGTACCTAGTAGTTAACTATGACGTTTGCGGTCTTATTGCCTGCTTGTCGGAATGCAGAGCCCACCAAATGTGACCGCGTCCCGTCCCTTTCTTTGTACTCCGTAACCAAGTTAGTAGTACTTCGACGTGCAGAGTAACGCTGTTGCCGCAGTTTCAGCGCCCCCGTTGCTTGACGGCTGCTGATGGACCGCTTTGCTCGCAGGCCTCGGACACGGTACGCCAGGCTCTTGGTAGAAGTTGACAGACGTCATTGGTGTAGTCATCTTCTTCGACGTCATTTGACCGCAAAAGGTTGTGTGATGAAACAAGGCCTGATCAGACGCAAATGCTCGTACTGAGTAGTTAACCACGCCGTACGGAGTACCTTGATCTCGACTTCCCGAAACGGTCGGAAGGAACAAAGCCAAAGAGATTAGACATCCAATACGGAGACGGGATGCGAAACTTGGGCCCCCAACAATAGCCATGTCCTCGAGCAACTTCTTGCAGGATACGGAACCGCAACGACCTGATCAGCAAGCCACGGTCCAAATAGCCCGACCAATTCGATTTGCATGATTATATGTTATCCCAGTTACATGTAGTTAGACCCTGCGACGGAATCTGTCCGGAGGCCAAGATTGCAAAGCGTGGCTCGAAACCAAGGCGGAGCGAAGAGTAGTTACTAACTCAAAAATCATTTCTGTTGCACAGCCAGGGTCGTGTAGTGATAGCCGCTCCTCATTCGAGAAGCTCTGGGCTTTTAAAGCGGCTCGTCTTTTGCCGCCCAGTGACCAACTCGTCGTGCATGAATGCGCATGGCTCAGCAATGACCAGAAGCCAAAACCGGCACATCACACCCCCCGGATTCTTCGGCCAACTGCAGTTCTGACGTTTGATAGATCCACATGGGACAAATCAAACCCAGCGGACCAACCTTGTTTCTGGCCGTGAGCTTGGTTATCGTTGGTCAGATTGTTTTGGTTTCCGTGTGCCGACGGCCCTCGATCCAATGTTTACCCAGTCTTCGCTGCCAGTCGCTTAATGCCGTGCCGTGATGGCGAGCGACTGTTTGGGTCATCCGCCCTTGGCCTCTGGTGCATTTGAACTTCATGTAGTTACTACATACATATAGTTACCAGTCGCAAGTTTCCCGAGCGACGAGTTCCTAGCCATCGAGTCAAACGGGAACATCTGGCCTTGGCCCCAACCCCCAATCGCAAGCCCGTCCTGACGTCGCACGTCTCATCCTTCTTGTGGAACAACCTGAGACGGGACGAACAACCTGTGAGCATCATTGGGCCAATCTGAAGTTCACTGACGAATGACACCCAGACATAACTATTGGCTTGGGCTTGACCCCCGACGAGGTCATATGCTATCGAGTTGCCTGCCCTCGTTGTGTTGCCTTGTAAATCCCCTGGTGCTCGTTGGGTATAAGAAGGACGGGTTTCCCCGTCCAATTGTTCCACGGCTAATATGTATAGCAATTCTTCCCATTGGTGACGAGTATTCTCCCATCGTGTCTTTGATCTTACCCTCTACGCTGCCCCCGAGCCTTTCGCCTCTACTTTCCATCACAAATCCACACATATCAGCCATCAGAAAATGCTCTTCCACAAGGCCAGGGTCATCGCCCTTTCACTCCTCGCTGCCCGGACAAGCGCAAAAACAATCACAATTGCCGTTGGCAAAGATGGTTTAACGTTTACGCCTAGTTCTGTGACGGCTGCCAAGGGGGACATCTTGGAGTATCACTTCTATAAAGTACACAGTGTCGCAATGGGTGACTTTGCAAACGGGTGCACGCCAGCTGCTCAGGGCGGCTTCTTTTCTGGTGTTATCAAAGCCTCTGGTAACGTGGCCAACGTAAGCTTCTATTTTCCCGACGCATCATGGCATGGCCGTTGCCGTGGACTGACCGTGGTCTTCACATACAGAAAGAAGTCTTCCAGGTCACCGTGAATGACACGGACCCAATGGCCTTCTACTGCACCGTCGGAAGCCACTGCCAGAACGGCATGGTCGGTGTCGTCAACCCATCATCGACTGATTCACTTGACAAGGTCAAGTCTACTGCGAAGAGCGCATCCGCAAACAAGGCTCCTCCCGCCATGTTCGGCGGAAGGATGGCAGAGAACACCGCCGCCTCCGCTACAGGCACAGCCTCAGGTGCTCAGCCCACGAAAACCGGAGGAGCTACGCATATGCAGGCTTCTCTGGGAGGCATTGGCGCCGTTGCTGTCGGATTCGCTGCCTTCCTGATGTAGATGAAATGGAAGAATGTGATGGGCTCTGGATGGGGGGACTTTACTTTCCATAGCTTCAAGCGATAGCAAAACAAAGAAATCCTTCCCTGCCTTGTACTGATATATATGCTCCGTGATTGTGTTCTGGGTATGGTAAGACGTTGTGATGGAGCTTACTTGGCTCCAACGAAGCCGGAAAAGTCTCTGGTTCAGGCAATCAAAGGCATACACTGCCGGTTGGTTGAAAATGACAGGACACAATCTTCTGAAGCGCCATGTGGCAGTGATAGTTAAATGCAGACAGGGGCACCAGAACAATGGCTGTCATGAGTCTGATCTGTTGGCCAGGATGCGTTGGACACCAGCCGGCACGCAAATGCCATGGCTGTTGTGGCAACATGCGACTATCAAAGAGTGAGAGACATTAGTCGCCGACTATTCGGATAATGCAGCGCAATTATGCGATGTTGTGATGATACATTGGTGCGTCATGTTCGGAGCGCCAACGAGGCTGAAGGTTGTCAGCATGGAGCAACAAGTAGATAAGTTATCACTTGCACACCCGGAAAATGAAAAAGAAAAAGAAAAAGGAGGCGAATGCGATGCCGGGATCAAAGATTGGAGGTAGTCGACGATAGATGAGGTTAGCACAACCGCCGTCGGGGATATTGATGCTGTCCCGCGCGGTACAAGTCTAGTCGACGCACGCAAAGCCGGGCGTGGAAGCAAAGATATCGATCGACCTGGCACGACGGAGTAGATGGGACCATGAAGCACCTGAATCTCCATAATCCTTGAGTCTAAACGCTGTTCGGGCAGCACGTCGCATCATCGGCAGTGCAGCCTAGGATGATGAGGGAACAAGGAACATCCAGGCGAGGTCTCTCCAGGCAATCAACATTGCCAACGCGTGTCGTCAGGTACCGGCTGAACTCAGCAGGGGACCAGACATTAATCATCTCCTCAGCCCACCTGCGTGCTGCGTGTCAGAGCATGGGGAAATCTATTTCGCCATGTGACCGGGTCCCCAAAACCCTTTCCAAATTTCTCCATTCATGTGTGAGGGCGGGAAGGATGCGCCCGCATTTCATGGCGAGACAAAAAGCCTCCGACCGCGCTGGGTGATAAGTTAAGTTAACTGACCACCCCGCGGGCACAACGGCAGCTCGATTGGCACCCGAAAACATGATTGCTCGGCGTCAATACAAGGCCAATTAGAAGTGCATGAAACAGTGTGGCCCCTTTGACCGCGACTTGAATACAAGTAAGCAATAAATTAACTGGTTGGCCTCGGGGACTTGAAGAATTGTGAGTGCCAAGGGCCGAGGACGGGGGGCAGTAGAATGAAGCTTTGGATGGAGGCTGACAACTTAAGGAGCCATGGGACTGTGGCACAGCGCGCATAAGGCGCAAGGATCAGAAGGCAGGTACGACCGACCGACCGTGTAACTACGTAACTACCTAGTTAACGAGACATGTAAACCAGGAGGAGGTTCCTCCTTCATGTCCATCCAAGCTAAAGTGACTGGATACAGACTTCAATATCATCTCATCTATATTGCGGAGCGGCCGAGACCCAAAATAGGACGAATTGTGAGAGCTGACTGAGAGTGAGTTATTTTTTTCCCTCTGCAAACTTGCAAACCCTGGGCAGCAAGCATGCTGAGCCTCGCCTTCATCGCAACTGCCGCCCCTTGGTGTGGCTCTCTCTGCCTGCTTGGTTGATTGCGGATGCAAAGACGTCTTCTTCAAAGACTCAAAGCACGACTCTTCCCCGTCTTGGATTCCATCTTGGGGTGCCTCGTTCTACTACTCCTCACCATGTACACATAGTCAACGGTCATCATCATCGAGTGAGGCAAAATAGGTTGTTCTTCAGCCTTCCTCCAGACCATTCGGCCAAATCCCCCATCGACCGCCAAGGGCAAGAAAAGCTGGACATTTCGTGAAACATCCATGATGAGCAATTTGGAAGTGATATTTTGATGTGGAACCCACCTATCCGCAGCCGCGAAGCCGCCGCCACACACAACTCGCAACCCCGGCTCGACCTGGTTCGGACTCCGGGAGCATGGGATGCAATGCAATGCAGATGCAGGGCCCCCAGCTGGGTCGATCTGCGATGCGTGGAGTCGGCCTCTGATATCGACAACAATGAACATTGATTCTGCAACCCTTAGCCGTCCAAGCTGATCCCAATACCGACGAGCTCCAAGATCCCAGTACGGAGTAGCATCTTCACTGTTGCCACCTGGCCCTCCACATAATGACGCCTTCATGTGCGAGATGCCCCAGCCCCGTGGCTCATCTTTTCATCCAATTCTTTGCAAACGGGCGTGGTCAGAGTGAGGGTCCGAAGTCTGTGATCCGCCTGGGCTAATCACGGCGTGGGAGTGCTTGTTAGTTCAAACTCTGCGCAACTCTGCGCAGCTCCGAGGTCTCAGACGAGCTAATCCTTTCAACAAAGAAGCTAGACCTGTGCCAGCAACGATGATAAAACCATACAGGCCGGAACTAACCCCATGAAGTCGGACTTTGGTTGACGACCCCTGTCTCACATCTGGTTCTCGCCTGTTGGCCTTTTGTCTTTGTTCCCTAGATACTCCATCATTCACGATCAATTTCACACGCCTCACGCGTAACTTGGCCATCTGCAAGTGTCTATTGGCTCATTGCCAGGGCTCTCTTATACTCTGCCGGCATATCATTAGTGTGGGGGACGTTAGGACAACGCCGTCGACGCAACAACCTTTTGCTGGTGGCCTTGGCTGATATTTCAAACTCTCACCAGTGTACTCCGTACGGAGTACAGAATTAACACCAGAACGACTTGTTCAGATACATCGGGCCATTGCTTCACCTTGTCAGACTCGGGTCACTCTGCAAAAGCAATAGTGACGGAAGAACACGCGACTTTCAGTAAGTGAGCCGGCAGTTTGGCCAAAACGAGTACCTTACAGGCACCGAATTTTGGGGGCGCATTCTGCATCTACCAGCCCGCCAATCTGCTACCTTGGCTACCTGTTTGCATGCTTTCGGTCCCTCAACGTACAAACCTGCACTTCCGGCTAGCCCTCCATCGGTCATTTTGGGACTGAACGAAGCCAGAACTCGGCTGGCCGTCTGTTCTTGAGAGCCTACAGTCAGTGGGGGAGGCCATAAATGCCCGGCTGATCCATTTCTCCATTTCGAATCGCTTTCCTATCGTCTCAGCCTCTCCGCCAGCCGTTAGCCTATTTCCTCCCGAGGCTTCACTTTTCCGAGACAAGCTTCAGAGTTATCAATAAGAAGATCTTTGCAAACATCATTTACGCACTGAATCACCGCGGATTGTCTAACCCACAAGCGCTCAACTACCGAATATTCATTTTCATTCGCCAGGTTTGTTGCCTCCCACTTCGTCACGGCTCCCATTCGACCCGCCACCCTGATCAGTCTCACTGACGCCTTTGCTATTAGTTTAGTGCCTAAAGAGCCTTTCTCACAGTTGTTGGAATAGATATCGTACAAGTCGAATTAGGTCCAGTCTTATCTGCTGGGCTTATTACGATTGCACATACCATCGAGCGCCGCACTCAGTACTGTCTTGGCGCTCGTCCAGAAATCTTGCTAGTCTGTTCTTTGGCAAGGTGGAACAAGTCTCGGGACACTTACATCGAACCGGGCCAGCGACGAGACATGTCTAGAGGTAGACTTTTGGTTTACCTGTTGAGGCGGGACCTAAGGGTCTCTGATAACCCTGTCCTGCATCATCTCGTCACCACCTCGGACCATGGCTTCACTCATTTGTTGCCTGTCTATGTATTCCCTGCCAACCAGGTAGAAGTTTCCGGGTTTCTCAAGGACGGGGAGCAGTCGCCATATCCTCCAGCCAGAAGCCAAGTCGGAAAGTTCTGGCGCTGTGGGCCCCATCGAGCCAAATTTACCGCTGAGACCGTTTGGGACATGAAGAAGAATCTTGAAGATTTGGGCAGTGGACTTTTAATTCGAATCGGAACCGCCAAGGATGTCGTGAATCACCTCATTCAGGAGATGAAAGAAACAGTAACAAGCGTCGGCGGGGTCTGGATGACAGAAGAGCCTTCCTGGGAGGAGGCGCAAGAACAAGAATCAATATCTTTACTGTGCTCCGAGAAAGAGATTGAATTCAAGTTGTGGAAAGATGAAAAATACTTCATTGACGAGTGAGTTTCAGTTCTGGTATATCTGGCTCCGTTCCACACTAAGCACAGTTTCAGCCGTGACAATGGTCTGGAGAGTCCAGAAGGGTTGCCCGATGTTTTTACAACCTATCGAAAGTCTCAAGAACCCCTCCGGGAAAAACCTCGCAAGGTTCTGTCCAAACCAGGTGAATCATCGCTTCCAGCGATGCCACAAAACGGGTTCATTCCTGCCCAAGCACACCCATTCGTCTCGCCATCATCCTTGGAGGATCTTCAAAAAAGATTGGCGAAGCCACTCCAAAACATGATGTGCAATCCTCCTCACCGCCCGGAAAATGCTACTGACGGCCATCCTTTCAGTGGTGGCGAGACAAGCGCCTGGGAGCGGCTGAGGCACTCGGCAAAGTCTGGCGCCCTGACATCATATAAGGAGACACGCAACGGGCTTGTTGGTACAGATTACAGCACCAAGCTTTCTGGCTACTTGGCGTTGGGATGTCTCACTGCCAGGCAGATACATGAAGAGCTCTTGAAGCTCGAAGACGGAACCGACGAGCAATACAAGGATGCTGTTGGATACGGTGAGGGCGAGAACGACGGAACAAAAGGTATTCGATTTGAACTTTTATGGCGGGATTATATGCGGCTTTGCACAGCCAAATTTGGACGTAAACTTTTTCGACTTTCTGGGTTTCGACAGCAGGACGGGAGCTACAACAAGAAATGGAAGACTGCAACTGAAAAGATAGCCGACCCCGAGCAGGATCCGCCACCCTCGCAAATATCGAAAATTCTCGAACGATTTCAAAACGGCACCACGGGAATGGGACTTGTAGATGCCTCCCAGCGTGAGCTGTACCACACAGGGTACACGTCTAACCGAGCAAGGCAGAACGTAGCCAGCTTTCTTTCGAAGCATCTTCAAATCGACTGGAGATATGGAGCCGAGTGGTACGAAATGATGCTTACAGACTACGACGTGTCCTCCAACTGGGCCAACTGGCAGTATGTCGCTGGCGTTGGAAATGATCCTCGAGGCGATGCTCGCACGTTTAACCCGATTAAACAAGCCTTTGATTACGACATAGAAGGGACTTTCGTTCGAATGTGGATGGCCGAGTTGCAAGGACTGGACAAGTTGGAGAACGTCTTTCAAGTGTGTACTACGGAAGCGGCTGAGTTGGAAAGCTGTGGTTTGTCGGAAAACATCATGGTCACGGACCCTGTGAAGAAGATTGAATTTTACGTGGATCGCAAGCCCAGGGCAACTCGACGCGTGCATAACAAACGACGAGGTCACCCGCGAGGTGGCCGTTGGCTTGGGAATTCCAAGAACCAGTACCACAGTAGATCGGGAATGTCGAGCGAAGCGGCGGTAAACGAGTCGACAAGCACACTCGGTGTGGATGCGGAAACAAGGGATCGTGACCGGAAAGCTAGAGAGGCACAACAATTCCACGACACCACATGGAGAGGAAATTACACAGGTGGCCTCCCCATGAATATGCATGTACACGGCGGTAGGGGTTGGCAAGGTGGCGACCAGTCTCGAGGTCGTGGAAATGTCGGCCATTTCAGTGGTAGTTGGCGTCCTCATGGACAAAGAGGAGGGTTCAGGGGAAGATATCCCTTCATACCGCAAATGCCCTATGCGCAATTCCCCGGGGGCGCGCAGTAAATACTGCCGCCCCATGAGTCACGAGGTCCAGGGAACTTCGGTCAGCACCGCATCGACACCAGAACAGAGGGTCAATGTACGCAGCCCTTGGGTCTTGGCTTGCAGACTTCCCTCGATGAAGTATTGGTGCTCCGGACGTCAACAGGGTCCTTTTTTTGGGGGGGGGGCAGGAATTGAGCACACCGCGAGGGAAGTAGAAGATATATTTGGCCGCCGACATATCGCGATAGTGGTGGCAGAAGAGGATGGAGGGAGGGACCGGAGACGGCTGTGCACACGAAAAGTAGACAGAGGTGACAATAGAAGCTCGATGATTAGTTTCTTCTCCTTGTGACGATTGACTACATGGACGCGAACAAAGCATGCTCAATAATAAATGAGGGTCAACGAAAGCATGGCATCGCACATAACCCTCTATAGGTTGACTATAGGTTGAGAAGACGACCCGTGTGTAACCAACTAGGAACCGTATTTCTTGTCCTTGTCAGCAATGAAGAAGTCTTTGCCGGTCGTGTCCTTGTACTTGTCTCGTATGAAGTCGGAGATGGCCTCGTCCTTGGCCTGTTCCGCAGCAGACTCGTTGCTCTGGGGCCCCTCACCTAGGAACTTTTCCTGGACAAAGTCGACGGCTGCCATGGGGACGGGTTAGCTTGCCGAGGAGTTGGAATTGTGCGGGTTTGTTTGCAGTGCAGCGTTGACATGGACACGGGGGGGGGGGGGGCAATGTTTCATTCCAGTTGTACGGAGTAAATAAGTTCACATACCTTTGTCGAGGCCGTCCTCGTTTGCCTCGCCCTGCTCCCCCCCGCCAGCCATGTTGTTGAACGAGTCCATGAACTTGCCTCCGACACTGTTGTCGTTGTTGTTCTCGTTGGCTTTGGCGTTGGCGTTGGCGTTGTTGGAAGTAGGCTCGTCTTTGGAGCTTCCGCCAACACCGTCTGCTAGTTTCTTGACAAAGTCCATTACTTGGAAAATCACCGACTAACTATGCTTCAGGTGCGTGGTGCTACGTGCTTGCTGGGTGAGAGATGTATGGATGCCGGTGATGTTTGGATAGTTTTCCGTCTTGGAGGAAGAATCAAGTAAAGAAACTTTATGTTTCCATCAGAGACGGGGATCGGGGTTTGTGTCAAGTCATACGGAGGATTGACTAACTACGTACTACTACTAGATAGTTAGTTGGTTGCGTCATCGGTTCGGCTCGCCGAAAATCTGCCCAAAGCAATGCGATCTTGCCGTGTTAGCTAAGCAGTCCCGGTCATTTCTCCATCAACCCACTCAGACTTGTCCGCCGCTTAACTACCTAGGTAGTTATCACCAGGCCATATCGGTGTGAGCTTTGAGGCCCAAGCTGCCTGGCTCTGATTGGCAGCCTGCCATGGAACAAACGACTCAGCGCGTGGATTGGGGACACGGGATGTGCATTAGCGAGCTGAACCAGAGTGCTGACGATATAACTTAAGTTAGCTAACCTACTCCGTACAATATTTCCCAGGAATCATCATCCAGGGGTCATCACTGGTACTTTGGCCAGATAACCGGACATCATCGTCTGGCACCAATTTGAAATCGTCATGCTGTGTCTGTAAATGGGGGCAGTAGGACATGTCTCGATTGTATTGGAGGAGTTGAAGGATACGTTAGAGCCGCGTCGGCGGAGGAAGACATGGACTTGGGGCGTTTTAGTGTCAGTAAGGAGCTGTTATTTGGATTTGAACAAGAGCTCTTTCAGGCAAACTTGAGAAAGATGTGCGTGCCACTCTGTAGTTGAACGTTGGATGTGTGCCTGCTCACGCAACGGGCGAGCTCACAATCATCTTCAAATGGCCCGATTCTGGATCTGTGAGACATGTGAGACATCTGAAGCGACCCATGCGGCTAAAACAGCATCGGGGCCAAATGGGTTGGCGGCTGGCAAAAGACAAACGTGGATCGCCTTGATTTTCCTGCGTCATCATGAATTTGCTCTTGGTGGGGCTTCGCCGATTGACTCAGCCGTATTGTCGATTGTCGTCAAGCTACGATCCCAAGCAACGGCCGTCTATATATATATCAAATCACCTCGTCTATCCGTAACGCGTCTACAAGAGGTAAATACAGATATTTTACTCGACTGAGGGTCCCGCCATGGCGACGAGAAGCGACGACATCCTCCGACGACCACTCTACGGTTGGTTTCTGCTCAAGCCAACCAGCCGCAACGAAACGGCATGCAAAGAGCTAACCAACAATGCCCAGTGTACGATCTGCCCGACACAGTCCTAGAAAGCTTGACCCTCAAGGCAGATTCAGACGGCACGCACGTCATCGACGAAGAACTCAGTAGCACGCCGAGCGAGAAGAACCCCGATGCCTCTACCGAGAGCCTCGTCGTGTCGCCGTCATGTTCTCTTTGCGGCTTGACTTTCTCGACGCTGCAGGACCAGCGCAGCCATCTCAAGTCCGACTTCCACAACTATAACTTGAAACAAAAAATGCGGAGTCGAAAGCCTGTTTCAGAGGCAGAGTTCGAGAAGTTAATAGAGGACCTTGACGAGTCGCTTTCCGGCTCGGACTCCGAAGACGAGGACGAGGAGGAAGACGACGACGGTCGGCAAGACTCGACTTTGACAGCGCTGCTGAAGAAGCAGGCTCGTCTGGCCGATAAACGAGGCGACAGCGATGAAGAAAGAAAACCCTCTGAGGAAACACGGATGACGAGAAAGAATGGTGGCAAGCCGCCTTTGATCTGGTTCAGTTCACCTGTTTTGCCAGAGAAGCACTACTTTGGGCTGTATCGCGCCATATTGACGGGAGAAGAACAAGTGCACTCCGATCTCGTCCAAGTCCTACGAAAGAAGCAAGTGGAACCTATTTCGATACCGAAGCCAGCCAAAGATGGAACGCTAGCACCTGTCGCATACAAGGGACCTCATGTCTTTCTATGTATGATAGGCGGTGGTCACTTCGCTGCCATGGTTGTCTCGTTGGCTCCAAGAGCCGCAAGGGGAAACACGGCCATGAACCGAGAAGCTACCGTGCTAGCCCACAAGACCTTCCATCGATACACCACCCGAAGGAAGCAGGGTGGCTCACAGTCTGCAAACGATAACGCCAAAGGGGCAGCTCACTCAGCTGGCTCATCGCTTCGTCGATACAACGAGCAAGCGTTGGTAGACGACGTGCGGGCCCTGCTTCGTGACTGGAAGGCTCTGTTGGATACTTCGGAACTACTCTTCATCAGAGCCACCGGCGTTACAAACCGAAGAACCCTCTTTGGGCCGTACGAAGGCCAAGTCCTGCAGCCTAATGATACCCGACTCCGGGGATTCCCGTTCAGCACCAGACGAGCCACGCAGAACGAACTCATGAGATCATTCATCGAGCTGACACGGCTCAAGGTCAGGCAGATGGATGCGGTAAAGGAAGAAGTGACAGAGACACAGCCGCAGACAGTCACGAAATCTGCCCGTCCCAAACCCCCGAAGCCAAAGCTGTCGGAAGAGGAAGAGACGGCTATTTTACACACGTCACAGCTACAGGCATTCATTCGACGTTCAAAACTTCCAGCTCTGTTATCCTACTTGACCAACAACAAGCTTCCAGCCGATTTCGACTTCCGACCCGCCGAACAAAACCACCACTCCCCCCGGCCGCTTCACCTCGCGGCCTCGCAGAACTCAGCACCGCTTGTCCTCGGCCTCCTGGCCCGTGGCGGCGCGGATCCATGCTTCCCAAACGGCGACGGCAAAACGCCGTTCGAGCTGGCCGGTGATCGAGCGACCCGCGACGCCTTCCGCGTCGCTCGTTCAGAGCTAGGGGAGACCAAATGGTCCTGGGATGCAGCCAAGGTTCCCGCGGCCATGACAAAGGCCGAGGCGGCTCGTAGAGAGGAGCGTGAAAAGGCAGAGGCCGAGAGAAGAGAAGCCGAGCGGAGGAAAGCCGAGGAGGAGCGACTACGCAACGAAGGCCCCAGAGTGGTGGTGGACAGGAAGCCCAGAGGAACGACGCTTGGATCCAGCATCATGGCAAAGACGCCCCAGGAACGCAGGGAGGAAGAAGCCAGAGGACTGACGCCCGAGATGAGGATGAAGCTAGAAAGGGAAAGGAGGGCGAGGGCCGCGGAAGAGCGCTTGCGGAGGATGAAGGGCTCATAGTTAGATACGTCGTGTGAACAGTTCACCCCAATACAATAATAATACATGGCATGCGTGAGCAACAACAACAACAACAACAATATATTATCTATCGGGACGAAGTGAGCCGCCCGCTCACCATCGATATCAATGCCCACCCGCTGGTTCCAACCAACTAACTAACTAGGTAGTGAGTGAGGCCGCTTTCCTCTGACTCACCGAGCCGCGATGAACAAGCGACCGGAGGTTTTCTGCCGTTTTGTTTGTGCGACCCACACCGGCCGCAATGGACCAATAATAAGCAACACTCGGCTCTCTCTGGAACCTTTGCGTACGGAGCGAGCAACCCTTTGTTTTCCTGTGTGCTCGAGCTGTTCAGATGCTAATTCTTCTCATGACGCGTTGCCACCTGTGCAATAATACTATTTGCGTGAGAGCCTGCGTTGCGTTGTTGACGTACGTACGAGGAGATTTCTGTCGTCTGAGTGTTGTCCTAAGCTGTTTGGTTGACCGCCTCGCCACCGGTGTAATATTTGCGTGAGAGCCTGCGTGTTACGTATGAGGAGATTTCTGTCGTCTGAGTGTGTCGAAGCTGTTCAGTTGCTATTCAGTCGTTCTCCGGCTGCTCTTCTGCTCGTGTGCGTGGTGACTGCCCTTGCTCCCTGGAAAATCTCTGCGTGTTGCGTAACAAGAGGGTTTGTTGTCTTAGTGTGTCCGGGCTGCTTGGTTGCTATTCAGTCATTCTCCTGCTGCTGTTCTGCTCCTCTTTGTGTTGACCGGTCTCGCCTCTCGTGCAATCTCCGAGCATTGCGTAAGAGAGGTTCCGTTGCATGAGTGTGTCCGGGCTGTTTAGTTGCTATTCAGTCGTTCTCCTGCGCTGTTCTGCTCCTATTCGTGTTGACCGGTCTCGCCTCTCGTGAAGTCTCCGAGCATTGCGTAAGAGAGGTTCCGTTGCATGAGTGTGTCCGGGCTGTTTAGTTGCTATTCAGTCGTTCTCCCGCTGCTGTTCTGCTCCTGTTCGTGTTGACCGGTCTCGCCTCTCGTGAAGTCTCCGAGCATTGCGTAAGAGAGGCTCCGTTGCATGAGTGTATCCAAGCTGTTTAGTTGCTGTTCAGTCGCTCTCCATCTTCTCTCCTGGGGCCACGTACGCGTCGTCGGAGGTCAGACGACCTGGCAACTTGGCAGTTCCCTGTTTGACGGTTAGACATGGTGTTTCCTTCGCCCTCAACAGGACGATGACCATGAGCTCTTCGGAGTTGCGTTATGGGTTCCAGAGTCTGCCTATACATACCTTACATAACCAGTGAGTGGTGCCAGCTCAACAGGTATAAATCTCTGGCTCTGCCTCCGACTTCTTCTGGTGTTTTCCCCCTTTCTCAGTATCCCTCTTTGAGTGTCCGATCACGAACATTTCAAAGTCCATTCGAGAACAAGAACCAATCCAACAAGAAACACTCATCTGCAAGGTAAGTTAGCATGATTGAACTATGAAGAGGCATCCCTATGTCAGTTCCACAACGTGAGCATATATTGGCAAGTTGTTCAAGTGACATTCATCGCAATCTACGCAATATCACAGTGTGATTCCAGAACGAGAACATGCATATCCAAGAGCATATCCAGGAGCATATACAAGAGCATATCCAGGAGCATATACAAGAGCATATCCAGAATCCAGAGGCATAAACATGGTCGGTAACATTCATTTCCTGCGTTAGCATGACAATCTGCGGTGAGTGTTTCAACAACCACAACGGGTCGGCCCGGCCATGTGTCTGCTTCGATGAGCACACGGTCGACCGTCTCGTAGTTGAGGTGGACTTGATAAGGGAGGCGTCGGTGGAGCGTGTGAAGGTGAACAAATGGATGTTGAAGAGTAAAGGTATGTGATTTTTTCTTGTCCATGACGGGGGGGAAGCGAGGGTTCTAATACTTGTGGCCGACGCAGGTTCGGACACGAATCCTCGAACATCAGCCTCCGAGGACACTGAGTATCCCTGCAACACTCGTTGTCAGAGTGGCTGTCAGGCGGCCAACAGCGAGGCAGCTCGTCGCTGTCGTTGTGGGTGGAAGGTCTTTCGGAGACATACAAAGGTGCCGCCCCTTATGAGCCTGATTTTGTCACCAGCATACTAACCCTTCCAGGTGTCCTAGGAGAGTACGGGTTCTTTTCCCGCCAGTTCATGGTTTGTTCGGTCTTGTTTATGTCTTGTTTTTCTTTCTGTTCCCTCCTCGTGGTCAACACGGGGGGATCTGGATGCGCTCTTGAGAAGCAAACGCTCTAAAACAGTGATGTCCAAGTTTTGGTTAACATGTAGGGCCTCCAGGTGTTTCTTTCCTGTTCTTTTCTTGTGCTGTGAGAGAGAAGTTGAGGTGGCATGTAACATGGCATGTTGGAGGAGTTGATACCTGCAATGTTGGTCACAACATGTGTACTCAGATTCAACAAACTTGATTCTCACTACACTGTTCGCCCACGACCGTAGAGCACTCGTAGCTCCATCTCGCCTGCTAGTCCGTACTTGATTCCTCATCCAAGAGCCCGGCTGGACGTCTGTCTGCCACAGGCGCCCAACACGCAAGCAAACCCCGTCCATCAACTGATGGATGGCGGGCGGACAGGCGGGAATGCCGCCTTGGAAGTCCCCTGCATGCCAACCTGGTTCCTTCCCCTCTGATTTCAACCAGATGACATGCCAGGCTGGAGCGACGTCAAGACCATGCACCGTGACCCGTTTTTCGGAAAGGCCAAGTCTCTGAGAGTGGCTTGACGTGTGATGACATTCCGCCAACAAGCTTTGGGTTTGAGACTTGCCGTCATTTGGTGACAGAGACGGCGTGCGTGAACGGCATTCGTTGCCGTGGTGAAGAGTGATGCGGCAGAGCGGTTCACCGACGCGAACAGGGTGCTTGCTTGTCCATGGTTACTTTCCTGCGACGTTTCACGCCGTTGGGGGTGGAAAGTTTCCATTCAGGTTGAGCCGGACGGTGTCATGGCCTGGTGAGCAACAAACTAGTAACTATAAACTGGGATAGCGTAGTCTGCGACATACATATGGCCCCAGGAGGTGAAGCTGGAATTAGGACCAGAGAAGCAATGCACTAGGTACCGGGTAGCAGTCGTGAAATGTCGAACTCCCTCTTTTTTTTTTGCTACGCTTCCTACGGAGGAAGTCGAGTGGTTCGGACCTGGTAACTTAAGCACCGGATAGAATCAAGAGATCTTGGGAGTAACACGGTGCGTGCAAGTGCTGATTGATAAATAAAGATGCTGAATTCTCGTAGAGACTATTGCTTTCGGAAATGATCGAAATGTTTTTACCGGATTGATTAGAGTCGGCGGTATGGAAACTGTCACAAAAGTGTGACATGGCCACGCCACGATAATTTGTACCTTAGACCCCCTTACATCTTACATCTCATTGCGACGACGAACAACGTTGATAAGAGCTGGAGTCAACAAGCAGTGAGG
Source organism: Metarhizium rileyi (assembly GCA_031753515.1). NCBI lineage: Eukaryota > Fungi > Ascomycota > Sordariomycetes > Hypocreales > Clavicipitaceae > Metarhizium > Metarhizium rileyi. Next base: position 1,933,020 of record JAUKVO010000003.1, on the reverse strand, counting down.
TATGGGGTCACGTGATATGCCCGATCGAATCGGACTGTTGCGTTCCTGGCTCTGACCCTCACCCACGAACTACAACTTGGGGATCAATATTGTGTTGAGCGGTGGTGCTAGGTCGGCGTGTTTTGTATCGAAATGTCAGAGCGCGAAGACGACACCAGGCATTGCACAAGTACCTCGACATTTGAGGATTCGGGGGAAAAGCAAAATCTTGTCACGACTCGAGACAGCAAACTACGACTCCCGCCTACTGCTCTCCTCTCACCCTTCCGATGGCGACATGGTCTTTCCTTCGGAGAATCCTCTCACTATGTTACCAGCGCATTAGATCATTCGTGGCTTATTTTGAGAGGCTGTACGCTTATTGCTGGCAAAATCGATCTCGAGATACCGTTTTAGCGGCCGACGCGGCACCCGGAGACTGCCTTTACAGAATACGTCGACATGCCCACTGGCAGCCAGACAGAATAGTCTATGTCTGGCTAAAGTGCCCTGACTTAATCCCGGACGAAGAACTACGGGCTTTTGGACCCTCCGTTGTGCGAGCACTGTCTCAACTACCAGCGTGGCGCGAGTCTTGGAAAACCCTCACTGTGTCCGCCGAGAATTCTGTTGTCCAGACGCAAAGCGATATTTTCAAACCTCATTCTCTTCCAACAGACGTACTATTCGAAGGCTACCCTTTCTTCGACTTGCTCAAGCTACAAGATCTCAAGGCGGTGAAGTCTCGTACCTGGAGCTGCCTGCACCATGGCAGACGCTGCTACCTGAAAACGGCCCGGTTTCAATTCGAAGTGAACGCTCTGGCGCGAGAAGTAAATGCATACCATGCGTTGAGAAACTCGGATCTGTGCCCGAACATAGTAGGTTACGTCTACGAGGAGTCTCCCGACCGAGTCGTCGGCTTCCTCATGGAGGAGATCGTTGGATACCACCCTACCATTGACGATCTTGCCCCATGCGAAACGGCATTGCGAAAACTGCACAACATGGGCATAACTCACGGCGACCTTCACAAATACAACATCATCATCGCCGTCGATGGCGCGAAATTTATCGATTTTGAACAGGCTGCTCTTCGGGATGATACCGAGGAGTGGCCGAATACTGTGCAAAAAGAACATGAGGAATTAAGGGATAAATTACTAGACATGTCAGGCCTAGGACGACCGTTGGGAGTAGCCGATTGAGGTTTTTTCCATGCAGAACAACGTCTCGTCTGTATTAAAGAAGAAGCATTTCCTAACTATTGCAAACTCGTCGAGAACAGGTTAAGCGGAACTTATTACCTCCTACAAAGTACGCTTAGCTTCACATGTCTTTCTAAACCAGTCTTGTTCGACAACTTAGCAGTCTTTGTCGCTCTTCAAACACGCTCGACAGTTATGGTTGGACTTTTCTTCTTCCGCTCTCTGGAAGAAACAGCGGCTACACCGCATCTCCTCCTGTTTTTCTAGCCGGTCATCTCGTCGGCCTTCCCAACAAATTCCAAGCCCTTTCAACGCCCTATCAAACATCTCGTCGGAAGCAGCTCAGTCACTCGAGCCAGCCACGGGTGCAATGCCTTCTCTCTCCATCACATTTCCAGACTTGAATCCTTTGCTTGCCTTCTCCGGGTCGAATGGCCAACTTTTGTAGGAGCTGCGACTGGCATTCAGGCAGGCGTAGCAGACCTCACGGCTTGTTAAGCCTTGTAAGAGAGGATAAGCTCGCATCAATTGTTCCCAGGATCAGGTTATCCGCATACGGTGCCGTGGCCGGAATGTAGATGAGCAAGCTTTCTATCAATGTCGGGGCAGTATTGGGATCATTATGCCTGCCTGCTCACCGCTACAGTTTTTACTTTTTCATTGTCCTCAATCAATTAAAGAAAAATCAGTCTAGAAAGTGAGATGACAGGAAGCAAAAATGGCGTCGTAAGTGTCTAATAGAATAATGGGCCAAGCATACGGAAGAACTCGGATGAAAAAAGGTTCATGTTTTTCGCACCTGCTCGTGAACAGTGTTCGCCTGTGAGCAAAATAATACAAGGAGGCCAAATGCCATGAAATCTGCCCAGGAAAATTGTCCCCTCACTACTTATTGTTGTAGCCAGACTCCGACTCATGAGAACCGTAATACATACTGCTCTACGAGTCACCGTAAATGGCGTTACTTGCATCAATCCAAAAGCCACACAACTATCACGAGTGCGTAGACTGTGTCACGCAGATCTTGAACGTCAGCCAGTTGGCCAATGACCAGCCTTATACACAGCAGGAGTAGGTTGGTACCAATGCGACGACAGTGGAAGAATCCTCATTCAGAATGGCTCTTTCTCCCAGGTTGGATTGCTTCACTGTTACGCCCGTATACAAAATCAGGCTGAGAAACAAACAGCACGCAGCACGACGCAAAGAGCCGGCTTGAACCCGGGTATGAATCCCTCTCTACTTTTTCACATGAGCGGTAGGACCGAGAAGCCAAGGGGCGATGTTTCCCAATACCTAGAGTCGATCTTGACAAAGTTTACATGGGTGCCGCCGAATACGTAAATATATCAGCCACTGCACTGTATATCCAAGGCAACAGGGTAGGACGCACACCGAAACACTAGCCGACGATCCAAGAGACATAGCATGGTCAAGAAACGAACGCAGCGGAGAAGCCACGGCCTTGAGAAGTCACTGACAGACCCGGGCATTCTCTGCGACTATCAGCAGAACGGGTCCCGGAGATCAACGGCGGTCATGTCTGCTCGCAGAGTTCTCCCAATAACAAACTCGGTTCGCCGAGTGCGTGGCATGGACAGGAGTGGAATTGCATAGACAGTGACGTATAGTATAAACTGCACTCTGTGCCCCCTTTTAGCCTACGAGGGGTTTGGTGCTGCCTTCGTCTCATCGCATCAGGAAGGGCTGTGCGAATCATGTCGACTTCTATCCACCAAAGGAGGCACTGCCTGCATGAGTTGCCTGATGGAACTTGTTTGCAAGCAGAATACGGAATAGTTACTGGACGAGCCATTCCGGCATACCAGCCATGTCGACCTGACGTAACGTAAACAAGTCTAGCACTGCCACATGTACGGAGTAACTACTTGTTGTAACTTATATCCCCCGCAACAAGTGGCTTCATCTGTTGCCAAAAGATGCCAAGGTTTCTCTTAAAAAGATGAAAAGATGGGATACGTTGCCTGATCAGCGGCGTGCTCAATGCAAACCATTTAGGAGCATGGCGTGGTACTCACTCTGTGACGTTCAGACGTGAATCTTGCTTGATCTTGGCTTTATGAAGGCTTCTTTTAAAAGCAATTCTCAAACAGATGAAAGAGACACTAGAAGCTTGGTGTTATGCTGGCCCTGGCTTGTGTGTCAAGTAGAACGCCCATCAGGTGGAAGGACGTCGCCACCTGCGTGCCGCGGCTTATATCCATGGTTGATGGATGGATGGTTCTTTTGTCGTTCGTATCTTGAAACCACGAGCCCACTCCACCAACTCGTCGTTTATGCCGGGGGAGGGGGGTGAACGTTCCTGCTCCGCGGCTTTTGATTCCTGGCTGCCGCCTCGTACGCCTCCGAGCATGGAGAGAGCGAGCCGGCCTTTTCTCCCCGTGGGAGCTGGCTCAGGGTCATTGCGCGCGGGCTGGCTTCGGTCATGGCCCACGGGCGAAGGCGATTCTGCGGGTGGCTTTCCCACGCGAGAGCGTTGGGAATAGCCTGTGGAGAAAAGAGGTCGTACTCGAATCGTTTTGGGTCAAAAACTAAACCTAGATTTAGCACAAAGTCGAACGTCAACACCATGATCGAAAAGCATGGTATGACGTATCGTATGTTTATGGTGTATGCGAATTCTCGGCATCCGATGTTCACCGTCTTGTTCATGGGATGAATGTTGACTTGCTGGAAGGAGGAGGCACGAAGGCACTAGTTAGTCAGTGATCTTGTCTGTCATGTTTGCGGTTTCTCACCGGCTTCTTCGGATCGTGAAACCCCGCAGACTTCCCACCCATCAGACTGACCAAACCAAGTCTCCAGAAGGTCTCTTTGCGTGTGCTTCGTAAGTCGCAATATGCCAATATGCCATTGATGCTATCTGTAAGCTTTGCTGCGTCAAAGCGCCCACCGGAAGCTCAAACGCGAGCTAGCCTTATGGGGTAGGAAACCCCTGTCTGTTCCTTTTTGGGCAATACAACCATGCCACCCTTGTCATTAGTTCGCAGAGGTTACGGAGTAACTTGCGGAGTACGGAGTACTAACTTAGAGTTACCAGCGGGCCCAAGCGTAGATTGTGGCTATGGATCAGGGGGCACATGTAGTTACTCTGTACCAACACAACCAACCAACCCTGCCCTTGGCACAACATCAGCTAAATCGGGAGCAGGCATGAACGTTAATGAATAGACGCAGATAGGCTGCGGGCTGCTCTTTATCCCCGAACCCGAAGGGTGTCCAACTCGCTGTCGTGTACTCCGTACGGAGTCAGAGTAACTATTGATCCAGCAGCATCAACAGGATATCCCATCCATCGGCTTGGTACGGACGAAGTATGGAAAGCCCCCCCCCTCTGCACCTCGTCGTTCGTCCCGGCGCGCTCTCCGAAACTCGACGCACGGTGAGCCAATGATAGGTTGAGGTTGACGTCGTCAAGATAGATAGCGTACGTCTGTGTATTCCCTCCGCTCCCGCGAGAAGCAGGCGAATGACGACGTTTCTGGCGCTATCAACTTGCCTAAACCGGGCTGGGAAAAAATGGCACAGAGAAGGTGCTGTGATGTGCGGAGTACCAGACGGGGTACGGAGGACTAGAGAGGACTAGAGGACTTAGTTAGAGGATAGTTATCGCGCTACCAGCACCACCTGGGGATCAGTGGCGGGTGGGAGATAACTACTCCGTACATGGAAGCACCAGTTGACCTACAAGGCCCCACAAAACAATGTCTGAGCGCTCAAGTGGGAAAGTTGAGTCGCAGCCCTTTTGACAGCGGATAGGAAGGAACACTAACGTGGGCTCGTTGGGCAGGCCAAAGATCAGATCATCCGAACCTGAACGCTTGGGTAGGACGAAGAAGACTTCCAGTTATACCCCGTCCCGAGCAAACGGTGAGCCAAGACAACAGAGGGCCAAGTGAGGCCCCTCCTAGGTAGCACGACGGGCACGGTGAACGGCATGTTGCAGTCTGCAGCCGTCGATCCGGTAAGTGAACTACCACGAATTGTTGGAGATTTCGAGTCTTCCGTACAGGCGGCCATACCAGATCTGGACGACGCGGGCGACGTTGGGATCCGCTAGCAGCCATCCAATGATCACCGGCCTGGGGTCTGGTGGGTGCAAATTTCGGACCTTGGCTCCCTGGCCATCTAACTACGGAGTACGGAGTAGTAGTTATGTGCGGATTCTTGACGATGGCTCAAAAACAATGTGAGTACGCCGTACTCCGTACTATCAGACTCATCAGAATCAGACTCAGACTCAGGCACCCATTGCATCGCCTCCAAATCGTGCGGGCGCTCCAGTGTTTGGCGCCGCAATTGCAAATTGGCCATCATTGGACCACAAACGGACGGACTTCTAAGCAAGATAGCGGGCAGTCACGAAACTCTGATCTGCAGGGTGAGAAGCACGAAGGACGTACCCCGTACTCCGTACTTCGACTCCGTAAAGGCATTGGGGATGGACGAGGACAAGCAGAAGCGCTTCGGAGCTGCAACGCCAGCGTCATCACCAGAGGCTGACTGCATGGAGTGCTCCGTACCAGAAGGGCAACCCCACGAGAGCAGTTCCTTCCCCAATTTCAAGCCTGCCCGTCCCGGGACAGTTTAGCGCTGCCTGAACATGATGTTCAGGTCCGAAGTAGCTGCAGCTTGATTGGCCTCCCGCTGGTGCATTGCTCTTGCCGTGCTGGGTTCCTGCAGTAGTCGCCGTGATCAATCCATCACATCCGTCATGTACGTACGGAGTACTCCGTGCCATCACATCTTTCATATCCTCCTCGCCGCAACCGCTGCCCTATCGCCATCGTGCAACGACCCTATTTAACAAACGTCGACTACGTATGGCCGTCCACTGGTAAATGGTTCAACCTGGATTCCTTTACTGGACACACACACAAGTCCTGTGCTGCTACGACCTGACGCGCCACCAATGTCTCATTGCGCAGCATCCACGGCGCCTGGACAGCCAGCCCACTGGACGGTCATTTTCGCGAGGATACTCCGTAACGTGATGCGAGACTTTGCTACGGAGTACGTACTCCGTACGGAAGTACAGAAATAAAGAAATGGCTTCAGAGGACCTTGTGGGGGAAAGTGGGCTCCCAAGTCAGGGGCGTGCAGCTTCTGCTTGGTAGAAATAAGTCATGTCAATGGGATGAGATCCAAACTGCACCAGATAGTCAAGCAGCGGGCAAAATTGCAAGGTGACTCTGCTCTGCTCTGCTCAACACTCAGCCGAGTCCTGAAGGCTTGACAACCACGAAACCCAGGCTCAGCCGCTCGTGTTGCTGGTCCAGTCAAGTGGCTGTGGTTATATTCCTTTCTATCTCCGACAACAGGAGCCACACCAGGCTATTGACTTCCTTCCTGCAGGGATCTGGTCCAACTGGGAGTGTCGAATGATCATGGACTGCCAATTTCAGAAGACTGCCTGAGTGAGATGTCCCGTCCATCTGCCATTTTTAGGCGTCTTTGAGCGCGGTATCTTGACTTGGCCGGAAAATCTGAGCGAAACACTCGTGGACGAACCGCCCCTTAGCAAATGCTTACCGAACCCAAACACTCCTTCTGTACGGAGTACTACTCCGTACGGCGATACTAAAATCGTCGCACCGAATGATGGATGGGCAGTGTCGGCGGACGTTCTTCTCCCTTCATCCGGTTATGGCAGAGTTACATCCAGCGGTTCCGTTGTTGAAAGGCTGCATGGTTCAGGGATTCTGACACGGAAAGCGGCGAGCTAACTGTTAGTAGACCCTCAATCTTTGGCGCAGCCAGCCAGTGTCATCAAATCGACCCGCTCCCAGTCGCCATATCTCAGGTACAATCCATTTCTGGAGCCATGCCCCTGATTCGAAAGCCGCCCTCCGGCCCCGGTCCCGGCCCCTTAACCTCAGACCGCTCAACCGCTCAACGGCACCACCCTGACGACATGGATTCAAGATTGCATTCAAGCGCCCATCCACCACACCACTCTCACCAGTCGGGCGCCCCACTTGCACCATCCGAGTGTTCCTGGAGCCTGCGATGGAGTGGCCCTCGATGGTGTGCGGACGGACTATGGCATCTACGTCTACCAGCCTCACTACGTCGTATGTCTGTCTACATGCTTCTCAGGGATTGCGTCCCAAGTGTTGCACGGGTGACCGCGCAAAAAAAAACACCCCCGGCGTGTTGGCGACAAAGGAAGCAGGCTGGGTGATGCGGGAGGTGTGAGGTGTCCGTGTAAGTGCAAGGTGCGGCTGGGACCCTATCATCAGAAATTCATCCGCCAGTATATAGATGTCGTAAACACCCGACATTCGTTTCGGCCTCGGTCCTGTCTTTCATCACCTTTGTCATTCATCTTCTTTTCTCTTCTCTTTTCCTTCTTGGGGCATCACCGCCTCCCCCATTCAACGTCGAAGTCATTCGTTTCCTTCGACCACCATTCGCTTACATATCACAACTGGCCTCTGAGATTTCCTAGTTTGTCATACAGCCTGCATCCAACAACATACTGGCTTTGCCTCGAAAAAGCTGCACAAAAGGAGCAAGATGAAGTCCGCTCTTTCTGCTATTGTCGCCGCCGCCGGTGTTCAGCAGGCCGCTGCTACTTTTGGTCTCCTCGGTGGCGGTGCCAAGTTCAATTTCGATTTGGGTTGGTCTGATGCCAAGACCTTCAACTGTCCCGGTTGCATCACCAACAAGTGTATTCCTGAGCAGGAAAAGGAATGGGATTGGAGTGACGTGAAGCCCGGCGCCCTGACCACATATGTCGGCTTTGAGTTTGGTGGAGGCTGGTCGTGCGAGAGCAACCTAGGCAAACGTGGTGATATTCAGGGCCGTACATTCAAGCTTGGAAAGCTCATTTCCGGCAGTTGCGATCAAGATGACGACGCTGGCCTCTCCATTGGTATTGGTGCCGAAGCTGGGGTCGATGCCTTTTCCATTGACCGCTTCCACATGTCTACCGAGTTTGATGCTCGCCTCGAATTCCACTACGACATGCCAGACGGCGGTGTGTGCAAGCAGTCGTCAGACTGCAGCAGGGGCGGATCAACTATTGTCAACACTCAGTGCGGTGGTGCTAAGAAGGTCCGCGTTATCTACCCCAAACAGATCAAGACGGGCATCTCCTTCAAGAAGAAGTGCAAGATCGCCTGCCACAAGATCAAGTGGCACTGCGGCAATCCAACACCCAAGCCAAGTACTACTTCCGTGCCCACACTGCCTGATACCACTACCGAGGTAATCCAGTCAAGTCCCACCACTCTCCAGACTCTTACCAAATCCGAGAAAGAGACGGTTACGTCTCAGCAAACTGCTCCTACCGCTCAGCAGAGCACACCCAGCCAAGGATCGACTCAAATTCCGCAGAGCACACCCAGCCAGGGATCTACTCAAGTTCCGCAGAGCACACCAAGCCAGGGATCTACTCAGGTTCCGCAGAGCACACCCAGCCAGGGATCTACTCAAGTTCCGCAGACCACGACCTTGCCCGCCACGACCTTTGTCACAACCTTTGAAAGCACTTCTACAGTCTTCACAACCTCTATCAAGACCATCATCAGCTGTGAGCCTCAGGTTACTGATTGCCCTGCCAAGACTGGACCTCATATTGTTACTGTCACCGTGCCTGTGAGCACCACCATCTGCCCAGTCACGGAGACTCGCACTCAGTCTCAAGGCGTTCCCACCACTGTCGGCATTCCTCCCAAGCCTGAGACCACCACTGAGAAGCAGCCCACTGGCGAGAAGCCTAACCCGGTTGCCAGCCAGCCCTCTCAGCCATCCCAGCCCTCTCAGCCATCCCAGCCCTCTCAGCCTACACAGGCACCACCCTGCCCCGTCGTTCTCCCCAGCTGTTTGAACACATTCTTGGACCTCAAGGCCAAGTGCAAGAACAACAAGGATGCTTCTTGCTACTGCCCGGACAACGAATTTGTCAAGAACGTCTACGACTGCATTTACGCTCATGGTGAGAACGGAAACGTCGTCTCTGAGGCCATCTCCTTCTTCCAGGGTATCTGCGGAGCCTACATTCCCCAGAACCCCGGTATCGTTACTGGCCCCGAAACTATCACCCAGATCATCACTGTCACCGGTCCGCCTCACGTTATCCAGGCCCCCTTAACCACTGTTACTGTGGCCGCCACCGTCACCGAGAGCAGCGGTGTTAAAACCATTTCCACCGAGGTCACCATTCCCAACATCGTGATGCCTGCTCCAACTGGCGCGGCACCTAACCAGCCTCCTGCTACATCTGTTCCGGAAGGCCAGAATCCTCCCGTTCCCGCCGCATCTGCTCCAGGAGGCCAGAATCCTCCCGCTGTCCCCACCGCTTCTGTCACAACAGGCCAGAAGCCTCCCATCGGCTCTACCGGCACCGGGGCTGTGATTCCCTCCAAACCCACTGGCTCTGTACCCGTCGCAGCCGGGTCCGGACGTGTCGGTGCCGGTCTGGGCATGGTCCTGGCCGCTGTTGCTCTCGCCATGACTCTGTAAGCGGAGGCAGCTTCATTGGGTCTAAAAGTCTCCTTGAGTTGAGTAGCGGGCATCTGCACAAGAGGCCATGTATTTATTTTTGTGTGTCTTGCTTGAAGAATATTCTATATCAAATGTATGTATTTCACACCTGAGAGAAGCTTAGGAGGAACAAAGGGGCTGCGTGATAAAGAATGCCGAGGCAGTGACTTGCCGCCTAATATCATTCCATACGATCCTTACGAAAAATGCATGTGGACATGTGCCATCTTTCGGACGAAGATGTTTGCTCATACAGAGAGTGTGAGACTCGGCCTTTCCATCTACTACCACTTCACTGAACGGGCTGGCACTCTGTAATTTTGATTGATATTCCCCAGGGGATCATACGTACCTTTTTCGCATGGTCCCAAGCCAGGAATGACGGGCGTTTTCTAATCATACCATGTGCCGCTCTGGATATTTCTGCTCCGAGCACTACCGGAACCTGAATCAGGTGTTGGATGGGGGGGGGTTTTTATGAAAGGACTTGGGGGCTGAACTTGTGGGTCGTTCACTCACTACTAACTCGAGGACACGCTACGGAAGAGGCGGAAAGTTGTACGGAGTAAGTCGACTGTATGTGTGCAAGGCTAGTAGTTCGTAATTGGGACAGGTGGACGAAAGAATGGATAGATTGCTGATGGATGAGATGGTCTTTATGAGGTAACTAGTTTGTTGGGTTTAATCTGGTGTTATCAAGGTCCTCCCTTCCGCATTCATTTATGTGTATATATGTATATATATGTATATATATGTATATATGTATGTATGTATTAGACTTAAGTAAGTAGAACGATAAAACTTGATTGCTTCAAAACTATCAGGGTTAAACCATTACTTCTAAAACTATCAAGGTTTATTGACTCGATTGCTTCCAAACCCAATAATGTAGATGGAATTTCATGACTTCAACTGCTTCAATCAACCAACTAACGTTAACCAACCAACTGTCCATGTATCTATCACGCACGGACATTACAGCTTCGCCCCTGTCCCACTACTCCTCTTAGCCTCGGCCCTTTCCTTATCTTTCAGCAGCCGTCTCAGTATCTTTCCGCTTGCGCTCTTGGGGATGACGTCGATGAACTCGACGCCGCCCTTGAGCCACTTGTGTCTTGCCTTGTGGTCCTCGACGTGCTTGTGTATAGCTCGTGTGATTTGGCCGTCCGAGAGGCCTGACGACGCGGTGCTTTTGACGACGAAGGCCTTGGGAACTTCGCCGGCGCGGAGGTCGGGGATGGGTATCACCGTGCAGTCGGATACGAAGGGGTGCGAGAGGAGGTGGGCTTCTAGTTCGGCGGGGGCGACTTGGTGGCCCTTTATGACCGGTTAGCGATCAAATGTTGGTATTTTTTTTTTTTTTTGGCTTTTTTTTTGGTGGCACTGGGGGGAGGGGGGGGAGGAGGGCGGTTTGTGTGGTGTCTGGTGGTGTGTGTACCTTGACTTTGATGAGTTCCTTGATGCGGTCGGTGATGACAAGGTGTTGGGTCCCCTGTGGTGATTTTCGCACGAGCACTTCGTCGCCTGTCTTGAGCCAGCGACCGTCTTGGTGGTGCACGAATGTCTCGGCGTTGGCCTTTTCGTTGTGCAGGTAGCCGAGGACGATGGAGGGCGACTGGACGTAGAGCTCGCCTCTTGTTTCGTAGGCCGTGACTTCGTTGCCCTCTGCGTCGAGGATCTTGCCTTTGGATCCGGGCATGAGGCAGCCTGATGAGCCGACTAGCCTGTCGACTTCGCTGGTGGAGGAGACGACTGGAGATGCCTCGGTCATTCCTGCCTTTGTTAGGTCTGGGCTTTAAGGGAGATCAGAGCGGCATGTTGTACCGTAACCTTGGCCGATGTGCCAGTTGGGGTAGAGCTTCAAAACGCCCTCAATGACTTCGGTACCTAGCGGTGCGGCGCCGCAGTACACGAAGCGCACGCTGCTGAGGTCGTACTTTGATACGGTTTCCCTGTTCGTCATGATGTGGATCAGCATGGGCGGCACGACGCTCAGCTGCTCGATGTTGAAGCGTTGAATCGAGTTCAGGAAGGTTGCTGGCTCGAACTTGGGCAGCACGACGACCTCATCGCCGCGGTAGTGACTGAGCAGCGCGACAAGGGTGAGGCCGTAGATGTGGCTGAAGGGTAAGATGCCGATGTTGGTCTGGGTCTTGAAGCCGAGTTGTTTTCGTGCTATGGAGTCGACGACTGTGGTTTGGAGGATGTTGGCGATGACATTGAGGTGGGAGACCATGACTGCTTTCTGCGATACGTTTAGACGTGTCGATAGACGAAAAACACACGTATTCATATTGAATTTGCGAGGGGGTTCATTACCGGCAATCCAGAGGTACCGCTCGAGTAGCAGAGAAGGGCAGTCTGCCTGGCCGCCTGGCCCCTGATCCATCTCAACGGGGGCAGAGGAGGCAGACTCTCGCCTTCTTCGACTAGGTCGTCGATTGTCTTGAACCTGGGATCCGAACGGACTTGGGGAACGGCGAGGAGGAACACACGGTCACGCGAGATGCCCACAGCATCCGCCGCCTTCAAGGCATTGTCCAGAAGAGGCACGCACGTGAACAGGGCCTGGGCACCGGACGACCGAAGCTGATGCTCCAGCTCCTGGTGAGAATAGGCTGCGCTGGCCGGCGTGACAATGCCCGAGAGACGATGGACGGCGTGCGTCAAGGGAATGTAGTCGAGCTGTGTCTCCCCAACAGATTTACGCATGTCAGCACGCCATTGTTGTTCGACGGCACGAACTGGTAAGCACGAGACAGACTGACGGCGTTCAGAGAGTACAGACATGCGACTCTATCCCACTCCGTCCCCTCGTGCGCATCGAATGCCAATCGTTTCCCAACGGCTCGCGCGAGGTAGTCAGTCCGTTGCGCCACCTGTGCCACGGATCTGGTCAATCCTGTGATGCCGCATGTGTACGGGTTTCTCGACTCGGCAATTGGGCAGCGCCCGTATTTAGGATTGTTGATGAACTCCTCGAGCGTGATGGAGTCTGGAAGGTCTACTCCGCACAGTTTTGTGCAAGGTCAGCCAGCTATGCATCAGACGGGCGAGATGAACAAGCCGCTCAGGCGCAAGCAGAAAGCCGAAAGCAAAAAGCAAAAAGCTGAGGGTTCAATGCCAATTGCACAACGAACCTGGCAGGGGAGGCGACGATGGAGGGGGAAGAAACACCATGTTGTCCGCGTGTTATTTTACTGGTCAATTGTGAGACAGAAAACCTCATGGACGCAGAGCCGTGTCTGGGAACAGGAGGGGGGAGAGAAAAGAGCGCAGGATGTTGTCACGACGGATTAGGTTTATGGCCAACGGCCCCGACCATGAGCGATGGGCAATGGGCGATGGGCGATGGGCGATGGTACGGATTACTAGTAAGTTAATGTGTGAGCTTTGATCCTCGGCACCGCAACTCGGAGGAGATGATCCTTTGCTCGAGGGTTGTTAGCCGGACTCAGCATCGCCAAGTGCGGCGGACGATGACGTGCCCCTGGATGAACCCTTTGTTTGACCTTCCGAGCTTCCGGGCAACAAGAGCTTGCAATACTAATTTTAGTCATAAGTCGTAGGAAAGAAATGATTAGGTAGCTTAGGCAAGAGAAATTTGGAGGGAGACAAGCATGGTTCAACCACGTTCCCGTGTGTCTATTTTCAGCCTACGCTTCCAGGCTGCAGAGTGGATTGGATCTTGAAAAGTAGCAGAGTAGATGTTTCCCCGTCATCAAGTAATTAGTATTAGTCTTGAAAATTGAACCACAAGCGGCTGCCTTATTAGTGCTATACAGCCGCTGGTTCTATTTTTTTTTCCTGGGTATCGTGAAATCGTGCAATGCAAATGCTATGCCTGTTGTCCAATTAGAAATGCACCCTTGCAAATAGTAACAACAAAGAAAGAGCCCAAATCAACTTGTGCGCCTATCATAAAACATTATGTGCCATGGCCATAATTCCCAGGCCAATCAATAGAGGGCCCATCGCCTTGACTTGCATTCCTGCGCCGTCCTCACCGTGGCCGCCTGTTGCGGCCGCTCCAATTGTCTGTGTCGTCACAACACCAGTAACGCAGGTGGGATCGATCGTTGGGCAAGAAGTGATGGTGTAGACTGTCGTGTAAGCTTTGGTCGGCCTGCTGTGTTTGTTGCCAGTTGGCTGCGGATCGTTAGTTTGTTATGGACGAAATGATTCCGATTGCTGGCGTTGACATTCTTACCTGGTCACCGCCGGGACTCGTAAAAGAAGCGTCACCTGCTTTGCAATTACCGGTAACGGCAGGAACTGCGTTCTTGCCGGACGAAACAGCAACAATATCCGTAGAACCACAGTTGGCAGCTTGGGCAATGTGCACCTCCTGATTATCCCAGTCGAATACGAAATAACCAGCGCGGAGGACGCTGTCCCCTAGTATTTGCTGGTCTGTTGTAAGGACCATGCCGACGTAGCAGGTTGTTTGAGAATCTCCCAAGTTCAGGATGAAGTCCTTTAATGGTACGCGGATCCTTTTGTCCCCGAAGCCAAAGTCAACGCTGCCCCCAGACCTCTTGGTCGAACAAGGCACCTGATAGTAGCCGTCACCATTGTCTTTGGCGTCGAGCGCCTGTAGGATCGGCAGGGCCACGGCTGAATGCATGCGAGAAATGGTTGTACCAGAGTCCAGCATGACGTTTAAATCGGGGCTTTTAAGTGTGAAGCTGGATGAAGATGACAGGGTAATACCAATCGTCGTCAACTCGACCGCAAGCCGCCATTCACCACCAATGCCCTTGACGATGGGGCGTCTCTGAAGTGTACCAGTGAATTTACTCTTATCCAAACCACCATAGATGACAGCGCCGCTCTGTCTGTCAGAATGACGCAAATCTAGAGAAAATACCCGGCTAGCAATGACGCCTTGCTGAGCCATGGAGCTCAGGACTAGGTTGTACGGCTTGTCAGTATCAAAACCGCCTTTCAAGTCTGGGGCAAGTCCGATGATGCCTTGGGACTGGCCCTTGCTCTCCGTCACGACTCCAAATGTCTGGTTCTTGACTTTGGCACCTCCAAGGGCAATCACATCAGAGTAGTAATTTATTGTGACTGATGTATGAGTCTTTGTGTCGGAGGGATCTCCATAGTTCAGTCGTTCTCTTCCGAAGGGACCGTAAGACTCATTGGACTTTTGGGGATCATACTGGCCAAACTGTTGACACTGCTCTACCAGGGCCTTACTGTTGACCGTTCTGCAATCAGGATTGACCCATAATTCACTCGAGCCAGTATCAACGAGAACTGTAACTGGTTGCGGAGGATTGCCAATATTGACTATGAAGTGCAGAGACTAATCAGCGGAACGACTCCAGATAGAACAGGACGAGATAGTCGACTATCGCCATGTAATTTGCCCAAATGGCTTGGAAACTCACCCTCGGTGGCATAGAAGAACTTCTTGTTAAAGAGCTTGCTCTCGAAAGCATTGGCGGCCCGCTTCATGCCCGGTGGTCGTTCCACGGTGCCAACAGACATGGCGAGAAAGCCATCTCCGGTGACTGAGTTCAAGACGCCCTCTGGAGGAGCGTCTTCCGCAGCGACAAACCGGTCGGCTCCGAGTAAGGCGAACACCGCAGTGCCGAGCCATTCGAATCGCATCGCCAGGCGAAGTGTCAGGGCAATAACTATTAGGAGCAAAGCTGAAGCTGAATGCACAAGAAGCCTGCGTAGACAAAACTGCGCAAGAGGCAGGTGCCACCGAGACAAGAATGGGCCAGCGAAAGGGAAAGAGGCACGGGCCCGAACAAGAGCAGACGGAATACAAAAATCATGAGCACGCGAAAGAAAAAGAAGAGGCAGTTTTGCTGAGTGAAGTTGTCACGGCCATGTAGTCTCCTGTAGTTGGCCGTTTTCACTCCGAACCTCAATCTCAATGTCAACTGACCATCCGCCTACTGGGTCGCACCGACTCCAGGCCCAACTCCGCGGACGTCAACCTTTATCTATGCAGCCGCATTTGCAAGCACCTGCTGCAGTCCGGGGTGGCTGGTGCTCCTGTTCCCAACAATTTCTCTCGTGTCATGGCGCCTCGAGCACGAACATTGAAGCCAAATGCTGGCCATGGAGCGCCACGGGCCACCAATGGATTTACCGGGTGGTGGTGTCAACGGACGAGGGGGCTGGCTTGGCTGATCTACCTGATCCTCAGATTGGGCAAAACATTATTTGGACTTGACGTAACAGGGGCTTGGCAAGCTTGGGAGCAGTTCGACCCGCTCGAGGTTCCCGAGAGACGCAAGAAAGCACGTCGACGGCAGTGGGTCGGAAATAACAACATCGACGGGCAGGAAGCAACGTTTGACCGTTATCGCGGAGTCATGACGACGACTCAGGGTCCATGGATGCTTCTCCAGTTGGCCTCCTCCACGATCGAGATGACTTTGTTGCTTCGAGGCCAAGCGAAAGAATACAACATTAAAGCTTCCTTGTCGCCAGGATGGCAGTGTATGCCAACAATTAGACTCGGGTTTCCGCCAAATTTAGAACCCGGTCATATGGACACAAGAATGTTCTCGCCAGGGAGGCGCTGGGAATCTTCTTAATTGGACATTAATCATGATCTTCATTATTTTCCAATTGAAAATAGGTGGGAAAAACCCTTGCCAAGTCGGTGCCTCCACCAAAAATTTGAATGGAGAGGACAGGCTTACCAGGCTTACAGGCTTTCAATCATCATGCTGTGGTTATCTAATTATAGCTTGCGGAAGCGACAGGCTCTCGCCGCCCCGCGCTGCCAGCAGTGGCCCTTGGTTTCCCCGTTCATGAGCATGAGGAGACAAGGATATAAATAGGTCTGGATAAATCAAGGCGGTGAAATCTGCCGACTGGCTAAGTAAGGAAGCACCTCCACACACGGCTTCACTCTCACTAGTAATAACGCTGGACCTTTGTCAAAGGTGATCTGGTACCAAATTGCCGGTAGAGACCAGCTGCCTACGACTCTGAGGGTCAGAGCAGACTCAACAGAAACGAGCCAGAAGCTTCGTCTAATGCTGTTTCACCCCAACTCGGGAGGCGATGAAGACACTCCAGTGCACCATTTGTGCATTGGTACCGTACCGGTGCCAGATTCCTGGATCCTGTCATGAACTTGTGCTCACACCAAGTTCTCGCAACGAGAGCGCCAAGTAGTAACTACAGGTAACCTCATGAATGCGACACCGGGACATTTGAGCTCCCACGATTTCCTTTTCGATAACACCATGGCCTTGCTGTTTACGCATCTCCTGAGAAGATGGCCCGAAATAGTTGAGAAAGGAGACAGTATGCTGTTCGGGGCCGGAGGAGGAGCGGCGCCGAGCAACTCGTTTGCAAGTTGTCGTTGTCGTGGGTTAATGGATTGCTGACTCGCCATGGCAAATCTGTCCGCCCTTTCCCGTATAGCCGAAGATTGAATGGGCCAGGGATGAATCCAGATACAACAAAGATTGCGTTCTGCCACTGCAATTGGCTCCGTCAGTCTGGTATTACCACCGGATATGCACGGTAACCATCATCTACGGTGTCATCTATGGCCGCGACGCAATGTTGTTGGGCGCAACCAGCCGCGATGGCTTCATGCAACTTCTCACCGGTGTCTCATTGTCGTACAAGCGACGCGCGCCCGTCTTCATTGACGGAACGTGTGTTTCGCAGTTACGGAGTACTCCCTACGTCGTCGCTTTTTCTACTATCCTCTCGACCCGTCCTCACGGCTGTTTCCTATTGTTTTGCACCTCAAGGTTACGGTCGCAGTTGCCCCTGAATTTCATCTGCGTCACAGAAGCACACGATCGTCCATCATATCCCCAAGTCGATATTATGTTTGTTGGTTTTCACGTTATCAGCAGGGGTCTGTCTTCACCGGTCCCTGTTCATGCACCACTACTCCGCACCTCGACGACTTTATGAAGCCACAAGCGCAGCAGCCATGGGAGTCGTGACCGGCTATCAATGAGGACTGAGGCCTGAATATCAACCCTGCCGTGTTTGACTCCGTGCAGTAACTACTAAGTGCAGGTTTGCTGAAGCCTGCCTGTCGCCACACCGGTCAGCCAGGTAGTTACGGCACGTCAAAAGCAGTGACTCGCCTTGTCCGGATTCAATGCGCCAGAAGTTGACTGTCCGTACCATTTCAATGCAGTATTAACTTGCCTGGTCCTCCCCCAAGAAATGGTCCGGAAACGAGCCATGTTTGCAGGTCGTACGACTCTTCCTCGTTTTTAGACGTGAGCAGGAGCTACGTTGCCAAGGGGTAGAGGGTTTTTGGTCGCACTCTATCGCCATTTGAGCAACCTGTTTGCCGAGTTCAAGGAATAGAATCCAGTGTCCCTCGGAAATTCGGGCAGCGTCAGATAAGTTGTCCCTCTCCAGCATGACGCAAGGGTAAGCGACGAAACCTCCTAGCCAAAAGGACGCAATACGCTGTGTAACACTCGCCAAAACCTATTTCACGACCTTGACGAACACTGCCTACAGAACAAGTATAGAACATTATTTTCCAGAGCAAAGGCGCGGGCCAAGATATTTTGTGGTCTCGAGATTCGTCTTGGCATTGCCGGTATCTATGTTCTAGACGGGAAACCCAGGTCCCATGAAGACCATATACTAAATAAGCTCTGCGGTGATTATTTCTGTTCTTGCTTTTATGCGAAAGAATATGAGTCTTCGTGATGGTTTTCTGCAGAGAAGATAATAGGGCACTGTTACAGACCCTAAAGTAGGCGCTTCGAATTCCTTTTAGTTTTGTTTTCCCCCTCCAAAGTAAACTGTCGCAAGGCTGATATCTCTACAGAAGTCTTGTTCAAAGAGATCGAGAAGAAGGAGGATATGTCCCGCCTAACTTTGAGAGCATACTACAAAGTTTGGACGAGATGTCGGCCAAGAATGACAGTCATTCCGTCTCCCATCTGTCAGAAGGTGCTCGAACTACCTACAGTCCTGGCCGTGCAGAGTTCGAGATCTTGCAAGCCTATAATTCTTTGATTGAAGCTGGCGGTCACCCAATATGTTCACTTGCAGAGACGACATCTATATCCAAACAGCCCGGGAAGCACCGGGAGATTCTAGGTCCGTGGATGAAAGAGCCTTCGGCAGACTTTGCGATAGATTGGAAAGGTGTCTTCGAGCACCAGCTTTCCAATTGGAGGCTTTTCCGAGCTTGGCAACAGACCAACAGAGAATCGGGGACAGCGCCGGATACGCCTGATATACGGTCAGAAGACTGTGACGGCAGAGGAGATCGCGAATCCTTCGCCAGTGACTACGGCTCAAAATCGTCCAAGTTTGAGGCACATTTGACATTGGCTAGGAGGCTGCTGAGTAACTGCGGGTTTACTAAATCTTTCACCTTTGATATGGACTCGGGCAGACAGGACGAGTGGACGACTTGGATCGAATACTTGAGCTTCGAGTGTTATTGCTGTGACATTGGTACACACCCTCGCGTGAGCAGCCACGCTTGCGACCACGCTTGCGACCACGCATCAAGCCTTCATCCTAGCAGCCGCAGCAGCTCAAGTGGCTCACCGAGTAAGGCTCACTGTGCCACGGACATGTCCGGGGAAAACAAGCTCCATCTGGATCTAGACGCAGTCCTCAAGGAGCACCGGACGAGATCTTGGTCAGACGAATCACCACCCACAAGTCCTTCTACAACGACATACGACGGGACGAGAGCGGAGAGTAAAAATACCCATGACACTGACCATCACAACCTCATCCTCAGGTGGGCTCTACTCCAAGAGCCCAAGATTGCTGCAAAGTCTTCCGCCAGCCAACGAGGCTTCAAGACGACAAGCGACCCATTGCCATATGACTACAGTAAAGGTCCGCGACCCAAGCGACAACGGGACGGTTCTCAATGCAGCGAAATTGCCGCCTTCGAAAACGGAGTCTTGGTCACACCCAACGATGATGTTGGTGTGGCGTGTAAGAGGCATAGATCCTGTGCATGAGGATATGTCGTCGCATCGATTTCACGGCCCCGGCGCCACATAAGGAAGGGTCATGTACAATGAACACAATGTGAGGGTTTGATGTACATATGTGCCCTACGGGACCCGGATCTGCAAGATGAGATGTGTTGTTATCGTCACAATGACTGCAGTGACATGGACATTTTCTGAAGCGTCGAAAGCCCAAAAAAGCAGCAGTTAGAAATTCATGACCGGGGGGGGGGGGGTTTGAAAATCATTGGGCTCAGGGATATTATATCAGAAACATTCACGTGTGACTTTTCATGCTTTGCTTCTTTTTTTTTTCAACATGTTGCTTTCTGGTCGTGTTGTTTTCTTTCTTGTAAGTCTTATTGTTCTTTTTCCGGTCATGTTATTCTACGACCAGAGGGCGCGGGTGCTGTCGTTCCATAAATCACTCGACAAGTCACAACTTCAAGCCAGCTTATGGGAAAAGTACGAAGCGTCTCATTGCACCAGCAACTCAAGCACAAGTGGTTTCCATTTCCGTGGTTCTCCCTTCTCCGCCTGCAGAATGGACAAGGACACGGACGAGAGCTAGATCGAGGCGATGACTGACATGGTCTTGTCTGGTATCCGATGCCGAACCTTGGGGACGACGACTCGACGGATGCCAAGGAGCGCAGGCTGGAGATTGTAGGCTTCCGCCGAGGGATAGGAGAGATATGCCCGGTGAGTACTTGGGCTTTATTGTGCGTGGCTATAGGCACAGACCAGCACACAGCTAGTTGAACTTGTTGATCGTCAACGGCGGCGTCGTCATCTTGCCTCGGTTCCGGACGGGAGATGGACACGAGGGCGGAGGATGCTGCGGAGAGAGAGCTGGTGCCCGTCGGGAGTGGCAGGTTGCCGCTTCTTGGAGTTGACCTCACTCGTTTTCTCAGTAAATGCCGTGTGTGGATAGACGTGCTTGTTTCAGCAGAGGCGAGGAGGAGGAGGAGGAGGAGTGACTGAGGTTGTAACGGGGCAAGGTCAACGCTTTGTGATTTCATGACTCTAGCTAATAATATCCTATGCATGCTTTCCAGATATGCCCTGGTGCATCGGGAAATAAATGATATCCTGGTTTCGAATCTTTGCCGCCGTCTTTGGCCCGTTTGTCGCTAGTATGAATCAAAATCCGTACAAGTACTTCATGAAAGGCCGGGTGGTGTAACAGTAACGTCGGGGAATGGTATGAATTTCAAGTCACCTTGCAATGGCAGCCAAATGTTGCCACTGCATGCCCAGTTCATCAAAGAATGCTCCGCTGCTAATACTCCGTTCAGGGTCGCATGGGAAACTCCTCGACCAAAGGGATCATTCCCAGGATCATGCAAGACCTTGAGCCAAATAGCAACGTGTCCTTCGCGGTCTAGGGCTGACCATTGGCGTCTATATGGTGCGAGAGGCCCAAAGTTTTTCTAAAAATCTACAAGTATTATGTTCATTTCCCTTGATCTGAATCTGAATTTTGGAGGACGGTCGCTTGTTCCCCTGTTTACTGCATCCACGGCATCAAGCCAATATTGCTTCAAATTGAAGTCTCCGGCCTCCCCGTCCGGATGCGCAAACACGACTGTTCTCAAACTTGGAATTTCTGCCAAGGATTTCCATAACTCGCTTCTGCCAATCTTTGGCCTGTAGAGCTGTAAGCGACGTAGCTTCATCCAATATCCCGGCATGGCGGGGAGTTGAAGTTCAGTTGGCAAGATGAGCGTGAACTTGTCCTGGACGCTGCAACATTCTCTAAGGTTTTGAAGGCATTCAAAGCCTTTTCTAATGATGTTTACAGCGTCATAAGGTAGGATCCACAGCGGTATACTTATGACGAGGGAACGAAGAGACTTTCTCACGGCTCGGAGAATACTGTAAACGGCGAGTGCTGTTTGAGATGCATCATTCGGCGGAACGATTCGACTCCTACCAGGGTATCCCAAAATAGTGTAACCTGTATTTTCTTGTCTCATGTTCGATTGGAATAGAGTCTTTAGGGCGCGATGCTGGGGCAGTGTAAAGTTGTAGTTGTAGTACGGGAATAAGTCCAGCACCAAATTTTTGGTGAATGAAAAATTAGTGAACAAACTTTGGAAGCTCTGGGGTATGCTTGGCTCTTCCAACAACTGATTAACCCGGAGGTGGGCTGCCAGTATCTCGGCTTTTTTGTCACTTGAAATATACATTGCATGCTGGAGGAGGATCTGGGTGGCCTTGGAGTTGACAGCTTTGCATATGAGCCGGGTCGCGAGGAGCGTCTTGGTGATCTCGTGAGTTGGTGGAAGAACCGTAATCATTATCTCTGGGCGAAAATATTCAACGATATCCAAAATGAGTTCCAATGGCAGATACGGAATCCTCGGCTCATTGTTGCAGGCCGTAAAGTGGTTCATGGTGAAGTAGCCGGATGGACTACTGCCATGAAAATAGGCCTAAGATGAAAGATACAAATTCCAATGTCGATATAGAGACTCGGAGTCATATGCCGTTGGTCCGCGATGACGTGGACGACAGCTTGACGAAAGGGATGTAGCCAAATACGAAGACTGATGATGAGGTACTGTCGCGCTTCAAGATGCTATTTGCACACTTTTCATCAAGTAGGAGGGGGACCGGCGTGTTAGAGTTAGAGCTGTTGTTGAAAAGAATGACCAGGCAGATCTCCCGCAGAGAATGTTTGGTCATGATACGTTTTCCGAAGTTGGACCTGGAAGGAACCAGCCTCGTGTTGAGGCAGGCGCAGTTCAACTACCAAAAAGTATAGACTGAATAACAAGGGCGGAGGCTTCTTTCCGGCTGTTCTGCGTGAGAAATAATAAAGAGATACAATATGAGTGTGTTCTGTGTCCTGTATAGAGCACCGCGCGCGTGTCTTCCGCCTCGCCATGGAAGACGTGGAAATTTCTGCCTGGAAGGGTTCGGTTTCTAGCGACCTTTGTATTTATTACCCCTTGAGGAGTCCGGCCGTTCTTGACCCCTTTCTGTACTCTTGCCGTAAGATGCGCGAGGCGCGATCCTGGCTCCCTCGATGGATGCCGCCGTGCTTTCTCCGTACTCTGCCCGTCTTTCACCCCCGGTGCTATACGGACATGGCGTCGTGATGTTCTCATAGGACGAAGAATATGCATGATATGGCCGTCCAATACGTAGTTCTAGCACGTGATGCAAAGGGAAGGGGACCCAATTCTATCGAAAAGGAAACAAAGCTTTACATTCGCATCTTCCCACCCGTCAGTACATCATCTGGTCGTGATGGTGCCCATGAACCATTCCTTCATTCGCGCCGTCGCATCTCCAGGGTTTTCAAACATGTTCTCAATGAGAATGAAGGCGTGCGCCTCCCTTTCTGCCTCGTCCAGTCTGATTTTGCAGGTAGCATTCCTGCGCCGCAGCAAGCTGATCAGCTTGACGCCCTGGTCATAAAGCACCTCGTTCTTTCCTACAGTCAGATAAATCCTGGAGGTAATGTCTCCGATGCCATCGAGCCAGTCATCGTCAGTGTCAAGGGGAGTCATGTACGGGTTGGAGGCAGAGAGGTCTCCGGCGAGGATCTCTGCTTTGTGCGCCTTGATCAGCTCCGCGCCGTATAGGGCGACGCCTAGGTTATCCATGCCGCCGGCCGATATCATGTCGTTGCCTTCATTCCGCTGGAACGAATCAGTGAATACGTTGTTGCTCAGCCAAGGCGACACCAGGAAGACACCCGCCAGAGGTTCTGACGGCTCCAAGGGACGGATTCCTGGGTGAGGGTGGAGGATGTGGCTCAGGACTTGCATGCTCAAGTTCCCTCCGGCCGAGTCGCCGCCCATGTAGATGTCTGATGGACTGATTCCGGAATCGAGGAGCGATCCGAGAGCCTCAACAGCCTGTACCAGGGGAACGGGAAACCGGCCATCGTTCAAAAGGGTGTATTGGAGACAGCCGACTGCGACCTCAACTCCGGCTTCTCTGCCAGCCAGGACATAGGCGTTCCAGCACCACTCATAGTGGGCGCGAAGGGCAGGGGCAATATACCCTCCTCCGTGAAAGAACAAGACGATCTTGCTGGCCTTGCGGCGGTTCCCTACCCACAAGAGCGAGCTGCCCGTCTGGCCCAGAGGCTGGATGTCAAGGACGAGGCGTTGGCGAAGTGCGGCATCTCTCGTGCGTGCCAACTTGCTGTTCACCCAGGCGTAATATGCTTCCACAGTAGGCTGCGAATAGACCTGGATTTCGCGATCCTGGAAAGTGGTGAAGACGACGTCGACGATGGCACAAAAGACGTAGTGCTTGATGTTATATCTGCGCCTCGCGGAGAAGTACACAATCCGCGCAATGCACACTGCCATGCGCAGAGGTACTAGAAGACGTACTACATGTGAGCACATACGCTCATGCCGCGGCGTGACGGGCAAAACATACTGATCGTCGCGACCTTGGCCAACAGCTTCAGATACTCCCATATGGAAAGCTTGGGGCGTCCATTCTGGTTCGGGTACGATTGCTGAGGTTCTACGCTCAGAGCGCTCTGAACAGCCTGTAAGCGAGGAGCATTAGTTCTCCGTGTCTGGGGCATCTATTGATGTGCAGCTCCTTGGTGGTTTGTAGCATCGTGAAGCGGCGCAGATGCGTCGAGACATCCAAGTCGGCGGAAAGACTCCACGTGGCCACGTACCATGTTGGAAAACTTGTGGAAGAGGCGACTCGGGCCCGGGTGACTGGGAGAGGAAGAATAATGACTTGGTCCGGCAAGATGAGAATCATAAAATCACAGGAGTCAATGTCCCGTCTGGGTGCTCTCTCAACTCTTTTTTGTTGCTCGGGTGGAAATGGCACGGTGACAGTAACAAGGTACTAGTAATCTGCAACAATGATCTCCGTCTGGGTACGGAGTAGGGGATAGTTAACGTTATAGTTCAACTCGACTTTCGAGGGTCGCTGCCTATGGACACGCCAAGCTCCAAAGCCCACGACGCTGGTTTTTCCAGTTGACCCGCTGGTATGATAATCGTGCCACACCCCACATTTGGTCGGTCTCGCGAGGCCTCGACCTTTGGGCATGGCACGAGTAGTAGTATAACGTGCTCTTCCTTTGTCCATGGTCAGGGGTTTGTCAAGGTTGGTTGGGGATTTGTGCCGGCAGGGGAGAAGAAGTTATTTTCTGGTGCCAGCCCCGATTGCCTCGGTACGGAGTAAACCCCAACCCTCCGCTTGCTCAAGACATGGAGAAAGAGAACTAGACTAGACTAGACGAGACTAGTCTGGGGATGCCGTCTCTTGAAAAGTGAAAAGGGGACCGAGAGAGATCAGGAGTGGCATGCTGATACCGGCAAGTCCTTGGAGATTGGCGATGATGGATGACGGATGACGGATGACGGATGATGGATGATGGATGATGACGGATGATGACTGATGGCTGATGGCTGATGGCTGATGGCTTCGCCTCTGTTGTTTGTTCTCTTCCTCTTTTTATTTTCCCCTTGCCTCGCCTTTGACGAAACAGCTCGACGACTTCCATCACGCTTGTGGGGCGAACGCCAAGGTGCCGAAGGGAAGGAGCAAGTGGGATCCAAGGGGGGAACGGAACTTCGAGACTGACCCCATGTGCCGCAGGCAGGCCGTTGATGTGGATGGCTTCTCCGAGCAATTGGTCCGTCTCCCCGTGTGTACGGACAACAGAGGATGAGCAGCCAGGAACCGAAACGTGTCCGTCCGGCAGTTGACCGATGAGATGCGCAACACGAGACCATGACCTGTGGATGACCTGCCTGCTTCTTCGGCCTTCTTCCTTCTCTTCTTCTTCTTCTTCTTCTTCTTCTTCTTCATCTTCTGCTTCTTCTTCTTCTGCTTCTTCTTCTGCTCCTTCTTCTGCTTCTTCTTCTTCTTCTCCTTCTTCTCCGCCCCCTTTCCCTCTCTCTTCCTTTTGATTCTTGTGCGAATCGCGAAACCTCTTGAGACCTCTCGAGACCTCTCCTGGAGACGCTGCCGCACAACCAGACACCTGTTGACTCAAATCATGTTTTCCCGAGAAGGCTTCACCCTCGACGTCGTGGCCGGCACAATCCGAAACTGGATTCTCACGCCGACCACGACCCTTCCTCTGGCCTTGGGTCTGACTTGGGAACCCTTGTTCTCTCGCCTGGTTCAACAGACCTCGCCTGATCGGGCAGCGACTCTTCGCTCTCGACTCTACTGGCTTGCCGCCGCCAGTCTCGCCATCGCCCTCAACGACCAGCTCAACAAGCAAACCGCCAACAACTGGGTCGTCGACTCGCGGTGGAAGTGGGATGACGAGATCGTCGTCGTCACGGGGGGGAGCAGCGGCATCGGCGCAAGCATCTGCCGGAGACTCATCGCCAGGAACCCTCGCACGCGCATCATCATCATCGACTACGTTCCGCTGTCGTGGACGCCGCCGCCCGGCGCGAGGCTGTACTACTACGAGTGCGACCTCAGCGACGCCTACGCAATCAAGATTGTATGCGACCGCGTCAAAGCCGAGGTCGGCCATCCCACCGTCCTCTTCAACAATGCCGGCTTGGCGAGGGGAACAACCGTCATGGAGGGATCGTCGAATGACGTGCAGCTCACCATCAAGACGAACCTGATTGCGCCCTTCCTCTTGGCCAAGGAGTTTCTGCCTGAAATGGTCAGGAGGGACCACGGACACATCTTGAATACGGGGTCAATGAGTTCCGTTGTGTCGGCTCCGTCCATTGTGGATTATTCTGCTTCCAAATCTGGCTTGACGGCTTTACACGAGGTATGTTGGCGTGACGTGGTGATTCGTGTTGTGTTTGTGTTTGTGTTTTTCGGTTTCTCTTCCCTATCGCCTCTCTTTCTCCTCCTTCTCTTCATGTCAACATTTAGTCAACCTCATCCGTTTGCCCAACACTTGTGCCTGGTTCATGTTGCTCACCTTTCTCTACAGGGCCTTCAACTGGAGCTCAACAGCCTGCATAAAGCCCCTAGAGTCCGTCTCACGCTGGGCATCTTCGGCTTCATTCGCACGCCTCTCTTCACCGGGTCCACCAACGAGTCCAACTTCGTCACGCCCCTGTTGAATGTGGAAACTGTGAGCGAGAAGCTCGTGGATGCCGTGTATAGCGGCTACGGAGGCACCATCTACGCGCCGGGTGTACACCGATATATCACTGCTTTGGTACGTTGGTTGATGTCGAACTCGTTTCTTCCCTCCTTTTCTTTCTTCCCTCGTGTGTGTGGGATGGTGACTAATCTTCGTCATGTATGTAGAAAGGCGGACCGGAATGGCTGTTCCGACGCATTCGAGAACGCTCGTTACGGATTGACTTTGATCTCAAGAGGCAGCAGAGCAACTTCGACAAGGAGACAGGTAAGCGCATCGCAGGAGTAGTCGACGCGCCCAAGTAAGGACGGAGGCGGAAGGAAATTAAGGCCACCAATGAGTACTCCGTACGGAGACGGCATTGTATGAGTGAGTTGCATAGGCGTTAAGGATATGGACAGGTATTGTTTCTTGGCGGCGGCACATTTCGTTAGGGGCTCGACATTGACAGATTTCCTTTACGAGCGGCAATGATTAGAAATTAGCTTGTTGCACGCAAATGGGGTACTACGTACGGAGTATCGTCTGTTCGAACCAACTACCTAGAGAGAGTACTCCGTACTCCGTAGTCTGTAAGCCATCGCGCGTCACGAGCAGCGCGCAATTAATAACTAACCCTGTGCCCTTATCCGATCACATTTTGGCCCGACCCTACTCCGTATCAACGAGGGGATCGTTAAGCACAACGCACAGGGCATCAGTTGATCCAGCAAGCCAACGAGTTCATCTTGATGATTTAGCGTCTTTGTTTCCCCGCGAAGTGGAAATGGAGAGTCGGCAAAGCTTGTTGTGGTTGCAATGTGCCCGACCTGATGGAACCTCGGCAAGTCTCGAATGAACTCTTGAAGAACAACGGGCACGTCACACGACTTGACTAGCCGGGTAAGCTCCCCTTCTTCAGAGGGCAGCCCGTTTGTACGGCCCAGGCATGTACGGAGTAACTAGTTAGTTACAGTGGGCTGTTACTCCGTAACATGCAGAATGAAGATTGGCTCTTCACCAACTGGCGATTGGCATGGGATGGTCGATCCATGGCAAGCCACTTCTTGACCCCGTCTCAAGTGATCAATTAGGATAGCTGCACATGACAACAAGCTCACCAACCCATTGATTGGAGTTTCGACTGGCCGGTTCCTGCGTTGCGTTTTCCCTGGTCCGCCTCGGCAGGCAAAGTGCAAGCATTGATCAACATCACTCCGCACGGAGTAACTACTCGAACCTCACATCTTCCATCACTCCAAAACCATCCTCTTCGCATCGCCCACGCTGGTCTTTGGCCTTCCTGTCCCTGTCCAGCTGTTTCAAGGTCTTTCTTAGCACACCATGGTCAAGTCCATTCCCACCTACAGTCAGTTTGGCTGCATTGGCTCTGGCTTCTCAGCAATTGGCCTCGGCGCGACCCTGAAGCGATGGTATGGCATCACTGATGTCCGGTTCTTCGAGAGGCATTCCGACCTAGGAGGCACTTGGTGGGCAAACAAATACCCAGGTGAGTCTGCTGCCACTTCTATACTTCTTTCGTCCCCATGTTGAGGCGGCGCTTTGATTCGATGGTCAGAAGTCGTGAGCTGCGTTAATATTCCTCTGCCATGCCATGCTAACTGCTTGCTTCGTAAGGATGTGCCTGCGATGTTCCCAGCATTCTCTACAGCTTTTCCTTCGCGCCCAATCCCAATTGGAGCCAGGTTCTTGCAACCGCCGACGAGCTCTGCGAGTACTTGAAATATGTCGCCGGCCAATACGACTTGGAGAGCAAAATGACCTTTCGAGCAGAGGTCTACCGCTGCGAGTGGAGGCACCAAACGAAGCGATGGAGGATGTACATTCGAAACTTGGACACAGGCGAGACCCTCATTCACGAGTGTCAGTTCCTCTTTGGTGCTACTGGTATTCTGGTGAAGCCTCGGCCCTGCGACATTGCCGGTGCCGACACCTTTAAGGGACCAATCTTTCATTCCGCCGAATGGAGACAGGATGTTGACGTGACCGGAAAAAATGTCGTTTTGGTAGGCAATGGTTGTACGGCATCACAAATCGTCCCTGCCATTGTCAACAAGACCAGGCATCTGAGTCAATTCGTACGATCGAAGCACTGGATCATTCCGCCTATCAATGTTCCCTACACCAAGTTTTGGCAGGCCATATTCGAGCACGTCCCCGGAGTGCTCGCTTTCTTCCGCTTCAGCATCTTTCTTTATGCCGAAAATGACATGAGAGGATTTTTCATGACCAAGGCCGGTGAAGCTTACAGAAAGTACTATGAGGGTGTTGCAACCAGATATATCAAACAGACTGCTCCCGCCAAATACCACGATATGCTGATTCCAGACTTTTCTCTCGGGTGCAAGCGCCGGATCTACGACCCTGGGTATTGCAAGGCTCTGCACGCCAAAAATTTGACAGTCTCGCAAGAGCCTATTGTAGAGATTGTCCCCCAAGGCGTCCGTACCAAAGACGGCAATGTAACAAAGGCGGATGTTATCGTCTTGGCCAGCGGCTTCGACACGAACCAATACATGGCCGGCATCGAGGTTGTCGGCAGAAGTGGCCAGACCATCAATCAGCATTGGGAATCCTGGGATGGACCAGAAGCTTACGCTTGCTCCGCGTTGAATGACTTTCCAAATTTTTTCATGCTTCTAGGTATGTCCATGTCCCCTCCAAGAGCTTGTCAGGCTGATGAAGAAACTAGCGGCGCTTATACGATACTGTAGGCCCCAACACTACCACCGGCCATACTTCCACTGTCATGGCTGCCGAAAACAACATCAACTATGCTCTGCGTGTCATCAAGCCAGTTCTTGATGGAGAAGCCCTGTTTGTGGAAGTAAGACGTGACGCCGAGGAGAGATACTCCCGGGAGATGCAAGCAGCACTGAAGAATACTGTGTGGTTCTCCGGATGCCATAGCTGGTACAATAAGGAGGATGCGGACGGCAACAAGTGGAATTCCATGACGTATCCCAAGTTCCAACCGCAGTTCTGGTGGGAAAGCCTGTTTCCCGTGTACAAGGACTGGATCTACCAGGCATGTGCTCTCCCTTTGTCATGTTCATCTCGCGTTTCGGTCTTTGCATAGTTATTTTCTAACCAGTGACAACTCTAGCCAACTCCGGCTGCCGCTCGCTTGAGGACTCGACGTAAGCTGTTGAGCTTGATTCGGTGGGCAATGGCGTTTGTGGCAGGGTTAGGAGTTCGCCTGGCGGCAAAGAAGTATTGGCACATTTTGTCCCAGCTTGGGCCCTTGACAAAGCTTGGTATCATGCAGCTAAGATACAAGTATAAGATATAGAGCTTTCTTTTTTTTTTTTTTCCCAATTTATACAAAGACTGTGTGTCACTGTGTCCACTGTTTGATGACATTGACAACGATGCAGATTGTCGTTGAAGTGTGTCAGTCAAACATTGATCCACATGAGAAGCTCAGGACAAAGAAAAGGTCAAATGGGCGGGCGGCTGGGATACCATCATGTCTGTCTGTTTTCTTTGAAGATGAGCCAGGACGATATGCGTCCTGGGTGAAGAGTCATCCGCGGTCTAACATTGCGTCTAGTATATATACACTGATATCGCTGCCTGAAAAGGGCACGTTTTTTTAGTTCCGTAGTTACATGTCCGCGCTTGAGGCTACTCGGTCTTGCCCGTCCCCGAAACCAGCAACACGACACTGCCCAACTGCCTCCGCACATCTTCGTGGTTCACGTCATGCGTGTCTTCAACTTCTCCCCACTGCGTGACCTGCCAGTCCACCTCGAGACTGACCGTCTTGGCAGCTTCTTCCACGCCAAACTGCACGTCGCCCGTCAGGTTGGGCTTGTGAACGGGGCCCTCGCTCCATTCAGTGATGAAGCGCGCGGCGGCAACGAGACTCTTGCCCGCCAGTACGGCTCGCTCGAGTCCCGCCATTTCCCAGGCACTCAGGCCAGACACCCACCCCTGAACGACTTCGCGCACGCCTTCGTCCTGCTCCCGGGGGAGGATGGCGTCGCCGTCGAGCACGGGCTCAAGCCTGATACCGGGCCACACGTGGGTCGTCATGAAGGAGACAATGTCGTCGGTTGTGCGTTTCTGCACGTCGCGCAGAGACTCGCCCGCATCGTTGCGCAGGTCGTACTCGCCCGCAGGCGGGGCCCAGCATAGCAGCGAGTCGGTGTCGAGGTAGCGCAGCACACTGGTCGTGATTTCGCCTCGTATCTTGGCGGCGCCGGGGCTGCTCGACGCATCGTCCTTCTCGATGTCCAGCGCCCGGCAGACCAGGGAGGTCAAGGGTATGAAGTGCTGCTTGGTCGCTTGCAGCGACGAGGTCATGGTGTCCCATTCGAGGGCAATGGCGAAGGCGAGATTGGGCTTGGAGAGAGGCAGCCGGATCACTTCTTTGGTCTGCGGGTGCCGCAGCGGCCGTGAGTCGAGGTGTATCTGGAGAGCGCCTGTTTCGCCGCAGTCCAGTTAGCACGGGCAAGGCTTGCAATGCTGGGCCACCAAGCCGGGACCTACCTTGGACTTCTTGCACGCTGACGTCTTTCCAGAATCTCTTCCGCAGGACCGTGGTCTTGCCGTCCTTTGCGTTCCTGATGGCCTTGGCTTGTTTCAGCATTTCGGCCTGCTTCCGCCGGCGCTCAATGCGCTCGCTCATGTTGCGGACCGCTGGCGTCGGCGGCTCTGGCGGTGGCCCGGTGCCGAGAACAGGGGCGACTTTGGCTGCTTTGTATGCCGTGGCGTGCATGGTACGGGCATTAATGGGGATGCTGAAGGCACGAGAGGCCGCTCGCAGCGGTGATGGAGCTGGCGGCCGCATGGCTGTGATGGGGGATGCTGTGGTGTGGTGTGGTGTTGATGAATTCGTCGGGTGGGTGGACAGAACAACTGAACTTGGGGTTTGAAGATGATGTAACTTGATCCACACGGACACGGACAACTCCACATCCAACTCACGACAGTGCGCCCGCTGCGGTTTGCCTACTGTTCGATGTGCTCCGTTGTCCTTGAGTTCTGTGTTCTGTGTGCTCTAGTACCGAGTCATCTTCAGTTTCTCCATGGGGCGATCCAGTAACAAGGAGCTCAAGGCGGATTCCCAAACCCAGATCCATTTGGTGCACCTTCTTAAGCTCTCCAACATGAGACGAATTTCGTTCTGGACAATTTCCATTATGTTCCATCACCAGCTATTCGCGCGTTTTCTCAGCCATCAATGTTGTGGCGCGGACGGCCGGGCTACGGCACATGCATCCATTATCATATCACCAGAGACCAGAGCTTGTGCTGCTTGGATTGGTCTTGATATTAGACTCTAGTGTGCCAATTACGTTTCATGTAATCAAGTGCGTATTTGAATGTTTTTGAAAGAAAAAAATTGGTGTTGTTAATAATCGTATTCGTGTTGCTACGCTCTGGGCTCGGATTCGGATGCCTTGTGAATGGGGAAGATGTTTGTCCTTTATGTTGTAGCTCCGTATATCAAACAATGTACTCCGTACCTATGTTATTATGGACATCTTTTGAATGCCGACCATCCGCCTATTCCCTGCCAAGTAAATTGCCTGTGACCGTGTTTCCTGACTTGGACTTTTCTGCTGCAAATTGATGCCAATTTACAGCTTCGCTCAGTCCACCAATCCTCGCTCTTCGACTGGGGGTGGGTCATCACGTGACTGAGCGCCCCACCATCCCTGAGACTCCTACTGCCAACGTGGTGATTATCCAAGAGTTGCGCGCCAGACGACAAGTTGGACACCTCACGACCATCCCCCTTCCGACGCAGCGCCCAAAATGAGCTACGGCAAGAAGGACGAGGACGCCGACCTGGGCCTGGTCAAGGTGGACAGGACTCAAGTATTTCAAGAAGGTGAGTGGGAAGCAATGCGTCGGATTGCAATCTGGCGGTGGCCCCCTTGTAACACGACACCGGCCTAATGCCACATTGCAGCACGTATATTCAACGAGGGCACCATTCAACCGCGACGATGTCGGATCCTCCTCACCAAGATTGCCCTTCTCCTCTACACTGGGGAGAAGTTTCCGACTAATGAGGCCACTACCCTTTTCTTTGGTATTTCCAAGCTCTTCCAGAACAAGGATGCCAGCCTCAGACAGATGGTTCATCTCATCATCAAGGAGTTGGCCAGCTCTGCCGAGGACATCATCATGGTTACCGCCACCATCATGAAGGATACCGGCGGTGGCAGCGAGGCCATCTTCAGACCTAATGCCATTCGAGCCTTGTGCCGTATTATTGATGTTCGTCCACCTTTGCTACACCTCGAAGCTGCCGCACAAACAGAAAACTAACCCCTACAAGTCCACATCTGTCCAGGCGATCGAGCGAGTTTTGAAAACGGCAATTGTCGATAAGAACCCTTCTGTTTCATCTGCTGCCTTGGTCTCGTCGTACCACCTACTTCCTGTCGCCAGAGAAGTTGTTCGACGTTGGCAGAGTGAAGTCCAAGAGGCCGCTGCCTCGACCAAGTCCTCCGGCGGATTCTCACTCGGATTTTCCTCCTCGAGCAGTCAGATGCCCATGAACAACTCGACAATGGCCCAGTACCACGCTATCGGACTTCTCTACCAGATGCGAATGCACGACAGAATGGCCCTGGTCAAGATGGTGCAGCAGTTTGGCGCTGCTGGTGCTGTCAAGAACCCCGCCGCCACGGTCATGCTTGTACGACTTGCTGCCCAGCTTGCTGAGGAAGATGCTTCTCTCCGGAAGCCCATGATGCAGCTTCTCGACGGCTGGCTGCGCCACAAGAGCGAGATGGTCAACTTCGAGGCCGCCAAGGCCATTTGTGACATGCGCGACGTCGCTGACAACGAGGTCAACCAGGCAGTCCACATTTTACAGCTATTCTTGACTTCTCCCCGAGCCGTGACCAAGTTTGCTGCCCTCCGAATCCTCCACAACTTTGCCTCCTTCAAACCTGCCGCCGTCAGTGTCTGCAATCCCGATATCGAGCTCCTCATATCAAACTCAAACCGATCCATCGCTACTTTCGCCATTACCACACTCCTCAAGACCGGTAATGAGGCTAGCGTCGACAGACTGATGAAGCAGATCTCAACCTTCATGTCCGAGATCACCGACGAGTTCAAAATCACCATTGTCGAGGCCATCCGCACGCTCTGCCTGAAGTTCCCAAGCAAGCAGGCGGGCATGCTGACCTTCCTGAGCGGCATCCTGCGAGACGAGGGTGGATACGAGTTCAAGCGTGCAGTTGTGGAAAGCATGTTTGATTTGATCAAGTTCGTTCCCGACTCAAAGGACGAGGCTCTGGCTCATCTTTGCGAGTTTATCGAGGACTGCGAGTTCACAAAGCTAGCTGTCCGTATTCTGCACCTCATTGGTTTGGAAGGCCCCAAGACTGCTCAGCCTACCAAGTATATCCGATACATCTACAATCGAGTTGTTCTCGAGAATGCTATTGTCCGCGCCGCCGCAGTTACCGCCCTGGCCAAGTTTGGTGTTGGACAGAAAGATTCGGATGTTAAGGCTAGCGTCAAGGTCCTTCTCACTCGGTGCTTGGATGATGTCGATGATGAAGTCCGCGACCGGGCTGCGCTGAACCTGAAGCTTATGGGTGAGAAGGATGACGAAATGGCACGAAATTTCGTCAAAAACGGTATGCAGAATATCCTTCTACGTCGGAAACTAATTGAAAAAAAGAAACTGACTTTGACGCATAGAAAACATGTTCTCTCTTCCTGTCTTCGAACACCAGCTTGTTATGTACGTCACTTCCGACGACAAGGGATCCTTCGCCGAACCCTTCGACATCACCAAAGTTCCCATCGTCACTCGGGAGCAAGCAGATGCCGAAGACAGAACGAAGAAGCTCACTGCTACCACACCCACGATCAAAGCACCCAAGGTTGGCGCTGCCAAGGCTCCTGCAAGCGGTGCAGAGGCTGCAGCTTCCGCTTCCGCTCAGGCTCACCGGTATGCCGAGGAGCTGATGCAGATCCCCGAGATGAAGGAGTTTGGCAATGTTCTCAAGTCCTCATCCGTTATAGAGTTGACTGAGGCTGAGACCGAGTACGTCGTGACAGTTGTGAAACACATCTTCAAGGAGCACATTGTTCTTCAATACGAAGTGAAGAATACCTTGCCAGATACTGTGTTGGAGAATGTCTCGGTCGTTGCCACGCCTGGAGAGGATGAGGAGCTTGAGGAAGTTTTCATCATGCAGTCAGAAAGACTAGCTACCGACGAACCTGGCAAGGTTTACGTCGCTTTCCAGAAAGTCAACGGAGAAGGGTCCATGCCAGTTACTTCCTTCTCCAACATTCTGAAATTCACAAGCAAGGAAATTGACCCGTCAACTGGGGAACCTGAAGATACTGGTTATGATGACGAGTATGAGGTGTCAGAGTTCGATCTCAGCGGCAGCGACTACATTGTGCCGACATTTGCTGGCAACTTCAGCCATCTATGGGAGCAGATTGGTGCCTCGGGAGAGGAAGCCGAGGAGACGCTGCAGCTGAGTGGCATGAAGAGCATTGCCGGTAAGTAAATTTGTATTCTCCGTACTTGCCAAGTATTGTTGGGTCACTAACGTGGATCTGCTGCAGATGCGACGGAGCAACTGGCCAAGGCCCTTTCATTGCAACCTTTAGAAGGTACAGATGTTCCCATCAACCAGAGCACACACACCCTCAAGTTGCTGGGCAAGACCGTTTCCGGCGGCAGAGTAGTGGCAAGCGTAAGAATGGCCTTCTCATCAAAATCTGGAGTCACAACGAAGATTACAGTCAGAAGCGAAGAGGAAAACGTGGCGGCACTTGTGATTGCATCGGTGGCCTAAAAGGCAGGAACGTCGGCGTTGAGGATATCATATTGTTGGCGGCGAGAACCTAGTTATTTTTGGTGGACAAGGGGTCACGATGGACAATGTTTACACTAGACAGGTCGCAGGGGCAGGGCTATATACTATAGTTACTAGCAAGTCCATATGCCGTGTTTTGAGTTGAGCCAGCAGATGACAAATGTCTAAATACATGCAACATTTCAGCATGCACCGCGAGTCTGTGACTGACTGATTTGGTCCAGAGACCTTTGGGGCCGCCGTTGACGACTTGGCAAGGCGAACCGGCTTTTTATTTTTGGTACGGGATGGACTTGGGCTCGGGTGGTAACTATATAACTAATTTATAAGTTGATGATGACGAAGAGGACTGACAGGACAAGGCAATTTCAGGAACAAAAAACATGTATACGTTATAGATAACTACTCTTTGCCTTGTCTGGCACCGCCGATTGCCGACAGTTGGTCTACAAACTTGGACTCTGTGATACTCGACGTGTAAGTTACATACAAGGGGGCTTGATTTTCCAAATCAAGCCAAGTCAAGTGAAGAAAGAGCGTGGTTGTCTAAATTGCTGCTGCTGTCTGTCTAGTTATAAGCTGAGGGGTCCGCTGGCAGACTGTACACTGAACTGTGGTTGCGGCACTTTTATGTGTCTGGCGTGAGGCGGCTTGCTATTCAGACGTTCGTTGGTGCGAGCGAGGAGGGAACTTGGGCTAGTACTTCACTGGCACTTGGATGGAACCAGACTGGTATAGAGACTATTTCACGGGATAATTACATTTCCTCCTATAACTATACGTGCGGATGTTGTCTCACTGGCCAAGGATCCCGTTTTTCTGTAACAAACAGAGAGGCGAGACTGTATGTATGTATGTATATATGTATATATGTGTATATGTATATATGTATATGTGTACATTCCCCCCCCCCCCCCCCCCCCGAGTCTGCGGTCAAAACATCGTCCAATGCTTACTTGTGCCAGACGTCGCTCGCTTTGCCCTTGGTCTGTCTGGCCACGTTCTGGGGGAACTGGCCCAGGACGTTGCCGGCAGGGTCGTACTTGCACACGACGTAGAAGCCGTTGGCCTTGCCTGGGCCGCCGGAGCACTTCTTCCATCCGCACCCTACGGTCTTGGTGTTCTTCCACACGACCTGGGTGAAGTGGCCGGTGTTCATGTAGAAGTTGGGACTCGCCCAGTTGTACATTGTTCGTTCCGAACCCCACATGTTCACGAAGTTGCCCCAGCTGGAGAAGCCGGTGCTGCTGGCGAGGTTCTCGCCCGTGCTCTGTTTTTTTTTTCTCCGTATGAGCATGTCGTGCCGTGGGTAACTAATGGGTGACGAAGGGGGGGATATCCACGGCGTGACTTACATCATGGGCCCAGTTGCAAGTGTTGGCCCAGTTCTGGGCATCGTTGGCAAGATTATTGTTCCAGGACAGAGGCTTGGCGTCGTGCTGGCCGCGGTAGAAGTTGTGTGCGGCAATCATCTCGCCCTGGAAGTCGCCGCCCTGTCGTTCCTCGACTTGCGTGGGGGCCGCGGCGGACAAGCCCGTGGCGGCGAGGACGCTGAAGATGCTGGACAGACGCATGTTGAAGAAGATGTATAGAGTGTGGTCAGAGCTGTGTAATTGGTGACGATGTGGAAAGCTGGTCTGCGGCTTGACTTGGGAAGATGGGAGGTCGAATGAGGAAACCACGGCCATTTATACGTCAATGGGCGGGCCTGGAGATTCGAGTCCACGACGGACGGCGATGGGCAGGGAGCCTTCTTTCCCCGTGGCATCTGGTGGCTTCTGCCATCGTATCCGTTCAGTGACACAGCTTCCTGTAGTTCCTGCAGAAAGTCGTGGACAGGTAGAAAAATCATGGGTCCGCGCTCTGTGGTGTTTTGCTGGCCGGGGCGCCGGGCGGCCCAAGTGATTGGAGCTCCTGCACAAACGCCCGCCGGCTTTTCCCCTCTAGGAAGGCTCGTGCTTTGTATAGAGCAGAGCAATATTGGATGTTGTGCCTGAAACATATCTGCGACGGAGGCGCCGCGATGTCGCTGTTGATACGGACGGACAAGGGCCATGTGTGGCGGGCTGCGCCAAACGGGACGATCCTGGCTGCGAGTGATGGCGATGATGGGATTGGTGGCGCTGAGAGATTTTGGGCTTCCAGAAGGACCGCACTACTGTATCTGCTTGATTGATGTGAGCTTTGTGATTGTTCCCTCAATAAGGTGGCGGTGGCGGTTCGTTTCGATTATACTCTGTACTCCGTACTCCGTACACGACGGCTTGATAAATCGCTCGCGCGCTTCTTCCATCGCCGGCCCGGTTCCGTCTGTACCTACGTTGCAGG
This sequence comes from Metarhizium rileyi, assembly GCA_031753515.1. Classification (NCBI taxonomy): domain Eukaryota; kingdom Fungi; phylum Ascomycota; class Sordariomycetes; order Hypocreales; family Clavicipitaceae; genus Metarhizium; species Metarhizium rileyi. The sequence continues at coordinate 1,895,156 of JAUKVO010000003.1, read as the reverse complement.
CATGTTTTGGTCCGGTCTATTTTGGTGGTCCGGTCTCTTTTGGTGTTACCGTCTGACCAAGGAGTTAAAGGAGAACCCCTGTTCATCTGCCAGTCTTGTTGCTCTTTCACCACAAGACAACGATTCGTCGACCTGAGTTCCTGGAGCCGTTGGCATGAGCGTCATGCACAGATCACGATGAGGTCTGGGACAACTGACATAAAAGTCTAGTTATACAGAACCGTCCGTTAACTCGCACTTTTGCAACGACTGAGAATGGTATTCTCGCACTATGCTTTGCCGCCGGAGACTTGAGCTTTTGGTCTTGTGTTCCGCCTCGCTTCCGTCCAAGCTGGGAATGTCGCTCAGTTCACGTCAAGTCCCATGCGGCATGGGCCGATGCAAATCTGCCCGATTGTGCAACTTCAATGTTGTGTAAAGGCGTCCTTTCCCACTCGGTCAGCGAATCTGTCATGGGCGAACTGCAATACCGACGATTGGGTGAGAGATCTGAGGCTAGAGCGGTGAGAGGTGAGAGGCGAGTGTGGCATGTTATTGTGTAAGCGCGATTGATGAGAGCAGCGTGGTACAAAGCCTTGAGAGGCTCGAGATTCGCACAAGCAGACTTGTAAAAGACTTCCCATTTGGCGAAGATGCTTTTGACTGTATGCATGTCGATCTTGCGACGATTGACGGCATAAATCCATCGCGAGACACTGCATCAACGGGATTGTTCCGCGCTTGAGTCGCTTGCAAACAGGACCGTACATTGGATCGCCTACTGCTGCTATTGCACCCGCTGCGTCAGATGATAACGCAGCGTGCCGAGTCATTGCTTGACATGACGGGGAGGTGATGGATGCTGAAGCATCAAGACTCGTCGTCTAAACAGAGTCGACTGTGGGAGGTCTTCACATAAAATCCCCGACTCTCATTCCGAAAGTGGTAAAATAAACTTGTCTCGACTGTCCCGTAAAGCGCCCAGGGATTGCAGCGGCAACGGTTCGAGGAGTCTTGTCTGAATCTGCGCTGCCCCGACATTTTGGGATCTTAGCTTTGCGGGGATGGATGGCCACCACCGATGGATCGTCAGTCCGAGTCAAATCCCAAGCGTCACTTCCCACTCGTCTCACTTTTGTGTGTTTCAGCTATGAGCTTCTTCTCGCGGGGAGAGCGACCAACTAGTTATCTAGTCATGGCGTCGGCGAGACATCATCACCACCATCCACCATCCACCATCAGAGCCGGCACAAGTTGCTGCTTGCTTTCCACAAGCTGGGAAAGGAAAGGAGATGAGAGAATGACGCATGACCTGGAAAAGACGGTTATATGGATGGTGATAGCAAGGGAGAAGACAGAGAAGACAGAGGAGGACGTCTCGGGAAATACATTGCGTCTGGGTAACGTGTAAGAGAGACACTGTAGGGTAGGTAGGGGAAATTAGACACGTGGCCGGCCCTTTCCTATGTGATGCTTTCAACTTAGAACGGAGAGCAAAGAACCAGAAAGGCCAATTTGAGCTATCCCCGATACGGAGTAGGCTGGCAGGAGACAGACAAAAAATAAAAATATAAAATACGGGGGAGACATTCAAAGAGACACTAGACAAAGATGACCCCAGTTGCCGCACTGGCGGACATCTCCAAACCCCAGCCTTTCTTTGCATCATGCAACGTGGTCCAGCGGAGGAGGATTTGCTGGCAGATGTCGCAATAGCTGGGGAAGCTAACTTTTGATGGGGCACACTCCTCAGACGCGCCGAGGCAACAGCTGGACATCGAGGGGCTCGCGGTGCAAGTTCGCCCATGTGAAGCACCGAATGCGCCAAAGAACTGAGGGGTTTCGGCACGAGATGGAGTCCGACATGGACTCGCTGGTGACGGACGGGTTCAATATAGGCTAGGCAGCATCATGCCATCGGTCGCAAGGATCGAGTTACTCGGGCTTGCTGCAGCTCACGCCCGAAAGAGGCTCGTGACGTTGGCCATTCGAGAGGGTTGTTGTTGGTGTGTGTTGATGTTGATGTTGATTTGATCGCATCATACATGCTCGCATTGGGAAGGACCATCGAATTGAGTTGTGCTTGACAACATCCTGGCGCCACAGTCGGTCTCCTGAAGCCCCCCCAAGGCCTAGTCTAAGTCCGGTTGCAAGTGAATAAAGGCAAAGGCGCGGGCATGGTGAAACTTTTGCGGTTTACTTCGTTTACCCTAACCACCCATAGCAAGTGAAACCTTACATGAGGTACCTACCTACAGGTAACTAACTACCTAGGTAACTAACTACTAGGTAGTTAGTACTTTAGTTACCCGTCAGCGGCTTCGTGGTCGTTGTCGGCACCTTGTAGCGTTACTTGGCGGCTTTGCCTTGACCTTTTGTTCTGGGCAGGGAGGCACGCTTGGACAGCGCACTAGTACTCCGTACTCCGTAGTTACTCCGTCATTGCCTGGCTCCGTTCCGCCTCCTGCGGCTCGGGACCGCGGCGAGCATGTCGGTACGTACCTGGTCGGCCTGGCGACTTTGTGCTGGTCAAGGGGGTACCTGTCTGCTCCAGTCCCCGCCCCGCGAACTCATCAGAAGCTGGATGGCCAGGCCTATGGAGTCTGATTGGGGAACCAAGATTGTCCTGAAGACGCCTAACCGCGTCTGGCCAGGCTGATCCACCTCCTGACAGGGCCTGACAGGCCCGTGGAAACTGGCAACCAGGCAGGACCAGACAAGTTAAACCACTTTGTTCTGCTGCTCGACTTCATCGTCGTTGCAACTCGTCATTGTACATCTCTCTTCGGATCTATATCCGTCGCAGTCTGTCCTCCCGTCCCCCCCTCCAATAGTTCCTCGCTTCTCGCTTCTCGCTTCTCCCATGATACTTTAATTCTCTCCCCACTCACCCATAGCAGCTCTTGCTTCCCTGCCCATTCTCCCTGTGCGCGTCTCGAAACCTCCCTAGTCGATCTTCGCGATCCTCCTTTGTTGTCCAAGGCGAGGTGACAGCACCGTGTCCCGCCGGCCGCCATGAACGCCATTCAAGACAAGTGCCGACCGAAACATCAGGTCTTGGTGCTCAGGTGCTATCCCAAGATTACCAAGGGAGCGGTTGATGTCGTCCCCAACAGCAGCGAGCTGAGTTACCTGCTCTTCTATGCCACCAGCCGGCGGTCCAAGATCCAGAAGATCGGCGCATTCCTTGAGAAGAAAACTGCCAATGATGTCTGGCGCATGCGTATTGGGTAAGTGAATCTCCTTGCCTGTATTTGCACCATCTACTACACAGGCCTATCCTCTTATTTTTTTTTTTACATTACCCACCATCTTCGTTACCAGATGGCTGCCGCTAGCAAGGAGGTCACTGACGACAAGTTGCTGGTCGCACATAGAAATGTTCAGGTAACGCTAGGTATTCTGGCTGCCCTTGTCGAAAAGTCTCCCAAAGAAGCCGCCCTCATAGCGCCGTGCGTTCTCAAGATCCTCGACCTCATTCTGCGATCAGACGACATTACCATGGTCGAGTCGTCTCTGCCTACCTTCGAGGCCTTCTGCGAGCATCACGACGTATCCTCTCTATTCGGCGACAATGCCTACCTGCAGCAATACCAATCCGTGGTCCGATCTTATGCTCAACTGGCTTCGGCTCGACACGTACCAACCAAGGGCCCCGTCAGCAAACCGTTGCAGATCCGGTGGCGGAACGCGGGCCTGGAGGCGATTAAGCATGTTGCTGGATCCGATGCACTCTCGTCGGTATCCGGCAGGCAGATCGACGTCATTGTGCCCATGATACTCGAGAATATGTGGACGAGAGATGATGCATTTCTTGACACGTTGCTGCAACGTGTGCAGTCAGGCGAGAAGTCAGAACCCGAGAAGCTTCATCGCCGGACGAGTGTTGCCACTGTCCGAACTGCAGATACCGCCGGCGACACCAACCCTGTTGCGCTTTCTGGCACCGCTCTGGATGTTGACAATCTTGCGGAGGAGGAAACAGGAGTTCTGGCCACGAAATGCTTGAAGAGCATCTTCATCGTCCCTAACAGGGCCCAGATTTACGGAGCCACCAGTGCATTGCTCAAATTTGTTTCCAAGAGGATCTTGGAAGGAGAGACCGTGGTCACCACTGGTAAAGGACCCGGTCGCGATTCCGGCTGGGCTGTTGAGCTTTACGACATTATATCTCGCTGGACACCCGTGCAGGATCGGTACGTCATACTTGTCGCGACTCTTGACATGTTGAACAAGACGCCCCTGCGGGAGGAGAGCTTGCCGCAACATTTGACATTTACCGCGATGATGCAGTCATTACTTCGCTCGGATGTCAACTTGATTGGTCTCAGTGTCATGGACGTCCTTCTTGGGCTGGTGAAGCAGATTAAAAAGCTGTTTCAGTTAAATAACGGAACCGGCCATGACAGCAGCCAAAGCGAGGAGAAGACTGACACGGAGCAAGATAGTACTGCTCGCATCCAAGAAAACGAACTGCTCGAGAGATTGGAGGATTGCACCAGTGATCTTGCTAATCATGTTTATTATGCTGATCAAGTCTCTGACATGATTGCGGCCCTGGTTGGCCGTATCAAGCACAGTCGAGCTGCAAGTGTGGCATCCTTGGCATATCTCACAGAAAAGGGAGACGCTGGTGCTGAGGCCCCAAATGCCCCTTCCGTGGTCGACATGTCGGGAAGCCAGACCTTGCAGGAGACCTACTTCTCTCATTCAAGCGGTCGGTTGTCAGCGCTGAAGATCATCAAGGCCATTCTACTCATCGCTAGCCCAAAGACAGGCCTCAGCGGCAACATGGATCTGGCAAGAAACCGAGTTCCCATCCAGGTGTGGGAAGGCACACAATGGCTCCTACAGGACCCCAATGGAAACGTTCGCAAAGCATACGTGGATGCGCTGTGTGTCTGGCTGGACCGCGAAATTGTATACACGGACCTGGTTGCTACGGATGATGCCGTTGTGTCACACCGCAACAACAAAAACAGTCGTGACGTTCCAAGCGGTCGAAGAGCCGTCTCCAACACGTCGAACCGTGAGCGCCACCACAGAGTGCACCGTTGTCAGTTCCTGCCGCTTCTTCACCTTGCGATTTATGATAGCGCCTTGCAGTTCCTGGATTATGACAACGATGTTGTCCTACTGCACAGCCTGCTCACCAAGCTCGTTTTCAAACTCGGAGTCAACGCAACTCGATGCGGGATCCCCATGGTGTACAGACTGCAGGAGGATATTCAAGAATTGGAACAGCCCATCCACAAAGTACGCGTAGCTTCACTCTGTCACGGCTACTTCTGGGCGTTGGTCGAGAAGTTTGACTTTGAGTCGTCGGTCGTTGGTCGTGCAGTCTACAACGAAATCGCCAGGCGAAGGAACAAGGGGTTCTGGGTAGAGGGTGTACATGTCCCGGCTCCCACACCTAGTCAGATTGGAACCCCCGGAGAAGCAAGGCCGCAGCCGAACTGGGACCTGAGTGCCCTGGAAACCGAAGAGATTTTGCCTTTTGATGACCGAACCTCGATGGTTGAATGTATCAGCACCGGCTACGAGGACACCATCTTGTCACCACCCAACAGCCCTGCGGCCTCACCAAGCCGGAATCTCAATGGCCCCGTTTTAGCTTCGAATGCCGGAGCTGGTACAGGGTCCGGGAAGTTCTCGGAGCTGCCACCCGGGTTTAGGGCCCAGATGCTGGCCGACTGGTCTCGCGATTCTGCCCTGGCTGCCATAACTGCGGCTGGTAAGTCTGAATCGCTCAATGGATCAAGGACAGGCACCACCGGCACGACACAAAACCGCCTCACCATTAACACTGCTGGTGCTGCCCTCAATGGCAATGGATACCAGCCTGCTTCCCCACGAGGAAGCCACCTGAACTTGCGGCCCCATACCTCTCACACGCAAGGGGACCGGTTGACTTCCGTGTCCAAGTTGCGAAAGTCAAGCGTTACCACAGGGTTATTACCGACAGATTCGACGGCAACCAAAGCTGGTGTCGTATCGGTAGAGCAGCTGAAGATGATACTGGCAGGCAACACATCTCCGCACGCGGCCGGTATTCCTGGTATGGATGACGATAGCGACGAGAGCATGATCAGCTACGAATATAGCGTGTCTGAGAATAGTTTCAACCCGTCTGCTTCACAGGCGGACGCTCCCTCCACAACGGGCGAGGCACTCGCGCGAACACTCTCGGGCTCGACATTTCTTCGAGGGGGGCCGTTGCCGCCTATTTCATCTCCTCACGACGGCGGACCGCTGGTGCCGCAAATCTTGGGCGAAGACGACGACGAAGTGCCCCCTGTACCACCATTGCCCAACCTCAGCTCGCTGTCAAGCCGACTTGGTATGCAATCGATTGAGTCACCCGCTAGCAAGCGCACTCTCGCCAGCCGGGGAGGTGAGAGCCTAAGGTCGCATTCCATGCGGGCGCGGGAGGAAAGCAACAGGGGCATGGATTTGCAAGAACTTCTGAGGGGCATAGACAGCCGATCGGGAGAAGGAAGCTTGGGCAATCTAACGAAGCCGCCGTATTAGGCGCGTGGTTGAAGAGAGACATGCAATCACGAAAAGACAACAACGTTTGCGACCATGCATACCCGAGTGGTCGATGACGGGAAAAGATGGCGGAGCAATGTATTTACAGAGCGGGAAACAAGATCAAATTATGTAGGTTAGGAGAGGGTGTTACGTGGGAAGCACGAAGCTATCAGGCATGATAACTGATAATGCGGCAGACCCAAGACAACACACGCACACAAGGCAGGCACGACACATGATGGTAAAACAGCAAGGCGTGCATCGTGGCAGGCCGGGAGCGTTGTGAGCGTTGAGACAAAAAAAAACGATAGTGAAGACTAATAATTCCCCGTCTGAACGACGTCCTGAACGATGTGTGATGACGAAGACGTGATGTAAGCCACATGGCCTGATGTGACTTGCCAGTGGTACAAGTGAAGTGGAAGGATGGGGAGCCTCGACTGGTTACATTCTTTTTTTTTTTTTTTTCCTTAACACTCTGTTTTGGTAAATACGTGGTTGCCATCTGCTTAGAGATGGCTCAATTCTCAGAGTTGACAAGCGAGGACTAGTTATTTCGTTGGCCACGTGTGCGCCCCGGAAGGAAACGAAACGAAACCAGAGGACGCCATGTACATACCTAGATAGGTACCTGGTAACTAGTCGTTTCTATCTATCTGTCTACTCTGTAGGTACTTTGCTACCGAGTAGCAACATGTCTCTCCCCCACATGCAGTCTGGCACTTTGCTTCGGGATGGAGATGGCGCACGGGGCGCGGGGGGGGGGAGGGGAGTTGGGCAGATGGCTCGTAGCGATGAGCGGTAGCCGAGATGCTCAGTTCACGTTTATTTGTTGATTATTGTGTGTTTTGGCAAAAACTTGCGGGCAGTTGTGGCGTCGGGTCGGCGTTTGTGCAACGCCGAAGGCTTGAACAATCTGAAAGTTTTGGCTTGGCTCCGTCCGGGGGGTTGTTCTTGGCGTTCGTCTGCATGTGGGGTCTTGGGGTTTTATCTTGGCGGGCGGTGGACATGTCAATTTTGGGGAGTAACAGGTAACTACCTAAACTAACTACTAGATACGTAGTAACTAACTAGTAGTTATAGTATAAGAGGAAGTTGCGAAGCGTTTTTTTTTTTTATCAGGTCTTGTTCTGTCTGTGGTTGTTGGGAGCGCTCCTATGTTTCCTGGTTTGGATGGGTGTTTTGGGGACCGACTTTGGTTTGGTGTTGGCTTGTCTACGGAGTACTTTCTGTTACGAATTTTCTCCTTTAGAAACCCGCACTCTTCTGCCCGAAGTGTCATCGAGATGTCGCTCCTTTTTCTGGTTGAAACTCGCGCAAAGTTGAAACCTTGTATTGATCCTCCGGAGTCCGGACGTCACAAACGGAGCTGTCTATTGCCAACCCTAAATCATGAACATGGTAACTAATTTATTTACCCATGGACTTGTCGCGGAGTTTCTCGTGTCATCTCATGAAGACCCTGACTTCCTCTCGTATCAACCGGGAAGTGGATTTCCATGGACATGCCAACACACCGTCGTCGACAAGATGTCGCAACCCCTGTCACCGGAAATAACACCTCATCCCGCTCGGCATCACGGGAAAGCTCTCCAATCCAATCGGCTGGCACCTCTGTGCACTCGTCATGGTTTCGAGCCGCGACCTTGGTCAGTTTCATCCCAGATCCCAGACCGCCCTCTATTCGCGACCAACGTTCGCGTCCTTGCATTCCGGCTCAGACAAAGCGAACATCCCATTGGATCCACACGCAGGGCAACCAGCAGAATGAAGAAGCCGAATTCTATTTCGTTGCAAAGTCCGCCCCTCGCAGCATCTGCCCAAGGCACCCCGGCACCCCGGCACGGCACAACCAACTGCCGTCGGCTGATACAACAACTGGGAGTGGCAGCATCCCTAACTTACACCAGCAGTCCAGCACAAGGCCCGGTGGCCGAGGCACGGCAGCGGCGAAGAAGGCAGATTCGAATTCGCGTCCTCCTTCAGACCGTCCCCAGCGTCGTCATTAATCCACTGGTTACAGTCATTGCCGGAGCCATATCGAGGATGTGAGAGGAAGCAACCCGGATGGCGGCCCGAACGTGTTATGGGCGCTTGTGTATGGAAAACGGTTGATGACATCTGAAACCATCGAACCGCGGGCCATGCCGTCATCTGTCATTGATCGATCGAGAACTGCCAGGGTTCTGCGTTGGCATTGCCGCGACACGCCACGCCACGCCATCATTGTACTGCACTCAGGGCTTCGGAGTTGGAGCCTTGCCTGCATTCGACTGTAGCGAGCGTACCTGTGAGGCGCCGGACACGGTATTCTTATTCTGCCTATTGCTTGCTGATAGCATGACTTGAGAAAAAGGGAGCGGCGCAAATGGAGTATTACCTCAGATAGCAGCGACTTTGGTATATGGTAAGTTACGTTATGGAGCGTCATCATGTACTTGCAGCGTTCGGAAGGAACTCGACATTCATGTCCTCTCTCGAGAACTCAAGAACTATGGAACGAAAAAGAGAGGGCTTGATGTGAGCCCGAGCAGTTCTGCCCAATCCCAATATTCTTGGCTCTCGGCTCTCGGCTCTCGCAAGGAAGGTGCTCACTGCTCAGTCGCGCTACGTGGAAGTTGCGACCTGCACTGGCGCATGAGCATTGCACTCGACATTTTCTTGCATGTCCAGTCTGCCTTGAAAATGCCTCCGTGTTCGATGTCCCGATGTCCCGATGTCCCGATGTCTGATGTCTGATGTCTGATGTCTGGATTCTGGACTCTGGGCCGCCGACTGTAAATGACATTCGACCCTTCTTTGTGCAACACGAATCTATGACTGATCACCAAGCATCTTGCGTCTTGACCGGTCTACGATGAAGCGCCTCAATACAATATCGATGGGACACACATGCTAGAATCTCAAAATCATGATCCTCTGATGACGTTGAAGAGTGGGAACTTGCATTGGATGCCCACGTTTCCTTCCCCGATATTTACTGACCGCGTAACAGGAGAAAACGAAGGCTGCGCCTAGTGTAAGGTCAATCCCTGGCCAATATTGGATTCGAGTTTAGCGCAAGGCGACGACAGAGCTACGCGATGGAGATACTCCCGGAACAAGTACCGCCGGCTTCGAATGTCGTTCCCACCCCCCCGGGTTCCCAATGACGATGACGAGCCTAATAGCAAATCGTGGTGTTTTCTGGGTCCCTTATTGCGTGTCTTTGGTACAGACGATGGCAACTCGCCTGCACAATCTTTGGAAGCCGTGTCAACTGCCGGGCTGCCGGCTATTGTTGGGAGACGGGCACGCCTTTGCGGAATATTTGGATCGACATTACAACAGTCAAAGTGTCAAGTTTCTCACTGAACAGGAACGGACAGAGATTTGGTGTTATGTGTTACTTCCGCACCGCCGTCATGGATCGCTGAAGCTTTTGGGCTAGTAGTTCCCTCGTCCCCTCCAACCCACAACTTGTTGCGTCGACTGATTGATCAGTTGTCGACCCGCGGTGGCGCTGTCCCCGGACTCCAACTTGGCGTGGCTTTTATTAGTTTAGTTGCTGGCGTGTCCCAACTGCAAACTTTCCCCATCTTTTGCCATGGCCGACTCTAGAAAGTTCAGACCGGACGAAGGGACAGCGCCCAACTGCCCGAATGTAATGGGCGTGAAGCTTTTGGGTCGTAGTCGCCAGCAAGCTTGAAACATTGGATTGAAGGTGATACAGAGTACGGAGTACAGAGTTACTACTATACGGAGCTGCAGACCTATATCCAAAAGGAGGTGGCCGATGCCCAGGATCGACAGCGCCGCCGGCACAAGCACCAGCAGTGTTTCTGGAAATGATGACCCCTGCTGTGAAGGCAGTCATTAGGGCATCAATCGAACCGGTGGCCAGGACTTTGCTCATGATGAAAGTTGGTCTGCTGGGATTGACGGGCAATCAACAAGAGTTTTTACACCGCAGCTCGGAACCCGCCACCGAAGGCTGGGACAAGTTATAACGATGCAATGACCCAATAATTTGCCCTGTTTGGGGTTCAGGGATAACCTTCCGTACCTGATTACATCGCCGGTGCTTGCCTACACCGGGCATCGATATGCAATGCAGCTAATTCACCCGGCAGCATCGAGGCAGACAGCACAGCGCACCTTTGCTTGCTGCCGCTGTCCCGCAGTCACTTACCGTATGGAATTGAAATTTTCTGCCCTTCCTTCTTGACAGGGTTACCATGATAAGCTAGCTGTCCCTCGGGTCGCGTCTCTTCCGTCCCGTCTTTACTCTTCACATGGACAGGGTTTGCATCAACCAAACCTCCCCACCTTCTGGTTAGGAGCTGACATGGTAATGGGCTCATTATTTTCAAGATAGGACGAGATTAGTTACTCCGTACGGAGTACCTGGCGAAGGCACGCACACGCTCCCCCTCCCCCTCCCCCCCTGGTTTGCCAGATGTCGGTCCATGGAGTCCACGGATAGTGCTTCTGCTGCCCTAGATGGACATCTTGGACGACTCGTCAATGACGGTCTGGCGCTTCATGTGGCCGAGTAGGCCCCGCCCTCCGGAGTCGAAGCAGCAGGCAACAGGTAAAAAGCATCGTTGGGCCCGTGGGATACCCCATGATCGGGGGCTCATTTGCGGTCTGGTCTTTTGTGATCTCAGCGTCAATGACGTGCGTGCCTCACGCTGGCTGGCCCTTGACTTGGCTGCCTGGCGCCTTCTCGGACGGCAACACAGAAGCCATACGCGATATCGACGGGCCATGGACAAGTTCTGTCAAGTCAGTATGTCTGACGAGACGCAACCCATGTCCTTTCTCCCCCTTTCAGAAGCACATGGTGCCCCACGACGGCTCCAGCGTTGGACTCGACGTGCCGCCCTTGCGAACGCAAGGCATCAGGTCTGGCAGCGTTCGGCCATGTAGGACGCCACCCCGGGCCCCAAAGTATAACTAGGTCGACTACTTCCAGTCTGGCAAACGCCTCCCTCGACATGTTGTCCTGCTGTGCATCCAACTCAAGCCACTCCCACGCAACCGCCGCCGCTCCAGGGAAGAAACGGTCATTGCCCCTCCAAAGGGACCCCAGACCGCACTGACACGGAACAAGCCTCGCACCCTCCAGAGATTCAGACCAAGACGCCATATCCGTCACCGATCACCGACTGGCTTGTTAACAAAGACAAGGGCGGGTAGACACGACTCAAGAGGCCGTCTTCGTCTGTTGTTGTCCCCCACCCTCTAACGTTACTCGGGAGGCGATCCAGACCTGCAGCTCCAACCATCTCTGTCTTAGAAGGCTGCAAATCAGGGACAGCGAGAGCCAGAAATCTTCAGTCCCTCGCAGGCCCTCGCAAACCCCGGCAGACCCTGGCAACTTCTTCGCAGCTTCCAGTGTTCTCATCCTCATAGTCTCGCGAACCCCCCGGACCACCTCTCGTCCTTATCCCCCTCTTCACCGCCCTCGGATAGCTACCACCAGAAACAGACACGGAGCTTGCCTGACATTGCCCGGCCGTCTGCGACGCCATCAATTGAACTGTCACTTCGACCTGTGAACATCATCCAAGATCCTCATTGCCTTTGAGAGAAGACGTGGTCTCTTGTCCGGGTTGCTGCGGAACAACCTCGGTTGGCCTGAGGATATTGGCTCTCTGCTTACCACCCATCCATCGACTTACCACCGGAGACAGCCGCCTCTGCGCACACAGTAACTATTGCGTCAGACCAGCCAGCTTTGCCACCAAGTCCATTCATTGCCCGCGCAACTCCGCGCTCCGCATACTGAACCAATTCTGACAATCACGCCTTTGTGAGACGATGGCGCCGCGGTATCAATTTCCAGCAAGGTACTCTCATCACTGGCCTCAGTTCCCCATTCCTGCAAAGCCTACTTAGGTTGAAGTACTCCCACAACTAACAAGTCCATCTCGTGTAGTCGCGAGCTTCATGTTGTGGTTCTTGGGGCTGGTTTGTTCATGCCCATTATCCCTCAATCGCTTGGAGCTTCACCTGACCTCAATTATTCATGTAGGAGGCGTGGGTAAAAGTTGTTTGACTGGTTAGCAACCCCAATATGGACATTGAAATGATTGAAGTGTCTTATCCTCATGCCTTCTGCTAGCGCAATTCGTTCATAACGAGTGGATTGAGAGTTACGATCCGACTATAGAAGATTCATACCGAACGCAGATACAAGTAGACGTGAGTCGCGTCACCTCAGCGGATTGGGGACATCTAGTTGCTGACTTGGGAAACCAGGGCCGTCAAGTCGTCTTGGAAATGTGAGTGTCCGGCCTTTGTAGACGGTGCCTGCATTGCATGTATGGCGACTGACAGAGAGACCCCAGCCTTGATACCGCAGGTACCGAACAATTTGGTACGTTTTCACACATGTGGGCATTCACATTTATCACTTTGCACTGACACATCCAAGTTGCCATGAGAGACCTATACATGAAGACCGGCCAAGGGTTCCTGCTTGTGTTCAGTATAACATCTCCTTCCTCACTAAGCGAGCTAGCTGGGCTACGCGAGGAGATCATTCGCATCAAGGATGATGAGAATGTGCCCATGGTCATTGTCGGTAACAAGGCCGACCTGGAAGAGAATCGTGTCGTACCGAGAGCCAAAGGCTTTTCGATATCCCAGCGATGGGGTGCACCTTATTATGAATCTAGCGCCAGAACGAGAAGTGAGGACATACTTTGTTTCCCAGCCAGTTGCCCCTTAGTCCTGCTGACGAGACCCGAAGCAAATGTTGACGAAGTCTTTGTTGATTTATGTCGCCAAATGTTGCGGAAAGATGATGATTACCTAGCAAACAACGAGGTTGACGACGGAGGATTCAAATTTGACGCTTTTCGCGGCGGGAACAAGCGCAGACGACGAATGAAAATTCGAGATAAAGACCACCCTAGATGTGCTATTCTGTAGAGCTGCTGGGTCTGCCTACATTCGACTCTTTATTTTTCGCGTTCGAGGGAAGTTGCGCATAGAAGTCATTTCAGCAAAGGGAGCTTTGAGGGTGGGCAGAACCGACATTGGCCATGGGATATGACGATTGGCCCTTTTTTTAATTTCAAGCAGCATTCGCCAAGCAACACATGACGTGGGTTACAGTACTAGGCAATATGAGCGAAGCCATCGTTGTCGCACAATCCACGCCGAAAATCACACCGGGGGACCTGTGACTTCACCGACGCGGGAACTAGAATATCTACCGGTAGGGTAGGGCAGCTCGTAGAGACTGGTGCCGGCGGGAAACGGACAGCGGCTACAGTTTCACAACTGATTGGCTGCTTGGTTAGAAGATGAGAACAGAAAAGACATGGGTTCGGAGTAGACGGCGTTTTTCTTAGATGGCGGCTTCAAATCTTTTTCTCTTTCCTTGATCGAGAACGTGTCTAAATACCTTCCATTGTCGGAAAAGCGGTCTGGTTCTCAGTTGGGACCAAGATTTGGTACATAACCTACCCACTTGACTTGACCTCTTTTCTTTCCCCTTTCGTCCTTGCCAGCTCGTGTTGCTCGGGACAGGAGTTTTGAGCCTGCTACAATGGCCGAGAGAAGAACAGAATAGGCCTTCTAGAGAGTTATGTAACTATATGCTTCATCTTCAACTGCGTCCCCGTTGAAGACTTCTTTGACTAAGAGAGCAGAAAGTGTTGATGCAGCAGAACCAGGCACTTCTGGAGCTTCCTCAATCCCATGACTGATCTGCGGCGTTTCTCTTTTTTGTTTTTGTTTTTTTTCTTCCGTTGAATAGTCCGCCTCAGCGTCGGAATAATTTGAGGATGATATCCAGAAGGAATGACAAAGCTCCACGAAGCTGGGTCACTCTGTTCATCATGTGAATATAGCGATAGGTAAAAGCACAAGCTTCCTCATAGTCATGGGCGTAAAGTTCCCATGCTGCCCTGCCCCTTCCGTCACCCTCGTTCGCCACGACGGGAACTTCCCCTTCCGCGGCGCTTTTCAGGGGCGGACCGACGGCCAGAGAACGCCCAGAAATGGATTCATCTGCCACCAGGCGAGTGGCCGCCTCGACTACGTCTGGGACGGTGGCGCCTCCGGCAGTGCCCGCGAGAAAAGCAATGTCCGCGGCGACGGGCAGCATGCGGCTCTGCTCGACAAGATATGGCGCCAGCATGTTTACGCGCAGCCTGCCGCTTTGCATGAAGGACGTCATGCGCAGGGAGCGGAACAGACCGCACACGGCGTGCTTGGACATGGTGTAGTGCGTTTGTCCGGCCAGCGGGGCGACAGAGGCGATTGAGCCGATGAGCAGGAGGCAACTTGTGGTGTCTGGGTCCCGAGGGAAGTGGTGGAGGGCGAGGTGGGTGGTGTATACGACGCCTGTGATGTTGACATCGATTGTCGTGGTGGGCGGTTTGGGAAGCTTGCCGTTGACGAGGGACGGGTTCTCAAAGGTGTACGCCTCGGGGGCCTGGAGGATCCCCGCGTTGGGGACGACAATGTCGATTCTGTGGTTGGGTGAGAGGCGGATGGCGGATTCGAAGAGGGCCGTCTGATCGTCCCAGCTTGTCACGTCGCAAGGGACGTAGGCGAATGTGCTTAAGGGGTGGAGGGCGCGCAGCTGTGCGACGAGGGACTCGCCGGACGGGGAGTCAATGTCCCCGACTATGATGTGTGCGCCATGAGAGGCCCAGCGGCGGACCATGTGTGATCCGAGTCCGTTGGCACCGCCGGTTATGACAACCGTCTTGTCACGGAGGGTGGATGGGTCGTAGGATTTGGTGAGGTCGATGGGAGGGGATTGCTGAATTATCTTGGTGATAGACCATGGTGACATGGCTGACATGTTGGCGGGTGAGGGTAGCAGAGTTTCCCAGCTGCCCGCATAAGAAAGTGTGACGAAGATGGGCTCAGGCAGTTGCTGGTGGTTCTGCTTGATGCTCGTGATGCTTGGGATCGAACTCCAGTCCTCCGTACGGAGTAGTTCTCTTTTTTGAAGTTGAGCTATTGTGGGTCCCAACGTTGCCCTCCCGCATCGGGGTCCCACTCGCTTGCCTGGGCTCGCCCGAAGCCGCCTGGAAAGGACGTGGAGAAAAATTACCGCGACACCACGTTGCCTCGGGAAGAGGAATTGACCGACTGATCTCTGTTGTTGCATTGAGCCGCCCGACTGGCGGTAGATTGGAAATACCCTGGGGCTTGGTGAGTAGTCCAAAAGCGCATGATACTTCGAATACCACAATATATACCGTATACGCTGTTGATCCATCAAGTTTGATTAGAATCAACTCAATCTCGAAGTGGTAGCGAGAGCTGCCAAATGGCATATCACTGCTCCTGACGGTAGTAGGCTTTCGCTAGCAACGTACCCAGGTACCTACGTTAGCGGCAGTCTCAATCCACGTCTCAGGGGCGCGTGTGCTCCTCCGACCCTTGGGCTTCCTTGCTGTCTGTTATTAGCGTAAGAAATCAATGCGGAAAGAAACCTATCAGCATCGAGCAAACCGTGGAGACTGCAGCCTTGTCATGTCACAAACAATCACGATCTGGGCATGAGCCGAAGAGATAGGCTCCAAGAAGCCAGACATTCCACATCTTGCTAGAACAGTTCTCACTCGTTCCTCTGACCTGCCTCGGAACTTGCTCCGGCGCTATCTTGGTCAGACGGCATGGGTGGGCAACCACGCATTCCACGAGGGCATCTTTGGCCAGCCTTAAACATTACAAGGTCTGTTCCTGGTTAGAGTTCCTGGTTAGATGGGTCGTCTGTATGGACAAAACTCTACCTAGTTATCCCATAACTTATACGATCGTACTAAGCAGGGTGAGACAACCTCACAGGGCCTCTTACGCGACATCAACAGACTGCCTGCGCTTTTTTTGAGTACGCACCACCTCAAACCGGCGATGCGGTGAACATGGCTTGCCAGTGCTTGTAGTGTGCAAGGATTCCTCCACCGTAGCGCGAATGGTTGGCAGCCAATAATCGTACGTTCAACGGGTGAATGATGAACCAAGACGTTGTGTTGGTTGTGTGGACCAGGAACGTTGAAGCGTGTGTGTGTGTGTGTGTGTGGGTAACTATAGTATGATAATCTCTGGTCCTGCGTGAAGACTACAAGAGCCCTCGACGAATTGGTTATTGAATTGGAAAAGAGGTCTGGAATAGAAGTTCACTTCATAATCGACCCGATAAGACCATATGGATGGTGTAGAGACTATCAAATGTTTAGGTGATCAAATCCTGTAGCAATGTGCAATACCATATACCTTGGCCAATCCAATGCAGCTCTTCTTACCTGCAGGGAATTGCCCCGAGACCATCTCATTCCTGATGGTCACCCCAGATGAATTCTCCCAAAGAAGCAAATGCAAAAAAACGAAAGAGGTAGAGTTAAAACTCGGGTTCTTATTCGTTCACTGTCTCGTCGTCAACATGGTAAAGCCCAGAGGTGGTCGTTGTTGTTGTTGTTGTCGGCAACACCACTCCGCGCTCCGTACTTGGTAAGGGGGCCGGACACCAAAATCTCCGGAAATGATAATATCAACCCTTGAACGTTGTGGAATGAGGTACTGTGCCGTTCACAGAACGGCTACGACTCTGGACCGCCTCCTTTGTTGTGACTATGTCATGCCCCTTCTGAGCAGGAAAAAGGGACAGCACGCAATGCTTGGAAAGCGGAAGACCCCCGTATCATAATGTAACAACACACACGTTATCGTGCTTTTTTGCCATCCCATCAAGCTCGAAACCCGCAGGACATGTGCAAATCTTCTGTTGTTGCTGCCTTGATCAACGCCATACAACAGAGCATGGTATCAAGAAGCCCACTCAAGGAACGGGGGTGTCGCCAAGTCCATGGCTATCAGTGATGGCCGCAGGCCAATTCGACAAAGCCATTTGTGTTGTTAGTCCTGTAACTAAGTACTTGCCTGATCTCCCCTGCTGTGGTGTGTACATCTCTACCACTTGCCCTTAAATATGGCTGCCGCTGCTCCCACCTCTGTCACCATACCAATCTCAGGTGAAGAGATAGGTTCAAGATAAGGATGGAGGCCGCCTTGTGGCAATGACGTTTAAAGCTCGAACTCTACCAGCATTGCCTGGGGCCCTATTCAGCGTTTCTGACTGTAACAGGGAGCAGTCCGTATTATAAGCCCAACTAGGCGTAGCAATTAGAGAAAGGTTGTGCGTTGTGCTCTCGATGCACTGGCAAACCACGGCGGTTAGGCGGTCAAAAGGCTGTTTAAGGACCTTCGAATCGTTGGCGGAAGTGGGATAGATGTGCTTCTGATGAGCGGGCATATTGTTATGCTTGGATGTTATTCTGTGTGCCGGTGTTAAGAAACATGGCAAATTGGCGAAGGTTGGTGACATCTTCATCGAAATCACGCAACATCGTGTTTGAGTCCGTGTGGCCTGGTGGTTTAGAATTGGTACATACACCAACCAGCCCATGCAGTCAGGCGCCTTACTAGTCCCGTGTCAGGGATCTCGGAGTCTAAGGAGAGGCATGTCAGCATCGAATCAGTGACAGCAGCCAACTACCGAGAATTGTTGACTGGGCTTCCTTGCCCGGGGCAATATAAAGAAGAGAAGTTAAGCGATTTGGCCCAAGCTTGCTAGAGGTTGGTACGCCGTAGCCAACATCCTGCTTGCGACTTGTATAGACCCTTGACCCCTGCAGCAGAGGAGCAATGAACCTCTGGATTGGCTGTGATGCTTGGAACCTAGAAATATGAACTCAAGGACCAGGATTTTGAGCAGCAGACACGATTGCATGCGTACCTGGATTAGTGGTGCCGTCGTTCGCACCTTCTTGTTATCAGCGTTACATGTTCATGCCGTGATGGTAGAGGCGCTAGCGGATAGAACGGCAAGTGTTGACAGCGATGTGGACGAGCCACGAAAGGAAGCAGCGCAGCACCCACGTTGAAGCCTGATTTGGAACCAATGTACTCCGTATTAAATGGTGACTTCGACGTTGTTCAGTAGATTGGCTTCCAACTCTCAATGCTAGGTGAAACAGAACTTTGGGGACGTTCAAAAGAGCCCAACGCAGAGCATGAAGTAGTATATTCCGCTCCTGCTGTGAAAAAGATCGTGACGCATCAAACCGCAAGCTGCGCTTCACCAGAGGCATTGGTGGGCAGATTGACACGAGATATGATCGTTGTCTGCATTTATCACCGGCAGCACCATCGGCATCGGCAATCAGCAACTAAACACTAAGCATCAGCCTGGGAGCCACAGCCCCATTGTTAAAACTCCATGCCCCGTGCTCATGCTCCATGCTCCATGCTCCATGCTCCATGCCCCGAGGCCACTTTGTTGACCATGTCTTGATCGATCAATGAATCCCCCGCCGCCCGAGCGGAAACGGGGTCATGGGTCATTGACTGTGGGCCAATGCATGCAGCCAAGCAAGGTACTTGAGTGCCTAGGTACCTTGAGGATATTGGGTTGTTGGCTGAATAAAATGCGTAGTCACACTACCTAGGTAGTTACCCCTACTAACTACCCGGTATGTATCTGCCAGAGCACGGGGTCCAGTCCGGAATATGATTTGAAACGAGTTGATGGCGACCAGACTTCTAACTTAGGTACCTATACTCCGTACCTACAGCTACTAGGTACTAGGTTGGAGACCCACATTCTTTATGCCACCGATAATTGGCGTTTGAGTACGGAGTACGGAGTACTTCGTAAGTAAAAGTACCTAGGTACGGAGAACCGAACGCTCCGTCCTCGGCGACTCATCCTGAAGTCGGGTCTGCTGCGCACTCAAGCAGGCGGTAGAGTTTGGTGGCGAGCTTCCCGTCAACTTGGACGCAACGACTTGCTTGGGAACCTTGTCTTGGCGGCGTATCCCTTCTTATTTACCTACAGGTGACTTATGTCAAGTAGGTTACCTGACCCTTGAGCCGGTACGGAGTACAGCCATCGCCATCGAGATGGCTTCAGAAAGATTAACCTCAGAAGTCGAGGCCGATCTGCTATGCTCGATGCCATCATCCCGGCAACCCTAGCCAGGCACCGGAACATGCCCAGCATTGCATTGCCTCGCCAGCCCTGGCTTCATAGCTCCGTGGACAAAGCAAATGCTCTGGGGCAAGGAGATGGCTCGTCGAGCCCTGGTCACAACGAGTCTAGTACTCCGTATTCCTCTGAACAAATCAAGGAGGGGAGGGGAATGGGAATGAGGGGGGAGGGAATCTGCCGTGAAACCCCGCGTCAGCAACGATGAATTTGAAGCCGTAGTTACCAGCTCTAGAACAATTGACACCACAAACTTCAAGAGGGCCGTTGGCAGGAGGAGAAATGTACGGTGCAAGATTCCCACGGGTGTCAATAGACATCTGTACCGAGAATTTGTAACATGGACTTTACGTGATTAGCGAATTGAGAGCTTGTACAGGTAGTAGTTATCAGAATGTGTTCATCAATAGCCTTTGTGCTTCAGGTTGATTTTGGACGAGAGGCGTTCGCACTCAATGCGCTCGACAAAATCATGTGTGGCGGACGATCACTTCCTCCTAGTTACCCTGTACCTAGTACTCCGTACCTACCAGGTGTTACGGATGCTTAACTTAAGTACTAGTGCATACCCACTACTGAGGCGCTGGAGTCAAGTACGCGTCAACATTGAAGCATCAATGTGTCGAGCGGCAAAGTCCTGCAGCTTTCTACTAAGGTTGCACCGGACAGTTGCAGTCGCTGCCAGGGTCAGGCTCGGGCACCCAGCAGAGTGAAGCCAGGCGACTTGACACGACGTGCCACGGGACCGCACGTGTGGCGGTACTTGGTACTTCCGCGCTTTCCATCCCGCCCCGGCACCTGCGAATTAGTACATGTCGGGCGGGTACTTGACGGAAACAGACACGGAATTGGCAAGTATCTCAGAGCTGCTCCAGATATCAGAACGGCCACTCCAGATTTGCCATGGCGACGACGGTCTCGGTTTGCATGGCTCCGCGTCTCTGTCACCATGTGTCTAGTTAGTTTCTAGGTTCGAGGTCAAACTATAATTCGGACAGAGCTGCCGACTTTGACAGGATTTGGCAGTTGGTCTGAGGCCAAAGGTCCTAGCCACTCTACTCTGTACTTTATGAGTCCACTGATGACGCCTCTGTCTCCAACATGTGCTCAGGTACCTCCTTATTCGTACTCGGTAAGTACTCCAGAACGAACCTCTTCGGCCGGGCACCTGAGCTTGCTTATCGAAGTACCTACTACCTACCTAGCAAGGCTGGCTGGCAGGTAACTAGGTCGTTTGTCCTGCAGACCAACAGGCAACCCCCAAAAGTTCACCCAGCTCTCTCTCTCTCTCTCTCTCTCTCTCTCTCTCTCTGCCTTTTTCCCTGTCGCCTCACTTCCGAGGTCTCCAAGTTGATGGCTTGACTTTGATAGTCCCGCCCCCAAAAGTTCTAGTGTCCAAGTGATGATAGCAATCAGAAAGGACCAAGACGCGAATGCACCTGGTCCATTCTATCCAGACCTTTACCGCGTGGTGGGCTTTGGGAGTTTAGTGCTTGCCTCCCGTCACGTCGTGCCTTCCATTTTTTTTTTTTTTCCATTTTTGTCATCATCCAGCGGATTCCCCCCTTCCTCTATCCTCTCTGGTGCCGTGTCTACATGTACAGCTGCTTCGCTGTTTCGTCTCAACCCGTCCTCGCTATTTCATGTTAAGTCAATCAGTCTCCCGTGTGCACGTTCTCAAGTTGGCTGCGGACTTGTCTGATGTTTACTACACCCGGACTGACGCTGCCTGACATTCATTGACACGGTCCCCTACCTCTTTTTTTCGTGCTGCACCCAGTCGCCGCCCTGTTCCGTTTTCGTGTGTTCCTGTTGCTTGCGACAAGACGAAAGCCGACGCCCTCGACTCCGACTCATCCCAGAACGTCGGTCGTTTCTTGGCACCGGCATTGCATGCCACCTCTCCCAACGAACGACGCGCCGTGGATGAGGCAGCAGCTGGCTGTACTGCACGTATTGTTTGCATTGCCATCACGACCCGTGGAAGACGGCAACACTCGCGCCGCCGCATCCGCCGCCTGCCTTCTTACAAGCGCCGAACCGGACCTACAGAAGACGCCTGGCGATCCCATCTCTGTCAACTTGCTGGACAGCGAGTCCGTCAACATTGAAACCTCTGGACAGAGCCGAACCTCGCATCCACCCTCCCACAGCGCTGGGAACAAACATTGCCCTGTCCCGCGGGCCAACCGTAGCCTCGTCTTGCTTTGCACACCAGGCCCGAACCAGCCCACTGCACGGCGACGGCTCGAATCTAAGGTACGCGGCTGCGACACGACATATCCTGTGGGCGTGTCTGTGGGTCCCCATCCCGGTTCTGTCTGCGGACCGAGTACAGAGTACGGAGTACATGTCTCTCTCTCTCTTGGTGTCTAGTCTCAGAAGTCCTAGTCTCAGTCTCGTCCCCGTCCCCATCCCCGTCCCCCACTTCCTCGTCAAGTCTCTCTTTCTGCTTACCTGACTGCCCGACCTGCCTGTCGCCCCGTCGCCCGTCTGCTACATCCCTCTCCACACACCCCAGTCGCCCACCCCTCCCTCCACTCGTTCTAGCCAGTTCCAGCCCTCGACGCTTTTGCTTCTCGTTTCCCATGTCCCGACATCACACCCCCGGCCCCAATTCGAACTCCGATCACTGGGACTGACTGGGAAAGAACCACCCACCCACCTGCCTGCCCACCCCATCCACCCACTTGCCATCGACTCACCCAACGCCCACCCGCTTCCTTCCTGCCTGCTCCGTCTGCCTCTTGCCTCTCTGCTCGCGCCTGCGCCTTGCATCTGGGTTTGCGCTTGCAGCTGCAGCACCACCACCGGGTCCTCTTAATCTGGGTGGTGTGCGCCTCGTCCCCAACTGCGCATCTTTTGTCTCCGTCCTCGTCACCATTCATAATACCTTTTCCATTACACCTCGTTTTTTTTCCGCACAAAGATTCTCCCTCCACCGCGCGTCGCATAATCACCACCCTCTTCTTACCTCGATCTCGTCGTTTCTTGCTTCTTATTGACCATCTTCTCAACAATAGAAAGACGTGCTTGACCAGAATACACGCTTCGCACACACGCGTCCTCGTTCGCGACTACATCGACGGTGCCGATCGCGACCGACACATTTCTCGACCTGCAAGCGAAAAACACCGCTTCCGACCGCGCTGTGCGCGCTTGCAGTTACGATTTGAATGTCCGACTGGACATTTTTGTTTCTCCACAACTATCAGATTTCGAAACGAAC
The DNA here is from genome assembly GCA_031753515.1 of Metarhizium rileyi. NCBI lineage: Eukaryota > Fungi > Ascomycota > Sordariomycetes > Hypocreales > Clavicipitaceae > Metarhizium > Metarhizium rileyi. The sequence continues at coordinate 1,872,411 of JAUKVO010000003.1, read as the reverse complement.
TAGATTTCTTTCAAGGGTCCCCGTTCTCCTCTCACTGCGCTTTCTTCGATTGTGTCGCCCTCCTCGCACGTGCGCATTTTCACAGTGCTGCGACAATACCCTGCGCCCTATGTTAAGAGACTTGTCCGTGGCCAGTCCAAGTCGTCAGCACCATCACCAGATTTGCGCGCTGCAGTCATAATCGTCGTGACCACCATCTCTCGTGCTGCGCAAACCGCCAATCATCGAGTAACGAACCGTCGAGGCCTTTGCGACACAGACCTGCCTCGCCGCCTCGCCCAAGCAACTCCAAATCGCCAAACCCTCGCATGCGACATATACTGTGGCGATGACTTCCGAGTCCAGTGTACCACCGCCCCTTCAACCCAACTTGGCCAGCGTCGTCTCGGCCAACTCGCAGCATTCTAATCGTACCAGCCCGTTTCCAACCACGGCAACAAGCACAACCACAGCCTTCGACAAGCCCGCCATGACTGCCACCTCGAGTTTCCTGCCCGGCGTGCCGACTTTCAGGCCGTCTCACTCAAGTCAGTCGCCGTACCCCCTCAACATGTCAACTGCCCACCTGTTCGAACGTGAGCCCACCAAACCCCTCGGTACACCGTTCTCAAGCACACCTACACCCATGGTCCGTGTTCTCATTCGTCGCCTACCCCTCAATACCTCCAAGGAATCACTTCGCCTGATGGCTGTTTGGTCCAAGGAGCTAGAAGACGTAGAGCTGCTGCCTGCCGATAAGTCGGAGGATGACGGCTTTCGCTCGGCGCTCTTGCGGTTCAGAACCATGGCTGGGGCACTGGAAGCCAAAAACATGCTTGATGGCAGATCCAACATATCCAACGATGCCGAAATGATTGTGGAAGTCTTGTCAAATACTCCGCCGACGGCGAGGCGAAATACTGTCGAGCATGCCTCTGCCATGCCGCCTGTGACTTCATCCGGAGGGCCTGCGCCACTTCCAGCATCACGACAACCGAGCCGCTTCAATGGCTTTCAGCCCATGGACAACAGTGTTTCGCCAACTTCGAACAACGCCTTTCCTCCTCACGAACTATTCTACCCTGATGCCAGCTCGCACTACCACAGCATATTCTCTCCCCAATCGCCCATTGGAAACCACCTCAGCGAGCGCCCAAGAATATCTGGCAAGTCTCTAATCAGCGGCGACTTTGAAGACGACGACGAGACGAGCGATCTTCTCAAAGACCCTGTTGCCTATGCAGAGAATGGAGCTACCTCACAGCGCAGAGCCACTGCTCCCCAAATACCCATCGGAGGCATGGCCGGATTGTCGCTCGGCACAAATCACTCTCAAGGCCCGGCTTCTCTCCCGCCATACATGAGCCCGTTATCGCCAGCCAATGCTCCGGCGCCTGGTCTCGGATATCCCGTAAACGGTCACGGCTATCCGCGACATAACTTCCCCCCTGTCAATCCTGCTGACCAGAACCCACCATGCAATACGCTGTATGTCGGCAATTTGCCCATCGACACGTCTGAGGAAGAACTCAAGGCCATGTTTTCCAAACAGCGAGGGTACAAGAGACTCTGCTTCAGGACAAAGCAGAACGGGCCCATGTGCTTCGTCGAGTTCGAGGACATTTCTTTTGCCACCAAGGCTCTCCACGAACTTTACGGACATCTACTTCACAACAGTGTCAAGGGCGGCATCCGGCTGAGCTTTTCAAAGAATCCTCTGGGAGTGAGATCTGGCCAAGGTCCTGGCCAGAGCTCCAACAACTCCATGGGTACAATGGGTGGAATGATTGGGGGCGGCACGAATGGGTTTGCTTCTACTCATGGCCCCCCTCCAGGGCTCGCCGCGCCGCCGGGCCTAGGAGCCAGTCGTGGCAATTATAACCTGTCTTCGTCCCTGAACAATGGCGGCAGTCGACCGTACAACAACACGGCTGGATTCCCTGGTGGATCTAACCTCACGTGGAACACATCGTACAGCAACGGCGTTGCCGCCGGGCCTAACACTGGGGTCAACAACAACTCATCTTACTTTCCAAGACATATGATGGGGAGGTAGGAGTATACAACCTACAGGCGCCGGGATATCACAGTATCTCCTTGCATTTATTTTCTCTTCTTCAATCTGCTGCATATCCGTATCTTCCGTGGCCGAAATGTTGGCTACTGGAGTCAACATATTTCACACTGGATTGTATGCAACCCATTGACGGACAGAAACAAAATAACAACAAGGGGGGGAAGGGGGGGGGGGGGGGGGGAATTTGAGCGGCCAAAAACAAAAATAAAAAAGAGAAGGGGTGGGGATTCAAGAACTGTTTGCCGGAAGACAAAACATTGGAAAGGTCACACTGGATTCGGAGTTTATGACAGGTTGGTGCTTTGGGACTCTTTATGTTACGGAGCACAGGTCGCATGGCATGGATTAAAGCTGAACAGGTCGCATGGTGTTGCAATACAACCAAGATACGAAATATCCAAAGAGGGGCGTACTTTTGCATTTGCATCAAGCGCGTCAAAGAGGAAAGTGTCTGTATTCGTGGATTTCGTGAATCGGGCCCGCGGTACTCCGGGCGAGCACAAGATTCATGCATCAGGAAACGTGTCTAGTACGGGTCAGAATCGGTTGCATTTAGTTGGAACAGACGGGGTTTTAACGGCGCAAGACAAGGCGCGGGCAAGTATATCTTGATTTCCTCGGCGATTTGAGAAGATGGAACACCGTGTGATGGCGTCTGGAGGAGGAGGTTAGCATTTTGACTGTCTTGTTGGGTACACCATCAGCTCGGTGTCGGCCTTTTTTTTTCTTTGTTTTTTTCCTTGGAGTCGCTCGCCCCTTGTTTTGTCCCGAGAGCAAGACGCGGCGGCGTTGCATTGCATTGAGTGGTGACTTTTGTTACGTTGGGTTGTAGTTTCTGGTAGTCATTTGTTTCCTACAACTTTGATTCCCCCTTTCGTTTTCAATGGTTGATCAAGCCAGGACGCATCACCTCGCGATGGCGAATATTGTTATTTTTCGACCTGAGCGGCATTTTTTTTCGAAACACATTCTGCATCGAGGGCTGTTGCCATTTTGAGTCGGGGGGTTTTGCCTCGTTGTTTCGGCAATATGTTTGGTTGGTCTTGACACATGTCTCTCGCACATTTTCTTTCTGCTGCCGCGCTTGTTCGGTGTCTATGGTTTTCCTTTTACTCCTATCTAGTTTCGATGGCTTGTTATAGAAGTTTTTATTTCCTGATAACAGAGCATGCATGCGAATGCCGAGTTGCCGCTGCCGTGTGTCGTCTTGTGTGAATTGTGTCTGTTGACTTGCCTTCATTGAACCACACATCTTGTCAGTGGGAAGCTGGAGGGTTGGGGGTCATTGACTTTTCATTGTATGCCTGGGATTTCCCCTGCGTCGGACACGGTGGTGAAGAGCGAGGATGATTCTTGCTACGGAACTGCGGAGGGTGATGATTGTGCTCGAGTTTGTTGGTATGGCGAGGTGGAGTGCATTATACGAGGCATATATGGGTGGTTTGTGTCAATCAATCAATGTCTGGTCTTTTTCTGGGCATCTGTCTAGTGTTGGTGATGTTTGGCTTGCCTGATACTCTTGTTATTGCGTAGTATCTGGCTGACTTGGCGGATGATGTTGGAGTGTAGCATCGACTGTGTACTACTGTATGGTATCGTTTATTGTCTCTTTACTTCTCTCAAGCCGACTATGTACATGCTGGATGGTTACGTCCAGTGCTTCACTAGAGACAAATCGTTTGTGCTCGGCCATGGTACCCCTTCTCTGCAAGAGCGTTGTGATTCGAAATGCCCGACTCCCCGTCGAGCCTCGAGTTGACACATCGATGCGGCGTCTTGGGCGTGTTCTTTTGCCCGGACAGATCTCTCTCTGTTTCCCCCGTGTTGATAACTCTCTGTCTCACAGGGGAGATGAATGCCCACTGCTAGTCTAGTGTTCTGATCATCAATCGACTTCCCCATCACATAAGGAGGCCTATGCTTTGTGGATTTCATCCGTACACAGGGCAGACATATAGGATCCGGAGTCATCTCTGTGTTTGTTTCCCTGATTGCAGAGTTGCAGAAGCTCATTCTTTGTTTCGGGGGCAGTTAGTCTCGTTTCTTTTTTTCGTTTTCTGTGCATATCGGCAAGACCAGAGTCGTGATTGCCAAGCACACATGCAGTGAAGACAAAGAAACCTTCCCCACGTCAAAGACGGATGGAACGTCTGGACTCCATCTTTTGCCCATCGTCCTTTATGGTATACCCTCACAGCGGGGATGTGAGCGTACGTGAAAAAAGTACTCGGCCTCTCTCAAAATGTTATATCAAGGCACTGGTGCTTGACTTCTCAGCATCATCCAGCCATCTCAGAAAGAAAAAGCGACAGGTCCAGAAGCCCTTTCCACATCTCAAGCCCCAGCACTCATCAAGATTCAAGACAAACCTCGGGTTTTCCAGCCCCAAATTCATCTCCAGCAATGGCTTGTCAAGAGAGCGCAGGCGAACGCAACGACCAAATTACTTGGGCACATGACGCGTATGCACCATTGTAAGTTTCCGCTCGGCCTACATATGCATATGATATATACATCACACACGCGCTTTCTCGCTGGCCCCCTATGCCCTTCCAAGATGAGAACCCGAACGCTAACAGTACGACTGGCTAGTGTCACAGCTGCGACTCTTCATCAAATGAGTGCCTGGACCGAGTGTCGCGAATTCTGGAAGCTCGTGCAAGTCCAGCTGGACGAAGATGACGAGCAGGCGAAGACAAATGGTCAAGAGCCCAAGTCGCCCAAGGACGACGGCTGCCCACCCTGGTATTCACACCTCGACCTCCCCGGCAACGTGTTCCATGGAGTGAGAGCTATGCCGGATTCCAAGGGAGATGCTGGCAAGCAATGCCCCGCCAACTGGCGGTCGTTTCGTGCCTGGCAGAAAGTAGAAGACACTCATTATAGTGAAGAATACTATAATGCGCGAGAACGCGTTGTCGCCCGGTATCCGAAAGTCACCGGCCACCAGCAGCTGAAGCTGAAGTCCGACATGCAAGACCAGCTGACGACATGGCTGGACTTTCTCGTCTTCCTGGAACAAGTTCACGAGCTCGATGCTCGGGTCAGCACGAACGACCCGGAGAACAGAGGCGGATACTGTAGACGGTATATCGCGCATGCAGCCATGCAACACGACGATTACTTGCGAACCCATCTGCAGCAATCCGCCCAAGTCCATGGAGAAACAGCACCGCCGCAGAAAGCAGCAAAGAAGAGGGACTTGGGCGGTTTGTTTGGCCGGGGGCGGACTCTCTTCTCTGCTCCACGTACACAAGACGCCGGCGCTCAGCTGTGACCTTGTCTCTCGGAGAGTGTTTGCCAGACGGAAGCAACAGACTATCGAGCACCATGACATCGGTGCTGTAACATGGGAAATTTGGGGTAAAAGGGGGAAGAACCTTGTCGGCCGGTCTGATATCAATCAAAGAAAAGAGTGATTGGAGTAAGGGTACATAGTGAGAGAACGTTCCATGGTCATCATGGGATCCTGAGAAACAAATACACGTGCTCTGTTCGCTCTCCATGGAGAAAAGTTCCGAGACCGCCATTGTACGGTACATGATGTACCCCGTATGTAAGTTATACTTTCTTATGTCAGACCGGGGAAATCTAGCCCATGGTGGTGCGCCCAGCCCATCGTCATCGTCGTCCAGAGATCGTGAAACACAGGCTGCCCATCCGAGCCCTCGCTCAGGCCCTCCGTAAACGGCGTACTGAGCGCGGCATCCCACACGGGGTAGTATGGCTCCATGCTGCCATCAAACATCGGACAAGTGATTCCCGCCGGCATCCTCTCGCGCTCCGCCGCCGCCGCCAGCCGCTTCTGATACTTGTCTCGCACGACAGCCATGACTTGCCGGCTCGCAGAGAGGATGTCGAACTTGTTGTTGTTGTTCGTCGCGGTCGTGACGGGACACGCCTGCGTGGACATGTGCGTCAGGAAACCGTCGAGCTGGAGCCGCGTCCGCGCCCAGGCACAGTCCCATTCGGGGCATTCAGGTATGCGAAAGGACAGTCTGATGCCGAGGATCGTGGCTAGGATGGGACGGTTCCAGTCGACGAGCGTGAAGCACGACAGGGCAGCGTCATCTAGACTCATGAGGTCCCGGTAGAGCGCGGCCGTGCCGTGCACACAATCGCGTAACCTGGCGTTTGAAAGGAGGGGATCGCGTTCCTGGGATGCGAAGGGTTGTAAACGGGTGCTCCGGAGGAGCGTGCCGCTGTCGAGGAGCATCTTCAAGAAGAGAACCTGTAATCGCAGCGATACTAACTTATGCGACGTCAGTCATGTGTTTGATAGTAGAGAGAGGCGGTTTCGAGGACGCACCCGACGCGTCGAGGGGAAACGACGGAGAGTATTCGATCCGTGCCAGCTCGGACTTGAAACCGGCCACCATGATGCGTTTATCCTCGCTTGATTGACTACTGTGATGAAGCATCGTTTTCGACGCTTGCAACAGGAGACCTGCTACGCGGGTCTGTGCCGCGAGAACAAGGTCGTCTTTCGTTTCGCCGTGCTGCTCGAGGAGTTCGCAGCATCGGGCGGTCCACGGCGTGTATGATACCTCGATGTCTTTGATGCGTCGTCTCCAAGTAGCGAGGTGGCTGCGTCTACGGTGAGAAAAAGTAAACTAGAAGCTTTTGTGAGAGAGACCCACGACGATAATACGTAGAAGTAGCCCATGTATGCGCGTATTCCGTCGAGCTGTTGTTCGCCCGTGAGATCGGGGCAGTCGGGCCCCGTGCCGAGAACCAACTGCTCCTGGTCCAGCTCGAGGTCGTGAATCATGTCGGCGGCCATCCGCATGAACTGGAAGGCTTGCTTGTTCTTGGGTCTCAGGTGGAATGGGTACCTGCGCGTGTGTGTTAGCATGGCTTGTTGACGACGGAGGCTGCTCGGGCGGGTTAGAACTACCTACCAGGCGCAATATATGAGCAGGCCCTGCAGCAGTTCTAGGGTCCTCTCGCCGCCGGCAACGAACTTCAAGCCCAGCACTTTTCTGAACTCGTCGTCGTACAGGGTGTGGCCCTGCAGGGTCTTGGAGCCGGAGGTGGACGACAGTATGGCCAGCAGGACGAAGGGCTTCTCGGCGGCCATCTGCCTAACGAGGGTGTCTTCCGGCAAGGTGATGAAGGGGAAGTATTTCAGCATGGGGCGGAAGGCCTTCAGGAGGGACTCGGCGGATGCCACGTTAAACGAGGGCTTAGTATGCAGGTCATGGATAGAATGGGACAGTGTGGATGAGGATGTTGTGGTTTGGTGGCTGCGAACAGAGTCCGGTAAGGGAGACATGTCGTCGGCATCTTGTGGGAAGAGCCTGTCGATGGCCATGTCGTGAGCGTTGCGCAGCGTCTCGAAGTCGTCGTCGACTTCTGCCTCGGTAGACACGGAGAAATCGATGCTGAATGTGCTGGATGGACCGGGAGGCGCGGCCTGAGCCTGTTGGAGGTTGTCTTGGGGGCTTTTCGACTCGTCTGTTTAGTACGGATGAAAGGTTGAAGGGAGGAAGGGAGAACAAAGGGCTGGATGGGGCTCACAGCGCGTGTCTTTTGGGACGACGAGGCCGCGGGATGGTGCGAGAGATGCATTCTCTCTTGGACTCCAAGCATCTGGCATGGCTGTCAGCACTCAGCAACGTCGAGACTCGAGGGCGGCGTGGGCATAGATGAGTAAAGAGTCGCCAGAGGAGAGAGAGATCAGGGAAAGGGCCATGATGCTCCCCTCGAAGGAACCTACTTTTTGCAAACCCCCGGCTGGTCGCTTGGCTGACACCGGATCTTGGTGACTCGACAGGCCTCGCATGCGGTGGCCACTCTCTTTCGAGCTGCTCTGTCGTCTGTCACGGCACCCCGGTTCATCGTGCCGAATCCGGGGAGGACGGGCGGGTAGTCCGCTCTTTGGAAGCGAAGTACGGAGTACGGGGTAAAAGGGTCGCGAGTTGCGCAAGATCTCAACGGGCCGAGTGGACGGGCGTTCGTCGGACGTGCCGGGCCGGGAGTGCAGATGCACATCCGGAGCCGGTCGGATATCGGATATCGGATGTTATCTGGCATCTGAATACGTAATGTTGCAGGGACGCCTATCATTCGCGCTTTGCAAGGCAGACTCTTCCCCGGCTGCTAGAGCCTCAATGTTCTTCAATGTTCTTTTGTTGGAGCTAGTAACTACTCCGTACGGAGTAAACCTACCGGTCTAGCGTAGGAGTAACGTTAACTTGTCGCGAGTACAGCGCCATTATGGCCATCCCCCCCCCTGGAGTTATATATCTGATGTCATGATGGATGTCAATTATATTTACAATGCCTTTTGCCGCCCGCTGGACCATCCTCGCAGGACAGTACCATCGATAGCACTGCTATTGGGTTGCTGTCGAGCTCAAGTCACAACAAGAATTGCTGAAGCCTGAGGTCCATTGTCACGAACCTAACGCGTGACCGCGTCAGCGTAATGTGATCACAGGTGGGGTTGCGCCCAGAGTCGCTCCACTCTCCACTAGGGTTAGGGCAGACAAGCTACGCACTAGCTGCTAGGACATAGTATAAGGAGAGACAAGGAAGAGGATAGAGACAGGTCAGAGATAAATATAGTCACCTTTGAGACCCTACCTAGTTGTTATCTAGCTTCGAGAACACTAATCTACCACGCCACTCTGCTATTATGTGAACGACCCTGACAATTTTATCTCTATCCTTGAAAAGCAGACCGACGTGGACATGTCAGAATTCCTTCGTGTGACGCGCTCAAGCGCAGCTAACCCACCTGCACCTAAGGAACCCAACTACGACCCAGCTGCGACTGAACAAGATGGAGAAACCAGCGGGGGCGAAGAGGAAACCCAAGGAATGTCTCAGACTGCACGACCCCCTGAACCAGAAGCAGAAGACGAGGAGATGGCGCTAGACCGTAGCATCGCGAAACTACTGCGAGTCCACCAGAAGAAGCAGCAACTTGCGGATCTTAGGAAGGCATTAGACTTCGTACCTATACCAAGTCCTCCTAGCGTACCAGCTGTTCTAGGCAATTCGTCGACAAACAGTGACGTCGCAGCATACTACCCGCGTTATAGCATGGTTATAGCACAGCTTAAAGCACCAAGCTACAAAGGGGAGACCTACGAGAGCCTACTTAGCTTCCTTTTAGACTTAAACGTGGCCTTTTTCTTGGACCGACATAACTTCATGGATGATGCTAGTAAGGTCGCCTATGCTAGCAGCTGCCTAGTAGAAGATGCAAAGCGACAATGGATACGGCACGCGGCAGACGATGGGTATATCGACTTTTCGAAGCACACCTGGCTTGGGTTTGTAAAGTGGCTTAAGGACGAAACAATTGATGAGGATGCAAGCTACTAAGTCGTTAATAACCTTAAGACAGAGGACCACGAAGCCAAGTTACTAGACAAGCTTCTAGAAAGGCTAGCTATCTGCATGTTTATTAATAGCCTCTTACCCGCTATAAGAAAGCAGATGCTAAGCTTGGAATTCCCTAAAGACTAGAGCCATCTAGGGGGCCAAGGCAAGAAGGCCAAAGTTGCTATGAGTAGCACTATAGACACGAACGACCCTGACATCCATCGAGGCAGACCTTTTCCCATTATTTGTTGTGTCTGTGCCAAGTTCAAAGGTTTCAAAAGGTGAATAAGTCGACCTATATTACCATAACCACTTCAAACACTTCCAAGAGCTCCATCGCCTCTGGGAATTCTTCCGCAAAAGACCCTTGATCATAGGTCGGATGAATTCCAGCGCCTCGGCGATCTTAGGAAGAGCGACGTTGCAAACCCCAAGTCCTAACTAAAATCCTCCGCCTTCATTGATTTGTCGACTTTGCGCCTGTGACGACCTGTTTGTCTAGAGTACGCGTTTTGCGGGCTCTGTTTCCACGAGTTGTTCGTGGACTTGTTCTGGTCGCAATGTTTTGTGTTTGCACAGCTTGTTCTGAAGGCGGAGGCGCTGATGATTCTTCCCCTATTACCTGAAGACATCGCCGTACTCGCTCTCGACGTCGCCGCTGGATATCCATTCTCTTTTTTACGAGCGGCCTCATGTATTTCGTGTTCTTGAAGCGCAACGTGGCGCTGGAGAAGGTCTTTTTCTTGCTCCTGATACTTTTGATCCTCTATCGAGTGTCGTATGAGTCTAGCTAGTTTCGTCCACGGACATCCCGTTCAGCCGAAGAGAACCTTTCTACGTTGAGGCAGCAGTCTTTCTTTGGTTGGCTGTGATATAGCGTCCACCGTCACCAGTCATCGCTATTAACACTATATTCATCCATTCATCAGCGCTTGCCTAGCCTGACTGACTGTGTTACCATACGTACCGTGCGCGTTCTACGCCCGAGCGACCTATCATGCCTGCGACGATGGCTACCTGTCCATCTGATCCTGCCTCTCCCAGCTGCCGCATGGAACTTTTGGCTTGGTCGTCAAGTAATGGCGCCGGTTGCTTGCGTGGCTCATTCGGCCCCTTGGTGTCGGCCTGCACAACAACTGTTGTCTTTGATCTCTCTGCCAAACTTCCCATTGAATTCGTGTAAGAGTGACTTGGTCTAGAGGATCGGCCTCGTCGAATTCTTTCCTCGTCGTTGCGCGCTCTGCAATTTCCCCGCTACCGTTCGTGATCGCTTTTTGTCGTCACGCGGAGCAACTTGAGTCTCCATAGCGGTGCAAAGTCGTTTCGCTTTAGGAGAAAAGCGAGGAAATCGATGCATAAGGCGTCTTCCGCTTTGTTTGCAGATGAATTTCTTGCTATGCCTGCATTGATGTCGCCGATAGTTGGTGTTTGTGAGGGAAAGAGCCAAGCACGGTTGTCTGGAGCTCCTTTGTTGAATACTTAATAATAGGCATTTAATAAGTTAAAGCTTTAATAAAGCTTATACTATTACAATTAAATCTATAAAAGAAGCCTAGATTTTAAATATAAGCACTCGCTTTCTCCTGTTTATAATAGATATAGACTAACTAGATATTAAGATTAATAATCTAGATAATATATTTATATTTTATTAGTAGAAAACACACCTACAATTAAGCACTAAAGGAGTCTACCCTAGGTAATTAAGACTAAGTATAGATAAGAAAATAATAGTTTAAAGATATCTTTAAGAAGCTTTTAATTAAATAGTTTACGTACTCTTAAAGCCTGTATCTTAAAGGCTTAAGTAACTTTTCTACTTCTATACTTCTTTATAGAGTAAAAAGTCACGCTTATATTAAGATAGATAAAGGTAAGGTAGTAAGGCTAATTAAAGTAAGACTTAGATATTTAATTTAACTAGAAGGTTTTATTTTTCTCATACGTAAAAGCTAAGCTATAATACTCTAATATCTCTTTTCTATAGTAGGTTGTCTAAAAGCGAGCAAAACTGCTAATAAAATATAAGAAAGTATAAGAGTACTAATTATCTATAAATAGAGATACTTTTAGTAGACTTTAGAAGCTAAAGGAATAGTAGCTTTCTATCTATTAGAAAAAGACTTCTATTAGCTATATTTATAATTTAAATATTTTTAATTTAATATCTAGCTAAAGTACTATAATAAGCGAGTAAAGAATTTAAAAATAATACTATTAGAAAGCTTATAGAAGCTTACTACTATTACTATATATATAGTAAAAGCTCTAGTTATTTTAAATTTAACTTCTAAAATAACTATAAGTTTAACTATAAAATTATAGTTAATATAATATAACTAGAAAATAAATCTATTATTTATATTATTAATATAGCTATTTTATTTTATCGAGCCTATTTATCAAGGATAAAAAGGCTTAATAAAGGAGGCATAGTAGGATATTAAAGATATAGAAAAAGAAAGAAGGCAGTAATAACTGTATGTGTATTATTAAGCTTGTTTTTCTAATCTAGGCGGGAATTTTACTACTATTTATAGTAGGTTAAATTCCCCTTTTCTAAGTCTCTACTTTTATCTAATATAAATTAAACTTTTATCTTTATATATTAGAATAACTAGTTTTATGCCTTTTTATATAACTTATACTAGTTATACTAGAATATTCTAGTTATACTAGTTATAGGTTATTAGAAGTTAAGTTAGGCTTGTTAAAAGCTAAGTTAGTAAAAGCTCTTGTAGTTACCTCTATAGTTAGTTAGTTAGTTATTGCCTTTTAGTATCTCTAGTTAACCTAGATAACCTAGATTTCGTTTAACATACTCTCTTAGCTATAGAGAGCTAATTATAAGCTAGTTATAGCTATAATTTTAATAGAATCTTAGTTAGTTATTATAGATTAAATTTTTATAAGGCTTTTAATATTAACTAGGCCTAATAGAGACTTAAATTTCTAAAATTTCTACTCTATTAGAGGCTTTATAAGGCTATTTACTAGTATTTTTAAGGTTTTAATATATTTAATATTAAATTTATTATTTTAATAGGCTTATTAAATTTAAGTATTATATATATTTACGTGTTTAAGTGTAGTTTTAACACGTAGAAAGTCTAGGGTAGCTAGCCTTATAGTTTAAAGGTTATTACAAAGAATAGTAGGTTTTTTAGCATTTAGCTTTAAATCTAGTTAACTAATAAGCCTATAAAAAGCTATAGTCTCTTTTCTAATAGATAATAAAGCTAATAATTTAACTTTAGTAAATAATATAGTTATAGTAGCTTATTTAGTAGCTAACTATATAATAGAGGCTTTAAATAGTTAAATTAATAAGCTTTAACTAGATTTTCTAGTAGCTTTATTATTTGTAAAAGCTATATCTAATAATATAGCTAGTTTAAGTAAGTCTTTAGTGCTATTAAATTTAATAGCTAGGTTTTTAGTATAATATAAATACTAATGTTATAGACTGGGCTTCTAGCCTAGATCTAGATAGGTTATGCGAGGAGCGTCGCGAGGCTATTGCAGACTTAATTTAAGGCTACATTAGTACCTACTAGAAAGAGGTACTTAAACCTATAATAAAAAGGTAGAGAAGGATTTCCTTTCTTCTCCTTTAAGCTTTTAGTTACCTTATGTATACTTACCTATAGAAGTATAGTAAAATTAGACTTTTTATAAATTAAAAGCTTTAAATATTCTAGAAAATAAAATAAATTATAGTAAATAGCCTTTAATTAAAGCTAGCTACTCTATAAAAAGTAGTTACTTACTAGATAGAATAGCTTTATAGTTAAACTAAATAAATCTATAAGTTAATATAATAATATATAGAGTTATTCTCTAATAGTAATAATATACTATAAGTTATATAATAGCTAACTATAGCTTTTACTAAAAAATAAAAGCTAATATAATTAAGCCTACTATTTAATAGTAATAAAGTACTTTTTTCTACTTAAAAAGCTCTTATAATATATAAGTTAAAAAAAAATAAGTAGTTTATTAAAGAAGTATAAAATTAATAGATTTATATTTTCTAAAATCTATTTTAAAAGGTTTAAAGTTAAATAGCCTCTTTCTTTAAACTAGATAATTAAGTTAATTATAATTTAATTAGCTTTTTTAACTACTTATCTACTATATATATAGAGTTTTACTAAGAGAAAATAGCTTTAAATAAACTTAATTAAATAAAATAATAGATTAATAAAATATTTATAAATTTCTTTATTTATTAGAAAAATAAAATAGTTTTAATAAGAGAATTAAGCTAAATAAATATAATAAAGCTAGTAAAGCTTTAATAATTATTAAATAAGCTAATATAAAATAGAATTATTAGTTATAATATATTTTAAGTAAAATATATAATAATAATTAAATAATTATAAGGTATTATTATAGATATTAAAGTCTATTACTTAAATAAGAAATTCTATAATAAGTAAAAAGAAAGTATATAACTTTAACTAAAATAATAGTAAGTAAATAAAGATATCTTTATAATAAAAGTAAGTGAATTAAATATAAGCTAGAGTTATATTAATAGAAAGAAACTTACTAAAAAGTAAAGTAAAAGTAGCTAGAAAAGCTCTATAAAATAAAAAGTAAAGTAAGTATTAAATAAAGTAATAATCTAGTAATATAAAAAGAGAAATTGCCTATATTATAGATTATTAGACTATTATATATTTAAATATTTATAGCTACTTTTAAAGTAGCTTTAACTTATAGTAACTAGTATAAAGTAGATTATTATAGAGAATTTAATATTAGATAATATTACTATAACTTTTAACTTAGAAAATAAGTAACTCTTATACTAAGACTTATATTAGAGGTATAAAAGTAGAAAACTACTTATATATAAGCTATAATCTCTAGTATTAAGGAAATTAAGTTAAATAAAATTAAATTAAATATAAATACTTTTCTACTTTTTATACTTATACTAGTTAATAACTTAAAGTTTACTAATACTTAGGTAAATATAAGTTATAACTATTATATAGTAGTAAGTAAAAAATTTATATAGAAACTAAAACTTTAGTAATTTTTACTATAATTTAAAAGAGTAATTTAAATAGCTATAGAAATAGAAAGAGAAAGAAAGACTTAAATAGAACTACTTTTAGAAATATTATATTTAATATATATTTAAAGTAAAATAAATAAATAGAAATTTCCTCTAGTAGCTTATATAATACTAGGCTTAATAAAAGATATTATTCTAGAACTCCTTTAGCTAGTATATAATAAAATTACTATATATATAAGAGAATAGAAAATTATAGTAAAAGTAGCCTAAGGTTTAAAAGTAAAAGTATTAGAAAAGTAATAAACTCTAATATCTATAATAGTAATACTAGAGTTAGTATATATAAGCCTAATATAATAAGTATAAAAATTAGAAATAGAGTATTAATTTCTAGCTATTAGCTTATAGAAGATAATAATAATACTTTAAGCCTATATTACTAAAAATACTAGTAAAGATAAAATTTTAAAGGCACTTTCTATAGAGCTCTAAGACTTTAGAGATTTCTTTAATAAAAAAAAGGCTAATAAGCTACTATTATACTAGAAAAAGCTTAATTATTATATTTACTTAAAGAAAATAGAAAAAGAGAAGCTCTAGCTTTTCTAGGCCTCTTTATATAATATACCTAGAGACTATTTCCTAGAAATCTACTATTAAATAATAGAGCTAATAGATAAAAAATAGATTTAAGTAAGCTTTTTATTAGTAATAGTATTAGTTCTTTTAGCTAAAAAGCCTAAAAAAGGCTAGAGATTTTATATTAATTATAAAGTATTAAATAAAGTAATAGAATAAAACTAATATCTATTACTACTAGTAAAAGAGACTCTTACTCTTTTATAGAGGCTAAGTAGTTTATAAAATTAAATATTAAGTTAGCTTTCTATTATATTTATATTATAAAAGAGAAGAAATATTAAATAATATTTTAGACTTAATTTAAACTCTTTAAGTAGCTAGTCTACTTATTTAAACTAGTAAAAGCTCTAGCTATATTCTAGTATTATATTAATAAAGTACTTAGAGATATATTAAGTAACTTTATAATAGTATACTTAGATAATATTTTTATTTACTCTAGTAAGTTAAAGAAAAACTATATACTAAAAGTTAAAGTTATTTTAAGTAAACTATATATAGTAGAATTAAACTTTAATATTAAAAAATATACTTTTAGTATATAAAAGGTAAAGTACTTAAGGTTTATTATTTATATAAAAAAGAAAATTTACTTTAATCTAGATAAAATAGTAGTAATCTAGAAGTAAAAATCTCTAATAAAAGTATAAGATATTTATAGATTTTTAAGTTTTATAAACTTCTATTAAAAGTTTATTTCTAACTTTTTAAAACTAATAAAGCTACTATTAAAGCTAATAAAAAAGAAAGTTTTCTTTAAGTAAATAAAGCTATAAAATATAATATTTAAAAAGCTTAAAGTAGCTTTTATTATAAATAGAGTATTATACTAATAGAACTCTAAGAAAAATATAGTAGTTAAAGTAGACTATTTAAGTAAAATACTAGATAGCTATCTCTTATAATTTACTAATAGAATACTATACCTAGTAGTATACTACTTAGTATACCTTTAACTTATAGAATAGAATTATATAATCTATAATAGAAAACTACTTATAGTAGTCTTATATTTAAAAGTATAATTAGTAAAGTTATATAGTATAATAAAGCCTTTTATAATTCTTATAGACTATAAAAATTTAAAGTACTTTATAATACTAAAAGTAATAATAGAATAATAGATATAATAGGCTAAAATACTTATACTATTTAACTTCTAGCTAGAATACTAGCTAGATACCTAAGTAAGCTACTCTAATATACTATTATAATAGAACTAGAATAAATAGTAACTACTTTCTAGCTATAAGCTAATAATAACTCTAAAAGCTTTAGAAGAAGTATAAGTTAATATAATTTATAGTAGTAATTAAAGAATAAAGTCTAAGATATTTATAGATAGATATCTATAGAACTTATAGAAATAGAGTATAGCTAATAATAAGTTAATTAATATTTAATAATAAGTAGTATTAAAGAAAGTATAAAAGTTTCTACTAGAAATAGAAACTTATAAATAAATTACTAATTATATTATATTAGCTTATAATTAGCTATAATTTTAGAAATAGATATAGGTTCTAAAATAGAAGCCTCTTATAACTATAATAATTTAGTAAGCTTATAACTCTTTAATATTAAAATACTTAAGCAAGAATATAATATTTTAAATACTATAATAAGATTATTACTAGAAGGAAATATTATAAAATATAACTAGATTTATCTAAAATTATTACTACTATAGAAAATATAAAAGTAAATAACTTTAATAAAGCCTTTTATAATTACTTTTAATTATAAACTAGTACTAGTTATAGATCTTAGTAGACTTTATAATAGACCTATCTATATATAATAAGATAGACTCTAGGTATCTATTAGTTATTATAAACTAATTATTTAAATATATATAATTAGAAGCTATAATAAGTATAAAAGCTAAAGAATATATAGAATATTTTAAGAACTATTAGTAGTAGTTCTATAGATTTCTAATATATATTATTTTAAATAAAAGCTTAAATTAGTTAAGTAAATTTTAGATTATACTCTATAAGAAAGTTAGTATTAAATAGTTTCTCTTTATAGTATACTACTTATAGACTAATAGTAGTATAAAAAGAGTAAACTAAAAGATATAGGTAATTTTATATATAATAGTCTTATTTAAGTAGTATAATTAAGCTAGCTACTTACTAGTATACTAATTAGCCTTAAATAATAGAAACTTTATAGTTACTAGTATAAGTATAAATAAAACTATATATAGTTATAACTTACTTACTATCTAGTAAGAGTTAGAAAATAAACTTTTATCTATATTTTCTAAAAGATAAGTAATTATATTTTTAAAATATTTATAAAATAATACTAATCTAGTATAAGTAGTAATTGCTTTCTACTAGTAATAATAATAGAATAATAGTAGTTAAAAGTAATAACTAGTAAAAAGGTTTATAATTAGAGACTATATATAATTAAGCTTATATAATATAAAAATAAACTACTTAAGTTAGAAATTAGATTAAATAATAGCTAAATATAAAGTATAAGAAGTTTTAATATCTCTTATAGTCTAACTAAATATACTATAAGATATTTATCTAGTTTTCTATATAAATTTAATTAAAAGAGCTACTACTAACTTACTACTAAGCTAATAACTCTAGAATATATACCTAAGCCTAGTATTAATCTAGAAGAATATAATAGAAATAGGTAAAATAGTAAAGGAATTTAAGGTAAAGGAAATTCTAGCTATAAAGAATATACTAGAGTAGAAAAAGAAGTAAAATATCTATATTAAATAGAAAGAGTATATATAATTAATCTAAAAGCTACTAGAAAATTTAAAAGATATAAAAGTACTATAATAATTTAAAGGAAAATAAAGGAATACTTAAACCTATAATAGTTTTAAGCTAGCTTTAATATAGGTATAAAGGAGTTAAGTTACTACTATAATCTCTTAATATAATTATAGGTAAAAATAAAAGGTAGCTAATAAAGGCTTATATAGTATAAATATATTAATTTAACTATAGATAAAACTAGATAATTTCTAACTTAAATATATATAAGTATAAAATATAAGTAAAATAAATTTCCTTTAGTACTAAAGTAGTATAAGTAAAAAAAAAAAAAGAGAAAGAGAAGAGGTAAAATATACTATAGGTATATATTAAATAATTAATAAAGCTATTAAAAGGGTAAGTTATTATTAATAACCTCTACTAAGTTAGAAGTCTTTCTAATACTAGGTATCTATTAAGTATAAGGCATTTATTAAGTATAAAGCATTTATTAAGTATAAAGCATTTATTAAGTATAATAAAGCTTAGTAGTAAGATTATATATAATATAAGTAAAGGTAGTACTAATATTATAGATAGCTTTAAGTATAATATAAGATACCTTCTACTATTTAAATTAAGTATAATACTAATTCTTATATTTTATATACTATTTAATAAGTATACTATATATACTTTATACTAAGGTATTTTAATTTTAAAAAAAATTAACTAGTATTTACTAGTTTATACCTACCTAAGTGCTACTATAGTAGCTTAAAGAGAGAGTATTAGTTAAAGCTAATATAGTAGATAATTTACTAGTAGCTTAAGTAAGTTTAGTTAAGTAAGTAGTATATATAGAGCTAGAATTAATATAAGCTTATTTTAGTATAATAGAGAATTTTTTAGTAGTAAAAGTAAAAGTATATAAAAATTTTATATACTAACTAGAAATAGTACTATTCTTTTTATAAGTAAGTTTAATAATATAATTATTATAATTAGTAATAAAGATAACTTTTTTCTATTTATAGTAAAGCTTAAGGTTTAAAGTATAAATATATAATTTTTAAATATACTATTTATAGATTTTCTAATACTATTTATAGGTAGAAGTAAAACTAGAAATATATAAAATAAAGCTAGTATTAATTATTTTATACTAGTATAAAGTATATATATTAGAAGCTTCTAATCTATTATTATATTAATTATTATCTAAGTTATCTTTAATAATATAGTCCTCTATATACTATTAAATATAGAGTAAAAGCTAGATAAAAGAAAATAGTAAGAATATAAATAAAACTATAATAAGTAAGTAGTAAAATAAAAGTAATATAAAGATAAATAGAAGTAGTATTATATAAAATAGAAGTAATATAAAAATAGATTAAAGTAGTATAATATAAAGTAAGAGTAATACTAAATAATAAAAAAATAAAAAAATAATTAACTAAAAAAATAAAAAGAAAGTAAAGATAAGTAGTAAAAATAGAAAATAATAAAAAAGAGAAGTTTAATAATAATAAAAGAAAGAGAGAAATATTATATTTATAGCTAAAAAAGAGAAATAAAGTAAACTTAAAGTAAGCTTAAAATAAGTATAAAAGGTATAAATAAAGAAAGTAAAATAAATAAATAAAGAAAAGTAAAAGTATAGCTATTCTAGTAATAAATATAAGGCTAGTAGAGTAATTAAAGTTATATTCTAGTAGAAAAAGAAGTAAATAAGATTAAAGGTATATTATAGACTAGGCTAGAAGCTTAAATTTAAATAGATTATATAAGAAGTATTATAAAGCTATTATAAATCTAATTTAAAGCTATATTAGTACCTACTAGAAAGAGATACTTAAACCTAAGATAAGAAGGTAGAGGAGGATTCCCTTTCTTCTCCTTCAAGCTTTTAGTTACCTTACGTACGCTTACCTATAGGAGTATAGTAAGGCTAGACTATTACAATAAGTAAAAAAAAAAAAAAAAGAAAGAAAAAGAGAGAAATATACTATAAGTATATATTAGATAATTAATAAAGCTATTAGAAAAGTAAGTTATTATTAATAACCTTTACTAAGTTAAAAGTCTTTCTAGTATAAAGTATTTATTAAATATAAGGCATTTATTAAGTATAATAAAGCTTAGTAGTAAAATTATATATAGTATAAGTAAAAGTAGTACTAATATTATAAATAGCCTTAAATATAATATAAAATATCTTCTACTATTTAAATTAAGTATAATACTAATTTTTATATTTTATATATTATTTAGTAAGTATATTATATATACTTTATATTAAAGTATTTTAGTTTTAAAAAAAATTAACTAATATTTACTAGTTTATATTTACCTAGATACTACTTTAATAGCTTAAAGAAAAAGTATTAGTTAAAGCTAATATAGTAAATAATTTACTAGTAGCTTAAGTAAGTTTAATTAAGTAAGTAGTATATATAAAGCTAGAATTAATATAAGCTTATTCTAATATAATAGAGAATTTTTTAGTAGTAAAAGTAAAAGTATATAAAAATTTTATATACTAACTAGAAATAGTATTATTCTTTTTATAGATAAGTTTAATAATATAATTATTATAATTAGTAATAGAAATAACTTTTTTCTATTTATAGTAAAGCTTAAAATTTAAAGTATAAATATATAATTCTTAAATATACTATTTATAGATTTTCTAATATTATTTATAAGCTAAAGTAAGACTAAAAATATATAAAATAAAGCTAGTATTAATTATTTTATACTAGTATAAAGTATATATATTAGAAGCTTTTAATTTATTATTATATTAATTATTATTTAAGTTACTATTAATAATATAATTCTTTATATATTATTAAATATAAGATAAAAGCTAGATAAAAGAAAATAATAAAAATATAAATAAAGCTATAATAAGCAAGTAGTAAAATAGAAGTAATATAAAAATAAATAAAAGTAGTATTATATAAAATAAAAGTAATATAAAAATAGATTAAAGTAATATAATATAAAGTAAAAGTAATATTAAATAATAATAAAGTAAAAAAATAATTAACTAAAAAAATAAAAAGAAAGTAAAAGTAAGTAGTAAAAATACAAGATAATAAAAAGAAAAAGTTTAATAATATTAAAAGAAAAAGAAAGATATTATATTTATAGCTAAAAAAGAGAAATAAAGTAAACTTAAAGTAAACTTAAAGTAAATATAAAAGATATAAATAAAGAAAGTAAAATAAATAAATAAAGAAAAGTAAAAGTATAATTATTCTAGTAATAAATATAAGACTAGTAAAGTAATTAAAGTTATATTCTAGTAGAAAAAGAAGTAAGTAAAATTAAAGATATATTATAGATTAGGCTAGAAGCTTAAATCTAGATAAGTTATATAAGAAGTATTATAAGGCTATTATAGACTTAATTTAAAGCTATATTAGTATCTACTAGAAAGAGATACTTAAACCTATAATAAGAAGGTAGAGAAGGATTCCCTTTCTTCTTCTTTAAGCTTTTAGTTATCTCACGTATGCTTACCTATAGGAGTGTAGTAAGGCTAGACCTTTACAAATTTAAGCCTTTAATTTATCTATGTAAATCGCTCTTCTCAAAACTACGCGTGATAAAGTCGTTTCGCTTTAGGAGAAAGCGAGGAATTCAATGCATAAGGCGCCTTCCGCTTTGTTTGCAGATGAATTCCTTGCTATGCCTGCATTGATGTCGCCGATAGTTGGTGTTTGTGAGGGTAAGAGCCAAGCATGCACGGTTGCCTGGAGCTTCTTTGTTGGCCCACATTGCCTTGCCCCCACCAATAGGAGCATTAGACTGAATTGACCCCGCACGGGCCGGCCCGAGTACTCGAGCGCCCGGTGTCATCCAATGCGATCAGTTTACAGCTTGTGTTCTCGCAACATCTTGTTGACGATGGAGAATATCCAGCAACAGAACCGGCTGCCAGCGGGGCGACTATGGCTCTCCTGCATCTATTGAGAGATTGAGATCCAAGTTTAGAGCTATGAAGCACGCACCGCAACCTGACACTGTCTCTCGGTCGGGGACATCGCAGGGGCTTTCTCAGTCTGAATGTAAATTCTGCAATGAGTTCATTAAGCAAATAACTATACGTTAACAAGACCCAACACGCGGTTAGCAACGCAGAAAATTATAGCAAGTAGTGGAACTTGTTCAGGCTGCGCAACGTTTTATGCTTTCTCACAAGCTAGCTATAGAGTATGAATCTGGCGCGTAGATGCCAGCGTGCAATCCGCCGCAGCGTATATCAACGTCCGGGAGTCTTGGATATGCCATGTAACTGTTGCGCCGGGCTCCTCTAGCAGTTTGGCAATGGCTGTTCTGCGCCGAGTGTCTTCTGCGTCAAGTTGTGTCTTGTGGGCGCCGGAGGTACCGGTACGTGGAACGCCGAGAAGATACACAAGGTGTCACATTTTTGTGACATGGCCACGCCACGATATTCTGTACAGAGCACGGAGTACTCCGTACCTTAGACCCCTTTTATTCTCCGTCAACGTGGGCCTTTGCATGGTCTGCCCTGCGAGATGATGGGTCGTCTCATCTCAGCTCTGGGATGCTCCGGCTCAGTCCGCCGCCTCACCCCAACGATCTAACTTACATGATATTGAACTCTGACCTTGCCTCGCGCCATCTCGCTGCGGATGTGCCGTTCCCGAAAAAGATCATCATCAGGAAGCATCGACACAGCCCTTCATAAGCGCCGACGGACTGGTATCCAGCGTTGCATGGTTAGAAGAATCCCTGCCTCACACACAAACGTCAAGTGGTCACACAATGTTGTGGTGAAACCAGGCTGTCTGTGTGCCTCGAACCATGACACACCTTTGACCGGAAATGCATCCGGCACATTCCACGGCTAACTATAGCCGTGTCGTGAACTAGTCGTGTGTACCTATGGGATGGGTGAAGATGAGGCCCGTCACAGCTTCCGAGTTGCTATCTTTGCATACACGGAGTGATAATATGCCTCCCTTGGTAGGCGTATACGGAGTGATGCGAATCGCCTCAGGCGCAGCCGCGGGGAACACATCGTCACACATGTGTAAGTTTAGCGCTTAGTACATGCGTGTCTCAAATTTATCCATGTACATCCTGCGGCTTACTCGATGATTCTACTGGCCCGTTGGCGAGCTCTTCTGCCTTTGCAAACCTGAAAAGCCGTCCGGAGCACGTTGCGTCCCAATTTAGATGTTCGGACGTGTCCAATGGGTTGCGAGCAGGGCAGATCTCTCAGACGTTGATCCTCTCGCCTCTTCTCTCCTTGTCTCTGGATAATGTGAGGACGGTCGACGGGGTCACGCATCTCGCACTGCCGGCGGCGATGGCACGACCCTATTCAGACCTCCAGGTCGACCCGGAACCCAACTTACCAGAGGTTGTTCAGGAGCAGAAGATAGCCTGCGGAGATGGCCCTGACCAGGTCGTGGTGTTTGTCGATCCGCTCCCTTCCCGCCGCATATGCGGCCTGCCCTTGAGACGGTTCTGTATCGTCCTATCTGTTGCCATCGTCATCTTCACAGCTGCAGCGGTGGGCGGCGCCGTCGGCGGAACACATGCTCTCACTCCCAGCATCTCCTCGACTCCTATACCGATAGCTTCCACCAGCTCCTCGGCGCCGGTCAGCTTCTCG
The DNA here is from genome assembly GCA_031753515.1 of Metarhizium rileyi. Lineage (NCBI taxonomy): Eukaryota > Fungi > Ascomycota > Sordariomycetes > Hypocreales > Clavicipitaceae > Metarhizium > Metarhizium rileyi. The sequence goes on along the minus strand of JAUKVO010000003.1, from coordinate 1,848,943 downwards.
ACATCGACGCAACTCGGACCGACCAAGGCGCGGTTCCGCGACTGCCCGTCCTCCAACGACACCATCTACAAAGCGGCCGGCTCGGACTGCCAGTTCAGGAAGCTGTGCAATTCCGGGTTCCGCTGGTCTGGGCAGAACGTCCTGGACACGGTGGCCGCCAGTCTCGACGACTGCATCGAGCTGTGCGTGGCGTACAACGAGAACAACAGGTCGGCCATCGATGACAGCAAGAGCAGCCTCTGCAACGGGGTGTGCTGGCGGAATAGCATCAGGGATGATGACCGGCCGGGGCAGTGCTTCGGTGCACCTATACAGAATTCCACTGCCACGGGGCTCCCGGTCACGAGGGAGACAAGCTGTGACTCGGCGGCTTGGATTAATCAGCATGTTGCTTGATCATGTATACCATAGAAGATCGTATGTCAAGCCAATGAATCGGAACTTACGAGGTTGGAGGCTACTACTACGTTGGGTATTCAAGGTGGCTTTGCCTAGATGAAGGGGGAGGAACTGCTCCTCAAGAGCATTATGAGATTGCCGTATTTCAATGCAATGCAAAGACTAATCTCATCCGGTCATCATGCAACTGCTTCGACTCCTCCCCGTTTCACCACACGACAGTCTCACAAGTGTAACATGCAGAGTTGTTCGTTCAAGGGCACGCAACACAGGGTCGTCGTATCCAATGATCAGGCAGCTAGCTTGAACGGACACGGTGCAAGTCCAGTCGGATGAAACAGTGTCAAAGGTTCGCGCTCACATCGGCTGCCATCGAATATCACAGAAAACACAGACACGTTGGCGCTTACCAAGTCATCGGGTATGATACAAGACTCCCCCAAACACCAAGCTATGAAACAACTCAACGCAATCGAGTCATTTTCAGACCCGGATTTTTACTTTCCAGCGTAGAGTCCACAAAGGCTGACAAAGGTCTGGTCAGGCTCGATGCTTCTCCCGCTGCCGTTTGCACCCCGTGTTTGCTCCGTCCATGATCCGCGATATTGGCGATTGCACACCGCGCTGAGCAATACACAGTGCCCTGCTTCAGGTCCAGACACTCTGTACATAACACTGCGTTTGACGTCGCATCGCTCATTTTAACATTGTCGTCAGTGAACTGCACACACTTGTCGCCGGCTTCGCAGTCATGTTTAGAATCCACATGGTCATCCTATGTCAACATTAGCACAACTGCGTATGGCTGCGCGAGCGGAAAGGACTTTACGTCACTGACATGGCCTTTGGAGTAGCATTCCTCCGAGCAGTAGACAGTCAGTCCTGCTTTGCCGCCAATCTGAGCGAGTGCTTGGCAAAGAGCACATGAGAGAACGTCACTGCTATCAATACCGTTCCGGCACACCAAGCACAGCGGCAGATCGTACAGCTCAGGACCAGCAGTAGCAACTGGAGCACCTCGCAGATTCTTAGTCTGCTTTTTGTTCTGCTCGAAAGCTGTCTTTGCTCTTCGAAGCTCATCCAGCCGCCGCTGGTGGCTCTCGCGCTGAGGTTGTGCGTTTCTGCTCCGTTGCAGGTCCTGGACGATTGTGTCGACAATGTCTTCCAGTTTCGTGCCCTCGCTGTTTCGGTACTCTTCTAGATACGTTTGCGCGTTTGCAAAGACCTCGCTTGTGGACTGGTTGATGAAGAACTCGGCAATGTATAACTGCTTCAGCTCGGCAGGGTTGTCCTTGACCGCGCCCGCCTTCTCTGCGAATACGTCAACGCCATCGGGCCAGTCAGCCGGCTTCCCAATGCCCTCGAGCATTGTCTTCACCAGCTCCTCTCGAGATCTATCCGGGTCGTCCAGCATGCCTCGTAATTCTCCCTGGTTGAACCCTCGATCGGACACGGCGATGAATTCCGGATATCTTCTCAGGACCCAGCGGTACCAAGCCTCCTTTTCGGATTCTATCCTGGCTTCAACAGACTTGAGGCTTCGCTTTCGGTCCTTGGCATCTTGAAATAAGCCGTCTAGCTCATGCAGAAACGCCCTTCTCTGCGTAAACCACTCTCGCTCCTCACTTTCACTATACCTAGCCCGTAATGAATCCATCAGCTTTTCGTAGCATTTCTGGCACTCAGCTACATTATCTTTGCCGCATTCTGCCTTGCATGATGTCTTGATGGCATCCACTGCCTCGGAACAAATCTTCTTTTGACGTTTGGCGACGTTGAGCTCCGTCCAGTGCTCGGGCATGGTGTGGGCCGACGGAGTTCCCATGATGGCTGATATTAGGAGTCGATGGTTAAGGAGAAGCCAACTAATCGGTATATAGGCAAAATTTTAATGCCAGCTGTTCCATGTTCTTACTCTTAGCGCATAATAGCATGCGGGTTGAAGAAATGATGACGCGTGAATCGGGCCCAAGTGGTAGGTTCTTCAGATACGAGCTCTCAATCACCCATAGAGGGCTACCGTCGACTGAAGTATGTGATCAAAAAGATGCGTTCAACAAGTCTGCAGCATCCGCAGAATGAGCAACTCATAATTCGTATAAAGTTGAGATCACCTTGGCAATCACTTGATCCATCAACTTGAGGTGAGCCATGTGCTGCATTCCGAAGTTCAAGCGGCGCGCGACCCACATCAACTTTCAGGACGGGCCATCACGCCAAAATTGCGACGACATAACCAACATTGTGATCATCTAAAAGCTCGCGTGGTGTTACTCTTACTTCCCATCCCCTCAAAGGCTACGCCCCTTGTCCTCGATTTAATCTTTATCTTTTACGCAACTGTAGCGATCTATCGTTCTCAATGGTACGCCCGACCGCCAAGTACACTCCATCGTAGCTAACAGCGAACAGGCTGACAAGCTCCGTACCCAACAAGAACTCGAACGCTTGCAGGCAAAATACATCGGCACTGGCCATCCCGATACGACGAGTTGGGAATGGCGAACAAATATTCAGCGCGACACGTATGCCTCCATCGCGGGCCATCGGCCTTTGTTGTCCTATATAGCTCTCGCAGAGAATGAGCCGTTGGTCAAGGTTCGCGCAAGAATGATTCGGGTACGTCGATCTTCCATGGCAGTTCACCAAAGCTTTCCAAGGGGGCTAATTCTCAACTCCAACAGAAAATGATGCAACCCGCCGGTCCGCCCCCACCGCGTGAGGAATGATGTGTCAAGCTTAAAGGCAGGGGAAAGGAAGAAAATGCATACTCGGGCGTTCCTGGTTGTTGAATTTGTTGTTGGTCATGGGGGAAGGCGTTTATCGAGTCAAATATCCACACTCAAAATGCAAAGGGGGTCATGGGTCGTCAAAATTAAATTCGTTTCCAACGTTCATGAGCATCATTAGCCAACGGTCATTATTGGTCCTCTCTATTGCTATTCCGTCTCGGAGTGCCGCTCGTTTCTGCTTCTAGATCTTCATCCCCCGTCGTTCGCAGCTTGATGCCAAGACTGGCCCTTAGCTTCTTCTCCAAGTCATCTGAAGAGACCCCGTACAACTCCCGCACCAGTCCTATTACCCCATCCAGCCCAATTTCTTCCTTCCCTCTGGGTCCGACGTGCCATGTAATAGTTTGGTCTCCATCTTGACCAAGAGGCGGGCGCTCTGTCCTCTTGACGACATAGCCGTGTTTTTCCATCTTCTTAAGCGTTATTTCCGTCTTCTCGCTCGATACATTCTGGTCGGCATTTAGACGGAGAAGATACCGTCTCAGCTTTTGTTCACTCAATTCGCCGCCATTGAGCCAGATAAACGAGACAACGAGTGTGTAGAAGGCGGCGTATGTTGCCTCATCATCAGATGTAGGAATTTGTGACGGCTTTATGATGGCCGCGATGCGGTAGTCATCTGGCAAGGTTGATGTCAAAATATAGGATCCAGATCCAGTTTTCACCTGTGAATTTGACTTCATTGCTGCGGTGATTGGTTAGCGATTTCTTGAAGGATGGTGAGTCATATCCGTTTTTCGTCAAGCTGTACCTTGTCTCTTCTCTTGCAGAGACATTTTTTCCCTCACTGGGAGCTCCCGAAGCTCCATGCCCCAAACATGTTTTAATTGCTGTTGGGCCAGAGCAAATATCCTCTTGAAGGATCGCCCTTGGTTGCCAAGGACTTCACTAGTGTTAGCGTTTGTTCCGTACCTAGAAGTGGAATCAAAAGCTTCTACCTCTCTCTTTGATACCGTCACGACGTATGGGCGTCCTTGAATACTCGCATGATAAAGCGTAACGAACGAGCTTCTTGGCCAGCTGGACATCGGCCCCGATACCAACCTGACCATCAACATTCATGCCATCCTCAGAGTCAAGTTCACCATCCTGATCGGGATCATGCCGATTTGGCCGCTGTCTAGGCGGAGCGCCGTGTTCGAATTCCTCGTCATCCTCCTAGAGAAAAATATTAGCAGCCACGTAACGTGCCTGCTGGGGGGGTAGGGTCGTACAGGACGTCTTCTCCTTTGTAATCGGGGCATAATACAACTCAAGAAAAAAATTTATAGATGGTGATTAGCGAGGCTGTTAAGAATGACGATGACTTCAGAATAACAAGACTTGAAATGGAAGAAGCATGCCGTGCAGTTAGGACTGCATGCCATCGGCGGGGCCTCAAGTGGATGGACGCGATGCAAGTCACCAACGCGTCTGCACGTACTCCGTACGGAATAATCAATTTAACAAGTGGAACTTTAACCACTCGCTAGTGCTGGCGCAGGACCCTGGCAGCTGCTCTTATCGATAAGCCCGACGTCGCAAATTTCCAGGAGCTCCAAGACTGCCATTCTGCATCCCAACTGCGTGCGTCGCTGGCTTGTTTCTAATCGAACTGTTGCGCTCCGGGTTTCCTCATGCTCTCAAGAGCGATACGATTGCCGCGCTTATGCCTGGCTTGCCGTCTCAGCATACTGCACCGAGCTGCTATCGTCCCGATCCGACATCCGCCAAGTCGGAGGAATGGGCGACAACATTGGTATGCCTCCGACTCCTCTCCGCAGAGCAAGGAGAGGGTAGAAGCACTCATCTCAGGAGCGCTGGACGACTTCGAATTGAAATTCAAAAGCAGCACCCCTCGGAAACGTCAAGGCATAATAAACGGCAACGGCAAGGGTCAGAAGCAAGCCAATATCCGTGACCAGCTTTCTGCACGGAAGCTCGAGCTAAAGAAAGATTCCAATCTATCCGAAAATGGCCACATAGGCGTACCGAAGGAAGCGGCCAATTCTGCTGAAAAGACACCAATCCAAGAACCCGCGACTAGCGATGCACAGTCGACAGTGCCCGACCCGGGGTCAGAGCCTCAAAGACAATCTCGTCCCCGTATATCTCAGCTAGACGATGATTTCGTGTATCGAAAAAACTTGGGGATCGGGGCTCTAGGCAAACCCGTTGATGCAATAATCATCAAAAACCCTAACAAATTGAAGGATGCAAAGAAGAAGCCGTCTAGAAATGTGAAACCGGCCTTGCCTGTTGGCGGCAGTGGAGGGCACTTTACATGGCAGGACACTATTCCTCGAAAGCCAGAGGTAGATGAATCAGGTTTTTCTGAAGAGATTTGGGGGAATATTGAGGAGATGCGGCCTAAAGACACGACCATTCTCAGAAGGAAGAATTTTGACAAACTGATCAAGTCACTAGCTGGCGGGTTCACTGCAGATCAACTTACAGCATATGCCAACCGTGCAAACTGGGAAAGCACTTCGAATTATGCTACTGAACACCAATACTCTTGGCTGATCAATCAAAGTCCCTGGGCCGCTGCAGAGCCATTTGATTTTAAGTCTTACAAGGGGAAGCAACGATTCGCAGTCGTAATACTGACGGAGGCATGGAAACTGGAAATCCAGGAGCACATCGAAGGAATCGGAAGAACTGTGGTCTGGCTGGAGCCAAGTCTCTTCAGTCTCGTTGCCAGTAAGAAGCCTGTGGTGCAGTATTCACCTCCTCAAGTTGACATCCCTCGTAGATCCCCAAAGCGGCATTCTTGAGCGGCTTAGCGCCGAATTGCTCGACAAGTCCAACAATGAAGGAATAATGTCAAGGGCAGAGGATCATAGGCTGAGCATTTATGGTCGCAAATCTGCAGTTGCTACAATTCTGGCGCGGCTGGACGACATCGTGCAGACCGTGAAGTCTCAAACGATTTCAGTTCAGCACGTCGAACCTGATAATCTTGACATACCAGTTCTGCGGGAGCTTGGCAAAACAACAAAGACCGCTTTGAGATTGAATACGGCAAGCTCCGTATGTTAACAATGGACGGTCTACTACGTGTACTGGACTCTTGGCTGACAATCATGTAGACACTCGACGTATCTTGGCTTCCTGAAACTGATTTCTCCAATGGACGGACAGAAAGCCCAGCTGATATAGTTCTGAGATTATTGATTGGGCGAGAGACCAGTTCACAACAAACAGACGCTCAATTCTTTAGGCAGGATCATTCGGGAAGAGGCTTGTGCCTTGTTCACCAGAGGGAGAAACGAAGCATGGCTTGGAGAGACAGGCTTGGGACCTGGTATCGTCACGTCAAACCTATTGGTGGTTTGGCAGAGGATATCACAAAATGCCTGGACTTGCCCGCCAACGTCCAACTGACCAAACCTAGATCAACATACCCCAACGAAAATATCGAAGTCACGGCAACATTTGGTCACATATTGCATTCCCAAAAAGCAGTGACACAAACCAAGCTATCGCAAACCCGCCGAGTACTCAGCCCAGTCATTCCCCATCCCGCGGCTCTTACTCTGATCACAGCCAACGCACCGACACCGAGTACCCAGAAAACCGCCATCGTGCTCAACTTTGCTGCATCTTCCCCTAATATCGCACCTCACATTCGACTTCGGCTGCCAATCACACCATTCACAGACCTATCCAATTTCTCCTTCCCGGACACCTCAGTACTTGAAGCAGTCATACCATGGCAAGAGAGCGACATCATGCTCCCTGGTGAAAGCGTAGATGTTCGCTTGACTCAAAAGCGACTGATCCCCCTAGACGCAAAGCAAGCCTCCCTGCAAGAGTTCCTGCAGTCTTCCGAGTTCAGCCTCCTCCAGGGCCGCCTACGAACACCCAGTAGAACAAGCTTCGCCATCCCAGAACGCCTGGCCGCGAAACAGAGCAGATCTTCTACTAGGCAAGTCGCAGCACCATACATGTTCATGGGCCTCGAGATCCACCAAACCATCGATATGGAATGGCATTCCCACACCCTCCGCTACAGCAGCATCGAAGCCGGTCAGCACGGGGGCCAACAGCAGATTCTTTCGCTCATAGCTGGCCCACCAAATGGTCAAGACGGCGTCAAAAAGGAGGGCCAAGTACGGAGTTTCTTAAAGCTAGTCGAGGAAACGGCCTGCGGGTCACATTTCTCCTGGAACGAAGGGTACAAACTCATGAGTGAGCGGTCCGTCGAGCAATTCAGCTGGGACATGATGGATACGGAATACGCCGAGCAAGATTCCACTACTGCGAAGGGACAAGGTGCAGAAGTGAGCTGCGAGGGGCAAGAAGAATCAGGGTCGCTTGATGAAGCGCTCGACACCGCAGAGGCTGACAGTAAGGTGAAAGGTGAGGGTGAAGATGACTCGGGTGTATCGTTGGATGAGGTATCTGGGGAGGCTGAATACGCATCTGACAAGCAGTGAATGAATTGCAATATTAGTGTAAAACATTCTTGTACAATAGCCACGGAAAAAACATTTGTTCCTTCTCGTCGAATGACAAGAAGGACGAGGATAGATGAATACAAGCTACAGAGTGGGATGTGACATGCCCAAGTTTCATCTTGAGTGACTGTTCCCAAGATAAAAAAGTTTTATGTCAGACTTAATTATCTCGAGCGTTCAGAAATTCACCTATGAAATGGCAAAGAGACAACGGCGGGACTTAATTTGACCAATTTTGGAATCACTTCTAGACTCTATTCTTTTCACTCCCTAAGCACATCATGAAAACCATCAAACCTTGTTTCTCATTACATGTGCCACCTAGACAAATAGCCGAGTGCTCATCCATCGCAAAGTAAATCATTTCGTCATAGAAGTGAGAACATTACGTCCCGGTATCCAGCCCAGTATGCACCACAAGATTTCGACGACTCAGTTCGTTTATTTCTTGCCAGCCTTGGCAGCAGACTTGGTAACCTTGCCAGAGCCAGCAGCGGCCTTCTCAACGGACTTGATGACACCGACAGCGACGGTCTGACGCATGTCACGGACGGCGAAACGACCCAGGGGAGGGTAGTCGGTGAAAGCCTCAACGCACATGGGCTTAGAGGGAACCATCTTGACGATGGCAGAGTCACCAGACTTGATGAACTTGGGGGCAGTCTCAACAGCCTTACCGGTACGTCGGTCAATCTTCTCCTTGATCTCAGAGAACTTGCAAGCAATGTGGGCGGTGTGGCAATCGAGGACGGGAGCGTAACCAGCACCAACCTGACCAGGATGGTTGAGGACGATGACCTGGGCATCAAAAGAAGCGGCGCCAGCAGGGGGGTCATTCTTGGAGTCACCGGCAACGTTACCACGGCGGATTTCCTTGACAGAAACGTTCTTCACATTGAAACCAACGTTGTCACCGGGAACACCCTCAGAAAGCTGCTCGTGGTGCATTTCCACAGACTTGACTTCAGTGGTAACGTTGGAGGGGGCGAAGGTAACGACCATACCAGGCTTGATGATACCAGTCTCGATACGGCCGACAGGGACAGTTCCAATACCACCGATCTTGTAGACATCCTGGAGGGGAAGACGCAGGGGCTTGTCGGTGGGACGCTTGGGGGGCTCAATGGCGTCAATGGCCTCAAGAAGGGTCTTGCCAGTGGACTTGCCAGCCTTGGTCTCCTTCTCCCAGCCCTTGTACCAGGGGCAGTTGGTCGAGGCCTGAAGCATGTTGTCTCCGTGGAAGCCGGAGATGGGGACGAAGGCAACAGTCTTGGGGTTGTAGCCGACCTTCTTGATGAAGTTGGACGTCTCCTTGATGATCTCCTGGTAACGGGCCTCAGACCACTTGGTGGTATCCATCTTGTTGATGGCAACGATGAGCTGCTTGACACCCAAGGTGTAGGCAAGCAGAGCGTGCTCACGAGTCTGGCCATCCTTGGAGATACCAGCCTCGAACTCACCAGTACCGGCAGCAATGATGAGAACGGCGCAATCAGCCTGAGAAGTACCAGTAATCATGTTCTTGATGAAATCACGGTGACCGGGTGCGTCTAATGAGAAGCAGTTAAAAATCAAGTGAAATGAGGCCAGGCGAATGCGATTAATACAGGCGAGCTGACATACCAATGACGGTGACATAGTACTTAGGAGTCTCGAACTTCCAGAGGGCAATGTCGATGGTGATACCACGCTCACGCTCGGCCTTGAGCTTGTCAAGAACCCATGCGTACTTGAAAGAACCCTTGCCGAGTTCGGCGGCTTCCTTTAAAGCGACACAGATTAGTCTCAGGTACTGGAATTGAACATGACAGCGATTTGTGGTTTCAGCGACCAGACACGTTTACAACTGGCGGGGTACAAGATGCCCCACCAGAATTGAAGACAAAGGCCCCGCGAAAAAATTTCGTGTTACAGTGAGGGGTAATGCCCAACCAGCAGCGGCAGACAGAGGTTGGAAAAAGGACATGGGATAAAATCGCCGGAAAAACAGCGATTATAGAGCAGATGGTTGTGGCTTACCTTCTCGAACTTCTCGATGGTTCGCTTGTCGATACCACCGCACTGGTAGATCAGGTGACCGGTGGTGGTAGACTTGCCGGAATCGACGTGGCTGTGACATTGTCAGCATTGCGCAAATCGCAGACGGCGTTGAGCAAATTGCAAAACATACCCCTGTGACGAGCAAGTTAGCACAAGGACACTTGAAGGCTGGGATATTTCCAGGGACTTACGATAACGACCACGTTGATGTGAGTCTTGTCTTCCTTACCCATTTTGAATGTATGAGTTTTTGGGGTGTGTAGTATGGTGTCCTGACGGAAAATGTCTGTCAAAGAGTCAGCAGCTGATTATCTTCCATCTATCAACAAGAATGATATTGATGGATGATGTTGTTGGTTAAGGAAGGACACAACATACAAATTCGCAGATCGGATGCTTGAACCGGGTATGCGAGACGAGGAGCGAAAAGAGAGAAAAATTCGCAAAGTGGTGGTGGGAGGAGAAGAGTTAAAAAGGCGAGTGGAGGAGGGGTGGAGTGACTGGTGCTGCGGCGCGGGGCAACACAGCAACGGAGGGGCGACCTCTCTGACTAGCATCTAGCCCTAACAAGCCAGAGGTTTTTTATCCCTCTTCTCTGGGTGTGGACCAAACTCATGCACAAGTTTTTTTCTCCTCTTATCGCCATCTTGTGCGTGGCGCAAGCCAATCAGAAGCCATGCCTTAGCTCGTTGCTCCTCTATTGTTCACATGTAACTTCGGGGTCATCCCCTACCAATTTGTCTGGCCTTGCCGCGAAGAAAAAGTTGGAGGGGTCAAGATTGTTGTTGCGGTTCACGTTCAGGCTAGTCTGTTGAAATAGAAAACTCACAGTGATGCATATGTCCTGACGACTGTAGAGACGAGTTGATATGGAAAGGCCGTGAAATTATTTGGACAAGAAGCTTTGTCATGACGCAAAAGCTCTTGCTAAACGGCCAACGTGATCGTCGTCGCCTGGTCATCGTGATGTGTATCTAAAGTCCAACCCTTGCCACAAGTCTCCTTGCGCAATTGACGTTTGGTCGCGATCAAAGCACAGAAGTGGTAATTGAAACAGGAGTCTGTCAGACCGCAAGTGTCTTGCTTGAAGTCCTTATTATCATAGGACTTTACAAATGTCGTCACCAACATCAATATTCTCGGCCAAGAGCGTCGCCCTTTTGGCGCAATATAGCCCAGCAGACTGGGTTTACTCAGACACAGCGCCACCACCCACGTAAGAGACAAAAAGATACATGGCATTTGATAACAAGTACATAGTGGAAACTAGGCTGGAACTAAGCAGGGAAAAAAACTCATTAAGTCCCCGATTTTCCTGCGAGGCAGAACCACTAAGTTTCATCAATGTTGTTGCTGGCTGCCCAACCTCCCCCTCCACGTCAGGCCTAAAAAGGTAGGCTCGAGGAAAAAATAAGATACAATTGAACCTAGCAATTGACCAGGTTGCCAGTTGCCAGTTGTCACGGCCGTCATGGCCACCTCTTAGGGTATGCGATGAGACATACGGCGTGAGTCACGACGAAAACAGCGTCAATGGGTAGCATCACCTCGTGACAGGCGAATATTGGAGGGCTGACGGGCTGTCTGCAGGAATACAACATGGCTGAATGGGAATCTCGCTGTTGCCAGTTTGTTCTCTTTTCGTAAATTGAGCCATTGTCTGCGTCGTCGAGCAGCACTTGATATATCGATCGGCTTGTCCAAGCCTGCCCCTCCAACCTGAAGGCGTCCAATTTTCAAAACGTCACGCCCCACTTATGGAACCTCACCACCCCTCCTGTTTCTCTGCCGACGACGCAGATATGATCCCACAGCGGATCCTCCATCGCGACGTTCGATGTCGGGCATGAGAATGATTTACAAGCTCGTTCTCGCTGCCAATCAGAATTCAAGAACTCGAGATGTACGCTGTGCACCAACATGTAGCCACGGCCGCGGGTGGTCGTGAGAAACGCCAGATTTTCGCCGGGTCTGTACCCCTCAGTGCCCTCACCGGTTGACACAGATCTACCCAAAAAGAAAATAGAGACCAGACCAGTTGCCGCCGCAAGTGCTTGCTACAGGGCGAGGGCAAGGAGCAACAGATGTCTCATGCTCTCAAGAACCCTGCCAGGCCAGAGCTGCGTTACAAGTGGAGGCTGCGTCCTTCAGCCACAGCCTTCTGCATGTACTTCGTACAGAAGAAATATGTATCGAGAATTGATGGTGGCTGAGTTTCAGTCTGGCGTCAATTCCTGTAAGTCATTCACCGTCGCGCTGCTCACCAAGCCGTTGCGACAAGCCGCGAGCCTCGTTTAGAAAGATGATCAGTTGAACAGACCCTAAGTTTCAGGGACAAGGCACAATCGTCATAGAATTTGCACAGCCTGAAGCTCCGGCCATGGAGATCATCCCACATCATCTAGCGCCCTATAGACACGAATACCTTCATGAGTTCAAATTCGCGTTTTGTAACTAATGTAGAGTGGTCTCACTACTATACTGAACATTCAGTGCGTAAGATGCCAGATCATCGTGGCTCTGCCCCATGGATTTGACCTTCGGGCTTGCTGAAAGCGTCCTTCTCTTCATATATAGTCAACGCTGACGATATATACGTGTAAGTAAACTTGCCGAACCAAGATCCGTTTGAGTTACTGGCCAACATGATACTCTTGACAGGCCTATTCTCTCACTTTGGCCAGGCGTTGGTTGCCGAGATAGGACAAGTTGCGCCATGTCACGAATGACGCCTGCCTATACCGTTCAACAGCTTCACAGAGCTCCCTCATCCAACAGACAACTAATGTTGAACTCAGCTACACACACCCTCTTCCGATTGACTCACAGCTGTAGTCTACATCTACCAGCACCATTGACAAAGACCACTTTGACTACATGTTTGAGCCCCGCCAACGCAGGCAGCAGCCTCTACGGAGTACTTACATACTCATCGCGGAGTTTGGTCTCGCGGAGTTTGGTCTCGCGGAGTTTGGTCGAATGGCTATTTGTACTCGCTTGCCCGTATAGACTAATAGCAACTTGTTGGCATCTTACTATCAACTATTGGGACAGCCAAGGATCCTGGTGCAAACCCGAGTGCAGACCTTGTGTTTTATTGGCCGCTAAGTATTCATATTCTCTATTACGTTATAATATCTATTCGCAACTATCATTTCTCGAGTCAATCTCATTGTTGATGTAGTGCCCCAACATAATGATTCAATCAGTTGCAAAACACTGCTCCTGGTTGGATATGTTCAAGGTCGCTCTTGCCCGCAATACAACCTGCTTGTCTAAGCACTCAAGAGTTCATGTCCTCGTCATGAATCCGCCTCGTCGTACAAATGTACATCTTCACTCCATCCACGCCGCATTATCATCATTATTGGTTCTTGTTGCGTATCTTTCCGTTCGCCTTTGACTTACCGGATCCTCTAGGCGTCTTGAGGCCAGTCAACACTGCGGCCGAAACCAAAGCAATACCGGTAGCCCCCATGTTATACGCATATTCTCGACCTGCCCACCAGTACACGCTTGTAAACAATATTGGTCCAAGCCCGCGGCCCAGTTGTCCCCAACTTCTCAGGTTGCCTAGCTTCCCTCCCCGTTCGTCCTCGCCGGCCTCGAAGCTACTCAGCGCATTTAATCCGGTGACCACCGTTGCCGAGGTCATTGCAAGACATGTAGCCGCCGCATACAGGCCACCGATACCATCAACTCTGCCGAGCAGGAAGAAGGCGGCCAAGCATGAGACGACCCCGATTCTAACTGACAGCAAGGGAGGGAGACGCCGCGTCACTCCGCCTTGAAGAATTGATGCAATGAGACCAATATATCCAAGTAACCTCCCATTTCTTCCAGAGGTGAACTTGAACATTTCGTAAGTCATGAATGACAGAGAACTTTCCATTCCAGAGAAGAAGAGGAGGAAAAAGAAATGGACTCCATTCAAAAGAAAATGAGAATTAGTTCTTTCGGCTGGCTTAGTTTCAGCCTTTTCCTTCTTCCCGAGCGCTGCTCTGTCTTCTGTGAGAGAGGGCAAGGTTTCCGGCAAACAGAAATATAAATATATTGTTTCGGTTACGATGAGTACAAGGCTGAAGGAGGCGGCAGTTGCGAATGGGTTCGCTGCGACCGAGGACCTAGTGCCTAGCCAAGCGCCCAACCCGGGTCCGAATGTGAAGGCGATAGAGAAGCAAGCACCAATAACAGCCATAGTGGAGCCTCGAGACGACTCATCAGAGATATCAGTCGCCATGGCAGTTGCTAGCTGGACGTTACCCTCGGAAAGACCTCCAACAATACGACTCGCGACAAAAGTTCGAAAGTCGACGGCGGCCACCCAGAGGAGCACCGACAGCACATTTCCACACATTGATGCTAATAGAGCAGTACGTCGGCCGTATCGGTCGGATAGTCTTCCGATGAGGGGGGAGGCAATCGCCTGCAACAATCTATGTGCGATGATTAGCGCGTCATCAAGGTAGCCAGTTGGGAGCCACCTTACGAGAACAACGATCCCATGGCTCCACCAAGAAGAACAATGTCATATCGAGAGTCGATTGGGCGTGAGAACGAAGCTTTATACTTGTTGAGGCCCCCTAGGACTTGTTGCAGTAAGGTCGACGGCCCACCCGCTATCAGTGAAGGCGACTCTTGATCTCGATAGAACTCGAGCAGCTTGGGGAACAGTGGAAGGATAAACGTGAAGGAGATCTGAAATCAGAAGGCAGGATATTGTTAGAAGCCGCTATGTGCCACCTGATTCATGGGTCCGCTCATACCAAATCCAACAGCAGCGATACCACAATCACCTTCAAGACTCTCCTCCTCGTCGCAGGTTCGACAACTGTCATGCTGGCAACTTCGATGCGCCGGCTCGAGCGCGCGGTGCAAGTGTGGTGAAGGTTGAGGGGGGTCGCAAAGGCCAACAGAGTCCAGGAATGAGGAAGTGACCATTAAGTGAGAACCACGAGGCTCTCAGAAAACAGCAAGGCAAAGAGATGAGATGATGGAGGACAGATCTGACATGGATGCGGACGCGCACGGAGACTTATCAGATACGAACCGAAACCAAAGGAGCTCAAAGGAGCCCAGCGGGAGATCGAACCCCACAGATGCGAAACGGGGACAAACCGTGGGTACGTGGGTCTCCCTCAAAACCCACAACGGCAGAAACGGCAGAAACTAGTTAATATTATTCCACTTGATGATGACCTTGCAGCTCACCAACGCGCATCTGCATCCCGTCCACCCCACCAGGCAAAGCCCGATATTGATGACCGGGGGTGCATGTGGTCAAGAAAGAGCCGATTGTCCGCTCGAACTGAAACACACATTTTCGACAGATGCGATGGTACTATTCATCATAGTCTGTCCTCCGTCCTGGCCAACAACAGCGTTTCGCCGCTGTGAAGAGACTATCACCTTAAGCAAGACCCTCAAGCCCCTATGAATCAAGATACAACGACAAACGTCGAGTCTGCTCTACACACTTAACTACACACTACACTCACTTGAACAGCAGCACGAAGGGATAAATCGCAACATGTCGTTGCATACGGTCATAGGCACGCAAGTAACATTACAGACTTTGCCATCTCCAAAAGCATGCTCTCTTGCTGACATAACACGATACCGGCTGCATTCCACGGGAATAATCACACGTCGAAGCCTGCTAATCCCAGTGACTGAGGTGTTCAGGTACCGAAATGTTGACCAAATGTCATCTTCTGCTCCTCTTATCGTCAGAGTCGTCGACTACATGAAGAATGATAGGTCACGCCGTTGTCTAGCCGTCATGGTGCCATTATGGTTTCCAAGGTTTACCATCATGTATTACACCCTCGACTACTACTCAGGTTCATTTACTCGAGCTACATCCAGGACAAATCGCACGCCTTCCGATCCCTAGATTTATGTTAGCCAGCATCCTATAACGTGTCGCTGTCACGAGGTATACTATACCTTGTAAGGGATGGGAATAAAGAAGTCTGACGCCATCTGACAGTCTCTTGGAGTCGTCTCGAAGATGTTCAGAACCCCAGTATCTCCTGGACGGACGTCGCCAGGCCCATCTATCTCAGCAACTCCATTACTTCCCCATCGGCGGAATAATTTGGCGAGCATCAGGTGCAATTCTGCCAGTGCAAGTGCCATACCTAAGCAGTATCGCGTACCACCGCCAAATATCGTCAGATACTTTTCAAGTCGCTCGTCATCGTCGAGCCAGCGCTCAGGTTGAAATCCTAATGGATCCGGGAATATCTTCTCATCCATTGCAGTCATATACGGGCTCATGCTGACCACGACACCTGCAGGGATGTGCCACGTTTTCCTGTTTTCACTGTCATGGATGTGGTATTCTTCATCCAAAGCAATCCGGGAAAGCCTTCCACTCGTACCAATACTGTGGCGAAGAGATTCTCTGACAATGGCTCGCAAGTATGGTAGACTTTCCAGTTTCGCCAACGGTGTAACTTCATTGGCATCGGGGATAGCGGCAAACAGTTCGTCTCGAAGTCTTCGAAGCGTCGGCCCGTGTCTGGCAATGTGGAAGGTTGCCAGCGAGAGAGCCCATGATGTTGTAAGAGTACCTCCTTGGATCAGAATTTGTCCCTCCTGGGCTAGTCTGGTCGGTGTCTTCTCCCAGTCCGGAAGGATCTTTGAAGAGAGCAGTTCGTGGAAAATTGTAGGATGACTTGCATCTAGCTTCCATTGTCTCGTGTTCTCTGTCGACTTGATCTCTTGTATTTGCTGGAGGATATCGTTCTTCATCTTCAGAAATCCTGACCAGCCTAGCAACAGAAGTTAGCATCATCATGTTCAGCGTCAACATGGTATTTCTTTACCTGGGATCCACCGTCCCGAGAGGGACTCAGGCATGCTGTTGACAAGGGAAAGAGCCCAGTTTGCATGCTTGATAAATAGACTCATGTGGGTTCCCGTCAACAAGCTGTCCGTTACCTCGCGGCCGAAATCTGAACGTTCAGCTATTACGTTTCGTTAATCACGATTCGTAGCATCCTGAGGCAGGTGGGACGCACTCAAGTGGTCGCTTCGAGCAAATGCATATTCGTTGATGACATCTTCACATGCATGAGTTCATGATACCACCAGTCACAAGCATCTTACTCTCTCCTGAATACATACCATTTGTGAAGGCAGAGAATGGATAAATGATGTTGATAGGCGTGCCGCGTCGAGTAGCAGCAAACTTGTGGAGCGCTTCGAGGAGCCTATCGACTCGTTCTTCAACCACAGGTTGGAGATTCCGAACACTCTGAGTTGAAAAAAATGGGTTGAGAGCTGACCGGCGCAACTTGTGATGATCATGGTCGATAGTTGCAAGACAGCTACCTGTCACGACGTCAGGAGCTATCTTCGAAATACACGATCTCCTATCATGATCTTACTCGGAGCACCAAACTATAACATTCGAGTCAGTTGCATCTACCGTGAGTTGGTCAGTCATAGAGAATCACGCACCTGCTTCGTCCAAAACTCCCACCTTTGCCGAGGCCGTGTTGGTCCTCCATACAGATCGGAGTGGAAGTTATGCTCCCCAACATGCACCTCCCAGGGGTTAATTCGAACCACAGGTCCATATCTCTGATGCATTTCCATGATCTTGAAGGTATACTTGCCGCCGAGGATGACGTCAAAGTAGAACTCATAGTACTGTGTTAGTGCAGCGAGTTTCGGTCCTGGTATATGGGCAATAGGACTGAGCCAAAGCCTCTGGGCAGTAATTAAGGCAGCATATATGAACCAAACGACAAGGGCAAAAGCCATTGCCTGCCCCCAAGTGAGGGCTGGCCAGGAAGTGTACACAGCCATAACTTGGTAAGAAGGTGTCTGGATGAGTCCACTAGAGCACAAGATGGAATGATGATGAACCACTAACAAGACAAGTTTCTGTGCATGCCAGGTTCTACTCAACTTATATAAATAACTATCAACTGCCGACAACGACAATCCAACAACAGCGGAGGCTCATCATCATGGACCATTGGCCGGAAACGCCACTTGCAAAATACTCGCAGCAAGAGCAACCACTCATTTCGTAGCTCTGTTTTCTTCTATTGCCTCTCTTTCCAACCTTGAGGTATCCCGAACAGCCCCCAGCAGACCCGGCCGTTACCCTTGTTATCGTGTCATTGTAGAGGTGTGAGTGACCCTCTGAGAAGCGGTGACGCCGCCTGGAGAGCTCCTACGACGGAGGAACTCACGGCTGCCGCCGGCCGAATCGGAAGACCACATCCAGCCACGAGAAGAAATTGTGAAACCCAAGCGCCGAGAAGACAGTGGCCGAGCTTCTTCATTGAGACAGCTCAGCGGCCTCCCTCCGGAAACCTGACGGGTAGGAGGGACGGAACGCGCCGAAGGTAATAATATGTCAACCACGACTCTGCCAACGGCTCCAACTACCGCGGATACGTCACGACGTCTTCCTGCAAGTGAGTTCTGGCAATGGACACTGGACAGCGGATCATGCACAACATCAAACTGTTAGGCATCGAGTCGATCGAGTCCTTTCCCGGCCATATGCCGAGATCCCATCATCAACGAAAAGCCGGCAACGCCCAGTGCTCCCTCGAGCGTCGACAAATCAACGAGGCTAATCGCAAACAGCGCTTTCCATCTTGAACGACGCGTGATACAAGAATACAAATGAACAGAAGATTTAACTAAGTCCCGTCCCAGCCTGCATATCTGACAGCCACGCTGCAAGGGGACGCCTTTACGCCCCCTTTGAACCAATTGGAATACGCGACGTTCCGGAGTTGCGCAGCCCTTGGTTCCATATTGGATGGTAACACTACTCGAGCCCTAGGCTTTCCACAAAGAAAGATCCGTTGCAACCTAACCATCATCACACATTGGTTTTCTTCGATGAGAATTTCCAGCAACTTTCACCGTCCTATTTTAAGCAGACGGGCTACGGGACGACGTGAGGAAACGGCACCCGGCGTCTTTGTGAGTTGGAAGATCGGCATCATCTAGCGTTGCACCACAGTTGATTGCTGCCTTCGGTCAGAATGAAGCGACACTTGGGCAGCGATGCTACGGCTTTACTTTCTTGACCTTGTTCCCGGCGTGTCGAATAGTTCGGATGGTGAGCGGTGAGTTAGTCAGTGTGTTGCTCGCCCGGGATATGAAAGCATGCTCGCTTGTTTGAATATGCGCTGGGCCACAGCATTCAAAAGACCTAGTTTAGTTTCTACATATGCATCCTTATCTGTGTTCAGATGGCAGAGCCGCAACACTCTAGTTAGTGCCTATCAAAGTTGGTCAGCGGCAAGTTTCCTCTGTGCTGTGCTGGTACGCTCGTTGCCTTCAAATCCCAAAGCCAGACTAGTTAACTTATGCACCCAACAACAAGACAAGAAATCCTCCATATGCCAGCAAAGCTGAACAACAAGCGTACCTTGCAAAAGATGCGCGCCCGCCGCCTACAAAAACCAAGGCTAACCTAACCGGCCCAAAGATCCTTTTCCTCCCCCCCCCCCCATAACTAACTATCGCACGCCATCACACAACATGCCGACTCGTCACCAAGCTCACCGCCAGCGCATCTATCTCTGGTCTTCCGTAGTCTTCTGACCCTCTCCAGAAATGGTCTAATTGCACTTCCGGCCGGGTTCTCACCTCTCGGCGCCGTTTGAGAGACTGAGAAAAAACCGACTCATGTAACCATACCCAACGTCGGGTAACAGTGGCACAAACTGACGTGAGAGAGACGGAGCTACTCCGAAGGACCCCGATTCGATAATCTGATAGTTATGCCCCAGGGCCGCGCGGATCAGGACAGCTCAGCTATATCAAAGCGACGGCACGTTGTCGACGATGTCTATTCCAGCGCGGAGAGAAAGGGTTGCGTTGCAGTAGTGCCAATCCGATCCAATGTGTGATTGATGGCTGAGAAAAGACGGGTCGTGGGCTTTTATGCAAGGCGCCATTGTTCATCGCAAAGGGACCCAAGGCACAACAAGGAATAGTTAGATGAGATAGCAATAGGAATAGAGAAGTTTTTATTTCCCGGGAGCCCGTGCAACTCCGTACAGTTCCATTCATTCCGGCAGAGGAAAAGGTTAGCTGCTGGACCCGTTCGAATGATGTCATTGCAGCTTGGTTGAATGTTGGTCAGCATGCTTTTCCGTCTCGCTAATTAAGTATAATAAATAGAATTTTTTTTTTTTTTTGTCACCAAAACCCGTTCCAAGGACCCCTCGTCTGCCGCTAGGTAGGTCACTTACACACACGCAAGGGCGGCGACTCTGCTGCCATTGAAACACTCGCAACTCTTCTATTCATTGCGCAAGCCATTTGATCTAACAAATCAAGAAACATGTAGTTATAGTTATCACCCAGACTACAACCTTGTGCTCGTTGCCGTTCTGTGCATCCAAGTCCCACTTCGCCGCCGTTGCCGCTGCATCCCCACACGTACCCGTGATGCAGATATTGTTCCGATGTGCTTTGACCGTTCTTGGTATGACATGAACGACCGGTCGAGGCTGAATTTGGGCTCTGCCCGGTTCGGCACGCGAGTTGCTGACCCTCGGTCGGTAGAGTCGGGCAGTAGTTGGTTAGTTACTGGCAGCCCCCGAAAGGGAACACTTCTGGCTGTGGTGTCCGAGTTCTCCTATTTCACATTCAATCGAAAGCTCCGGAACGTTTCAAAGAACCGTCATTAATTATTCCATTGCTGGTTGCTATGTAACATCTTCGTCCTGAGGCGAATATCATGTGTATGATCGAAAGTCTATATCTTTTTTGTTCCCAAACTTGTCAGTGCCGTTTTTTGCTATTTCCGTCCGAAACCCCAATCTATTTTTTTTGTCCGTTACCAAATACACCCAATAGTACAAAGGAGAGCAGATGATCTCTGTCGAAACGCCAAACTGTGAGAAGAAATGTTGCGGGACCAAGAGCGAAGAATGTATCGCGGGTCATGTCGGAATTCATCCATCAGTCCGTCCCTGTCGCGCGTCTGTCATATCTTTCATTAGCCTGATTTGCAGTGACAGTTTGGAAATCATGGCTCTTACCTCACTGTGTATCCTAATTGATAGGACTGCTTAGGACACACCATCCGACGATGAAGCCATCCTCTTTAGGCTGTTCGACCTTTCGGGGGTTTCGGAGCACTCGGTTTGGCAACGCCAGTCGTGTCATATGGGCCACGAGGCATCTTGACTGCGCTAGGCTCTGAGTGAGAATAGATTGAGCAGTAGGGAGACGATCGAGTCCAAGAGCGTGAAGAGCAGCAATATAGCGTCTCGTTGACTGTGACTATGGCCTGGCTGTTATATTGGGTGCCGTTGTGGTGTCGTCTTGTAGTTTCGAACCAAGAGACAGCAGTAAAATTCAGAAGGGCGGGAAGAGCAGATATTCTTTTGTAGAAAGTATGATCTGTGTCGGTGAAATGAGACGGGGAAGGAAGAGCAACACCGGAGGATATGTCTGAGATTATAAACCACTTCCCAGCTGGTGTGCCAGCCTGCCAACAACCCATTTCTCTTTATTTATTTATTTTCGTTTTCTTCTGACACTTTCTTCCCCCAAGGGCTCTCAGCAAGGTTTCCTCCGTTGGCTTTCCGTTTGGTCAGGGGTGTGCACGAGCTCGCGTGGCCCTCCATTTCCCAGGAGCTCTAGCCGGCCATGAACAAACGTCCAGGGAGCGAGCAATCTCTACCGTCCTCAGAGTACAGAGTACTTTGGTAGCCGTGACTTGGCACGTATTATCGATTGTGTGGTCTACCCTTGCTATATCTCGCCGGTTGTCTACCCATGTCCTTCCCTTACCCCTGGCATGAGAAGAGCCCTTTTGGGTCAAATTGGGTAAAAGGAACAACCCCTGTCCTGGTATCATGTATGGTTGGCGAGACCTCTGCCTTCTTCTTTTCATTCTGGGCTAAATGTTTTCAGGCCTGGTCCTCGAAGGGCGATTGCCCGCGTGAGGGCACTGATGGCACCTCCGATTGCCAGGGCCCTTGCTTTGCCATCCTTTCTGGAATTCAAACAACTACTTATTCGCTGTCTGGGAAGCCCGGTTTGTGGTGGAGACTGTTCCTGGTCCAAGGTCTACGAATCCTGGGATTTAGCAGAAAACGCAATGCATCGACTATCAGTAGTATTACTGCATGTACGTAGGCCAGGGCAACTGTTTGAGAGAAGAACAGCGGGACGGGGTCGAAGTGCTTCACTGCGTACTCCGTACGGTGAATCCAAAGAGAAAGGTGAGGCGACGGTCCGTACCTGTTGACTGTGGCTGTCTCTCGGTGCGCAAGCTGGAGCCAGCTTAGCGAAGGCCTTTGGCAAGGAGCCATGTTGACTCGAATCAGGGCCTGCATTGTATCGAGTACATACGCCCAAAGACGGCCAACACAGGTCTCTGCAGCCTCTGGTTGTTGATTCTGGTAAGACATAGTGGCATGAACACAGTGGTGTGTGACTTGGGATATGTTGTGCTTGCTGTCTCATTCTGCTGCCTCGTCCTCGCTGGCGGTCGAGGACTGTTAAAGCCGAGCGAATGTGTACGCAGCTGTTCCCCCTCGCTTCTTCCAAGTGGTCTGGTGCAGGTTTGGCAGCTGCAGTTTCTGTCCCTTGGCACGCGCAGCTAAATCGAAAGCCAAGCAAGCTGCATCAGCATTGAACCCTTCCAGAAGCATTGAAAGTGGACAAGGTGAAATAGGGACAGGCTGCACGCCAACACACCGGCCAACCGGGACGCATACCAATCCAGGCGAGGCAAAGGGGAAAGGGTGATGAATGGGACTGGGCGACATTGAAGTGGAGAGGAAGTTGAGGTGAAGAAAGGGTCTGGCTGGTAAAGTAACTAACTACGGAGTACGGAGTACCTAGGTAGGCAGTTATGCAGGCACAGGAGTCGTTGAGCAGGGTGGCAATGCAGACCCCAGTCAGAATTGGACCTGGACCCGCAGGCTAAGCTCGTGCCAAGATCATGCCCAGATGGTGGAAGGCGCAATGCAGTGGTCAATCGGAAGCGTGCCTTCCCAAACACGATTTTGTGTGACTCAAGGCGCTAGATGAAGAGCCGTCGATGAAGCTTCTTCTTTTCCCCCCTGCCGCATCGTACTGGACAACATTCACCAGACGCTCCTAGCGTTGTTTGCTTCCACGGCACTTCCCTCGGAGCCCCCTTTCGAGTTTCTCCCCTGTTACCACAGATGACAACAGATGGGCCTTAACCCCCGTTGCCTCACTCTTCGTGTTTTCAAGCTCCCTCTTCGCACGCTCATCAGCCGACGACAAGTAGTTAATCCGTCGCAACACCAGCTTTCCTTGGTCCGGTAATGATCCATGGTGCATGAGACGAGCCCCTCAAGGGCGGTGCCATGACGTCCGAGAACTGACGGGCTGGGCACCCCTGGAATCACCACCTGCCGGGCATATCGTCAATTCTCAGCCAAACAATGAAATCCTGGTTGCCCAGGCTTCACTTCAGGGCAGCGTACACGACAAAAGAAACAAGTTCAACATTTCTTCTCTTCAACCAGCACGGATATCTGCATGTCAGGTGCTCGTTTGCCGACATGTACACGGGACATATTACCATTTGTTTGGCAGTACGGAGTACGGAGTACAGAGTCTACGGATTACATAGTTATCCCTTATCCTTGGTCTCGGTAGCCAATCCATACACTTTATACTCCGTATGCAAGGTGCCTTTGTTCCGCCGTTGCAACTGTAAGTTACCTCGTCTCTCCAGGACTTCATCTCCCGGAAACTACCCGGATACCAGCCTTGAATGTTCATGGCTATGCTGTGTCCACTTCTTCCACGGCCTCGGAACTGATTCACTCTCACCTTTGCCATTCAGCATCTCAGGCTCATCATCAAGGGCTCAAATGTTCGATGAGGTTCCACTTTGTTGGCCAAGCCACTTGGGTGCCATTTTTCATTTAGTTCCGTTGGCCCGCTCCCGGGCCGCATCTGGCATTGACATTGACAGCTCAGCTCCTTGTTGGCGGTGGTCGGGACACCTTTGAAGATATTATTGCTCGAAAGACTTCGACAGCGTTGTCTAGACGTCGACTAGACCGGTAGGCCTGTCAAAGTAGCATGACTCAACCTCCCAACGGGCAATGCCTTCTTCTATCATTTTGCTGATGGACCTCGTTTATGCTGCTCGCTTCATTTACGACGCCGACAATAGATCACTATTGACACGAGAGTCTAATAAGTCGTTATCCCGAGTGCATCGCAACCGCCCTGTTATTCTTATTACACTATCCTTGTCCTGACTTCACCTTAACTCGCCTACAAGGCTTTGTGGCGTGATCTGTAACAAACAACTTCACAGCGATTCGCGACCAATAATTCGTCAAGATCAGAATGAAAGGGGCTTGGGATGACAAGCCGCCCTTCACAAACCTGAAAAAAATTTTCGCCTCCCTTGAGGTCACTCGTCAAAGAAGCATGAACTTTTTTTTCAGCCGATTCTGACTTTTTTCTCAATGAACACAGTAAGTATCCTTGCCGTCGGACGCAAAGAGCCTGGTTCCCCGGTCCTGGAACATGCCCGGTGGAGGAATGCGGCCTTGCCGCTTCCTGTCCCGTACCAGTGTCTCGGTACCAGAGGCTGTGTTCACAAGTTGGGAGGAGCTGATATTGAGACATGATGGCATCAGATTCTTAAGACAGGATTGATGGTGTTTGTTATGAATTATGCAGCAAGACTCGCCCATGCAGCGTTTTGCACGCTTTATCCGAGATCGGTAAGAGTGTACGGTTGGGCTTTTACAGTGCTAAAGGGCAAGCGAGATGGGCAAGTACTCCGAATCATGCAGCACAAAGTTAATCTATCCAAGTAGCACAAGCACACTCTTTTTGGAGAGATTGAACGAAAATAGCCTCTCGAGTGACTGGGATCACCAGGTGGCTCTTACCAATGATGTTCGATTGTCAACGTCCCATTTTTGGTCACCAAAAACTCGTCCACCGCCACATCTTTACCACTCTCCTTTCCACATCCACTCTCCTTGATGCCGCCAAACGGGGCTTCAGCACAGGAGCTGTTTCCGGTGTTCTTGGATGCATGTTTGTGTTAGCAGATTTTGCGTGTTTTGGTTCCCCGGCCGCAGAACTTGCGATGATAGACAGTTGGAAATTCACAAACACGGCTGAGTGGCGCAGAAAAAGAAAATCGAAGACCACACCGGGAATGGAATGGGCGGGTGCTAGGAGAAAAGATTTGCGTGTAGCAGTGAGAAAAGAAACATGCAAGACTGTAGAGAAAACTATGCAGACGGAAGGAGCATGTCAAACGTACCAATCCAATCATGCCGGCCTCTAGCTTCTCAAACATCCTCCACAAACGATCAACGTTCTTGGTAAACACGTAGCTTGCCAGTCCCATACTGGTATTGTTTGCTCGTGTGGTGACTTCATCCTCGGTATCGAACACGGACACGCCGAGAAGCGGCGCGAAGATCTCATCCTTGCTCATCAGCATGTCGTCCGTCACGTTTGTCAAAATGGTAGGATTCATAAAGTATCCGCCGGTGGACTCGGCGCGAAGGCCTGTCCCGTACACCAGTCTGGCGCCATTCGCAACGGCGTCTTGGGCCATTTCCTCGGCTTTATCTAGTGCGCGGGATGTCGTGACGGGGCCCATGGTCGTCCCCTTGGCCATTCCGTGACCAACGCTGAGTAGGGAGGTTTTCTGCATGAGCTCGTTGACGAAGGAGTCGTATACGCCACGCTGAACGTACAGGCGGTTTGATGAGATGCAAGCCTGGCCCGCGTGACGCCATTTTAGAGCCATGAGTTGACCGAGCGCTTGGTCGACGTTGGCATCGTCGAATACGATAAAGGGGCAATTCCCGCCAAGTTCCAGCGTGAACTTCTTGAGGTTCCGCGCACAAAGACCGGTGATGATCTTGCCCACCCTCGTACTGCCAGTGAAGGTGACCTTTTTCACCAGCGGATGAAGACACAGGGATTCCGCAACGGCAGGCGTATTGGCCAGGCTGGTGGTCAGTACGTTCAAGGCGCCAGCGGGAAATCCAGCATCGCGTCCGAGGCGTGCCACGGCGATGGCCGTAAGCGGTGTTTCCGGCGACGGCTTGACGATCATGGTACAGCCCGCGGCCAGTGCTGCCGCCATCTTGCGCAGCGTCAGGGCGACGGGGAAGTTCCACGGCACCAAGGCGGCTGCAACCCCGATCGGCTGCTTGATGGTGATGGAACGACGGCCGGGAATCGCGGACACGATGGAGCTGCCGTGAGCCCTCTCTGCCTCCCCGACGAACCACCAGGTGAAGCCGGTGGCATAGTCTATCTCGCCGTACGCCTCGGCGAGTGGCTTCCCCGTCTCGTGGACGAGGATCTTTGCCAGATCTTGGCGAGCATCGACGATGAGCTGGTGCCATTTGGCTATGGTTTGCGCTCGCTTTCGGGGGGTCCATCTGGAGTATGCCTGGAAGGCTCTGTGGCTCGACTGCACGGCCGCGTCGACATCCTCGCCACTGCAGTCGGGACACGATATCCAGGGTTTGCCAGTGCCCGGGTCGACGACGTCGAAGCGTTTCCCCGACTTGGCGGGGACGTCTTGACCGTCGACGAGGCAGTCGGGACGGGCGAGGTTCCTGTCGGCGAGCTGGAAGGGCAAGTCTGAGGCCATGGTGATTCAACGGGCGCGAGGTCGAGCGCTTGGATGAAAGCTATCGAACGGCATGGCGAGCCTCCCAGACCAGATGTCGTCTTGCCCGGCTGAGAGAGAGCGGGGGGAACTTGAGTTCCTGTGACGTGAACCCACTGTGCGTTGTTGTTCTTTACGTGCATGCATGGCGCCATGATGCGGGGAGGCGATTTGCTCAAGTCACGCTCCGGATCAATCGACGGGATTGGGAGTGACAGCGGCGGGTCCGGGGTTAGCGGACAAGGTGATTCTGCACATCGGCATGCTGTGCCTCCAATTTCACATCCAAGCATGGAGGCATGGGAGAGGACGAGGCAGAGGGATGGAGGCAGCGTCTCTCTGGCGGCCGCAACCTCCAACCTCGTCTGATTATAGATACGACGTCGACGGACACGACAAGCGGTTTCCATCCATTTGCTCGCCATTTGCACGACTCGATTCATAATAGGCTGATGAAATTCAGCATTTTTCTGCATTACTTCCCTTTCTACTGATCATGGCCGCGGATCCCCGCGTCAGGCAAAGGTGAAAAACTGGACGACGAGCCCTTACAACCGGCTGGTCACCATCACGGTAGCCTTAAGTTTTATCGTAAGATGGCCAACCTTGACGTCTGCCTTGGCTCCCCTGCCAGCATATCCTCTCTAATGTTTCTATCTTCAGACGTACGGTTATTACTCCGCCATCATCGGCAGCAGCATCGGCCAGCCAGCCAGCCAGGATGGTACGACTTCTTCGACTTGCTCACGCAGGGCGAGCCTGGCTACGGCACCACCACGCGGGCCATCGTCACGGCAAACAGGTAACGCTATATAGTGCCGGCAGCTTGTTCATCATGTGGGCTGCTTCAACTCTGAGCAGAAAGGTGTCCATCCAGATCGGCGCAGCTTGTGCCATTGTCGGCGGCGCGTTCCAACGAGGAGCTGCTGCTCCCTTGGCTGGCTGGCCGGCCGTCTGGTCCTGCAGAACACCATCAATACTGACGGCAGGGTGAAACAGCATGTTCCATGTAGACCGAGTCGTCTCAGGTCTCGCATTCGCATACTCGTAACTGCTTGTTCCATATACCTCTCTGAGCTGGCGCCCCCCTGACGAGAGAGGCTGGCTGGTCCGTCACCACACCATCTTCCTGGTATTCGGCTTCGTAATTTCTGGCTGGTGGGCTTCGCGTGCCACTTCTCAGATGGACAGGAATCGGATGGTATGGGGTTTTTGACCCAATATGAGGACATAACTCGCCGGCCCCTCGTGGTCGTGAGTATATCAGATATACCAGTCAGTCTCCTTGTTTTGACAACACCACTCACTCACTTGCAGCTGCGGGTCGAAGAACAACGTACTCCGGCATCTTGTACATCAACCTCGGGCAAAACTACATCAAATGCCTATCCTCCAGCGCTGTGGCTGGCCACCACCAGTCTGATCTACAATCCTCTCCGCGTCTAGCTTCACGACAAAGGTCAACTCGCGGCAATGGACGTTCTGACGGGCAGTTTGTCTTAACCACCATTATGCAGCTGCAGACGGCTTTCGTTGGCATCTAAGGGTCGGCTGGAGGTACTCCCTCGTCATCATCATCTTGTGCTTCGTCCCGGAGACAGTTGGCCTGTCGCTTAAGGAGAATCTCGGCCCTGTTTCGCGACGAAGTCGCCGTGCATGTCAACGATGTGTCCGAGGCGCAGAGGAAAGAGTTGGATGACTTTTTTTGAAGGTGAAGATGTTACAGCTTTAGGGAGGGTGCTTGTGCTACGAAGAAGGCCGGGGTGAAGCAGCCCATCTAGGCCTGGCCCGACATGACGCGTTATTTAAGGTGAGGCTGGGGATCGTTTATTGCGCTAGACGAGATATCTTGTGTGTGTTTTTTTTTCTTTTTTTGGTGTGATGACACCGTCCCACGTTTGCGACATTGTGCTTGTTAGAATATACCGACTTGGTCTCCCACGCGTAGTCTTTCTTGCATCACGTCCGCAAACGCATATCAACATCCCAACTCGATTCCAACGTGCAGGAACATTGAAACACGGGCCATCGATCCCATCTCTTTCTGAGCTCCAAGATTCGTTCCACAACAGGATGCGACCCCAGTCGCTAATGCCGCTGCCAATAGCGTCAGTTATATGCCGGACATTGTCACCCTCATACTTCCGGCAGGTAAACCATTAACTCAGTTACTGCCGCACCGTGTATGCACACACCTTGATATTCAAGGTTCGCCGGCAGCTATGTCTAACGTTGCGAGATATCCCACCCTTTCATGTCTCCTCTTGCCTTCATTGTACCAGGCCCTATCGCAGAAACACAACGATCTCAACGTCCTCACAATCTATCACCATGACAAGACTCATCCCGCTGTCTCCCACACCACTCGACTCACTCCCAGATAAGAAAATAGTATGGCCAGTCAGCCGGAACTCGCAAGAGGAAGGCCTAGGCCGCCTTTCCCTGCTCACCTCCGAAGTAGTCGTCTCCGCGGCGCAGTGCGGCATCAAAACCGACATCAGAGTCTCAGTCAATTTGGGACAGAGAAAGCTGGACACGGCAGATTTCAACCGACACCACATCGTGTCTCTCATGAACGGGGCGACCTTTTGAGGACGCGTACACCTTGAACCCGCAGCAAGTCCTCACAGTGGCCTGAGACACCTTTCTGCGCCGTTACCCACGGCCAAAGACGCTTCCCGGAGGTTATTCTACGGCGGCGTGACGGCGGCAGAGATTATCGACTGGTCCAATCACCGGATTGACATGCAGCACCTGGGCCAGGGAGGAACGACGTCGAATACAGTGCTTTCCCAGTCCATTCTGTCCCGCTGCAGGTGCTGGAATAGATTGAGGAGCAAGGAGTCGCATACAAGAGAGGAGATGTTTTTGTTTGTGAGGACCGGCGCGACGAAGCAGTGGGACACGCAGATGATTCAGGCTGGAAAGCTGGCATATGGCGATTATCCTGTTTCGCAGAGGTACAAGGCACGGAGGACATTTTGAGATGAATACGGAACGAGGCATTGCTTCCGTGGCGGGAGATGATGTTTATTTCGAAGTGTACTCTAATCAGGAGACTCATAAGACTGAGAACGGGGAAGAGGTTAACTACCCGGTCTCGTAATGCATGGATACTAATTGCGGGATGCGACTAACTTACCAGTTGGCGAACTATTCGATCTGGAATAATTGGGCAAGACTTGTCAAATTTTGGAAGTTTTGTGTATGATCAAGTGCGCCGCTGAATATGCTTGGCGGCGTGAGCAGTCCTTCGAATTGTAGTGCAAGATTATAAGCTGCTCGTCTGCTTCATCGTAACTTTTTTAGCTAGTTGTTGCATGTAAATGGCAGTTGCTGGCATTTATATCAACCGCGATGGCTCTCAAAGCTTTGCAGTGTTTTGGCAAACCCGTCTGCGGCGTACATGTGGGAAATAGTGGCATAACAGAAGAGGATATACTGGACACTTGATTAGCACCAACTGCCTCGACACTGTTATTTTGTACATTATGCAAAGAAGTAAGGTATCGGAACTGTAATTGACAAGGTCACAAGTAGAACACGGCTGTTTCATGGACTCTGGGAGAGAATCTTGTCCACGTGGGAGAGTAGTGGAAGTGTTGATGGGCTTTGAACAGTACAGGCAACTCGAGGCGATCTGCTGTTGATGATAATTACCACTGCTTTAAATTTCAAGACAGAACGTCCGATGACTTGGCCGCATAATCTCCTTCCACTTGGAGGACATGCTCACCAAACGGTTTTCCAGCCATGGCAGCTCTCGAGCACGGATGTGTTGAATAACTAACGGAGTACCAGCCAAGTAATTATTGGTGCGCAAACAATTCACCAACGGCATCTGAAAACCCTCACCAGATCCAGGATCAGTCAACAGAGCCAACTCTGTTGAACGCATCCTGCCCCAGATCCTGCATCAGGCGCGCCTACACGCATCGTCCGCCATCCACCTCCATGTTCACGCCGGTGATGAAACCCGCCTCGTCACTGGCTAGATAACAGCAAGCATTGGCAACGTCCGCTGGCGTAGACGGCCGTCCCAGAGGAACCGTAGCGACAAACCCTGCCCGGTTCTCCTCTGTATCAGGTTTGCCCAGGAACAAGTGTGTCCTAGTATATAGACATACATTAGTATCCCATCGCGCATCCACCCGGCCATGCATCAAATCAAGGTCGGAGAGATTGCTCACATTGCCGTGCTGCCGACGACGGGCGAAACGGCATTGAACCGAATCTGCTGCGGTCCGTATTCCACAGCCAAGGACTTGGTCGCCGTGATGACTGCTCCCTTGGAGGCATTGTACCACGTCAAGCGTGGACGAGGCCGAATGCCAGCTGTAGAAGCAACTTGTATAAAGCAACCAGGTCGCTGCTCCTTGAGAAAATATTTCTGCAGCAGGACGTTGACCGAGATATAGACGGACTTGACGTTGACTTCAAACACCAGGTCAAACTCCGTTTCCGTGACGTCCTCTGTTGCTTTGTTCGGATAAGTAGTGCCGGCGTTGTTGACCACAACGTCCAGCTGCCCGAATGCATGCAAAGTTTCGAGCAACAGCTTCTCCCAGTCGCTGGTCTTTGTGACGTCTGCCTTCACGAAGAGGCCGCCCAAGTCAGACGCTGTTGTTTTCCCAGCCTCTTCGGAGAGATCGGCGACGACGACTTTGGCTCCCTCCTTGGCGAATTTCTCGGCGATGCCTTTGCCAAAACCCGATGCCGCGCCAGTGACGATGGCTACTTTGCTGTCAAGACGTCCAGGGCTCATGGTGACGTGAACTCGATCTGGCAGTATTGTGTCTTTCGTGTATCGAAGCTCAACGGACCACGAGCAAAAAATGGACTAAGAGACGGTCAGCCGCGCGCGTACTGTAGACATATGTATACCTTGCGCTGCCCAACACAGCATTAGCATGGTCATTCCCGCTGGTTGATTAATCCTGGGCTTGGGTGCTCCAGATGTTCGGTCAGACCCGTAGTCGCAACATGCGGGGGAATCGTCGATCCTCCTCCAGATGCTACGTCTCGACGGCCTTTGAGAGAAAATGTCGACAAAAAAACATGCAACACCGGGTAACGTTATTCACTCGTCGTCACCTAATCTAGCGCTTGCTAGTTTATCGAACTCGCCTGATCATTTACCTGAAAACGCCTGCCTAGGCCTGCTTTTCCTATCCTCTTCAGTTTTCCTATCCTGCTACGAGAACATTTCTTATAGCTACGGAGTAGGTAGTTGGATATTACAAAAAGAATATTATACATCGAGGCAATGCTCTGCCTGCTACTAACTTATTTTATTCTCTATCCCTTTGACTGCGCGCAGGTCCAATTCTCGTACCGGACTAGGGTTCTATGTAGCCAATTAAAATCGTCAGGCTAAAAGGTACATCATTTTGTTAAGAAATAGTATGGTAATAGAAGTTCCAGCAATTTCTAGATTTATCAAGGGCTACTATTACATCGCAAGTATCCTCGGAGACCTCTGCGAGCGGTTGTTTTTGACTTTGTGATCTAACTTGGCCACGTCGAAAGCCCTGACAAGCGTGGCATCAAGCCCTCTTCCCTCGATGGACAAGATCATGCTGTGATACAGGCGTAAAAATATCGCCCGGCCGAAAAACCTGTCGACATCGGCGAAATAGGTAAATAATGAGCTGCTGACTAACAAACTTTGTATCACGTGGTGCATGGATTTTGTGAAGGGGGATTTACGTCCCCATTCTTGAGAAGGCCCTCCTGAGGTAGCAAACCTCCCCAAACATCTACACAGCCCACCGGAGTCTAAAGATCGGACTGTGCGTTTCTGGACTCAACTGAGCCCTTCCCACATAGACAACCCGATCAGACATATCTTGCCACTTGCGTGGTCTCAGGGTCAAAGTCCTGCTTTTTTTCCAGGCTGACGCATCTTGGACGTTCGACTAGAGTCGGCCTGTCCACAGTTTGTCGCGTTGCTTTCCATCACGGCTACAATAAGGAACAACAAACCTACCAATATGACACATCACATTCGATCAGACGTGATCGAGGCTAATCCCATCGGCAATGGACTCGATGCTTTCCGATCCTCATTCCATTCACTATGTGATAGCAGACGCCTCATTTGCTCGCCTAGAGCACTAGATCAGCTTAGTCTTGACGGTATGTCCCCTGGTACTTTGAACTATGTTACCTTTGCTCTGACTATACATAAAGACCTGCAGAATCTTTCTATAGATCTCCTCTTGGCACTCCAATATACTAAAGCTTCCCGCCTGCTCTGCTCTAGTGGAAATAGGACGAACCTTTTCAGCGATATATCAAGAGTTAGTTCTACTATCAACTCAGGCGAATTCGACTTTGACCACATCAAACCACTCTTGAAAGTAGCTCTTGCTGATAGTCTGAATGATACCCTTATATGGCATCATATTTATAACATTGTTACCGAAACTACGCCCCCTCCCCGAGCGACTGCTTCCTCTATACCACAGACCCCATGGAGCCAAAATACAAGCAGCTTTGTAAACTCGTCAGAGCTTCGCCAGGATGTGGACAGAGTTTTAAAGCAGGAACTTGGACCCCTCTATGTTGGCGTTCCTAATTTTTGTGACACCTTCTTTAAAGGCGTGCCAGATCTAGGGACAATAGCTGAAATGGTCTTCAGCAAATGCACTCAAGGCGACAACCCACTCTTCAGTGGAAGATGGACCGGGTGGCCGACAGGCGCAAAAGAAAGCGACGTGCTTGCTTGGTTCACTGACCTTGTCCCAAGGTTTATTGACCTTATCCCAAGGTTGGATACCAAAGATAACTATAACTCGACCCTACCATATCGACGAAAGCTATTAGCGCAGCCTAAAATACCACTACTAGGCTCTACGGGCAAACGCAGCATGGATATTGGCTTTGTTAATAGTGATATTACGTATAAGCCTAATATCGCGGATTCAAAATATCATTGGTCACACGTCCTTGTCGCAGGCGAACTCAAAAGCAACCCAACAGCTGATATAGCATCAATCGCATGGATTGATCTCGCTAGGTATGCAAGAGAGGTGCTTGCCGCTCAAGACACCCGCCGCTTCGTCTTAGGATTTACGCTCTGTGGGTCTCTTATAAGAGTTTGGGAGTTTGATAGGCTTGGGGGGATTGCCTCTCAACAATTTGATATTAATAAGGAGGAAGGTGGGCTACAGTTTGTGACGATAATTCTAGGGTTTCTACTAATGAACGAGGAGATGCTTGGGTTTGACCCTACTATAATAACAACTAACGGCCAGAAGCATATTAAGATTGAACGAAATGGTCAGATAGAATGTCTTATCATCGAGGAGGTTATGAAGCACGCACCATGCATCGCAGGCCGAGCAACAACTTGTTGGAAAGCTTATCGTAAAGATGACCCGCGGACGCCACTTGTTATTAAGGACTCGTGGCAGTATACCGACCGAGACGAAGAGGGCGAACTGCTCCAAGAAGCCACCAAGAAAGGCGTGATTAATGTTGCCCGATACTACTACCATGAGACTGTTTGCGTCCGCGGTGGTAAAGACGACGTTCGAAGCGGCGTTCGGCAGGCACTAGACGTCACAAAAGCTGAAAATTATCAACCGTCTCGCCTAATGCAGCCGTTAGGAATGAGGGTGTCTAGTGTTTCTCGCAAGGGCTGCAGCAGCGGCGGCGGCTTGAAGCGACCCTCGAGTGACCTTGGCGTCGCCCTGTCGCCAACCAAACGAACCTGCTCTACATCTCCAACAAAGCTCGGCATGGATGCACTGTCAAATCGGATACATCGGCGTGTTGTTCTTCGAGATTACGGGAAGTCGGTCTACAAGGCAAGCTCCCAAGTGGCCCTGCTTGCAGCAATGGAGAGATGCATCCAGGGGCACGAATCCTTGTATAATGCCGGCTTTCTCCACAGGGATATTTCTATCAACAATCTTATGATCAATGAAGACGAAGAGAACCCGTCCTGGGCGGCTTTTTTGATCGATCTCGACCTTGCCATCAGGGTCCAAAGGGAGTCTTCTTCGGGAGCCAAAGGAAAGACGGGCACAAGGGCCTTTATGGCTATTGGGGCACTTCTAGGACAGCATCATTCATTCATGTATGACCTTGAGTCATTCTTCTGGGTGCTGTTCTGGATATGCATCCACTATAATGGGCCGGGTGAAGATATTGGAGTAACTGAGTATGACAAGTGGAATTATGTTGACATGCAGGAACTGGCAAAGCTGAAGAAGGGAGAAGTCGTTAATGAAAGAGACTTCCTTAGAACAGCAGATGAGAATTTCACGTCGTATTACCGATGTTTAATACCTTGTATTAATGATTTGCGGAAGGTGGTGTTCCCAAATGGCGGGAGGTGGGAAAAGGAGGATCCCCAGTTGTATACTTCGATGATGAATATTCTACGCGAAGCTCAGAGGGATATTCAGGTTTTGGGAGTGTAGAATATAGTCAACAGGGCGCAGCTACCACTTTCAGCCATCCATAATATGGCTCATGTGATTGCGGCAGTAGCAAATACAGCATTTCTGATCAAGAAGCAAGAAAAGGAGACAGAGTCTTGTGCGCAGCGTCCAATTGGCTGCTCACAAGATGCGAGTGCCACTGACGATTTGGTGATGGAGCTTCTGTAAATGACACCCACAATGTAGTTGGGCTGTCCCAAGAGGCTTGGGGGGGGGGGGATGCAGTCACAAGCGAAGTGGGAGACGCGATAATGCAAGGTTATGCGAGAAGCTGCTGGGCGGCAGCTGAGACCATAAGAGACTTGCTTAACCGAGTATGAGTAACAACGTTGTTGCCGATCAACAGTTTGGCGCTCAAAGGGCATGATTCTGTTGGAACAAACATTGAGTACTTCTCCGGTCTGCAAGGATGATCGATGCACCCGGGTGAGTTCCAACCAATTGATGACGAGACGCCGGTAAAGAGTATGACCGAGAAAGTAAGCCGGCGAACCTCACATGCAATCTCTTCGAGACGGATCTTGGTGATGCGTGCTTTTGTGAGGTTACCTTTGCCACCCTATAGACAGTCAGAACCCACATCAAGAGCGGCCATGAAGAAAGCTGCTCGTCAGACTCGTGACTTCAATGTA
The DNA here is from genome assembly GCA_031753515.1 of Metarhizium rileyi. NCBI lineage: Eukaryota > Fungi > Ascomycota > Sordariomycetes > Hypocreales > Clavicipitaceae > Metarhizium > Metarhizium rileyi. The sequence goes on along the minus strand of JAUKVO010000003.1, from coordinate 1,813,531 downwards.
TGTACTCCGTACGAAGCACCCAGTCACACTGTGGGTTGAACAAAGTGAGCAACGATTCGGAACGCGTGGCAAGAAGCTCTAGACTGCGTCCTGATAACTCGCCAACACACATCATCTCCTATTTCAGTGTTCTATCCCGACGCTAGTATTTCGTGCGGCAAAAAGGGAGGAGGGTAACTATGCAGAAGGGGTGAGAAGGGGTGACCAAACTATTGAGGATAGCTTGCTGGTTAGTAGTTCATACTAGCTACACAGTGCACATACAGTGCACCCACATGTATGGAGTAAGCACCGGCTAGGTACCTAGGTAGTTAGTTATCACATAGATTGGGTCCGGGCACAGTGTGTATAACTTCACTGCGAACTTTTCAAAGGGTCTGGTGGGCAGTTCCCACTCATCGAGGACATTCATCCAAGTACACAGCCAGGCGGAGGGCAGAGAGAAGCAAAAGAAAACCGTCCAGGTTCCGGTTAAGCGAAAGCCCAACTGAGACCTCTAGAAGCGCCATAATCACCAACTGCAACATGCATTTTCAGCCCATGGAGAACTCTCCTGAGGATGCCTACACTGCCCATCCTGGTGGGGGACCAAGAGTGGAACAGCAAGGCGCCAGCCCTGATCAGCTTGACGATGTTTTTGGTTCGCCGCCGGCCTCACCAAACGAAGCAGGGGCACAAAGTGGCTTTTATCCTTCAGATATACGGCGACTGGAATCTGAACACACGAATGCTGGCTACCGAGAGGGCATCACGGTAGCAAAGGAGTCGAACATTCAGAGTGGATTCGACGAGGGCTTCAGTCTGGGAGCGACTATCGGACTACGTGCAGGGCAGCTCCTCGGCATGGTTGAAGGTATCGCCGATGCGATTGAAAGTCAATCAAACGAAGCCACGGAGACTGCCCAGAAGTTGTTGAATGAAGCCAGGGACGACCTGAGCACAGCCAAGATATTTTCGGCAGAGTACTGGGCACCAGACGGCAACTGGAACTACGACGTAACCGCTGAAGACGGTGATGAAATGTTGTTTCCTGACGTGGCTGCTTCACATCCTTTGATACAGAAATGGAACAAGATTGTTGATCAACAGGTTGACATGTGGCAAATTCAGGTCTCAATTTTGGACGATGACAATGGGCCGCGTCTGGACACAGCTTCGATCGAGCTGCTCAACGCATCTGCTCCGGCACGAGCAGATCAGTCTTTGGATTGGTGATATTCGTATGCCCACTTACTTGGAAGCATTTCACGGGCATGCTTGAGAGACCTACAGTGTAGCAGTGCAGCAATTGAGCCGAGCAGGCTGTCCTACAGAATTGCTTTCGGGAAGGATATGCCAGGTGCATCCAGGCAAAAGCCCGGAGTACGGAGTACGGAGTACATTAACTAACTTAGACCGGTTCTTCATTGCACAGGACGGAATACGTCGTGTGGCCTCGTTCCAACCGCCTGGGCTGTGAGGAAGGGCGGTAGAGATCGACCAAGCGCTGGCCCTTCGCGCGGGGGTTCCGATAGACTCCTGATCCCTTCCCCTGTGGCTACGCGACGGCCAACCCCTTTACTCCGTCAAGGCCAAAACTATTCGATGGCGGAGTACGCCGTATATTCCAGCACCCTACGGAGTACTGAGAACTCGCTGGAAGATACGGACCGAAAACGTGCATCAGTGGTGCTCAATGGCCCGAACATGGCGACCATGAAGCGTTATGGACGGTACTTACGATTGGCACGGAATAACTACGGAGCACAATGTCACAGGTCACTTTTCGTCGATAGGCGAACAGAAAGAGGCAGCCTGGGTCGACTCCCGTCACCGCCAAACCCTTTCTAAATTTAAAAGAAAACGGCAACAGCAACGGCAACGGCAATATTTACTCCGTACGGGAGGGATAGTTAAGTTACAATCGCCCTGCAGAGTGAATCTATCGGTCTCTGGCTGGGGCTTGGTCTCAGTCACAGAAATTGGGCTGTTGATTGTCTCCACGCACACCAGGTTTTTCCTAAAATGGAAAGAGGGGGGATGACGCCAACTTGTACGGAGTAACTACGTACACACTATCCCTTGCTCAGAGAAGTGAATCAAAAAAGCATACAAACACAATACGTTACGTGCGAGAGGGAAGCGGCGAGGTTTTCCGTCTATGGCCCGCGGAATTTTTGAGCACTGCGAGCACTGCCACCGGACAATCTAGTTACCGTCTGACAAACCGGAAATGCCCCCCCTGTCTGAGCTTAGGAAGCGGTATTCATTCACTTGGAAGAAGCGGCTTCTTCGTCGAGGGGACATGCAACCCATCATACGTAACCTTGATACGATTTCTGAAGCATACAACGCAGATCCCTCCAAACTCCGTACATGGATGCTCAGTCATGGCCCTGGACGTGCTGGAAATTTCATGGAAGAAAAGCAAACAAAGAGAAGCAAAGCTCCAAAACTAACAACAACAACCATGGGCGTCCAACCGTCCCATGTCGGCACTTTGCACTAGTGCAGGTACCCCCAAACCAAACTTTCAAAGTTTGCGGCAACGTTTGCAATCAGTCATTCGCGGAGTGAAGCGCACGGCCCGCGGCTGGCTAAAGCTACTCCACGAGGCCCTTGATGTGGCTGCATCGGGATCAGACATTGTTCCTGGAAAAGACGGAAAGACGGGGCCTGGCGAGCCCTGAGCTCAGTCGATTTTGACACTTCTGGTAACCAACCACGCGGGTATCAGAAGACCTCGAACACGCTGCCTGTGTAACTAACTAGTTATGAGTGTTGCCTGTTCGGGATGTTCTGTTTCCCCCCTTGCCAACTAACTCGCTCCCTCGCAAGCCGAGCTGCCGAGTCGCCATAATAATCCTGTACCGACTACTGAGTACTCCATGGCTAGTACGGAGTAGTACATGTATTATGTATACGTTGGTATAAGCCGGGGGGTGGCTATTGTGGAACAGGGGCGGCAAGTTCAAGGCTATTGCACGTCTTGCTTCTGTTTCTCATTTCCTCGTGAGCCGACCCTCATTGCCCAGCAAAGGGGAGAAGGACGCTATCAACACGGGGTACAGACAGTGGCGTGCTTGTTGCAGGGTCACGATTGTCGTTCTCTCTATTTAAGACCATTGACTCGCCCTGAGTGATCACGTCTTCTTCCCTACCCTCATCAGCACAGAACTTCACCAACAGCTCTCACTTATACCTTCGTTTTCAGGGCTTTCTCGATCACCCGTCCACTCTTTTACGAACCCCACTACTACCCTTCGTGTGTCTATCAAGATGAAGTCGGCTGTCATTGCTGTCGCTGCCACCGCCGCCGTTGTTTCGGCTCACGAGGCTCGCTCTCCTCTGGACCTGAACCTCGACGTTGCCGGCCTCGCCAAGGTCGACCTTTGCCTGGGCCTTGACGTCAAGCTTCCCCTTGGCATTGCCATCAAAACTGACGGCTGCCCTAAATACGCTCCTCCTCCTGGCTCCATCAATGTCTGGCACCCTCCTCACCACATCCCCATGGACGGCTGTGACGACAATGACAATCACGACTGGCACTATGTCCACCCTTGCCGCAAGGACTGTGAGCCCGAGGCTCCTCACACATGGACCACCAGCACTGTCACTCAGACTCAGTTGAAGACCGTCATCAGCTGTGCTCCCACCGTAACCGACTGCCCTGCCGGTGGCCACACCACCACTCTTGTTGTCCCGGCCACAACGACCATCTGCCCAGTTCCCGTTTACTCGACGACTATGGCCACGGTTCCTGCCATCAGCACCGTCCCTGCCACCGTCCCTGCCACCGTCCCTGGTACTATTCCGGCTACCGTTCCGGCGTCTGTTCCGACTGGCGTGCCCGGACCTGTTCCTGGTACCGTCCCCGGTTCGGCCTCCGGCACGGGACCTGCTACGGGACCTGCTACGGTGCCTGCTATGGCTCCTGGTACCACACAGGCTCCTGTCTGGACTAATAAGCCCGTTGATCAACCCGGCACCCAGGCGCCTCTCCCCACTGCCAATACTTCTCTTTTGGTTGTTCCTTCTCCTGCCAACACCCTCGGCGAGACATCTACACCGGTCGTTGTCGTCCCCCCGCCCGTTGGCACTGGCTCTCCTCCTTCTGGCAACTGGACTCAATCCCCTCCTGTCATGGCTGGCGCTGCCCAGAACAGCCAAAAGATGGGTGCTGTCGTCGCCATGGGTCTCGTTGTTGCCTTCCTCATGTAACTTGAATCAATCTGAGACCGTGTGTTACCATTGGCATTACGCTAGGTGCTGAAGTACATTGTAGTACATCATCATGACGACTTTATGGGATCGGCGTGGCGGTTACAAACTTTCCCACTAAATACAAATTTTGGAGGCAGATTCTTGTGCTTATTGGGCAACGTCCATGACACCTACGGTGGGCGTGGAAGGGGTCAGGTGTAGACGTGGCGATGCCTTGTTCTTGTATGAAGACTTTTTTTATTATTAGAGAATTTACTTTTTTATTTGTGCTTGAGATTGATCTCGCCAGTGAAGTAACTACTGTGTGTGGTATCTTGTACATAAGTTCCAGCTCAATCGCACATCACTGCCTGAACTGCACGATACTTCATCTGTGTTTTGTCCATTGGTAACTTTCGCGTCTCAGATTCGTTAAACCGTGGACCGCTCGTGAGTGCTATTCCAGTAATGTTATAACTACAGTTATCCAAGGTGTTGTATGTACGACTTCTATGTGAGATGGTTTTGCCATATACTTTGCTAGCCTGGGTATCCAATCCCTTCCGGTTACTCCTGCTCTCCAAGTATGCTCTCTTCCAAGCGCTCCTCCAACTTCCTGGCTATATCGTCAACGCTATCATTCTTGTCGAAAACGGCGCTCGAAGCCTCCCAGTCACGCCCGTCGCTCCCAAACACCACAAACTTGACTACATTCCCGTCATCGTCCATGATGAGTCTGCCCGTCTTGTCATTCGCCCAGGTGAGGTTGATTTGCTTGGCCTCAATGTCCGCAATGCCCGCTTCCACGAGCGCATTGGTCGGTACAGTCTGTTGACCTCTCTCGTGTAGCCCGAGTCGTCGCCGCAGGTCAGCAGAGACACCTAGTCGATTGTGGTACCGCACAATCTCTCGCCGCAGCGTCCTCACGAACCGGTTGAGATCTTGATCTGCAGAGCTATTGCTTCCTCCACTGCCTCGTGATGGTGGCAGGTATCTTGCTGCCAGGCCGGCTAGCGGTACCGCGGGAGGAACGGTATGTCTGTGAACGCGAAGGTGTTTTGAACCGGGGTATGGTCGATTCAGCATGACGTAGTAGGGGCGGAGGAACTGTCCTCGCGACATGATCTCGAAGCGCAGTCCCAGGACGTGGCCCTCATCGACGGCGTTGGGATCAGGGTCGCGGACCTTGAAGGATGTCACGGGCGCCGATATTCGGTAGATGCATTGCTGCATGTAGGCTTGTTGTTGGCTTGAGCGGCCGCTGAGTTTGGAGGATGCGGTTTCTGGGGCGCCGGGCCGGCGGCTAACAGCCGGAGAGGACGAAGAGCGGATGAGACGCGAGACGGAGGCTGAGGACAGAATGGTTGAGCATTGAATCTGGAGGGTTTTGCGGAAAGAAGCCGCTGATGAATGTGTTAGTGAGTGTCTTTTTTTCTTAGAGTGAGTGAGAGGCGCGTGACGTTGCATACCCTGTTTTTTTAAGGCGGCGATCTCCTTGTCCAGTTGAGATGACTCGGGTGAGGTCTGCTCGGTTTCCATTGTATGCACTTCACATCTGACTTGCAACTATGCCCATGCTGAGTCCTTGATGTGGGCAAATCGATGGTATGAGATGTTGACGCGTTGAATGGAGACGCGTTGACCAATGGTTGCGATAAGATAAGACCTGCCCACGGCAATGGCACCCTTGACCCTGATGTAACTACCCGTTGGCAACTAAGTGGTTCCCACTTAGTTGGCCACAAAATTCTGGGACAGCCACAAAAGTCTGAGACAGACCCCACCTAGACTTTTATATGTAAATTAGCTGTATAGTCATAGAAGCATGATTTTTTTTATGTTATATAGCGTTATAAAGGCAAATTTGATTAAAAGCTAGCTATTAGAGGCCTCTAGATATATGTATAATTGATAGAAATGTAAAAAACAGTGGATTTAGAGCCTTTTAGGGCCTTTTAGGGTTAGTCGGATCGGTTAAGTTAGGCTCGGCTGCAGAGGCTGCCCACAGGCGCTCGCGATATTTGACAACTTCCTATAGAAATAACTAGGCTTCTTGTCTAGCGTTTGCTACCTTACTAGCTTGGAACTCTTTAATATATTACTAGATAGTATCCTAGGGCCTTATATAGGCTTCTTTGTTTGATGTATACTATTAAAAGTATAGTAAGGCTAGTAGTAATAATTATAGTATCTAGCTAGGTGTGTTTTTATTATATTAAGTAGCTTCTTAAGTATTTATAGTATTATTAATATTATTATTATTATTATTATTATTATTATTATTATTATTATTATTATTAAAGCCCCTAAGGTTAAATTAAATAGTATTATTGCTATTAATAACTTAGTTATAGAGGCTAGCTTAAGATAATAGTAGATAGTTTTGCTTATAAAGAGCTCTATTAATATTATTCTAATATTTCTAAGAGTAATTAATATTAACTATATAGAAATTCTCTTTATCCTTTAGAATAGTATTATAGGTTTTATTTTAGGTCTTTAAAGCTAGGTATTTAGAGAAATAGTTAGTATATTTAAGCTATTACTTGAAATTTAAGGTCTTTATACGCCTATTAATAGTATACTTTTTATTAAGATACTATTTAGCTTTAACCTTTTCTATCTCCTACTTAAGAATTAACTAGGTAGACTATAATTAACACTAGTATTTCTTTTTAGTCTCTACTATAATTATAGGCATCACTAAGGGTAATACAATATTACAATTAAATTGTAAAGCGTAACAAAGGGTATTTAAAAAGGGTTATATTTAAGTCTTGCCTTCTTCTATTAGAGACTATAATATCAAGCTAGCTTTTTATAGTATTAAGGCTAGACCTACTTTCTCTATTTAATACCCTACTTTTATAATATATATCTAATTATATTATAGCGTGCTATACCTATATAATAGGCTAATTAAAATAATAGAAGATAGGCTACTATAGGTCTCTAGCTACTTGGCGTAACCTACAAGATTGTCAATATTAATAATATTAATAATATTAGTAATATTAATAGTATTAATAGAAGTAATAATACTAATACTAGTAGTCTTTTTAAATAAAAGAAACAATAGGTAATTATTACAATTAAATAGTTATAATAATAAGAGAAAAGAAATCTTATAGAAAGGTAGCATTAATCTATTTTATATAGTGCTAATCGCACTAGCTTTCTTATAAAGCTATTTTAGTTCTCTTTACCTATTCTTTTACTTATATTATTATTTTATTTTTATTAATAAGAGTCTTAAGCGCTTAGTTTAGTAATATCTTTATTATAGTATTAGCTAGATTATTATTTCTATTAATCTATCTAATTTTATATATCTTATAGCGCTTATATAACTATTTTAAAGCTATAATATTAATTATTAATCTTTTCTCCTTTATTATACTAAGTTTAATAAAGTATTTATATAGTAATAGAAAGTCTATATAAAGGATTATAGGTATTTATAGTATTCTAAGTCTATTAAAGATAAAATTTATAGTTATTATAATTATATAAGCTATATTTACTTTTTATATTATATTATATAATTTAAATACTAGAGTACTTTAGGTTATATATTTACTTTTAGTTAAGCTATATATAATAATATTACCTTTTATAGAAAATTTAGTCTCTTTTATTTCTTTATTAGTAATAATAATAATATATTTAATCTAGAAACTTAAATCTTTATTATTAGCTAGTAAACTATCTATAAATATATATAGCTTTAAGGTTTTAAGATTAAGAGAGATTATATATAATTTATACTTTTAGTTTTTAATTTACTACTTAAGGTATTTATTTAAATAAGCTATATCTTCTAGTTTAAGCTCTTAATATTAAGCGATAATAGATAAATTATATAAGGCTTTAAGCTAATAGATACTTATAATATAAGCTTTTTAGGCTCTTTATTTAATATAATTTTATTTAATATTAGTAGATTTTATATTAATTAAATAAAGCTTCTTACTTTAACCTTTCTATTAAAGTTCTATTATACTATTTTTATCTTAAATAAGTATATATTTATTAAAGATTAAAGGTATATTAATAGTAAGCTTCTATTTTAGTTTAATAGTAAACTTTACTCTCTAGAGTTTAATTTCTTCTTAGTTAGAGAAGTCTTTATCGCTTAGACCTAGTATATTATTAGTTTGTATTCTAGTAATTCTAAAATTCTTATTTTCTAGCGCTAATATTAGTAAGTAAAAGTTATATATAGAGGTTATTATCTAGAAGTTATTATAATAATAGTAGAAGTAAGTTACCTACTAATAGATACTAGCTTTTATAATTCTATATAGAGGCTTTACTACTTCTATAATTATACTAGTAGAATATAAGTATGCTATTTACTATAGTATTTTTATAATAATTAACTAATTTAGCTATATTAATAATTAAATATAGGCTTATATAATATCTTTAATCTAGAGCTTAATTTCTTAGGACTTTAATAAAAGTACTAGTGCTATAATTAAATATTAACTTACTTATTAAATTATTAGGAATTATATTAAAATTAGCTCTTTTCTTCTATTACTATACCTTTAAATAACTAGTCTAGACTTTTTATATAGTATAGAAGTGCCTTTACCTTTAATTTCTTATACTATATATAAGTTAAATAGTCTTTAGTTACTATACTTTATTTAATTAAAAGGTATAAAATAAAATATATTATAAGCTTAAAGGTTATTAAGTTTTAATTAATTAAAGTATTTAAAGAGTTTGCCTAGGGTAGTTATCTTACCTTACTAGTAGAGATTAAGCGTAAGTTACTAGTTATTCTTCTCTTTTACTATTAGAAATATATATAATAATATATTAAACTATTTAATTCTTTTAATTAAAGTATTCTTTTAGTCTTTATTTATATAAAAAGTACTATTCTACTATTTTATATATTTATTAGGGAAATTCTCTATTATTAAGTCTATATAATATTATAAGGTAAAGGTCTTTTTTAGTCTTTCTCTTTGTCTTTTAATAGATTTAGTATCTCTTTCTATAGTTTTCTTACTAGAAGGGAGTGTAGGCATTACTAAGGGTAATGCAACATTACAATTAGATTGTAAAGTGTAACAAAGGGTATTTAAAAGGGTTATATTTAAGTCTTACCTTCTTCTATTAGAGACTACAATATCAAGCTAGCTTTTTGTAGTATTAAGGCTAGACCTACTTCCTCTATTTAATACCCTACTTTTATAACATGTATTTAATTGTATTATAGCGTGCTATGCCTATATAATAGGCTAATTAGAATAATAGAAGATAGGCTACTATAGGTCTCTAGCTACTTGGCGTAATCTATAAGATTGTTAATATTAATAATATTAATAATATTAGTAATATTAATAGAAGTAATAATACTAACACTAGTAGTCTTTTAAATAAAAGAAATAATAGGTAATTATTATAATTAAATAGTTATAATAACAAGGGAAAAGAAATCTTATAAAGAGGCAGCGTTAATCTATTTCATGTAGTGCTAATTATACTAGCTTTCTTGTAAAGCTATTTTAGTTCTCTTTACCTATTCTTTTACTTATATTATTATCTTATTCTTATTAATAAAGGTCTTAAGCGCTTAGTTTAATAATATCTTTATTATAGTATTAGCTAGATTATTATTTCTATTAATCTATCTAATTTTATATATCTTATAGCGCTTATATAACTATCTTAAAGCTATAATATTAATTATTAATCTTTTCTCCTTTATTATACTAAGTTTAATAAGGTATTTATATAGTAATAGAGAGTCTATATAAAGGATTATAGGTATCTTTAGTATTCTAAGTCTATTAAAGATAAAATTTAAGGTTATTATAATTATATAAGCTATATTTGCTTTTTATATTATACTATATAATTTAAATACTAAGGTACTTTAGGTTATATATTTGCTTTTAGTTAAGCTATATATAATAATATTACCTTTTATAGAAAATTTAGTCTCTTTTATTTCTTTATTAGTAATAATAATAATATATTTAATTTAGAAACTTAAATCTTTATTATTAGCTAGTAAGCTATTTATAAATATATATAGCTTTAAGGTTTTAAGGTTAAAAGAGATTATATATAATCTATACTCTTAGTTTTTAATTTACTACTTAAAGTATTTATTTAAATAAGCTATATTCTTTAGTTTAAGCTTTTAATATTAAGCTATAATAGATAAATTATATAAGGCTTTAAGCTAATAGATACTTATAATATAAGCTTCTTAGGCTCTTTATTTAATATAATTTTATTTAGTATTAGTAGATTTTATATTAATTAAATAAAGCTTCTTACTTTAACCTTTCTATTAAAGTTCTATTATACTATTTTTATTTTAAATAAGTATATATTTATTAAAGATTAGAGGTATATTAATAGTAAGCTTCTATTTTAGTTTAGTAGTAAACTTTACTTACTAGAGTTTAATTTCTTCTTAGTTAAAGAAGTTTTTATTACTTAAATCTAGTATATTATTAGTCTATATTCTAGTAATTCTAAAATTCTTATTTTCTAGCACTAATATTAGCAAGTAGGAGTTATATATAGAGGTTATTATCTAAAGGTTATTATAATAATAGTAGAAGTAGATTGCCTACTAATAGATACTAGCTTCTATAATTTTATATAAAGGCTTTACTACTTCTATAATTATACTAGTAGGATATAAGTGTGCTATTTACTATAATATCTTTGCAATAATTAATTAATTTAGCTATATTAATAATTAAATATAGGCTTATATAATATCTCTAATCTAGAGCTTAATTCCTTAGGACTTTAATAAAGGTACTAGTGCTATAATTAGATATTAACTTACTTATTAAATTATTAGAAATTATATTAGAATTAGCTCTTTTTCTCTATTACTATACCTTTAAATAACTAGTTTAGACTTTTCGTATAGTATAAAAGTACTTTTACCTTTAATTTCTTGTACTATATATAAGTTAAATAGTCTTTAATTACTATACTTTATTTAATTAAAAGGTATAAAATAAAATATATTATAAGCTTAAAGGTTATTAAGTTTTAATTAATTAAAGTATTTAAAGAGTTTGCCTAGAGTAATTATCTTGCCTTACTAGTAAAGGTTAAGCGTAAGTTACTAGTTGTCTTTCTCTTTTACTATTAGAAATATATATAATAATATATTAAACTATTTAATTCTTTTAATTAAAGTATTCTCTTAGTCTTTATTTATATAAAAAGTACTATTTTATTATTTTATATATTTATTAGAGGAATTCTCTATTATTAAGTCTATATAATATTATAAGGCAAAGGTCTTTCTTAGTCTTTCTCTTTGTCTTTTAATAGATTTAATATTTCTTTTTATAGTTTCCTTAATAGAAGGAGAGGTTTTATTAATATTAGGTTTAATTAGTTATTTTATAGAGAGGTTTTCTCTATTCTATAGATTATTAAAATAAAGCTTTATAATAGTAGTCTTAAATTTTATTAGTCTATAGGGTAATTCTAAAATATAGGTTTCTTTATTATTAGCAATAAGCTTATAAGAGCTATATTAACCTTCTTTCTCTCTTTAAATATACACTTTAAATTAAAGAAATAACTTATATATTAGTATTATCTTAGAACTATTTCTTATAGCTAGAGTATTATATACTTGTCTTTTAGCTAGAAGTCTTCTTACTTTATTAGTAGCCTTATAAATAGCTTTAGCTTTTTAAATAGCTAGCAAGCTAGGTAGAAAATTATTAGTTATTTACAAATAGGCTTTAAAGATAAGTAGGGTAAGTATAAGTCTATTAGAACTAGTAGTATTATTAATAGCTTTTATAGCTATTTAAAAGTGTTACTTTAGAAATAGTTATTATTTTATAAATTCTATAATAATCTTATAAGCTTAGCAAAGAGGTCTATAATATCTTTTAACTTTACTAATACTATTATAGGCTTCTATAGGTACTTTATTAGTATTAATAGCAAGTAGTCTTATATAATTATAGAATTTAGCTAAAGTAAAGTTCTTTCTAGTATTATAAACTATTTAGTCTAGAGAATCTAGATAGATATCTATCTAGTATTTATATAATATATTCTAGATATTCTTAGCTTTCTACTTATAGAGTTCAAGGAATCTAGCTACTTAAAATAAGGTAGCTATATTAATAATATATATAATAGGTCTATCTTCTAGTTATATTATATTAACTATAATTTTATAGTTAAACTTATAGTTATCTTAGAAATTAAATTTAAAATAACTAGAGCTTTTACTATATATCTAGTAGTAGTAGTAAGCTTCTATAAGCTTTTTAATAGTATTATTCTTAAATTCTTTACTAGCTTTTTATAGTACCTTAGCTAGGCGTTAAATTAAGGGATATTTAAATTATTAATATAGCTAATAGAGGTCTTTTTCTAATAGGTAAAAAGCTACTATTTCTTTAGCTTCTAAAGTTTACTAAAAATATCTCTATTTATAGATAATTAGTACTCTTAAGCTTCCTTATATAAGAATGTTATTAAGGTTATTAATCTTAATACTTAGTTAGTCTATATTTATTATAAATAGAAGAAAGGGGGTGCTTATATCTAAAATATAGAATATTATTAGGCCGAGTACTATAGGTATATAAATAATACTATTTAATTAAGTAAATTTTATACTAAATATAATCTAGGCTTCTTCTACTAGTTTAATCTTTAATAAGAGTATAAGCCTTATTAAGGCTTTAACTTATTATATACCTACTATTAAGTATTCTAAGGCACTTATATTAGGTAGAATACCTCTAAATATCTTATTAGAATATCTCTCTAGTAATATATATATTGCGTTTTCTATAGCTTTTTGTCTATATAAATTATATTATAGGTAAGTATATTTAATAGCTTTATTATTTAAAATATTATAAATTATTTAATTATTAGATTAAAGGCTAATTATAAAGAAGTTAGTAATAGTATTATTCTTTTTATTATAGGTACTATTATTACTATCTTTATTATTAGTAGTATTATTGTCTTAAAGGTAAGTCTTAGAAGCCTTTTATACTTCTATAGTATAATTATTATTATTATTACTATTCTTGCCTTTATATATAGCAAGAAATACTTAGAATTTTCTTTTATTAAGTAGTTAAATATATTTCTTATTCTTCTATTAATAGTTCTTTAATTATTATCTTTTTTTATTAAAATAGTTTATTAACTAGTATTCTAGTTTATTATAAATATAATATTTACTATATTTTCTTTATAATTCTTATTTTCTTAAGCTTTTAGCGTGAGAATTATAGTTATAGTAGTAGTCTATATATATTATTTTACTTATATAATATTAACTAGTAGTCTCTTTTCTAGCTTTATATAAACTTATAGACTTATAGAGGTCTCTAGCTAGTCCTTTAAAGCTAGGTAAGTAACTATAGGCAGCTTGTCTATATTTAGAGATACTTATAATTATAATTAGAGTCTATTAGTATAGCTTTTAGTCTACTATTAAAGTAGAAAATAGTTTTTAATATACTTATTTAAAGGTTTTAAGCAAGATTTTAAGGTACTAGAGCTTTATCTTTTTAGAGTTCTTTTTAATAATACTTTTTATAGAGGTAGTATTCTATTCTTAGTAGTAAAACTATAGATTGCTTTCTATCTTATATTTCTAGTAAATTTTAGATATTATTTAATTATATATAAGGTTCTTTTTAAATATATAATTAAAATAATATTATTTAATATTACTAGCAAGTATAATAGGTAGAGCCTTATAATAGAAGTCCTTATATAGGTTAATTCTATTATACTTATCTTAAAATAAATTTAATTTTAGTAAAAAGAAATTATATAGCTTTCTAGTAAATCTATTAGTATTCTTATATAGCTTTATAAGATTAGCTATTTTCTTAACTATTTAATTATTATATAATAGTAAAGTTTATAAGGTTATAGAACTTAGTTTATAATATAGAGGTTCTAGAGTGTTTTCTATCTTTAAATAAGAGGTTTAAGGTAGTAGAAGAGAGCTTATTAGTCTTAGGCTTAATATTCTTATATAAAGAGTTAATTAATATAAGAAATATAACTTATTTTAATATAAATTAAATTTACTAAGAGATATCTATTAGTTAATTTCTTTTAAAGTCTAAGAAGTTAGTATTTTCTTATAGAGTATTTCTAGAAAAGTAGTTATAATATACTTATTATAATCTCTAATACTATAAATGCTATTTTCTTATAGATAATCTTAGAAGTTTTATATAAGGTTTTAGTTAACTTAGTTAAGGCTTTCTTTATTTTAATTTCTAAAATTATCTTAGAAGTTTTCCTATAATTAAAGGTCTCTCTATTATCTATTATTATAGTAAATAATATACTTAGTAATTTAATTATTTAATTACTAATCTTTAATATTATCTTTCTAGAGATTAATATCTCTAATATATAGCTACTTTTTAGTAATACTAGTACTATACTTCTAAAGTCTTAGAGAAAGAGTTATATTAATAAGTATATAAGAGAGATAAAGTATAGGGGTTCTAACTAGAGAATTATTTAATTATAATATTCTATATAAGTAAATATTAAGAAATTATTATTATTAATAAAAATTAAAGAGTTAAAGTATTTAAATAGCTAGTTTAAGCTTATTAACTTTCTAGTATAAGGTAAAGTATTTAAATACTTATATAAGTTTAAGTTTATTATAATATATATAATATAGAGATAATAACTAGTTAATAGCCTTTTAGTTTAATATATTATTTATTATATTCTTAAAAGCCTCTTAAGTAGCTTTAAATAGTTATCTTTTTTTAGTATAATTCTAGTCTTATAATAGAAATTTATCTTTTCTAATAAGTAAGCCTTACTAATCTATAGTTTTAACTAAGTAATAGTTTCTACTACTAATTAATATAGGTATTACTAAGAGTAATATAATATTATAATTAGATTATAAAGTATAATAAAGGGTATTTAAAAGAGTTATATTTAAGTCTTGCCTTCTTCTATTAGAGACTATAATATCAAGCTAGCTTTTTGTAGTATTAAAGCTAGACTTACTTCCCCTATTTAATACCCTACTTTTATAACATGTATCTAATTGTATTATAGCATGCTATGCCTATACAATAGGCTAATTAGAATAATAGAAGACAGGCTACTATAGGTCTCTAGCCACTTGGCGTAACCTACAAGATCGTCGATATTAACAATATTAACGATGTTAGTGATATTAACAGAAGTGATAATACTAACAGGGAGGGTTTTATTAATATTAGGTTTAATTAGTTATTCTATAGGGAGGTCTTCTCTATTCTATAGATTATTAAGATAGAGCTTTATAATAGTAGTCTTAAATTTTATTAGTCTATAGAGTAACTCTAATATATAGGTTTCTTTATTATTAGTAATAAGCTTATAAAAGCTATACTAACTTTCTTTCTCTCTCTAAATACACACTTTAAATTAAAGAAGTAACTTATATATTAGTATTATTTTAAAACTATTTCTTATAGCTAAAGTATTATATACTTACCTCTTAGCTAGAAGTCTTCTTACTTTATTAGTAGCCTTATAAATAGCTTTAGCTCTTTAAATAGCTAGCAAGCTAGGCAGGAAATTATTAGTTATTTATAGATATACTTTAAAGACAAGTAGAGTAAGTATAAGTCTATTAAAACTAATAGTATTATTAATAGCTTTTATAGCTATTTAAAGATATTACTCTAGAAATAGTTATTATTCTATAGATTCTATAATAATCTTATAGGCTTAGTAAAGGAGTCTATAATATCTTTTAACTTTACTAATACTATTATAGGCTTCTATAAGTACTTTATTAGTATTAATAGTAAGTACTCTTATATAATTATAGAATTTAGCTAAAGTAAAGTTCTTTCTAGCGTTATAAACTATCTAGTCTAGAAAATCTAGATAGATATCTATCTAGTATTTACGTAATATATTCTAAATATTTTTAGCTTTTTACTTATAGAGTTTAAGGAATCTAGCTACTTAAAATAAGGTAGCTATATTAATAATATATATAATAGGTCTATCTTCTAGTTATATTATATTAACTATAATTTTATAGTTAAACTTATAGTTATTTTAGAGATTAAATTTAAAATAACTAGGGCTTTTACTATATATCTAGTAGTAATAGCAAGCTTCTATAAGCTTTTTAATAGTATTATTCTTGAATTCTTTACTAGCTCTTTATAGTACCTTAGCTAGGTATTAAATTAAGGAATATTTAAATTATTAATATAGCTAATAGAGGTCTTTTTCTAATAGATAGAAGGCTACTATTTCTTTAGCTTCTAAAGTCTACTAAAAATATCTCTATTTACAAATAATTAGTATTCTTAAGCTTTCTTATATAAGTATATTATTAAGGTTATCTACTTTAATACTTAGTTAGTCTATATCTATTATAGATAGAAGAAAGAGAGTGCTTGTATCTAAAATATAGATTGTTATTAAGTCTAGTACTATAGGTATACAAATAATACTATTTAATTAAGTAAATCTTATACTAAATATAATCTAGGCTTCTTCTATAGATTTAATCTTTAGTAAGAGTATAAGCTTTATTAGAGCTTTAACTTATTATATACCTACTATTGTGTTGCTTGTTATTTTACTCTCGTACTAGCAGGAAGCTTCGCAGCAGGAAGCTTTGCAGCAGGAAGCTTCGCAGTCAATCCAGCTAGCTGCAAGAAGTAGGGCAGGAAGCAGGGCCTGTGCCTATTACGTGACCTAGCTAGTCACATGACCTAGCTAGTCACATGACCTAGCTAGTCACATGACCTAGTTAGAAAAGGGGTATAAGAGCTCGCAGTAGCAACCCTCTCTAGATAATCGAATCCAAGCCTTTACATCTAAGTGCTTCCGCAGCCACCTGCGGCTGTCCCCGCGGCCACCCGCGGCAGCCACCTGCGGCATGACTCTAGTTACTTACTAGGTCGTAGATTATTGATATATTGACTCTTTTCCTCTTGGCTTGTGGGAGCCTTTCTTCCTACAAAAATAGTAGTTTCGCCCGGGCCAGCTATCTATTAGGCTGGAAGACCCACGACCTTAGCTGGCCCTGTCGAGATAACCCCCTTACGAATTATGACCAACTAGACTAAACCACCTGACTAATTAAACACGCAAGACACACACAAGCTAGCTATAGCTGCAGCTATTAGGCCTAGTAGCAGCTTCTAAAGCTACCAATCCTCTAGCTATTAATCTATCAAAGCCTCTAGCAGCAAGCTCGCAAGCTTCTAAGAGCTTCTAAGCCCGACTGGCTTGATAGATTGAAGCTTCCCACCCAGTCATACCAATTGATCAAGGTTATCTATCAAAGATGACTATAGTCAACTATCAATTGGAACAACAGATATCACTCCAACTTATCGGTGCCTCTAGCAGCCAGCTTGCAAGCTTTGAAGCCCAAGCCTGACTAGCCCGATAGATCGAAGCTTCCATCAGTCATACCAATTGATCAAGGTTATCTATCGAAGATGACTATAGCCAACTATCAATTGGAATAACAGATATCCCTACAATCTATCAAAGCCTCCAGCAGCCGGCTTGCAAGCTCCAAAGCCCAAGCCCGACTGGCATGATAGATTGAAGTCGCCCAATGACAGATATCCCTACAACCTATCGGTGCCTCCAGCAGCCGGCTTGCAAGCTTTGAAGCCCAAGCCCGACTGGCCCGATAGATCGAAGCTTCCAGGTTGTACCAATTGATCAAGGTCATCTATCGAAGGTAACTACAATCAATGATCATTATCATCATCAGTTGGGGACGCCGGATATCCCTACAATCTATCGCAGCCTCCAGCAGCCGGCTTGCAAGCTCTAAAGCCCAAGCCCGACTGGCTCGATAGATTGAAGCTTCCAACCAAGCCGTACCAATTGATCAAGGTCATCTATCGAAGATGACTATAGTCGACTATCATCATCAGTTGGGGACGACTGATATCCCTACAACCTATCGGTGCCTCTAGCAGCCGGCTTGCAAGCTTTGAAGCCCAAGCCCGACTAGCCCGATAGATTGAAGCTTGGTCTTCCAGGTTAGACCAAGCCGTACCAATTGATCAAGGTCATCTATCGAAGATGACTATAGTCAACTATCATCATTAGTTGGGGACGACTGATATCCCTACAACCTATCGGTGCCTCCAGCAGCCGGCTTGCAAGCTCTAAAGCCCAAGCCTAACTGGCTCGATAGATTGAAGCTTCCAACAGGTCATACCAATTGATCAAAGTTATCTATCGAAGATAACTAGTTAACTATTATCAATTAGAGACGATAAATATCCCTATAATCTATTAATGCCTCTAGTAGCTTATAAGCCTAGGCTTTTAAGCTTAACTAGCTTGACTAACTTATAGATTAAAGCTATCTTATATATTCTATAAAGGAGCTTAGAAATATAAAATAGTAATAATCTATAAGTAGTCTAAGGTTACCTAGCTTATTAAGCTTAACTAAGCTTATAGATTAAAGCTATCTTATATATATCCTATAAAGGAGCTTAAGTATATAAAGATAGTAATAATCTATAAGTAGTTAAAGGTAACCTAGGTTTTTAAGCTTAACTAGCTTAATAGATTAAAGCTACTTGCTAAGACTAGTACTTACTAGTTATTTTAGCTAGCTAGAGGATCTTTTTCTTCTATTTCTAGTCGGCCTAAGACTAGTTATCTATAGCTATATTAGCCTTTTATTATAGGCTTTTATTAGTATCTTTTCTATCTAATACCTTCTATATAAGCTGCGTGCGGTATATACCTGCGACCTTATTAGAAGAGCTATTATAGAAGCTACTATAGAAGACTTAGTATAAGAGCTTTTTAGCTTGATTTTCTACTAGCTTTATAAGCTAGAGCTTTTAGCTAGTTATCTAGCTAGCTTTTTAAGCTAGCTATTTAGCTAGTTAAAGCGATTTTACGATCTTTTTTTTAACAAGAAAATTAGGCTTCCTTTTTTTGGTAGCAACTTTAGCTTGTACCGCTAAAGTTGCTGGGGACGATTTGTGTTGCTTGTTATTTTACTCTCGTACTAGCAGGAAGCTTCGCAGCAGGAAGCTTTGCAGCAGGAAGCTTCGCAGTCAATCCAGCTAGCTGCAAGAAGTAGGGCAGGAAGCAGGGCCCGTGCCTATCACGTGACCTAGCTAGTCACATGACCTAGCTAGTCACATGACCTAGCTAGTCACATGACCTAGCTAGTCACATGACCTAGCTAGTCACATGACCTAGTTAGAAAAGGGGTATAAGAGCTCGCAGTAGCAACCCTCTCTAGATAATCGAATCCAAGCCTTTACATCTAAGTGCTTCCGCAGCCACCTGCGGCTGTCCCCGCGGCCACCCGCGGCAGCCACCTGCGGCATGACTCTAGTTAGTTACTAGGTCGCAGATTATTGATATATTGACTCTTTTCCTCTTGGCTTGTGGGAGCCTTTCTTCCTACAAACTATTAAGCATTTTAAGGTATCTATATTAGGTAGGATACCTTTAAATGCCTTATTAAAATATCTCTCTAGTAATATATATATTATATTTTTAGTAACTTCTTATCTATATAAATTATATTATAGATAGGTATATTTAATAGCTTTATTATTTAAAATATTATAAACTATTTAATTATTAAATTAAAGACTAATTATAAAGAAGTTAGTAATAGTATTATTCTTCTTATTATAAGTACTATTATTACTATCTTTATTATTAGTAGTATTATTATCTTAAAGGTAGGTCTTAGAAGCCTTTTATACTTTTATAGTATAATTATTATTATTATTACTATTCTTGCCTTTATATATAGCAAGAAATACTTAGAATTTTCTTTTATTAAATAGTTAAATATATTTCTTATTCTTTTACTAATAGTCCTTTAATTATTATCTTTCTTTATTAGAATAGTTTATTAACTAGTATTTTAGTTTATTATAAATATAGTATTTACTATATCTTCTTTATAATTCTTATTTTCTTAAGCTTTTAGTATAAGAATTATAGTTATAGTAGTAGTCTATATATATTATTTTACTTATATAATATTAACTAGTAGTTTCTCTTCTAGCTTTATATAAACTTATAGACTTATAGAGGTCTCTAGCTAGTTCTTTAAAGCTAGATAAGTAACTATAGGTAGCCTATTTATATTTAGAGATACCTATAATTATAATTAAAGTCTATTAGTATAGCTTTTAGTCTACTATTAAAGCTAGAAATAGTCTTTAATATATTTATTTAAGAGTCTTAAGTAAGATTTTAAGGCACTAGAGCTTTATCTTTTTAGAGTTCTTTTTAATAATACTTTTTATAGAAGTAGTATTCTATTTTTAGTAGTAAAACTATAGGTTACTTTCTATCTTATATTTCTAGTAGATTTTAGATATTATTTAATTATATATAAGGTTCTTTCTAGATATATAATTAAGATAATATTATTTAGTATTACTAGCAAGTATAATAGGTAAAGCCTTATAATAGAAGTCTTTATATAAGTTAATTCTATTATATTTATCTTAAAATAGATTTAATTTTAGTAGAAAGAAATTGTATAGCTTTCTAGTAAATCTATTAGTATTTTTATATAGCTTTATAAGATTAGCTATTTTCTTAACTATTTAATTATTATATAATATTAAAGTTTATAAAGTTATAGGACTTAGTTTATAATATAAAGGTTCTAGAGTGTTTTCTATCTTTAAATAAGAGATTTAAAGTAGTAGAAAAGAGCTTATTAGTCTTAGGCTTAATATTCTTATATAAAGGGTTAATTAGTATAAGAGATATATTTTATTCTAATATAAATTAAATTTACTAAGAGATATTTATTAGTTAATTTCTTTTAAAGTCTAAGAAGTTAGTATTTTCTTATAAAGTATTTCTAGAAAAGTAGTTATAATATACTTATTATAATTTCTAATACTATAAATACTATTTTCTTATAGATAATTTTAGAGGTCTTATATAAGGTTTTAGTTAACTTAGTTAAAGCTTTCTTTATTTTAATTCCTAAAATTATCTTAAAAGTTCTCCTATAACTAAAGGTCTCTCTATTATCTATTATTATAGTAAATAATATACTTAGTAATTTAATTATTTAACTACTAATCTTTAATATTATCTTTCTAGAGATTAATATTTCTAATATATAGCTACTTTTTAGTAATACTAGTACTATACTTCTAAAGTCTTAGAGAAAGAGTTATATTAATAGGTATATAAAAGAAATAAAATATAAGAGTTTTAACTAGAGAATTATTTAATTATAATATTCTATATAAGTAAATATTAAGAAACTATTATTATTAATAAAAATTAAAGAGTTAAAGTATTTAAATAGCTAGTCTAAGCTTATTAACTTTCTAGTATAAAGTAAAGTATTTAAATGCCTATATAAGTTTAAGTTTATTATAATATATATAATATAAAGATAATAACTAGTTAATAGCCTTTTAGTTTAATATATTATTTATTATATTTTTAGAAGCCTTTTAAGTAGCTTTAAATAGTTATCTTCCTTTAGTATAATTCTAGTCTTATAATAGAAATTTATCTCTTCTAATAAGTAAGCCTTACTAATCTATAGTTTTAACTAAGTAATAGTTTCTACTACTAATTAGTATAAGTATTACTAAGGGTAATATAATATTATAATTAAATTATAAAGTATAATAAAGAGTATTTAAAAAGAGTTATATTTAAGTCTTGCCTTCTTCTATTAAAGACTATAATATTAAGCTAGCTTTTTATAGTGTTAAGGCTAGACTTACTTCCTCTATTTAATACCCTACTTTTATAATATATATCTAATTATATTATAGCGTGCTATACCTATATAATAAGCTAATTAGAATAATAGAAGACAGGCTACTATAGGTCTCTAGCTACTTGGCGTAACCTATAAGATCGTCGATATTAACAAAATCAATAATATTAGTAATATTAATAGTATCAATAGAAGTGATAATACTAACAATAATAGTCTTTGCTTATTGTTTTTAGATATCTTTAAGGCTAATGCTTATAATAAATTAACTAGAAGGCTTAACTTATTTCCCTTATTTTTAATAATTTATAAGGCACTTAATATATTAATTTCTATTATAGATAAACCCTTTAACTTATATTTCTAGTATAAAAGCCTTAATTATAATCTAGCTAGTATATTAAAGCCCTTTATAAGTTAGAGATAATAAAATATTAATATACTAGTTTTAAATAGACTAAATAGTATTAGTAGCAACCTAGAATTATTAATTATATAATAAAAGGCTTATTAAGGTAAGATTTATTATATCTTACTATTTCTATTATTTTTAGATAATTTTAGTAATAGTAGGCTCTAGGGTTAGAGGCTAAATACTACTCTTTATAAAGCCTACTATAATATTATACTTTAAGAAGCTATTTATAAATATTTTATTAAAGGCTTTAATAAATTATTAGCATAAAAAGACTAGATTTCCTTCTAGTAATAATAATTAAATTACTTTTTAATAGGTGTCTTTTATAGACTAGAAAACGCCTATATCTAATAGTTAGAGAATATATATTAAATAAGGCAAGAAAATAATAAGAATAATATTAAATATAATATAATATTTAATAAAATTAAGCTAGATATACCTAGTAAAGCTATTAATAATTAGTAGTTAAAAAATTCGCTCTTTAAGCTCTTAAAGAGGCTTTTCTAATTAAATTTAAGGCCTTATAGAATTATAAAGCTACTTATTATATTTAAACTAGTCTAATAGAGATATTTTACTTTATTAAGCCTTTACTAAATACTTCTATAAGCTTAAATTAAATTAATATATTTAATTAAATATAATATTACTATTACTAAAGCTTAAATTACTTCTAGTAAAGTATATCTTACTATTACCTTTAATTTTAGATTAGAACTTAATTAGAAAGGTCTTAAATACTAGCTAGAGTAGAATCTAATCTCTAATAGTATTAGTAGCGCCTAAAAGGCTAGTAGACTTTTAATTTAATAGATTAAGTACTTCTATATATTATCTTTAAGTTATAGTAACTATAATAACCTTAACTTACTTATAAAGGCATTTAATTTAAAGGCTGCTTTTATCTTTATTCTATGTCTCTAATAGACTAATATTATACTTATTTATTATCTATTAATAGTATTTAAAGAAACTATTAATAATATTAGTATTTACTATTTTAAAGAACCTTCTTGCCTTATTAATAGCTTTAATTAGAGTTTTTAAAAGCTAGAAATAGTTAATAATTTAACAAGAATATTATATTTTTAATAATAGAAGAGCTTTAGGGTTTTAATGCCTTTATAGGTTATTTATAGTAGCTTTAATTTACTATCTTATAGCTAGAAAGCTGCCTTTTTATATCTAGATAATATATATAATAAAAGCTTTATCTTTATTATTATTAATAGCTTATAGCTAGCTAATTAGTAGCTTTAGAGTTATAAAAAGGGCTATAATAGCTTATTAAATAGTTAATTTACTAATATTAAAGCATTTAATAGCTTCTTATATAGATATTTAGCGTTATTATTATAGTATTATTACTATATAATAAAGCTATTTAAGCGCCTGTGTCTATATTACTAGATTAGCAGCCTTAATTACTAGAGGCGAAAAGCTAGCTCTAGCGCTAATAGTAGATTGAGTGGCTATAATAGAATAGGCGGGTTGTGATGCCTTTATACTAATTGTTAATCTTGTTTTGCGGGTGAATTAGTGGTGAAAAGAACAAAAGTGGGTGCTAGCTGTCCTAGAATTTTGTGGCTGTCCTAGAATTTTGTGGCCAACTAAGTGGGAACCACTTAGTTGCCAACGGGTAGTTTAAGTTACAGTGTCCCCGCAATGCGGAGCACTCCGAACATTGCCTGCATGGAAGGGTCTAGTTTGCCCAGTAGTACTAGTTACCTGGGTGGTGGCCTTCTGGGTTCCTGTACCTTGATGGCGACGCAATTTCTATTCTTCCGACACTAAGAAATACTAGGCAGGCGCGATCGTGAGAAGTGTCCAGAGCAGCCAGTCCTAGGCTCCACTGGCAGGGGCAAGTCCAACTGGCCCAGTTTCCCGCACGAGCAACAGGCCGCCACCAGATCGCGAGTTATTCTCTGTTGTTTCGTTGTTTCAACTTCTCTTTCGCCTTCTCCGACTTGGCTCTTCGCCATCACGACCAGCCATTGACCCTTGTCCGGGTCGCGCTGGGGCTGCCGTTTCAAGCCCTCTTTTTACCCTTTGTCTCTGATCTTTGGTCTGAGTAGCCTAATCACGTTCGCTTGATCTAGTTGTTTTCTGGCGTTTCGCCACATCTTTGGTCTCCATTTGTAAGCCCTTAAGGCCACGGTTGCTTTGCACCAGCATAACCACATCTAGTTAGAAGTCAACCCCACGTTCTTTCTGCTTTTCTGGATTTGGGCCGAGCATTCGACATCATATATCTACACGGTCTCTTCATTACACTACAGATTTTATCTCCTTCGCTGCATTACCCTAGTACACGAGATTATTCTGGCGCATCATCATCGTCTCTGAGACGTGCCGGATCGAGGCACCACATCGCATTGCGCAATAACTTGGCTTTTTCAGAAACGTTTCCCTGTTGTAGATAACAGCAAAAAACGACGTTCTTGCTTGGCTTAAACGAAAAGACCCTAGCACAACGGCGTGCTAAAAAGATACAACAAACAACTCACACGGCCGAGGTTCAAGAAGATACCGCCTATGGGTGCCAGCGCGCGACGACCGAAGTTGCCATCATCACAGCGATCGGCTTCTCTTTCTTTGAAAGAAGGGAATGCCAACGGCAAAATGAGCAATGGCGTGGAGATGCGGCGCAAGACTGCCAACAATCTAGACACCTCGGAGGCTGTTACTGGAAACTTGATTGCTCGGGAGAGTTTTTCGCTTGATGAACCGGTGCCAAAGACGCCTATCTCGAACAATCATGGATTCTTCGAACTTCCCAGGCGGGACCAGCGTAGTTTTATGTTGCTGGTACTCTTATACTTCCTCCAGGGTATTCCCATGGGTCTGGCGATGGGATCGGTTCCCTTCCTATTGAAGAATCACATGTCATATGGGGAGATTGGTATCTTTAGCTTGGCTTCTTACCCTTACTCGCTGAAGCTGTTTTGGAGTCCGTTTGTGGACGCGGTCTGGAGTCCGAGGATTGGTCGCCGAAAGACCTGGATTGTGCCCATTCAGTTCCTGTCCGGCTTCAGCATGCTCTGGCTCGGATCGCATGTCGAGAAGATGATGGCCACAACTGGACAGCCAGGTGGTCCTACTGTTTGGGGCTTCATGATGTGGTGGTTCTTCTTGGTATTGATGTGTGCGACCCAGGACATTGCCGTGGACGGCTGGGCGCTGACGCTTCTTTCCCCGGAAAATGTATCCTATGCGTCTACAGCACAGACTGTCGGCCTGACCGCTGGTCACTTCATGTCATATACTGTATTCTTGGCCCTGAACGCCAGCGACTTCGCCAACAAGTGGTTCAGATCGGTTCCTTCCGAGGAGGGACTTGTTTCCTTGGGCGGATACCTGACGTTCTGGGGCTGGACTTACATCATCGTCACCATTGGTCTCGGATTCCTGAAGCGGGAGGAAAAGTCGCAAAACGAAGACGGCGTATGGGACGTGTACCGAATAATGTGGGGAATTTTGAAACTGAAGAATGTTCAGACAATCATTATTGTGCATCTCATTGCCAAGATTGGATTTCAAGCCAATGACGGAGTCACGAATCTAAAGCTGCTGGACAAGGGGTTTGGCAAGGACAACATGGCTCTGACGGTTCTGATCGACTTTCCCTTTGAGATTGGCTTGGGGTATTACGCAGGCATGTGGTCGCAAAAGTATACACCTATGCGATTGTGGTGCTGGGGATTTCTTGGACGACTGGCCGCCGCCGTCTTTGCGCAAGTCACGGTGGCCATTTTCCCCAGCAATGGCGTCACAATGTGGTACATGCTTGTGGTGATTGCGGAGCATCTGTTGTCGACGTTTACCAACACCATCATGTTCGTTGCCGTCTCTGCTTTCCACGCCAAGGTCTCGGATCCAGTTATTGGGGGCACTTATATGACCTTACTCGCAACGTAAGTGCAAGAGCCCCGATATGGTTATGTCTATGTCTATGTCTCTATGTCTATGTTTATGTTTATGCCTGAATTGAGCTAACCGCGATGTCAGTGTATCCAACCTGGGCGGCACCTTTCCTCGATATTTTGTGTTGAAGCTTGTCGACTCGTTTACGGTGGCCACATGCCGTCCGACGCTCAACGCCGATCCATCCAAGCTCAAGGGACCCATGATTACCGAGGCGTTTTCTTGCGCGGTGCAAGCAGAGAAGGAGAGATGCGAACATGGTGGCGGCACGTGCGAGATGGGTCGAGATGGGTACTACATGGTCAACATGCTGTGCGTCGCGTTTGGCGTGGTGTCGTTTTTGTGGTATATCAAACCCAAGGTGCTGCATTTGCAGAGCTTACCACTGCGAGCATGGCGATTGTCTCCGACCAGCGACAAGCGGTAGGGCAGGAAGAGGATGGTGTAATTGGCGCATTCTATGTAGGACTTTGGCGTTGCGTTTACGAGGTTGTATGTAGATATATGACACAGATTACTTGCTGGAAGAATAGTCCACTACAGCCCTATCTACGTGACATTGACGACGGGCGCCTGAAGGTCTCGACTCCTTGCTGCACGAGGAAGAAATTTTGATTGTTCTGGCCACAAGGAGCATGGGCCCTCGGGTGCCGGGCGTGCTGCGGAGGAACATGGGGAGTTAACGTGGGTGAAGCGGGCGCATTGTCGAGACATGCTGTTTATTATTGTTGAAGTACGCAGCGTAACTACTTGTCTTCTGGCATGCGAGGTTGCTTCTGATGCAGGGTCGGATGCCGCAGCTTGCGACTCGGCGAAGACACGCTTCAATCCGGGACTCACTCATCACGTCGCGTCTGGTCGTTTGCGCAAACGCGCAACCCGCGTGAACATGTCATGGCAGCATCATCATGTTGGCATTGGCATGGACGGCCAGACGAAGAAGGGGGCGCAAGTGCGCGAGCGGGATGGAAGCTGCTTCGTAGTTGTGAGCACAGGCGGAAAAATCAAGGCACATAACTACGTGAGTTAACTTGACTTAGTTATAACTTAATAAGCAAGGGGCCCTCAACAAACCACAACGTCGTTTCTTCCTCGATTGCAAGCAAAACTCGACAAGCGGACACGGAAACGCCATCCATCAACCAGCCTCCGTCCGTCCGCAATGGCCGCCTCGCCGCCCTCCGGTTCCGACGAAGACGTCTACTTTTCCACGAACCCGCCGCCGCGCTCGCTCGAAGAACACACCAGGCTCGCGGCGGCCTTTATCAAGACGCACGGGCTCGCGCGGCGGCGCGTCGTGCTCGTCACCTCGGGCGGCACGACGGTGCCCCTCGAGAAGCAGACGGTGCGCTTCATCGACAACTTCTCGGCGGGCACGCGCGGCGCCACGTCGGCCGAGTACTTCCTCGAGGCGGGCTACGCCGTCGTCTTCTTGCACCGCCAGTTCAGCCTGCTGCCGTACTCGCGCCACTTCTCGCACTCGCGGGACTGCTTCCTCGATTTCCTGAGCGAGGGCCCCGCGGGGGAGGTCGGATGGCGCGAGGGCCACGACTCGGCAAAGGTCAGGGACGTGCTGAGGAAGTACAGGCGCGCAAAGGAGGCCGACGTGCTGCTCATGATTCCCTTCGTCACCATCGGCGACTACCTGCACGAGCTGAGGGCCCTGTCGCGCCTCATGAGGCCCCTCGGCCGCAGCGGCCTGCTGTACCTTGCTGCTGCCGTGTCGGATTTCTTCGTGCCGCCGGACCGCATGGCCGAGCATAAGATTCAGTCTACCGATGCGGCGAGGGGCGTCGCTAGAGGACGGTCCGGGGATAAGAACGAGGATAAGGACGACGAGGAGGACGAGGACGAGGAGTTTGACAACTTTGATGCCTCGCCGCGCGTGCCGCGCTCCAAACGCCTCGTTGTCCATCTCGACCCCGTTCCCAAGTTTCTGAAGAACCTCGTCGACGGATGGGCTCCCCAGGGCATGATCGTCTCCTACAAGCTGGAGACTGATCCGGCCATACTGGTGCACAAGGCGCGCTACTCGCTCGACAGGTATCAGCACCACCTCGTCATTGGGAACCTGCTGTCCACGCGCAAGTGGGAGGTCGTTTTTGTCAGTCCCGGCCGTTCGGATACCTGGCTGCGCGTGCCGCCGCCGCCGTCTATGCGCGAGGACGGACAGATTGGATGGGGCGAGGCAGAGGGCAGGCCGCTGCGCGCGCAGGAGTTGCCGAGGGAGGATCCGGACACGGAGATTGAGAAGTTGATTATTCCCGCCGTGGCCCAGTTGCACGATGCCCATATTGGAAAGTAGGGAATCTCGTCGCCGGCCCGTGATTTGGAGTATCAAGGAGGAGGAGGAGGAGGAGCATGGATGGATGGATGGATGGATGGATGGATACAAACAGGGCATGAGCCCGGGTCGCTGCAAACCACAACATGCGAATACATCATACACCCCCAGGAGAGCGAGGACCTGCTCGTGTGTCATGTCAAGTCAAGTCAATGGGTATGAGTTGTTGGGCTCACATTACAGTACAATGACATGGCGGCGACTGGAGCTATAGGTTATGACCATGGTATAACGTGAACCTGCTGCCTGCATTCCCATGGAGTTTGCGCTTCATGGCGCATGGCAGCGTCTTGATCGTGGGCAAAGTAATGCTGCAGAGGCGCCTTGGTTGCGTGGAAGTAATATATATATATATATTTGAAACCATTAGATGAGTGTATGAGAATCATGTTTCAAAACCCTATAGAACAATGTATCCATCCCATTTTTCCTCTTTCGTTAGTCGTGTTCACACATGTTCCGCCGTCAACATCCTCATTACTACCTACTGGCACGATGAACAAGCGTCTGCTGCTCCTAGAACAAGAGCAATGCCTCAGCGAAGTCTGCGAGACCAAAACGCCGTGAATGCTGCCAACTAAGTTACGAGTATACTAGAAAAGAAACACTGTGTGCCTTCAGACGAATGCACTCAGGAAGACGTAGTTCGAGAACCGAGGGCCCCTGTGAACAGCGTAGTATTTCGAAACCCTTCAAGATTCAAATACCACCGTCGACTCACCCGTTCCGTCCGTGTCTAGTACGCAGCCAGCCAGTTTTTCATCCCAAGATGGGCCGTCTTGGCTGCCATCAAAAATGCCGCTGAGCCGACGTAGATTGCGCCAGTGAAGATGATCAGGTTCTTGTAATCGCCGCCGCTGGCGCCTACGATACTACCACCGATGGGGATACCGATCAAACAGGCAAACGACACCACGGTGTAGGTGGTGGCGTAGTATCGTCCGTACTGCTGCGTCTTGCACATTCTTCCAATGCACACCGGGGCAATAGAAATGCTTGTCCCGCTGCCGAACCCAAAGAGGACGGAAAAGACAATGATTCCGGC
The DNA here is from genome assembly GCA_031753515.1 of Metarhizium rileyi. Classification (NCBI taxonomy): domain Eukaryota; kingdom Fungi; phylum Ascomycota; class Sordariomycetes; order Hypocreales; family Clavicipitaceae; genus Metarhizium; species Metarhizium rileyi. Next base: position 1,783,848 of record JAUKVO010000003.1, on the reverse strand, counting down.
AGTCGTATGACCTAGCGGCAGCCATACACACAGGCATGCCGCCAGCGAGAGAATGACAGAGAACAGACAGACATTGAATGGTCCCACGACATCGGCATAATATCCCGGCAGAGCTCGGCCGACGACGGATCCCGCGTTCATGATGGGCAGCAAATGAAAGGCAAACTGCTCGCTGAAGCCCTTGTGCTGCGCATACGTCGAGATGTACGCAAGGGGGATGAAGAGGGAGAACTCGAGCAAGAAGATGCCAATCGCGGTCAAAGTGTAAGGCACCTGCTTGAAGATGCGAAAGTCGGGGTGCGCTGTGGCATTCGGGGCCGGAGGGAGACGAGACCGAACGAGGACGATGCCAATGACGCCGCCGACCAGACAGACGAGAGCAAGAACACGCGTGGCCCAGCCGTACCCAATCTGGTCCAAGAGCGAGGTGAGCATGAGTGGGAAAATGATGCCGCCGATGCCCCCGGCCGTAGACGCCATGCCGGTAGCAAAGCCCCTTCGCCTCCGAAACCAATGCCCGACGGAAGCGATGCAAGGCGTGAAGAGTAGCGATGTTCCAACGCCGCAAAGGACTCCAAAGGATAGGATGAACTGCCATAGCTCTTCCAGTTGTGTTAGCCAACAGTCAGAGCTGCCACCTCAAGAGGCAGACGTCGAGTTCAACGGGTTTCTGTCCAGAACAAGACATGAGTGCATATCCAAACTCACCTTTGCAAAAACTCATGCAGACGACTCCGGTCACGTTTGTGATGCAACCGGATATGACCAACCATCGCGGGCCATACTTGTCAAACACCGGTCCGATATAGACACCGCAGAAGAAGGCAAGAAAGGTGTAGAGGGAGAATATCCAACCGACAGTGCCTTCGCTATGCCCTTTCAACTGGTGGCTAAGTGTGTAGGCTTGGAAAATAGCAATGGTATTCATCAGGCCCATGGCCGACATAAAGGCAAACCATGCACCCACGACCACGAGCCACGCCCGCAGACCGCCTTCAGGAAAAGTCTCCTCGTACGATGCTGCGGTGGACACTTGCGTGGCCTTTTTCTCCAGCTTGTTCCCTTGGTGCCCGGCATTGCTGCCGGCGACGGCGTCTGTGTTGCCATCCTCGGCGGAATAGGCCGCTTCACCGTCATGGAGTACTCGCGAGTTTACCTGGTAAACGTCCATGATTGAGTGCCTCGACGTTTACGTAAAACGGTTAGACTCACTGTTCATGCGTCATGCGTTTCTCCAAAGCAACGAGAAAAGAGATGTAGCATAGCAGCGGGATGCCGAGAAACCTCGTGTGTTTGCAGGTCCAGGACGCTGCCCTCTCAAAACAGGCGGAAACAGGGAACAGAAAAGTCGAACTTCTTCATAGTAGCCAATGATTCCGGGGGCGGTGGCGGCACCATCGAGTTTTCTGACCGCAGCCGGCCGTCGGCGCCGAGCATGATCAACACTGAACATTCATGATTGTGGGGCGTCGAATCCACTTGAGGCATTCAAGCCCACCGTTGAAAAAGCCCTTCCCGACGTTTATGGCCCTTCGATGGTGCCCGAGCTTGGCTCCGTCCTGTTCCGGTTGGTCTCAATAGTTAACTACTCCCCGTCGCTAACTCTAACTTGCCGTCCTGATGGGACCGTTGTTGAAAGGTGGAGGCAAGTACTCCGTACATACGGAGTACGCATCAACGAGAAGCGAAGGCCGAGGTCGAGCTTCGCGTCGTTCACCTCGACTCATCAAGATCATCAACTCTTGCTTCGACTTTGATCATCAGCACCATCTACTTCATCAATCAAGACAAGACAGGCGAAGGCCGGCACATGTAGATTTGACATGCGGGGTTGTAGGAAACAAATGTATGATTGCGAATCTTACTTTGGACTGGAACTGCCATTTCAGAAAACAGGAAACAGAAACCAGTAATCATCTAGCATTGTGACTTCGTCTTCTTAGCCACGGCTCCTCTCAGTTCGGCGGCCCATCTTGAAGCTTCAACCCTTTCCGATCTGGTGTTGACTACAGGCGGAGAAAACAACGCGTCATGATGGCATTCACGTTCGACTGCCTCCGTAGGTGGCTTGAGGTATGAATCTTGTCTCTCCCGAGTTGTGCCGATGTCTGCAATGAAAGAGGCCACATCCATCCAACCTGAGCGTGGTTCTGCGCCCGCGGAGGAAACACTTGGCCATGCTTCATTTCAATGTCGGCGATGCGCTGAGGCTTGTATTGTTTGATAGTTGGCAACATGTAACTAAACGTCAGCTAGGACCACGAGAAACAGTGTATGTCAGCCATTGCTTGGACCGAAATTTCTGGTTGACTGGGGTATCAGCAGCGGAACTTGTTGTGCATGTAACTGAGACAATGATGCAATATATAACGTAGTGTCATGCATGCACGAGACAACATAGTTAACCATGTCCAGCATGCAAAGTGATGTTCCACTGCCAGTCGGGCATCATCAGTAGCCCAAACCCGCTGGCCGGGAAGGAGAGGATATTGTAAATTCGAGGCCCCCAAAGAAACTTCGATCGGGGTTTTGCGAAGCTATTTAGTTCCAGTAGGTGCCGATCGCCCTATCTTCTGAACAAGGAGAGACGAATTTTGGCAACTCTTGAGGTGACTTCAAATTATTATCGTTGTTTGCTGCCCAATACGCAGGCAGGCATGAAGGCACTGTTGGCGCTCTCACCATAGTTTCTTCCAATACGCTGCAATTGCAGGACTGCTCTTTGAAATGCGAGCCCGATTCGGATTGCTTCCAAAGCGGTGAAAACACTTCGCCATTCGCCTAGGTTGCGTTGAGAGCTGGAAATGTTGCCAAGGATGTCCTATGTCCTAGTCAGGACGATAGACAGCCAAGCCTGCGAAAGACCATGGGCTACTACTTCCAAGCTATGTGTCATCCAAGGCCAACTTGTCTGCAATAGAGGCTGTATCGCTCGTAGAACAGACCGTGTAGCGAACCCTCGCAGAATCCGCAATTAGTCGTCATCATCTTTACTATCCTCGACAGTCACTGTCAAGGACTTGTGTGGTGAAGAATTGCCAGCAGCCTCGCCCTCCTCGTTTGTTGATTTCAGGTAGCCCTCTTTCTCCAATCGATCTGCCTCTTCAGGTTCAATCAGACCGCCCTGTCCTCGACCTTTGTTCAGCTTTCTTTGCACAGCAGCTGGCACGAAAGCAGACACAGCTTCCTGCCGAAGATCTCGCATGATAGGTTTCGCTTCGTACACAGTCTGAACCTCGATGGGAGGTGCTTCCGTCTTCGCTGCCTGTTCCTTTCTGGCCGCATCTTCACGCATTGCGTCGGCGTTGGGGTTACGTCGTGCTCGCCGTCTCGCGTACCACTGGTCTAGGATTTCCTTTGAAATGGGAGGCGGTGTGTCTCTGGGCATGGGAATCTTGCGCACTTCGTCTGGCACATCCTCGTCAGTGCTCGAGCCTGCAGAATTCCGCCGTCTTTTCCCCAAGACACCCGAGTCTCCGCCTTGTCGGCCACCACGGCTAAATGAAGGCGCCCTATCTCCTAGCGTATCTCGTGCTTTCTTTATGCCCTTGAATTCCTTTTCGAGTCCTTCCAACAGCTGTTCCTCGTGTCGTGAGAGCTTGCCGCCACCCGCAGCAATGGCCTTCAGATCATCGATTTGTTTTTGGATTCGGTCCGGGTTCTTGCGCGCCAATCTCTCATTGCGCCGGTCTTGAGCTTCTGCTTTGCCTACAGACCTAGTCAGAATGAAGTTTGTAATTGCTGTGACAGCTGCAGGACAAACCTTTTTTGATGGCCTTGGCCTTTTCAGCTTTCCGCTGAGCTTGCACAGGATTGTAACCTTTTTCCTTTGGCATTTTGCGAGTGTATGGTTCAAGCTCAGTATTATTTTTCGTAGATGCAATTCAATTTCTGACTTTGAACGATTGCAAATTCGTCGTTTCATACAGACGAGTGTAGTCTGTCAAATGTGTGGGAATCGTTGAAGAGGCGTTGTTGAGAGAGGTTCAAGGCCGGGCTGCGCTATGTGAAGCTCCTTCCAACATTCAAAGCGGTGGGTCCAGCCTCGCCCAACGAATGAAGTCCACCAGCCCCTCGACCACAATTAACTTCACGTTGCACTATTCCAACATCATTGACGGCTCCATCTCTCGCACAGCGCAGTGCCCTCCCACCTAGCTCCGGGGAGTAGTTATTACGCTTGCAGTATTCGAAACTCACTCGTTAATAAATCAACCAAAAAAAAACGAGATGCATCGGCTGACGTTTACTCGGGAATCACCTGTTTTCATGTCTACACCGACGCTATGTCAAAGAAAGACCATTCAATCAGGCGACCATGTGTTTTTTCCCCCCTCAATAAAACGAGCCTTCCCATTCAAAAACTCTCGTTTGGCGAATACATATGAATAGCAACCTAATCATCCGAATGTTTCAACTTGGCAACTCCGAAAGCCTCATTCATAACATCGTCAGTATAAGACTTGCCATCCAAGACCTCCATGTTTCCTTCATCATCCCTTTCACCTGTCCTATATCCAGCATGGCTTCCGAGGGAATACCAAAGATACCCCGTCAAGAGAGCCGCCGCCATGAGAAACGCGAATATGGTCCAGCTACCCTTGCCGTAGATCGGGGAGTCGCTGCTGGGAAAAAGGAATGGTGCTGAGATTCCACCGCAATTGGCGATGGCAATCATACCACCGGTCGCAAGTGCAGTTGCTGTTGAACCTTGTACTGTCGCCGTTCGGTACTATTCGATCCGTCTCGTTAGTCCTCAATGAGCGCGTCTTCTCTCGTGAGAAAATGCAGAAGATGAACTTACTGCGACGAACGGCAGAACAGCCGCGTTTGTGCAAGCGATAATACACACTGCAAAATATCGAACCCCTCGCTGTGTGACTACAGCCAGCAGCAAGTATCCCGTTGCAACGAAAACCAAAGCTCCAATAATGTGCCGCGGCCGCTCTCTGGTCTTGTCACTATGAAGACATACACCGATGACTATCACCATGGCCACCACGTTGGGCGGTACTGTTAACAGCTGAGCCTCGTGGCCCTTGTATCCCAGTGCTGCAACAATCGTTGGGGCAAAATAACCAAACGCATTGAGAGAGTTCGTCATCAGGAAGTAGTGCGCTGCAAATAACCAAAAGTAGGGATCTTTCAGTGTTTTCTTTGCAACCTCACTATCCCAGTGCTTGTCCTTCATAGAGGGTGCGAATCGTCCCAGACGCTTCACAGCGAAAGCTCGCTCCTGCGGCGTCAACCACGAAGACGTCTGAGGGTAGTCAGGAAGCCAAAACCACACCATGACGCCGACAATCACAGAAGGAATGCCTTCCAGGATAAACAGCCACTGCCAGCCGGATAGTCCAGCCTTTTTGTTGAGGAACGAAATCCCCGTGGCGAGCAAACCGCCAAAGGCGCCGGCCACCGAAACCGAGGTTGCAAATATAGCCATTCTGGTTGCTCGCTCCTCAGGCTTGTACCAGAAACACAGGTACATCATCATGCCAGGGAAGAAACCTGCCTCAGCAAGGCCCAAGACCATGCGTACGGCCAGAAGACCGCCATAGGTCGTAACGGCGGCCGTGCAAATGGTGATGACGCCCCAGCTCACCATGATGCGGGCAATCCAGCGACTGGGGGAGAAATACTTGAGCAAAATATTCGAAGGAAACTCCATGAGCACATATGGAACGAAAAATAGCGCCACGGCAACATTGTACCGCTGGCCCGTGAGGTTGAGTTGAGTGACGATATTGTGTTCCGGGGTGTCATTGTTGAGGGTTCGCGCATTGCCCAGGTTGACTCTGTCCAGGTAGTCTTCATATTTGATCCGTTAGCTCTGAGCTCTCCATACAGAATTGCTAGACAAGGGCGGTTGGAGAGTCGTACTCAGGAGATATGTAAGACACACCCACGGCAGAATCCTAAGATCCTGTTTACGCACGATGCGACGCTCCATTGCCTTGTCGGATATGTCAACCAACTCAAGCCCTGGCACGTCCAGCGACGGCATCGGCGACATGACTGACTTCCAGATAGCCATGTTGTTTGGAGGGACGAATCCTTAGCCGGCTGTTTCCAAGGTCTTTTTCCCATTCGGAATTCATAACGGGCAGCGACGAACCTCGGCTCTCTATTTAAGTATCTGGTCATCACCAGTTATCAAACATATCTACCATGGTGCCCCCGCCATACACATAGACGCAGATACGATCGCTAGTGGCTGACCTAGCGATAACGTTATAACTATCCCCTTCTTATCTGGGGAGGTGGAGATTGATAGGGTTCAGGGGTTGACGATTGATAACGGCTGAAAGACTGGCCCTCTAGCCTCTATCTATCTTAGCCTTATCATGCAAGTCTCAAAACTAGCTGTTAGTGGGAGGTCTATGGAAAAAGCAGTGCGCATGTGTAACACAATTGAAAGTCAAATAAAGGGGTCGACAAGTACTCCGTACGGAGTAATTCGTGGCTTGATGTGCACGTTGTGCAACGACTCGAGGTACGCGTGGTAGCTATCAGTCACGGCTGAAACTGAGGTTGACATATGTTTGCTCATTAGTTGTATTTATCTCTGTACAGATATTGCCTCCGGTAATCTATACTTCTTCAATAAATATTAATCTAGACCGTGCGAAGTGTCACACTCTACTGTAGTACTTCTGTAAACAAAAGCAAGACGCTGAAATCAAGTTCTACTGTCACCTGAATATCAACATGGGTGGCGGTGCGCTCTTGTGAAATTCCAACAAGGGCCCGGTGTCTGACTGCGGGGTTCGTGGAATTCCAAAATGAACGGGATTGTGCTGATTACAGCATCTTAATCACCTGGGCTACTTGTCTAGAGTGATTGCGTATAGTGCCTATTTCCAAACATATAATTTAGCAGAATGCTGCAGCCTTAGAGACCGCCTACCGGAGGAGAGAGAAGATGGGAAAAAAAACATAGCTCAATTGGTTCTTGAGCTCTATGAGCCAAGGGAGGAAGAAGTACGACTCGGCAAATAGCAGCAACTGCGCCACGTATGCTTATGCTTTTGCTTGTCGAAGAGTGCACAGCTGCCGCATTCAAGACGCCTCCGTGTATCTGGCCTGACTCTTCAAGTACTCTGTGTACTGCATATTCCGTTCTGCTATTTGCTGAGCCTCTGAAGCTAGTTTCGGGTTCCGGAAGAGCTTGGCCTCGGCTGCGTTGAGCTCTTCCACGCCTTGTCCTTTGGCAAATAAATTCCTAAACACATGGTTGAGGTCGGCAGGGCAACGGATGATATGAGCAATATGAAAAGCGGCACTTGAGGGGTCGCGCCACTCTCCTTTGAGCTGTTTTGGGAGCTGCTTATCTAGAGCTAGGGCAACGGAGAATTGCAAGAGTAACAATTCGGCATATTTGCTCCATATGTGGCCGGTGACCCATGACGGCGGCGTGCAAAGCTGACGAGGGACTGTGCTTGTAAATTGCCAATCAATGAGGCCGACAATCTCCATCTCATCATTGACAATGATATTGCTTGGTCGTAGGTCCGGGTGGCTAAGAACAAAGGGACCATGGTCAAATTTGGGGTTTATGACGCTGGTGAAGTAGTCTTTTACTCTGCTAATGCAGAACATATCGTATCGAACCTCATCCTCTGGGTGATCATGTCGCGGTGCAAGCAGGTAGCTGGAAATAAGGTTGAATTGGGCCTCCATAAATGCCTTGGCGGATATGAAGCTCGGTAGATCTCGGCGAGCATCATTTGAAGATTTAGTGAGAAGATCACCAACTATCGGGTGTGACGCATCATCGCTTGGCATCAGTGAACCGATAGCAGGCAGCTCCAGAGACCAAAGCTCTGCTAAAAAGTTGAGCAGTTGGCGGAAGAAGTTGGCCTTGACCGTGCTGTGAGCGTGGAGCAGTTTTTCTTTGGCGAGAGGTGTCCCTGGGATGTAATCCAGGATAAGAAATATTTGCGTTGCGGTGGGACTTGCCGTCAGCGCTTCCCCATTCCCATATGCGTGGATCTTAGCGACTGGTATACTTGTTTTGATACGAACAAAACTGCGGGAGATTAGCTTGCCGTCTGCTGATACATGATGACAACTCACTTGATAGTTGCTACTTCGCTGAGTATTGTTTCCCATGGGTTATACAGAGCAGGTTCAATAGGAATCCTAACAGTCCACTCATCATCGTTATCAAACTTGACAAAGAAGCAGACATTATAGCTGCCTCTAGCTTGTCCCGTAAGACGGCAGCTTCTATCGCCGTTATAGCGTGATGCTAATGCCTCAATTTTGCTCGGAAGCAGCGATGCGACGAAATCATCACTGGCCTTTGCTACTTCATCATCGGTCAAGGCAAGATATTCGTCGTTTGGGTTTACGTCGCCGGCTCTGGCCGTGTCGCTCGCATTGGTAAGATGGATCAAGTACCCCCATAATTGAGATATGGACGAGATAATCCAACATCGTAGACTCACGAAAAGGTTCCAGAAAGACATTGGATAGAGGTTCAATCAGCGCGGTGCAGAGGAAGGAAGGCCCCACGTGGGCATCTTGAGGCCGTGACCCATGTGTCACGTGTTGTGACGTACGATAATCTGGGATTCCGTATGCCACTCCTTCATTTGCGCATTCGTATCTCCCGCACTTAGTGGTGATATGCGCCAATCGTGAGGCGATGTCTTGTGCGGAAGACATGGTGATGAATGATAAGCCAGAATGCAAAAGCTCTATGAGTGTGAGACTGGGGCGAATATCAAGACGCTTGTTCGAGAGAGCAGATAGACACGTATGCTTGCCTGCCTGCAAACACGGTGCTCTACCTCCTCTTACGAGCTTTGAACCTGTAAGCACAATGAGGGAAGTTGTCAGTTGAAGTTGGCTTGGTGGGCCTAATAGGGATGACTGCAGCTGGCACCTGCGATAGCCTAATCCGGCCAAGTCCTTCAGAGTTGAGTAAGTCACCAACTGAGATTATATGGTTAAGGCCGCGAAGCAGACAGCTGTTATAGTGAAGCAAAACGGAGTAGCAGGAAGAAGCTAGGGGTTTAGAAAAACCTAGCGTGACTGTGAGTCTGGGTATATAGTACTTACAAGGCTTAGAGTCGACTTCAAATACAAGAGTGTGTGTGACGGGAAACAATATATACGCAGAGCAATATCGTGAACTTCCATTATACCTACACATGGGAGAATATACTATTGCTGGTTGCTAATTCGGCAACTTTGCCCCTGTAATTCCGAATCTGGAGTTGAAGGAGATTGTGTCACAGATGGTACTACGCACCAAGGTAAACCATGTCAAACAACTACACTACAAAAAGAGAAGGTTCCTCTTAGTAGTGTTAGTTATACACATCTCTATGAACCAGGGCGGGTAGTGTTCCTCGCCTGATGTGAATCAAAGCACAGTATCAAACCAATCCACTTACCGGGAGTGTATGCGTTTACGAGGGTTCCCATCTCAAGATAGCCTTTCGTTTACGCTCATGTTGGTTTCTCCCATAAATTTAGTGAGCAGCTAGTTTTAATAAGTTGTCGTAAGAGCCCTTGCCGTGAACAATTTTTTTCCCTTGGTGTACGCTGAAGCTCATCCACTTTACTCATCTGTTTCGAGCAACGGGTCGATAATAGAGGACAGTTGCAGTGCCAATTTACGGCCTCCCTCCACGCTCGGCTCGACCCTCTCTACATAGTCATCGCCAAGTTTCCCATCTAGGACCTCGAACATCGCCACTGGAACGACACTTGCTCCTTGGACGCATATCTCCCTCGTTGCGAGTTCATACATCATGGTGATGGCCGCCTGCAGCCTGCCAGGCCATCGGTTGTAGCCCAGAGCCCCGAGAGAGATGTCTGCCCAGCTCTTCTGCCTGGCGGCCTGTGCCTCGAGGGGGAAGTAAATCATGCACACTACAATGGACCGGGGTACGTGCTTCTCGACCAGTCTCGAAATGTACCTCTCGACTCGTGACTTGAACATTTTCACAAAGTAGCCAAGGGCCCAGGCCGTCCCGTTCTGGATGGCAGATGTCGGTGTCAGCCAGGCAAGCAGAAGCATGTGGCAGATGGTGGATATGTTCGGCTTCATGGCGATGTCATTGGCGCCTACGGAAACGACGAGCAAATCCTCAGCACGAATGTGGTTTCTGATGAACTTGTCATGCGGTAGGAGTTCACTGTCCCGCTCCCGAAGCAGCGAGGCTTCGACGGCGAGGTTGAGAGCCGTGGCGCGGTTGCCAAGGAAGTGATTGAGCCAGAAGGCAACATCGGGCTTTGGACGAGGCGGTTCCAATGTGGCCTTGTAAATCTCCGGGACTTCTGTGGGCAGAGGCTCGCCGCCTGGTAAGCTGGACGGAAGCCAGTACTTGTTGTCGAGTGAGGAATCACCCGCCAAGTACACAATGGGCCTCGAAGGTCTTTGCGAGATTGTTGTGGTGTGGAAGGAGGTGATATCCGAGACAGGATGACCCTTGTATTCGAAATAAAACCGCGACGCGTTGATCTTGTTGCGCATAGTTTCCACCATTACAAGCCGGTTCATCCGTTTGTGATTCTCAGTGTGTGGTCTGGGAAGCCTCAGCCGCAGGAGAAGGCAGCCAGCGCCGGCGACTTGGGAGTGGCAGGAGGTCGAAGATGGAACAGCTGTTGGCCACAGCGCTTGATGCAGCCGAGAAGGTCAAGTGCCGGACAGGGGTTCCACTTTTCGCCTTTCACAAATTCCTGCAAGGTGCGGATCCATGTTGCTCAATGAACGCCTTGCAAGGTTCAAGGTTCACAGCATCACGGCATCACAGCTTGCACCAGGTTACCAGGTCCTCGTCATAAGTCGGAGTACGGTCTGTGGTGCTGAAACTACTGCCGAAACGAATCAAAAACTCAATTAGCCGAGTTGGTTTGCAAACAGGTCTGGTGGTGCTGTGTGATCCTGTCTAGCCGTACTGTTCACTGCTGACAACGGACGCGTGGAAGACTGCGACGTGCATTTGCCACAAGTTCACAACATACGCAGAAGAGTCGACGTATCTTGTTATTTTGATGATCGAGTGCTGAACGGTACGTCCGGAGCACCTCAGCGCCAACGCTCAAAAATCATAGTGGCCTGTCAGCTGTGCCGTCACGTAAGCCCAAGAGCGTCGGATCCATTGATTCATCGCCGGGTAGTTGTTTGAGCCCCGACCCTTCGCTTGGGTTTCCTTAATATACGGAGTATGTTATTCAGGCCAAGCAAAAACTCTTCTCCCACCGATATCGTCTGTGTGCTGGATGTCACGTCTCGGGTGGGTTCTCTGATCAGAACAAAGAGTCGTAACCAAGCTCTCCAGCTCCAAGCGGGTGGCCCACCAGATGTCGATATTCTTGGCGCAGTATCCGTACTCCGTACTCCCGTACAGACTGTCAGACGGTACGGAGTACAACAGTTCCCTAGGAAGTGAATCCTGGGAACTGGTCGCTGGACACACGGGGTCCAGGGCTCCTTGAGCTCGTGCTCGTTCCCGACCCGTGCTCACGGTCCGTCCATATGCAAGCAAGGCTTGTCTGGGTCAATCTAGAGTTCCTACAGAAGAATATGAATCAGCACTGATAAGCCACTTCCGCATTCACTAGTCACGTAATCCGACTTCATTCTGGCCCCGTGCTGTGAAGAAGGCCCGCGAATAGTTTCTCTCTCTAAAAAAAAAGGGCGTCATATTCAAATGGCTGCGTCTGGCCAGGGCCGGTAAAGATGGAGAGACGCGGAGCATGAGTGCCCTTGGCATCGGCATCAGTCAGCGTATCGGTTGATCACACATCGGCTGAATAGTCCCGTCACGTCAAACTACTCTAGTAGTATTTACTAGTGTAAGTGGGGTCCGAGGAAAAAATAGAGGCGATGGAGCAGATGACTAGGAGTCTTGGCTGTAAATATACTTAAGTGGGAGTTTCCCCCCGGGAAGAAAAAGCTTTCCGTTATTCATGCGAACCAGTACTTGCGATTCAAAACCAACCTAAATACCCAACGGAGTAGTCGTCCATCCATCCGGCCGAGTGTTGCCCTGCACCATACGTCTGGCGTTTTCAGCTCATCATGATGATACAGCAATTCGTCACCTTCTGGCATGGTTGTCCGCCCGGACTCAAAGAGGCGTACTCTAGCTTTGCTGTGCAGAGCTTCGTTGCGCTTGCATATTCCCTGAACCGTTACATTGGCCACGCACCGTCGCGCCAGGGAATTCAAAAGTTTGTGCCGTGGGCAATTCTGAACTTGACGGGGACTTTCGTCGTCCATCTCTTGTGCCTGAAGCTTCTCTCCCCCGACTACGGCAGAAGCATATCCGTCACAGGGTTTCCGTCCTTGAAACGCTTCTTGTTTGAAGTCCTTGGCTCGCTGCTCGTTTTTGAGGTCCTCTTCTACTACATCCACCGACTGATGCATACGCGGCTCTTCTACAAGCCGGTGCATTTGATGCATCACCGGATGACTGACAAAGTCTGCCTCGGTGCCTTTTACGTTCACCCTGTCGAATTTCTCATGGTCGGATTCGGAGGGTTCATGGGAACAATTGCCTTGACACGCACTCATTTCCCAACCATGCTGTTTCTTGGCGTCGTGGCCGAGTTGGCTGGCTTGTACTTCCACGAGTTGGGCGAGGTTGCTGGAGTAATGAACCATGAGAGCCATCATGTTCAGGGCCGGAAGAACTTTGGATCCATTGGATTGATGGATGTGTTGCATGGCACCTTTATGAAGACATGTGAGTAATCTGGTCTCTTCCTCCCTCCTCCCTCTTCCCTCCTCTTCCGCCCACTCCTATTCCCCCCCTCCTCCTCCTTTTTGATGAAAATCGGCGCCATATTCTGACATGCTGTCCTCTTCACAGAGATGCTCGTTTCGATGTGGAGAAATTCCTTGGTTGAGGCCGAAGACGGAATGTACTTACTTTACCTGCAGTTGCAGCTGCGGCAGACAACAAATTTGTTAGTCTATGTACAAGGACGTGATGCAATCTTCGATGAGTTTTCTGTCTGCCGGTGCATGTCTCATCTGTACGAGCTAATATGCATGTGCATGAAGTTGTTGACCTAAATTCTGCATTTGGTCTGTGCTGCTTGCCGACATTGCAATTGCGTACGAAGAGCCGCTCGTGCGTCTGCCGAATGGATGTATTTGTGCCTCTTGAAACAATTGAGCCTTACGTAGGTTACTTACGCCATGCTGCGAACAAGGATTGGAAGGTTCGATGTTGCACCAGATATACGGTTTAGGCAAGGTGTAAGTTACGACACGTGATAGGGGACTTGGCCAACGCTGCCATGTGGCTCACTTGCAGTTGGCCGTTGGCTGACTTGCCTTCTTCCAAATCGACCGCACACAATTCCGCGGACGCTGATATGAAGCTGTCGCGTGGTGGCGTCATCCCAACACAGAAAACACCGAAAACCCGTCGACTAATGGTAAAACGTACGTCATAACATGATCCAACTACCACCTTGACCTGGCGAACTCGCTTCCATCGGTAAAATCCCGCACACTGGCCTGTCCAAAGTGATTCAAACGACAGAACAATAGAACACCCTCTCGGCCAGGGACTTGAGAACGACAACCCGGATCGACTTTGACAAATTTGAGCGTCGCAGTGCGGGCTGTCCCGATAAATTTGAGGAGCAGGAAGCTCCCTTAGGTTGATATATGGCACTTTGTTGCACAATTGGGTACATCGTCCAGAGCCGAATGCTTTCAAGAGCTGCAGGAGACGCAATGGTGGTTCTCTCTCAAAGACCTTGGCCATCTTGTGTAAGTTGGCTTGTTTGAAACCGTGGAAGCTAATGCACGGAGGACTCCATGTTGGCGTCTATCAACAGGTGTATAAGCTACAATAAAGCTACGAATAGACTGTTACGTCAGCTTCCTGGTTCAAGTAGCCTGGAATGAACATTTTTGTATCAAACAGTGCGCGGTTTCGGTTTCTCGAAGAAACAATTTGGAGACATGCTCACTCTACGGCCGGGCCTACGATATGTTTTAGTTCCATTACATTTGAGGCAAGTCATGAAGCCTCGACGGGATCTAGACTACTCCGTCGAGTGGTTGCAATAGGTCAGTTGGATATTTTATAAACGACGGTCAATCGAACGGCTCATATACATCTACAGGACTAGATAGCGTGCTGGCATAGTCAGAGCTGAATAGCGGCATAATATGCAGCCACTAAAAAGATGGCATAGTCTCCTATTGTTATGTTATGACTGATTAGACTGAGACTTGGACCGTCATTGGGTGTTTTGCATCAAAACTTGTGGCTTTCGTCTCAAGTCAATTCTGAGTTCTTGGCTCGAGACGACTTCCTAAGAGAAAATGCTCTGCCAGCCAGCTTTCAAGACGTAAGCCAACTAGTCTCAACTTTAGTCTGAGCTAAGGGCTGGATCTAACTGGCTTAAGTGGGCTCTTCTTCGATTATCACAGCAACAGACAGATGTCGTCGAGAGCCCTTCAAAACCCAGAACTATTAATGGCATTAAGCCTACACTTGACCATTATCCTAATGTTTGAGCATGTGTGTGCCACTAGCACTACCATACTTCATATTGTGCCCCGAATCTTTTCATCCACGAACGGTCTGACGGCAGGGTCGAGTTCACACGGAACGTGAGCAAGCTACAATCTCCGTATCCTCCTCAATATACTTGAACCCTCCCTTTCCCGCATTTTATCATGAACACAGAACGTTTCTATTATCTTTGTACTTTGTTTAGCGAGCGCTAATTGGAAACAAGGATCATCAGGTCCATAGAATAAATCTTGGAGCGATTCAGGATCGAACACATCCAGACTCGACCAAATGTTCAGGGCGTAAGGATAATGAGGAGGCGAGCATGGGGTGCAATTTCGGTTTTGACGAAGTTGGGACTTACCAGATTAATATTCGGAGCGATCCGGAATCAACTGAAACGGCTTGCTAGGCAGAAGTTGCTGCGTTGCGGAATTATCACGTCAAACTAAATCCATCCTTTGCCCGTCATCATTTACCAGGCCACCCGCTCAGTATTATGTCACCTCAGTCAGTCTTGGTCTTCATCTCGCGAGGCAAGGTCGTCGGTCAAATTTCTTTTTACAACATAATACTAACACCTTGCTGCAGGAAACTCGATTCGCAGGGGCTACTCGCACCATCCGGATGCGACTTGTCTTGAGCTATTCTCTTGGGCTCTTGTAGGTCAAGAAAAATGCCCCAGTACGTCTTACGAATGTATATTTGAGTTCGATGTGTACTAGTTTCTAATTCGGCGAAAGCCGAATTATCCGCGTCGTTGGAGCAGAGCATCGACCTAGTTTGGGAGGACATGTCCGATTTCGTTGACCCTTTTGGTGACCGCCGGGGTTCGTTGTTCGATAGCGTCTGGACATTCGACCTCGACAAGGACCTTCTTTATCTCAGGAAGAGTGATCAATATTGCCTCGTCTCTCTTGAACTTGCTCGGAAACGACTGCTCACTCTGGACGACTTTGAGCTGCTGAACTCACCTAGACAATTGTCAGTGGAGGAGCAGAGCCTCCCAGGGCCTTACTGGGAGCCCAAATTGGATCTCGCTCCGCGGGAAAAGTCATTCATCGGCAAGATCCTACGTGATTTCGGCTTCACTTGGCGTCATATTCTTCGCAGGCCAATGAACACTACAACGTTTCTACAGCTAGCCTATGCCACCATGTGGATATCAACACTGGATTTCATTATCGTAGAACGCATGGGATTCGAACATGTTACCACTCGTGGACCATATGTTGACGTGGTTGACCTTCCAAGTTGGGAGACCCCTAAGGCGACTCTCGTTAAGGCCGGGTCATGTTGGTTTGCTCTGGCGCAAGAGACTCTTGAGGGCCTTGAGATGGTACAAAGCCATATGACCAGTCAATTAGAAGGTTCCACAACAGATGTGAGAACATATGCCATCCTGACCCTTCGGTGTATCATTCTTTGTCAGGCGCAGGGAAGCAAACTTATCTGGACGCGGTGTCAAGCACTCTTTAATGATGATTCTACATCTGATACTGCCATCGACATGATTATCTGGGCGACCAACACAACTAGCGCTGAGCAACAGCCAAATGCAATCTCCTCCCTTCCCGTTGAGATCCAAGACAAAGTTCTCTATTGTGCAACAACCAGCTTCATTGCGTCAGCCAAGTTAGGCTGTGAGCTTGGTCTAGGATCGCCCCTCTCTTGGGTTGATGGCGGTTTACAGATTATGCTTCAAGGAGTCAAGCGGCACCGAACGGAAAGTTCCCCCGTGGAATCCCAGATTCATTTCGGTAGAATAATGAGCGGCTTGTCCTATAAGCCGGAGCGCAATGACCGGATACTACCCGTCAGTCGATTCCTGGTTGGTAAGCTCGGGCGGGCGTAGTTGATATACTATGCCGAGTATCTGCTGCGAATCAACAAATGATGCAGTGCCAACTTGAAAGGGTTCAAGTAGGACGTTTGGTTGTGGTACAGACCAGCCGAGTTTTTCGCCCGCTGTTTCGCTTTCACAATAGCGGATTCATGTGATCTTCTAGCTATGATGGTGATACATCTAAGCCATCATCTGTCCTTATCCTAGTTTACCGTAGATGATCTAATTCTACCTATATATAATGCACCACTCTGAATTATATCCTCCGAAATAGCGCAGACAACTCGGAGTTTACTTGGTCTACATATCTGCTTCATTGGAATACGGCACTGTTTGTAACTACTTACACGCTGTTTTTCTATCTTCCACAGGTTTGGGCCATACCCTGTGACTTCAACGAAGCATATGTCATTCGTACAGGCAAAGCCTCGGTGAGGACTACATGTCACATGTCAGAATTCTCAGGTACACGCGTACGACCTCGTAGCTATCATTTATTGGCAACTTGCGGCTGTGAAAGTCCAGGTGCAGTTCCGGTTATCAACTCCAGTTCTTCCCGAAAGGATTCAACTATTTTTCTGTCTGAGTCGGTTCTTTTTCTTAGGTTTTTAAAAGAGAGCCCACTCTGTCATATCGTACGAGCTACTTGCACCGAGGAGTTCAGATACATGCAGACCAAACGATGAGCAAATCACATGTATAAACACCACTTCACTTGCGTAACTTGACACGTTCTTTTCACGAGTAATACTTGGCCAAGTCATCGTTCCTTGAAGAGCAAGTCTTTCCCGCTGGATTCGTCTAAGCTGTTGTATACAAACACTATTGGCGTAGGGATGCGGTGAACCGCGTGACGAGATGCATGTCAACTCGTGCTACGGATTCGTTAGTTGGGCTCTCAGCCCGATCCTGGACTGAGGAGGGACGGATAATAATGGCCTTTGGAGCCAGAAGGTGGATCGGATCCTACAGTATCAAGCCATCTTAACAGGCGTATTCAATCAAATGTCTACCTTGTTCTTGGGCCATCAAATCACTGCCTTGTGTTCTCGTTACCTGTCCCTCGGTTCCAGAGATGCTTGTTCGACATCAATGAACATTGTGAAGCCAGCAGGGCCGCGTTCAGGATAGGTGATGATCGTGGGAGTGGCAGTTGTGTTGATGTTGGGCGCGTTGCCTCCAGATCAAGCGACGCAAATGCCGTGCTGTGCCAGGCTGTAACACCTTGATACCGTTACCTTCGTGAATACCACATATGTTCTAGCATGTTCGAACCATGCTTGTGGACTTTTGGCTAGAACGGCAGTTCCGGATACTGGTCGCCAGAGCATCATGACTGGATGTAACGGCATTTGTTTTGGCTACTAGAAGCCTGAGGAATGGATATTGCACTGCCCGAGTCAAAAATCTTGACTGATTGTTGCAGCAGTACTCAATTCAATTCATGATCCACGAAAGTTTCGTCTATATATTGTACCTTATCGTAGTTCGGGCTCCGGCGTTGCAGCGGGCTACTACACCACAGCCTTCTTTACGTAGATACGTTACTCAAGAACTCTGGATTCATCAACCGTGTGTCATTTCAACTTGAAGAATCTGCACCTAGTAACCCAGCACATTCTTACGCGTTACTTGATCTTCACCGGAAACGACTTGCAAAGCAGCTTCTCCCCCTTGTCAGTGATCAACTGCAGAGTCACACCGACTTCGATCTTGGGATATGAGCCATCTATAGGCAGTTCCACTTTCAACGTCTGGCGCGACCCAGCCTGAGCCGGGCATTTCAACCCCCAGTTGCCGCATGCCTCGGCAGGGTTTAGAGGAAAGTCAATCTTCAAAATGCCGATCGAGGCAGTCAGCTGTACTTTTGCACTTTGAAAATCGTTGGTGGAGGTGAAGGTTGCTTCTATAGTTGCCCTTTGATGGGATGCGAAGAGGCAAACGGGGTCGGCGTTGGAGCAACCTGCGATGGTGATGCTTAAATCTTTTGCTGTGCTACCTGTAGATTTATGCCGTTCAGATTATACATTGAGAGGAAAGTCAGCCTGAAGAGACAATGTGTGAAAGCGTACCGCAGTCTTGGACGTTTGCGGCGTTTGCGGCGCCGAGTAAAAAGAATAGCAAGGACCCTCGCATGGTGCAGATGGAGGTTTGTAATGATTCGGGATAAACTCAAGGATTGTATTTGGAAGGGAAGCTTGAGCAGATGCCAATGTAGTGAAGTCGAGTGGACGACAAGCTGGACAGCTGCAGAAAATGGTGACGATACATGGTCTTATATATCTTTTGTAGGCGCCGATGGTACGATTTCCTAGCAAAGTAGCAAACCAACGTCTCGTACTTTGTCGTTCGATTTATTTGAGTACAAGGTAGTACAATGACAATCGATATTCACGCAAGGTTTGCGAATAGGCAAGCAAGCTCAATCCATGGGCGGAACTGGCGAAACTGTTACGCCGCTCTTTGGCTTGAAGTGATTAGTGTTGCTGCTTCATATCTCCAGCGACGCACAGAACGGGCATCGGCTTCACCAAAGCAGTCGTACTCTTTCTTATGTGCAAGTGTCTCTCGTCCGACGTCGCTTCACCTCGACAGCCAGGCTGGACGCAAGGGGGCGTACGGAGGCGTTGGAAAACAAACAAGGCAAGCCACGGCGCCACTCGTAGCATAACATTGTTGGGCGGTCATATTGCCCGACCCTTGATCATAACAAGTCTCGGTGGATGGAGAGAGATGCGGCTCAAGGAACTTGTCAACATGCCAACGTGGCTATGGCCGTGGGAAAAGGGAACCAGGCCAAGTCGCAAGCCCAGCCTGCTCCTGCATGTGCTCCTCCTGCTCCTGCTCCTGCTCCATCTTCTCAGCCCAGGATGACAGCTTGACCTTGATCAGGAAAGACCGACCCTGCAGCCCGACCTGCAGTGTGTGGCAGGAGTTGATTAGATGTTCAGCCGCAAACTATTTTCTTCAAGCAAGCTCATCAAGTTTCAATGGATGTAGAATTCCTGAGGCAACTGACGTTGATCCACATAAGCATGTTCTGCCCGTCCCCTTTCGCCTGATCAATCTCATATCGTCGTTGGCTCGTTGAAAAAAAAGGCAGGCGTTGTCCTCCTTCCCTCGAATCTTGGATTTCATCAACCCTCTCACCTCGACTCTATCTTCTCCCTCCCCCCCTTCTCCCCCGGCAGCACCCAATTCCTTCCAGTCTGGTCAAGCCACGGGCCGAAAGATACCTTGGACACGATGGATTCGCAACAGCAGAACGTTGCTCCCGCGCAACCACAGCAGGCCTACCACCCCGTCACCAGCAGCGACAACATCCAGCCTGCGCAGGAACCGACTACCCAACACGCCCAACACGCCCTGCCTCCCTCCTACGATCAGGCGAGCCAAGCGAAGAATGCGCCCGCGGGTCAGCCAGGAAACATGACGGGCGCTCCTCACGCAACTGTCTGCCCGTTGAACCAGCTAGGCGAACAGCCGCAGTGGATAGACTGTCCTTTCTGCCATCAGCGAACGATGACTACTGTGAATGGAGAAGGCACTTCTATGCAAATGTAGGCCCCATGTCTCGTGTCTAGTGCATCCATCAAGTGCTCGCACGACAGTTGCTAATCCGGTGATGCAGTGTTGTCGGTGCTGTCCTCTGTCTATTCTGCGTCTGCCTCGCCTGCCTGCCCTGCCTCGCCGGCTGGTTCGAAGATACCGTGTACCGCTGCTCCCGGTGTCACAACACGGTTGCTGTCCGACGAGATAATGGTCGAGTTGACATTTTTGGACCCGCCGTTCCTACGTACTCTCAGTATAGTGGAAACCAGCCTCCGATGAATGCCCATCAGCCGCAGGGTCAGGCCGATGCTGGCCTGGTGCCTGTGCAAAACCACCAGCAGTCACATCATCAACAGCAGCAGCAGCAGCAGCTTCCGCATCCGCATCCGCAGCAGCACCCGGATCAATATCCCATGCATGAGCTTCAGCCACAGATTCAACAGCAGCCAGTGACGCAGCCTGACGCAAAATCTTAGCCTCAGCTCTCGGCTAATTCGAGTGCCCAGAGGTGCTACTTGTATTACCAAGCCATGTTCCTGCGAGGCGTCGTGCTACCACTGCACTGCTCAATGGTCGGTGTTTATAGACGGGATCGAGGACTTTGTCGTTTGTCAGAGACGCGGCTGAATCACTCATGTCTGTTTGCCTCGACTGGAAATACCAAAATATCGCTTGTTGTATCCCCTGTGTATATTTCTAGTTGCATTTGTATCTACAATGGAGCCGGCTGCTATCTGCTAGGGTTTGCTGAGCCCACAGACTCCTAGTCTCTGGATCATTCTGCGCTTACAGTCAACATCTTCAACGTGCAGAGGCCATGGTAAATTTCGGGTATTATTTCCGTCCTCTGACTGAATAAAAGAATTTTGCAATGCTTTTTCTCCCCATCTTCCCGTCCCGCAGCCCTCGCTGATCTCAGACTCAAACATCCTGACAATGATATCAGCTGAATGCGTATTAGAGTCGTGTCTATTCCTTGGCACCCCCTGTCCAAGAGGGTTTTTGAGCTCTCTTGGTGCATCCATCACATGCCGCAAGACAAAGTGCTGTGCAATCATGACTGCTTCGCTCGTCATTATCTGCCACGTTGACATGAAGAGTTAAAAACGCAACAACCTTTACATGGCCCTTGGACGCCGCAGAATCTCGATCTATGAATTTTTGAACTTCACGATAGAGACAGGTAGCTGAAGAGTGAAGGAGAGTAACAAAGGCGGCATACTTCTCGCCTGATACTCTTCAAAAGAGTTTACAGAGGCTCCAGCTTCAGGTGACTTGCTCATGAGAGTGGCACTCTGCACGAGTAGCGGGAACGAACCGGATCAAGTGGCAGCAGGGTTTGAGAACGTCGCAGATGTGTTCAACAACAAAGAGTCAAGTGAAGTGACATTGGTAATGCGGAAAATTTCCCAAGATGGATGTCCGGACACTCCGCTAGTGTGAGAGACCTTTTCGCCGAGACAACCAAGGCGAAGAGCCTACGGAGCACGGTGAGATAATACGTCGGCTGTGTATTCATCTTTTGGCGAGTCGACACTGGCCTAGCCTGAGCTTTTCATGATACTCCATGTGCATATGCATCCAGGCGGTATCGGGGGCGCATGAGAATGTAGATGGGGGTCTTGGACATGTATAGATATGCTTGTCAAGATCTTGACATGCATTGCATCCGTGCTGAGGGTGAAGCAGTCGAGAGAAGAGAATCAAAAGTTTCGCAGCTGTTGCATCGGCACATTGTTCAGAACCCGTCAATGACACGATGAACTACATCAAAGTTTAGGTACCGTCCAGATCGATCTCCCCTCCTGATATTCGTGATTAAGGGACCCCCGGTGCTCGAGACGACCTCAGTTATGACACCGTCTCATCCTCGATTTACCGCATCCTCATCTGTCCAGCATCTGAAGCCCATGTTCCAGCATCAACATGTTCCATCCACATCACCAACCAAAGCGTCGCGACCTCCACACAGTAAGTTGCAAGCAACTCGAAAAGAATACAACCATCTGCAACCCGCGCCACCATCTCTTCTGGCCGTGAAGCCATTTTGTGGCTCGCTCTCCTGCGCGGGGTCGCTCGCTGTTCCGGAACGCTTTGAAACTCTGTTTCCATCCACGCCAACGCATCGGCGAGCAATGAGCTCACAAAACCACCAAGTAGGCACGCCACCTCGCATCAACATCAATATCGACCCCGTCTCCGTCCAATGCGAGGCTCAAGGCTGGCGAGAAATTGAAGCTTGGCGGCTCCGACACAACCGACAAGCTACTGAAGCTTGGGGACCTTTTGCATAAAGATGCGTCACCCTCGTCTTTTGGGGTTCCCGTTGTACGAAAAGTCTGCTTCCTACTTCAATCTCCTCTGAGCTGAGCAAGGGATGTGAAAACGAGCGAGACGATTTCTTGCCTGAGACTAAATTGCTGAATCCCAGGGACGGACGCCGCGACTCATCACGCACAACACACGCCGTAATGCCACCCGCTGTCGAGGCCGGAGTGAAACGTCGTTTCGACGCTGTAGACGCCCGGGACGACTTCACAAGCGTGTACGGGTCACGTTATGCTATCCAGGATCTACCGTGCGACGATATACCCGATGAGTCGATGCCGCCAGAGGTTGCGTATCGCATGATCAAGGACGAGCTCAGTCTGGACAACAACCCGAAGCTCAAGTGTGTACCCGCGCCGGTTGGTTTCATCAAGGCGAAGAAGCTAAGCTAATCATCTCAGCCTTGCCTCCTTTGTCTCAACATACATGGTAAGTCACCGAGATGCCTCGAAGTCCCCCAACATGACCCCTTTTGCTCAGCGGCAAACCCGCCAACGCCCTGCCGTAGGAAAAAGAAGCAGAAGACCTCATGATGGACGCCATGTCCAAGAACTTCATCGACTTCGAGGAATACCCGCAGACGGCAGAGATTCACCACCGCTGTGCCACCATGGTCGCCAACCTCTTCCACGCGCCCAAGGACACGGCAATCGGCACGTCGAGCGTCGGCTCCTCCGAGGCCATCATGCTCGCCGTGCTGGCCATGAAACGTCGCTGGAAGCAGCGTCGTCAGCAACAGGGCAGGCCCGTTGATAATCCCAACATGATCATGTCCTCCGCCGTGCAGGTGTGCTGGGAAAAGGCGGCGCGATATTTCGAGATTGAGGAGAAGTACGTCAACTGTACGAGGACAAGGTTCGTGATTGACCCAGAGGAGGCGGTTGAGCTTTGCGACGAGAATACGATTGGCATCGTGGCCATTCTAGGGTCCACCTACACCGGTGCGTACGAGGACGTCAAGGCCATCAGCGACTTGCTCCTGGAGAAGAAGAAGTCAGATGTGCCCATTCATGTTGATGCCGCGAGCGGAGGCTTCGTGGCACCGTTTGTCGTTCCAGATCTCCATTGGGACTTTCGAGTCGAACGCGTTGTTTCCATCAATGTCTCGGGACACAAGGTGAGCACCAAAAAACCAAGCTAGTTACGGAGTACCTTGTTTGTTCTTGCAAGGGATTCAAGACCCTGGCTGACTCTGGTTTGTTTCCCTTCCCAGTATGGCCTCGTATACCCCGGCGTAGGATGGGTAGTATGGCGCTCCCCCGAGTATCTGCCCAAAGATCTCATCTTCAACATCAACTACCTCGGCGCGGAGCAGTCGTCCTTCACGCTCAACTTCTCAAAGGGCGCGTCCCAGGTCATCGGGCAGTACTACCAACTCATCCGGCTCGGCAAAGCTGGCTACCGCCACATCATGTGCAACCTCACCGACACAGCAGATTACCTTGCCGACGCGCTGCGCGAACTTGGATTCGTCATCATGTCAGAGGGACATGGCAGCGGCTTGCCGCTTGTGGCATTCCGGCTGCCGAGCCAGGACGAGGCAGAGATGGAGGGCAAGGACTTTGACGAGTTCGCTTTGGCGCACTATCTGCGCTCGAGGGGCTGGGTCATCCCGGCGTACACAATGGCCCCCGAGACGGAGCAGATGAAGATGATGAGGATCGTGGTGAGGGAGGACTTCTCGAGGAGCAGGTGCGAGTTGCTCATCAAGGACATCAAGCTCTGCTGTCGGCATCTCGAGCGCGACAATGAGCAGTTCATCAAGAGGCTGCAGGAACACGTGGGGCGGCATACCACTGCCTCGAGGAAGATTCGGGATCCGATGGGCCAGGCAAAGGCTGCTTTCAAGGTATGTTATTATGTTGTCCTTGTCCGAGACATGGGGGGCCGTGTTTGCTGATGAGGCTTTAGAATGAACGTCACTCTCTCCAGGGCAAGACTGGGAAGAGCCACGCCGTTTGCTGATGATGGATGTTTTTGTGAACTTACCAGGTAACTAACTAACTAACTAACTACAGCTGTAGCTGTATTCTGTTCTGTGCTGTCAGTCATTCTCACACTTTTGACTTTGTTAAAAAAAACAAAACAAAAACGTACCTAGTTACAGTTTTCGTTTCCTCTCTCGACCACTGATGTCATATGTGAACTTTCGCGTCGCTCGACGACTCGATATGCTGATACTACAGTCATCCATCTACCTTCAGATTCACACAAAGTAGTGGAAACGTCCATCTCATCTCGGCTTCATACATGAGTGAGAGAGTAAGACTTTGATGATGTGAGCCCCGTGGCCTTACAAGCAACTTGTCTTCCAAGTAAGCTGTTTGCTAAAGTAAGAAGTGCAGCCAATGTCCAGCTTAGAGCCAGTGAAGAATATAACCACAACTGCCCGTTTACCGAGCACGCTTGAACTCCGTGCTACTTCAAGAACTCGGATGTAAACAAGGCTCGAGTCCGCTGTAGGCCTGCGTGTGTGTTTGCCCGAGGCTAGACTGTTAGGATGGTACAGCTGTGTGCTTCGAAATGTTGGGCTGTGACTCGATCGTCACAATATCACAGCTACGTCTTGTGTAACTATGTGCCAAGTGGTCCAACATGTCACTGAAGGGGTAAACTCAATGGAACTTTTCATCGTGTGCTTCTGGTTATAATTTAGCCTCCTGGTGACAAAGATCAGGGCGAAGGCAGATTCAATTCGACCTTTTCCGTTGCCGACGGTTCAAGCATGCGATATACAAGTGTGTGTTAGACAAGGATTCCTCAATGTCGACCTCAGCTCGGGAGGGTGTCAACGCCAGACAACGAGACATTTCAGACGACCTTCTTATTGGAAGACCAAGAATAATGCCTCGTCGTACCAAACTTTGCTATAACCACCCTGAAAATGCAATTTAGCTTCTTGATTCGCCGATTTCTTTCCTCTCAGAGGCAGATGATGCTACTCCTGCTTCCGTGTTGATACAGTAGTACGATGATGAGATACCTGTTCCGTTCATTGGCAGTCCATGCCAAAGTACTTACAACGAAGCTGGAAACCTCGCTGCCGTTCCTGATGCGGAATGGAGCGTCGGCAATAAATCCACTTCCTCTTCACTAGTTCCATAACTCGTCGCTTCTGCGCCGAGAGCGGGTGTTGATATTTGAAGCTGAACAGAGAGGAGTATCGAATTTCACGACAAATCGAAGACACCCGCCTTACCTGTAGGCTATCGTCAGGGTCAACCAGCCATAACTCAGGGGTGGGCATTACAAGTGCATGTCTGTCTCATCTTCATGCTTTTTACTGGTGGGTGACCGCGCTCCTCGGCTTTTCTCCAGCTTCTCTCCAGGCCGCAAGGCAACATGGCTACACAATCCGGGGAGCCGGAGCCGCCGTCCCGACTGAGCCGAGCCAGCAGGAATATCGAGAAGGCTGTCTGGTTTGACGTGAAAGACGAGGAGAGGGACCAGGGAGCAAGGTCAAGCGTATCGCACGCCCAATCCACCATCAACAGACTTGCCTTCTTGAGGATCACAAGCAGCCGTTAGAATAGCCGGCAGGCCCGCTTATTGAATCAGTATATGGCTAATCAAAACTCCGCTTCTGCCGGTTCGAGAGTTAGTTATTGATTCCACGTCATGCTAGACGCTGCGAACCCCCGAGTAGCCAAAGACCCACGCGGCTACTGACCGAGGCAGGGAGCCGTTTGCTAGATAAGATGCTTCCATAGGAGATGTTGCCGCCTAAACGGACTAATAATGCGTCATGTACTCCGTACAGACAGTTCAGACGGGCCTTGTTGCTGTCTCGGAACAAATCATGTGAACGGACCGGACAAGCACACGGCGGCTAGCATGTCAAACAAGATGCCACGGATAGAACTTCCCATGCTTTTGGAGAAACCTGTACATCTCATGTTGCAAGGGGACAAAAACGTAGTCTTGGGACTCGTCATACTCGGCAGTCTACGGTGCAGGATATACGAACTCCTAGATGAGGGTCGGCCATGACAAGTGTCGCTATGTGAACGCAAAAGAGTTGGTCTAAAAGGAGGCAGCTGAAGTTGTTAAATAGCAAGGGTCTGATATGTCTGTCGTCCAATATCCGCCGTTCTATAGATTATAGTACAACGCAAGACTCCCTGCGAGGAAGCCTGCTAGTGGCCCGGATGCTGGTCCATCCTAGAGCGATGCTTGCATCTGCATCTGCATCTGCACAAACGTGCCGCAACTGCAGCACACATGGTTGTAATGATTGCAAAGAGACAAGAGGACAAGGTTGCAGCGAGCAGTCGTCCCAAACTATCAGGGGTCTTTCTTCGCCAACCGGTTGCGCTCGATCGCCTCCTTGCCACGACTTCAAGCCAGGCATTTCTGTTACCCGAGGAAGGCGAGATCGACTCATACCCCGTTATTGTTATCCCGTACGCCGTACACTTGGCATCCACCCCAGACTTAGCGTTAAACCACGGGTAATTTTCGCCTTACCATGTTCCCCAGAGCGTCTATCGCAAGACTCTGCCGGTGTCGGCTCGGGCCACGTTCTACCAGATGCAGCACAACGACGAATCCATCTGTTGAACGACCAGAGGAAAGCGCAGCTGCGAAATATCCGAAGGCTACGAACGTTCGTTGGCCAAAGGGCGAGCAACGCCACCAGCCACGTTTTCAACAGCAGATCGAATTAGAGCCCGGCGATTTGGCCGTGAAAGTACTCCGTATTTGGGTGGAAAAACTGGAGGCGTGAGCGACAAGGTCAATGCAGCCCACCATCATCATCGTGGCTCCAAGGGTCCCGATTATCCACCCATCCATCTACTACGACGCCAAGGGACAATGTTCATTACGGTCGTGGTTGTGCGGATGTCCTCTGATGGCTGGTCTTGTCCCTGGTACTGCACCGCAAGAAAGAGAAGAATATCTTATGGGCCTGAGATTTGACCGCGGGTAGTGGCCGTGTCCCTTTGCTCAGCATGCAGGTATTTGGACAACGGTGTCAAAAGTCACAGATTGCATCATTTCTGTCAATCCGTCTCTGCCCCTCAAGCGGAAACGACAAGGCGCGTTTCGACTCCGTACCTCGTAGAGGGCTGATAAATAACCCCGCTTGATACCACACGAAAAGCACATGTCAAAAGCCGGACAATCCGAAAGTGAACGAATCAACCATATTGTCGCGCTTGATTCGACGGACCCCACCAGGTCGCTGAACTCTGTTTTCCAAGCAAGTCCACCTCATCCAGATTTCATCGGTCACAAGTAAGAAAAGTGTGGACGAAAAATTCCAGAGGCGGAGACTCATGCCTTGGTATCGAGCCGGCTAGAAAGTTGGGCTTCGTTCGTTCCAGGCATGGTGTTGCGATTATTGGATGCTTTTCAGCGGAAAAGTGGACGAATCGGGATGCACATGAAGTCGATCTCGTCTGGTCGGGTCGTTGAAAGTCAGTTCGATGACCTGACAAGGCAGCTTGTGGTTCAGCTTATGGTTCAACTTTGTGATTTCAGCTTGTGGCTGCAGCATCCAGGACTAAAAAGGATGTTGTCAAGGTTTTTGTTGTTGCTTTTTTCGAGAGAGAGTGTGTGTGTGTGGTGTTTGATCCAGACAAGAAGAATTGGGCGAATTCGCATCGGATCGTGCACAGAGTGCTTCTTTGTCGCACTGCCTCTTCATCCATCCCTTGTCAGACGCCAATAGCGGCATGGAGAAAGACCTGAGCTGCAGCTTGACCGAGCGCGAGTAGATGGGCCAGCGTGGTAGTGATGAATCCCGGCGCTGATGATGAGCAACAACCATCATATTTCGAGACGAAGGATGGTGGTGTTTTATGTTGAACATGCGAGTGCTGCACAATTAAGACGCGAACAGGGTTCATAATTGGCAAGTGAGGCGGACATGACCCGATCCAGCAACCCGGACAGCATCCTAATTTAATAGTAGCAGAAAGTCGTGCTGAATATTTCCCTTTGTATTGTGCTCGGTGGACAAGTTGGATATTTGGATGTTGGATGTTGAATGATGGATGTGGAATGTGGAATGTGGAATGTGGAAGGTCGAAATATCGAACGTCCAACGTTGAACGTGAGATATTATCCACCGTCTTGTTTTTCTTCCCACTCAAACAGTCTTCGGGCTGCAGAACGCACCATTGACCTTGGTGAGTTCCTTCCGTCGTTTTCTTGCTTGTGCACGACGCTGAGTGGTTGGTCTGCACGAATTTTGCCCTGCGCCAGTTGACCGGATAATGTACCTACAGGTAGGAGGTAGGTACCTGTTATGTTACATGTATACATACGGAGTACTCCGTACTTCGCTCAGCTTTTCCATCGCTCGCACTTAAGAGACCAAAGGAGACACTGCATGGACGAAAATGTCCAACTTTCTCCGATGACGGACCAAAACGTGGACAACCAAACATAGTAGCGACTTCATGCTGTCCACACTCTCTATTTTACGCACTCCGTAACGGAAGTGTCATCAGCATTGAAGCACTTGCGGTCAGGGTTTGCCAAGAGGTCCCGGAACAACCCGCTGCGCGGCCGGACATTCGGCGACATGTCCAGAGATCAATGCTCGGCACGGTGATCGTTAGCTCGCGCCTTGAAGATGGAGTCAGGTGTGAAGCTGGCCGTGACTGAAGAAGTGACACACGGACGCTTAGATGCAGAGCAACTTGATCGTTGGCGCTTTGATGAGTCCGGGGAGGATCACGGGCAACTCAAGTAGGGGCCTGGCATTCTTGAGTCTTGAGGCTGGGACATGGGATGGTGTCTGGTTGTCGTGCATTAGTCATTGATTGAATTAGTACGGAGTAGATTACTAGTAGCAATGAACAGCGCCCGGCTGGGGGTCCGCTCGACATCGCGCTGGAAGCCGGAATCAGTGCTGCACATGTACTCCGTACATTGGTACTCCGTACTCCGTGTGCAGGGTGCATTGAGAATAAATGCTGGCGTCTAACTGCCCTGCCAGTACGGAGTCGCAGCCCCATCCCCAGGGGCTCGTTCCGGCGCTGACTGGCGGCTGGGGTTTCCATTTCCATCCCAGGACAACATGTGTACTCCGTACTCCGTACATGCAGCCGGCTGGCAAGTCATAGACTACCTAGGTACTCCGTAGTGGGGGATGACTTGGCTGACTGGGTCTGTCCCCCCACTGCCATCCCGGCTCTCTCCGTCATCGCTCCAGATGCTCAGATCAAGTTGTTTTCTTCTCTGGCACTCGGTACCCACCCTGCAGTATTCTGAACGGTGCCGTGCGTCTGCACTCTGCCGACAACCTTGGCAACTGAAATGCCTGGTGCTCGGCGTGTACTTCCGGTAGTGCGCTGCAGGTAGACTTTGTTAGTCTCTCAGGCACGCAGCTACTTAGGTATCTATTGTAGATACCCATAGTTACCTTTACGGCCTGGTTACTCTGCGTTCTTCTGCGGCCCCGTACCCAGCCGTCGCAGTTTGGTCCGGTGCGTGCCACCACTGCACCTGCCTCCGAAGTAAGTGGTTGTGTAGGCAGGCAGTTGCCAACTCTAGCCAACTCTATACCCTCGTCCCGGTCGCGCTTGCCTAGTCCCAGACGCCTCTCTCGTCTCCTCCCGCTCGCTGGATTTTCGTCTTCTGCCTCACCCACCACTACGACTACGCTTCATACCATATACCCATCAGCCTCGCGACGTCTCCGGCTGCTTCTGGGCCTCTCGTCGCCATGGATCCCACCATGACGGAACATGATTTTCGATTTCCTCGTCGGCCCCATCCTCCGGCCTGTGGTGATGACAATGATGATTGCGGCGCTGGCCGCCAGATTCTTGGCCTCGACGCTGCCAACTCCGAATTGGCCCAGACCGTCTCCATCGCCAACAACACCTTACTCGGGGGCGCCCTGTTTCCGTCTCTCGATAATGCCGCCGCCGACTCTCCCACGTCCATTGACCAGCTTCATCAGGATGACCCGCTCGCCGCGCAGGTCTGGAAGTTCTTCAGTCGGACGAAGCAGCAACTGCCAAACCAACAACGCCTTGAGAACCTCACCTGGCGCATGATGGCTCTGAGCATGCGCAAGCAGAGGCAGGAGGATGAATCTCGTCAGCTCAGGGACCAGCACATCAGGTACGTTGTATTTTATGTATTCGTTTATACTGTCGCACACGCATGTGAACCAGGTTCAAGTCCCCGCAACCGCCATTGTCCCTGCGTATTGCATCATCCTCGGCAGGCAACTTGGCTAACAAGAGGGCTTTCTCATCTGCCCACCTCGGCGGTTCAGACATAACCGCCCGACAGCACATAATATGCCCTCTGGAATTGCCCAATTGCGGAAGACGTCAGAGTTCAATGCCGCCCCCGGCGCAGACGCCATGAATCTCGACGATTTCATCTATCCTGAACATGTCGCTACTCCTTCAGGACTCATGTCCCCGCCGCCAGCTCCCAGGCATGACGATGCATCACCCGGCCGGCCATCGGTTTCGGGAATCCCCATCAAGTCTCGCAAGGACCCGGCGTCCACCCATTTCGTCCCTCAGTCTGTACCCCTTCATCAACCAACTGGCAATAACGAGTTCAACTACGTCCAGCGCCATCATCGCAAGACGAGTATTGATGAGCGTCGTGTGAGTGGCAAGCCCATCCTATTCTCCTCATCGCCCATGTCCTTCTCACTGCTTGGGTTCTCTGCACCGCACATTATTTTTCCTTTACATATTGGTATACATAGAGATGCAATGATTGTGTAGCGTGATGACAGTATTTCCTCGTTTCCCTCGCCCCTAGTCATTGCGTCACCTCCTGCTTACATGGCGATGATATATAGAACCGCAAACGCCCCGCCAACTTTTCACCACATGTGCTCGCAGTCAATAGCGGCACCTCTGGCGGAGTGTCTCACCTGGAAACTGATTCTGAGCTTCAGGGATATTGTCTTGACAACACAGGTACTGCTACGATGCAGCAACTTGCGCAAGGTGGTAACACCACTGCCGCCTTTGCTCTGGACAGCTTCATGGATGGTGACGCTGTCATGAACCAGGCGGCACATTTCCAGCAAAATTTCTCCTTTTCTCCCTCTAGCTCGCCAATGATACCCCATGGATCTTTTTCAAACATGTACAATACAGGCTCCTCGGTTCCAAATACGTCTCTCAACAATGCTGACCTATACTCGCCGACTGGATCTGCTTATCATTCAACTGTCTCTACTCCCATGGCCATGGCTGACAACGAAGGCTTATATCTCAATTCTCAAGATGGTCGCCAGCAGCAACCCCAGGGTATGCGACAGCAAACTGCTCAGAACATGGCCAACATGAGCTCCAATCAGCAGTTCATGTACAATGGCTCCAACAACAGCAACCCGATGTATTCTTCCTCGGGAACAGAGCCTGGACCGATGTCTACTTTCAGCACTGCTCCAAGCTCGTTTGGTCACATTGACCCGAGTCAAGTGTTCCACACTGACAGCCACGTCGCGTCGCCTACCGTGTCCATGAGACCGGATAATATGTTTTCATTCGGTGGAGACTCCGAGGATGAGGACGGCGGCAATGGCATGCAACTGCAGAACATGCAGATGCATGGTGACTTTTCGTCGTCCATGGATGACATAGGACCCATGGGATGGGATGCCTCACTTCCAGGACGATTTAGCACACAGGCTGCCCGTTTCCCTGGCGGACCTCCTCGAAAGCAAGTCATGATCGGCGGTACAACGACGGACTACGTTGACAATAACGGCGATTGGGACAACTCTGGATTGGGACGATCGCAGTCTTTCAAGGCAGGTGATGACAAGAGGCAGCAAAAACTTCCTCGAACAGCATCAACACCCTCACATATGGGTTCCAAACACACGGGTCTTGAGCAGGCTGCCCAAAGTTTACCTACATCTCCTGGTGACAATATGCCTGGTACTATGTCAGACTTTTCTTCTGCTGCTCCGAGTCGCCCGTCGTCTCCTCCCGGCTCCAAACACGGGTCATCAGCCAATTTGCAAGCTGCCAACAGCAATCAAAATGATGGTGCGCCAACAACTTGTACCAACTGCTTCACGCAGACGACACCGCTGTGGAGACGAAATCCAGAGGGTCAGCCTCTTTGTAATGCTTGCGGGTTATTCCTCAAACTCCACGGTGTTGTTCGGCCGTTGAGTTTGAAGACTGACGTTATTAAGAAGAGAAATAGAGGCTCGGGGTCCAATGGATCCGGTGGCGGCGTCAGGTCGAGGAAGAACATTGCTGGTTCCACAGCTGCATCTCGCAAGAGCTCGACCTTGTCTATGGCAACGGTGGCTGCAAGTAGTACCAACGTCAATACCGCCATTAATGCGAACAGCAGCAGCGCGTCGCCTCCTAGTACTCGATCTGTTCTGCCCAAGGACAGCGAAAGTCCTGTGGCTGCAAACTTAAGCTCTGGTCCGAACACAGCTGGCAGCACACCCAACAGCCATTACGGCAACATGGGCGGCAACGCTGCTACCGCAGGTGGCAAAGGTGTCGTTCCTATCGCCGCAGCTCCCCCTAAAGCGACCCCCGGCCCCGGTGCCTCATCTTCTTCGCGGTCTGGACAACCGTCGGCCTCGTCCAAACGACAACGCAGGCATAGCAAGAGTGCTGGCGCTGGAGTTGCCCTCAGCATGGACCTTGACAGTCCCCCTGAAACGTCTCCGCCCAGTGACATGTCACAGTCCATGGGCCATCCGCCAAGCATGTCCTCCATTTCTGGCGCCATGCTATCGAACAGCTTCGGAATGGCGCCTCAGAGAAACCCTATGGCCCACAGCGCTATCATTCAGATGAATCACCACCAACCGGGCGCCGCCCAGCACAACGCGGGAGGGCCGTCGACAGGGCCCCAGGAATGGGAATGGCTAACAATGAGTCTTTAACATTTGTTTTTTGAGTATGATCCCACGGAGTACTAGCTAGACGCAATATTTTCCATACGGAGCAGCAATATATGAAAGAATGGGCGGGGGCATAGCTTAGGATCACGGTAGTCTTTTCAGAGGCGTTGGGGGAGGTACATTTGGGCCTGAACGCGGATAGGTCATTATTTTTTGGGGTGCTACTTTCCGTCATACGTCGTACGTTTTTTACGTTGCATCTTCTATTTCCCATGTTTGTTTTGTCGGGGAGTTCCGTGCGTGGGTCGGTCTATAATGCCATGTTTGTTCTCGTCTCTTGCGCTGTTTGAGATCGAGGGTCACGATATTCATCATTATTTAGGGGTTGGCACTGGTGTGATGGTCCCGTCGGGTATGTGGAGAAGATGGCGGCGCAGATGTGTACCAGGGAATCTGCCTGGTGGTGAGTGATTACGTTGAGCCGCATGGCTTTTGGGTCTTGTTTTTGATTCCCCTTTTCAGCTTGATGAGGTTCATGTTTGAAGTATATATATCGTTGCTGGGGCTATGCGCTGGATAAATAGGCAGCTTTCGTATGAATACACTGTTACTGTTCAACTTGGGTTCCTGCAGCGGGTAGACAAGTCTATCTGCCACGTTTGTTATCTGCCGTGTTCAACGTACGGAAAAGCCGCGACGTGAATAGCACTAGTGATGGCGAGCCATGGCCGAATACAGACAGTGTTTTATGTCACGTAGCATTATGTTTATGCTAGTGTAGAGATGGTATCATGACATCCACGTAGCATCATATTTAGATTAGTGTAGAGATAGTATTATAAACGTCGCGTAGCATCGTGTTTATATTAGTGTAAAGATGGTATCATGACATCCACGTAGCATCATATTTATATGTGTAAAAATAGTTTTAAAAACATCCACGTAGCATATTTATATTAGTGCAAAGATAATATCATGAACGTCACGTAGTATTATATTTCTATTAGTGTAGATAGTGTCACGTAGCATATTTATATTAATGTAGAGATAGTGTCATAACATCCACGTGGCATAATTATATTAGTGCAAAGATAATATCATGAACGTCACGTAGTATTATATTTCTATCAGTGTAGATAGTGTCACGTAGTGCAAAAATAGTATCACAACGTCACGTAGCATCATGTTCATGTTCATTCTTCGTCCCAAGACAATCTCAACATAATTCCACACGTCAATTCTACCATGACATGCAACAAAAACATGTAACATAATAAGACCAGGAGCAGACATGCATGCAGCAGTAACAAAATAAAAGAGACCCTCCAACCCGACAAACACCCCTCCGACACCATTCATTAACCACCGACTTGGGAAAAAAAAAAAAAAAAAGTCAAAAAGAAAAGAGCTCCCTACACCCTGTACTCACATCAGAACGGCACATGGGGTGCCGCAAAATCGCGTGCTTACAACCTGGACCCTTATTTTGAAATCCCGTCGGCCCAGCCAACCCTATTTTTACCCTCCTAGCCCATCGTTCTGTGTCCAGTTCACGTCTTGCTACCCTTTGTTCTGTATCCTTCTGTAAAACTCCAAGACACATACATATGTTATGCCAACATGCAATATAAAAATGAAACAACAGCATTCCGGTCTTGAATACTTCTTTGTAGTCTGCCGCGTACAAGAAAGATGAAGCAGAAGTTTTGCTTCTTCTTAACATCCATCATTGAGCCGCGGGTGGCAACATGCTAACGGGGTAGCTTCTTGGCCCTTTCCTGTTTACAGCATTACCCTTCGAGAAGCACATACGCGCCAGTCCCGGCCGGGACTCCAGGGCTCGTTCTAGAGCATGGTTCCAAAGGGCTCGTTTTCGGCCATGGGAATGCGCTTCCTTGGGCTGCCGCCGTCCTCGTTGGCCGTTTTGCGATGTCTGAACGTGAATCCAACAAAGAGGCTCTTGCTCATCTCGTCATCACGTTCAGCCATTTGTTCCAGGGCCTGTTGCTTCTCATGCACTTCCTTGTATTTGGCCATGTCGGATTCATTGCTGAAGTCGTCAAAGTAGCCAGCATCCGTCTCCGAGTCCAGCTCAGGGACAAAGGGGGCCCTGGTCTGTCTCAGGGTTTCCCAATCAACTTCAGCAAAGTATTGGTGGTTGTGAATATCCTGGATATTTGAGAATCGACGAGTGCGAGAGTTGATGCAACTGTTCAGCATGGTTAGCGTCTTTGTTACGTGGAAAGCCAGTTAGCCAAAGCTTATATTGTTGAAGACTCACGTTGAGATAAAATTCCAGGTGCGGTTGCTAAGGAAGTAGTTGGGGTCTTCCCAAACTGGTCTTTTCAACACCTCTTTCCAATGCTTCAAGTTTCGCCACGTCTCGTCAGGCGTGGCTCCGGCAAACGGAGGGAAGCCGGTAAGGGCCTCAAAGAGCATGCATCCCAAACTCCAGTAGTCGACGGTGTAGTCGTATTCTTCTCCCCTAAGAACTTCAGGAGCCATGTAATCGGGAGACCCAACAATAGACTTGGCATAGTTGACGTCGTTTTGTCGCATGTTACGGTAACTTTCACGACGTTCGGCCACAGTTCGCTGATCCATAGGCTTTCCGAACGGCACAGGTGTTTCTGAAGCCTCCTCCAGCTTGATTCGCATAGACTCAATTCTTGAGGGCGCAAGGACACCAGCGGCCAGGCCGAAATCAGTCAGCTTAACGTGTCCGGTAGAATCCACCAGGAAATTTTCCGGCTTCAGATCTCGGTGAATGTAGCCAAGCTCGTGGAGGGCATTAACCGCACAAAACATCTCGGCAATGTAGAATCGTGCGTGTCGATTGGACAGAACACCCGTATTGTTAAGCAAGGTGCGAAAATCGCCGCCGGGCACGTACTCCATGGCAAGATAGATACTCTTGTCATCTTGGAATGAATACAGCAGACGAACCAACCATTCGCTTTGGGCAGACGTAAGGATGTCTCTTTCAGTGAGAACGTGACGGACTTCGTCAAGCTTGAAGAGCAGCTTCTTACTCATCACCTTGAGAGCGCACACCTCGCGAGTGTCCTTCTTTTGAGCAAGGAAGACTTGACCATAGCCACCTTGACCAACCTGTGTCAGGATCTGGAAGTCACCCTGGCGAAGTCTCACCCGCCGCTTGCGAAGGTTGGCTCGCTCGCGTCCCGTGTATTTTGCCCACATTTGGCCATGAGTCTGCTCGTCGGTCTGGGGGGGTTCTGGATATTCTGACTTGAACGCTGCTAATCGATTTTGCCTCGAGCCAACGTAGGTCAGAAGATCAAAGTAATAATCGAGGAAGTCTGAACCATCCATTGTTAGCTTCATCAGGGTAGTATGATGGATGGGAATGTGTCTTTTTTTTTTTTTTTTTTTTTTTTGCTTTCCACTCACATAATTGCGTGACATTGACCAGTCGCTTGACGCCGGGCTTTTGCAGAAGCTCTCGCTCTTCAGCCGTCAGGCCTCTCGACGTGTTGAACTTCTTGTACGAAGACATTGGCCGGTCTCTCGTCTCGTACAGTTGCTGGCGAGACTTGGCAGCATGGCTGTGCTGAGCAGGAGAATCAACGATTCCAAGTCTGGATGCAGGTGGTGTGTTTTCCTGGCCTTGCCTCTTCAACGGGCTGCCCGATGAAGTCGACTTGTGAATGACACTCTCGTCAACATTGATGCTGGACTCATCGAGCGGCTGGGCGTTTGTTTTGCCCGGCGACAGCGGGGTGACAACACTATGCGGCCGAGTAAGCTTTACCGGCGCGTCGAGGCCGGCGGTGCTTAGCGACATGGCACTCTCAAACGCCGAGGGAAGATCGTGCGCGCCGGGTGGGACGGTCTTTTTGCTAGGGCTGCCTTGGGGCGTACTCGGCGGATTGATGAAGCTATTGTTGGCCTTTTTCGTCGGTGTCATAGGGCGGGGAGAGTCGTCTCCAGACATTTTGTCCTTGCCGCCCTGGAAGAAACTGGACATGAAGCTCGCCATGGTGGCTGTCACCGGCAGACTGGCTTGTTGACGAGTTGAGGCAAGAGAGAGAGACAGTAGGATGAATAGAAATGGACAAGGCGTGAGTGAAGAAAAAAGGGCACCGGTGGGAAGCGACAAGATCAGGCTGCTCGTCTCGTCTCGACGCGACGTCTGGCTCGACAATGGTTCTCGGCTGGCAGCAAGCCAAGTATGACTAGAGACGCACGCGAGCAGAAAAGTATGCTGTTTCCTGTCGTCAGCTTGGCTGGCCTGCGGGGTGAAGCTAGAGGAGAGAAGTATAGATGCAGGGCCAGGCTGGATTGCCAACAGGAGGAGCCGAGCAAGGCGGAACAAGTCTTAAGGTGCGTCAAACGGTTGCTCAGCCCGACGCTTCATGCATGTCATTGGGCCAATGGCTCAGAGAAAGTCAACATTGTTGCAGGGGCAACAAGTCGCACGCCAAACTTCCTTGTAGCCGGGGTTCATCCGACAGCCCCGCCGGACAAAAAGGGCAAACATTCCCACATCACATTCCAACATTCCAGTCCCACGCAAGCCTTGGCTGCTCTGAGAAAGTCCAAAATCAATCAGCCTTCCGAGGTATTTGAAAACTCCCAGCATAGTCTACTCGCTAAGTACATATTCGGCCGTTGGGATCAGCCAGGACTTGGATATGCAATATGCGGGTGCATCAGGCCTGCGCCAGTCTGCCGCCACCACATGACACCGAAGTCAGTCATATGTGCGACATAATGCGACACCAGCGGACCATGAACCAGACCCGGCAACTAACTACCACTCCACGGCCGTAGATAGGATAGGCTGTCTCCCAACACACACGCAGTGCACACACATAAATCAGATCAAGTTTGCATCATCACATGTGCCAGTCGTTCCGCAATGCAAGGACAACAGCCCAGAATCAGCCCATGATCAGCTTCGGTTATCAAAACCTACCCTGGATGTGTCGTTCTTCGGCACAGCCAGGAACTTTTTACAGGGCCCCAGGGCTTGGAATCCTCGCGGACGAATCCTAGACGCTCGATTTTGAACACTTGACCCCATGTGCAGATTTCCAGCGTCTTCAGACCTCATCCTCATAGCCAATATTGGCGTACTTCGGTGTCACTACGGAGTACTCTAGGGTTCTCTTTCAGGGTCCATCTAATCTTATCAATCTCCCCACCCACCCTTCCGGCAATCACTTGATCAGAGCAACGTCTCCTATCGCACCACTTGCGGCCAACAACGGTTTTCAACCCCCTCACACGCTCTCGCCCTTTTGCTAAATATCCTTTGTCTGTCTGTGACCAATACAAATACTGCGTCCAAGAACCCCGTGTCGAGCCAGAGAAACCAGAACGTTTGCTGTTTCCCACCGCGGGTCGTTTCCAATCACATGCTCCTGGGCTCTCCATCACCATGAAGCTGCTCAACACCATCGCGGGCATCTCTGGCGTCGTCGGCGCCACCCAGAGCCCGCTTTCTATCCTCGACAACTCTGCCGTGTCGTACAGGATCCCGACCAGCTATGAGTCTGCTGTCATGGGCCGCCGTATCTTGGCCTTGACAAAGCTTGCAACATTGTCGACCGTCTTCCCGCAGACGACTTCGCAGGATATTCGACCCAGCGGCATGGAAGGTCAGCCCGTCGGCCTGATGGACTACGTCGCCGACTGCGAGGAGGGTGGTAACCCGACCATCCTGGCCATCAAGATAGGCACCACTTTCAGGAACGTCCGCGACGGCTCCAACATCACCTTGTCTATGCGGTGGGCGCCTCCGTACCCGCCTGCTACGCGCATGTCCTTCCTTTCTCGCCTGTCAGCTTACTTGCCCTTCCTCTCGCGACGCTCTTCCGACGATGTTGACCGAGAGCATTCCGGACTCCCTGACACGGTTCCGTACTCGGCGGCTAACCTGCCACGATTCTCTCTCTTCGGATACCTGGAGAAGATCGAAACAGACGACGAGAAAGCCAATAACCTGACCGCTTGCTACACAGCCAAGCACCCGGATGCCAGATACTGGCTCCCGGGAAACCATATTCACCAGAGCGAGTGGGTAAGAATGATCGTGACGCATGTTTACTGGATTGGAGGATTCGGTGACAGAGCGTACATTGGCTGGATTCCCGTAGATGAATGGAAGGAGGTAACAAAGGAGGACTGGGAAGCCATCGAGCTGCCTGGTGAGAGGAAAGGTTGGAATGAGTGGAATATTGGCCAGTCTGAAGATCTCTAGGCTGTTCTCTGATGATTTATAACCCTCAAGGCTAGATTGAGAGAAACGAAGAACATTTGCGACACGAACTTTGCCCTACGCAGCATTATGAGCAACATTAGTAACGCTCCTTTTATAAGTTTAGCAATATCATACAGGATTAGTCTGCGCATTGAATGTGAGCAGCATTTTGCCCCCCTTTATATTCATCGCTTGAAGTGCTTTTGGTCTGCGTATGACGAGGTTTGCAATGTTGAGGATGTGTTGTCAATGGAAGACACAAATTGCTAAATGAGCTGGTTAGCACAGAGAACAGACGTATGGCATGAAAGACCAAACTCTCCTCCGGCCTCGGATGAATCTACAATATAGGTGGCAGCTCGTTGTGCGTATCGGTCGGCTGCAACCGAACCACTAAGCAACAGTGCTGGTCTTCCTTTCATGCAAAATGTCCAACATCTTAAATTAGATTTTCCTGATCTAGAAACCTCCATTAGAAGACTAAATTAGGAAGGCTGGATACGATCAGCATCCGCGCGGGCCAGTGATATTCAGAAACCCGCGATAATTTCGTCGAACTACAGTTCACGAAGCACAGAGTACCGAACCAGGATTCTGCTTTTTTAGGAATCACCAAGCAACAATATATGATTTCTCAGGATGAGAGCGGTAGCTGAGACAAACTTCATGCCGTGTTTCTTCCAGAACGAACGTTGTGTATCGAAACCGCATAAAGAGCCCTGAGGACGAAGGATGTTAGTCGGCGCTAGAATGCTTCGTGAGTAGTTAAGCCGATGTGGATAAATGGATGGCTGAACTTCGTCAGTGTCCCCCGACACCTAACGCAGCAATCCCTCACTCGACGGGATAGGGCATCACCCTTCTTGAATCATTACCAGCATGACCATCCACTGAGTGGATGCTGACGCCTCGCAGACGGAACACAACGCCATTGGTTTCCAAGTTCTAGCGCGAGTAGCAAGCACTATGCTTTCTGTTCTAAGGCAGCACGGCAGGATTACTGAACCAAAGCACCAAGAGTTGATGAAAGCTGGGGTCGGGAAGGACAAGGATCTCCCTTGCCCTGCACCCATGCTGTACGAGTAGTAGTCGGTTCTGTACGGACATGGACCAGGTGGATGCATGATGGTAACTAACTACATAGTATGTTGCGCATGGTTTGTGACGGCGGCATGGGCGGGCTCCAACGACAAATCCTGGGCTGCCTTGCAGAGCTGGGTGTGGCAACAGAGACTGCCAATTCAGCCTGACGAGCCACAAACCTGAATCGCAAGATGAGAAGTCGGTGGTGAAAGGAGGGAAATTGGGCGACCAAGCAGTGCACGAACAGTCGATCGCTCGGCGTCTGGAGCCGATGCAGTGTCAAGAGTCAACCACCATCTTTGTCTATGGTGGTAACGGCAAACCTGCCAAAGAAATAAGTTCGAGAAGCCCCTTTTGTGCACGATAAAGATGCAACGGGGGCAAAGTCTGGGAATCAGGACTGGGGATGATGGCGATGGTTGCTCGAATACTTAAAGGCGGTGGACAAAATCAACATCATGACGCATGAAGTCAAGGAATCCTGGCCCCTTGCGCAACCGCGTACATTGCATGACAATGGTCGTGCCTGAGAAGGACACATCTCGGTAATTGCCAAGCAGTTAAGACGCTGTCCTGGTGCTTCCTGTGAGTGATCAAGACAAAGAAGTAAGGTGTCGGGCCCTGACGCGGAGTGCCCGGAGTAGTCTATTGCCATACAATGTGGTGTGGGAAAAAGAGTCTTGCTGGAGAATCGACTTTCCTCAACGATCGTCTGCAATCGGCAGCGGGTGCGGGTGATCAATCAACGACTCGAGGCGGTGTCCTCCTGTCGTTCACTTCATCAACCATTTCCCGTCCTCCCTCCCGTCTACCTCACGTCGCACTGACGGCGGAGT
The DNA here is from genome assembly GCA_031753515.1 of Metarhizium rileyi. Classification (NCBI taxonomy): domain Eukaryota; kingdom Fungi; phylum Ascomycota; class Sordariomycetes; order Hypocreales; family Clavicipitaceae; genus Metarhizium; species Metarhizium rileyi. Next base: position 1,742,663 of record JAUKVO010000003.1, on the reverse strand, counting down.
TCCAATTGGATGATCGAGTTGTGTGGCCTTTGTCCTGTGTTCCTTTCCTTAGTTATAACCTCTCAGTTGGGTTGCTACCCCGTCTTTCCCCATTCGGCGACGGTGTGTCCACAGATCCATCACATCAGCATTTTCAACGGTGTCTCTGCTAGCGTGGAATGAGAGTAAGTGTCGCCCCCTCGAGTGTGAGAAGCTTGGGAGCGAGTAGCCAAAGCGTATGGTTAGTTGTGCCTGTTGTTGCGGAGGATGTAGGCCGGGCACCACTGGGTGATTTCATGGGACAAGCAAAGTGTGCGAAGTGTGTGTACGGAGTACGGAGTACGTACATACGTTACGTGTCTTCGCCTAAGCGTCCATGAGGAAGGAATGATCTGTCATGCGGCCTCCCCTTTGTGGTCCCTGTTCCAGATGTCTTGTGGGAGATCAGCTCGGCAGCAATTCGATTGGGTGCGACAGGACATCATCCTCACTTGAGCGGTTGGTCAAAGTGTTCCCGATGGTATCATTTCTTTCGTTAGTTGGCCTTGTCCTCTCGCGTGTATGTGCTCCGTAACTACTCCGTACTGTACACGGGTTGACAGGCCCCGTGAAATCCCTGGGTTTGCCCACCCCTCTCGTCCCCCGATCCAGGTCCAGTTCCTTTGCAAGAAGGCAGGCTGGCTGGCTGCTTGGGCCGAGTGATCCTGTCGGTGCCGCCGCCGCATGGTCTGTCACCCAAACCGCCGTGTCTGCCCTTCTCCAACGACCGGTTCGCCTGGCCCCGCAGCTCCCTGATCCTGAAGGGCAAAGATAGCCCAAGGCGATACGTCGATGGACAGACCACAATTCCCAGACGTCCAAGCCCACAGTTTGGGAGCACGCGCCTATTGTTCCTGCCACATACCAATTTAACTTGTGGACAACAGGCCGATGTTAGCTTCGTCAGACGTCGTAGTGGATTGAACTTGAAGTAGTAGTAGTAGTGGTAGTAGTAGTAGTAGTAGTACTCCGTAGTGAGTTAACTTAGTTGCTCCGTACGGATACTGTGCAAGTATGACGAAATTACCACTCAAGTGCTTCATTATCTATCCGGTCGTGGACGTGGCCACATTCCTGGGCGCTAGCAGAGCCCCAGCAACATTAACCTAGTCAGCTTCTCGCACCAGGCGCAGCCCACACACCCTCTCGCTCTTTCCCGCTCTTGCTCCTTGGCTAATTCGGGACGGTGTCGGTCTGTTCTGTGTTGCTGGGTCGCTCCTGCTTCGTTCGCTTCTCCCGCGCAAGCACCCGCAATCCCCGTTACCCACTCTGAACGTCCAGCGACTTGCGACTTGTCTAACCTCCTCACATCCAACGGCCAGCAACGACAAGGTACGACGACATCCTTTGGCCTCGCGGTGCCGCTATCAAAACACAACTCTCCCGTACTTTCTGCCGAGACGTTTATTTGATCGCGATCGGTATCTCGCATCCGATCTCGTACCCCCTTTTGGTGGCGATAATTGGTTTGGGTTTTGCACTCCGTTCCTTTCGCACTTGGCGCGGTTCCTCATCGTGGTGTGGTTAGCGGTAGAGTATCTGCCGGTTTTCCACCCATGCCACCCGAACGAGACGTCGTCCTGCTTTGCTAGGCTTCTTATCAGCCTTATACCTTCAGAATTTTACCCATCAACATCAGCATATTGAAGTATTCGTGGGGATGGCGCCCGCTCGCCCCAGTCAGCTATGAGCTCGAGGACGCCAATGGCTGTCCAGCCGCGACAGCCTCAACGCGGGCTCGGCTCAACGTTGCAGGTTCAAAGACCTCCAAACCATCACCAACGGAGTATATCGTCGTCGCAACAACAATACCTTCCAACATCACCAGTCCGGCGAGATGCTACTGCATCCCTCGATTTCAATGCCGAACCTGCCGAGGCAATGTCGAGTCGCCATGTGTCCACGCCAAGAAGACAAGGTTCGAAATTGCGGCTCGAATTATCAAACGAACTGATCTCGTCCAGTCCTGTATGTGTCATTGGATCTCCACAGACTCTCACGCCTTCTCGCATCATACCTGTTTCCGACGCCATGGAGATGGATAAGTTGAGCCCAGCATTATCAAGGGTCTCACAACAAGAGAGCGACAATTTTCCCATGCCAATGCCCAAGCGCTGGCTATCACAAGCATTACAGACTACATCCTCTACACGACCTGCCGCTCCGACGCCAACGCCCGCCAAGAAAGACGTACGGCCGAAGCCGTACACTGTCGAAGTTCCTACCGCCGCGCCTCGATACACTAGCACGAACCGGCATGAGACCACGAGTCGAGATCTCTTCAATAAAGGCCTATTTTCTGGGCACGCGGACTTCTTTCCTTGGTCAGGCAATCATCATGAGGATGAATGGAGCACCGAAGCTATACAAAAGGGCACATGGGATAGAGGAAATCAGAATGAGGCGTCGTCGGCCCGGATTGCTATCTTCCCAGCTTTGAAGCAGAAGAGCGGGCTCAATGCTTTATCTACTATATACATGGGCGTGCTAAACCAACGGAGAATTCGTGGGCAAATCACGTCCCCTTCAACTTTTAAACCCCCCCCTCGGGTTACACTCACGGACACGAAACGAGAGATATGGTTGAAAGATCTAGCGAATCCAGCCATATCCCTCCGGCGTCTTAGTCGAACAATTCCACATGGTATTCGAGGCAGAACGCTTCTTGACCAATGCTTGAACAAGGACATCCCCGCAGAACGCGCAATCTGGTTGGCAAAGTGTGTCGGCGCCAACGAGATCCGGGCGTTCAAAAGGAAAGGAGCGAGCGGAGCCTTTGTTCTGGGCGGTGAGCTGAAATGGATTAGAGATTGGACTGTATTTGTTGAGCAGTTTTTGGAGTCGGTTGTGTCTGCATTTGGCGAACCCGACTGGAAATCAAAAGTGACATATGCGTAAGTTTGGGGCCTCTGCAACAGTGTTGCTTCGCAATGTCGACATTGGGATACTCGGATCCAGATACTAATCAGACAACTACAGGATTCGTCTCGCAACATATTTGTACTCAGAACAACTACTGGACCGCGATCATTACTTGGAGTGGATTGTCTCTGGTCTAGAAAACAGTCCACAGTCAAGAATCCCCATGTGGATATTAATTGGCCAAATATACTGGATCGACCTGCTACAGTCACGCAAATGTGGTAGACGTGTAGTGTTTGCATTGTTAAATCACTTGAATACGGTATGTACAAGTCACAGCTCCCAAGGCTAGGTAAAAGACTAATTTCTCTGCATAGATCGACAATGACCCGGACAGAGATATTCTCATCCAACTGTCTAGCCAACTGTCAACACTCGTCATTTCTCTGCTTAAAACCAACCCGGAAAGCTTCATCTGCCCTCCTGCTTGGCAACGATTCGGCGAGACACTCAGGCTTGCGTTACCAGCCGAAGACACTACTGCTCAGGCTGCGTATAATGCTGTCAAATTACGAAACACAAGGCTTTCAGTTGCCAGCACGGCCTCACCGCCAAGCGGCCGCCAGTATCTAGTGCAACTGCTCGATTTGACGCTTCAGGGTCAATGTGATTCTGGCTTGTCTACAAGATGTTGGGCATCTGCGGATGACAAGAAGGGGATATTGAGAACGGTCGTAGAGTGGGCTACATCACTACATCGGCCCGGGCTGGCCAAGATATATGTTGCTGTTGGACTGATCAAATCCTGGGCCACCCTCGGGGTGAACGCTACCACAACCATCCTTGATGTCCTTGGAGACATAAGTCAAGGCGATAAGATTAGGAAGAAACTCATTTTTCGACTGGTGGGAGAGCTAGTGCGAAGCGGTCACTTTTCGGTTGCGCAATACATGCAATGGCTGATCGGCCGCGGTGGCCTGCATGGTACCGACGAAATCGATCCTGACGACGGTCCCTGCTCCTCTCGTCTTCTAGTTGAGCTACCTATTCACTGCCTTCTAGAAGAACAGAAGGTTCAGAGAGGCAGTCTCCTCCGGCGTGCCGGACATTACTCTGTTGATGAGGAAGCTACCGACATCGTCTCTGCGCTGCAACATGTGGATAGCTCCCTCGGCCTGGCAACATACGTCAGCAATTCGACGCCTTCTCATAGACCTTTGCCATTGAAGAAGCTGCTGCGGCGAATCAAAAAAAGCAGCAGGGCGGTACAAAGTGCGACGGGAAACCATCTGTACGATGTTGTAACGTCGCAACTATCTCATAGGCCCGATTTTGTCATGACCTTGGCCATGTTTGGCTCAATTCGCACCATGATGGAGACTATTGAGGACTTTTCGATGCTATCGGGCATTCTGAAGACTTGCTCCGCGGTTCGTGATATAGAAATCCTCGCTGCTTGCGTAGACACCATCAACGCGCAGCTGGACATATTCATGGCAATGGACACGGCAGAGACTCTCTTCGACATCTTTATCGAACGACTAAAGGCTATAAGCCGAGATCAAGGAATTGTCGTTCGCTCGCTGCTTGCATCTCTCTCATCTCTGGCCGGAAGAATGCCACAAAGGGTAGACCTTGCAAGACAGCTCTCCCAGGAATTGGCCCAGAACGACCGGTCTAACGCTATTGATGCCTGCTCTCCTGTCTCCGATAGCATGGCAACGCAAGCTCAAACGGCCGAAGGTGAAGTCTCCGAACAAATTGACAAGCTCCTCGCCAGTGGCAACGTCATTGACCATCCCACCATGAATCGTCTTTTCCGTTACGTCATTATCAAATTGGAATCCGGTTGGGGGAAACTAGACGACAGTCGAAGGTTGTTTTCTTCCCTCTTGTCGCGACTACGAATGCTGGACGCCCTTCATTTCGACAAACTCATGGCGGATTGGATCAGCCACATCAAAACATTAAAGGAGAGACCAGCGTTGACTGAACTTTTCCCGCTTCTTGTTAGCTCTGGCTGTCTATCAATGTTGACAATACTCCATACTGCCAACGCCGGCTCCGTAATCGTGGACACTTCTCCGGAGGCAAAAACATCAAAGACGGCGACGTATTTGCAAGAACTTCTCCGGCTCATCATTATGAAGCTACCTGTAACTGCGTTGCTCGATGCCGAAGAAACATACCGATTCCAGATTTACCAACAAAGTACCAAGTTCGATCATGCCAAGGGCTTGCTGGCCTTGATACGCAATGCACTTATTGAGTATTCGCTTCTTCAGACGTGCAGCGGAGGTGCCACGCTACCTCTTGATGATGTGGTCTGTCAAGACTGTCTCTCGGAGACAATGAGATACTTAGTCGTGGCAGATTCATCAACTGTTGCAGAAGTGCTGAATATGAGCACACTTCCTCCTGGAGCAAAGTCTTTGGCTCACAAGATCATCACTAGGCTTTTATTACCTAAAGCTAGTTCTGACCAGCATTCATCGTTTGACCAAATCTTGTCTCTCGCAAACGAATTGACAATGCCGTTCTGTCAACTCAAACTAAATGTGGACCTCTCAGTGAATCTACCAAGCACGTTTGACGTCGAGAGAGAGGCACCCTCGCGGTTCGAAGCTTTTGCCAAGGCCATGGATAAGGCCATCGAATCGCAGAACATCATGTGGACAAGGATGCTCCCATGTCTAAGTGAAGACATCACTCATAGCCTGAACACCGAGGCTCACGCGAGATTTCTGGACCTGATGCCGTCAAGCAAATCGGAATCGATAGCTAGCGACACGACGGACGAGAATCGTATCCGCCTTGCAGAAAATCTACTTGGAGTTATTGAGGCCATTATTTCAGGCCAGCCGCCATCAAGATCAGCCTCGCTCACAAGTAACCTCGTCGACAAGCTCTCCGATATGTGGGAGATTGTTGCGTCACAAGATGAGGACCGAGCGATGGCCAAGAAGGACGTCTTCGAGCACTGGCTGCCTACGCTGCTACGATTCATCATACTGCATAGCACTTGTGCAGAGCCAACATCTACAGCCACGCCGGGGCCTGCCAGCTCAGCTAAGCCCGCCGCCACGACGAACCATGAAGCAAGGGCCCGAATAATCCTCGTGCTGTGCGGTCTGCTGCTGGAGATGGAAACCCTACCGCAGGAAGTTACGGGGTCACTCGTTCAGCAGGTGTTTGACGTCATGATACTCCTGGTAGACGCCCTGCCGGATGATCTGCGCACACATTGCGCCAAGTCGATCCTCTTTCTGCCCGGCGCGACAGCAAGCACAAGCATCACGTCAGATCCGCGAATGTACTACCTCCTCAGCACGCCGCGCCCGACATCCGCCGAGAACTTCAAGCTCGCACACCGCGAGAAGTCGTCGGTGCCCTACACGGCCGCCGCTCGGGGCATGGGTGCAATGTACGGCATCGGCCCGGCTTCCAACGAGCGACTCAGCCCATTCGTTCTCCGTCGCTGGGAGATCCTCAGCGAACCGACCCCTAACGTGGGAGAGAACGACACCAGTCTCAGCCTGGGGCTGTTCGAAGCAATCAAAATCTGACGGATACGGAGCAACCTTTTCCCCCTTCCACCTTCTTGTTCTTACATCTTGCTCTACATCACCTTCCAATTTATCCCTCTATGCCTCGAAATGAGAGCTACTTACGAATTACGACCAACGTCCCCACAGGGGGGGGGACATGTGAGATCAGACTCGCATAGAATGAATGCTATGTGAGGATATGGGAAGAGTCTCCGAGACTTTTGGGGGTTATCAGTACACTATTCGGGGTTGCATTGCCGTGTTTTGTGTGTTTGTGTTTTCCTGAATGGAGTTGTTTCTTCTGCATGACTAGTGAGGTGTTGGCGCCTATGGTACGGCAAAGCAGTCGTATTTTTGCATCTTCCATGTTGGATGACGTGGCTTGGGGTTGGGGTTGGAATGATGCTATTGTTACTTTTTCTCTATTTTTATTGAAAGCATGGTGGGCGTGGTGGTTTGTAAGTATCTTGGATGAATAGACTTCAACATCAATTGTGTAAATGACCCGTTTAGGTACATTCCTTCGAGTGGCTTCATGTTTCTGTACGTAGCTGCGACGGCTGATAGAGCTAGGAAAGCAAAGACATGTCGCTGCCAACAAACAAACCACCTCTGACACCAATAATAATCATACATCTGGCCCATGTACCAGCTAAATAAAGACGCCAAATACAATGGATAAGCGCCGTGCAAAACAAACCACCAGCCACGCTATCTCATTTCAATCCTCGTCAAAGATCTGATATGTATTCTGCAAGATGGTATCGATGACTTTAATTTGCCACCCTGCGTCGGCAATGGCCGTACTAGGATCGGACCCCATGAGAGTCGGTCCGAAAATGACGGCCAAGTTGTGCGCGTTCATTCTGTTGACGTGCGAGTTGTCCATGATGCGGTACAGGTGAAGCATTATGGCGCGGAGGGTTGCGTAGTTGGGGTCGGGGAGGGCATTGATGATGGCGTGAAGAGAGTCGCGGCGCAAAATGTCGTCTTCGTTTTCTATGCGGTGGTTAGCACGCAACCTTGATGGGAGGATGAATAAAAGGGGATACGGACTGGCAGCGTTGACAAACGAATCGTGGTGTTCTTTTGTCAACAGCGGATCCGGAAGATCGCGGAAAAACTGCTTCAGAAGGCCGGTTACGCTGTTTACGTCGTGGTAGAAGTTCTCGGGATTTCGAAAGTCCAGGGCAGGGTCAGAAGAGTCTGTCTAGAGGTCAGTTCCCTGAGAAATCAAAATAATTGAAGGCCAGTAGTAGTGTTGGGCTTGCCTGTATCGAACATGCTCTTGAGCTTGGTGACGTGATTCAACGAGCCTGATTGTCTGTAGATACCCTCAACACCGAGGCCAAATAGATCCACTGCCTGGATGCACTGGTACACTACCATTGGTACTGCCAGACTGTCTCTTTCATACAGGCAGTTCAGCGTCATACCAAAAACGCGATTTGGGCGCACAGGCGCATTGTCCCCGGCCGTCGGGGCGTAGGCCGGAGGCGGACCACCGCCATATGTCGGGCCACTGCTGCGATTGTCTTTGGGGGGCTGGAAAGGAGCTCCTTGGGGAGGCGTTGAGGATCGAGGTGACGGTTGTGAGCCCTGGAACGGCAATGCACCTAGTTGCGGAGGTCCTTGCAAGTTCATGGTGTTGCCGTGTCTTGTGGCGGGTTGAGCAGAGTTTCTGCTCAAGAACTGCTGCTGCAAAGAAGCAGCTTTCCCACCCAGTACGTTGCCCTGGCTGACACTACGACCGTGGCTCTGGGCATACGGCCGGTTGGCGTCAGGCACACCACTTTGGGTTGCCCCGGCTCCTTGTGACGAAATGGTGCCTCCCATGGCCACAAAGTTGCCGGTGCTACTTCTTGAGCCCATGCCGAAAGGGTTGGGACCTTCTGGAGGAGGAGGAGGTCCAGAAGTGCCAACAGTTTGAGAAATGTGCAAACCCAAGGGCTGAGGTTGACTGACGGAAGATGCAACGGGGTTCAAAATCTGGTGGGAAGAGTTAGAACAGAAAGTGACTTCGATGGTACTTGGGCCACTGTACGTACCGGGTTGCGCTCATATTTCACTTCTGCGTACGGCTGAATCCTCGTATGCTGGCTAGCAACAAAGTCGTTGAGGTCCTTCTCGTTGTCGATAGCCGCGACTGCTTGGCGCAAGCTACGCGGCTGGCCAGCTCCTTCGGGGCCCTGAGTCCTGAATGGGCTCACGATTAGACCGTTACCGAGAAGGAGCTTCTCGTTGAAAGCGGCTGAAAAGAGGTCAGCTTCGGGCCAGGGAACCATGAGTCATATGCAAGACAACTGCAACGAAACCTACCAAACTTCTGCATCTGCAGTGTCACGGCCGAGTCGGTCTCTGAGATGAGCTCGTGCAGGGCTTTGACAGCCTCAGGACGTGCAGATTTAACGAGGTGAGCCTTTTCATTCTGCAATGACTGAACATGGCTCGAGTATGTCTGATCAGCGGCCTGAACTTTTCTCAATAAATCCTCTTCTTGTTGCGCTGCAGACTTGTGCGCCTTGAATGCGCCGAGCACCTTTCCGCCTTGTCTCGCTTCGCCTGTCCTTGCACGGTCATATTCCTCAGCCAGAGAATCGTATTTGGCCTTGCTTTTGCGCATTACCTGTTCCAAGTCGGCTACCTTATGCTCGGCAGCCAGGCCATTCGCCTTCCACAGTTTGCGATTTCGTTCGCCGTTCGCCACCAATTCTAGCAAGTCTTCGTGCATTTGGTGAAGGGAGGCGGCAAACTGTGATCCGTTTTCGGCCATGCGATCATGGATCAAGACCATCTCATCGTATGATTTGGCGAAGGTACCTTGTCGATGTTCGGGTCGTCGGGCATTGTCCTGCGTGAGTCGACAAAGTTTTCGAAGGCTCTGGGCATGGTCGTCTTCGAGTACTGAGCGCTTCTTGAGGAACAGAGCAAATTCCTTGGCCGAAGCTACGCTTTGCTTGAGTCGGTTTAACAGAGTTGGGATGCCCAACTGGTGGCAGTCAGCAGGAGCGTGATTTCGTGGGAGAAGTGCGGTCAAAAGGGAGGGACGCAGCTAAGGACGCGAATAGTTTACCTCTGAAGTCATGACATCGTTGACATGCTTTGTCACTACTGGGTCGACAGCTGGCTTGGCTGGTTCTTCGGTTGCAGGAACAGTAATTGGCGGTGGGTGGGATCGCAACGGCCCTTTATCTAATGATCTGCTGTCACGATCTTCGCCACTCTGTTTGTCCTCTGAGCTGTTCTCAGGACGAGCGGTCTCTGCGTCGGGTTGTGAAGACTTGGGCTCATCGGCAGGCAAGCTCACGGGCCGGTCTTGTTGGTGTTGCTGAGACTGCGCCAAGGCGTCGTCATCGTTGGAGCTTCGCAAGTCGGACATGGTGGCACAGAGACAAAGCAAAAGGTCAAAGCCCTCGTTGAGGAGATGCGGGGGAGGGGGGCTCTCTTGGCCAGCTGGTTCGTTGTCGACAATGACTGCAGACTGCGTTGCAGCAGCAGTGCGTCGCAATGGGCCTCTTGTAAATGGCACGATATCTCAATCCAATGCTTCAACGGCGGCCGACAACGGCGTACTGGGACGAGATGCGGTGGTACTGTGCTTGCAACGGCTTGTCCCCAAGAAGTCGTAAGCGTGTGAAAAGCGACGAGAAATCAGTTGGCAGCTAGCCAGTTTTTGACGAGCTTGTCTGGTCTGGTGCAACCGGTTGGTGCTCGTAAAAATGCTGGTGGTGGTTCTGATGCTTGTCGTCCGTTGTCCTGTGTGGAAGTGGAACGGAAGCTCCAGTCTGGCAAGCCGGCGCCGCAGTCCACGCAGTCCACCCACCTTAGCAGACAAAGATTGATGGATGGGCAGAGAGCAATTTTGGCTGCTGGGACTGTTGACCAGGATGCTTAGGAACTGCCCCAATCGAGGTACCTCTGCGGCCACGCATATGCAGGAGGCGAGGAGAGGCCAAGCAAGGCGACGGCTCTGATATTTATGTATACCTGTATAACGTATTCTGTACCGAAGATGGTTTGTATGATGGCTAGATGGCTTTGATGATAGCGAGAGGCGCGGGCAGTTTGGTGGTTGATGCCGGCGCCGATACCGATACCGGTACCAATGGCGAACGAGGAGTGTTGGCGGGAGGCTTGCAGGATTGACGAAGCACTTGCGCTGACGGCGGTCCAATGAAGGGTCGAGTGGCTTTTGGTGTGTTTCAGTCAGTTAATCATACATTAACTACCCCTAGAGCGTACGGAACCCAACGTTCAAGCATAGATGTCGATGTCGATGTCGATTTCGATTTCGTCTGCAGCTTGGGCATGTTCCTGTTATCTGCTTCAAAGTTCCGAGGTTTGTTACCTTACTGTTAGTGCTGATTTCTGTGCCTGACCCATATCAGGCCGCATCATCTTCGAACACCGTGACCAAGACAGCGCATCCCTTGCGTTCCAGCGCCGATGTGAGGATGGCGAGAGGGCAACATGTGCGGTTGTCAAGTCAAATGTGTTCTTTTCGTCTTCGCAAGTGTATGTTCCTTCTGTCCTGCTGCAGGTGCCACCGGACCAGACATGGACCGCACCTGCCAAGCCAAACATCCCAATTTATTGACTTGCAGGTATTTTCTAAGCTTGTTATCCACGAATCTCCAAATTGGCATCTCGTTGCGCGTCCACCCTTCGCGTATGGATCATCGGGCCCTCATATCCTCAGCTCGCCAAGACTCACTCGTCTACGACCACATGGGGACTTGTGCAGATTGCCACGCGAGCCCATGCGCTTGACCTCGTTGCTGAAGAACCCCAACTACGCATTCGCCTCCATGGCTCCTTATTTTGGAAACAAGGCTGCGCATGGCAACTTGACAGGTTCTAGGCACGAGGCATGAGGCAAAGCACCCCCCAACCAGGCAAACATTGAAGCCTATAGCGAAAATGAAGGACTTCGTCGGTTGTGCATGTTGCTGGCTAATCTTGTAGACCGTAACAAGTGAACTGATTGATGAGATCACGCCCGCCTGAGCCCGACGTCTCCGTCAACAACCCGAGTCCTCCTCTGCATCTGCATGTACACGCGTGCAAATGCCTGGTCCACTAAAAGAATGACCGTTCCAGGCTAGACATATCAAGGATGATTGTTGAAGACGAGTTCAACGCACGGACAACGATGCAAGCACACGACACACACAACATCACAAAACCAACACTGCTGGAACGGAAAAGCCAAATGTGCCCAATACCGTCTTTTTATACCGATGAAAAAACAGAGCTCGGAGTCCCGAACACAGTGATGAGACACGAGCCTAGATATTTTCCCGACCAGGTAGCCCGCCGGCCATGCTGGCGTGACAACCAATTCTACACCATCAAGCGAGACAAATTGTCCAGCGCCTAAACCCCGAAGAAATCGATCCTGACGTGTTTTGGTTTATGCCGCAAAACAATCCTCCCCATGCGCTCTGATATCAACAACAGCCTGGTTCGTCATCCGTTCATCGTCGTTCAATGCAGCTACAACCACGCACACCATCTGCCACTCAATCATTACTTTATCGCAGACGTCTGGCCTCACGTTCAGACTCGAGCAGGCAAAGAATATCGTCCTCACGAACTATATCGCATTGAGTCAGTCATGGACAAGCCTCCCTCAATGATTGATTTGCACTCTCCATCGCCAGCCAAAAAGATCATGACGATACCACGGAAAGAAAGAGATTTTTGCATACCGGGTCCCTTGACGTTTCGGATGATGGATCGGGTCTGGTCGTCCATGAATTCGACGCGCACCTGGGTGACACCACCACGGGAGCCTATCGAAGCCAACTTGTTAGCCTTTATCATAATGTATTTCGTTTCTTTCGTTTTCGTTGAAATGATAAGTTCGGAGTGGTGATATGCGGGTAGACTTCTCGATGCGTGGTCTTTCAAACGCATAGAAGAGGGCAAGCGTGAGCCGAATCTCCATGTTTCCTGGTCATCCAGTGACATGTCGAATTGGCAGGCAAGAAGTTGGATTGTTTCCGTACCGGTACGGCCGAGGACTCGGGTCACCTTGACCAGCTTAACGGGGGCCTTGGAGGAATCCATTGTGAAATTTGTGCTTATTTGTCAACGGGATGCGTGTGGTGTTGAAAGCGAAATTTGGCAAAAGATTCCCTCGGTCGTGTGAAAAGTGGACGCAACTATTTTGTGCTATCTGGCAGGGTTTTCGACCACCGGCGGTCGTGGGCGACGGTGGGCCCCGCCAGCCGATAAAAGTCACGTGTGCATCTGAGAAACCCCAAAAGGCAGCCCCAATTCCAAGGGAATCCTCGAAAAAGGGGGACGGAAAAACATGTCTTCCGTAAAGCGGCCAAATTATGCACCCGCGTATTTATGCCCAGTTGCTCACCATGGTTACCACTGTGGGCAATATCACCCGGAAGAACAAAGAACATGTTTCATGATTCTCTTGGCGATGCCCGCCCATGTTTGACCGTTTCTGCGCCCTCGTCCTGCTCTATATACAACAGTTTGCCGCAGCAATCTCGGACCTGTGTTCACGTCCGGTCACATCGGGAATGAGGCTTGAAATTACTCCGTACTATAATATTTGTTCCTTCTCTGTGTACGGAGTACGTGCATATGCGTACAAAACCGGCATGGGCAATCCGGGTTCCAAATATAGGAGACAGACAGCCCCCCCCCCCCAAAAAAAAAGAAGCGATGGCACTGTGATTTCGCAAAGTCATTTCAAAGAGTACTCCGTACTCCGTACTTTGTACAAGATGTCTCATTGCTGCCTGTAATGTGAGAGATGACAGCTGCAGATTGAAGCTCAGAGGCTGCACAACACCAGGCAAGGGACCGGCAAGTCTATCAGCCAACTACGTAACTCGCCAGACTAAGACATGGGTTGTTCGAGTCCTAACTAATTGCCCGTGTCTTTCACCGCCCAACATCTGAACCCACACGACAAATGAAGGTTCCGGATCGATTGACGTGTCATATGCGTCGTTCGTGCAACAACCCAACATCAGCAGCGTAACCTGTCACTTTGTACTAGAGATAGTGGCTGAACGCATGCACTGACGTCAACGTCTTTGTTCGATCGGCATTTCGCTTCACAAAACTATTACTAATTAGTCGCGGGAATCTGCCATGTCTTGGTGAAACTGGGCGTCGGTGATGTTGACCGAATGGCCCCAGTGAGGTCCGGACGGGTATCGTACCGAGAGTCCTGCATATCAATACCTGGTCCTGTCCCTGGGCTGTGATCCGGCATTTGAAGACGGGGTGTGCGAGTCTCTCGAGCCGGTATGGTCAACTCGGTGCAACCACATCTGTGATCATTTGCAATGATGTCGGGAAGCCCCTTCACGACTGGGTCGTCAACTCTGAAGTACTGTTCGAGCAACAGTTTCCCTGTTATTGCCAGTCTGGAACAGCCAATCAATGCATCTGGTCAAGTCGGACGAAGATTTACGCGTTGACTGTGCTCCGTAGACAGGACTGAATGTGCAAAAACTCTCTGTTTTCAGCGCCGTTAAGCCCTTTACTTGGCATATAGGTTGGTATAGCTAGTTCTTGTCTGGCTCAGAAATCACCAGATAAGTGATCGGGACCACCAGACCAAATTGTCTTACTGGGCAAATCATACGTTTATGAACGAGTTGCACGCCCTTTGCGACCACCTCTTCTACCCACACGGCAGCACCCAACGTGTGGCCGGCCTACTAAGATTTTCGCAAACTAACTAGAGCCAGACCGATTGTTGTCAAGATCCAAGCGAATATCATCGCAGTGGTATGGAAAATTGAAAGTTTGTGGCCAAGTTCGTAGGGCAAAAGTATATTAATTCCAGTCAACAAAGGAAAAGACAAGATAAGATACTATTGGTATATTTGCACGAATAGCAAAATTGCGTGAGATTACATCGTCGTAATAAAAGTGAGTATGTGTGGGGTATAAGGTTCAGAAAACCAAATTATCAAATGTAAACGTGCTGTAAAAAATGCCATTATATCGCGTCGTTCGGACTCTCCTCCCTTGGTATGGCCTTTGCCGGCCAGGACGGGGGGTCTATCTCGGCATATTTCAAACCGTCTTGCTCCTGCAACTCTTTGCACAGCACCTCGATAGCCAAAGTCCACTTGGCGGAAGTTCGACATTGACGTTCGTCAAAGATACTGTTAAATTGTATCTCTTCTTGTTTGTGCCTGTCGACCAGCTCGTCCTTTGCCTTCCCTTGTCCTTCAGCGTGAGTCCGAAGGTCTGCTGCATGCTTCTCAAGGAGCCCCTCCATTCTTTTCCCTTGGCGGTCTCGCATCATATTGATCTTGGACTGGTTCTGTCTTTCCATGTCGTCTCGCAAGTTATACTGGTTCCCTAGATCTCGAAGGTTTTGCTCAGTAACGACTCGTGGTGGCAGGGCCGATCCATTTGGACTCTGTCCCAAACCATCACAGTAGGCCTCCATATGTTTTATCCGCACCCTGATGCTTTTCTCTGCTTGTTCCAAGGATTGTCGAAGTTCGAGCTCCTCTGATATCTGACGATCATCTAATTGGGTGGTTTCCTCTGAATGCTTCCGACTCAATTGGTCTTTCTCCTCAGCGAGCCGTTTTGTCAGTGCAACCTCCTCCGCAGTATGCCTAGTCCTCATGGAGGCCTCGGCAGATAATCTGAAATCCAAGAATCGTTGTTTTTCTTGCTTTTGGGATGTCTCCAGTGCCATCATAATGGGGTGTAATGCCGATCTTTCCTTGCACTTTTGTTGTTCTGCTTCCCGCATTGCCTTTTCCACCGTGGCCTGCTCCTCCTCCTCTCGTCGTTTTTTTGCTAATCCTTCTTCCCCGTTGCACACATTAGGACAACCGGTCGCAACATCCCAGACACCTCCACAAGCACGACAAAACTGTGCACTGCACGCGCATGACGCCGGGCCGGTACTGTCCGAGAGTTCGACCAGTTTGCGGCACCCGTAGCATCGTCGCCAGCTGTTCGGTCCCCCGATCTTCAGTGCATCTAAGAGTTCCCAATCCTCGGAACAATGTGTGCCGATAGAATGTGCGGCGTGTTTGCACGTAGAGCATGCCTTGGCCTGGCACTTCAGACAAGTAACTGCATGTGGCAACTTAAAGTCTAGCCGCTTCAAGGGCGGTATAAATTCTCCACACGACGTATTGCAGCAAAAGATCCGATCCTCGGACGGTGTATTGTATTGGTAGACCGCTCTTAAGAAGGATTCCTGAGCATCGAGGTCAAGAGATTGTTGTAGGGTCTCCGTCGGCACTGGTTGCATGCAACAGCTGGGTGGCATACTCGTCTCGTAGTTGATTGCTTGAAACACCAGGTCCCTAAGACAGTCCGTACAGTGGGCATGACCACAAGGTAGGCTTTTTACTCCAGTGACCCTGTTGAAATTCACTTGGCATGTAAAGCAAGATCTAAGTTGTAAAACTCATGTTAGCGTATCCGACCTCATATCTAGCCCCCGAAGGGCAGTGTATAGTTAGAGGCTTGGCCAGGGATATCATTCGCATACACAGGCATATCCAAGAGACGAGTTTGCTTCTTCCTGAGCCTTATTCTATTTCGAAAACCTGTAGTAACACCCGATATGCTCTTTCTTGTGCTGACGCTAAATATGCTCTGACCGGAACTTTCGACCATGAGAGTTTGTTTCCGGAATCTTGGTTCTTCGTGGACAGTGTTGATCTGAGAAAGATACTTCTCGTACGGGGCAAAGTTCAAAGCCTTGCACATAGGTTTGTTAATATTGCTGTCGACGGACGAGAAGTTTGGACCAAGCCCGCCATATATGGATGAGTGAGGCGTGAGATGTGAGGTTGATGCCTCTGAAATGGTAGAAAATGTCTGCTCTCGTGAGGTAGACTCAGTTGAATCAGAGGCACTCGAAGTGACACGCTTGGCCTCAGCGACAGACGGCAAGGTAGCCATGATACCAAGACCGTGAGCCTTCTTCAACAACTCACGATCATTTTGGAGTTCCGACTTGCCAGCATGCAGTTGCATTACCTCACGGCAATATAGGGCGTCTTCGAGCTCGGGGATATGGGTGGTAACGTCCATCATTGCTGTGGCCCCAATCTAACTTGTGGTTTGTCGAACAGTGCGCAGGATAAGCTGGACCATCGCCTCGTGAGCCGCAACGACGTTGCTTGAACAGAACGGGCTTGGGGCCAAGCACGATAAAATACATTTTCCGAGTCCAAGGAGGGGCGTAGAATATTAAAAACCAACAGGGCCGGGGTATGGAGCTTGTGACGATTGTTGAGTAAACCGCTTGAAGGGGGGGTGTGAGTTAAAGACATCCCGGGGAGCGGAGAGCAGCTTAGATGGGTTTGGCTTGGCTCGATGGGCTCGTCCAAGACAAGCGGCACAGATCCGCCCCGTCGTTAGGCGCGCGCCGTTCTCTTCTCCGTATGGAAGTACGGAGCTAAGTAATGGCTGCCAGCGCAAGACCGGGGGGATGTTTGGATGTCTGAGAGCGGCGGCGAACACCAGGCAGGGTCTCGGAAGTAAAGGAAAGCGAGGGACAGCTGGTAGTTAGTTACTCCGTACTTGGAAAGAATCGGACACCCTAGCGATGGGGAAATACTTAGCTTTGGATCAACTGGAGGAGCTGAGCAACAGCAGGACAAAAGACTGTAATGAGCTTGATTTTTTGTACTAATGCCCTCTCAGAATGGTGTTGACTCGTCATTCGGAGATCAAAGTGCGTGCAACACTAGAACACGTTAGACACAATATCTGAACAGCGGAAAATCTCATCATTGTCAAGAACCTCGCGAACCTCGCCTCACCAAGCAGGGGGTCAGTTAATATTCTCGAGCCAAGAATGGCTGGAGATTTGCACAGGGATCTTGTGAGGCTCTGCTTGCAACAGGAGGAGCGGCTGTGGCGGCGATAACATCTGGTTCAATGCTCGACATGCCTCTTGGATTGATTGATCATAAGAATGGGGCCAATACTAGGGCAGTGCAAATGCCGGGCTTGCAGGTTGGCACGAGCACTAACGATCCACAGGACGGGCATGATGAAAATGATGATGAGGGCAGGCAATCTATTCCCCGTTTTCCCTAATTTGCCATCCATCCCCATCGCGGGCACCGTAGGCACTGCCGGAGGGTGGTTCCTGCCCTCTGGATTTGTGGAAAAGTTTAATTATAATCCCTGACTGGCGCAGACGCGGATACGCTGATGGGGTGACAGTGGGGCAGCCGATGGCTCTTAGAGCCGCGCCCTTTCAAGCCTGTCAAGCCTGTCAAGCCTGTCAAGCCTGTCAAGCCTGTCAAGCCTGTCAAGCCAAGCCAAGATGCTTTCTGACAGCCAATGGACATAGCCAACAGCTAACCCCTAACTGCCAACTACGAGCTGCCAGCTGGCAACCTTGAAGCAGGTGCGCCTTTTTTATTCCCGCAAGGAAGGAACCATCCATTCATCCACAGCCATAGGAACGTATCATCCCATCTTTTTTCCTTGCGACCCCCAGACAACAAAGCGTCTCCTCACCTCCTTACCCTACCGCCTATGAAAGCATTGTCACCAGTTATCGCCGCCCTCTGTCGTCTGATATCCGTCATTGAGCCCGATATTCCATACCTCAAAGATACATGGCAGTACGCCGTACTGACTCTGAAGTGACTGCGACCATGGCTCGTTGTGCTTCGTTGTGCTTGTACCCTGTATTGAAGACTTTTGCAGGGCTACAGACCAACGGCACAGGCATCAAAGATTTGCCAGAGCTTACTTAGTAGGGCCAACTAACAGTCCCAGTACGGGGGACGATGGAGACGAATGGCCAGGGATGGTGATATTTTCCAGCGACGTACGGAGTACTAGTTACTTGCTGCTTCATGATCCGGGACGCGTTGGGTAAACAATGACTTGTCTGTATCTTCAGAACCTACCTTGGCTTGGTTTGCCTAGATGACTAACTCCTCGTTCTCCTCCCGCCCCCTCACCACCTAGACTACAACCACCGTCATGCCCATGCGTGTATGATGCAATCTGAGCAAAGCAACTAGTCTCATTATCATTATCTAAGTGGCTACCTGATGAAAATGTTGGTTCGCAGGCCTTGAACATAACGCAATCTTTTCGACACCGGCGCAAAGTAGCTTGCCTAATGCAGGCGAACACAAAGCAAAAGCAACAAGTAACTAACTAACCAGTTACCAATTAGCATCGGGGTGTGGGACTTTTTTACGCAGCCAGATTGCTTGACTCCCACAAGCCCCGACGTTCATTCATTGTTGATTTTCTTGCGGCTACCGAGTGCGAACAACAACATAGTTAGGCTTGCCCTGATAACTATATCTTAGCGCCATCGCTGGCCCGCGTTGCAGTTCGGGGGAAAAATCGCCGTGCTCCCATGGTCAGGGACGATATTGAAAAGCTGAGAACACTCGTGCTTGGTAGTTTAGAGTTTCCTCCTCTCCATTGATTTGGTGGACTGCTCAGCAAGACAATGAAGGCAAGCATTTAAGTCCCAGACTCTCGACTGAATACGGAGTATTTAATGGCAAAATCAAGGTGATGGTAGAGGCGACCGAGATGGGTTAACCTGGCCGACTGGGCACGGCTGAAAATGGTTCATCTCCATCGAGATAAAAAAGGCCAACTGAACACCTCCCGCGATTTGTCAGACGCAGTGGAGCACGGAGTGACTAGAAGTGGTTATTAGTCCCATGATCAGTTGGCTGCTTTTTCCTTCCAACCACTAATTATGTACGGAGCATTCCGTACGGAAATAAGGACTCAATCTCGTCACCACTATTCCGATGACCAAACCCTTGACCCCTTGTTTGTGCGCCTGAGTACGGAGTACGATTTCCTGCCCAAATGTACGGAGTATTGCCCCTATCATCTCATCTGGGCAGCTCAGCCGAGTAAGACGGCTCTGGAATGAAACAAGTCAGTGTCCTGCTGGGCTAACGCAGCATCGTGTGCCTTGAGCAGAATCCAAACACGCATTTAGCGACCTGCGTCTTAGTTCGCGCAGAACTCGGCGAGCATCTGTGTAACACAATGTCAAGATGGTGCCACAGGGGTGCTTCAACCAACTGCCCGGCCTCATGAAAGTGGTGTTAGCAGAAGATGAAAGTATGAGGCTAAGTTAATGGTCGGATGGCCGATGAAGGCTAAATTTTCAGCTCCCTGTGCCTAGACTCGATGAATCGACTTCATTCTCCGGTACTAAAAGCAAACATTTGCCTCAAGAACAAAGTTTGCACTGGCCAAAGCCCAGGGCCGGCCACATAACGTTTCAGAGCTCGTTCAGTCCAGAACGCAGAAATTCCACTGACTCATGATCGCTAGCTTGACTTATCCCCCAGCATCGCGGTCTATTGACGTGTAACTTTGTGCTTCAACGAAAGGAACGAGCGATCTGGTGAACGAACCCTGCCTCATAGATCTGTGTCTGGACAAGGGCATCTTCTCCGCCGTGCGTGCATGAGGATGATTGGAGCATCGCCTTATCTATCGCCTGCCCAGTCAGACACTCCGAGGCCCCTATTGCCGAAAGTCTAGTCTCGGGGACTGCGAACATCCCCGATGTTGCGCTGTTTATTTGCTTTTCTTCGGTAGGTGGGACAATGGCGCTCACTAGCCAGCATCAGATCCCAGACATGGAAAGAAACGAGATGGTTGGTTTGAAGCAGGCTTGTCAATCTAGAGACAACAAACAGGGTCAGGCGTGCACTTCCCGGAAGTATTGAGCACTTCCTTCGCTTAACAATGCTTGTCGTTTTGGGACTTCAGTCGCCATCAACAAGCAGCAAGATGTTCAACTACGCCCCAGCTAGCAGTATGACTGGCGGATCCGAAGTTGTTGGCGATTGCCTGCTCTTCTGTTTTTTGGTTCGCCAGGCATTCTCTATGAATCCTATGAACTCTGCCAGAACCCGTCTTGACCTAATTTCTTCTCTGCATACTTATATGCACATGACTACTTGGCAGAAACCCAATATAAACTGAGTACAGCGCATCTGATGTGTAAAGATGGTCCAAGGATGGGAGAGACGCCAGGATTCAATCTAGATGCCACGAACGAGGTATTTGACGTTTAACTTGTAACTTATCGGCATGTGCTGTGCTTTCCCTTCTATGATACGGTGTTACTGCGGGTTACATATCTACATGGAATCAAATTGTCGTTCTTGCGTGCTGTCACGGTAAGCTCCATCGATCGACCCTTTCTTCTCTCGCATTCTGCTGATTGAAATTTATTTATTTATCTACTCTCTAACCAGAAAGAAGTGCACAGCTCACGCAGTCCTTCCAAGTTGTCGTGGCTAGTTAATCTGAGACGTAATTCGTAGCCACTGCTCAGCAAGACAAGATTCGCCATAACTTTTTCCGGATGATAAGAAACTTGAAGTTTTCTAATTTTGTTCAAAGATGGGCTCCTACTAAAACTCTGCTATAATTCATGACACCGATCCTACAATGAATTCTCTGCTCGCCTCTTCCTGGACGAGGTTGACGTTGAAGATTGTAAATGCAGCCACAGATCATGTCGGATCTACGAATAGAGGAATGCAGACGACAACATCGCAGGAGCTGGAAATAAATGGCGGTGGCTTGTCTATAACAACCGACTCCAATGGAAGCAACGACGAGTCTAGAAAATGGCACATGTCCTATCATAGAACTAACTCTTGGCCGTTTCGTTCTTGCCGTAAGTCAGTCTAGCAACTGGCACTTCTCCGAACAAGCGCATCAAAGACGTTGCAACTACACTCACCAAAACGACAACAAAGTCGAAAATCCGCATTCTTAACCCTCATAATCGCCGGTTTTTCTGCACACATTCTTCCCAGACAGCTCTTAAAAAAAAAACTTGCAGCAGCGTGCCAAACCAGGAAAAAAAAAAAAAAAAAAAAAAAAGTAATAGCACCAGTAGCCGGCAAAGTGGGAAAAAATAATGGCATGGGTCGACAAACCAGAGCAAGGCTCTCTCCGTGCTATCATTCAGGCACACAACCGGCAGGCCGTCTTGGTAAGGGGCATTGCTTGGACTGGGCTTCACCTACAAATCCTAAATGTTCAATTTTCGGCAGCGGAAGAAAGGCTGGCGCAGGCGCGAAGCGAGTGGAAGAGTGACCGGGGCGAGGCCTGGGTCGATGACTTGAAGGCTGGCTTTCCGGAGCTGCGGCAAAATCGTATCCGAAAGATCCTCGAGCTATTCAATTTCTACGGTGTACGGTCGGTTCACTCCACAGGTCCTTATGCTTGGTTTGCTTACTGTCGTCCCTTCCTTGACACTGACTGCGATGTCATAGAGCCAATACCTTGCCACTAAACTTTGACGGCAGGATAGTCGACGCCATACAAACAAACGTAATTTTCGTGAATGAGTCGAGACTTTGTCTTGCGTACATTACTTTCGACTCTGTGGCCCGTTTGAGAAGGCATTACATATGGCGGCCACGCCTCGTGCGACAGAGCTCCCCTATATCCAGCTATCAGACCAAGAAACACCGCGGACTCATCCCGCCAGTGCAAGCCGAAGATCCATACCTGCTGTGTATCTTGGTCGCCCTGGCGCAGAAACATCTGGAATTACGATACGAGAGAGGCGAGCCTGAAGAGTCGGTGCAGGTGTCTTTGCTGGCTCTTTCGGAAGGGCGGGCAGACCACGTCTACTTTTACACCGCTTACCTCCCCTTGAGCTTTCTCAACAAGTTTAGCGAGCCCTCATTATATTTCGAATGCCCACCTGTTTCGATATCGTATTTACCCATTTCCTTGGAAAAGCCTGATGAGTTTCTCTGTCGCCTGCGCGGTGTGCTCCTTGAGACGGGTGCAGTTGGGGGGGAATCGCCTGACGCCTCGACCAGTTTGGCTGATACATAAATGTATACTCTCACTGGAGTCCACGGGTCGTGTAAGACAGTACTGACGTTCATGTTCCCTTGTCTTTTTAGCTTCACGATGCGAGCCATGAATGAGTTCAACGCCTTCTGTCTTTGTTGATGCCTGTAGGAAGTTCTTGGCTAGATATAAAGCGCGTGGAAAGGTGAATATTTCTTTTGACAGAATTATTGTGGGCATATGCTTGTTGGAGCATGCCAAAATATCGTAGGTCAGCGCAGTGGTTGCGCCATCTTCGAGGAAGCGAACGAGTAGCGTGTGAGTACAAGGGCTAATCTGGGGTCTGGATGACAGATCGCCTGCTTGTTTGTGGTTAGTCACTAATCTGTTCCTGTAGGTAATGACGAGGAGAGAGGATAATCAGAGAGGCGGAGGGAGATGTGACTCTTTGTGGTGGCCGTCGATTGATGTGACTTGTTGCGACGAAGGAGGACGATGACTCGTTTGTGATGTAGTATGCAGTCGATCCCGTAAGAAGGACGCACAAATACATGTTTCTCTTTGTAAACTAAACCACGGCCTTGCCGGTCGTTGACGAAGCAAAGCAGGGGAGATGTGAAAGGGGAGCAATTGCATTGTGTGCGTATGTGTGCGTAACGATGTGTGCGGTGCGAGTGGAAATGGACAAAAGCGGAGGAATGAATGGATAAATGAATGAATGAATGCCACCCTACACTACTCCGTACAGCTGGACGATTTCAAAGAGGGGGAGCCTCCGGCCCAGAATTACGAAACAAGTGGATAAACAGCCCGCCCAAATTGATGGCGATTGACTGACTGCTCTGTGCTGGCCATGCTGGTGAGCTGCTAGTTAGTTACTCCCTCCGTGCTACGTAGTTACCCTAGGTAGTTACTAGTTAGTTAGTTACATGATGCATGCATGTTCGGAATATGTCTCCATGCAAGTAAGTAAAGTGACCCTGCTGCGCCCAGCCAACCGCGCAGTTCCCTCGACTTATGTCCGGACGGCTGGAGCCTCGAGGTCCCAAAGCCCAGCCAGCCCCACAGCCAGCCCCACAGTCAGCCGTCAGCCGTCAGCCGTCACCCGCCTTGGTCTTCGTCTCCCCAATTTCCGCCCTCTTGCTCGCTCAACTCCGCCTCCCTTTTCCCTCTTGAGTCTTGCTTGCGTGCGCCGCCGTAGTTGAACATCTAACATCTAACATCTAACATCCAACATCCGTCAATCAACGACGTCCGACGCCGCCGAATCGTCATCCCGACATGTCCCAGGGTTCTGGCTGCGCATTCTCACCACTGACAGATCATTCCTGCAATCCTTGCGCTGCCAGGATTACCACTTCAACATTGATGAGATAGCATCACACGCGACGGTCCGCATCGCATCGCACAGCTTCAATCGGCACCAGCATGGCTGGACTGATCGATCCGACCACTGCGGGCAAGTATCCTGTCATTCTCGGCGACGGGCTGCTGGGAAAGACGTCCAACGAAATCTTTACTCGCATTCAATGTGCGTCTTCTACTGCAACCACGAACAAGCAAGTCACTGCGCCGATTGCTAACCACGGCATCCAGATAATCACAAACCTGCCCTACCCTCCGATGACGCCTCCAACCACGCCCGTCTAAAGCCCTCGCTCCCCGGCAAAACAGATTCATACGATTTATCCTTTGCACACGAAGACGGCACTTACGCATACGCTGGCTCTAGGAATACCAGCAGCAGTCAGTATGTCTTGCACTTTGACACGGAGCGCAAGGCTTTCATACTCGACAGGATCGACTCCACATTCAACATGAACATTACCCGACTGCCGGGCAACTCTGACGCAGCCCGTCTAAGCCGGCAATATCCCCACCTCGACAGCAAACACGAAACAGAAGCACAAACCCAGCGAGCTGGCGCCAAGAAGACCACGGCCTCCAAGGACACTCTAAAGACACCAGCGGCAAAAGCACAATCCAAAGAGCCCAAGCGCAAGACGGAGAAGAAACAACAGGCCAAGGAAGTGGCGCTCTCTTTCCCCGAGCCGCAAAAGGAGAAGCTTAAACCCAAGCGCAAGTCCTTCGACGAAGAGGAGGACGAGGACGAAGATGATGACGGAGGCTTGCTCATCGAGTATCCCGGTGCGGATACGGCCGCTAGACAAACCGACTTCTCGCCCGCCTTCCCGCCCCCGAGGCGGTTTGACGACTTCATGGACCAACGAGACTCGGAGGCCGAAGATGCCGACGGGGAGAGTGACGACGAACCAGACATGGACTTCAAGCTACCTAGTCCCGTGAACCACCATCGGCCGGAACCGATGCAGGAGGATCCCGTGGAAGAAGAGCACGACCAGGGAGAGGGCGCCGGTGACCTGGAGGATGATCTGGAGAAGGAGTTGGAAGAGGCGTTTGAGGACTTGGCAAACAGCCAGGGTGAGACGCCGGTCGCAGGGGACGAGAGCGAGATCAGCGAGGAGGATTGAACGAGCTTCAAAGGCACATTGGTTGGTTTGCATGTACGGCGTACTGGATATGGATATGGATATGGATATGCTTGAGTTAAAAAAGTTGGACTAGACTTTTTCTTTTTTTTTCCTCTTCGCTGTGGGAGAAGCCGGCGTTGGGGACGTGCTTCGACACGGATCACCTTAGTTTTCCAGTGACATGAATGAATACTAGAATAAATTACATTTCTCCACCGCCAGCGTGCTACATGACCCTGACCCTGACCCTGTGTGTGTGTGTGTTTCTTTACGGACCAGCCACGCCCTGTTTCTTCAAAAGGATAACCTCGCCCTCTTCATCGTCGTACTTCCACTTGTCACCGGGTAAATGGTCCGTCACGCCGTCTATCTCTGCATCGCAAAAGATATGTCTCTCCGCATATGTCAGTAGCCGTCCGTGTGTCCTTAGCGCCTCGCTGTCGAAGCACCCGACGCACATGCTGATGCTGTCTGATGCCTCGCGCCGCCAGAACAGGAGCGAGCCGCAGCGGGTGCAGAAGCCGCGTGCGTTGCTGGGTGTTGCGCGGTACTGCGTGAGTGTCGCGTCGGATGTGTACTCCAGCGCTGAGAGGGGGATCTTGTGCACGCGGAAGACGAGCGAGCCTGTTTGCTTGCGGCACTGGGAGCATTGGCAGGTCGAGCACTGCGTTGGGTCTTGTCAGTTGACGGGCCTGGAGGCAAGGGCGGGAGAGCTTTACTTGGGCGGTGAAGTTGTGGTCTGGCGGGAAGGTGATTTTGTATCGGACGCCTTCGCAGAGGCAGCCGCCTGTGATGGTTGTTGGTTTGTCAGACATGGCTGATTGGGAGGATCGTTGTTCTCAAACGAGGGGTTGAGATGTTCGATGGTGCGGGTCTGGTGGGATTTGGGAGGGTGGTCGTGGTATTTAAGAGCCGTGGTGAGGAAGAGTCCGGTCGGTTGAGTAGTTGTTGTCCGCGGCGGATAAGCTGAATATGTCATTGACGCCTTTTCCCCAGCTCGCTGTTTGACCTGGCGTCGCAGTGATTGGCGTTGGCGGGTTAGTCTGATGTGGCGTCGGGAGTGTATCGTCGATCTGAGGGGTATCATATTGAGAACGGCGCCCGGGGGGAGGGGGGGGGGGCTCGCAATGGGTATGTATATCAAAGCATTTTATGTATGGTATGTCGTATGGTTAGATGGCTTCCCATCTTGCTATCCAGCCGACATTCTCGCCCGCGTTTCTAACTATACAGAGCCGCCCTTCTCTCCTGTTTGCTTTCACATCGGCAACTACTTTCTCAACGGCCAGACTGCCCATTGCTGCTGCTTTGCCGTCGCGGAGACAATAGGAACCGGATGTCACGAAACCGACGAGGTCTCTCGCATCGGGAACCAGCGGATGGCCGCCAATGTCGACCTGATTCGGCGCGGGTGGTGGATAGGCAGGTGGTGGTGCGGTGAGCTCCTGGGCGAGGAGTCGCTTGCGGGATTCCATGTCTGTAGGCCTGGCGGCGCCGCGCGCTCGTTTGTTGGAAGGGCCGGATCCTCGCGGCATCTTTGAGAGCCATTGCGCGCGCAAGTCATGTGGCAAGGTGGTGGTGGCATCGTCTGGTGGTGGCATCGTAGCTGGTACTTCGGCGTTTGAAGCTGTGGGCGTTGGAACTGGTGCCTGTGGAAGTCTGTATATTCGGGCACATGTAGTTACTGCCCCGCGAGATAGCAGTGTGATACGGACATTCATGACGGAGTTGGGTGGGAGTGTCGGCGGAGACTCTGGCGATGCCATCATCTGTTCGAAACGTACTCTTGGAACAAAGTTGAGTAGCTTCAGTGACGGAGGTTCCGCTGACGTCTTGGACGTAGATTCTCGCTGATCTATGTCCATGGCGTCTTCATCGTCGGACTGATCTGCTTGGACAAGCTCAGGCTCGGTACTTTTTGTGGTCT
The DNA here is from genome assembly GCA_031753515.1 of Metarhizium rileyi. Lineage (NCBI taxonomy): Eukaryota > Fungi > Ascomycota > Sordariomycetes > Hypocreales > Clavicipitaceae > Metarhizium > Metarhizium rileyi. The sequence goes on along the minus strand of JAUKVO010000003.1, from coordinate 1,716,006 downwards.
TTATAGGCGCGGGCAACCCAAAGAGCAACTCAAAGTCACAAGTCAAACCATCGCCAACTTCGCCTTTCCTGCCAGCCCCCAGATCCAAAGTTGACCACTCGGTCCTCTTGCTCTTCGGACGCCTGTCGTATGCTTGCTGCCTCTGTTGCCGCTGATCCAGCTCCCACTCAGCACCCGAATCCGTGCCTACAAAGTCGGCTGGGAACCATGGGAGCCCTCGTTCGAACGCAACTTGCATCGTCTCGTTCAATCCACCAAACCGCGGATTCATGCCAGACACCAGAGGACAGTGAACAATGCTATACCAAAGGGGTAGGATGCACTTCCAAGGCATGAGAAGTGTCCATGTTCCCTGCGCTTGTGTGCTTGTAGGCGAGCGAGACGCAATCAGGACGATGGGAACGGGAGGGTCTATCTGGGCAGGGTTTAAAAGCAACCCGGGGGCCATTGCGCCCCTTCTTTTGTTAATACTCTTCTGTGATGGAAGGCATGTAGCCTGGAAGCGACTGATTCGATCAAAGAGTCCGTAAGGTTCGAGCTGCTCTTCTGTTGGCCAATGTGCCAATAGCTCCAGAAGCCTGTTCTCAGCGTCAGGATCATCGCAGACTTGCATTTTTTGAGGTGGGTGTCTCAGACGCGGATCCTGTATTGAGAAACCGAGGATTGAATTTGCTGGTAATGAGGCAGGATTAGTTAGGCCTTTTAGAGACTCAAAGATACCAGCGTGCCTGTCCTTGGACTTGTTATTTGTCGCATAAGCTGTGAGGGTGCTCAAAAGAGTTTCTGTTGAGGCAGGGCCAGTAAGCTCGATGCTACCAATTTCGAACCTCAAATCTTCGACGTAAACTCCTGAACCCTTCATTTTGGACAGGCGCACGAGTTCGGTAAACACCTCCAGGAATGCTGCCGGATTGATTCTTAAGTAGATCTGTCGCTTTTCCTGACCTGTGTTTGCTGCGTTTCCGGAGGCCACGGGCTCTGGATTCCATATAGCTGTCGCCGGACACATGATTCTAGTCTGACCGTCCCTTTCCCGCGAGAGGTAGCCCGACCACGCTGTTAGGCCCATCCTCCATTTCCTGCCCTTGTCGTTCCAGCACGATTCTTCCAGGATCCCAAAAGACTTGAGGGTCTTTTCTAATCCACTTGAGCTTCCATACAGGGCAATTGTGCTCATGTAGCTCGTGTCCCACACCATGGTGCCCCTCTCACCTTGTGCACGATGCGTCGGCCGGTAGATCTTCTCGGTTGGTGTCAAGGGGATAGCAAAGCGCCACAGAGGCTTCTTAGGTTCAGTCATACGCGCTCTCTTGGCATGCCACTTGTGAGTCGGCAACCAGGTCTTATTGATCTGCCTCTTTCGAAATCTGGCCGGCGCTTTGGGTGGCTCGTTGAGCTGATTTCTTCGTACTTTGGGTTTGAGCTGCCGTTTCAACAAGTGTTCGGCTTCGGCTTCGGCTTCGGAGGGAGGTGGTTTGCCTTCATCATGAGCTGACTTCGCCCTTCCTAGTAGCCTCTTGCGCTTCCGCGCGGCCAGGATGCCCAGCCGCTTTGCTGCTTCTGCTCGTATCCTAGCTCTCGTCGTTCGTGGTTTTCTCTTTCTAGATTCGACCGTGGGTGTATTGTCCTCGTCCATTTCCTTCCTGGCTTTGTTTCGGAGCCTTCGAGGTACTCTTTTCGGGTTATGACTAGCTGTTCGGCGTCGCAACCCTCGTGGTACTTGCTGGAATGCGCGGCTCGAACTCACGGCCTGGGACGTGGCCATGCTCTGCTCCAGAGACCGAATCTCGAACTCGTGTGCGGCAACAAAGGCCTGGAGATCAAGCTCGCCATCTTTCAACGCTGCGTCCGCCGGTTGTGCCGGGATATGTCGCGCCGAGTGCAATTTCGCTCTTCTTTGGCGAGATGCATCACTGCGAGCGCTTGCCGAGCCATTGGCAGAGCTGGGTGCAGCATTGCGTTTCCCAGCAGTAGCGGTAGAAGGGCCACCAGTTGATGGCTTGGGAGCCATGGTGATTGGGGCTATAATGGCCAGTATTGCCGGACGCCGGCCATATGGAAAATGGTCGCCAATGTCGATTTGAGGTGTTGGAGATGCGACGTCTGGCTCAAATTTATGGTGTCCCGCCCGCCATGGCAGCTTTATCGATAAGGGACAACCCACTGAACTCAGTCGCCAACGGGTCATTTTATTTCTGTCTGGTTAACTTCATCGACATGCTCCTCTTGCATATGCACCAGGGGTTCAGCCGCATTAGATTTATCATCATGTCAAGCACTATATCTGCTGACTAGGCACCGAACTAACGCATCGGCATTCATTAGGAACAACAGCATTGCGTCATTAGATCCCGGCGTCATGAGAAAGGATACCTATAGTCTCTGCTACAGATTCGCAAGCGCTTAGACGAGCATTGTCACCCAGACGTAGATTTTAAGCGACTATGACGAAGAAGAAGGCTTTCAGTCAGATCCCAAACTATCTAACACGTGGTTCGAAACCTCGCAGCTACAGATACCTCTACAAAACTTTGGCTTCAAATCGACTTACGCCAACTGCCGCCAATAATCTTCCTTCGAACCCAAAAGACCAAGGGTGGCATTGCTGACAAGCTTCATACGGTATGCAAGTATGTAATTCATGACGATGAAAGCGGCCAATTTCCAAGGGAAGAACAATAGACGGGAAAAGACTCTCGGCTGCCTACGTCCGCAGTACCAGTTCATATATCGACCGCCGGCGGAATGTCTGTGCTGACACGACGGACAGGGGAACCAGCACAACTCACTCACAATCAGGCGAATCAACCTGCCGCAGTTCTGGCCGCAGCTTGGCTTACCGCCGTGTGCCAATCAAACCAGTACAGATACGCATACTCAACAAGCGATACCCTGTGTCTAAAGTTAACACTGTCCGCCCGGGTCCCTTGTTAAGAATTCGACCGGACAGAACTTACACGAAGAGTCCGATGGTGAAGCCAATGAAGAGACCCGTTACCTTCAGGTCAAGTCCAAATCCCAAACCCGCGGCCGAGGGCAGCGCAACGAGGTAGTAGGCAAACAGATTGGCCGGTCCGCCGATGGACTGCCTGCCAATACCGCGCAACAGGCCGTGGGACACACTAGCATGCGAGCTGGCGAGCTTCATGATGCCGAGAACCGGCAAGACGTCCCTGACCAGTTCTGCCACGGTCGAGTCTTGGGTGAACAGAAAGGGCAGCCGGGACTTGAGGCAAATGAAGACGGCGAAAGTGGCGAGGCCGATGACGAAAGACGCAACGATGGTCTGGGTAAGTCAGCGCTACGTTATGTTCCAGTATATAACGACACGACTGCAGAAGAATGAACAACAGAAAAGGACGAAGCGATAGGAACTAAGAAACAGGAACGCACCACTTTGGCTGCAACCCTGGCCGCATCTACAAGTCCAGCACCAATCAAGCAAGCCACCCTGGTTGATGCCGCTATTGATACTGCAAAGGGAACCTGGTAGAAGATAACGCCTATGGAAGCCAAAATGCTCTGTGCTGCAAGATAGTCCGTGCCGAAGTAACTGGAAGCAATCAACATCATCTCGAACGCAACCCATTCCGCCTCCACCATGACCATGCCTGGAACCGCTAGATAAAGCATCATCACCCAGTTGTTGAAGGCCCGTTTGCTGAAGCCACCCCAGCATTGAGAGCCGTCAAGAAACACCACGAATAGAACCAGAAGAACAGGGAGCACGGTCCTTGTGACGATGACGGCTATGGGAGCGCCAATGAAGCCCAGTTTCCCCACGAGCATTTGAATGAGCACCACATGGCACGATGCAGCAATGACCAGTATATACGTGGTGATTCGGAAAAGGCCCTGCGCTTGTAGAAAGCGTTTACCCACCTCGAAGACGATATATCCCGGGATCGCGAAAATCATGAGCTTCAAGTAGAGGCTAGCTAGCTGAGCGGATCTCGCATCAGGAACGAGATGGGCAATGACAGGTTCGGAATAGATCCAGAGCACACATATCGGAACTGAGAAGCAGAGCAGGAGCAGCGATACGCGCTGACAGTAGAGCCCTACGAGCTGCTTCCGCCCCGACCCATGGGCTTGAGCGCAGAGCGTATCTAGACTTGTTGCTAAGCCCTGGACTGGCGCCCAGCAAGTAATCCCAGCCGACATGTTGGCCACTTGAAGCCGGAGTTAGTGGGAAGATGACAGTCGTCATGTAACGTTAACACGACGCGAGTCCACGTACGAGATACAGCTCCTATTTCGATGGTGCCCATCCTTCCCACAGCCATGACGCTCAACATGTCGATGGAGTATTGGAGTAGGTAGGTTATGACCAGAGGCGCGGCGTAGACGGCAATCACATTGGTCTCTTGCAACCATGTACCAGCATCCTCGTCCGTAAGCACAGCGACTTCACGTCTCTCTTGAACACAGCCGGCAGACACAACTGTGGTGTCTGGTGTGTCGTGACTCGACTGCAGGAGAGGAGAAGTCTCAGCCGGGCCATCTGGAACGAGGACTTCGTCGTCGGATATCCGCACAGGACGGCGGAAGAGGGGGCCCCAGAAACGAACAAAGAAGCTGTGGCCTTTCCTGCCGTCACATTGCTTCGAATACAAAGTGTGGCGCCTCAAGGGGTTCGTGTTAACTTGTAAACTTTTAAAGTTGAGGGGCAGAGACAAGAAAAACTCCGAGACAATTACTTGGGCTGTTCGAAACCGGAGGGCCGTGTAAGCGTCTTCGACACAAGACCATGGCGTGCCATCGTTCCGTTCGCTTGTGGCATCTGTGCGCATTGCTTGCCGTTGTCCACATCGCTGCCTGGCATCGTTGTGGCCGTATTGTCCGCAGAGCCCCGGTAAGCAAGAAGTCGTGCCTGGTGTTGTTGATATGGTGTAGGTTGGGCGTCAGCAGCCCGGTTCCTCAAACAGTCCTGAGTCCTCAACCCCTGCAAGACGAGCAACAAGGCTACAAAGCGGGCAGCTGGCAAGCCGACATTCAAATACCCCGCTTGAATCTGTAGCAAGCATGGAGATTGGAACATTGCATGTGTGTCCAGAGTAGATGGGCTTGGCGGGCACAAGTCGATGCAACGTCACCGAGTCCTGGCCGTTGGGCATTTGGGCATCGGACGTGACGAAAACGTGCCAAGTCAGGATCAAATATCGCAAGGGAGTTGCTCCGGCTCATCGAGTGGTCAGATGCAATGCAATCCCAAGCCGGCAGGTCCATGATAGAGCGAGGACAGGAAAGCGATCCGCAACCACGGCATCTGGCACTGACAACTTTTGCAAAAAGTGCATAAAAGGGGCTGCTAGATCCGCCATCTGCCATGTATGATGGAACTACAAGTACGGGTTTCAACACATGTGATTAAGGCTGTAAGCACCTGAATGATGAGTGAACGGATACTTGAGTACTCCGTATAATGCATGAGAAGAAGATCCAACCAGAAGAACACTTCGTCAAAGATGCTCACATCGGGGTGTTCGGTGTTGAAAAGCGGCTGAATGTGTCGGTTGAATAGATTGAACATGCCCTTCGGTATGGAGACGGCATGGAAGTACCAGAAACTCCCGCTCTTCCAGACATGTCGTTTGATCGGGGCCTCCACGACGACCCCATTACGCCGTCTCTCCTCCTCCGCATATATGGCCAGGTATTCTTCAAGGATGGCGTCGTACTCGGCTATAGCGTCTGCGTCGTTGAAACCGTCAGCCGCCCGAGACGTGAGCCAGTACGGCGGTACTTGCATCTCGATTGGGTTGGCGTGCGCCCATTCGAGGTCAATTATCGCTTTGATATTCCACTGCTCATCCACGAATATGTTCGATTGGTGAAGGTCGGTGAGGGTCAGGAAGAAAGGGCCGTGACGATATTCTGGGCGAATAAAGGTATGCATGACTGCTCGGAGAGCTGTTAGAGCCGCGAGCTGGCCCTTTCCATCGTCCCAATCGTGGATGGCGTTTGGTTGATGTAGTATCTTGTTGTCTTGTAGGGAGATGAGATCGGATATGTAAGACTCAACTGCCGCGTACGTCCTCTGTCGCGGGATCCCCGATATAATGCCCTCGTTCTCCAGCATCTGAAAGTGTAGTCCAAGCGGTCTATTTGAAAGGGTGATGCAGCCGTCAGACTGCATAGTCAGAGAAGCGATGCGCGACAAAGGCGATCTGTTGATGGACAAGGTGATATTTGCCAGGTGATGGAATAGCCGCTCTCGATACGACTTGTCATGCCGGTGCTTTTCCCAGGACAACGAAAGCATTGTCCCCTCGGCCTGACTGAGAATAAGATAGCCATCTTGCAGCGGATTCTGCCGTGTGCGCCGCACATAGCGAGACGGAGCTGACCACCCGAGAAGATGAAGCATCCATCTCCGTGCCTGCCACAGCGTATGAGTGGATGGACGGGGTGTTTTCTGGATGAGTGAACTGTACAAAAGGGGGTCAGACTCGATACAGACCCGGCTCGTAACACGGACTTGAACTCACCATGGAACCCATCCGGGAACCCAAACGCATGAAGAGTAGGAATTAGGGACGTCGGGACAGTTTTCTTCAAGCCAAACGTAGGTTGCGATCTCTGTCCGCAGCTTCTCGTCGGAATTGCCTGGGGCGTCCACTTTACCAGTTTTATACGGGAGTGACGTTGAAGCTGCCGGACCTCCACGTCTCCATCATGCACAAATGGCACCAATCAACCCCTAGTTGGTAGCAAATCATGGACTCAATCTCAGCTTTACGGTCCGCCAGAGAAGTCCAGAAACGTTGCTTTTGCTCTGGATATTGCAGCTTCCTCAAAATGTTGTCGTCGCCGCTTATGGCATCGTCGAGGGTCACTGACCCGCGAAGAAGCTGACGGGTTGCTGAGCTGGCCATGATGGAAAAGCCAGCTTGAGGTAGCAGGCAACAATATCCCCCTCCCTCCGTGTGTGAAATCAACCAAGTACAGAACGCGCGGATGGCCCGCCCCCCTGAACTGGCAGCGTCTTGATGTTCACCTGCATCAGCCAAATCTCGGTTGGATGAAGGCACGTTGGATCTAGCGGCCCCACTTTTCTGCGATACCTAACTACCTAGGTACCTAGGTAACTAACAGGTACTCCGTTCTCCGTACTCCGTACCTTCTAGTTTAAACCCTCGTTGCGTCACCTTCGGCTGTGACAAGTGTGATGTAACCTCTTTGTAAATCAGGAAATTGCTGGGACTTTTTATCATCATAGTATTCCTTAGTGGAGCAATGTACCTTTCATTATTAGGCTTCTGATTGGTGAAATCCCGATTTCGTTACACCCAACGTGCCCTTCGCACAGGGAAACCCACGATTGGAGCGCGTGAAACGGGAAACGAAAACGGAACAGTAGCCGCGCGCGTATGCATTAGATTGAGAGGCAAGGCCGTTGGTTATTGTATCAAATAACTAACATTACATAGTAACCGATGGTTATCCCTTCCGCATTTAGCTAGTGGTGGTCGCCACCTACAGTTTCTTGGAGACGCTTGCCCGGTGATACAGCTGGCGTCAAGACACTTCGTGGAGCCGCTGCTCGTTGACTTTTGGTCCGTTGCCGCCTGAAAGCCTGGCGTAAACTGCTTTTTCGGCGGGTCGGTAGGTCGGGACCCGGAGACACGGCCCGTGACCCACATTACCGGTGGGCCATGCGGCCGATCGAGGGACGTGACAAACGTCGTGACCGACCAACTCTTCGGCCTAGGCCGCCTGAGCTATTCGTGGTAGGTGCCACAAGCTCGATGCTGGGATAAGAATCCCCGAAGGTGGAAACGGAAAAAAAGACGACGCTGGCATTCTGGTCCTGATTGGATTGAGACGGTCTAGAAGCGCGCGGCAATGGATACATGACATTGACAACATCGATGGCTTACTGCAACCTCGAGGCGGCCCGCTATCGCCAACGGGAGAGGCAGGCGCCAAATAACCGAAACCTAATCAAGCTGAAGAAAGGTATTATGAGGCTCACTGTTTCCTCGGACTATATAAGCAGCTGCTCTGCTTGTAGCTTTGAGGCTGATCGTTATCGACGCAAGGCTGCTTGCTTCTATTTGCATCATCTTCTACACTAAGTCTTACTCCTGGCGATGGGAAATCGAAACGACAAGGGCAATGAGCAGGCCAAAGATTGGGGGGTGAGTCCAAGTTAGACGACTCATCTTCCTATGGAAGCTAATTCGCGTCTTAGTACATGAGATGGCAATCTATCCAGTTTCTGTATAAAGAGCTTTCGAAGCATTCCCTCGAGAATGCCGTTGACGCCCTTTGGATTAACATTCTGCAACTCTACTTCAAGGTCGAATACAACTACGCAAGCGGGACCCAGGCACACCCGAATAGACAGGCCAAAACAAAAGCTGACTTTGTCGTTCGATATGTACACAATGGTCTTCCAAGAAAGGTTATCCTAATTGGAAACAAGAGTGTCTGTAACGAGAGTTCTGACCGTACGTGGCATGACGCCATGGAGCAACTCACTGATTATATGCTCCACGCGGTTGACGCGCGTCTCAAACCAAAAGAAGACATGTATGGTATTGTCACTGTGGGACATTACTCGCGTTACTATACACTCGCAGTAGGCAGTACCACCTTGACCAACTTCACATCCAAGTATTTGGATTATAGTGGCGAGGCATTGCATTTCAAAAATGACGAGTACTGGATGCACACACTCCTTACAGAACTTGTCGAACGAACACGCCGATAAATGTGGGTAAAAGGAGAATTGCCTTGTTTGAAACTGTTTCGGTCATTAGGGCTTGTTTTATCGCCTGCTTGTTTATCTCCTCTTATCTGTTAGTCCAGCCATAGTCCTTGCTTTCCTTCTATACATGGCCTTTAGGGCATTTCGAAATTGCCCCTAGAGCAATGATTTTGTTTCGATGCTGGTGATGATTAGTGGCATCAAATCAAACGATTGTGAAGCACATACCTGTGTGCAGTAAAGCCCATTTATGGTAAACCCTTCAACTATCGTTATCGTATTTGTATCGGAAGCTGAACCATCGGTTGTATTCCACGGCATTGGCGCCGCGAAGTGGAATGAATTACCATAATTAGTCGATACCTGAGACTTGTCAGACAGAACGGATACAGAGCGAGTGTGGAGAACATGCCTTGAATGACTCTAAAACCCCCGGCTGGAAGTACCACACTGCCGCGGTGGAATACTGACAGGTGTCAACCGCCAAGAAATCTATCACCTCTCCACCGGGGCCGTCAATCTTAAAGTGCAACGTTGTGGCGTAGTCAGAAGGCGTGCATCTTCCTAATTTGCGGCATTCTAGAGGGATGTCTTCGCTGTTGTAGTGGAACTCTATAGCCCTGACACAGCACCCATCTGTGGTGACTGACATTCCGATCAATGATCTGAGATATATGCCTGAAGGTCCTCCAAACATCGTCCAGCAGATTGGGTCGTATCTAGTCATGGAAGCCTCCTTTGCTGTAAAGATCTTCTCATTCAGATGTATGCCTGTCTCGGGGATTCGAGGATACCAGAATGCAGAATTGCGCAAGTTGCCTTGGTCCGGACGTCCGCAGCCGTTCGCTGCCAGACTGACTAATTTGAATCCCTACACTATTAGCGGCGACCGAAGAATCAAAAGGAAAATGAGCTTACATCGAATCCAGCCTTCATGCCTGTTATAGGCCCGGTAAACATGAGGCGTTTCGTCCTTGGAGCATCATGTGGACACCCGATCCATGGTGATTTTCGTTCATTATCGACAATGCACTGAATAGCTTGTATGCCCCTTGATCCGACGGCTAAATTGAAGCCAGTCAGGTGTGTGATGTCCAAAATACGCTCCTCATCTGCTATGTATCCCAACCGAATGGCTACGCCCTGAGTCAGAACGAATCTGAGGCCCGTGATATAGGTGGCGTTCCCAAGCTGGATAAGAGAAAATGCCAGACGGGAGAGTTGAGCCGGTGGAATGTGTACTTGCTTCTCACAAAATTGGCGACAGCCTCCGCCAAAGTCATGATATGGCTGTTGTGTCTCAGGTCGTATGTCTCCGGCCGCTTGAAGCCAGTTTGTATTAGCCACGTCGGTAATGAAACATGGGGCGGGCTCGATCCACTGTAAATCTAGTATCGGCTTGACTTTTTCAATGAGTCGCCAAACTCTCTCGCGATTCTTCATCCTGTGTGAGGCGCTGGATGTGCGACGATAAAGCCATAACCAGTCACACGCCATGTCCCAATTTCGGGACTCGAAAACCCAGGAACGATCGGCATTAGGCAAGAATCTGGAGGCCCAGAATTTTTGGGTGTAGAAAACGGGATAAAACGATGGCAAGGCCAGGCGAGAACTCAGATAGTCGACTGTGGACAGACAAAGTGAAATAGAGATTATGATTTCGAAAGGAAGTTTGGCAAAGACGTCAGCACTCTTTGATATCGACTTGAAAATATTTGGCGACTGGGGAGTTTCGTAGGGGAGCTGCTGAATCTCCGGTACAAGGTAAGGATTATGCCTGGCGAAGGCAAGATTTTTATCCACGAAAAGGTCCTCCCAAGGATAAGAATTGTCGTCTGCTGCTATTACCCCCCCGAAATCGTGGCCCCAGGTAATGCAACTTAAACGATGCGAGAATGGTAGTGAGCGGCAAACTTCAAATAGACGTCTCTGAGGGATGGGGCTGGGCGAATAGGCTTCCTCTAGAAGTGACCAACAAGCTTCGTGAAAGGGAAATCCATACCGGCCATCAATCGGCCTCTGACAGATAAGCCCAATTTCAACTCTGGATTCCGATGTATCCCAGCGTGCGTTAAAGTCGAGTGGAGCATCCAAATAACCATCACTAGTCTCGTCAATAAAGCCGACCCCAGTGACTGTGACTCCCTCTCCGATACAGTATACTAGCTTCGATTAGCTCTAACATGAGAAGAATTGCATTAGACCTCACGGATGCGATAAAGTACCGTCCAATCAGTGTCTTGACCGTCATGATCACCGATGACGTATCCGCAGAGTACGCAGACGTGTATAAAAGGACTCATTGGAGAGAAATACACTCGACTTCGCACTTTTGGGGGACAAGATTGGCAAATCTACAAGAACGAACGAGGTCGGTGGAAGGTGAGCGGTGGACCAACTAATTGTGGAAGCGGGGTAACCGGGTAGGTACCTAGGTAGTTAACTAAACGTTGTGTAGCGCGTCGGAACATTGACGGCTCCACGGCCGCTTCAGAAGGATTGTCACAAAAAATGTGATATGAACAGATGTTGACAGCTGGCAATTTCGGTTAGTTATAATCATCATTGAACAGTTGGCGACTTTTAAGAGCATCAAAGCTATCCATGCCTTGTGTTTCTACGATTTACAAATAATTGCTTGGCCATCTCGTCGTCCAACAACAAAACCTTCCCTTCCGTCTCTCTTCACATTCTAGAATCTTCTCAACATCTGCCCTCCCCCAACTGTCTTTGATTCAACATATGGCTGTTCAGGAACAATTTCCTCATGTGCACTGGGTTTGGAAGGGCGCCATCTCCTTCGTATATGAGGTCCATCCCCGCATCGTGGTCAAGGTCCCAAAATCCGGTGACTTCGAAAGAGAACAATTCCGAAAGGAAGTCAGAATCTACGAGCTTTTCTCTCAACACCCACTCTGTCCTTCTGTGGTTCAATGCTTTTTCTACACAGAAAATGGCATTTTCCTCGAGTATATGCGAGGTGTGTGACCTTTGCCATTTCCTAAGCGCCATACGTACTGACTACCTTGGCAGATGTATCTCTTTCTTACAGGATACAGAACAATCACATCTTGGATAAAAAAACACACGTGGTTATAAAAGTCGAGAAGCTAGAGCCCTTACGTCTACGGAAGCAATGGATGAACGAACTTGCCCAGGCAGTTGCGTTCCTAGAATCGCTCAATCTCGCTCACGGTGACCTGCGACCTGAAAACATTCTTCTCGATCGCGATCAGCTGAAACTGTCAGATTTCGACTGTACAGCAGAATTTGGGGCAGACTTTGATGCGTGTATGGCCCCGTACGGAAGAATACTAAATAGTGACGAACCTGATCACGGACGATGTGGAAGTGCTGGCTTCCTAGGCCCCCGGACCGAACAATTTGCCCTTGGCTCGCTATACTACTTTATAAACTATGGCTTTGAGGTTTATGGGGATCGATGTTTGACCGAAGAACCGTACGAGCATGGTCCCATGGTTTTGAAGTACCTGCAAAGACTACAATTTCCGGACCTAGATAGCAACCCGCCCATTGACGATATCATTGATAAGTGCTGGCATAATAGATACACCACAATCGCAGATTTGGCCTCACATACAAAACGTCTCATGGACGAAAGTGCGAACACGACAACAAACTCCGAACTGGGTGGCAGAGAAGAAGGAAGCCGTGGTGTAAGAATCCCCGTTGAAACAGTTTCCAATCGCGGGCCTGTAACTTTGAATCACACTATCGATGGCTTACAGGGTTCTCTTGAGAACTTGTCGATGTCGGTATCACAGAACGCAAACGATGCAGTGACAACCGATGGACGGGCCATTGGCGACATCCGTGGTGACTTTTCGAAGAGGGAGTTCAGTCAGGGCCTAGAAAGTCGTGGGCTACTCAGTCTCCTTTCCTCAGGTGAACCTGAAGAGCTTGGATTCAAGTTAGTTTGGTACAGGCACAGTCTTTGAAGCTGGGTGGTTCAACAAAGTAGCCACGATTGCGCGAAATGATTCCGGGAACATGTTGACTTTTGTAGCTGTCGATCTCTGTGCCGGCGATAAAGAAACTTGAGAGAACTCGGCAAACCCTCGAATAAAGCAATATTCGAAAGGGGAGCCTATATTTGATACGGCTTGTGCGTTTTGAGGACCAGGAAAGATTATTGCGAGACCAGCTAGGGCTCTGGCGTAGGCTTCGCTTTCGAAGACCAATTATTCGTACCATCGATACGCAGTAGAAAATCTGAAAGGAAAACTCGGCGAAACAACGACCAATGGAACCAGTAACTACTATGATGCCCAGCGAAGCTCATGAGTAGCCCCACGTGACCAGTAATGGACTGCAGCAGAAGTTTCGAGTATGACCAACATTGGACGGTGTGGGCATCATAGAAAAGTGGGTTCTGGGCAACAATTCTTTTGTGGCGGAAGAGTAAGTTAGTTAGAAGCAAGCCGGAATCTGTTGAGCTGAGTCGACCTTGTTCTGAGTGGTGGTTGAGAGGCTGCAGTGGCCTGCCTAATCTCCACAGGCGCCTGCGATGAAGTGGCTCCTTCAAGTCCTACGAGTTAACTTACCGGAGGATTGCACTTTCTGAACACCGCGACAGAGTTACTTACACTTGAGCTGAAAAACCTTCAGCTCCCTCGAAGCCATTTTATTTAACATGGCGACTGATTCAACAGGGGGTGCATGTCTCTCGCAGCCAGACACACGAATCCCTGTCTAACTACGGAGTAGTACTCCGTAAGCATGCAGCGTCTCGCATTCTCGGGTCGCACAGTGGCCTGGCCTTGCCTTGCGGGGAACAGTTTGCGCCTGTGGCCGCTTGAGGGCGGCACCGTAGGCACGTGCCCCGCCTGCCTCTCCACCCTGGGGCGGCTCTGTGAGAGCTTCTGTGAAAGCTTCTGTGAGAGCCTCAACTCATTCCGACACCTTGGCCGTCTCACCACCCACACCCGCGCACTATCTTAGCATCAACCCCAGTCCGAGTGGCTGGTAGGGTCTGTTGTCATGACCTCTCTTAGTAAGTTTGGATCAGACGTTTGAAGGCCCCTCCATTGCTCTTACTTTGCCGTCCGTTCGGGCTAAAACAAGCGGCTTGTTGTGTTTGTGTCTGTCTTCCCTTGCCCGATGCCCGATGTTTGTTTCGCTTTGAACCACAACATGTGCCTTCAAAACACCTCGAGACTTTTCACTGCTGCGTGTGAGCTCACAGTCCGCCTTTTGTTCACATCAGGCGCCAAGACTCATTCTGAGACGTGCCTTGTTCAAGCGAACCAGATAAGCACACTCACTAACCAGCCCTCACTCACTTGGCCTCATCGTGCTCCGAAGACTCCATCACCTACTTACTTTCGTCGCTTTCTTACTTCATTGATGCTTCGATCCTACCGAATATACTGGGTCAAGTCTCATTCATCGCTAATATGAGATTCTTGTCCACAGTTGGCAAGGCTCGAAGGGTGAGTGCGCTCTCATCGATTCCTCGCAAGTGCAATGTGCGAGTATCGCTGACGCTGACCATGTTCCCCAGCCAAAATTCGAACTACATCTCAAGGTTGGACCAGCCTGCTGATTGTTACGGACCACAATTGTGTAGAATCTAACATGGGCTTTCCAGATCTACGATTTGAACAATATCCCCCTCGTGTCTGGCAACTCCTTCATCAAATGGCATCTTTCTCACTCAATGCACGCCGAGCATCGAGGGCGCACCGAAAAGTGCCCCATCTCCAATCACAAAGTCGATTACGGTTACAGAAAACTCATCACTGGGGTTCGAATCTCCATGGACAAGAACAACAACTTGACCGAGTGTCCCATGGAGTTTGAGATCCTGCAAGAGTTTGCTCTCGCGGAAAAGATCACTCTCGGCTACGTCAAGTTCAACCTGGCTGAGTATGTGGAAGAGAGCGAAAACCTCGGCCGTGAGGTTGGGTCGCCGTCTCGAAAGCGCAGCAGTATCGGCGTCAGTTCAAGCCCTACTGACGGCGGAGCGGGATCTGATAGTCGCGCCGTGGAGGAGGGCATCGTGCGGAGATATCTCATGTCAGACAGCAAAATCAACAGCACGCTCAAAATCAGCATCCTCATGGTTCAGGTAGATGGAGAACGAAACTTCGTCGCGCCGGCCTTGAGAATAGCCCCCGTGTTTGGCGTAATTGCGGGATTAGTAGCACCCGACGCTGAGGATGACACCTCAAGTGAGTTATGTTTCCACGTCTATTCTCCGTGATACCATTGCCGCCACCATCTGCCTCGATACTAACCAGCACAGCCTCAACCATCCCCAACATCTCTAAGCCCAGAGATGCCGCCGAAGTGCATGATCTCTACCGCCGAACCCTCGCAGCCTCTTGGTCGCGGCAGCCTAACGAGCTGCCAGCCGACGAGTGCATCGAGGACATCTTCTCCGGCGGCAACGGCTGGAGGACCAAGAAGGACTCCCAAGCCAACCAGCACAGCGACGAAGACGAGGCAGAACCCTTGGGCGGCACCCTTCGACCCAGCGACTTCCGCCGGTATGCCAACCAACACAGCTCCCATGGCAGAAGCCACAGCAGCCACAACCGTACAACTAGTGCGACCAGCGAAAGAAGCGCGTCCACAGTCACCGGAGGCAGCAGGGGTCACAGGCGCGGGGGTCGGTTCAACAGCGAGGATAGTAGGGATTCCCGCGACGACGACCTCGGCAGCGCCAGGAGCGGCAGCATGGGCAGTCTCGCGCCGACGCGGGGAAGCAGCAGTGACGGGGGCAGAGGAGAGCCCGGCATGAGACGGGCAAGGGAGGTAAACGAGTTTGAAGTGCGCGATGATTTGATAGCTTGGAAACTCCCCGGCAGCGCGGCCACTTAAATGACTATGTATCTGTATCCAAAAGCATATAACGATAGCGAGCGTATTGCAGAATTTCCAAACTTCGATTTTTTCTCGCATCACCTGTTTTGCTTTGTCCTTTTCGCCTGGTTTGCGAAACGGCTCATCGCATCGTCGCGCTTGCACCTTACGCCGGGGGAAGGGGGGAAGTAGATGACATGTAACTAATTGCTATAAACCTAATCCGCCCGTCTCGATACGAGAAACACGCTGTCTAATCCCACGGAAGCAATATGCCCCTCCATACACTTTTCACTCCATCCCATCCTATCTATCTACCAATTGCCTGCCTACCTTTTTGGTCAAGAAAAAGCAGCACCATGAACCCCCCGCCCGCATAGACAGACAAGTGATGGCCCCGATCCAACCTCTATAATCTCTTTCCCGTGCTACGCGTAGACAAGTTCACTAAGCCGCCAGGATGCCCCTAACGCCTCCCTTTCCACCGACCTCTCTGGCAGTTATGGTCACGCCCAGGTCAGCAGCAAGGTTAATAGTGACCTCGACTTTGCCGCCTTTCTTGACGCCCTTGACAGCAGCCTCGGCGAGCTTGGTGCCCAGTTTCCAGATCTTCTCGCGCTTCTCCTCCTCCTCTTCGTCCGAGTCCAAGTCCGAGTCCGAGTCCGAGTCCTTGTCGCCGTCAACGGGTTCCTTGGCCTTCGGTTCGGGCTTGGTGACCTTGATGTGGGTGCCGCCCTCGACGATCCGGATGAGGACGTCGCCTCCGTTCTTGGGGGCGGCAATGTGCACGGTGCGGCGAGCCGGGGCCGCCGTCTCGGCTTGCATGATGGGGGTGAAGACATCTTCGCCGTCGGTGTTGACGGTGACGACGCCAATGGCGTTGGAGATGTGCTTGACGGTGGTGACGGCGGGGTGGGTGGACTGCTCGATGTCGTTGGCCTCGTACTCCTGGATGAGGGAGGCCTGGAGGGCGGCGCCGCGGGCCTGCGCTTCGGACGGGTTGATGGCGCTGACGCTGGTGGCGGGGGCCAAGATCTTGGTGCTCTCGGGGAAGATGTTGCGCAAATTGTTGGCGATGCGGGGCGTGTGGGAGGTGCCGCCGCACATGATGACCTCGTCGATGTCGAGGACGTCCAGCTCAGCCTTCTTGACGGCGCCCTCGACGAGGCGGTTGAAGCCCTCGAAGACCTTGCGGCCGACCATTTCGTATCGCAGGCGGTTAATCGTCGATGAGAAATCGAAGCCCTCGGCGAGACTCTCAACGCTGAACTGAGCGTTGGTTCCCAAGGATAGGGCCTTCTTGGTGGCCTCGGCCTCCTGTCGAAGCTTCGCCAGACTCTTAGCGTTGGATCGAGGATCGGTGGTGTGCTTCTTGATAAACTCCTTTGCGAAGTGGTCCATCAGCACCTGGTCCAGCTGAACGCCGGCGAACTCGTAGTCATGCGCAGTAGCCAAAATGGTGTACATGCCGCCCCTTGAGGCAACGACAGAAACGTCGGAGCGAGTGCCGCCGAGATCAGCAACGACGACAATCTTGTCCTCAACAACCGCCTCGGGGCGGGCGTCGTAGGCCAGCATAGCGGCGACAGGGTCGGAAATGAGTTGCAGAACCTCGAGGTCGGCATCATTGGCCGCCTTGATTAGGGCCTCGCGCTGCTTGTCGCTGAAGTTGGTGGGCACGGTGATGACGGCCGAAGTCACCTTCTTGCCGAGGTAGTCGGAGGCAGAGGCGACGAGGCGGCGCAGGTAGCGGGTAGCAGCTTCGCTGACGGAGACGGAGGAGGCTTCGCTCTCGCCGTCCTTGTCCTCGACGGAGAAGAAGATGCTGCCTGCGTTGTCCTTGGGGTGGGCAGCGGCATGGCAGTGTGTAGGATCGATGGATTTAAAGCTGCGAACCATTTGTCAGTATCGCGGCTTTCGATTCGACCATCTCAACGTCATGGATATACGTACTCCTTGCCCAAGAACTCCCGGAAGTAGGCGATTGAATTGGACGGATTGCGGACCAAGAAAGCCTTAGCCTGCGTACCGTAGTACTCGTCGCCGTCGACGTACGACAGAACAGTAGGAATCTGTCGGTCTGGGTGACGCGAAGTCAGTATCATCACGTTCCAATGAACAGCTACGCTTCCCTCCTTGCATGCAACGCCCAATCTGGGCAGATACAGAGAGTAGAGAAAGAAGACATACCTCCATCTTCATTGGCAATAACCTCCGCCTTGTCATCGACAGTAAACGCAATGGAACTGTTGGAGTTGCCAAACGTGATACCAATAACGACCCGGTCCGCCGGCTCGGGACCGGGTTTGACGCCCCTACTCTCAGACATTCGGTGCGACTTTTGCAGGCAATTCGGTATTCGCAGGGAGAAGATTTGACTCAATGGCACAGAAGCAGATATGCTTCGGGAATTCCTTGCTCGCTGCGAAGACGAGGCGGGATCGCATTGGAAAGAAGTTGTTCAAGATTTAGCCCCAGCAAAATCAGTAGTGGGGGTTCCTTCCTTTTTTTTTTTTTTCAAAGAAACTTATCAAACTTGAAAGCAACAACCATGCTGGGCCTGGCAGCTCAACCAAAGATCTGACGCAGGATCGGTGGGCCGCTAAACCGGATGTGGACGCCCCTCCATTGAAATTATAGCCAAACGCTTTGCATATTCTTCTGGGCAATGACAAGGCTGCGAGATTGATTGACCACAACCCTACAAGGCGCAATGTCTTCGGAGCCAGTATTCGTCCTCCCGGGCGATCACATTTCGCCAGATCTCATCCCTTCGCATCCCAAGAAGCCGTTGCGCCTCGGCCCCGGCCTGCGGCACGTTCCTCCAAACGATGTTGTGCCAACGCTGGCCGGCCACTTCGTCACAGATAGACCAAAGAATGCGATTAGAGTAGAGAATTCACACGGACGGGTAAGGCCAACGGCCCCCCCCCCCCCAAACAACTAACCTCGATGAAGGAAGCTTGGCTAATCAAGATGGTCCGTTCATAGTACGTCCCCCGAGTAGGAGAGTTGGTCATAGGGACGGTTCAAAAGAGCGCCGCGGAGGTCTACTACGTTCACTTATCCGACTACACTGCACCTGCGTTACTACCGCAACTGTCATTCGAGTCAGCGACCAAGAAAACACGCCCTATCTTGGCGCCCGGGGCGCTGGTATACGGGCGCGTCACTATGGCGAACAAGCACATGGATGCGGAACTAGAGTGTGTTTCTTCATCCACTGGGAAATCTGACGGACTGGGGCCCCTGACGGGCGGCATGGTGTTTGGTATATCTTTAGGAATGGCTAGGCGGCTAATGCTGCCAAAGAGCGTGCAGGAAGGCAAGATTGTCGTGCTGGAAGAGCTTGGGGCGTTGGGTTTACAGTTTGATACAGCCACTGGCCGTAATGGACGATTCTGGGTGGACAGCGAAAATACAAAAACCGTTCTAGCCGTCGGGCGAGCTATTCAACAAACAGATGAGAAGGGGTTAGGGGTAGAAGACCAAAAGAAGTTGGTCAGAAGGATAATCAAGGATTTGAGTTGAGGCTCTATGGAGTTCTAAAACATTCCGCCAACTCTCTTCATCATAATGCGTACAATGTGTTCCACGCATGGTATCAGACATAAACCGCAACGCCCAATTCCCGCAAATTCCGTGATATTGCTGCTTATGGAGGCCAATGACAACCCGGTGTACTACGTCTCAACGCCCAAATGCGGCTCAGCCAATGCTCTTGGTACCTAGTTGTATCCTCAGAAATCCGGCAATCTATATTTCTCTTAATCGAGGTTGTTTTCCATTTGGAAACGGTATAGAAGGTGTTGGGAAATCTAAAGGAATTCAGTGGGAAATATCGCCGAGAAGGTGAAAAAAAAAAAGAGAAAGCTCACGGCAGAGCAGGACGTGTTTTTTGCCGCGCTCGACTGCACATGAATTGCCTGCTTCCGGGGGGTATACTTTTACAATCAATAGTTCTTATATCATAGTCCATGTCAAACTCCGCCGGTGGTCACAGAACCGTCCCGTCCACTCCCAGTTCACCACGCACAGTGCCAATGACCCGGCACCCTTTGCGGAGCACGTATCTTGTGCCGGTTGCAACATCACGTCCCGCCCATTTCGAGATCTATCTCTATGGGTTCCGGGAGGTGTTGCTGATTTATGTTGTGAATTTTTGTCATGTGCCGCTTCCAGTTGTCCTTGCGAGGGAAGGCCTTACCTCCGCCTTTGGAATAGTCACATTCTGGAAACGCACAATGAAACTTTTTCTTCTTCTCATGGCGGTCATTTATATGCCGTTCCAGGTGCGTCTTGGTCCCGAAGCCCTTGCCACAGTTCTTGTAAGTACATTTGTGTTCCTTGATATGGTAGCGCCGGTGATGTCTGCCTCTCAGTTAGTTACTTTCAAATCCAATGTGATTTACCTCCGAGCGATCAGCAATCTTACTTGAGCTTGTGTGCCTGATCAAACACTTGACTGCATCCGGGTTCGTCGCATCGATGTAGTCCCGTTCTTGGCGATGCTAGTCCAGGCTGCGGCGAAGCACTTATGCGGATTTCAGAGCTATTCACTGAACCTGGCGAGGGGCTATCGAATTGTGTGGAAGGGGTGTTTTCGGTGGATGGCCCGGTCGAGTGCGGCCCGTGGTATTGGGTCGAACCGTCCGAGGTGCAACTCTCATGTCGGCCGTTGTTTTGGATCATGGACGGGCTCAGGTGATCGTGGCTATGCACGTCAACCATTGACACATCAGTTTCGTCCATTGCCTGCAACCCCGGACCAGTGCTCTCGTTCGTTGGAGTAGATGACTGGGCAGCTTGGGCAGGGTCAGAGGGAGATAGTGCAGATGTTGGAGGAGGTGTAGAGTTTGAGAGTTGTTCTTGTTCGGCTGGATCACTGGTGGATGAGTGGCCCGGAGAAGATCCGTATGAAGTGGACAATTGATGCTCCGTTCTGTGCCACAATTCTGACTCTGTCGATGCAGGCATGATATCCATAGGATTTACGGTACCGGGGGCTGGAAATGTCGGTGGCGAAGGCGACGCCTTGAACGCTCGTTCGGGTGGTGGTGATTGGGGTGGCGTATGGATCGTTGTTTGTGGAGGACACGCGGATGACGCCTTCTTTTCTGATGGTTCCGTCAATTCAGGCGCAGCAGGCGGCGGAATTGATGCGACTGTAAGTGACAGTTCAGTTGAAGAGTCGGATATACGGTCACTCGTAAGAATTTGCCCAGGTTTCGTTCCGGGAGATGCCTTTGATGAAGCAACAGGATCCTCGCTAGAGAGTACCGACGCAAGAGAGTTTTCGCGACCGCTCTGATGGCGGAACATTTGCTTTATATGGTGTTTGAAGGAGCTGCCTCGCGATAACGTTCGAAGTGGTTTGTCGACAAGCTCTGGGGTCGTGATCATGCCAAACGCCTCGGAGGGTATTGAGGAGCTGTAATAGTCGGCGCTGGTCCCCTTGAGAACGCCTGGATTATCATCGTGCGCCGTTGCCGCGGGGGTGTTCTCGAAATAGTATGGGAATGGAGTTGGATCTGCCTCGTAACCGCTTGAGGTATTGTTGCCAGAGGACTGATTTTGAGCTTGCCGGGAGCCGTCATCATCTGTCTGCGAGGAAAACTGTCTGGACGAGCCGAGGCTTCTACTCGGCTGGAGCCCACGGCCATTATGCGATGACCAGCTGAAGCTCTTATTATCCTGAAGCCCCCCAAAGTCGCCGCGTGCAATATCTCCATTCTGCTTCAACGAGTCTTTGGACGAGGAGCGTTGATGCGTATTCGGATCCTGTCCCGAATCGCAGGAAGACGGGTGACGGCCTGCTTCGGCGTCGAACCTGAGAGGCAGGGTTTGTCTTCTGCGCTTCAATTGATAGAGAACAACGGGGTAGAGGCAGAAAGCTAGTAGTGCCACGGCGACAACGACACCAACTGCGGTTCCCGCGATGGCTCCATTGCTCAAGTCTCGCCTATAAAGTCTCCCGGCAGGCTCCAGACCGGCTGCCATAGCCACGGAAGCTCCAGAGTTGGAAAGTATCGGGTATCGTGGAAAGCACGAGTAATGGTGGCTGCAACAATGTCGCTGCCTCTTTCCTATCACTTTGGATAGTCAGCGGGTGCGAGGTTCGTGCCCGTTGCAGAAGATCCCAATCATCAGCTTGGTCATCAAAGTCGGGAGGCCGCCCGCGATGAGTGTTCGCGCCGAGGCCCGTTCGGGGCCGCTGAACCGCTGCGCAGTACGTAACGACAATGCTGACAGTATCCGGATACTGTCAGACAAACATGATGATGTGTTCTTGGAAGGGTGAAAACGGGGAGCAAGTGGTTGAGTTGTACAGTGTAATTAATGGAAATACCGAAATACCGATGTGGTCTGTGGAAGCTGGAGCCCCAGCGGCACCAGCCGACCACTCTCGAAGCAGACGAGTTGACACCCCAGCCAAGTTGAAGACATCGAAACTTTGAGAGGCACCCCAGGTAGGTATTCCGGTACTTGCTTAAGCACAAGGATATGTCAGCACCCCAGCCCCACAGAAGGTGGCTCCATTGGCTCGCTGCAGGTCTCTGTTCGGTACCCGACTTGAGTAAAATACGGAGCCCGGGGGACGGACCAGGTACCTAGTACTTGGGCACTCCATAACTTGGCGGTTATGTGGTATCGATTGCCCCGCTCAACCAAGTTATATTCAGCTTGTTGGCGAACAACTTGGTAAAGTCATTCAATGTTTCCCACGTTCAACGTTTGAACTAGAATCGACCTTTCACACCAAACCCTGCTTCGGACTTGTTTGGCTGAAAACCTGCGCTTGTTGATCCATACTCTATGTTAAATTTTAAATCTGGGTGCCGATCAGCCTTATCACCCCCTTCGCCTCGTCCAGGACCGCCGAATTGCACGCATGTTGCTCACCTGTAGTTGAGTTACTCACCAGTTACCAATCAACTACCAGCATCCAGATGCTGAGGCATCTCGATCTCTCGCCACTTCAAGTAGCTGTAGCTGTAGTAATAAAGACACCAAACAGAGCACACCTTTGCTCGAAACGCCAAATGACTCTATCAACCGACTGACCGACTCGACAAACATCAACTATCAATCAACCGTAAAGCTTAGATATCACCGCTGGAAGCATCCAGCCTGCCTCCTGCCCCTAAACCTCTAGTCTCTAGTCTCAACCCTTGTACTGCTGCCATGGAAGCCTTAGCAGTTCAATGTCTGATTCAAAGCCCTACACCCTCGCAAACAACACTGCTTCTATAATTGCATGCATGCCATAGTCACTGTCTTCTCAGCTGCTGGCTATGAAGTTTGACTTGACATCTGCGGATACCCTGATTCCTGATTCCCTGTCGACCAGGCCGACTTCGCACGTGGTGCCTTTCGTGTTGGGAAAGAACTCTCCATCCGACCCATCACCCCTCATTAGTCATGTAACCCAGGACTTGTCTATCACACACAAAACACATCGGGCACCGTCACACCACAATGTGGAATGTGTTTTAGACCCCCTTATAACTACTCCATATCTGTTGCGACATTAGCACTTGGCAAATCAGCCTGTCAACCATGAAACCAACTTGAATCTGACAATCTAGTAAGTATATGACTCAGTCTTTAATCTATTCATCACTACATTCGCTCCCCCAATCAAGGTCGGCGATAAGCCGGTTTCCTGAATACAGTGTAGCTCACATCTCACCTAGCCGTTGCCGTTGCCGTGTATATAAACAATGACAGACAATATAGCAAGCTGAACCCAAACCTGTGCTCTTGAATCTTGAATTCAGCCCCCTCGAATCGACCAAAAATTCGTATCGACCATGAGCCGTGAGTCTTGCTCAGGTACATGATTAGACTGTTTCGCTAAGAACTTCTGTTCAATGTCGAGTTTAGAATCCGTGACAAACATGTGTTGAGTGCGCCCATTTTCCTGCCGCTATGAGATCGTTACAATACGATTGTGTGAAAGTGTGTCGTCCCATACTTGTGACAAATAATTGCTCTTACGCAGTCTTTTCCCTGGGATATACGCCATTGCCCTACGCATCACAATAATCTCGGCCTGGCGCGCCCTCGTGATAGCGACGTTCAAACGCTTTGGATCATCCATGAACCCAGCAGTGGTTGTTCTGACCAAATCCAGAAACACAACATCGGCCTCATTGCCTTGTGCCTTATCCACCGTCAGGACCTGGGTTCTGCCTTGCCAAGCTTCTGGCCAATATTTTACTGCGGCGTGATACTGCTTTACCGCGGTGCTGTACGGCGTTGCGATCATGATGGTACCGCCCATGTCTCGGTGTTTGAGGCCACGGAACCCATCGTCCTGTAATAGAAGTGCTGCCTGAGTCAGAACCCATTGGTGATGAATGGGATTCCAATAGCTTTCGCGGCCTTTTTCTTCGTTGCTGGCTTCCATATTTACAATGATGCGATTTTCGTCCATTTGGCGGTTGCCGCTTAGGCTTTGGAGGTAGAGAGTTAAATGGACTACGCAGTCAGGATATCGGGATGCAATATCATAGCCGGACGTCATCTGGCCGTCATAGAACAAAGCGGATGGTAAGCGATGAAGGTTTCCGAATGCTCGCTTATTAACAAGCAACTTATTGTTAATCGCGTTGACGTGGTCTGCCCTGGCCATAGTACTCAGCTTCAGCTGCGCAGCAAAGGGATTGAACTTAAGCCCACTCTCTTTGCCTCTTTCTCCCGCATCTTTCACAAACGGCTGGGTTTGTTTCACATCCCCGGTGAATATCCAAGCCTTGGGTGTGAAGTATGCCAAAGGGATGAGAGTAGTGAGTTCCCTGGCGTGAGAAGCTTCATCCACGAAAATAAGGTCCGGTTTGAAGATTTTCGAAAATCTCCCATACGCTGCGACAGGTGTTGTTGCAATGAAGTCTGTTTGAGCCAAAACCGCTCGATAAAGCCTTGAGACATGACTTCTCAAACGCTTCCAGTCATCCGTGGTCAGGGCTTCACCACTGTCCATTTTATCTAGTAAGTTCTGGAGGCCTGGAAACACGTCTTTCTTGTTCTTTTCGAAGTACTCCCATGACGCCTGATCCAAAGTTGGTACAATACTGAGGTCTCTTGACATATTGGTCTGCTTAGAGAGACCGGCTGTTACTAGAAAGTGATTGGTGAAGTCCGGGACCGAAGGAGTATGCTGGTTGGTAGTCGGCTGTGATCCGTGAAGCTTCGAGCTCTGTCGCATCTCTAGCGGCCACCCGTGCATGCGCACAATGCGGAGATCTACACCAGCTTCTCGGCAAAGCGAGTAGTACCTGCTAGCCGCATCGTCTACAGCTTTATTAATATCCACTAGGAATAGAATTGGACTCCGCCTCCTTTTGCGCTGTTTCCTCATCGAACATTGGACCAAACCCGCGAGAATCATATTCCACTCTGTCTTTCCAGACCCTGGACAGCCGTTGAGAAAATAGAGTCCGTTCGGAATTTGTTTCAGTCCATCGAAAACATTCTTGTGATGTTTGTTAAAGGCCTTGAATCGCTGTAGGATTGGTCCCGGGACTGCATACCTAGGCAACTCGGGGTTGCGTAACTGGGGGAAATCTTTGTGGAGATCGTAGAAGTCTTTCCAACTTGAATGAAAATTCTGAATCATATCAAATGCTCTTTGGGACTTTAGAGTGGGGCCTCCATCTTTCAGTCGTTTCTCTTCAGTAAAAAATCGAAGGGCGTCGAGCTCAGCGTCAAAGGTGACAGAGGTCACATCCCATTCGATAGTAAGGATTTGGTGTTCGCTTTCCTCAAGCACGATTTGGGCCAGCCCATTCTCTCTACGAGATATCTGTAAATCTGACATCAGATCTAACTCAGTGTGGTCTCCTTCTGAGGTCGTCCAAGATCGTGGTACATCGACTTTGTAAGCTGCGAATGCTTTGATTCTGGTGTCCTGAATCAAGTCGAAAGATTCGAACGGATTGGGGATGCGAATCGCTGGTATGTGTACAAGAGAGTACTCTTCGCCACCTCTTTTGACATTAGAGACCATATCTATCTTAAAACGGTCGGTCATGGTGGGAAAACCACTCGCTTCCATGTTCTCGGGAGGTTGAACTAGAAATAGCCATGGTTTGGTGAACGCAGTGGTCAAGTTGTTCAGAGGCGTGATCACCCAGCATTTGAATCCCTGGCGCTTTTCATTCAAGATTCGACACATTTGTTCCTCGTTGTACATCTCAATCTCCGTACCTTGTTCATGACGCCAGGCAAATTCTTCTTGGACTGGAAATGTGTGGAGAGGTACAAGTGTCTTGATTGAGTGTGTTAACCCTGGTGACTGTCTCTTCTAAGGCTCTCAAGTCAAGAATAACACTCACCGTGTCTGGGATGGTCTGAAATGACAGGAACTGTTGGATTTTGGATTGTGTTTGTGACATCTTAATGCCAAGACGCGCGTTCAGAGGGAGATGCAAAGAATTTGGTGTACGCTGAGGTGACTTGCAAGTAGGAAAAGTGACCCCAAGATGGATTCAGCAAAGAATTTTTTGTAGAAGAACAAGCTTGAAAGGAAAGTAACACAGACAAATGAAGCAGCTATCAGAGCTTGCCACTTGGCAGCCAGTCGACGGCAGCTGCCCATATCTATGTGCGGCCCTCGAGGTACATGTATGGTAACAGCAATCGGCAGCCAAGTTGATGGTATTCAAGCCATAGAGATCATAGATACATATTTGTAGGAATAATTTCATCCCAAATATTAGACTTGGATTTGAATGTTCCCTATCGGATACGGTTCTTGCCTGTGGCGGATCTACTTACACCCGAGTATAGAGTACATTTTGCGATGATAGAAGCAAATACAATTACAGAAAAAAAAACCCTGATTGTCTTGAATTAGAACATGCTTCTATATAAGATAGTTTGCACTGCTGCTGGAGAGGGGAGAAGCTGGATCTTAAGGTGAGATTCTTTGGAATCACATCTCCCACGCAGGTTTAGGCTCACTAGCAGTTTATTATCGTAAGTTCATCGTATGTAGCTTGATCAACTATATCAGCTTTGATCTTAATAATCTTCAAGCTCGCTACAGTCTTTCTTTTCCATTTCATGTGGATAATCACGCAAAAAAGATTCGTCCACGTTTAAAAAACCACAGCACTTTTTATCCCTGTCTGCATATTATCTGCTCAGCATCGTAAGGCTGAAATGCAAGATTTGTCTCGACCCAAGTGCAGTTCAGAAAAGAAGTGGACGTGATGATGTTTCTTCATGGTCAGGCTCACTTCTATTGGTCAGGTCTATGGTATTGTTCATGATTCCTGTCCAGTCAGGATCGGGGTTCTCGGCATCGAGCACTTCCGCGTCGATCATCATCACGTCGTTCGCCTCGGGCTGATACGGCTTGATGCGATCCTGTTGCAAAAGCCACCTTTCCAGATGCTTGTACAGCAATTTGACACAAATGGGAGGAAAGGCATTCCCTATCTGAGATTTTATGCTGCGTACCGTTCCTCGAAACTGATGGGACTTTGGAAATCCCTGTAAACAGGCGTATTCTCTTAGGGTATAATTTCGCATTCCGTCGGGATGGTAAAAATCGCCCAAGCCAGCTCTTACAGTTCCAAGCAAACTGTCAGAATCTAAAGGCGATTTCCTGGTGCGGAACCGTCGGATTGTATCAACATTATGCAGATCATCACTCCCATGGATTCTGCCAAGAACTTGTCGAATTGTCGTATATGGAAGCAGCCCATTCTCGCCATTCCCAGAATGAGTTGCCTGAGGAAAGCTTGGTAAGTGCTCTCCAGGTCCTGCAGCAAGTATTATAAGTCGTTTACGTGTCTGAGCCAAGCCCCAGGTGCAAAGTGCTACAACCTTCCATCGAACAGAGTACCCAAGTTGCGTGAGGTCTCCAATTAAGGACCGAAAGTATGGTCGATGTTGATCTTGCGTTAAACCGAAAGTCTGCTCAATAGTGACCAGTCTCGGGCGCAGTTTCTTCACGAGCGTGAGGCAGCTAAACTGCGCAAATATATTGTCGTCATCCCGGGAACAGGGTACTGTATGTGCTGGCGAGAAGTATTGGCAGGGCGGGGATATATGAAGCACATCTACTCGAATGGGCGAATCAGGCATTTGCCCAATGAATCTGTCAACAGTCGATTTGTAGAGAGTTGTCTGAGGGAAGTTGAGTGTGTATGTCTCCCACACGTCTGGCGATTTATCAACTGCATGAGTAACTTTGAATCCTGCATTCTGAGCCCCTCTTGAAACGCCGCCTGCGCCTGAAAACGCATCAAATACTGTGTACCTCTGATCGTTGGATCTAGATTGCTCATTGTGCGTATTTGGATTATTATTGTCATCAATAGTGTGGATGAAAGAGGATTGATCCGGAGTCCAAGAACCTCCTCTGATACGCCCTCCTCGCCATCTATTACAGAGGGCATCTTCGTGAACAAGGAATTGGCGTTCCAAGACTTCTTCGGCCGATATTCGTTCAAAGGCTTCTTCTTCAATTCTTGGAATTCCATGATTGCGAAGATATATAATCCATTTCCATCGACAGGAGAGATTGCCTGATTGTTCTATGTGGCGCTTGATTGCCCTAGTTTCGCGCAGAGGGGGTTGTCGACCATGCAATACAGAATGTTCTGGATAAATTGCGTTCGTTATTATGAGATTTCGCTTCCTAACAATATGAATCTCTTTTACATCGATCAGTAACGCAAAATCGTCAGGTGCGCATCCGTCCTGTGACTGAAAGTGCAGCATCATGCAGACTTCGTTGAGTTTCTTGGGAAGTCGGCCATGCATGTTTCGTGTCCTTGTAAACGGAACGCCTCGAAATATCGGGCCAGATAGAGTCAGTCGCGAAACGTGCTTCACTTGTATAAAGTCTACTCGATAACAGCCTGTCATGGTGTTCTTGACCTCTATCACATCTCCAATCCAAATGTCTCGATGCGTCGGAGGAGTGGTATGAGGCTGTTGTATTGCAGGCGTAGGAATCTGTGTTTGTGTATTATTGCCAACATGGTTGATCCAATCTATGATGTGAGCGTCGGCTCTTTCCTCCGGCTCATCGTTTCCAGGAGCAAGCGTGCAAGACGAAGCCACGCTGCCGCTGCGGGTATGTTGAGATTCTCCTTCAACATTTATGACCGAAAGACCTGCCATATCTACCCTGAGATTGATGGTAAATAACTGGAGAGATGTGCTGGTTATCAAATTAGGGCAAATCGTTCTGGACAGGAAGTCGTAGGGGCTTTGACTCTTAGGAAACGATTTATTCGCCAGCTGGGTCTTGATGCTCCAAAGAAGCCAGGCGAGATGACGCAATTGTACAATGAACAACGCAGATAGAAAAATCTGGGAATCGAATTTTGATGCCGAGACGAGCACAGTTACGCCATAGTGTTATAGAAAGAAATTGCATCCAGCCTGGTGACACTTGAGATAAGAAAGACGCGAGCGCGGGTAGAAGTAATAGGGTATCTCACTCTGTCGAATACGGTGAGCTGTTTGCCGTTGATGTTTGCACGTTGGGTCACGGATAGAAGTTCTATTTGACGCAACTATCACTCTCAGTTCATAATGCGTTCACTTATGAGATGTAAGCCTCGATGGTATGACGGCCTGAGCCACTTGGGTTCGGCCCCTTCTCGTGCAGGAGGGTGCAATGAGAGCGGCCAAATCAACCAAGTCATCACATCGCCCCGAAAGGACATCTTTTGATTAGTGCTTATGATGTCAAGTGAGTTACCCAGACAGACTCAGTAGTCTGGTGTCTCGCCTGACGTTAGTCGAGTGGCTATAAGTAAGCTGTAACTGTAACTTCTATGAGAGCGACCCGTACAACGTGAAGCCCAGACCGAGTCCGCAATGTTTTCCGGGGTCTATCGGCAGAAGAGTTGGTGTGAATGCAGATGCCTAGTGCTCTCTTCAAAGCGATTTTGTGTCTCCGGTTATCAAAGGTGGTGTGAATTTGCGAATAGAAACTTCAGAAACATGTGCCTTGAGCGGAACAAACACAGCTGCGTGCACAGACCATGTGCACGGACCACATCGGAATTCATTCAGCACCGGCCTCAGTCAAAGTGCACATGTTGTCAGGCATTCAATCGATCAATTGATGTTCTGGTCCAGTCAACATTGACACTTAGTCTCATCACGCACATATTACACACACATTGATGCACCGGTCGATGCTCAAGACTCTCTTTGGTGCCTCCATCCAAGTTGATTGACATGGAACCTTCAGATCCCTCTCACACGCGCCGTCGTCCCACATGCACTTAACGCGTAGGTTAGTTGGTGCAAAAAGTTCGCCTGCCATTTCTGGGTCTTATTTTAATTTCCACCTCGTCCTCGTCTGCTTAACTCAGCCCGTATCGCTCAACCCTCAGCCATCGCCAACGTGCCTTATCCTTCAAACCACAAGCTTGGGCTGTGCTTATGGCCGCTGAAGTGCTACATGTCGAAAGAATTGCAGGGCTTGAAAGTCGGCTAGTTCTCTCCTTGTCCGAGCCCGGATTCGTCTCTTTTGATACCTTGAACCTCGTACCTACCATTGTATCTCTCTCCTCGTCTGCAAGGCTGCAAGGTCTACAGTCCAACGGCCTTGAAAAAACATAGTCTCCGCGGGCTATCTCAGTTCTCCATACTGCAAAACACCTCCAATTTCGACAACTTGATCTATCCACGAGCCTGGGTAGCGACCTGGGGGCTCTTCCGTTGCCCTGCAGGTGCTTGGGCATGGGCAGGAGACTCGAACGCCAACATGTCAGAACTTAATGAGGAACTGACAAAATGGTACGAGGAACTCCAGAAACTTCCCCCAGATTGCCATCTACTCTGCCCGAAAGTCGACCGCGACGATACCGAAAATTACAAAACCTTGGACAACCCCGAATCCCAAATCACCGTCGATGAAAAAAAACAGCGAATCGAAGACGGTCACCACCGCATCGAGATTACGTACTGGAATAGCCTCATATTTGGTTTCGACAAAAGCGAAGCAGGGAAATGGGCCGACGAGTTCAAAGATAGACTAGAGGCTGGATTAAGGGACTGCTCTGAATGCGCCCTCAACTGGCACATGCAACGACACGTCTACCTCCAAAAAGTTTCCGAGTACGTTGGCCTTTGTTTTTTTTTTGACCCACTGATGCCTTCTAACCAAAATACAGAAAGTGGAACGAACAAGTCATAGAGCACATCGAACAGATGCTAAATCGAGTTGATGTTGGGAGAATTAGCTGCAACCTCCAATGGGCAAAAGATTACATCAACAAAATCGAAGAGAGGGGCGACGTATTCAAGAAGGCTCAGCTCGAAGAGAAGCTGCCTGAAGTACTGATTGCTATCTATGAAGCTCTCTGCTGCATGCCTTTCATGTCGAGTCCTGATCACCGTGCCGTCTTCCAGTATGTCTTTATGCGACTGCAACCGAAGAAGGGCTATCTCAAACTGGGAGGGAACGACCCACTCCCTGGCATGACATATTTTTTATTCGATCAAAAGAATGAGGATCGTCGAGGATGGGCACAGGAAAACTGGAAATTCATCAACTCAAAGTCAATGACGGAAGCACAGTTTGACTGGGCCGTGAGCAACGGATTGACCAGTGCGATAGATGATATTGCCAGAATCCAGGTTACGCCCCAACTCTCGAGTGAAGAACGACTGGCCATTGAGCGTTTCTGGGAAGGGTTTGAAATGATATTGACCAAGCTGCCCGAGAACCTGATCCACAGCCGCCTCCGCAGTTTGGAATTGCGTCAAGGTTCCAGCATTTACGACTTACTATTTCGTCACATACAGAGCTGCACCTCTGAAGGTATACTGGTCGTGACGATTCGAGTACTCACGATTTTCCTGAAAGATTATCCAAAGGCCTTCTGGGATGTAATCGGTGATGCCCGGCCAAACGTAATTGCAGACCTGCTGTTTGCTAGTCCAGTCTATAAGGTATTGCTTCGCCAATCTCTCGACGACTGCTGGAGTGGGTTCAACATGGAATCGGATGTCGTTCCTTTCCCTACGTCCTGGATACTGCCTTGGCTCATGTCATTGGGTCGAAATCGTAGATATGACGCTTGTGAGGTCCTCATGCATACACTATTTGCAACCTTAGCAAAAGATCCATTTATCGGGGAACCGGGGCAGGCTGCTTGTATTCGCGCTGGATTTGATGCCATAAAATTTACCATGAAGTCCTTCATGGATCCAGACACTCAAACCGCGTCCGGTACGACTCATCTATACGCTGGCGGCGCCTTTAATCTTGTGGTAAGGAACAAGGACCTCATATTGGAAAGCTTGCGGCCACCACGGGATTCCCGAGATGGCTGGACTACTTTCAAAGTCTCAGACGCTGCCATGTCGGTCCTACAAGCCGCCATGAAATTGGATATGAAGATGTTTTTGGAGGAGTTCCAAGCTATCCGCAACGAAAAATCACTGCAATCGACGATCCTTCGCGAATCAAAGGCATTTTGGGAGGCCATTGTGGAAATGTTCGACTCCTCGGGAGATCAAGTGGCACTGGCAAAGGATGTCCTAGTGTCCCTTAGTCCTCTCATTTCGGTTGAGCAGATACGGCCACGCAAACTGGCCAAAAGTCTAGACGAGTCTAGCCTACGATTCAACTCATCACTCAGTAGCATTGCGGATGTGTTGGCAAGAATATTGGGCCGCATTTCTGAGGTAGACGCAACCGATTTGAATCTGCTTTTTGCAGACCGTTTGCCATTTCAGGTCATCGTAGGGTTGTCCGTCCACGATGATTCTAACCTGGCTGAAGCCTCGGCCGAAATTCTCAAAAGCTGGACGGGCGAATTATCTCGCAGTGGCGCCATAGAACACATGTCTCAATTACATCCCGACCAAACCCTTTCATCTATCGTTTGGACTCTGGACAGAATACTCAAGCCTCCGTTTCCTTGGGGTCCCATCCGGCCTCTGCTCAACATGAGCAGGGACGTCCTCAGAGGATTGTCGGATCCAACCTCTGGCGTTCTCAGAACCAAGGCTTTGAACTCAAAGTCTGCCGCTATAGTGCTACGCTGGTGGAATGAGCAATGGCGGTTCGTTTCAAAGTCTTGTCTTAACATAGAGGCATGGTCTTTTTGCATTTCGAATGTAATCATGACCGAGTTCTGCCGAGAAATCATGGAACTGGCCGAAGCCCTTATTGCAGAAGATGGTCTTCTAACTTCTGCGACTTCTCTGGGCAAAAGCGAACAAGAGGTGATGCCAATCATTCTTGGGCCGGCGAAGGAGAACTTTAGAGGGATGGAAAACATGATTCGATTAAGAGATAAATGGTTGGTCGACGTTACCGTCCGAGTTCTCTGCAAAATCTTGACCAGACTTCGAGAAAACAAATTAGAAATCAATGCCGGGTCGCGAAAGCTCATCATGGACGCCTGTATTCCGACTGGAGCTAGCGGAAAATATCTCCGCTCAACAAACCTGACAGACCAACAACGAGCCGAATTGCTTCAAGCTCTCGGTCATGATGAAGAAGTTCAAATAATTCAACTCGGATCTACTGCAAGTGCTGTAGATCGGTCAACTGCGTCGGGTAAGGACAAGTCTAAGAAGCAAAGCAAGCTGGACGCATGGTCCAAGTCAGCGCTTTCAGGGACTCCTTCCGACAAGATGGGGCGGTCCAATAGAGACGACGTCCTGGAGCTTAGTAAATCTGCCGATAGCCCAGTTCTCAAACAGCTTGCGGCACAGCGAGCAAGGACTCTTAAGGCCAAGGGTCCCGATATGAAGGCCATCTCAGCACTCAAGGAGAGTAGGCAGAGAGAAAAGGCTGAGAAGGCCAAAAGAGATGCTGAAGCAATCGCCAGAGCCAAGAAGATCCGGGGAGAGACAGTTCCCGGAGAAGGAGCCGGAATCAGCAATCTTGGACTAGCAGGCAAAGATCATCCAAGAAGTGAAATCATGGTTAACAGTTCTGATGAGGATTCTGACGATGATGGTGCGGATTCTGACTCTGACGGGCAGCTTGCAACATTAAGTACTAGTGGTCAGAAGGGCCTTGATGAGCATGAAAAGCGTCGGCAGCAAGCCCTGCGAGACCGGCTACGTAAACCGGTCAAGAAGATTCGACAGCAGCGTTCAGTCAAGGAAATGAGAGCTCGCTTGATCCCTCCTATGGATAGGCTTCACAACACGATTCTGGCATGGGACATTTTCCACCAAGGCAACGATCCCCCAAATGGCCCAGCCGCTTCTGAGGTTGCTACTGAATATCCTGATCCGCGGTCGTATCAGGCAACGTTTTTTCCTCTACTTGCTTCTGAGGCCTGGCGTTCATTCGTGACCGCAAAGGACGAAATAACGGCTCAGTCCTTCGGCATGAAACTTGCAAGCAGGGCAAGCGTGGACAGCTACTTGGAAGTAGCCTTCACTTTACCTGTCGTCCAAAATCGTGAAAGGGGTGTCTCGGAAGGGGATATTCTTTTAGTCTCCGAAGCCGAGAAGCCTCTCCAAAGTCCCACCTCGAGACACTGTCTGGCCAGAGTTCATCGAATCACGTACAAGAAAGATCTCATCGAAGTTACATACCGTGTGGCATCGCGAAGTAACCAGTTGTCGAGCTTGCTGATGCCTGGTACCACTGTGTATGGCGTCAAAATTACTAATATGACCACGATCGAACGAGAGTACGCTGCGCTGGAGAGTTTACAGTATTACGACCTCATGGATGAAGTTCTGAAAGCTGAGCCGTCGCCGATCCTTCGATACGGGGAGGAAAAGATATCAAATGCGATGCAAAATTGGACTCTTAACCATGGTCAGGCTGTTGCAGTTCTAGGAGCTCAAGACAATGATGGCTTTACACTTATCCAGGGACCGCCCGGAACAGGAAAGACCAAGACCATTACCGCAATGGTCGGGTCATTGCTCTCAGAACAGCTTGCCCAGGTCTCCAACGGCGTCCCTATGAGTGCACCACTGCGCCCCTTGGCTAGTGCCGCGCCTGCTCCTCCAGGACGGTCAAAGAAACTTCTCGTTTGCGCTCCCAGCAACGCAGCCGTTGATGAGTTAGTCCTCCGTCTGAAGAGCGGCGTCAAGACTAGTAGTGGAAAGATGAAGCCTGTCAATGTGCTTCGCCTCGGTCGAAGCGATGCTATTAATGCAGCCGTGAAGGATGTCACGCTTGATGAGCTCGTCCGAAATCGAATGGAGGGCGATAACACCAAGGACAAGGCCAAGGCAGAAAGAGACAAGCTTCATGAGGACGCCGCGAAAGTCAAAGAGGAGCTTGCAGAAATGAGACAGCTCCTTGACGAGGCTCGGGCACAGGACAATCGCAGCACACAAAACACGCTCTCCCGAAAATTCGACGAGCTCAAGCGACAGCAAATGAATATTGGCAAACAAATCGATGCGAACAAGGACAGCGGCAATTCTCTTGCTCGAGAGATGGAGATGCGTCGCAGGCAAGTTCAACAGGAGATTCTGAATTCAGCCCATGTGCTTTGCGCAACGCTTAGCGGCAGTGGACACGAAATGTTTCGCAATTTGGATGTTGAATTTGAAACCGTCATTATTGACGAAGCTGCTCAGTGTGTTGAGCTGAGTGCTTTAATTCCACTCAAATACGGATGCTGCAAATGTATCCTCGTAGGTGATCCCAAGCAGCTTCCTCCGACAGTACTTTCTCAGTCTGCTGCAAGGTTTGGCTACGATCAAAGTTTATTCGTCCGGATGCAGCAAAATCATCCCAAGTCTGTCCATCTACTCGAAATGCAGTACCGAATGCACCCAGAGATCAGCATGTTCCCTAGCAAAGAGTTTTACGAAGGACAACTTCAAGACGGGCAGAATATGCTTCAGCTTCGACAACAGCCTTGGCATCAGAGTGCCCTCCTCGGGCCTTATCGTTTCTTTGACGTGGAGGGCGTCCAGGCAAAGGGCAGAAAGGGTCAATCGTTGGTCAATACCAGAGAATTGGAGGTTGCCTTGGAGATGTATGACCGTTTCAGCAAGGAGTACGAGCATTGCGATCTGACAGGCAAGATTGGCATTATTACCCCCTATAAAGCTCAGTTGTTTGAGTTGAGGAATCGGTTTACGAGTCGGTACGGTGACAACATTACCAAAGTTATTGAATTCAACACCACGGACGCTTTCCAGGGTCGGGAATGTGAAATCATCATCTTCTCCTGTGTACGAGCTAGTTCTACGGGAGGTATAGGTTTCATGACGGACATACGCCGTATGAACGTTGGTTTGACTCGTGCCAAATCATCATTGTGGATCCTGGGAGACTCAAGGGCGCTGGTTCAGGGTGAGTTCTGGAAGAAATTGATTGAAGACGCCAAAGCTAGAGATCGATACACAAAGGGCGATATACTGCGCATGTTTAGGCAGCCTCTGCGGAAGGCCAGTGCGTCAGGTTACAAAGCTCCTCCAAACGATGCGTCCCAGGATATCGCGATGCCTAACGCCCCAGGGGGAGATTATATCACGAGTGCTACGGACATGATGAAATCGGGACCATCTTCGCCTTGCAGAATTGCAGCTGCCTCTCCAGCTACAAGCGATGAAAACCAGTCCCGGAATACCTCTAACAGCAGTCCACCCAGTGTCGTCCCTCGTGGAGCGAGCGTGCCTATGATACACACGTCAGAGAACCAAGCTGCTGAGCAAAAGAAGCGACAGCTCGATGGGCCAGATTCAGGGCAACAAGCAGCAAAGAGAGTATGTGACACGTCAATGGCAGCCAGAGTGATCAGCAATAAAGCACAGATTTCTAATACCACAGCAGGTTGCGACTACGCAGCGAGGCGGCCTAATGGGCAAATTCGGGCAGAGACCCGTCAAACAGACGAGGCCGCCGCCGCCGCCCAAGGACCCGTCGGCAATGTCAGTCCTCGGGATGGTACCTCCGGAACGACCCCCTCCTCATCCAGTGACAACGGACTCGAAAGCGAATCCGACGACGCAAGCACAGAATGGGTCGACGTCGACATTGGGGCAACTCAGTAGCGCAGTGGCTGGTTCGAAGGTGCGTATGACTGATGTCACTGGTGTCTTGGAACGGTAGCTAACGACTGTCAAAACAGCCCTTGAATAAGCCGGTTCCGACTGTGCCTCGGAAAAGGCCGAAGCCAAGCTTGTTCATGCCCAAGAAAAGATGACAAGTGGGCGACTCTTTGGGGGGGAGTAATAGAAAAAATACGTTTGGTTTTCTTTGAACCGTAGTAGCACGGCACATCAGCATTGGGAAGGCGCATTATATAGACGATGGGGAGCATTGTGCATGCGTGGCCATTTTTCTCAGTACCATGTTGCACACACATCTGGTGCAGTGTCAATTATTATATATTCGAATATGGACATATAGGAGTGGGTTTGATAGACCCTTCGGCTGCTGAACAGAAGTCCTGACGGCGATGGGATAAGAACAGCCCAACAGTCTTGGATAGCAGCTGATGATGTGGTTGTTCCAGGAATCAAGGAACGAAACGCAAGTAGCGCATTTTGCAAAGGCTGAGTTGTGTTCTCAATCACACAAGGAACGAGTGCGATTGTCTGGACCAGGCGTAGCACAGCACGACTTCCCCTTCAAGTGGCAACATGCCTATCACGTAGTTATCATGGAAACAAACTCGCAAAGACGGGTTATCGAATGTCTTGTAGATGTCTCAGATGAGGTCTCCTGCTCACTCAAGAGATATGGAGGCTGGATCAGGGAGAAGCTGACGGGCATTCGGGCACTCAGCCGAATGGAAAACAAGGCGAACTTGGTTGTTGGAGCTGGGGCAAAGAAGCTGCCACCGAACCGAGTTGAAGGGAGGGCGAGTTGTCGAGACTAGCGCCATGTCTGGCCGGGAGAACTGGTTCATCGGGGGGAGGGGGGGGGGGAGTAATTCCAACGGGAATCACCGTGACAATGGGAGGAAAATGATGCCGGTAGATGCTGACAATTCTTGATTCAAGGGCTTCTTCTCCGCTGCCGACTCTGGCTTGCCTTCGATACGTAGCTCCGTACTCTCTGTACTCCGTAGATGCGCTCGTTTCTGTGCAGCCGCAGTTGCTCGTGTACGAAGCGAAGCATGTCGTGTCCTGTACGGAGTAACTAACCTCCGCGTTAAAGTTACTATGTACTTCGTATGTAGGGCCGGCAGTTTGCAATAATCCGGTACGTAACACGAGTCTGTGAGAGATTTGACAGACGTCAAAGGGCGGCCATTGGCTGGGCAACTACCTGGGCGCATTGTACGGAGTAGGCGAGATTTTCTTGGCAGCAAATAAAGTTTCATTTGGCTACTCCGTCTTGTAACTATCGTGTGCCTTGTGCTTTGTGCTTGTGCTTGTGTTTGCGTCTTGTACAGAACGGTTTCCAATGTTCCAGTCCAGGATCAGGAGGCGGCCGGACCCATGTCGTCTGAAGGGTTGTGGAGGAGGGAACGAAACAAAGCAAAACAAAACAAAATACTACAACAAAACAAGAACCTGGTGGTCGGGGTTGCTGAAGGTGCAGCAAGCAAGTGCCAGGACATATGCAAGCAGGGGTTTTGGTTGGGACTGACAGGGCAGCAATCTCCGTTTCCCACAGAATGAATCGACCGGGGGAGGTGGCCCTGGCCAATGGGCTAGGACTAGGAACATTAGTTAAAGCGCTGCGGGTTCGTCACGGCGCTAGGACCAGGTGGTTCTTTTTTTCTGGACTACAAATTACACAGCAACGAGGAGAAAGCTCCAACTTAGTTATGTGCCATTCATCAGGGCCAGGGATTAAAATCA
Organism: Metarhizium rileyi; assembly: GCA_031753515.1. NCBI lineage: Eukaryota > Fungi > Ascomycota > Sordariomycetes > Hypocreales > Clavicipitaceae > Metarhizium > Metarhizium rileyi. The sequence goes on along the minus strand of JAUKVO010000003.1, from coordinate 1,677,722 downwards.
TCACTTTTCATCACCTCGTCACGCGGTCTACCCGCTGCATCAGGCTGCCAAGGATCGGATACGGGTTACGCCTGCTGTGCTGCGCAGACGACGAGTCGTTCAGCATTGCCGACTCGCGCTAATATCACGTCGTACCATGCCATGGCACGTACGGAAGTACTAGTATTATCTATCGTAAGAAACAACCCCATCACGTTGATGCTATGCTTCGGGCCAGCGATGGCACCGTGTCCGTCTGCTCATGAGCCCACCAACTAGGCCCCTGGTGGGCGAAGATTAACCACGACCCTGGCCTCCTTGTCACGAAAGCCGAAAGAGCCAGAGAGACAAAGGCCGGCTAGCCATGATTTTATGATCCTGTACTCCGTACGGAGTCCTCCGTACCATCAAGTTCCATCACCGACAAGCTAGCTAGCTATTGAGTCGTTTCGGTTGTTGACGATCCAAGGCACCCGAGCCGGGGGCCGCTGGAGTTGCTGATCTCTAGTCCGTCTGCTTTCCTTGTCGATGCTACGGAGTACTCCGTGCGTGATACGATTTCTTTTCCACCTCCATATCGATCTTCTTCCTTTATGCCCGTGCCTTTAGGGAGCCTTGTCGTCGTTTCCTTGGTGGATCTTCCTTTTTCGCTTTCCTGCTCATTAAGCGCCAATTCATGGGAGAATGACTCTTCTTTTCGGCAACCCTGCAGATCACATTTGTGCTGATCTGTCGATTGCATCTGTTGACTATCTACGCAGTGAAGTAGCTGGTCATTCTCTGCGTATTGTGGCCTTCTTCTTGTCCATCCCAGCCCTTCAGCTTGCTTCTGCCTTGTGAATGGCTTCTACTGAGACACGAACTTGGTTTACGCCTTGCAGCAACACACGTATGCTTGTCTTGAGCAGGGTCCATTGAAAAAGCAAAAAGATCTGACGCAAGATTTTGTTTGCCCAGACACCAGCCACGCTTTATGTCCCAATTTGCGCCTCGGAACTGACCGGCTGTTGCTTACACTCATGCAAGGGCAGGCCACCAATGCTGGCATCTAACTATCATTCACGAATACTCCGTAGCTTTATCCTTCATATCAGGCAATGATCAATGGCTCGTCCGGCCTCGCTCAACACGGCATTCATGGCTTCGTCGCTCGATGATGCCGGCTCTCCGCTGTCGCCTCTGGGTTCCAACCCTCTCCTCTTCCATCGCCGAAGCCAGACTGACTTGGAAGGCTCTCACCTCGCAGGCAAAAAGCTGGGGCGGCCTTGCTCCGACGTACGATTTCATCGCGTCACCAGTAACCCCTATGCTGGGGACCTACACGACACAATGCTGCAGGCGGAGAAAATCCGTGCTCGTCAAGCGAGAGACGACTTGGCTGCTCTAGTAGACTTTCTAAAGAACCATCCGCCACCACCGGATAACTTCATGTCGAAGCCATATGAGGAGGAGGATGACCGTGGGAGATGGTCCAAGATCAAGAACTTGGGAAGGAGGAGCAAATCAGTGCCAAAGCAACCTCAACCCATTCAGTTACCGGACTCGGCAGTGGCAGGTGTCACTACTGGAGGGCATAGACATATTGCCATTTCGATCCCGCTCGACGCTACACCGTATGGGCTGGAGACTCGGTCTCAATATCCTGTTTTCGCTGACGGCCCGCGGATGGGAGCAACGAAAAAAGAACCGATCAGGACTTTCAGAAATGAAAAGGGCGTTGTTACCGTTCTACGACCCCTGGCAGAAGTGTATGAGTCGGACAATGGGTCGACATCCAGATTTCGGCCTTCGTACATGAATTCCCACGGACGCCGCCCTCCTCCCTTGCCGCCGCATAAGCCAACAAACAGCCTGACGGGTCAAACCCACGATTATATCGGCGTTCTCCCAACGGGGCTCGACACTCCCTTCCTTGATGATAGCTCTGCGCCATGGCATATATCACGATCTTCTTTGAAAGGTGAAGGCTGTGTGGGCAAGCAAGATGTGACATCATTCCGTCGGTCTGCATATCCTGCTCGAGCTTCGAGCATGGTCTCCAATAGGTCTGTGAAACACCCGCCATCTATTGATGGCCTAATAATACCGCAGAACCAGGCTGTGACGGCGAGCCATGGTGCTTGTTCGAATGAGTGCTCCAAGTCCTTGACGAATGCTCCGCGGCGAGCACATTCAACAAGCAATAACAACCCTGCAGATAAGCCTAACTTTGTTGCTCGTAGATCAAAGTCCGGGCCTTTGAAGAGAGATGTCAACCCAGTACCAAGCCGGAACGGTAGTCAAACTCGGCCCACGGCCTTGACGATGGCAGACAGTCCTGTTTTGTCAAGCCCAGAGGAATCTCGACCCGCAAGCCTGGTGTCGATGCGGAGCAGAAAGGACATGGTCAATGAGAGAAAGCGACGCGATATTGAAGCGGCCAAATGTATCACAAAAGACAGGCTCCAGCACGAACAGGATGCTTTCAATCTGATACAGCAACCATCAACTGGCCATATGTCCCCACGACCAGTAGCTGAGCAGTCAAACGGGTCAGCAAGCACCAAGTCCGGTCCGTTAACTTTGACCTTGAGTAATCTCATGGTAGTGATGGATGTCAAGCCATGTTCTCCCGACGAGAAGGACGTACTTGTTCGTCCCAAGACCGCCCCTTCACAAACATCGCCACAGGAGACGTTGGAAAGTCCGATACCCTCAGTCGTCAATAATTCAAGCGTTCTGACTCCGCCAACATCTACGCGTGGGTCACCATCACAAAGACGTAGCGTGCCAGATCGGACGTCCCTAACACGTCGACGAGAATGGAAAGCCATTAGGGAGCAGGAGCGCAAAGCTCGTGATGCGATGGCACTAGCCAGAGCAAAAGCACAGCAACTGGCCTCTGGTGGGATGACATATGAGAACAACACTGCTTCTCGTGCGGACAAGGAGGTTATGAGATTATACGAGGCGTACCGGGAGCATCGTTTGCGAGACATGGAACGCCGACTTCGTAGGTTGGAACGCAATGGTGATGTCTGGCTACAAGCCCTTGTGCCAGTTTTGGAAAACATGAACAAGAACATGGCAGCTGCTTGCGACGGACAGTTGGAGGATTCCAGGGACTGGGCGTCCGATGGCGAGACTTCAGGCGCAGCAGAAGGGATGGATCGGACGAAGGGCGGAATGCGACTAATGCGGAGCTCCAGCTTGTCTCAATTTCGGCTGCTCGAAAAGTTGAATGGACACGCGCATGACGACGACGCTTGGAGTGATAGTGCGAGCAGGAGCGACGATGCAAGTGGACTGGGAACAATAGAGCCGCTGATGAGAGAGTTGGCAGCAGATGCAAGGCGATGGCAGAAAACGACGCAATCGCCAGTGCTTGCGGGTGATGAGCAGTTTCATGCCATGTAAATATCATGAGAATCGCACACAGTTGGTCTGCAGATTCTACCCAAAGCGAGTTTTCTTTCCCTTTTTTTTTTTTCTTTGTGTGTGATTCTTTATTTCCCTCAAAGTGGCAACCAATAGCCTCCTCAATACTATAGTGTGCGATATAATTGTAAAACAAATAGAACATGCATGGTGAGTCAAAAGCGGTAGTTATTCAGGTGCGAAGAAGCAGGATTGAGCGTAACCTGAATAGCCCATAACTAGTTAATTATTGGTACCAATGTGTCGGTCATGTAGCAAAGTCAAATCAACACCCCATTTGGTTGCGAAGCATTCGCACGGCACATGGCTGCGTTTTACAAGATAAGCCTCTGTACACCACAGGAAGGGTTTACAGAAGGACGGATTCTAATTCGAATCATCCATTTTCGACAGCCACCGAATGAGAGTGAAGCCCCGTGTGAGCATTGTAGGCGGCATTTGCCAACAACTGAGCAGTGAGGCAGCTGAAGAAACCACATCAGTGGCCGCAACGAGAGGGTGATTTTCCAAACAGGGAGATTCGGAAACGGCCACTCCAAACCTACTTACTAAGTTAGTTAATCCATTTTCAGACAGGGTCAGACTCCCATTGTGAAAGGCGACCGCAAGCAGATCTCAGTCAATGACGTAGGCGTCTTCACATCCGGATTACGGAGTAAGTTGAGTTAGTTAACTACCTAGGTAGTTACTCCGTACATAAACGGCAAGAACGACCACCAGATCCGCCACAACACGCATGCACGCACGCACGCACGGGTGAAGAAACAAGACAACGGCTCAACATGTCTACGCCCTGGATATTCGTATGCCCTTCCAGCCGCGGGATCGGCTTCGCCCTGACGCGCCATCTCCTCCGGACGACATCGCTGCCCATCCTCGCGACGACGCGCAACCCCAACCCGGAGTCCACCAAGACGGCTATCCTGGACCGTCTCGACGCCGGGCGAAACGACGCCCTCTCCTCACGCCTACACCTTGTCCCGTTGGACGTCACGGACCCGTCGTCCATGGAGGCCGCGTCCCGTACGGCAAGGGAGCTCTTCCCGCCGGACACCCACCACCTACACATGTCCTTTGCCATACCGGGCGTTTTGACGCCGGAGAAGAATGCGGCCCAGGTAGACGCCGCTGCGAGCCTGGCCATGTTCCGCGTCAACACCGTGGGACCCCTTCTGCTCATGAAGTACTTCTCTGCGTTTCTGCCGCGGCGGTCTACAGAGATGAACAGGGACATGCTGCACGGGCTGGCCGCCCATGCGACATGGCTCTTCATGTCCGCGAGGGTTGGCTCCATTGCGGACAATAAGTCCGGGGGTTGGTTCTCGTACCGCGCCAGCAAGGCTGCTGTGAATAGCATCGCCAAGAGCATGGATATGATACTGCGTACTACGAGTGGCGAGAATGCCCTGGCCGTGGCGTACCATCCCGGCACGGTCAAGACTGGTCTTAGCAAGGGCTTTTGGGGCACCGTTCCGCAGGACAAGTTGTTCAGTCCGGAATACGCGGCCGAGAGGATGCTTAGTGTCGTTAATGGCCTGGGTGCTGATCAACGGGGGATGTGTGTGGATTGGAGGGGCGAGGAGATTGCGCCTTAGACGGACGCGATTCGTGGCATTAAGAGAATATATATTGTCATCTATTTTCCTTCCTCGACTGGTAAAAGTTTTCTTTTTTTTTTCTCTTTTTTTGACCAAACGGCACTTACAGCTCTACCTCCTGGAATGACGCGACATCTGGTGTGCCGCTTGGCTTGTCTCCTTTGTCTTCATTTGCGTCCTCGTCTGTTTGCTCCGGGGCCGCCTCGTTTTCCTGATTTGAAGTGCTTGCACGCAGGGCAATCTTTTGCTCTTCCATGTCTTCCAGTCTCGTTTTTTGCTCCCCTACATGTGATGGCGATTTGGACTTCTGCTCGTGCCCTTGCTCTGCTTCCTTCTCGACCTCTTCTTCCATGTCTGATTCCTGTCCATGTCCTCTGTCCCCGTTCTTGGCCGCTCCTTCGGCCTTCGCGAGCTCGGGGGTCCGTGCTGGGGACTCGTCCTTGACGGGAACTGGCGGAGGCGAGATTGCGACGTCGCTGGGAGGCCCGGGTCTCATGGCATCCAGGTAAAACTTGGTGACGCCTAGAATGCGGCCGCTCTTCTCACACGCGTCCACCCATTCTGGCCGAACCACGGGGATATTGGTTTCAACGGCCTTTTCCCAAGCCGTACCCCGCCCTTCTGTAGTCACGAAATGCGTCGTATCGATGCGCACTCCGTCCACCATCTTGGCGCCGATACGGTCCACGGCCTTGCACAAGCTTTCCTTGACAGTGCTGGGCAGAATACCAGTGGTGATGGTGATACCGCTCAAATCGGTCATTTTGTGCGTACGCACAGCCACCTTGTCACTTGTACGCGTTCCAGCGGTGGTCCTCAGCACCAGGTGAAAGGTATATTCCGTATCGACTGCCAGGCCGCTGATCTTGGTGCTGTGCATCTGCATCGGTCGGGGGATGTTCCCAGCCTTCTGGCCGTTGCGGTATAGACTGAGGGACATCAGGTCGGCGGTAGCCAGCTCAATTGGGTCCCATTCGAGGACGACTGACGTTTGGGTGGCATTGCGACAGCGGAGGGCGGGATTGACAGGCTCGGAGGCTCCAAAGGACTGGAATATGCGGTCTTGCAGATCGCGAAACTTTTGCTCTGCGACTGATTCTTTCTCGATGTTTTGCGAGACTGCGATGTCGACGATGCTTCCGGAGGAGATGTTTGGGGGGAGGAGGATAGAGGGGAACTCGATCTGTGCACAATGTTAGGAACCAGCCGTGCATTGGCAGGTGGCTAAGGGGGTCTATTTGGTATACCAGTCGCTTGTCAGGCGTCAGGAGAACCGTGACGCCAGCGTCAACCTTGCCGACGGTGAGGGAGACGAGCATGTTTCTCTGATAGTCCGTGGAGTCGCGCAAGTTTGTTTCTTCCTCGGGCGGTTCCTGGGAGCTCCTGAGCACTCCTATGCACTCCTATGCACTCCTCAGCAAAGGACAGCGCAATGGGGTCGGTCTAGCGGATGGGGTATTCGACTCCACGCTGGTAGGAAATCTCATATATGCGTTGAAGCTTCGATTCCGTGGCCAAGGCAAGACAATTGTTGGCAGCCCGTCGACGTGATCAAGTGTCCAGGAGCTTGCTTGCTGGCTGGTTGTCGAATTCGTGGCCCGCGCCAGAAAGCAAGCTGGCCTGTGATTCGTCATTGCTCCACATGCCCTGGTCAACTTGGTCAGTCACTTGTCAGAGTGGGAAGGAGCGACGCAGCCGCCTTCAATACAATTGAAATTGAAATAAACTTGAATGGAACCGCCGTGCATCGTGCACTGTTGAAACTCTACTTCTACCGAGAGGCACGAGTTCATATCGTCAACCAGTTAACATGCCCTTGTCTTCTCCTCGTTGTTTTGCAGCTATGCGACATCATGCTGGGCAGCTCGGATTATCAGCTTAGGACTTTCACTATCGGTCTCAGCAGTTGCCTTTGCTAGTGTCAAACTCTTTCTTAACTCTATTTAACTCCGTCGGCGGCAAAGCACACCAAGAACGGGGCTCTCCGTCTCAAGTCCAAGTCGCCAAATATACGTGTATTCGTGTCGTAAAGGGCTACGTGGATCATCGGCGTGGCTCATTGAGGCTTATTACGGACGAGACTACTTCCGAGACAACGGCAACGGCACCGCCTCTCACAGATCAACTCCGGAAAAAACTGAGCCACGCCGAAATGCGGACGCCCGATCACGCTGTCAAGGAATCAAGTTCCTATCTCTATATAGGCACCGAGGAGGACAACGGACATTGCGTCAGGGGCGTTAAGGAACGAGTTGCTGAGTCAGACTGACTGACGCCCGAGAATTTCATTACCCAGCAGGCTAGGCTAACTGACGATGGAACTTTGTTGCTTTCGGGTGAAAGAGTGGGGGACGTTGCTTGCGATTATGTCGATGCAACGCAACGCGGGTCATACGAAGAAGCTGTACTCCGTACCGAAGAAGCTTCAGCACGAGAGGCGTTTGCTCGGGATTCAGCAGGCGGCGCTTCATCCCGCCTATTCGAAAGCAACCTCCTCAAATCTTCGATTCTCAAGATGTTGTCGGTGTCTTCTCTTTGTAGTAAGCTCGGTGGTCCGGCGTTCGATTTGACGAATCAGCGCCTTGAGCCTCAGCCGACTCTCACCACAATGTCCTAGATTACTTCTTACCACATATCCCGACCATTCTCAGCCCCATGGTCTTCGGGGGCTGCAGCCGACGCCAAGCTCGTTTCAGCTGCAAGCTTCGCCGTATTTTGACGCAGCACGCCCTATAATTGGAGGCTATGTCATAGTACTGACCTCTTTCCACCGACTCTCAGCTGAGGCTGCATCCAATATAAAAATGGGATGCCTCCCATATGCTGTCTGGTGCTCCAGTACTCGTATGGATTCATCATATAGATAAGAGTGCACAACATTTGCCGATTTCTTCTTCTTTTCTTCTTTTCTTCTTCTTTACACTGTAACAAAAATACTTGATACCCTTAGAAACTCGGACACGAACATGTCGTACGAAAAGAAATTTCAGGCCGGCGAGGCGTACAGAGACTCCCGAATAGAACCATCCCATTTCATTTCCGATGCAGCAGACATTGCCGAACACATATGGAATCATGCCGCTGGTGTTCAGAATCTGGCGTCTAGAAAGGAGATTGCCGCGCTTATTAGGGAACTCTTACATAAGGGAGAACCTATCGACGATAAGAAGGGGTACGTACGAAGTAGTCCGCATTTTAGATGTATCATGCTGATCAGTCGCAGCACCACTGAGCTCTTGATTGGCATTCTTACTTCCCTACCCTCTACGTCAAAAGTGAGAACGCAACTTACCGGCAAGTTCATCGACAGGCTCTGGAGTAATCTTCAGCATCCGCCATTGAGCTATGTTGGAGGCGATGTCCAGTATGATGTTGTCAACTCCCAGGAGCCCATTGGCAAAGGCAACGAAGAACTTCATGACACAATTGAATTTAAGGCTCCCGATAGTGATGTTATTCTCCGAGAACGCATCCCGAGACCCCCTGACGGTACCTACCAATATCGTCTACCTGATGGGAGCTACAATAGTGTCCTACAGCCAAACTTGGGGAAGGCTGGTACGCCTTATGCTAAGTCCGTTAGGCCGCTCAAGCGTCTTCAAGGTGTAAAGCCTGATGCGGGGCTTCTGTTTGACCTCCTGATGGCTCGTGACGAAAACACCTTCATCGAAAATCCTGCTGGTATCTCGTCTATGCTGTTCTACCATGCCTCTATCATCATCCATGATATTTTTCGCACCAACCGCATGGACATGAACAAGTCCGATACATCGTCCTACCTCGACCTGGCACCGCTATACGGGTCATCCCTCAGGGATCAGTTGGAAATACGTACCATGAAGGAGGGCAAATTGAAACCCGACACCTTCCACGAGAAACGCCTACTAGGGCAACCAGCTGGAGTAAACGTCATGCTAGTCCTCTACAGCCGTTTTCACAACTACGTTGCCGAGATCTTGCTACAGATCAACGAGAATGGACGCTTCACTCTGGCATGCCCGGAAAATGCCAGCCCTGAAGACAGAGCTCGGGCCGTAGCTAAACAAGACCATGATATCTTCAACACGGCTCGCTTGATCGTGGGTGGACTTTATGTCAACATCTCGTTACATGACTACTTGCGAGCTATTACCAATACACATCACTCCAAAAGTGACTGGACACTGGACCCTAGGGTCGAGATAGGCAAGCAATTCGATGGCGAGGGAGTGCCTCGCGGAGTCGGCAACCAGGTCAGCGTTGAATTCAACCTGATATACCGATTCCACTCATGTATTTCTCAAAAGGATGAGCGTTGGATCAATAATTTTCTCATTAAGCTTTTCCCAGGCCGCAACCCCGACGACCTACAGAGTGTTAGCCATGTCGAGCTTGGTCAAGCTTTAATCGCCTTTGAGCAGAGCATCCCTAAAGATCCCAGTACTCGAACATTCGACGGCCTCAAGCGTCAGGAAGACGGAACCTTCAGAGATGAAGACCTTGTACAGATCCTCAAAGAAGCTATGGAAGACCCAGCTGGCGCTTTTGGCGCCCGTATGGTCCCTAAAGCTCTCAAAGTAATCGAAGTTCTCGGTATCCATCAAGCCCGTAAATGGCAAGTGGCTTCACTAAATGAGTTCCGCGACTTCTTCGGACTAAAACGATATGAGAAGTTTAGTGATATCAACTCAAATGAGGAAATCGCTAGCATCCTGGAGAAGCTGTACTCAGACCCTGACATGGTAGAACTTTATCCAGGCCTTATGATTGAGGATATCAAGCCCGCCCGCAATCCTGGTTGCGGCATCTGCCCAACTTACTCAGTCGGCCGGGCAATTCTTTCTGACGCCATCACACTCGTGAGATCAGACAGGTTCAACACAATTGACTATACAGTCGCCAATCTTACAAACTGGGGCTATAATGAAGTGCAGCAGGACTACAAGACTCTTGGCGGTTCGATGCTATATAAACTCATCCAGCGAGGTGTTCCCGGTTGGTTCCCCTTTAACTCAGTTGCCGTCATGCAACCAATGTACACAAAGAAAGCAAACGAGAATATCGCAGAAGAGCTTGGAATTCGGGACCAGTATACGCTGGACAATCCCAAGCCGCCGGGAAGGCCCATTACAATCTCTTCGAATTCGTCCATCAAGCAAGTGTTTGATAACCCGAAGCAGTTTGCTGCACCTTGGCTCGAACCATTCAACTGCTTGTTCCCGGGAAAGAAGAGATTCGACTGGTTCGGGCCGGCGGGTGTCGAATGCCACGACAACGGAAGCCGGGCTACTTTCGACACGGCGATGGGCAACATCCCAGACTTGTATAACGCCATTGGCGAGCTCATCAGTGGCGTTGGTACCCAGTTGATCCAGAAGGAGACCTTCAGGTTAAGTGAAGGTCTCAACCAGATCGACTTGCTCCGCGATATTGCCATTCCTATTTTGACTCGGCTGCTCGCTGATCTCTTCTACTTTGACCTTCGTTCTGACGAGAACCCACACGGTACACTCGAAACGGCCGACCTCTATCGTCACCTGATCAACATTCGAGCCTGGGGCGATAACAGAGACTCTGGTGAGGCTTGGAATCGTCGGCGTCATGCTCAAGAGAGTCTTCATGCGATCACCGAGTCGAGTCGCAAGCTGGTTGATGAAGTGACTATTAGTGGAGGCTTGGGACTTGGCGTCGTCTCTGCCTTGACAAGTAAATTCACCCGGAAGGCTCACATCAAGAAGCATTCATTGAGATCTTGCGGCCTGAAACTCGTCGAGGGGCTTCTAGCTCAAGGTGATTCGGCTGAAAAAATTGTTGACAGTCTCTGGCTGACAGCCTTTGGCGGCGTGGGACCTCCAATCAACGCAGTACGTATTGTTTGTCATTGAATACAGTCACTTAGTTTGAGATCTTAATCATTCTTTAGTTTTACGAGATGATGGAATATTTTCTGCGTCCTGAGAATGCATCCATTTGGGCCGATGTGCAAGACCACGTTCAGAAGGGTGATGATAGCGCACTCCATGCCTACGTCGTCGAGGCTCAGCGTCTCACGAGTTCACAGCGCCGTCTGCGTATTGCGACTCAGTCAGCTGAGCTGGAGGGGAAGTCAGTCCAGCCTGGAGACCTCATCATATCTATGATTGTAAGTTGTAGCATCTACAGATTTCTGTTCTTGTCTCCCTCCCCTCCTCTCCCAAGAAGAACCCTGTCTAGAGATCCTGAACTAGAAAATCTGACCGTACGATAGGGAGAGGCTGGACGCAATCCGCTGGAGGTTCCTAACGCAAAGAATTTTGACACAAGACGCGAAACAAACGCTGCCACGATGTTCAATTACAGTGATGACGAGAGTTTTGTTAATGACATTGCCCTTGCTTTCGTTACCGGGCTGGTCAAGCTTTCTGCCGGGCTCAACCAGCTCCGTCCGGCACCAGGTGCCATGGGGCAGGTTAAGACAATATGTGTCGATAACGACAAGCTCTACCTTAACGACAGTTGGTCATTCTTGAGCCCTTACGCTAACAGTGAGTCGCTTCTTTTCCTGACAGACACTGAATACATAGAATACTAACTTCTTTATAGCCTGGAAGGTGCATTTCAGTGGGCAGGGAAAAGGCGGCTTCGCGGGCGAGAGATCACCGGCGAAGATAGTGGATAGGCAACAATACTACTATCTTATTCAGAAATGCAAGGATGAGTTCCGGAGAGCCGTTTGAGTGCCCTGACGATGCTAAAGGCTATGCTTGTAGTTATAGAATATGTATTTATATCATGTTATCCCGTGCTTCTTCTCTCAAGACTCCGAGTGATGGTCATACACTTTTGAATAACCCCCAGACATGAAAATACGGTTCATCGACGGCGACGAAGTCACCGTTGCGGCTTTATATTGCTCATTTTCTCATGGGATCACCGGGAGGATTGGTTGGGTAAACACGTTCGACCAGTCAGTCTATTTGAGCTGTCCGGATCAGAATCTGGGCGGTGCATTCTCGACGCTAGACGAAGGTACACGGTCTATCTTTCAAGTACATCAGACGTATGGACTATGTCCGGTCGAGTATTATAATTCACTGGATAACAAGCTGACAGGAGTCTACACTGCTGACTTACTCGCTTCCCCTGCATAAGCGCCATTTGCACCGACAAATCGCTAGGAGTCGGCACGCGCCTCGTGAAGGATGCGTAGGATCTAAACTCTGGTCCTTCTTTACGCACTTAGTCTGGAGTTAAAGAAGGTGTCTTTGCAAATTGGTAGAGTTGGCTAGTTGGGGTAGGAGTTGCGTTCCCATTTGTACGTGCAAGGATGGCCGCTTCACGCGCTGATGATGAAGGGCCGAATGGCAGTAGCATATAGTTAACTAATGGTTTGGACAGCTTCTGTTTCTGGTTCAATCTCTCATGTTATATTTTAACAGGATGTCTTGGCATCGGTGACTGCGTTGCGTGGACTTGTCATGGCCCTGCTTGTTGTTTCTAGCTTTTCTAACGAGCTGTTTTTCATAGTCTTCGTTGGTTATCATAACTCATTCATACTACTACAGAACAAGCCTCTCCAACGGACGTTTCCATTGTCACTGTACGTCGTCACTACGACGTTGTTGTGCATCCTGTGCTTCATTTAATGTAGAGGATTTTCCTAATCCTCTGGTCGAGGGCGAACCCCTCGTTCTAGACTCCGGTTTCCCCCAGGACATGTCAGGATACGCCGGAGGCATGGTGTCTAGGGACGCGTGGATTTATTACGGTTTGTAAAAGCCGCGAGGTGTTGTAGAGTCACAATGACATGATGAGTGTCAGAACCCGTAGTTATTATATAAAGTACCTCCTCGCGGGCAAGTCGTAGTTTGTGGATTCTTCTTGGCTCCATCCCATGTTGCAAGCCAGCCAAACATCAGATCCGTTGAAGGGAAAGAAGTGGTCACAAAATGTCCGGACTTGCGATCTGCCTCCTGTCCGGACTTGCGCTCTCCTCGGCTGCTCCCCTTGCCGCTGCCCCGTCTCCGGCGAGCACCCCCGAGCCGATTGAGGTTTCTATACGCCGGGAACTCCAGCTTGGTACTGCCATTGGCGGTGCGTTGGACCTCCCCCCCGAGGCAACTGCTGGTCGTCCGACTGCTGATGTCGTCGCTGCCGTGAGCCGTATGACGGTGACGGTCGTTAATAGAAACGGTGGCGATGTGTCTACTATCCATGTCAATGCAAGGGGGGGCCCGAAGCCCATCTCCGGAAACACCAAACCCGGAAGGATGGAGAACGGTGCCCAGAGTATGTTTGTTGTTGGAGGGGGTTGGAGCGGGAACATCGCCGTCAATAATGCTAGATAGTGAGTCGTACATGGTTGGCAGACTTACTGGGGTGAGAGTTTCTCGCTGAAGTTTGTAGCTCTGACACCACCGGTGACGAGTCCCTTATTGAAGCCAGTTTTGTCAAGCAGTTCGGGAAGGTCCAGGGTGACATCAACATCAGCTACGTGTAGGTATATCGAGGTTCACACGTGAGACGCTCGACTAACCCGTTGATAGTAATGGCTTCTCTACCGCCCTTGTCTGCTGGTGCAACCAGAACAAGATCACTGTTGGCTGCAACAAGGATCTTTCTGCCCTTCACAAGTGCCCCGTAGGCCTGATCCCTCCCGCAACCCCCGATACGTCGTCTAACTTGTAACTTATAGAATCCCAACGGTCAAGGCTCGTGCAAGAACCCTCACCGTGCCGGCCCGGACACTGCCACCGAGTTCTTCAAGCCCTGCCATGGGTACGCCGGACCGTACGTCTATCCCAACGACAACAAGGCCAATCAGCTTAATGCCAAGTGTCCCAAAAAGCAGTACACTTGCTGTATTGGCAAAGCATGCCCTGCTAACCCAGCCCGGAGGCACTGGTAAATGGAAGCTGGGCCTAGAGTTTCTTCACAGTTGAAAAGGGGTTCGTATTCATTCGCTCAACGGCCATGTGCAGGAATGAAGGGAATGGATCGTGGCTTTCCTCGTGTATATTCGCACTGCTCAACATTCGTTGTATTTGACGTGACGGGTATCTTCCTCATTGTATATATTCTTCCTTTATCATGTACGTTCGCGTATCTTGAGATGATCTGACCACGCAATCTTTTGAGTAGGCCGAGCTTTCATCATGTACATAACAGCACCTTGGCGTAGACAAACAGTCGGCGACAATGATGTACCTATGCCCAACCTTCTATCCTCGAATAAAGTCCACACAGAGTTTCTATCTCATGTGGCTTCAGAACTATTATGTGTTAGCAGCTTGACATCAGGATTCCAACCTTCCCATTTCCGACAACCGTGAAACTTGTACAGGTGTTGCTACACATGATCCTTCCTGGTAAAGCTCCGATCCTGGGCAGCACGCTTTGCATATGATTCAAACTCATGTGAAAGGAAATGCTCTTCCGTCGGGGATGAATGTCCGCAAAAGATACATTCTGCCTGTGACTGGCCGAGCCTCCAGACAACATAAGGCTGCTCGGGGGGTAGTGGAATGGCACACACCCAAGACGTGTCGCCAGGGGCATGAACCGAACGCTCATGTCGAAGCCAATCATATTTTTTTTGTTAAAGCTGCGCGAGCAGTAACTGCAGGAAAAAGTACGGGTCTTGGATCGTTTCCATCTTGCCGATGCCCAAAGCGGATCTGGTCATCTCCCCAGTCGGTGTAGGCTCTTTTGCCCAGGCAGTTGTCTCTCATTATAAGAGAAAGGGTTGCAAGACATTTGTCATGGCGGTTGAGCCTGACACGGCAGCTTGCCTCTACAAGAGCCTGCATGCCAAAAAGGCTATTCATGTTGAAACATACTCTACCATCATGGCTGGCCTAGACTGTGCTACCTTATCATTCATTGCATGGCCGTTGCTGAAATACGGCGTGGATGCCAGCCTGACTGTGTCAGATTATGAAGCCCATCAGGCGTCTCGATATCTCAAGTCTCGAGATGTATCAGCAGGACCATGCGGCGCTTCGCCTCTCGCCGCTCTTAAGCGCCTGACAGAGAAAGATAAAATTTCATTGAACCTTAGGAAAGATAGCGTGATCGTTCTTCTCTGCACAGAGGGTAATAGAGATATCGCGCTCCTATGGACGTCGCCATGGATGACCCTGTCGCGTTGACTCAAGCCCTCGTTCGCATCGATTCTTCCAACCCAGTATTGGGGTCTACTCCTGGTCCAGCAGAGACGGAAATAGCCCATTATATTGGTCCTTGGCTTGAGCACCGCAATATTGAGACTCGCCGGATCGAGCCAATGAAAGGGTGACCATCTATCGTTGGCATCGTCCGAGGTTCAGGTGGGGGCAAAAGCTTGATGTTCAATGGCCATATTGATTCAGTTACAACCCTTGGGTATGACGACAATCTTTTCAGTGGCGAAACTAAGGAGAGAAAGCTTTATAGACGTGGAGCAGGTGACATGAAATGCGGAATAGCGGCAGTCGTGTTTGCTCTGGCAGCATCCAAGGGCCAGGCTCTCCGTGGCGACGTCATATTCACGGGTGTGGCCGATGAGGACATTGGCACAGAGCAGGTTCTCGGGGCAGACTGGAGAGCAGATGATTCCATTGTCGCTGAGTCGACTGGCGAAGACACTATTTCATGCGCATGAAGGATTTGTTCGGCTAGAGGTTCGATATTCATGGTCTGGCGTCGCATGGATCTCTGCCGACTGTGGACTTAGATGCCATCACGAGAGCTAGTTATTTTCTGACGGAGCTGGGCAGATACTCTGAGAGCTTGAGCGAAGGCTGGGACAATTCCTTGTTGGGCCCTAGCGTCCACGCATCTACCCATCAGGGGTGGTGAAGAGGATCATCGTATCCAACATTGTGCATCGTTGTGATAGAACGTCGAACGATTTTCCGGCGAGGCTGTCAATTCCGTCAGACAATTGTTTCAGACCATCTTGGACAAGCTTGCCAAATCAGTCAAGGGCTTCAGGTATGACTTGCGAGTCCATTGACAGGCCGCCGTTCGACATTGAACCCGAGCACCCATTTGCGGCGCTCGTAGGCGACGTTACCAGTGTGAAGTTTTGGGAAGAAGAACCAATTTCAGCAGGGAACCGTACTGGACTGATTGCGCTCTGCTGGCCGGCAAAGATATTCCCGTTCTTATCTGGGGCCCGACTGGCGATGGGCTTCACGCCAGAGAAGAGAGTGGCCTCTATCGAACAAGTAGCCAAGGGTTTGGGAATGATGGCCCAAAGATTTTGTATATAGCTACCTACTAAGTACCATCGCGCGCGGCCCCTGTTTTTGGTGACAATAAAAGTATGACAAGACAGGTAAGATTTTGTCACCAGCTGGTAGTCAGACTTACCACAGGTGGGTGACAATTTTTGACCTGTCTTGTCATACTTTTGCTGTCACCAGAAATAGCAGGTGGCGCGCGTAGGTACTTAGGTAGCGAGAGATGTACTTCGGTAAGTTGCCTAATTAGCACAGGCAGGGAAGGAGCGATGGGCAGGTTGATTGGAAGTGGGTAATATTGTCGAGATCAGGTTGATGTTAGACTTGCATGACGATCATCTCTAAGATGGATTAAATAAACACAGAAGATGGCCTGTCTCATCTTCTCCCGAACTCGGAGCTCTGACTTAGCTCTCTCTCTTGGTATTTCACAGGGAATGTGCATTGGTAGGCAATGACCGGTTCATTTACGTATTTAAGCCACTCCACGCTGCTCCAGAAGGATATCAAGACGCCAACGCCACTAGATGCTGTCAATGTAAACCCAATTTTCAAGGCTATAAGAAAGTGGTATTATATAATTCCGTATTCACCGCTCACCCTTTGCAGTGTCTGACCAAAGCACGGGCTACAAGGAGTGCGAAACGCTCCGGTGTATATGTAGCGGCTTTCACAGCATCATGTATTGTGATCCAGAGAGTTCCCCGGATTTTGCTTGCCACACCATCATGCGACGGATATCCAAACCTATGCAGCTCCTCGTATATGCATTTCGTCAGACGTCGACCGGTAGACGTACGCACCACGGCAGAGAAACTCCCGACACAGGTAACAAAGATCCACATTGGTTTTTCCCGCGTCTTCTGAACATATTGAGCCCGCTTCATTGGCGCCAAGGGGTGACCTCGAGGATCAAAATAGCGGAGGTCGAATGGGTGTATGACATGTCGTGGACTGTACCCAATCGTGGCGTTGCACGCTGAGGCAGCTCGAGATAGCTCTAGACCTCCACTGAAACAGATCATACGGCCATTGTCGGGTTCGAGTTTATTTTCAAGAATAAAGTCTCGGTTCTCAGGTGTGGTCAAGAGCTTGCCATTGGTCTTGACAAATTGTTTGACTTCGTCGGGTATGAATCTTCTTATGGTATTGAGTTTAGTAGGCTGTCGCTTAAAGCCTGGCGACCGTGCTACATCTGCGGCCGAACGCTGGAATGATTTGGACAACCACAAGTAAGAGTTTGTTGGCGAGTGTGAGCCTGGGACCAGAGGTCGCCAGAGTGCTCTTCCTATAGTCATATGAATGAAAGCTATAAGACGGCGGCTCGTGTCATCTTTGCCAAGTAGATGGCAATGACAACAGAATCGAGGTACAGACGGACTCAAGTTGAAGGGCTCGCGGCCTGCCAATCGACCCCGGAGAGAATAGGAACAATAGAACGAGTACGAATGCTAAAATTGGCGTTATGGCCAGACGAACGAGGTCAACGGGTTAGTTAAAACCAGCTGTCAAATCACTGGCGCCGAAGCGAATCTAAACGGGGTTCAAAGTAGGTTATGTAAGCGCATCCCCCTGCATATCCAAGCCTGGAAGACGTGCCACCAGCCCACAATTTGCATGCGCCAACGTGCACCAAGTCCACCACCATTGAGTCATTGCAGGCGCACAAAGCCTAACCGCTAAGTTAAATGGCAAAATTCACCACTTTTAGTCAGTTGACGGAGAGTAACAAAATAGACGCAGTCCGCGAACCAGAGGCATTTCGAAACAGCAGTAGCCTGAAAGCAAGGCGTCCGTAGAGAGCACTAGCACCCAAGCAATCCAGGAGAGAAGTCTCTAGTCCAGTCCCCACAGCACCAAGCGCTCGACTTGTTCGTTTGTGTGGCTCGTTAGGCCTTAGGTAACTACTACTCCGTACCTAGGATAGTCCAGATCCATAAACTCCCGTTCCTCCTTCCACAAGACTGCCGCCACCTTCCGACTTCACACCTCTCCACCATAGTTATTCCCACGTCCACAAGTCTGGCCTGAGCAAAACCTCTTCTCGTGTGCGCAGCCATCATTCTACAATAGCGCCCTACTGTAACGCACATCGCCGCTTCCACAGTCAAATATGCCTAAGAACAAGGGAAAGGTGCGTTGATCAAAATATTGTCGGCCCTATTGCATTGGCGCTGGTGCTGCCCCGCCCCCGCCATTGTGCGCAGACTATCATCACTCTCGTAATATTCCATGCTGACATTTTTGCACTGATAGGGCGGCAAGAACCGCAGACGAGGTACTAAAGAGAACGATGACCAGCGCAGAGAGTTGACCTTCAAGGAGGACGGCCAGGAGTATGCTCAGGTTATCAAGATGCTGGGCAACGGACGGCTGGAAGCCTTGTGCTTCGACGGGAGCAAGCGTCTCGCCAACGTATGTGACGATACACACAAACCCTTCTCACTCTCTCTTCGCTTCATTGATCGCTTTCATGACCATTTTGGCCACATACTCCCCAATCCTAGCTTTCTATTCGAATACAGACTCCTCTTCCAGGAAGGTAGTCTCCACTGAACCTCATATCAACCATGAGCTGTTGATCAGGCACGAATATCCGGCAGAAACAACACGATCGCCTTCTTTCACCATTCTCTTTCACTTCTCAGAAGAAACCAAACTGACTCATCTCCTTCTAGATTCGCGGCAAGATGCGCAAAAAGGTCTGGATCAACCAGGGCGATATCATCCTCCTCTCTCTTCGTGACTTCCAAGACAACAAAGGCGATGTAATTCTCAAGTACACTGCCGATGAGGCTCGTTCCCTGAAGTCGTACGGCGAGCTCCCGGAGCACGCCAAGATCAACGAAACCGACACTTTTGGTCAAGGCGAGGACGGCGAGGCCTACTTCGAGTTCGGTGACGCAGACTCGGATGAGGACTCCGACGAAGACGACAAGAAGAAGGAGGTTGATATCGACGATATTTAGACATGCAGTCGTCGCCATCTTGCCGTGCTCATTTTCCTCACCGGCAAGACTACAGAGTTGCGGCTCGCGCTATCGTTCTAACCGCGACTCTGACCCAAAGAAGCAACAAAGAGATGAGAAACGGGGCTGACCACACTCTCTGCCTGTTTCCTTTTTTTTCCTTCTTCTGTGTATCGCTTATGGTTTCTCTTTGCTTGTCTCGACTCGCGTCGGCTTGGAGTTGCTCACGTATACACACCCATCAACACTATCTTCTCTCTCAAACCCTCTGGAAGCCAAAAAGGGAGCGTCTTTGTTCTATGAAGTTATTTTATTCTAGCATTGGCACTGACTGCATCGAATTTTTGGTTTATTTCGGGTCCCGCGATAGTTCTCTAGCAGGAGTGGGGTTTGGAGACCGCCGCGGTGGGAGAGACGTCACGGCGCGTCCATATGTCATGTTTCTGAAAGGCCCCTCGTGTCAAACTTGAACTTTGTTGTCTTCTCTACATTTACTTATGAATATGAGCATCATGGTATTACGTTTTATTTTCTCGCCTGCAGCGGCCTTGGGCCGTCTATGCCAACCTGATGAAACCCACAAACTTTTTTTGGCGTAGATGTTGGTGAAATCTTTGGCTGTTCTTCCCTTCTTTCCTTCCTGTTTTCCCCTAGGTAAAATTCCACAGTCTTGCCGACAGATGATGAGATGAAAGAAATGTTGAGATTTGGCAACGATCCCTATCCATGCGAGCTACATACACCTTTGCAAACTTGCTATGCGCGCAGCAAGGTAACACTACTGTAGCATCCCACCTATTCGGAGTTTTACATACATGGCAATTAAAGGTGTTGTCGCGCCTCACAATGTTTGTTGTGTTTCGTCGTGGCTATCGTGTCGTAGTCTTTGGCATCGTCTCAATCCCAGTCGTCATCATCGCCTTCGTCATCTGTTGAACAGTCAGTACACAGCAACCTTTTGCTCAAGGGCCGGGGCGGGGGTAGAACCATACCACTCTTGCCAACTTTGTCCTTTCTCTTTTTCAGCGCAGCAGCCAAAGCATCCGCCATACCACCGCCAGCGCTACCACCAGCAGGAACAGCATCGGCTGGTGGACCAGCGCCTCCGGAATCGCCAGCTCCACCGACTTGTGCTCCGGATCGGTCCCGTATTTGAGTTCTGTCGACTTTCTTGAGGGACCCGATGCCTCCTGCTTTTTGGATATCGCCCAGCATGGCGGTTCGGCTTTTGTCGGCTCCTGCCGGAAGAGCGGCTGGAACACCAGAGGAGTAGCCTGAGTCGCGATTTGGTGGTGGAGGAGGCGGAGGAGCACCGCTTGAAGGAGGCATAGGCGGCGGGGGGGGTGGAGGAGGAGCTGTCGGGCCGGTAGAGGGCATGGGCGGAGGCGGAGGAGGAGCATTTGATGAGGGTAAGGAGGGGGGCGGAGGAGCGCTTGAGGAAGGCAGTGGAGGAGGCGGAGGAGCGTTTGACGAAGGTAACGAAGGAGGCGGAGGGGCGTTTGATGATGGCAATGGAGGAGGAGGCGGGGGGATACTGGCAGCAGTGGGAGGAGGAGGTATAGGTCGTGAGCTTGAAGGCGGAAGAGCAGGAGGAGCGTCTTTGGTTGGCACCTTGGGAGGCAATGGTGGAGGTGCAGGCAAAGCTGAATGAGTGTTGTCGTTTGCTCGAGGAGGCGGCGGCGGCGGTACCTGTCCGCGACTGGGAGTCGGAGGAGGAAGACGCTGGCCGGCGAAGGCGGGAGGAACGAAGAACTTGTGGCTGGAGTTCTCGGGCTCGATGGGTGTCTTGGCCGGGCGAGGAGGCGGGGGAGGGCCCGGCACTGGTGCTGCTGATGTCGAGATCGGTTTCCGCCTCGGTTGCTCGATGTTGGCGAACTTGCCAGCATCTGGCAACGGGGGAGGAGCGTTGAACTTGGGACGAGGAGGAGATGGAGGTAGTGGAGGGCTTGCATCCCTTGCTGGCCCATCAGCTTTACCGGAACGTCTGGGAGCCGGTGGCGGCGGAGGAGCTCCTCGTTTCGTAGATGACGACGGAGATGAGACACCACCTGGCGGAGGAGGAGGTGGTGGTGCCCGAGCACTTTTCAAATCTCCTCCATTCGTAGGTGCGGCTGCCGGCGGCAGCGGCGTGGGCGAAGGACTGTTCAGCTTGGCTTGCTCTTCTCGCAAGAAATCGACGATAAACTCCTGGTTATCCTTAATGAAGTCGTCAGTAAGACCTTTATCGGTAAGATCTTGTCCGAAATGCTCTCTCCACAGCGGATCGAAGGCATCCAGCAAGGCAAACTGCGAGGCCGCAGTACCTCCATTGATGCTTGGCGAAGAAGAGGGCGAATGGTGAAAGGAATGTGGCAGTAGACTGGGCTTGGTTGGTTCAGTAGGCGATGGAGCAGAGGAGTGACGATGACCAAAAAAGCTTCCCAACAAGCTGTGCTTGTGAACGGGCTGAGAACCTCCTCCGAAGGGTGTTGACTTCGTAGCTCGGCTTGCGTTCTTCTCTCGTTCATCCATCTTCTTTTTAAATTGCTTGGCCTCCTTTTCGTCCACAAAGCTTAGACCGGCCAGGCAGTCTTCTAACTCGAAGGTGTGGAAGAAGGTGCGATCTTGGTTGTAATGCCAGGTGTCGTAGATTTCTTGATCCCAGATAACACCGCGGTTGGCGGGCTGTTACAAACGGCACATGTCAGTAAAGCATTCGTATTTCAAAGGGGAAGGGGTATTCATGGATGACCATGGCCATATCCAAACAACCGGGCACATACTGAAATGTCCACCATCTTAAGCCAATAAGTATTGCCAACCAGGTCGTTGGCCAGCACGATGGCGCCCTGCAGGCCTGAGTAGGTCCATTTTGATCGATTTGGATAGGCGACATAGAGCCTAGCGACACCGACGG
Source organism: Metarhizium rileyi (assembly GCA_031753515.1). NCBI lineage: Eukaryota > Fungi > Ascomycota > Sordariomycetes > Hypocreales > Clavicipitaceae > Metarhizium > Metarhizium rileyi. The sequence goes on along the minus strand of JAUKVO010000003.1, from coordinate 1,655,680 downwards.
CCTGAATCTTGTTGGACTGCTTGGGAACGAACCGTTTGACGGTATCCTTGTCGTCCTCGTTGAGTATCGATGGCATGACGAAGAGAGGGGTCAGCGGCCTTGCTGATAAGCTCTTTGTCGATGCTCAAGCGGCCAATGAGGCTGTGCTTTTGACTGCGAAGCGAGGTGAAGGAAGGTGAGAAAGAGGCGCCACGAGGAGTCATGTACGAGTCTACTCTATACGCGCAGAATATCGATGGGAAATTCGAGCACTCTGTCATCCGGGCACGATTGAGAAGTTGAGAGTCGTGCTCGAAGGGCTGGGTCTGCGGCCGCTGTTTCTGGGACAGACTTAATGCCGGCGCCTGGGGGAAAGCTGCCGTGTAGTCGGGACGTCTTTCCTTTTGGCGGTCACGTAGGGTAGATGTGAAAGGGCTTGGTGGGAGGACAAGCAGTAATTGAAGTCGCGAGCTGCCGTGAGGTAGGCGGTCGGGGGGGTTGAGGTGAGGATTTGGACGGCCAGAATGGCGAGGTACCGCTTCGGGTGGAGGCTGGCCATTCGACCCCCGGTCGGACTTGACCCAGATGTTAAGCGAGCGCTTCAGCCACCAAGCTCCTCGTACTCGCGTCGTACTCTCTGTATCTGTACTCCGTCCCCCGTACGGAGTAACTACCTAGGTACTGAGTACATGTATGGAGTTAACATCACAATTAAACCAGACTCGATTGTGATGGGCACAGCACAGCCACGAAACAAAAGACGCCCAAGAGCTGGCGTCATCGCACAGCAAACACGGCAGCAGCTCTCTATTCTTCTTTGGTAGAAACAAGGTGGTGCAAAGTTCAAGGCATCATGTTCTTCTTCATGCTATACTATGGCTTCCAAGTTCCTTCACTGCCAGAAGCATTTTCTATGGCACCGGGACTTGTCATTTATTCAGCTCCTCCTTTCTAGCCTGGCGATCTGCCTTGCTGCCCTCCACGCTGGGCATCTCCTTGGCCATGGCTGGGCCGGGATGCGCTTGGTGCGGTGCCATCTGGGGATCGACGCCGTGCTGGATGGGCTGGGTGGTGAACTTCTTCTCCTGGTGTTGATTTGTCTTGTCAGCATTTTCGGCCGTCATAGATCCCGACCCTGACGTCTTCTTCTTCTTCTTCTTCTTCTTCTTCATCGTGACTTGAAGGGGCTGCAGTGGAGGGAAACATACGCTGTCGGAGCTTGAGGTAGCCTTGTCAACTGCTTCCTTGACCTTGTCCATGATGACGTCGGATAGTTAGTTGCTGACGTAGGTGTTTGATCTGTGACGGTTTCCGCATCTATGTTTTTTTGTGCGAAGACAAAGAAAAAACGGTGTCGGTTTCGACGTGTGCGCAACCAGCTTTATTTGTATGATTCCATCTCCCCGCTGCCGCCAAAGATTCCCCCCATCAATGGATGACGTCGGGCCGCTAAGGAACGTCGAGAGGGAGGGAGGCATCCGGTGGTCATTGGTGCTCAAGTCCCTCAACCGATGCTCCCCTCGAAATACTTGGAACGGTGGACGCCTTTCAGCATAGATTTACTCCAGTTTGCTTCGTGGACCGCTACGCACGCAAGTTCCCTCCGCAGTCGTGCATGTCGCGTGGTGAACATTAAACCTGCATGGCATCACCAAACATGCATGTGCACGCACATCTTGGCGCGGCCAATCGGTTCACCTAGCCGACATCTAGAGCAATCTGCTTTCCGCATGTTCAGGATTGCGTTGCCTCATTGATAGAACAGACAGGTTATCTCAACCTCGCCAATTGACGCATCGAGCATACTATGCTCAACTTGACCGCACCCAGCCAGCTTGCTACTGGATGATCCGTTTCGGGGCAATCATACGATTTCAATCAATCATCAATCTATACCCCCACCTGGCTGTGGTTACAGCGCTTTCTGGCCAGCTTGCGACCAATCAGACTACGTACTCACACATACCCGGATACATACCGGATACAAGTACGCAGTATTCGAGCCTACAAGTGCTCTGAGCCTCAGTGCGGACGGAGCCTTCATGTTGAATGCATTCAATATTCACACCCACACCCACACTTCACATCCGCATTCACCGCGTCACTCGGTTGCCCGCATGTCTGCAAATAATGCCCCGCAGCCCGTCAAGCTCTCCTTACCCTTGGTATGCTCTTCTCGTTCGCTATATGCTGGAGGAGTCGAGACACTCTATCTTCTTGCTGATCAATTTCCCCCCAGGAGTACCAACAACACCTCTTCCAAGAACTCCGGGCAGAAGATGAGCTCGTCGTGCTGGCTCGTGGCCTGGGGTTGATGCGCCTGGTCACAAATCTGCTTCACTCATATGATGCAGCGGGAAACAACCTGATCGTCATTGTAGGCGCCGAAGAGCGTGAAAATGGATGGATTGGCGAAGCGTTGGCTGAGCACGCCGCTATTAGTGCTGCTCCCATGGCCCGGGGCTTGACGGTTGTGAATACCGATTTCCAGAGCGTTGGCGCGCGCGAGAAGATGTATGCTGGAGGTGGCATATTCAGCATCACTTCACGCATCTTAGTCGTCGATCTTCTCACCGGCCTGCTGCATCCAGAATCCATCACAGGACTCATCGTGCTTCACGCTGATCGGGTCATCGCAACGTCACTGGAGGCCTTCATCCTCAGAGTCTATCGCCAGAAGAATAAAATCGGGTTTTTGAAAGCATTCTCTGACAATCCGGATCCTTTTTCTATCGGGTTCTCCCCGTTATCGACGATGATGCGAAACTTATTTCTGAGGAAAGCGTCGCTCTGGCCTAGATTTCACGTCACTGTCGCACAGTCTCTCGAGGGGAAGAAGAAGGCCGAGGTGATCGAGCTGGAGGTGCCCATGACTGATGCCATGAGAGATACTCAAAATGCAATCATGGAGTGTGTTGAGGTCAGCATTCACGAGCTCAAAAAGGGAAACCCGGGCCTCGAAATGGACGACTGGAATCTCGACAGTGCATTGCTTAAAAACTTCGACGTCATGGTCCGACGACAGCTGGATCCCAATTGGCACCGAGTGAGCTGGAAAACAAGACAAATTGTCAACGATCTGACGGTATTACGCGGTCTCCTGACCTCGGTCCTAACTCACGACGCTGTGTCTTTCTTACAGCATCTTGACACCATCCACGCAGCCCATTCACCTCCCCCTGGATCCACGAGACAGAATCAATCACCGTGGCTGTTTTTGGATGCTGCCCAAACAATATTTGACACGGCACGAAGGAGGGTGTATTCAGCCAGTGCGAAAACAATATCACACAGCGGTGACAATATCGATTCATTGCGACCAGTGCTCGAGGAACTTCCAAAGTGGGCTCTACTCGCTGATGTGCTGGAAGAGATTGATAGAGACCTATATTTCGAGCCACCAGTCAGAGACGACTCCAACGGAACCATATTGATCATGTGCTCAAACACAGATATATGCAGACAACTCCGCGACTACTTGCAAACAATGCACGTGAAGCCCAGAGTCAAAAAGCCAACCAAGGACGACGAAGGGGAAGATGCCCATAAACCCTCGGCCACTTTTATGATGAGGAGGCGTCTTCGCAGCTATCTATCCTGGAAACGACAGTTTGCCCAAGTCAGCGCAAGTCTCTTCTCCGAGAACCAAAAGGCCCTCAACAGCGCAGCTGATTCCCGACCTGGGCTTGCCGGCGCGGGTCGTGGCAAGCCTGCGAACAAGCGGCGGCGGATTCGCGGCGGAGGCAACATTGGTGTCACGGCCGGACGAACCGAAACGGGTGTGATTGCGCAGTACTTTGAGAAGCCGGGCGAAGTGGCCGATCTCATGGCCGAGGTTCAGATCACCGAAGAAGAAGCCCAGCAAAAGGACGACATCATCGCCGACCCACTGGAAAACATGGACGACTACTATCAGCTCTACGAAATGCAAGACTTGGTCGTGGTCCATGCCTACGACGGCGACCAAGACGAGCACGTCCTCGAGGAAGTCAAACCCCGATACATCATCATGTACGAGCCGGACGCCTCCTTCATCCGGAGGGTGGAGGTCTATCGTTCGTCGCACAACGACAGAAACGTCCGCGTGTACTTCATGTACTACGGAGGCTCAGTCGAAGAGCAGCGCTATCTCTCGTCCGTCCGACGAGAGAAGGACTCCTTCACGAAGCTTATCAAGGAGCGAGCTAGCATGTCCCTCGTCATGACGGTCGATCCCCACGGCATCGAAGACCCCCAAGAAGCCTTCCTCCGTACGGTCAATACGCGAATTGCCGGCGGCGGTCGACTCGCGGCGACGGCTGAACCGCCCCGTGTTGTAGTCGACGTTCGAGAATTCCGCTCCTCTCTACCATCCCTCCTCCACGGCCGATCCATCATCATCGTCCCCTGCATGCTCACAGTGGGCGACTACATTCTCTCGCCCAACATATGCGTGGAGCGCAAGTCCATCAGCGATCTCATCTCGTCCTTCAAGGACGGGCGTCTCTACACGCAGGCGGAAACCATGTTCCAGCACTACAAGTCTCCGATGCTGCTGATCGAGTTTGACCAAAACAAGTCCTTCACACTGGAGCCCTTTGCCGATTTGTCAGGAAGTTTGAGCAGCGTCGCGCCAACCAACGTCTCGTCGGACCTACAGTCGAAGCTCGTCCTGCTGACCCTCGCCTTTCCCAAACTCCGCATCATCTGGTCCTCGTCTCCCTATCAGACGGCCGAGATATTCGAGTCCCTAAAGGCGCAGGAAGGCGAGCCGGATCCGATCGCCGCCGTACAGGCAGGCCTAGACAAGGACATGAAGGCGGAAGACCAGGCGTTCAACCAGGAGCCGCAGGAGATGCTCGCCATAGTGCCTGGCGTCACGCCCAAGAATATCAGAAGCCTCGTCCTGGAAACAGAGAACATCAAAGAGGTGGCAAACATGTCAGTGGGTGAGTTGGAGCCCATGGTCGGAAAAGTTGCCGGCAAGGCCATACACGGATTTTTCAACCGCAACGTCATGGAAGACGACGAGTAGAGAAGATGAAGAGGCCCATAACATAATAAAGGTACCCAGCAAAGGGGAAATGATGATCGTAAAACTAGGGTATAAACGTCGTCGTAACACGGGTATCAATCGTAGCACCCCCCTCCCCAAAAGATCCTTCGATCGCAGTCCTACCACCAGCACTACATCAGTAGATGCATTACACCCTACTCCTCCTCATGCCGCCGTGTCTTCGCCCGCCTCCTCGCCCGCAATACCCGCAGGTCAAGAACCGCACAATGATGCCGCAGAAGGAGACGACTCCGCTGATGATGGCCTGTAGAATGCCGCCGATGCCGCTGATCACGGCCATGATGCACCCGCCTATGGCAGAGAGGGCAGATTGGATCTGAAAATTGGCAAAAAAAAGAACATTATTAGTATGTGCGCTTTGCCCTCGTCATCGTGTAGAGTAGAGATACTCACGCAGGAGAGTACGCCGCCCATGGTGAAAGAGTCAACGACTTGGTAGTTTTCGACGTAGAATGGTAGTTAATTTTTGACGTAGAATGGTAGTTGATTTTCGTGTAGGATAATGCCCAATGCCAAGTTGTTTGCATGAGAAAGGGTTGAGGAGGCAAAAGGATATGTATGTTACCTCGTTTGGCACGAGCACCTCTTTATACCAAGCGCCTGCCCAAGGCACCAGACGCCCTTCCAGCCAGAACCGAAACCCCCCCCCCCCCAGCTGGCCAGCTGCTAGCTGACGTCAATTGCGACGGGAGAACAGGCAGGACAAGCAAATGTTCCAGACAAAACAAGTTAACTAACGTACCTGCGGAGTTGACGAGTGCCGGTGTGCAAAACCGGGGCATTCGCTCCGGATCGCCCAAACGGGCATCCGGCCCACTTATTCAGGGGACGCGGCTGGCCACTTATCTTGCGCCGTTGTCTTGAGAAGCTTGTTTTGGGAAATGCACATGACGGGTTGCTGCAGGAATGGGGCTGAGAATGACGCCAGAGACTTTGGGACTTGATTTTTTTTTCCAGGTTCAGGTAAAACGCTGTCAAAAACGCGGGCGGTATGTATTTTTCGACAAATCACCAAATAGTCTGTACGAGTTTGCCCATGGTGCCTCTGTTTCCTGGGTTGTCGGCAGATGCGATGGGTGGCCATGACGTCATGTTACGCAGTAGGAGGGCACATTGGACTGATATACACGGTGTACGGAGTTACACGGTTATGATTGTTTGGGTGATTGTTTGGGAGATTGTTCTGGAACCCCAGATCATGCGGCAGCATCAAGGGTCCTATATTCTGAATATACATAAAACCCATAGAATGTGAGGCGAGCAGGTACGCGTGAAACCACATGATGCATGATGCCGCTCAAACAAGACAAAACACACGCACACACACACACACACACACGCACGCACAAATCCAACGCCATCTATATGCTTGTACAAGTACAGTCGTCTTTCGCGGGGAAGCAGACCCCCGCTTTCCCAGATGAGTTGAGAATCTACGTCTTCCAGAATGTAAGCCAGCTTCGACGGGCAGCCATGGCCTTTTGCATATGCGCGCGACGGAGCATCTCTCTGTTTCTGGAATCGAGAAGACCCAGCGCGCTGTCGTCGTGGTATTGATACTGGTGTGGGTATTGGTTGCCGCGGGGAACGTGTGGTCGCTCATTGCGCATCATCTTGATGCGTTGCACCTTGCGCAGCTTGATCAGGCCGTACCAGCAGACCATGATGGATGCGATGCTCGACATGCTCGTGACAGCGCTGAAGCCCCAGTTTGTTTCTTCGATGAAGTTCTCCAGATTCATGCCGTACAAACCGGCGAGGAAAGTGCCCATGGCGAGCCCAAGGGTGCCGACGCTGAACTTGAGGTCCAGCAACATGAGTGCGTTTCGATTCGCGTCAAGAATGGCTCGGACACTGTCAGTGTGTTAGCTGTATATGTGTGTAACCAAAGGACAGACGGTGTCATGGCCACTTACATTTCCTCGGTGTTCCTGATGCCAGACACCAAGTTTCCGGCCTCTTGCACGATTTCATCGGTAAGCTTGTGATATGACTCCAGCAGCATTTCCACTTCAGTATGATCGTCCAGCCCCCTATACAGGTCGTGTGTCTTCTCCGTCAAATACATGGCCGCCAAGTCGTCATCTGCCTCGAGGAGCTCCTCAATGGCGTCTCGAACCAGCTTGGCCTTTTGCTCGAATGTGCTCACTCGCTTCGACAAGATGAGGAGTACCCGCAACTTATCTCGGTCGATATCATCTTCTAGTTCGCTAAGGATGCGCATAACTGGCTCTCGCACCGCCTCGAAATCGGCCTCCATTTCTGACGTCACTGATGTCAAAACTGCTTCCAGAGCACGGAACTCGTAGGGAAGACCGTTCGAGCCTTGAGAGGCTTTCTGCTGTAGCTTCCCTTGCAAATCATACATGAACGCAGATTGCGGATATGATGTCTTTGATCCATATACATCGAAGAGGAGAACACGGTCGTGCTTGATGAGAACCTTCAAGTGCAAAAGGTTCAGGAGAATGGCCGAGGGTCGAATAAGGATGTGCGGCAAGTTTGAAGAGTCAATTTTTCGGAGATCTCGAGGGTTGAGCCCAAACTATGCGTACCTAGGTTAGCCATGCGCATCAAAGTACGGAGCGCCGTCATTGTTGTACCTTTGCAATCAGCTCCGTCTTCTTGAACTCCCCATCTACGAGGATGACCTTGCCATGCTCGTCCACCTCGGTGCATCGTAGGCGAGGTTCCGAAGCCGCCTTGGCCGCTAGAGCCCGACGACTAGTAAACATAGACGAGCCGTGCTCAAACTCGTCGTGGGCAGGAAGGTCATCTGGCTTCAGCAGCTTGGGTCCCTTCTTGGCGCTCGTCCCCCAAAGCCTTTCCTGCCAAGTGGGTTCATTGGTCGGTTTGGATTCGAACAGCTTGCACCTTGCTGTTGTGGTGCAGAACCCCAGCTTGGTTGTTTTTGTTGGTGGTCGATTTAGGACAGCCGCGCGAAGATGGAAACAGGCATGATGCTGGCGGCTTGACGTCGTAAGTGATCTAGCTCCCGGCGCATGCAGGCTACCTTGCGCTTTCTCCCCTTTACCGAGTTGTGCGTCAGTAGCTATCAAGCCATGTGCGTTGGTGTGGCCCCGAAATGCGGCATCGGACTGCAATTTGAGGAAGCGAAGAAGGCTGCGGGACGGGACGGGCGATCGCAAAGCTGGATGCATCGCGAGCTTGTCTAGCAGCAGATGAATTAGAAAACCAGTAGTCCAGCATCGGACACGGCGACAGCGGCAAGGGCTAGCGCTAGCCGGAGAGCCTGGAAGGCTGTGGAGGATAGCTCGTAGCAACGTCGTCTCGTCCAGGTCAAATGTGAAGCTTGATAAAAAAATCTGGCGGCTTCAATGCCAGCACCAGATGAGACCAGGCAAATTGACCGGAAATGCACGGGCCTGCACCATTTCCTTACAGTCTGGCCTTTTACTGGTCAGCAGCGCCAGGGGAGTGGGGGTCACCGTAAGTTAGTTAACGTTATTTGCCCCACCACATGTACCTACTCCATACTCCGTACTCAAGACGCACATCCTCAATTTGGCTTCATCACGACGGCCATCTCGCACAGACATCACGGCCCGAACCCAAACATGTGGTTGCAGAAAGCAGAGGCACGCACTAGAGGACAGTCACTTGGAGGAAACATTTGCTTTTCAAGAATCTTCGTTCTCGACATCGCACCACGCAACACGTAACAAACACCACAGTCTCGGCGGCATGGGCCTCACCCCCGTGCCCATAAGGGGTAAACGAAAGCGTAATCCGCCACCTATCCCGTCTGTCTTGGCCGCAGAAATTACGCCCAAGAAGATGAAGCGATCGCTGGCTTCTGTCCGTGCCAGCCGCTCATCTCGCCATCGCCCGGTTCTGGAGTCTCTGCCTACCGAGTTGCTGGAAAGTATTCTCTTGTATTCGGGAAATCTGTCGCTTCCTCGATCAAGCCATCTGGTTGGTGCCAAGCTCTCTGGGAGAGCCACGTTGTTGCGACTCTTCATTTCGGCTTTCCACGACACCTGGAATCAGTGGTTCGGCATTCCCAAAATCCAGCTGCAGGGGCCGAAAGCAAAGGAGAAAGATGGTGACCCTTGTGACGGCGATGCCTTATTTCAGGTGAGCATTGCCGGGCTTTCGCTGTTCGCTGCCCGTTTCTCTGGAGACTGATGGTATTCTGACCTCGACTAGACGGCGATGCTGGAACTTCCCTGGGTGGACCTTGATTTGATTCTTCAGGCGCAACAAACGTGGTCAGATAGACACGCTCGACACCGATGGTTTCAACACAGCGTTCCATTCGAGGACGGTGACTGTAACGACAAGCTGAACCACAGCCACGTGGGCGGGTTTTCGCACTTCAACGCCCGTGACTGCTTCGAGGCAGACTATCTGCGAGCACTCCAATGGCCAGCCTTCCAAACCGAGACTATGAGCTGGGGCACTCAGGACGTTCATCCCCAGGCCCTCATACCCGTAGATCTCATCACTGGTCCGTGGAATAGCGAAATGAAACGACGCCTGTTTTGGCTAGCCCGCGGTGGTCTCCAACTGGCTGGCAAGGGTCAGAGCTCGGCATCGTGGGAAATCAAGTTGAAGTGTCTCGAGAATGCAGTCATTGCCGCAGAAGAGCTGGATCCGCTGATTATCAACTGTCTGATTGGGAACTGGATATTTAAGGATTTGCCAGAGGACATTGTGCGGAAACAAATCATTGCCCTCGACAGACGTCTCGAATGGGGAGGTGATGGGCTTGAGGGCAGGAACATCCTTCGGCGAATACGAAGCACCCTTGACTTGTTCATGCAGCTTCCTCAATATCACCACATGCCGGTTTGAGGCACGTTGTAACCAACTTATGACTCAGCAAGCATCGAGCTCTGTGAGCCGCTACCCAAAGGACAGATATTGATGACTTCACTTCTGACCCCATTGAAACTGATTTAATCGATCTGAGATAGCCACCGCCGGCGTGTGCACGCTATCAACATAGATTCGTCCGCGCATTTACCGAGGTCGGCCTTGTGAATGCACTTCACCAACGTGTTACTGGCAAGGCAAGCATGGTTCCTTGACCATGTATAGGTATGTTCAGCCATGTTTGCCGATTATACCATTCTCATTCATTCTAATGTTTCTACAGAGCTCGCGTCTACTACTGTCAGAGTGTTTTCTTAAAGTTAATTCTGCCGTCGAGGAAAGCTTTGCTGCTGGACACCCCAATCTGCGGACTGGCCACGGATCCCTACACCGTCCGTGTCGGCCGCATCATAGCACGCATTACAAGCGACGGCTGTGGGAAAAAGTAAGGTGACAGTCAGGATGCCGTCGAGGTAATCGATTGTATCCGGGATAGCCTGACAGAACTCAAGTATTTACCAGATCAATGGTAAGGGGGGAATCTGAGTGTTATTCATAGAGGCATTTAGGGTATATTTGCCACATCACGAATCCGTTCTTCAGTAAGGGCAATGTCTCCTGCCCGCACCGGGACGATGACCTGAATCAACTCGCGCGGAATACACGTCCCCAGGTATCCGGCTGCACCCGTCAGTAATACTCGAGGTCTCTTACTTCCCACAGGCTGAACCGTTGCGTGACATTGAGCAGTGCTCCAAGTTTTTCCATCCAAGCCTTCAGCAGGCTGGCTTCGCACCAACTGTATAGGCGAACCTAGGTGTCAAACAAATGGTCGATTTGGATGTACGTGGCGTGGGCGCCAGTGAGCACAGTCGCTATTATTGGCATCGAGGCAACGGCTTCACCGGACAGGGGACATCATCGCGGACGGGATGGTACGGATGTAATAACTAACTAACTTATGCCTGCAAAGACACCCCACAGAGTCCGCGCGAGTTGACTTGCTCCGTACGCACTCCGGACTTGGCGCTCCACGAGGCCCCGATGTCCCCGATCTCGCGTGGCATGGCCATGGTCTCTCCGCATGCGGCAGAGGTGGGGGGGCCTTGACCTGCGGGGGTCGCGGGCGGGCGCCATCTCGGTACTCCGTAACTTTACCATCTTGAAGAAAATACAGCCAGTTCTTATTCTCAAAAGCATCAGTCTCTGTCCCTCTCCCCCACAAGGTTCTCCGAGCTCCTCCTTGTCGTCAACATCACCTATAATTCCACCTTCCAGGCGCTATCTTTTGAGACGCAGCACTGAACCACCTGTGCCGTGCCGTTCTTCGTGATGCTCGGCCTTTGCCCGTGAAAGACCTGCGCCCGCGGACATTCGAGTAAAGTACGGAGTAGACAACATGCGACACGGATACAGCCAACTACACGAGATCCATTATTTACCTCATGCGGCAGGTTGGATGACTCACTCGGAGCAGCGGCCATTCAGCGCTGCAATGTGACTCGGTCTGACAAGTGCAAGTGGCCCTTCGTGCCCGTGCCTGTCGAACCACTTGCCAAACTGACCAGAAAGTGTGTGGCAGGAGCGTCTTCGCATTCATACACGTCACCGCAAGTATCATTCATATTCAGGCTCAGGCAGCCCAGTCAGCTTTTGTTTGAATTACTCTTTTGGCTCTTCTCTACCTGCCGCGGGGGCGCCTCGTTTTCCAACCACTTCAGATTGGCAAATTTGGCCCCATGGCTCGCGAGCGCCCACTATCTTCGAAGACGCTTCCAAGCTAGCTATAAGATTTCACCATAGCGTCATCGCTCTCCTCCACCTACAACGATTTCTGGTTTCTAGACCTCAACTTCCCCACCATGTTTACTTGTGTGTTCAGGTCCATGAATTCACACCAGTGGCACCAGATCCGCCGAGTCGAGGAGGTCGAGTGGGATCATCATGAGTTGCGCATGCGAGCTTTTTCCTTTCTCAATAGTCGTCAACTTCATGTTGATTATTGTCTTCTTGCTTTGTTTGAAGTTGTGTGAGACGACCCTGATCGCCCATCTGATGGTCGTCAAGAGTCTCTCGTAGAGGTACAAGTAGCTGTTGTAGTCTGGCCAGTGATCGCGCTCCCTCTTTACGTCTTCGGCATATGCTGGTTTTCTGTGCCTGAAGGATGATGCCGTCGTAGGTGCTATTTATTATTCCCTCCTTCCAAAAAAAAAATCGGACAAAGAGCAAAAAAAACCAGGTGCATGAGTCTTCTAGTCGTACAAAATCACGTTCGTCTGCCAACATGCTTCTCCTTTTCTTCTTCTTGCTCTTTCCTCCACATGAATCAGTAACAGAAACCAGTAGCCTGATCATCCGCTTTCCGCATCAGTACGCCATTCCCAGGATGATGCATGCTATATTAATGTGCTTTTCAGCCAATGTCCCTGGACACCATCTACATGTTCCATAGAACAGAGACATGTAACGAACCCGGCGAGGGATGTGATATGAAAAAAAAAACCTCCTTGGCAAAAAAACTCTCGTCTTTCCTTTTCTTCCCGAATATGTAACAAAAGGAAGTCGATCATGTAAGAAAAAAAATCAGTGAAAACAGCGATACACCCGGATGTTGCTGTCCAGGCTTTGTTGGGCTGGCATGATAGGTCCCAAGCGATCTGGTGTTGTTGTCCAGTCGGTTACTATCCGAAGATGGCAGATAACAGGTGGTGGTGGTCGACGTGAATGACCGTCTCAGTTGAGGATACCATCCCATATTCCAGGTCCGCGAAGACCGATAGCAGGATGGACGTTAACGGTCATATAGCCAGTAGCAGCTTCTGCAGAGCAGCAGACTCGCTTTGCGTTGCGTCCAAGAGTTGGATGAGCGGGGACCTGTAGGTACGACTCCGGAGCCATGGCGCGGGAGCACACAAGGGTGTCGGGCCACGAGGATTCAGGGGACTCATAGCTTTGGATAAGAAGATCACGTACGTTCTCGTGCAGAGAATCGTCGATGGAAGACGTACGGCTTCGCTTGGCGCCAATCTTGGCGGTGGGCGTAGCGTCGGCAGACACATCATGATTATGCAGATCCTGTAGAGCCCTCGCAGCATCCGATGCAGGGTCAGCGACCATCGCACCGAGATCTCGCTCACGTCTCGCCAGGGGAGTGTCGAGGCATAGTTTACCAAGCCTCGCAGTCTCCGAGTCGGTGTAGGAGTCGAGCGAGGCTATGTGGTGTTCATCATAATCCTCCGGAACTGGAGGCACAGAGGGTTTCGAGCTCGCCCGGTCGTTCCAGAGTTTCGCAGCCCGGAATCGCGACGGCACACCGCAACGGCTTGTGCTGTTGTAGAGGGTCGCGCTAGCGAGGCTAGAAGCAGAGGAGATAGACGATGAGCGAGAGGAGCGTGATGAATCCGAAACCATGGACTCGGGGGATGAGGCGGTAGACACAGAGTTGGCGAGAGACGATCGGCGAGCAGGGCAGTGCCATTGAGGCGAGGAGGTAACAGAGTAATGGAAGCGATCCAGGGTTGTCTGTGCGGTGGTGACGGTGCTGGCCTGAGCCATGGCAAGACCCATTGCACTGCTTTTTCCGAGAATTTGGGACGCAGCACTCACTGCAGGAGTGCAGAATCCGCTGGTCTGCGGAGTAAGGCGTGGGGTTGGCAAGAGGGTCAGAGCTGGGGCCAAACGGCCGGGAGTATTGTACACATTGTTGGAGGAAGGCTCCGTGACGGCTGGCATATTGGACATCTTTGGAGTCGAACTGGCATTGAAGCTTTCAAAGATGGCTGGGCTGCGAACCTCCTGGGGGAGGTTGAGAATACTTCGAGGAGAGAGGGCGCACAAGTCACTAGCCGTAGCACTGGCGGGAGAGAAAGGAATAAGCCCGTCGATGTTGGCAAGGTCAGGCTCAAGTTTCAGAACGAGCTGCTTCCAGTCGGCAGACTGCTGAGCATATGCGTGGGAGGCGGCGCCAGGTGAAGGTGGTGACGGAGGCGGCGTGTGCTTGAGGACAATGTCGGTCCAGCGCTGAAAGACTTCATCCGTGATGTGCAACCTCCAATTGACAGCAAGAAGGAAAGCAATCTCATTCTGATTGATCTCCTGAGTGTTGAGCCCAGATATTTTGCTCCAAGCGCGAGCTGAGTAGTTGCGGTCCTGAAGATACTTTGAGGCAAGAATAAGGGCTGAAAGGAACATTCGACGGCCGCACTGGAGAGCGCGGTCACCGTGCCTGTCGTCGGGCTGCTCAGTGGTGAAATTGTGCTTCGGCACGTGAGGCTTGATAAGAATGAGGTAATACAGAGCTACTTGTAGCGTGGAATAGCTAGTGCGTGAGCGCCGAAGAGTCTCTTGGATGAAAGTGCGCAGGGGCAAGACAGCTTTACTGCCAAGCTCGCTACGGCATACAACCGAGGAAAGGGGCCAAATTGCTTCTACAATCTGGGTAGAAGAATCTGCAGAGAAGAGTAAGCATCGAGTTCATAGCTGAGAAATTGAATATTCGCCACATACCGACAAGGCTATCAACAAAGTTCACCTTGCGATCCGACTGTCGTACAAGAGGAGGGCAGCCCCCTCGGCTTGTACGGCAGCCGGGCGCTGTGCGTCTGGGATGTTGTCGCAACTCTGCCGGGACAGCCTCGGCCTCGCGCTGATGAAGTGAACGACGATAGTTGACGACATTTTGGGCCGTGGTGGCGGCTCGTTTGGAGCGGCAGAAGGCATCGCATGAGTCGGAATCGGACGTGTGAGCTGAGACGGAGGTGTCGTCAGATGATTGAGAGGCGGTGTCAGACCATATAGATGTAGCAGAGGTAGAAGCCACAGAGCCTATAACGGAGGTATAAGGCGCATATCGAGAGATGGAGGCGACGTAGGCGGGCGAATCATCCGCATCATACTTCATCTTGATAAGGTGGTAGTGTAGGGTGAAATACTGGCTCGAGTCTATAGATCAAGCCAGTATCTGTCGAGGGTTCCAGTCGCCGTCAGGCTAAGTCAACCAATGAGATCGTAGGTTACCGTAAGCAATTCAAGAGATACCGTTGTCGAGGAAAGCTAGCCCACTGTCGGTCAAAAATCCGGCGTGTAAAGAGACAACGTTTCACAAGAAAATAGCGATAGCTGACTTTACAACGATGATCAAACCGGTGGACGAAGCGGAAACGGCGACTGGAGTGGTAAGACTATAACTTGCAAGAGGCATTGCGACAAATGCTTCTACAAACAAGTTGGTTACAGAGGCGATGAGAGTCTTTAGGCAATGACTATCATCGGCGAGGGAAGGCGAGACAGAAGAAAAACTCAAGACGTGTTCGTCGAGAAATGAATCGGATTGGCGACACGCGAGGGTTGCAGACGATGCACTCGACAGTGTCCGGTGACAATGAAGTTGTGCAGGGTTTCGTCGCCGTTGGAGGGGGGTGAGGGTGAACGGAATGCAGGAACGGAAGCGTGCAAACGATGCGGCTCAAAGGCATGTATAAGTGTGCCTGGAACAGCGTTTTTATCAAAGGAGTGTGCCGGTGATGTGACTCCTTCGAGGTGCGTAGCCTGAGAGGCGAGGCAAAAGACGGAACTGTGACAACAAGCGTCGAGCGTCGAGCGTCAGAGACTGTGACGGGCCTTGCCTGGGAGGCGACGGTGGAGAACGGGATGGGGTGAGATGGTCGAGTGGCCAGGTGTGTGTTTGTGTGACTCGATCTGGGTGCGAGCCTGGATCCCAACCTGCCAAGGTGCCGCCGTCTATCTGCGTGCAGTGCGGTGGCGACCAAGTCTTGCCGCGCGGACCAGGTGCCAGTCAATGGGCAGCGAACAAGGGCGGAGCTGGCGATTTCGGAGGGGGCGAGGCAGTGGCCACAGCAGCCTAGGGTCCCGGCTGGAACTAGAACCTGGAAGTGTGCCTAAAAAAATAGCCAAGGTGCAGCGCCTCAGCCAAGATGTGGCGAAGAGGACCGACAGGGTGCTTTGGTGTGTTTGGTGGGTGTGCGTGCCTGTGCGGCCGGTAACCAAGCAGCAGCTCGAGAATGATTGAAGTGTGTGCGCTGTGCGTGTGTGCGTGTGTGCGTGTGTGCGTGGAGGTGAATAATACAACTGCGATTAAAAAGGCTACGTGAGTGCAAGTCGAGCACCACACGAAAGAGCCGGCGAGGTGTGTTCTTTGTCGTTTACTAGAGACTCGACGGAATCACTGCGTTGTGCGGTGCGTGTGTGTTGCCAGGATTTTGGGCGTTTTGCTTCTTTCGACGTCCTCTGATGATTGCTGCAAGGTACAAGTGAATGCCGCTGCGAGCGAGAGGAGACGAATCGAATCGGTTGCTGGTGGTGATGGTGTTGGCAACGTGGAAGAGCAGTTCCGCCGGTGAAGGACAATAAATAGTACAAGAATGCGAAGAAAAAGGACTTGGGGACCCCAGAAATCAGATCAAAGTTGCGCCGTGGAGTGGAGAGAAACCAGAGCAGACTGCAAGAGTCGCTGGCAACGTTTACAAGAGGTAGATGAACTTCATCTTGACGTTGGAGTTCGATGGGGGAGAGAAATCAGAGTGCCGTTGCGAGGGTCAGTTGGTTTTGAATGGATCTTTCTCTCTCTCTCTCTCCCGTCTCTCCTCTGTCTGGCCTCTTGGCCGTTGGGACGACTGGGACCCGGACGAACGCCAGCAAAAGAGCGAGCAGCCACCATCTTCCTCTCGACTTTGACTGGACCGCGACGACACGAGGGGAGGGGCAACAGGGGCAACGGACGGGGGGTGCTGCGTCTCCTGTCCAGTCTGCATTTGTCGACTTGTCCACTGCGCTCGGGGGAGCAATGCGCTGGAGGGTAGCAGGTGGTAGGCTGGCAGGCACAGATTTCTAAAGTTGAAAGACAGCAGCCAAGGTGGGTGTCAGGTACCGACAACAGGCGTACTGGGTACCGTGACCACGCGCACCATCCCATGATGCCGCAATCTGCACCAATGGTCTACGTACCAGGTACTGAATGTCTGCCGCAACCCAAGTATACCACGCATCATCGCCACGGGTCGATGAGACGCATGTACCTCGCGCGCGCGTGAACTATGACGAAGTACGGAGTACAGGCAGTCGTGACCCCTCAAATATCCACTACCTCGTTTTCATTGGTCAATACTGTGCAGTCCACTTTCTTCCAATCGATGATTGGCTCCATCGCTCCCATGAAGCTGGGAAGGAGGCCTGGCCACGAGTCAATTGGACATACCGGGGGGCTCCGTACTCTCCCAGCACGTCTTGCAATTCTGCCGTCGTGTTCCAGCCCCTTGTTGTTACCTAGAAACGCCCCTTTTGGATTAGCGGCGACGCACTTGGCCTTTTCACCCAAGCATTGGCATTCTATGGGCAAAATGGACTGACTAAGAAAACAGCTGCGTACGGGGCTGCTTTTTTCTTACAGACAGCCAGTTTGCCCGCCTTGACTGGCTGCCGAGTTGTGAAGGACGTGGTGGATGGATGGATGGATGGATGGATGGGATGGGATGGAGGGATGGATGGAGGGATGGATGGATGGCAAATGTGGCCCCAGCGAGGCGTTCCCGAGGCTGTGAGTATGACTCTTCTCCTTTGTAACTACGCCGGAACTCCGTACATTGAACTCGATATCCAGCTAGGCCAGGGTCAAGCGTCTGTCCACTCCGTCCGTCCTCGTCTTCAACTCGATCCCCGCAGCGTTTCCTTGAACCAGCAGTCAGACGTTGAGGAGATAGAGTTGAAAATTCACCCTGGTAGTGGTTACTCCGACCTCAGGGTTTCCGTCACGTCAGTCCGGCTGCTGGCTTCCTCTCGAAGGTACATGGTTTACACGAGACAGACTGTTTTTTAAATGCTGAACATCATACGGACGCTGTTTCAGGCAGGACGATGAAAGAGGTAGATGAGTACTTCGTACGGCAGCCATTCATCAGCAAGAAAGACTTCAGGGCACAACAGCTCCGGTGAGAAGTACAGTAATGTCGAACTGTGTTAGCTACTGAGCACACGCATTGCAGACAAGGTGATACCACAGTCACAGCTGTACTACGAGACTTGGACAGCCACGGGAAAGTCGTAGGTCGACCCAATGGCCCGAGAACAAGCCGCACAACCCACGGGTGCTTTGTTGACTGGACTATGTCATCGACGCATAATTCGAGTTGCCACTCGCGTGGGGTTCAAAGGGGGCATATTCCTCATAGTTACTACCCTTCAGACTCGGTAATGCGCCGGTTTGGTCTCAGTACCATCACCAGCTGTCTTCAGCCGGCTGATCGACTCGCGGACCTTCAAGAAACTCAGGATACACAACATCATTACGGTATTCGGACATCAATGACCTCATTGCCATGGGTCAAAGGGCCAAAGGGCCAAGGAGTCAAGGATAGTGAGACGCAAACGCATTGTTGCAGACGCTGGCTAATTCCAAAAGGCAGAACCCTCTTCGACAGAATATTGACCCAGTTGCTAGGCTGGCGCGCCGGCCATTAGAGACATATGTTTTGAGGCTGCCGGCGGTTGCGGTTTCACAGCCTGCAATTACGATACAGCAAACTATTATTGAAGCACTTGACAAGCACTCCGTAGATTCACCAGAGTCAGGTCCACTTTACCACGCAACTACGGCCATTATTAGAGTCTGACTGAAACTTTTGGCCGATCACTGCCATAGTGCGAAATTATCTTCTCCCATCCGACGTACTGGAAAAATCCAATACAGAATGCAAAAATGTCGCCTGCGCCTCCTTCGGCCGGATACGCCGGTGTCAGGCAGCCGTCAAAGCTGGGTAAACGTCGACTTCCGAGACGCTAAGCGCTTCAGTAGACCCAGATACCCGTCAGAAGAAGGGCCGGGCTTGCCACATCAAGGAGGCTACGTACTGCCTAGGAATGCCTCAGCTTAGTAGGTAGCCAGCCAGCTATACATGACCCGAGATGGCTCTGTCCGAAGCATTGCACCTTTACGGAGTACTGAAGACTGCAATGCAGTCTCTGCATCCTTCTATCGGTATTCGTGCGGTCAATCTGGGCACCAAGCCCTTTACTTCATCCGAAAGAAGCGGTCGTACCCAACCTACGGAAGACCTACCCCGGTATCTCTGGAAGTGTTTAGCTGCATGCATAAACGACTACTCTCCTAAAGATGTTTCATATCAACAGCCGAACATCGTGAGGAGGCCCACGACCGTAGTCAATCACAGCGTTTCCCGTACCGCCACGAAATCGGAGTGACATGAGGACGCCACTTGGAGCATGCGGCCACTTTCATAAACGTGTGTGCACAAAAAGTTGGGAGCCATACAGAGTACGGAGTACTCCGTAGTAGATAGGCTACGTGGTCTCGTGGACACCTGGACAACATCTTGCCTTGTTGCCTCAGGCGATACTCCGTACATGCACCCAAACCAGCCTCCCGAGTCTACCAACGGCGAAGTTGGAAGTTGAGGTGCCTTCCATATCCACGGCATCTTTTGTGAATGACTTGCCAGCTTGAGGCAGGCTGCCGAAAATAACAGGCGTCACCGAAGGCAGCTATATCACTCGAAGCCCGACTTGTGCCAGGTTACAACGGGAGTAGAACACGCCTGGCCAAGTTCCACCCTAGAGGTGAGAATTGAGATCTACTGCCTCCGTGCCTTGGCCCCTTAATCTTCCAAATATGGGCCCGAATAGAACACGCGCGCCCCAAACTGCTCCGCTGCGCTCTCGTACTGCTGATGATCCGTTGCAGGAAACACTACGGAGTAGTTATCTATCCGTCATCGAGCGCTATTGGTCCGAGAGGCAGCCGTCCATCCATCTCCACTTGATTGTGACATTGCTCAGCTCTTTGCGAGAAAAAAAAAAACTACGGAGTACCGGAGTGCTCCGTAGTTCGTTTTCATCTCTGCGTTCCTCGATATGACGCAAGCGCAAGGAGGAAAACGATTGCAGGACCCTCAAGCCAAGGAAGGCCCTAGTACTCCGTACGGAGTATCCAGTCGCACGCACGAGAAGGAGAAATCTCTCCCTCTCGCTCCGTTGCCTAATAAAGCCGCCCAGCCCAGTCAAAGGCCCCTTTGACAGTCATCTTTTCCCACGAGGCATCTACAGCCTCGTCCAGAATAACTCCATCCACTTTTCGCATCATGCTCGCTCGGCCGCATGATGAGTCAAAGCCAAGAACAGCCTACACGTACGGAGTACACTAACTATGATCTGACAACTCCGAAGATGCCTCATTACAGCCTTGGCCATCCCAGCCATGCCGCCTGACAAGAAGTTAAGTGTCCATTTGCATGTGGGCCGTCTGAGGCCCCCGAGGTCATGTGTCCATTCCCGTGCCCGACTTCAATCATTGGCTACCTTGGGTAGTGTACTTTTACTACCCATGTACGGAGCACTCCGTAGTCATCACGCGTGATCCTCGTCCCCGCCGCATTCGGAGCCTAGTCGGTTTCCGTACTTCCCGTCCCGTCATTCCCATTCATCACAGCAACCGCGTCTTCCATCCGCCCCATGGCGCTGACTCACCCGCAATGATGCCCGATATCTTGTCCCGTGGCGAGTAAATAGCTTCGCCGTGGGGGGGGGCACATCAGGACCCATACATCGTAGGGCTAGGTTGTTGTCGATGTGCGGAATAAATGGGTTCCATCTGGTCCGGTTTTGCTTTGTCCCGGTGACAACTGCACACGGTTTGCCACCAGGCTAACTCCGTACTCCGTGTACTTCTGCGAAAAATCCTATAAACACCAAGTGAGCAAGTTTAGTTACCTATGAACAAAAGTAGATGGGTAGTACACGGGTACGACATGGTTTATAACATGGACGTATCTCAATAGAAACAAATTACACGTTACCCCGCACAACCCATCGAGCGTACGGAGTAACTAGATTACCTGTTCAGTTGAACGAGGTCAACGACACAGGGTAGCCCAACAAGATCTGACGACACATTTTTCGCTTCCGACCAAACCGCCGCAACTGAACACGACAATCACATAAAAAATCATTCCATGTATAAAAGACCAGACCTCTTTAACTATAGACCACACTGTTACAAGCAAATTGAAGAACCGCACACTCACTCCCGATTTTGTCCATGGCTTCTAGACCAGAGACGTTCATTGTGTCTCAACATCCTCCAAGCCAACCATAGCCATCAAAAACCCGTGGTACGCCTTCCTGGAATTAGACTAGTCTACGAAGCCATGTAGGTGCTAGCATCGACACCCTCCTGAGGGAATTCACTGAGAAGAACCACTTATCAGTATTTGTAAATGATCACGAGGGAAGAGTGCAAACTTACGGAAGGGCAACTTCGAATCGCTTCTCGATCTCTTTGAGTACCTCCTGATCTTGGTCTGAGCTGACAAAAGAGATGGCAAGGCCTTTGGTACCGAAGCGACCGGCACGACCGACACGATGGAGGTATGAGCTGGCATCGGCAGGCAGATCGTAGTTGATAGCCAGGTTGATGCGCTCAATGTCGATGCCACGACCGAAAACGTCCGTGGCAACGCAGATTCTCTTCTTGAACTCCTTGAACTCCTTGTAGCGTTTGATACTACGCGCTGTCAGATTCATTCATGGGGTAGAACATGGCGGACGTAAAGGAAGGGAACTGTGGTTGCTTACCGCTCTTCCTGGCTGACACCGGAGTGCACAGCAATGGAAGGAAAGTTGCACTCGCGTAGCAACTTGTCCAACTCAGTGGCACGGATGGTGCTCTTCACAAAGATAATAACCTGGTTGAACTGGAGTTCATCAAGAAGTTCGTTGAGCTTCCTGTTCTTTTCCTTCTCCTCGAGCTTGATGTAGTACTGCTGAAGACCGTGCAGGGTGAGTTTGGTGTCCTCATCGACATAGTGCTCAGTAGGGTTCTGCATGAACTTTCTGCAAATGGGCTTGATCTCATTAGCCAAGGTAGCAGAGAACATCATGACCTGCTTTTGAGTAGGGGTAGCGCGGAAGACATCCTGGACGTCGGTGCGCATGTCTAACTTGTCAGTATGTGTTGTCGGGGCCTTATCATCTTGAACATGGCAAAACTCACCAGGCTGATCAAGCATTTTGTCGCATTCGTCGAGAACGAAGATGCGAACACTTCCAAGACGAAGAGCCTTGTCGCGAACAAGAGCCTTGAGACGACCCGGAGTACCAACAATGATATGAGGGCACGTCTCCTTGTTCTTCAAAGTCTCCACGTCGGTTTTGATGGGAGTGCCACCGTAGAACACGCCGGTCTTGATGTCGGGCATGTACTTGCTGAATCGGTTGTACTCATCACGAATCTGGTAGGCAAGCTCACGGGTGTGGCACATGACCACAACCGAAACCTCTCCGTTGACGGGCTCGACCTGTTGCAAAGTAGCGAGGACGAAGACAGCCGTCTTACCCAGACCGGACTTGGCCTGGCAGATGATATCACCACCAAGGAGGGCCTGAGGGATACAGGTTTGCTGGACTGTCGATCGAGCGGATGTTAGATCATTGGATTTTTCATGTGCAAACGAGCGATATGTGTCATGCGTCAAAGATTCCCGTCCGTCCATCGTCGCAGCGATGAGAGGCGCCGCGAATGAGAAAACAAGTACCACGTCAAATAATCGAGCGCAGGGTGTCGAGGTCGTCATGAACATTCACACATGTTCTTCTCGCTTGCTTTCGCAGTGCGACAATGGACGCAGCCATCATCTAGTGGCCGACAGCCATCGTGATGATACCATCAGGTCGGATACTAATGCTTTTCAGCTTTGATCCTTGTTGCCAACAATTCCCACACAGCTGAAGCTGCCATCGATGATGAAGGGCAGCCGTTACCAACGGATTATTCATCCCTATGACGGGATGGTAGCACTCTATCTGGCTGCCGCGAGTTCATCGATGACCATGCGTAATGCCAACTGACTTGATCAATTCCAGTCCTCTAAAGGAACGTTTGACTCTCGTCTTCATGGTTGGAGGCCCTTGCGCGCATTTTGCTTTGTTCTCGTTGCGAGGATGGACGGACGCTTTGGACTTTTGAAGGGAGGGGATTTGATGACTTAAGGTATTAGGATTTTCATGACTAACCCTCCGATGGGTGTTCGAAACCACAGTCGCCGATGGCACGGAGAAGCTCAGGCTTCAGCAGGAAGTCGCGGAAGCCGGTCGAGTGAATACCAACATAGCTGCCCTTCTTGTCAACATCGGTGGAGGCAGCGAGCTCGCCCTTCTTGCCGTTGGAGCCGGCAGCGGCGGTCTCGTTGGCGCCAATCTCCTCATCGGAGTAGTCGATGAGATCCTCCTCATGAGACATGATGAAAGGTCTGTTGTTGTTCAAAATGAGAGCGTGTAGAAACGTGGAGAGCTGTTGCTGCTTTGAGGTCAGAACCTATGCGCAGAAACGAGGATGCCGTTGCGCGAAGTCGCGAGGGTTTAAAGTGACCTTTGGCTGTCAATAAGTGTCAAAATAGAAACGAGAAAAGATATCGATCCACAAGACGACGCAGATGATGGAGACGGACGACCCCAATGTCCAAACAATGTAGACAAAGAGAGAGATTGCGAAAGCCTGCCCAGAATGCTGACGAGGGAGAGAAGTGGCTCGCTGATGAGCCGCCGTGGATGCAACCTGGCCCGTGCATCCATAACCACGTGACGTTTATCCTGCTTACCGTGCGAGCCTGTTTACTGCGTACCATGACGCTTTCAGTAGTACTCCGTACTTCGTGGAGCTTTTCAAGTCGTTTGTTCCGAGGACGCAGACACAAAGACGGCGTGGCTGGGTGCGGCGGCACACTCTTGACAAGTCAAATGGCAAAGACAAAGGGTGCCGTAGGAGTCCAAAATAGGATCATCTATTCTCGAGCGTCTTACCTGTACCAGGCGGCGAGTTACTTGACGACCTGCGCAGCCGCCGCTCGAGATGCCCCGTCCGCATCCAACACAGAGCACAGTGCTTCTGCAAAAGACGACAAACAACTCAAGGCCCTCACAAATGTGTCCCGCCAGGCAATCACCGACATGAGGGCCGTTTCATTGAAAGCACAAATTCGACAGAGCCCAGCGCTGAAAAGGACGATTTGCAAGTTTTGCGACTCACTGCTGGTAGAGGGACAGACATCCCGCTCGTCCATTGAGAACCTCAGCAAGGGGGGTCGCAAGCCGTGGGCAGATGTCCTCGCTATTGAGTGCAAGACGTGTGGGAATATAAGACGATATCCCGTTGAGGCAACGCGGCAGAAGCGGAAGGCACACCGTTCACAGAAGTTCACGGCTCTTGAGGATGAAAAACGCGGAGTGGTCAAGGCAGGGGAAGCTACTTGAGCTATGGTTTCTAAAAGGATATCACCATTTCTGAAGACATCGTCGGGACGCCATATAATTGGTGGGAGCAGCCGTATTTACTATCGCCCTATCCTCCCTGAAGCTCTACACACTCAACCAACCCATTGGGCATCGTAACCATGAGATGCCCATATACATCGGTGTGCTCGGTTCTACCAGACCAGCTTGAACCTATGGAACCATAGCTCTTATGACACATCCCCCAAATAGGTGCCACTATGGTTAAGATTTCCAGCGCCCACAATCAGCCAGCACGCTAATGAGCCGTGAAATGCGTAGACGGTATAACCGCAAGCTCTCAATGCAACCATTCACTAGTCATGGTCGTGTAACTACGTGAAGAAACAACCTGGCAGCCTTAGTCAATTCAAAAAATTGGCACATCCGCCCGTATACCAAGCAACAGTGCACAAAAATGGATTCATTGAAATTTTTAAACCAAGCTTAGACTGCATTAAATAAAGCCGCAGCATAATGCCACCAGAATCTCACCCAACATCCCATGGACACCACGATCACATCCCCTTAAACCCATCATCTCACCTCCTTGACGCTCTCCTCCCCCAGAACCTTACTCGCGGCCATGAACCTATTTGAAAAAGTCAGCACACCGGCCAGGTATCTTCTCCCGCGCAACACTCACAGTCCACCATGCCAACTCCCCAAGCCCCTCATCGCCTCAGCCTGCACGCTCGTCATGCGTAGCAAATTCTCAGTATCTGACAAATTAGTCGACAGCTGAGCGAGCTGAGACTGAAGATGAGCCTGGGTTGAGTCCTGTCAGCTACACATTACCGCTTCTAAACCTCACGGGCTTTGTCAGGTCTGGTGCTTACCAGTTGTCGGCCTTTGGCAGCACTGCCTGTACCTGGGACTGTGCTTTGTCTGTTCAGATTCTGGGTGGTGCCGAAACTCCTTGTCGCCATCCTGTGTTATGACAGTTTGGCAGGCTCGAGAGCCTACGTTGGGAGGAGATAGGTGGTTGTTGATGCGAGGAACGTGGCGAGGACGTACTTGGTCGGAGACACGACAGAAGACGCCCTGTAGACGCCCTGTAGACGCCCTGTAGACGCCCTGTAGTATTGAGACTTTCTGCTCTGCTACCACTTAATGTCGGCAATGGATATCTGACAGCCAATTAAGGGAACAGTGACGTTTGTCGTTGAGTTGTGGTCGACGCGTTATGCGCAGCATCGTTTAAGTGGGGCCACGGCATATGATGTACGGAGCACACATCTGTCGGCATATCCGAGCCAGGTGCCTGTATAGTTGGATTTTTTTATTGTCCCTACTCAGGAACCTATGCGAGCACACAGGGTCATGCTGGTGCTACCAAAAGACAAGGCTAATAATGATGATCATGATACGTCACGGAGGTCCTGCTGCCATCTCGGAACGCTGCTTCTTTTTTTCTATGCCTGTGCTGTGTTCAACTACTTATTATTCAAGCCTCCCGACCCCGCTTGAAGGATCTCACTCTTCCTCAAAGCCATTCATTAGGTCTGGGGCAGTAGCTGCCCAAAAGTCAACCTCCTTACACTCCTCCACTGGTGTCGTATACTTCAGGGGTAGTAGTACAATGCCCACTACCTGCGGTGAACCATCTTGCCACACAAGGTTTGTAAAAACAATGGGTTAAGAATAAATCGGTCCGGGACCGCGAACAACCAACACAAAGGAACACCCAGGAAGGGAAAACAAAGAAAAGGAAAGAAGACAAGTTTTGAAAGAAAAGAATAGGAGGTGTTAGAAAACAGGTCCTCAGACGTCTAAATCTTTTGTTACTAAACCCCATGAAAAAAAGGACTGTACATGTCGCTGTACGACCTTCCGACCATCTCGCACCCATCGCCTGGTACAGATGTGGATATATGTGCATGGCAACCAACAGTAAGTAACACATGCAACCATGCTGCGAGTCGTTATCGTACAGACAATGCTATGCATGTTGCCGCATTTTTATTGGCCAGTGCACCCCGAAAATGTCATGCAACGATCCCATCTCCAAAAACTGCCCCCTTGTATCGCTGATAATGTATTTGCAGTCGTCTAGTGTTCGTCCCGATTGTGACAAGCGGTTCGCTCTCCGGCAAAAGCCAAGTTGTAAAAATGCTCGATGTGGTAAAGACGGTGAGTTCGCCGGAAGATTTGGATATTGATTATATGCTAGACGCAAGCAAGAATATGAATTCCGATCCCAATGCAATATTACCTAAAATTAGACCATTCTTGTGTATTTGGTTTCAAACCTTCCCACGCTTATGTACGGGACTTATCAAGTCCGCTCAGAAAGACCATCAACGCGCCGGTGTTCCAATAATAGTCCAAGTTGACTCTAAACAGCAGTCGTATCGTTTTGCTCGTTTGACTAAATGTCGTGTGACGTACCAAAAGGGTAAGACCCATAAGAGGAGATTGAGTCGTGTGACGAGACGCAGGAAGCTTGATCCGTATAGCTTTCAGGCGGTTGCTAAACAGTCATGGATACG
This sequence comes from Metarhizium rileyi, assembly GCA_031753515.1. Taxonomy (NCBI): domain Eukaryota; kingdom Fungi; phylum Ascomycota; class Sordariomycetes; order Hypocreales; family Clavicipitaceae; genus Metarhizium; species Metarhizium rileyi. The sequence goes on along the minus strand of JAUKVO010000003.1, from coordinate 1,629,022 downwards.
AGGATATGGCGCACAACCAGAAAAGTATCATGCGCCAATGTACCGCGTTCCAATCGTCGGCTAAGGCGCTCTCTGCGAATACGGTCTTCTAACGCACTCCGATCGACATCGCATTTTGGAAACTGCTCTGACTACTGTGTGCAGATCGTCCCGAGTCGAGTTCACCACTGCCCACGCTGGCGCTCGCACTACCAGTCAGACTACGAACATTTCTTGGCTTGGGTGGATTGAGGGCGCTCACCCCTATTTGCTGCTCTACCTGCTGGGGAGCAACTGAGTTGCCTTGACCTGGCGGGTAGCGAGGGATAGGTTGCCGAACCCCGTCTGGTGGCGAGGGTCGCCCATTCATCGAAGGTGCGTAGCCGTTTGGAGGTGAAGGACGACCGCCGCGCATTGGTGGACCGTAAGGATTGCCAGGTGATTGACTAGCGCGACGTGGAAATGCGCCGTTCATTCCTGGCGGACCGCCAGGCCCAAGTGCGTACGGAATATCTTCCAACCTTGAAGCTGTCAGCGAGTTTGCGCGTGAGCTCCCGCCCATGGCACCCCTGTCAACGTTGCCGTAGCGGTTCGATGTAAATGCTAGCATAGGGTCGTCCAGGATGTTGTCGCTCATCGTGGGGAGGTGGGTAACCTGGCTGGTGCGGTTGCGTCCAAAACTAGGTCGAAATCGGCTTCCTCGAGATGGGGGAAGATCGCTCTCTGGGTTGCGGCGAAATTGAGATGCCGAGTGGCTAGATACTTTGCGATTCTTTCTCGACGTTACACTCATCATGTCAAAGTTATCAGGGTCAATGGTTGGCGCCCCGGAAGGTGCTCCAGGATCAAAGAAATCGTCGTCGTCATCATCATCGTCGAAAACTTGCTGGCTGTTGCGCATGGGATGGGGACCTCGACGAGGCCCTGGAGGGCCACGCCTCAATTTCATTTCCTGTTCTCGTAGGGCAAGCTCGCGCTGACGCAGTTGAAGTTCACGTTCCCGCAGACCCAAATCGGATTCCCCACCAAAGGATGGTTCTTGACCCTCTGGAATGTCATCGTACAGCACCAAATGTGAAAACTCTTCCAAATCGTTGCCGTCCATTGACCCCCGCCGTGATGGAGCCCTCGAACCGCCATTCACCGACGGTGGAGGGCGAGGGTAGCCGTTTGGCGGCCCTCCGTTCATCTGAGGTCGCCTTATGCCTGGGGGGCCGAAGTTTGACGAGTTTCGAGGTCGAGGTTGTCGAGGCGGCATGCCGTTTCCATTTGGCATGCCGCCAACGATCGGACGATGACCAGCCTGAGAAACAGACCGAGACTGTGGAGATGATATTGGAGAGCTTGGAGGCATCATGTTTGACGGAGGACCGTCGCCGGGTTTTGGCCTGGAGCGATTTACGATGTTGAGGTTGTGTAGAATGGCGTATAAAGTCTCAATCCGAGGAATGGGTACTTGTGATTCGCGAGCCAATTTTATGGGCGAACCAAGATACGTCTCAATTTCCATAGGACGCCTGGCGGTATAATCTTGCCACATAATACTTTCGGGCAAATTGGGTTTCGTCATCTCATCCATTGTTCGTTGCTTGAAATCTGAGGCGAGCTTGCAGCCATTGGCATCAGCGAGACGCAACAGTTCATCCATAACATCCGATATCATGTCCTTAACGCCGACCTTCTCCATCAAAGCAGCGTGATTTGGCGTGTCAAAGAGGACAGAGGTAGGATGAAATGCGATGGGACTGGATAGTCGATTAGATCTAGGAACAACGTGGATAAAGAAATGGTGACTTTGGTGATACTCACCCAATAACTCTTTCATATTGCTGTTGGCGAATATTCGAAGAGACCTTGCAATCAACCTGGCCGGTGCTCAGCGTCATTGCTAGAGCCTGAGCCATGTCCTCTTGAATAGCTTGAGGTATGTTGCTGTTCCTACTGGCAGGACCAACCCATATCTCTGTTGAGCCCTTGTGCTCAAACTCGCTTTGGCCAAGTTGTGTAAGCTCCGCGCCAGAAACGAGTGACAAAACAACATTTGTTGGAAATCGTTCTTCGAGCGCAGCCTCAACGCCCAATGTGTGAGTGGTGTTGACAAGAATACAGGTATGCTGGGGTGTAACAACGGAGTCGATTACGGCGGCAAGGTCGTAGACATCGGGGAGGGCCTTGACGCATAGAACGACGTAGTCGAATGCGCCCTCTCGAGAATGAGCCGCATCTTCGGGATTTCGAACAACTGCGAAGAAGAAAAAACACGATATTTAGCCACCAGACTGGGAGGAGCGCGACACTTCATGATGAGTAGTAGGGCTGCAGGTCTTACCATGACGAGGCTTGAACCGTTCGTTTCCAAAAATTGGCGATCTATAAGTGTGGTCAGTTTTTGCACTCCCACCCTGACCTGGATTCAAGGACAGCATACTTGAAGGAAATACCGTACTGAGCAACGTGCTCATATCCTGATTTCCAAACCAAGGTCACGTCGCAGGCATTGGTAGCCTGCAGCCTCCATGATAAGAAGGCAGAGACGGGATTTCCGCCAACTGAGCATATATTCATTAGCTGGCTGTCGCCCATCTCGAACGAAATCAATGGAAAACCGCGATATCAACAGTCTTCCCCTGTGAATTGAAGGGAAAAAACGGCTTGGTACAAGGAACAAGAAAACGAATGATGGAGATGTAGGAGCGGGAAAAGGGCGGCAGCGCCGACAACGCAACCAGAAGACACAAGTAGCGATGATCAACAGGACTAACTAAAATGCCGGAGCAGCGCGCGACAGGGCAGCATTTTCAAGGCCCAACGAACAAGGACGAGTCGACTGGCAGTGTGCACAGAGGGCTAGGACAATGAGAGGTGGGACAACATACCTGATAGAACCTTGAGACGGGGCTGTATGGGTGCCATGGTTTCTGTCGTGGACCCCAAAGGGGATTAGTGAGCTGGATGAGATCTTAATCGTAGCGTAGCGTTGCAACGAGCGGCTTGTTGCGATAGCCCTGGTCACCCTGGCCCACGAGATGCGGCTTCGTCTCCAAGCTCTCTGGAGGATGGCGAGAAGCCGGGCTCGAGGAGCTCAGTGAGAACAAGTTATGGGTATGGTTTGACGGGCGTGCAGTTACGCCGGAAACGGGTGAAACTTGTTGAAATGAAGCCGATCGAGCAGGCAAGGCGAGCGAGCCAGAGAGTGAGCAAGCTGGTAAGCACAGAAGAGGGGGGCGTGTCGAGACGGGACCCTCGAACTTCCAGCGTTGGCGGAAGCCTGATCGTGAGTAGGACGGGCAGCGATGACAAGCTCGAAGTCTGGGCGTGCGATCAGTGACGGTTGTATGAGGAGCGACGACGAGGACGAAGACGACAACGACGGGCCAGCAAATGCAAAGGCTCCGACTGATGGTTGGCCAAGTCCAGAGGTCCAGAAGTCCAGGGGCCAGTTTCAGCAACGACGGCACACGCTGAGGCACGAGCGAATCAGCCAGCAAATGTTGACTGGTGTGACGAATAAAGACGAAAGTGCCAGTGGCGGTGGGTGGGACGAGAAAGATGGCAGTGGACGGGCGTGGGAAATTGTCTGGGGTTTTCGTGGGACAAGTTACTGAACCTTGTCGGGCTGGGCACGCAAGCGCAGCCGCCAGCACACGGAACGCACACACGCGCACGCACGAACACACCAGCGGACGAACAGACGGGGGTCTGGCGGGGCGGAGGGGCCTCCTGAAGACCAGGTACTCCCGTAAGTCTCTGGTGGGAGAGGCCCTGAACAGGCCTGTAGATGCCGTGGAACGGTGTTTTCCGAAGCCCAGTGTTGCGAACGTCACTGCCAGTGCCAGTGCCAGTGCCAGTGCCACATACACTTACTTCCACTTCTGCTGCCGCTGCCGCTGCCGCTGCCGCTGCCGCTGCCGCTTCCACTACCACCACCAGTGGCCGCTGTCGCTGATGAGCAAGAGGGCCTCGATCGGGGGACGTGGGGGCCTTGGCTGCCTCGTGGATCCGCTGGCTGGGATGAGATGTAGATGAAAACAATGGAGAGAAGAGGAGAGGAGGATGAAAAGAGTGGGGGAGCCGGCAGTGACGGAAGTTCGTTTCGTCAGGATGATACAGACAGGATGTTGGAAACGCGACTCGACGAGAATCGACAAGCGGCCGGTAGGCTCAAAGTCCGCGAAAGAGCCAGATTCAGAACTGGCGGAGGAAACAAGACAAAGAAGCCCGAGAGTGCAAATCAATCAAAAAATGTGCGAAACGCGCACTTGCATGCGTGGTCAGGTCAAGTGGTCTAGTATCATGTAAGTACACGTACTCCGTTCTCCGCCTCCCATGAACGCGATTATGCCGCACGCAGTGCAGATTTTCCAGGCTAGTGGCGATAGGTACGTACCTTTGGCTCAATGTTGCTGAGGCCCTTGGTAATTGGGCGCTGTTTCCAGCGCGTGCAAAGAAAGTCGCTTCCGTTCTGAGCAAAAACCTGCAAAGCCTTTGTAGGACGACACTTCCGCAGCTGCACGAAGTGAGACTTGCAGTTTAGCTCGGCAGGTACCTGGTACTTGATGAGCTACCAGCGAACACGTCGGTCCAATGTAGTTTTCTACTCCGTAATTTCGGTGCTCTTGCTCTTGCTAACTGCAGCCTCAAGCGGAAGTGGTGAAAAAATTTGTCCAGAATGCAAAGGTGTGCTCACTCGCATGTGGCTGGGTTCAGACAGGAACGACCGGCGCACCGGCACGCATCTGGTTTTAGAGACGAGCCTTCCCAGTTTGCACGGCTCTAAAGGCTTCCCTTCCCTATCGAGGGCTGCGAGGGAGCAATTGAGTCAGTCTCAAGTGCACAAAGAACAAAGGCGTGGTGACTTCAAGTGGTCAATGGCGAATACTCTATGATCAATATTCGCTTCAAGCGGCTTCCAGGCACAGGGACTCCTTGAACAGAGTTCAGTCCGGCTCTACTCAAATGTCCAGTTAGCACTCGACATGGCCATCTCATTGACGTACTAGGGCATGTGGCGCGACTCGAAGGGAGGAGAGAAGAAACTTTGCATATCCAAGGCCCTAGATGGAGTGCCAGAAGCCCCAGTCAGGGGCAGTCTCTGGAACGATCGCGGGCCTTCAAGGGCAATGTTTCAAAGTTATGGCGAACCCTCGAAAACCCTAGAGAGGCTTGGAAACCCAGCTCTACCAATACCTTGGCGCTTCTGTATACTCCGTACTGGTGCCGAGCAGTTTCGCCCTCTGCCTTTTCAGCCGATTGGCCCGTGTTGGATGGAGTCCCACGTACCGTATGCACAGGAGGAATGCGCTTTCCCAAGTCCCAATGTCCTAGAACCCCCGTCCGAAGACTTGTTAGGGGTAATTTGGACACAGCCAAAAATAAAAGGCACTTCCAGTCAAGCGGTGCCTAGTAACTTTGCCAGATGCAGGAGAGAAACGAGAATGTTCTGGTTCTTCTCTCCCTCGGCACAACGGTTGCGCATTCGTCGTCAAGAGCGGTCGGCAGAATGCCTCTTGCACCGAGAATGGAAATATGTGAGCTGGCAGCCCTTCAAAATGGCGGGCTGTGCGCGGACTGCCGAGAGCTCTAGTCGCTATTGGTGCTTCCAGGAAAGCCGCTGGCTCAACTCCGAGCCTGAAATGAGAAGCCCCCAACACCCTGCCGTGCTCGGCCTGTAATCTATCGTCTGGTCGGGTCGGGGATTGCGTGAATGCCACCTTGTGCTAAGGGCAGCAGTTGGTCAGGCCTGCGAGGCGAGAGGGCAGCCACGAGTCGCTCGGGCGATGGCAGTCAATAGCAGCAGTTTTCGAAGGTGATGATGGAAGGAAGGAGGGCAAGAAAAAACGTGCACAGGCGGTGCGAGAAAGGTCTACTCGGGCAGAAAACAACCAGTCGACACTTTAAGTGAATGACCTCGCTGCCAAGTGGAATGGCCACTTGCAGGGCAATGCTCGACAGAGACAATGCTTCGAGAAGTGAATGAATGAATACGAGTGCGACCGCTACCAGCCGCCTAGGTACCTACCCACCTGAGGACGGGTCGACGGACGCCTTGATAGAAAACAGAACAGGTACGAACATTGAAAGTACTTTGTTGAGAGGCCTCGATGGGCAGAGAGGCCCAAAGGCAATGCCTGGCATGTCTGATATTCGGACATCGGGACTGATACGTCTCCCTTCCGAGGCAGTAATGGAAAGGGCGGATGGGACCCGAGTGAAAAAGGAAAGAACGACTGCGACACTACGCACAACACAACGCACAACGCACAACGAACAAGGCACCAAAGCCAATACATGGGCATATTGTTGTCGGCAGAGCACAATTAAACCCTCAATAGTCCATTAACTTCAGAGACACACTCCATATACTCTCCCCTCCCTCTTCATTCCATTCTCCGCAATCATCAACTCGAGATGAGTTGACCATACCTCTTTTTTTCTCCGTCAAGAAAAACAGAGTGAAACAGGAAAGGACACTTCCGTGTAGCCTGGTGCCTGGTGCCTGGGGCTCAACAAGCATCAAGCATCTACCGGCGAAAGCCAAAGTCGACCTTGCCCGCAGACAGAGACAGGCGGATGACCCGACAGGCGACAAACCAACTGTCAAGCAGACGACATATGCGAGGGGATGGAGGAAGGTGGAGGGTGGAGGGTGGGTGGAGATATTCCCATCCTGCTGCATGCACAAAAGCTCGTGATGGTCGCGTCAAAGGTCATGTTCATTCAAAGTTTGCTGCCTCAGTCGATTCTGCTGGTTGGGAGAAATTGACTCCGCACGCGCCTTACTCTTCTTCATACCGAGTACGACTAGTACATGACAGCTCAGGGCCGGCCGAACTCACCATTGTGCTGCATGACGCCTATTCGGTTGTTCCCCCGGTAATCAAGACGAAGTATAACTATGCTGCCTTGGGTCTCATGCCCGGCTTGCTAATGTTCCTGCCAGAGGGAAGTGCTTGTCATCAGGCTCTGCAGCCTGTCCTCTGAGATGGAATCCGATGTGGATACTAGGAGTTGTGCCATGTCCTTGGTATGGAGTAACATACAGAGTGGCGTACCATGTACGGAGTAACGATGCCTGCCCCTGAAGGCGGATTGTCATGGGTCTGCTTCTCGAGCTCCATCTTGCTGTTGGCCGCAATAGTGCACAGATGCTATTACCCCCCATGAATGTCGTCGTTCGCTTGTTATTATCATCAGATCAGTTGGTCAAGAGAGGGATTTGGGATCTATCGGAGTCTGTTCTTGCCCCTTTCACAGCAAATCACCTGGTGGTGCCTTATTCTTTGGTCTAGGCAGCACGTCGACCAACCTCGTCCTAATTGCAAGGATGGCAAAGTCGAAGCAAATCGCACAAGTATGGTTCATCGAGACAATTGCTGCTGACATATGCAGACACGACCATGTTGCGCGCCAATCCTGCTTTGCCGTGAATCGCGTTTCCCGCCATGCGGATGAAGGTTGAGAGAGCCGAGCCGAGCCTTGGAGTACCGGACGAATTTGTACGCTCACATTGTTGTCACGAGAAGAGCGGCACACATACGGAGTACAGTAGTAGCCCGCTATGCCAGGTGGCCGATTTTACTTTCGGATGTGTGCATCAAGACCACGAAGGGCTTAGGCGGTTACTCCGTACGGAGTAGTTAACTACTTCCTACTATCTAACTATGTCTTATCGAAGGCAGCGGCCAAGGGTGCTCCGTTCTTGGCACCTGAGTTCACCGCCAAGAGATATACTAGGAGGATGAGGCAGTTAGCCAGGCTTGGATGGACCAGGAGCATCCCAGAAACCAGGAACCAAGCCAATCAGACGTAAACGCATAATGTTGGGTCGGCCAATGGCACCCGTCGGCGATCCAGACATGAAGCAGTAATGAAGGAGGGGAGAAAAGAGGATTCAAAATTACCATCCCCGCCTCCTAGGCTTGCCTTCAAAGAGGATCGCCGTGCCGCCCCATTTTGCCCCAATCTTTCAAGGGGTCTTCCAAGCTTTCAAGATGCGTCCCCCGTCAGCAATTAGTTACGGAGCCACTTGCCTGGCATTCCTTGCACTGGACGGAGTACGGAGTACGGAGTCTGACAACCCTCTTCGAGTTCAGCCGTCGAGCCGTCGAGCTATCTGAAAGCGATGAACCAGCAACCTTGGTAGAGGGCTGTCCTACCAAGCGGAAGTACTCCGTACGCATGTACCGAGTTACAGCTCACATAATTCATGGTCTGTACGGAATACTGTACGGAGTACTCCGTAGCAGTATTCTAGTTATCTATTGGATGCTATTAGAAGACGGGCAAGGCCGTGGAAGACGATTTTATCCATACGCCGTCAAAAATGAATATCCTCCGACACTCCTTCTGGGCAAACAATTGTTTACACCACACCTGCATGTGAGAAATGTTGCCGGATAGGTATGCTGACCTCTGGTTACGAAATACATACTACTTGACCATTCACTTCCCCCTTTGCCTCCTCCCCTTTCAAGTTGAAATTAGTTGGTGTGGGCAGATCGAAAGCTTTTTTTTGTTGCCGGCTCCTTCTCGTGGCTTGATGACCTCGGACGACTGACATTTCGCTTCCTCGGGTTCCAAGCATGTGGCATGTGGTTGACTGATGAGGGCAATTCAATCGATCCATGGCCCTGGAATACATGCATATTCAAGCTTGAAGACGGGAATAGTCGATGACGTACCCCCTGGGCCTGTCAGTCCAGTTTTACAGTAGAATCGCCCCCTTGTTCAGCCAAGTTCGTCCCGTGGAAAATCTACCGGAGCATCGGCCACGGAGAAGTGTTTTGCGACAATCAAAGGCAAACACAGCCACAACATATTTCCTACGATACGCGTGTTTAGTTATGACAGTGATCCACCTCTGAAGAACTCGTCGATCACATTCCGAGAGTGAAGTGGAGTTGTAGCTTTCCTGGCTGACAAAAGCAACCCAAACTGAGGAGTAGGGTCACAGCAATCAAAGACCAGGTTGATTGGCACTTATAGTAGTTACGGAATACGGAGTACGGATTCGGAGTATACGCATGAATAGCCGGAAGCTACGGAAGAACGATGCGCAAGACCGCTGACTGATGTTGCCCGAACATTCAGTCAGGCAAAGGCGGCTTAATCCGTAGCGGTGCTGCATTCAAAGCGCCCAGAAAAGCACCAATCACTTTGACACTCCGATGTGGCACCTGGACGAGCCAGCTGGCGGGAAGATGAGACAAATTCTAGTCACACACATGTTCGTTGGGTCTGGATGGCGTGCAAGGTTGGAAGTTGGTTCGATTCGAAGGCTCCCCGCACGCTTTGGGCGCCCTGGCGAGACAAGCAGGGCGTCGGGGACCAAGTCCCAGATCCGAACCGAACCAGTAGAGGCAATAAACACATGGTACGGAGTACGTATGTACCTATCGCTTTCACTTGGATGAACCGTGGTCGATGGTAGCGGAACCGCGTCGTGAAAAGGATAGGAACCTTCTCTCGAGAAATTACGTAGCTCAGCCGCGTCCAAGATCCTCGTCGACATCACTCATCTCAGCCTGGACATGCTGAGCAAGATATCTCTTGGAATCACACATGGCCTGCGCGGTTCCACAAAGAAGACGGCCCAAATTTCCGCTTTTGTCTGCCTTGGTAGCATCGGAGGCAACTTCAACTCTGAGAGGAAAATTAACACATTCACGTGCTGGGACTGCCGTCGACACGAAGCTCATTGTTTACGTGTCATTCGACATGTTGTTTCAAACGCCTATCCAATGGCTTAAGTGTAACAAAAAACGTTGCATCAGATATCGTCATGTAGCACTGGTGGGTTTTCTTCCGTACCCCATCATACGATCCAGTCCATAAGTTCATGCGTGATGAGTACTCGACATTTCACTACTTGGTAGTTATCAAGTTGTTTTTCCAGCCTAAACATGCGACAGACAGCAGTCCATTCTGCTTTACTTCTCAAGTACATGATCTCTGAACAGCCTAGCCAGGAAAATCCCGCTGATATATGCAATTCACTTGTTGCTATTGTTCGAGGTTGTGATATGGGAGGCCCTCGAGGTCAATGTACATCCATCCGCCTTGGCTTCGTAGGAGCTCAAATCAACTTGACAACTCTCAACTTGGACAAGTCAACATAGCTGAGTACTGCTAACAATAGAGCATTCCTCCGAGATTGGTTCCATGCAGCCCTGCTTCGATGTCTGGACTTTCGGCTTCCAACAACAGCCCATTGTTTCATTGGCAACAGATGATTGATCTCTTATGCAGCGTGCCCACTAATATTTAACAACATGGCTAAAACTTAGTCTTCCCAGCTAGCTCAGCTTGGTAATGGCGTACACCTGACTATCCTATTCCCAAGCTCGGCTCGGACTCTGCGCAGAGCCAGAGGGTGAAACTGCCGACTCGTACGTCTTAAGGCTCATGAATAACATTATTGGCAAACTGTCAGTGTGGACTAATAAGGCCGAATATGAAGAGAAAGTTAAGAGATGAATGAACCTGGAACAGGCCGTCTCCGAAGATGCATCCAGCAAAAGGCTTTCACGCAACCCTCGGGCGAGCGTAGCCAACAAACATTACGAATGTGCGTTCGCCATCCTACAAACAGGATACCAACCGGGGCTGCTATGGCAGACATGAATTCACGGAGGATTGTTACCAGACGTCATTATTCTTTGGACATAGAACTGTCAAGCACGAAGACAGCCACGAAGCAGATCCATGACAACTACGGAGTAACTGCCACGCTTTCCCCTTTCAAATTACGAGCAGTGTGAAAGGCGCCACGGCAATTCATCAACCATGCATATCGCTATGACCGCCAAGAAGCTACCTCTTCGGCTGCATGTAGATCGCAGTCGACGAGTCTTGGCTTTCGGGGGTCAAAGGCAAACGACTTGCATAATGACGGCCGCCCCCACGGCAGCCCGATGACACCGAATAAACGCTCCTGATGATTGAAGTCGTAAAAACCAAGCCAGAGGCTCAGCAGGACCAGCATTGTGCATTCTACCTGCAAGCCAGCTCTAGCTCTTCTGCTCCGCATCGCCGGGATGACGTCCATCCGCCTTGCTGTCGTCCGAATCATGGCTCAAACGTGGGGAAATATTTTAGCTACGGGAGTGCTCCGTACATGGGTAGGTAAGGCTTGGCTCGAGCCTTATTTCACTCAAGTGTTCAGACGAAGCAAAGATCAGCAAAGGCGAGCAAACCGTCAGGTCTCGCAATTGGTAGTCCGTAATGCGAGAGATGGCCGTTGAGCAACCCGGGCCGCTTTGGAACAAGTACGGGGTATTGGATAAATCATGTAACTATGTCGTCCTGATGACAATATAAGACACGGCGTTTTTGGCTCTTCTCAATTGGAGTATCCCCATCCTCACGTACAGCCGAAATAGCGATATCTCGCCTCGACGAACCCCGGGACAACCAGCGAAAGGCCTGACTCAATCGCCATGGCGCTGTGAAACAAACGTTTCCCGCTTCCACGAAACGAATATGCAGGTGATGGACAAGAGAAAGACGGCACGTTTTAATGTGGCTTCTATCCTTGTCTCGACGCAGAGAAATATCCTGAGACATTGCGGCGCTTGTTCTACGGCGATGCCGTCGCACACGGGTTGAACCGGGGATATACGTTAACTAACGATATCCTGAATGGATCAAGAAAGGGCCAGGCCGAGTTAACTTACTCCGTAGAGCAATTTCCATCCTCGCTGCGTAACTACGTGCCGTGGCCATCTCCTGGAACACGGTACTCCGTAGTCCGTATGTGTGTATACCATGCCGCTACAAGTTGCACAGCATGCTCGTGTTGGATGCGATGTGTGCTCACTTATGTGACGGTCTGATTGCGGGAAAGTTTCTTTGCGTGATATAGATGCGGGATTATGTTGACCGAGGACGGGATGTGGGCACTTGCGGTGCACAACGTGGGCATTGGGTAGCGGATGTGACACCGTGAAGGGCTTCGGAAATGGCATGAGGTGTACGGAGTAACTATTGTTCATACCCCCATGGCCAAGTGTTTTGAGTCTACTTGGATAGACGCAGCGAGATATCGTCATCATGGCTGCTCGGCAACGCTTCCTGGCTGTCACTGCTCTCGTTCAGCTTGTGAGACCGAGCCACAGCTTCATCAAAATAAACTCGATCGTAGATTGGAAAAGTTCATCTTCCGTATCAGCTATTCTCACAGAGTGTCCGTGACTCTTCAAACACACGGTTCTGTTTGAAGCGTTAGCAGTCAAGGCCTGTCGGTGGTGTCAAAAATTGCTATAATGCTATAGTTAAGTTATGTAACGGGCGTTATGTTTTTGCGGCTTATATGGCTCCGTAATCACCCTTTTTGATAGCTGAATTTGAAGTATTGTTTCCGTGTCTCGTGTGTATCCGGGAGCCATCGATAATGTCGTTGATTCGCACCATGTTAGAACCTTCAACGACACGCACTCGGCACCCATTTGGGTTCCGGAATCTTCTCGGTGCCAATGCACAGTCGGTCAGTTGCTGTTGATATTGTCAGTGCAAACTCTGAGCTCTACGACGCTTAAAGACATATAACTATCCAAGGACGTGTATCGCGTCAGTGTGGTTATCGCTGGCCCCTGACGAAAGTCCTGCTGTTCATATCAGAAACCGGGCTGATGGAATAGACCTTCACACATGAGAATCCTCCAAGAATATACATATGACTGCTCCTTTGAGATCGTCGTCGAGCCGAGTATCTTGGGCCGGTCGTGGAGTCTGTAGTTTTAGAAACTTGTATGTTGGGCACTTTCCCAACACGAGAATGTGGTCTATACCACAGCGACTTCTCGAAGGGGCGGCGCGGGCGCTACACTTTGAGACGGGAGATACAACGATCCAGCTTTGTTTGAACATGGACGAGTGGTATGTCCGCTAAACGGCCTTCGTCGTGGCATAATTTCTGACAGTCCATGATCTACTATATCCTGCCACACGCTGCATAAGACATTAACCAACACCCCTCGCCTCTTTCAATCGTAAGTCCAGATTCGCATGGGCTGACTAGAAACTGGGCAAGAAGAAGGCCCCAATTCTGTTACCGACGAAGAGTCGAAATCAGTCCCTGCCCGCCATGTTCCACGTTGGCATTCGACATAAGCCTTCGTCTCTTAGTCGAGGATTTCGAAGATAGAATAGAGCCGTTTGAACTGCAGCCTGTAATAGGATCCATATTACCCCGGCTTTGTCGTGTTATCTGCGCGTCTGATACTTCTTCTGCATTTCAGAAAACTATAAGCTATGTAGGATGTTGAGGTAGTAGCTTCACCTTGACTGTACTTTTCGAGTAGTTGCGTCTGAATAATGTCTCTGCCTTCTACAACACCTCCCGTGTCTCCTGTAGATATCCATGATTTATCATCGGTTGGTGCCTGAATCTGAGTAATGAGTCTTGGGAGCAGAACTATTTAACTTGGACGGCGTTGCTGTCTTGGAACTATGAATGACTAAGAACGATCGAAGTGATGCCCTTGTACGTACGCTGTGTCAAAATCAGTTGATAACGATGTCTTTCCACGGATAATCACCGTAGTAGGTTCCATAAAGTCACTAGAACCTTACGAAGAGGGAGGTCTGGTGTCGATGTCAGACTCGTATACGTGGGATATTTTGCTTCGAATTAGATTGCTAACCACGTAAAAAGATGTACTTCACGACGGCTAGATTTGTAGGAAGCTGGTGGCTGTGCAGGAGGTAAAAGAAGACGGTCGTTCACGAGATATTGTGAGTGAAAGGGTGCACACGTGCGCTACCCTATACTGCCAGGCTATGGATTCGTCAGAAACTCGGAAGATGGAAAGCGACGTCCAACGGGTAGCGAGAATTCACGAAGACAATGATGCCTCTGACACCGTTCCGTATCGGGAGCACGCTAGATTTTCTAGCCCAGCATGATGGCAAGATGTTAAGGGGAGCAAGTGAACAAGAAGACACTGCTACTCCGTAAATGTAACGGAATTTGGGTTGAACGACCTGGACATGCATTTGGATGGCTTGGAACTGTAGGGACAAAAGTTCCCAAACTCGTCAAAACGTAACGTAAGTGACCAACCTGGTTCTGGGTGGACGTGACAATAGACAGAACACGGGTACGAGCTAGAAGGAAGGTTTAACTTTGAGCGTCATGGGACGAATAGCGCGGACGAAGCGCAGGTGGGATGGTGCGCCGAGAAAACGTGAATGAGCTGGGAAATCTACTTCAATGTGTTAATTTTCTGGCTCTTTGACTCGTCGTAGCTATGTAAGCTGCATAAACGCCAATGCCCACCTGAAGCATACATACACACCATGTTCAACTGGACGAGAACATAGCCGCACCTTGGCATCCCACAAGCCAACAACTGCACTGTGAGAGATCAGTTGGCTCGGCAGTCGCCGTGATGGATTTTTCTACCTAGGCAGACAACTCCCGTTTAGTTACCCTCGGTGGTCTTGGCCGAACCCATGCGTATCAGGTTTGCGAAACGATCCAGCAGTTTGGCCCAGCTAAACAAACGGAATCGGCAACGATGAAGCTTGGAGGTGGGCAAACAACAATGTCGCGATCCGACGGAGAGATGGCAGACTGGCCTTGCATAGATGCAAACAAACATCTTCTCGCAGATCCGAAGTACTAATCACCGAACTATCAAGCCGGAGACCTGGAGCCGGAAAGTCGAGCCCCGGAAAAGATGCATGTAGTCGAGTGAGCGTGAGTTTGAGTCAATATCAAGCACGCCTGACCAACACTTGCTGATCTATGCCAGCCCGGCTCTCTAAGCCCGGTGTACTCCGTAGTTAAGTTAGTTGCTCTCCACGTGAAGACTTCCGCGGTATTCGGTAGGATAAATGGAAATCCCTAGAGAGCAAGGTTTCTCTCGGCATCTCGTGAAGAGCCCCAGGATGAAATGTATGCTGTGCTACAGAGCATGACAGCAGGTGGGTTCCGCCTATGAGATCTGCTTACCAGAAGCAAGGCGAGCGAGAAGTCGGAGTTGTCTGGGAGTTCGATCAACTGGATGGCTGGGAAAGTGGAAGGACTTGAAAGAAAGGCACCGATACGACGGTCCAGCGGCGTGTTTCCACATGCCAAGTCAGGCTTCGCGGCCGCCATGCCCGCTGAGAGAAGAAACACGGCGTGGATGAGGCGTCAATCATGGACGACGAGGCTTGAGAGGCAAAGAAGAACTGGACAAAGTGTGGGAGAGTCAGCAGTACTATTCCATACCCAAAGCAGGGGTTAGCGAGCACGACCATGCCCCTTTGGGAAGGTGGACAAGCAACGGAAACGCCAATGTGCTCGAACAGCCAATAACATCCGGCGACAACCTGCAATGACTTCCGTCACTTGCAACATGAGAGGGACTTTATTAGAACTGGCCAAAATGGCACAACATCACACACACACACACACACACACACACTCAGACACACAGCTGGCGACGACCAACGAATTCCCCCCCGGACTGGCCGTTTCATGGGAAGCGGGACCGAGACCTTTTGTTCCTTTCGGTCGCTATCGAGACTGTCGTGGTACCATCAAGCTTGCTCTCGAAGGAGCCAAGGCCTCCCGTCTGTGGCAGGCATCTTTGCAGGCGCACAGTGCGGATGCCACCAACACATCTGGTACACCCTAGTCGCAAACAGCTGAACCGGTCTAGCTATTACGAATAGTTAACGTTAACTTACCAGCAGGTTCGAGCGGATGAGCGGTACGGAGTACGAAGTACAGTTAGTTGCTACTCCGTACTCTCCTCGAACGAGCAAAAGGACCCTCTAGCCCACTCGCCTACCCTGCTCTGCTCTTTCGTCCGGTCTGGCTGGTTGTTTGGACGGTGCGCAATTGCACAGTGTGATGGTTGTCTTGTGCTAGCTCGCTCAGGAGCTGGAGAGAAGACGAGATTGACATGGGAGTTTGGTCCTCCGGGATGGCACGCCTTGTCCATTGTCCATCGCCCTGCCTTCTCCAGCAGGACAAAAGAACCAGGGTGGAAACCACCAACAGGCCAAGGCCTTCTTTCGTCTATGAAGAGTACGGAGTAGTAGTTAGCGAGTGAGTACACACGAGTCTGCCATTCTCCGCTTGGCAAACTTTACTCATTATTTCGCCTTATTCACACCACTACTTACTGCCCAGATGTCTACCTGCGTGTGCGCATCCCGCCCTTCGTAGCGCATTCACCACCACAATACGGACGGTCGGTCTTGCTCGACCCTGTACGCAAGGAGACTACCTCGCCATTCGTGGAAAACGACGGCGACTACAGAAAGTGAAAGGGGAGAAAAGGGTAGGGGGCGCTGGACATTGAGACGGAGGAGTCGAGCTACACCAACCAGCCCCGTTGAGACTCGAATCCACAGCCTGGCAGCGATTTCAACTCGACGACAAAGAAAACAAGACGCTTTGGTCGCTGTCCTCTCCACTTGGAGGATAATTCGTAATATATCATGCCTCTCTCAATTTTTCGCAAGCGCCACGAGGTGGAAGAGATCATGCCCATCTCCGAGTCTCTTCAAGGTAACTCATCGGGCGTGGATCATCTGAAGCATCTCGCAGCATTCGAAAAGGCGCACAAGTTAGATCCTAACCTACCCGTGGATGAGTTGAACGATGTCGACGCCGCCCTAGCCACTGGTCATGCCGAGAAGGGCATCGAGATTGAGCATGCGCTCATGGAGGACAACAGTCCCTACCCCGAGGTTTGTTATTTCCCCTCGGCTTTCCCCTCTACTTGAGGCGTATCAGATGAGCGACCGCATGGAAAATCATCTATCTGCCTCAGGGTTGGCCAATGCAAGAATTTCTGATCATGGTCACGCTGGCTTATGGACCTTTGAACCATTCCAACATTTTCACTTCTTTCAACCTGATCGCATAAAGCCTGACACTTTCACCATCTCTTTAGGTTCGAGCTGTGGTACGGAATTACGACGTAGATGTTCCCGCCAACACGATACGAGCATGGGTCATTGGCCTGGTGCTCTGCACCGTTGGCTCTGGCATTAACATGCTCTTCTCATTGCGAAATCCCACAGTTGCCATCACCACGTATGTCGTCCAGCTGATTGCGTATCCCATCGGTCGCGGATGGGACATGGTTTTCCCAGATAAGGTGTGGAACGTGTGTGGTGTCAAGTTCAACTTGCGACCGGGCAGATTCAACTTCAAGGAGCATGTCATCATTGTTGCCATGTCAAACGTAAGCCACTCTTCTTGGCCTAGCCATTACTGACTCCCAGCCATCTCCCAACTCGTTTGTTTAAGTGTATCTCTCCAACTAACCGATGAATAGGCTGCTTACGGTGGTGGTGCTCTGTACGCTACTGATGTTCTCCTCACGCAGAAAATCTTCTACAAGCAGGAATTCGGCATTGCTTTTCAAATGCTCTTTGGCATCACAACACTTTGCACTGGTTATGGAATGGCTGGCCTCGCTCGGCGTTTCCTTGTCTGGCCTGCAGCCATGATTTGGCCAGCCGACCTGGTCAATTGCGCCTTGTTTTACACCTTGCACGATCATTCACGTTCCGATCCATCCAAGACCAACGGTTGGACTATTGGTCGCTATAAGCTCTTTCTCATTGTTGGCTGTGCAGCATTCTTTTGGTATTGGTTCCCAGGTTGGATTTTTAGAGGCTTAAGCTACTTCGCCATCGCCTGCTGGATTGCTCCCAACAGCGTCGTTGTCAACAAGATATTTGGAAACAATCATGGATACGGCCTAATCCCCCTTACTTTTGACTGGACAGTTGCCACTGGATTCATTGGATCGCCTCTTATTCCACCTTTCTATGCTATCGTGAATGTCCTGGGAGGCATCATATTCTTCTTCGTCATCGTTTCCATGGGCGTTCACTTTAGTGGCACCTGGTACGCCGAATATATGCCTGTTCAGTCGTCAGAGTCCTACGACAACACTGGAGCGCCTTACAACGTGTCTCGCATTCTAGACAGCAATTTCAACTTCAACGAGACTGCCTATAAACAATACTCACCTCTGTACTTATCTACGCAATTTGCACTGGCATATGGTCTGTCCTTTGCTGCCATGTCCGCAGTTCTGGTTCATGTTGCTCTGTACCACGGTAAAGAAATATGGAGGCAGTTCCGAATGGCGCGCCATCAAGAGGACGATGTCCACATGCGCTTGATGAAGAAGTATCGCGATGCTGAGGATTGGTGGTATGCAGGTAAGTGTGCCATGGCGCTTTTTGACTTGGGGCGAGCATAGTGTATGCACAGAACATGCTAATTGGTCCTTATCAGTTCTGTTCGTTGTCATGATTGGCATTTCCTTCGGTGTCGTCACTGGTTGGCCAACTGGTTTCCCTGCTTGGGCGTTTGTCGTCTGCCTTCTCCTCCCCATCATTTGGCTCATTCCTATTGGCCTAATCCAGGGTATCTCCAACATCCAACTTGGTCTGAACGTGTTGACGGAGTTTATCATTGGTTACATGGTCCCTGGCAAGCCCATGACGATGATGATGTTCAAGAACTATGGGTACATCTCTATGTCTCAGGCGCTGTACTTTGCTCAAGATCTCAAACTCGGCCATTACATGAAGGTGCCGCCGCGGGTGATGTTCTCCTCACAGCTCATCGCATCAATTTGGTCGGCTATTGTGCAAATTGGAGTTATGAACTGGGCCCTGGCGAAGATTCCAGACATTTGTAATGAAAGCCAAAAGGATAGCTACACTTGCCCTAGCGGACATGTGTACTACACCGCATCGGTGATTTGGGGTGCCATTGGGCCAGCGCGCATTTTCAGTCATGGTGCTACTTACGCGAGTCTACAATGGTTCTGGCTTGTTGGTGCTGCAACGCCTATTCTGACCTGGCTTCTTGCTAGACGATGGCCAAAGTCATTCTGGCGATATGTCTGCACACCAGTCATATATGGCGGCACCGGGTTGCTGCCTCCCGCTACAGTCCATATCTTCCTCTGCTGGGGCGTGGTCGGCATCATGTTCAACTACTTTATCAAGCGGCGCTACACTGGCTGGTGGCTGCAGTACAACTATCTCGTCTCTGCTGCCCTCGACTGCGGCCTCATCATCAGCACTCTCGTCATTTTCTTTACGCTGTATCTGACCAACACAAATTCTCCAGCATGGTGGGGGAATGACGGCATGACGGAAACACTTGATTGGAATGCCCAGGCAATATCGAAACGAGTGTCACCTGGCGAGATCTTCGGACCTGCTGTTTTCCCTTAAATTTGGTAATACAACTGATTGCGAAAGAATATAATGAAGAAGCATTGGAGAGTTTAATAACATGTTTCGGTTACACGAATGACGAAAAACAAGCGAATAAGAAAGAACTATATCATGAACAGGAGGAGAGGCATTCTCTTCTATAGTGGTCCTATGACCGGGAGCTCTGTTTGGACGGCGTTCAGGATCATTTGTGCCTTTTAATTTTCACGTAGGATGGGACTGTCGTTGCGGCCTGCAGAAGCAAGGCCTTTGCAGAAGATACGTAATTGATGAAATACCTGAAGGATGATTGTGCGGAGAGTACTTGTGAGGTGACTTGTACCCATGTTAAGCTTGGCATACTTACCCGTTATTGGTTATGTCTTCTCAGAATGAAAAAAGTGACTAACTAGTCCGTACGGAGTAGTAAGCGTGGAATTGAAGAGTGCTGGAGCCCCACCAGACGTGCTCCCAAAGCTTCAAGGGGTGGTCACGTGAGCTCGTACAGTGTGCTGTCACATGACCTGAGCGAAAACTCACAGCCCTCTCACCCACGGTATTGTGCGCGCTCACGGCAAATTAGGGCTAAGCAGCAGCCCCGGCGCTCAGATTCTCGCAATTCGACACTCCACCGAAAAAGCCCTCTCCCCCAATTCGAGATTTTCCTCGATCGTCACTAACCACAGGTCATACCACCACCGCCAAAATGAGTACGTTCCTGCTCCCAGCTGAAGCATCGATGTAGCGCTCCTGCTCTTCTTGTCGTTTCGTGAAGAACGAGGAGGTCGAGCGCTGCGATACCACCCTGGAATGTCTGTCCTGCTAACGGGTTTTTTTTTGTTGTCGTCTAGCGAAGGGTACCTCCAGTTTCGGTAAACGTCACAACAAGACGCACACTTTGTGCCGACGATGCGGTTAGTCAATCTTGAAGATGCCGTACCAACTTGTCCACGAGACCGGAAAGAGGGGGAACGCTTGGTCACAACCAAGACTCTTAAGAGGCTGATGGCAGGGCGACATTCGATATTGAGCTGGCCCTGAATGACAGACGATGTTGGACTCGGTCGGGGGACAGCATATGATGATGATGATGAAGCACGGACTCGAATGCTAACCAGAGATTCCCAGGTCGTCGCTCCATGCACATCCAGAAGCATGAGTGCTCTTCTTGCGGCTACCCTTCGGCCAAGATCCGCAAGTGTACGTCTCACCCCAAGGAGAAAACTGCCCAGACGATTTCTGGCTCCCCTCCCCTGATCCCTCACACTGCTAACACGGCCACAGACAACTGGGGCGAGAAGGCCAAGCGAAGAAAGACCGTGGGCACCGGCCGCTGCCGCTACCTCAAGGACGTCTCGCGCCGATTCAAGAACGGCTTCCAGACTGGCACTCCCAAGGGCGCCCGCGGGCCTTCCACCAAGTCGGAGTAGAGCGGAGGAAATGTCAAACAACCGACCGCCCGCATCAATAGCAACCAGACAAGTTTCTCCTTCACGACCTGGCGAATCGAAACAAGCGTGAAGACAATTGAACAGGCAACAGGGACATTTGGGAACGGGAACCAAAACAACAACAAGGAACCAGACGCGCGGGTCTTTTTTGGGCATGGATGGTTGGAGACGACATGGGGCGTGCTTTGTTGTCGTGCTCTGAATGTGAAAGAGGGGCTTGGCCGACTTTGCCGCAACGTCGGGGTTGGGGTTGCGGAGAATCATGAAGCTGTCGGGGATGGAGCATGGGACACGGTGTTTGCGTGCTCGGCGAGGGATGCATGTCCTTTGCTTTGTGTCTTTGAGAAGGTTAAAATAAACGGCATTTCCATAACAACGGCCACCTGTGACGTTTGCCTCTTGGGTTGTATTGTACTTACTACTGGTGTCTGGGGATCGCGTCTGCACACGCCGTGAGTGGTGCAGGGCTCGACTGATCTGTGCCCACGTGCATGCATGCATGCTTCCTGGTCGGAAAGGGTTGCGGACGGTCCCTAATAGCTGCGTGGACGGAACTAGCTATGGATGAACAGTCAGTCTTACATGCCATGCCTGCCGTCTTGTCGTGCTCTCAAGAAGGATTGTGGCAGCGGAAGAAGTGGCTGGGTCTTGGGCCAGTCGACAACAGTTGATAGCCCGGTCGCCCTTGGACAAGCTTTCAATGTTACGCTTTCTTCTGGCGGCAGCTTGAAATCAGGCCGAAGACTTCGTGGCGCGATGCTGTGCCTGCAGCGTCTTTCAGACATGTTTACAGAGATAACTACAACTCACTACCTTGGGCAGTGCTGTTTGACAAGGTTGGCGCCATGGAACCCGCGGCCGTCTTGTAGATTCATACCCAGATGACGAGCTACCGTATGTACATCCTTCTCATCACTTACTTCATTCAAACCCTAGATGCTAGCAAACAGTGTCCCTGCCCACCCGCCACAGCACAGACTTGCCTAGTAAACCCGCCCATCAATACCGAGTACCAGACTTCGCGGAGCACATTCAGGCCCCGGAGTCGGCGCTCTCGTCAGGCGCACTAG
The DNA here is from genome assembly GCA_031753515.1 of Metarhizium rileyi. Lineage (NCBI taxonomy): Eukaryota > Fungi > Ascomycota > Sordariomycetes > Hypocreales > Clavicipitaceae > Metarhizium > Metarhizium rileyi. Next base: position 1,607,331 of record JAUKVO010000003.1, on the reverse strand, counting down.
TAGGGATGCAGACCGCTGCCGTAGCGGTATACGCCCAATCTACCCAGCCGGCCAAGGTAAAGGTAGGAATGTACGTGGACGTGGCTCTGGTCCAGAGTTACGCGCAAGTCCCGCATTCGCGCTAGACTGCGGTGGTGGTGACGTTGAAGAAGCGTTCGCTCAGCGCCGAGCATGAGCACTTTGATCTTCTTTCTCTTTATCGACGGTTGGACGAGCTCCAGCTGAGTCGACCCATCAAGCGCCTCGGTCAGGGTGCACCCGGGCGCGTAACTAGTTGCCGGCCGGGTAGGCCATTCAGGGTCCCAGATCCAACGCGGTGTGGTGGATTGGGAACGCTGCGTCGGTGGAAACGCTGGAAGACGTTTTTTCCCTGGCCCTGACGAACACATCTGTGGCTGTTGGATTGGGCAAGGCGTTCGACAGGCACGGCCCGTCGCAGAGCCTTGGAAGATTGGCTCCTCAAGTCGCGACTCGGAAACCGGCGGCTCGAGGTCCGGCCTTGGCTCGGGCCTTTCTGGCCTAAACGGCACCAAGGCTCGCCTCATTGGGGCGGCGGAAGAGTCGGTGGTCGGGGAGAGATATTCGGAGGCAGACGGGCAGCACGAGGGGGCGAAAGTCGAGCCCTACCTCATGTACACCTTCAGTCGAGAATTCTGGAGCCGAAAGAGGTTCCAATGACGAGTTTGATTTGCGCGAGTAATCGACAGACTGTGCTTACGCATTAGCTATATCGTGCATCATTGAGCTTGTGCCTATATTTAGGCCGGGAAGGAAGCTTATCTGGGCGTAGAAGCTTACCAGGCGGCGTCAGCCCCTTTTCATGCGAGCCATGTCATCAATGTGAACATGACGTCTTGGGAGAGTAGTCAACAATGCCAACCGTGAACATCGGAACCGTCTCATACGTACCAAGCGGTGCCCTCGAACCAAGATTGATCTCCCATTTCGTCACGTATGCCTCTGACCGAGCAAGCAGAAGTCGTACCAGCATCAAGACACCATCTCGCATACTCCGTACATTGGCCCCCCTCTCGCCAACGTCTTACTTTGATTCTCCCTGAATCACGCTCCCCTCTCAAAGACCTTGACACCACCATCCCCACCCACATAATAGAGGTACTCGGTCTCCCCATTCCCGCCTTCACTCTCGTCAGCCTTGCCACCGCCCGTCACCCTCACCACACCACTGACGTCTCTGGCCGTACCCGTGTCCAGCAATCTCAACGCCATGACTATCCTTGCTTCGTGTGCCAAGCCCAGCGCAAATGCCGCGTGTTGCTTCTCAAGCGTCGTGTTCTGCGCGTGAAGAAGAGGGTCATCTGCCGAGACAGCCATCACGGTAGCGTGAACTCTCTGCGTCGAGTTAGCTTCACTTCACTTTGACTTGACTTGACTCCCTCGACTCATTGGACAGGAATCGCCGCGTCCGCAGCTTGAGCAAAGGGCCATGAGACTCACCTCCCGCCACGAACTCAACACATTCGTCACTGCCAACACGCCAGCGCCCCCCATAGCCAGCCATGCATCCATGCCGTCCATCAAAAGCACTACCTTCCTGCCCTCCCTCGAGATCTCCACAATGGCCTTCTCAACCCCCTTGTTCACATCTTCTACTTTGCCACCGCGCAGGACATGATCCCTCCCGCCACCAGTGGAAGGTTCCCCATCAGGCACATACAAGCCTGTCAGGCCGTCGACAAAGATGAATCTCTTGCTTCTGCTTAAGGCGTCCAAGTCGAGGCCCTACAAAACATTAGCGTTGATCTTATGCCGACGTAACCCGGACGAAGGCTTTGCTGCATTGATCAGGCCGTACGTACCATCTTCCCGGCCCCTTCTCTCCAGAATGCCCCGTCCCTCAGAAAACTACACAGCACGACCGCCGTGTCGTCCGTGCCTCCATCTACCCGCGGCCTGTTCCTCAGCAGGGCATACACCCATCTCAGAACTAGCCAGTTTGCACTGGCGCCTAGCACATTGGTGAGAAGGACGAGGGCTGCTTCGGGGGGTAAGTCGAGGTATGGCTCTAGCAGGGGCGGAACTTTGGTTGACGCCGTGGAAGCCATTGCGACTCTGTGACATGGGAAGTCGGGACACGCGAGGCAGTAAAGGCGAAAAGTTTAACCAGTGGCTACAATGAATGAAGCCGTGAAACGACGTCAACGCAGTGAGAGTAAGTTAGGTCTCGCCTTGCCAAAGGGGGACGTAATCCGTCTGAAGTATTAGATGGAAGTGCAAGTTGTACTGATAAGGTAAGGAAGGGTTTCAGATGAATATGAATCACACACAAATTTGGTTGGTCGTCGGCATTCAAGGTGGGGAAGGGCAAATCATGCCCACTTCTACTCCGTACTCCGTACTTTGTCCGAAATCAACAACGCAGATGTCATCATAACCATGCTCCACGGATACTTCAATTTCCTAACCAGTCTAAGCTCAACAGACCGAAACGCCCGGACACGCTGCTATCCAAGTGGCCCAAACATGAGCCTTTCTTCTATAAAGATAGCACGATCCTTAACATGCTGTTGCCAAGAGAACATGACGACAGTGAAACACATGTATTGCAAAATGCCTTGAATGGCACGGGAAAAAACGCCTAGTTCCGCTCAAAACTTCTCCATGAGGTTCATTCTCACCGTCCACATACGCGCTCTCTTGCCGAATATGAACAAAGGGATCGTCGTGAGCTGAAGGATGAGCTGGATGATTCCCAACCACATATAGACCTGCTTCGGTCCTTCCTTCGCCATCCAGTGAGACACAAACAGACTAAAAACGAGACCGTGTAAGACGTTTTTAGAGAAGTTTAGCGTCACAAGTGCCTCTCCTGCATACTGGCGATAGCTATCGACGCAGAAAGTAATGGCTGTCGTAGAGCCCAGAGAGCAGCCAAACGAAAGAATGCCGAAGAAGGCGGTTGGGACCATCCAATGATCTTTTTCTTGAGCAGACCAGCCAAATCCCATGAGACCAATACAGGTCGTAAGCATGATGGGAATGGCCATCACTAGGCGAAACTCAGGCTCATACATACCGCCATTACGACGTGACATGGCTCGAACAACCAGGTCACTGATCTTCCCCGCGACACCGGTACCAAGCACACCGCCGACAAACGGGGAGACATACACAAGGCCGGTTTGGAGCGCATCGAAGTTGTAACTCTTGGGATCTCGATAGATGACGGCCATTGTCTCAGATATGACTATCAGCCAACCAATCGAGCAGGCGTATACCGCGGCAGACCATAGAACGGCCGGGTAGGAGAACAGGATAAATGGCCGAATCATAACTTTGAGCCACCTGTCACTATTGAGCCGGCCGTGGTAGGGCTTCAGCTGCTGCGTAAAAGTCTGCGCAGGCTGATATCGCAAGTTATGCGTATACGCCTTGATCCTAGGGGGTGCCCTGAGTGCCGAGGCGGGGATTCTTTCGTTGTCCAGATTTGGGCCATGGGAGAAGTAGTCCACGTTGCTGTCGCTCCCGGCCGCACTCTGAACATTTGGTGATTGCCCCCCTGGTACGCTGTGAGTCTGGCGGTGGTTGGAGCTTGGTGACCATGCCGCCGGGCTGTGTACGGAGCTTGTCCCGTCCATAACTTGGTGCTCATCGGGCATGTGTACGAGTGGTACGTGTGTATCCAGCTGGCCAGTAATGCTTCCACTTCCACCGATATGTTGTGATCCATCGGCGACAGGCGCGCCAGAGGCAAAACCAACATGAAGCTCCCTCTGACGAGCCACTGCCCCGGGAGAAGGTGGCCGTTGGAGAGTTTTCGAATCTCTCGCGGATTGCGTTGACTGGCGAGGGACATGTACGTTCCTGCGTGAAGAAAAGCGACGTAGAAAGCTGGGTCGTTTCGTGGGTTTACGAGTAGGTGTTCGATCCCAGAAAGTTTCGGGCGCAAATAGAAAGAGGAGAATGAAGCCCAAACCAGCTACCATTGCGACAATACTACAGCTTCAGTTAACAGATTGTTCAAAGACGATGCTGAGAAGGAAAGAAGAACTGGAGAAACATTGATGAAGGAGGAGAACACACAAAAAAACCCAACGCCATCCAAACCTTCCAATGATGGCAGCGCTCACGAGAGGAACCAAGTTCTTCCCGCCTAATAGTAATAGCGTGTAAATGCCGATACGGTAAGCCCGCTCATGGAGGAAAAAGATTTCTGCAATGGTAGCCGAGGGAAGACACTCCACGGGGCTGATAGCGATTCCTTGAAACACTCTGGCTGCGAGCAGAGAAGGGAAGCTGGGAGAGTAACCTCCCCATACACATGTCCCGATGAAGAGAATGACACTAGCGAGATAAACAGGTCGCTTGCCGAAAAGAATGGCGGTCGGAGAGGCCAAAACCGAGCCTACACCAAGGCCCATCATGTACAGACCGACCGTGAGAGATACAGTTTCGACCTCAACATCCAAGTCAAGGGCAATGTCGGTGAAGCCAGCGGCCATGAGGGATGTAATGCCGCCACCAATCATGCAATAGAAACCCAGAGATAGCAAGGCGGTATCTCTTCGCCAACTAGGCCAGTTCAACGGGTCATTGACAGAGTCCTCAGGCTGAGGGTCCAGAATGATGGCACCGTCCTGAGTTTTCTTCTTCCCCTGACTGGCATCGTTTGATTTGGTGGCCGTAGGGAGAGCTTGTGTTGCCGGACGGGAGCCGCCCGGTGTTAATGGCAGGTCAACAAAGAAACCAGTTGGAATGGATGAGTGAGAGGTCCTCGCACGCACATCACGCAAACCAAGGGGCTCATTGCGGTTGGCGGCCAGGAGTAGGACAGAACCTGGACACGAGCATCAGCATGTGTGTAACGGTCGAGAAGTTATGGCCGCCGGTACACGGAGAAGAAGGCATTGTTACCTGGAACCTCGACGGTCTGCTTATCGTTCAGCACACCGTAGCTCCATTTCGAATGACTAGATGCCTGCTTTTCTTGTTTTATAGTGCCGCCCGCTCTAGCTCCAAACAATCGCTTCCAAGGGGAGCCTGTCCCCTTGACATCTTCCGAGGTAGACGACATGTTATCTCTGGGAGGGGGGGTTTACGGCCACAGCGTTTGTGTAGGCGCTGCGCGACGAGCGAGATGCTGAGGACGATGTGAGTTTATACACAAATTAGAACCGCTAGTATGAAGCCGAGGTATGTATGTATGTATATATATATATATATATATATACGCTGTAATGGACTGTAATCGGAATAGATGCAATGTTCAACTAGGCTCGCTGGAGTGGCATTAGAACAGAGTGGAGGGAGCAAGAACAGTTCGGAATACGGTGATGGATGATAAGGCGAATTATCATGTTAATCTATCGAGAATAGCCACGTAGTCATGGATAGAAAAAGGAAACGGGAGGTTTGGTACTCCAGATAGGAAAAAGCATACGCGAGGCGCGCTGAAGCCGAATAGCCGGCGTCGCGGTCAATATGCGGCCAAGACTGACGGCGACGGAAATCTGACGGATGACTGAAGGAAAGGAACTATCTCAACGGTGCAAAGGAGCCGACAGACGGTTCGAAGGCAAAGCTGCAGGAAACGGAATACGAGCAAGGGAGAGATAGGCCAAGGAGTGCTCACGAGGCACGAGTCTCAGCCGTCGCCGGTCCGGGTTTGGCCCAGGCCGACGGTCTCGTCGAATTGAAATCGATTCCAGCCTGGCCGGGGTGCAGCAAAGTCGCACAATCCAGATGGCCCGGCGGATGTCAGGCAAGGCGTTGCAGTCAATGCAAGCGGTCTGCAGACGATTGCAGATGATGGCAGGGTGGCTGCAGGAAGAACAACAACGATGGGGCGCTGCGCGGAACACGCACGTGGTTCCTCGAATCTCAGAAGTGCGTAAATTTAGTAGTTATCCGTACGGAGTACTTCCATACATGTATTCCGTACGGAGCACGGAGCGGAAGTACTCCGTACATGTAAGTTAGCCCATCAGCTTCACCATACATAACTATGACCTCATCCTCATGGCCCAAGGGCGCGCCTCGCCAACAATGGGCTCCATCCAGCGCAACTCTAAATTCATCGCGGGTGAGACCCATTCCATGCAGGTTGACGCAGGCTGACCTCGCAACCTCGTAACTAAACCACCACCCCCAAGCGTCAACGCACTCGCGCCGTCACCAGTCAACTGACGAAGTTACCCAACGCGCCGTTTTGTCCCGTCACCCGCCCGCGCCGGCCGCAAGCAAACAACACGAAGCAACACACAACAAACCCAACCCCCCTCAACGGACTCGACCCCCAGCACGAGGGGGAAGCAAGCCCATCTCGCCATGCATCACCCCGTCATCAGCAACAACATCGCGCCCCGTACGTTTCGATCAGGCACCAAGGCTGCGGCTGCGGCAGCCACCCTCATCACGCGGCCTCACCATCGTGCGGCCGCGTCGTGGAGGACTTTCCAATCCACGACCCCTGCTCGGCAACCCAAGAACCAAGTCTACAATCCGTAAGGCTCGCCCGCTCCCCCATCTCGACAGATCAGATACGCAGGCAAAGTGAGCTTGCATGCACAGGTTTCGCTTCCGCCAGAACACATGAAAGAAAAAGAACCGAGCTTGACTAACGAATAGCCGACGAACTTCAACAAACAGCATTCGCAGCCCCGACTCACTCAACACGTACCTCTCCCTGTCCTCCTCATCCCGCACCCCCCTCTTGACCCTCTGGACCGCATCATGGTGTCCAACATGCCGCACCGTCCTCCCCCTGATCCGATCCCTAGTCGAGTCCGGCGCCGGCCAGTCGGAAGGCGGCGTGGCCTTTGCGCCTGTCGAATTCGATTCCCCAGACATCATGTCGTCCTCTTCTTACTCGGAGAACCTCGCCATGACTTACATGATCACCTCCATCCCCACCCTGCTCAGCTTCGACGCCGGTGAGGCCCAGACAGCCACCAAGGTCACCGACGCCCGCAAACTTGCAGATCGACAGTTCTTGATGGAATGGATTCAGAACGAGGCGACCCGACATGGACGTCGCGGCGGCGGCGGAGGGGACGGGGGACCAGGCTCATCTGTTTTCGGCGGCTTGTTCGGCAGGAAGAAATGAAGTCGCCCGTATCAACTACAACTAACTAGCCTATGTATTCATCACCGGGTGTTCTGTATCCTCGTCGTTTCCACTTCCAGCTCGACATCTAACCAAGTGAACTAGCCCATGCGTGCGTGGGCATAAGGATGTCTCACCATCTGCGTTGCATGTCGTGCCTCTCTGTAGACAACTTCCCCACGGTAGTTCTTCCAGACGCCTTTGAAATAAAAACTAATAAATTGTATTTCCCACCTATGAATGCACCCCCGTACTTCATATAAGCATCATGTCTCGTAATTGATGCCACGCAGACCTGTAACTACCATCCAACGAAAGAGCTGAACCTCTGATGCGTCTAGTGGACTTACTTCTCCTCGGGAGGAACTTGGAAAACATATTAAAATACAACACCGAAAAACTCCTCTGAGCCACCCAATGACCACCATCCCCTTTTGTTCCAAGAAGAGATGACCCGGCCAGTTACGACGCGGCAGTGGTCATCTGCTCACATTACCGCACACTCCCCGTTTTGTCGTTCCGTCTCAATTCGGCTGCGTGACAGACGCTCTCGAGGTCTGAAAGCGGCGCCTTTGCCTGCACGCTTGAGATCTTCCAGACGATCTCTCGCCTTGGGGAAATCTTGGGCTATTGTACGACGTCAGTATTCCAAAAGAAGTGGTCGCTGCAAAAAAGGGTTGGTCGGGGAGAGGACGCCTACCAGCAGCTCGCCAATACCATCGCTTTGCATCTTCCAGATTCGCAGGGACGCCGATGCCGACTTCAGTAAAGTACCCCATAGCGTATTCTGCCTTTGCCAGACCAGCCACTGCAGCTTTCCTAGCCCAGAGGTATGCCTCCGTGTCACTTTGATTCAGAACGCCCGGGCTGCCTGTCAGGTACCATCCACTAAGCGCTAGCTCCGACTGATGTTCTTCCTGCTGCGCTGCCTGCGAATACCAGTAGATGGACTGCCTCGAATCAATCGGGCAGCCGAGAGCGCCATGTTCGAATGCACAGCCAAGCCGGTACTGTGAGAACTTGTAATTTAAATCTGCAGCCTGTTGGAATAGGCTCAAGGCGTAGCCTTCGTCTCGAATAATGGCGTCATTTGGCTGTGCCGATTCGTAGAGTAGCCCCAGCTCATGGAGCGCATGCGGATTTTCTACATCTGCTCTCTCTGCAGCGCGCTTCAGCCAGCCCACAGCCTCGCGTGGGTTCCTAGGTTGACCCAACAGTCCCTTGAGGAGAATCATACCTACCTTGTACATGGCTGGAGGATCGCCAAGAGTGGCTGCGCGCTTGTACCACTGCATCGCCTTCAAAGGATCTTTTCGCGTGCCGCCGCCATCCTCATGCCCAATCTCACAGCAGACAGCGGTTCGGTACGCCGCAGCCGCGTGTCCTGCTTTAGCCGCTGACTGATACAGAGTAAAGGCTTCTTTGTTGTCAGGTTCATGGCCAAACAGACCCTTTCCGAGGCTGTCGGCCAAAACAAACATAGCCTCCGTGTTCTGTGCGTTGGAGAGCTTTTTGAGAATCTTGTGCGAGTCCATGAGATATCGCTCACAGGCCTTCATCCGCTGCTTAGGGTCAGGCAGTCTGGGAGCTAGCACATCGGCTGCCTCGATGAGCCTCTTTGCTAGACGTAGAGCTGATTCCTGGTCGTTTGCATTCACCTTGATAATCATCCTCAGATGTTCCAGTTCCTGGGGCGTCACTGGCTCTTCAAAAAGTCCTGGTTCCACAGAAGCAGAAGGTCCACCTCCAGCCTGCGAAGGCGGTTGTTGCTGTTTTCGGTTTGATAGGGATTGGGAATACTGTAGTGGCTGCTGCTGCTGCTGCTGCTGGGGCTGGACACCGCCGTAGTTTCGAACAGGAGGAGGCCGGTTGTTCATATTCACCAAAGAGTGAGCCATCAACCCTGGACGAACGGGCGCAGGATGTGAGGGAAGGGTGTCGGCATTCGTATGTGTCGAAGACGGCGCCATGTGTCCGGACAACCCCATATTGCTTCCATTCCTCACGTCTCGAATAGGACCCGGAGGCGCACTGGGGCCTCGTGGGGGCAATTGATCATAGCCTGCGGGCGGCGCACCATATCCTTGGCTGGATTCAGGTTGATAGGGTCTCACGAGTGGCACGGGAGGCACAGATGGGATATCAGTGACCATCTCGAAGACCGCGGCTTGTGGTTCATGGAAATTGGCCTCTGACTTGGCGTGGTGCAGTCTCGGCATGCCATGAGCGCCGGCCTGAGTCTGTTCCACTGCGGGACGCATCGACTGGTCAAAGGATCTACGGCCTTGGTTGGCAGGCGCAGAATCGAAGTCGGGGTAGCTAGATCTGGTCGGCTGGGCAGCGTACTGATTACGATGATTGGGACCGGTCGCTTGGGCACTGCCATAATAAGAATCATACACATCGTCCATGGCGTCCACGGACGACGCCACTCCAACTGGCTCCCCGGCGGAGCCGTATCCTCCTCGTTCATCACTGTACGCACTGCCGTAGGAATTCAGGCCTGGCGCCTGAGCATCTGCCGAATAATTCCTCTGGGGAGGAGGGCGATGGCCACCGGCTGTTGCAGGTCTTGCTGGCAACCCCTCTGGGCCGGACACTCCATTAAACGGTGCGGTACCCACTCGTCGAGGCGGCGGCGGCATGTTCTTCGGAGCACTGAAGTTATTGATGGGCATCGTCACGCTCCTGCTCGGGGGGCCGAAGTCATTTCGTGCAGGTCGCTGCGACCCAGAACCGTAGGAATCGCCGTAACTGCCACCGGCCTGTCCAGCCGGCAGGCCTTGTCGCGGACCTCCGTAGCCCTGATCTGGACTTCGTGCTGTCTCGTAGCTAGACCTTCCGTCGGATCTTGACCGTTGTCCGTTCAAGTCCATGGCTGACATTTGGCCAGTCAACTGCCGTTCCTGGTCATAGCCGCCATATCTGGGAGCTGAATTATTCGGAGGTGGACGTCGGCCTAGGGGTCACAGAGGGAGGAAAGGTCAGTACTAACGTCGTCATAGGCGCAAGATGTGCCTAGTCGTGCAGCAATCTTACCGCCATGATCTCCTGGAGGGTACTGACCGGGTGGCCCGCCAGATGGACCGCCTCGTGGCGGTATTCCGCGACCAGGCCCTGGTCCCATGCCTCTACCTCGCGTATGAGGGCCACCACGGATGCCATCAGCAGTTCCAGGACGAGGCATTGGGCCGCTTCTGCCTGGGCCGGGCCCATAATTCTCTTGATACTGTTGAGCACCATCGTCCCTATAGCCGCCTCCCCGGTCGTCATAACCATGTCCACTCTGGTAGTCACTATTAGGCTGTCGGTCGCCAAACTGCTGTCGCTGGGGCGCTTCGTTAAATCCTCCCTGAGGGGCAGGACGGCGCGCCGCTGGACCAGCATATGGCCGCTGATCCCCGCCTCCGCCGTAAGCTCTCTGATGCGCCATGTTGAGTGCTGTGTGCCAAGGACCAAATCACAGATGGCGACGTGTACAGATTACTCTTCCGTTGGATGCCGAGGGCGGAAGCTTGCTATCGGCTTTGAAAGCTATGTGATGGGGGAAGAAGACGACAAATATGACGTTTCCCATATCCGAGACGATGAGGAGATGCACCGCGCACGCATATACCTGAAGCGAAGCGCCAAGCGATATGGGGATATCGCAAAAGAGCCCCCCAAAAAAAGAAGGGAGGGGGGCAGAAAAAAAAAATTACTGAAGAAAGAATTGAGGGCACGGCGATTTCGGTCGTCCTCCGTTTCACACAAAGGTTGGCCTAACAACGCATCGGAAATAGTTTGCTTCAAAGGCAGCAGCAGAGCCACAGTCTGTTTCGACTGACGGTATACAGGATCGACAGTTTCGACGGTGAAGTCGCTCGTGTATTCGCAGGCGTCGGACGCAGCAAAGGCGAGGACCAAGTGACGGCTGGCCGCCGCCGCCGCCGTCTTCGAAGAAACAAGTTGAATAAAGGAGGAAAATGGCGGGGGCTCAAGCTTGAATTTGGTTCTTGATGTGCTCAAGCAGCAGGTGATAGCCAATATTCATACAAGAAGGACCGGACGGATGTCGAACAAGACACTGGAGCATGCAGCCGAGTCGGGCAAGGACACTGAGCACACAACGACTGAGTGTCGCGAGAATGAGTATTGTAGGGTGTTGTGCTTGTTGTGTCCTTGCAAAGGGAGAAAATGCGTCGTGTTGTCGATGGATGGATGGATGGATGGATGGATGAATGAATGAATGGGGTGGAGATGGAGATGGGGATGGGGATGGGGCCAACCCGAAAGCTTGACAGACCAGTTAACATGGATGTGGGGGTTGGGCAGATTGTCGGGCGAGGTGAGGCAACGCCTACCCAAGGAGGTAGGTAACTAGTGAGTGACCCCCGTATGTACGGATGACCGATGACCGATGACCGATGACCGCTGGACGTCTGGTTCAATGTTCAATGTTGTCTTGCCCACGCGGAGTAGCGGCAAAGTGTGCGGCGCAGAAGCAGCAAGGCGTCGGAGCGATGGTCGGCGGTGGTGCCAGCTTCAGAAATGTCCACATGCAGTCCAAAAAGGCCGTAGAGGGGCGGGAAGGTGCAGGGGGGGAGGGGGAGGGGGTTGCCGTTGACGGAGCCTGCGACATGGAGCTGGACATTGGCTGTCACGTTACGGAGTATCTACGGAGTACCTATGTAGGTACCTAGGTAGTTAGTTACTCGGTGCTGCATGTGAGCTCAAGTCTGTACCGAAGTAACTACATGTACTCCGAAGAATGTGCCAATAACCTGGACCACTCCAACAAAACAAACATGAGTCCGTGACTGGACGAGGATGCCGTGCAAACGGATGCACCACCAACCCGCGCAGCATTGTGTACTCCGTACAACATGCAAGCACGTGGTGCGCGCCAAAGGGTCCTGGCGCCACCTACGGAGTTACATCCACGTCCAAATTTTTGATTTTGGAGTCGACTCCGCAGTCTGCGCCAGTTGCCGCTAGTTGCCGCTGGCCCTCATTGGTTACCTGCTGCAAACCGCTGCTTGTACCTGCAGCTGCCGGCCAGGCGGCCGAATGCGTCCAGACCAGCCTCATTGCGCGCCATGGACCCCAGAGATTGGACATCTGATGGACATTGGTCGTGTCCTAGTCAACTTCGCTACCGAAACTCGGTACTCCGTACTCCGTACTGCGTGGCTGTCATTTGTTCTCCTCTCGACACGTCGACTCGTCAGGAGCCACCATCATGACAGTGTGATGCAGGGACAGGCCATCGAGGTCCCATGGCGGTCCCATCGAGTAGCGTAGGTACCTAGGTAGTTAACACGTTTCTGTGCGGAGTTAACCCACGATGGCACTTTTGCTCAACCGCCTACCGAGTAGTTAACTACCAAGCTCTCTCTTCTACGATCCGACTGATGACAAGGCGAATAAAGACCTGCCGCAGACGCGAGGCCCGGGACTAGCCGCTTTTTTTTTTCTTTTTTTTTTAGGGTATTAATTCCATTTGCGGTTGACCACCCGAAGAATAAATATGACTTTGCTGTGTTCGCTCTTTATTCTCTTCACGCCCGCCCCCTTTTTTAGTCGTGCTGTGGCTGAGTTCGTCAAGCATAACAAAGGGCCCAACCAATGACCAGCCATCTCCGACGGTGATTTTACCAAGTACGTACATGCGCATGGCTGACGAGGGGACCCGTCATGGTCAGCTAATTTCTACTCCGTACAATTGCTTTGCCCTAATGTGTTGTGTGTCCCTTCTTGTTTGCACGAACAATAACCTTCGCCTTGTGAACCTGTGTATCGTTCGTTTCATCAAGCGGGTAGACCAAGGACGAAACTTCTCCTTGACGCGTGTCTGGCCCTGATGAGAAGAGGCCCTAGCTACTGTTTGCATTCTGCAGGACCACGATTGCAACGAATTAGTGGCACAAGTCGCCTACTTGGGATCCGAGACTGCATCTTCGCCCGCTCGAGGGTTAGGGTTGTTGATACTGTTGCATGTATTCTGCCCGTGTCCCCTGCCTAAAATACACCCCCTCTCACGACTCTTGCGGTCGCCGATACTCTTGGCAGGGGAAGGACCAAGCAGCGTCACATCAGTGACATGAAAAATCCGGGCGCCAAACACTTCTGCAATGCGACGCTGATATTTTGGCGAACGAGCGGTGGACGTTTCCTCGTACGGAGTACAAAGGTCCTCATCAAATGGACCCCTGTCCGTCGCGTTGTGTCTACACGCATCATACCGAGTTGATACGCCAGACTGCTGCTGGCAACATTCTGCCTGCACGATTGACTCAGGCCGTTGTGTCCATGGTTCTCAAGGGTTCCCGTAACTCGAATGGCGCCTTTTCCACCCTCAACCCGGCCCAATATCCACCGTTCGCTAAGGCGTGACGTGACCTGCATAACGTTGAACGGGGTGGCAAACAGTGGAACAAATAATTCTCAGCAGCGCGTGGAAGCCTCCCAGCTTTCTCTGATGACTGGAGTCCATTCGAGCCGCCTTATTCTCAAGTTGGTTGAGCCACTCCTCCCTTTACTGCACGTAGCCTTGTGAGATGGTAGTCGCCGGGGCTAATCATGAAAGGGGGTGTTCTATACGGAGTAGTTATAAGGACTTCCTATTTCAGGCTCGGTGCTACCACACGGAAACCCTGTTCCAGCAAATGCCACAGGATGATGCCCCGGGAACACGACGACGAACCATCAAGACATGAGCATAGGGCACCCAAACTCAATGGCCTTGTTGCGTAACACCAAGGCAGATCCCCACCTGAGCCATTCATTTGACGTCAAAGGATGCTCGGCTCCGAAGCATACTTGACATGGTATGTTGCTGAGGTTCTAATTGCCGCCCTGATCTCTTAAGGTCCCCCCCCCCCCCCTCAAAGTTTCCGTTAGAGCCCTTGCAAAACGTCCATGTAACCCATCGCGTGCAAGCACAGCGTAGGATTCGAGAACCTCACGTCGACCAGGGGTCGCTAGCATTTCATCTCTTGACACACAAGTCGGTTCTCAGAACCCATTTCTCACCCGACTTGACCTCCCGTCCTTCATGCTATTAGCCGACAGTTAGTTGCCACTGGCTGCACGAGCATACGGCGCATAAAAACATACCAACAAGCAGTCGTCGCCGTGCTTGTGCAGCAGCAGAGTGCCCGTTTCCAAAGACACGACAATCTCCTCCGAGGGCAGCTTCCGATCATTCGGATAGAAAGCCGTCTCCCCGCCCACACACCCTTCAGTAGAGGATGTGAGATACAGAAGCAAAGTCCACGTCGTAAGCACAGGCAAAGGCGGCTCCGTGGGAAGAGTCAGACTGTTGGAGTCGTCATCTGCGCCACAGCGTGAGTAGCCGTAGTTCGGCCTTGCAGCAGTAAAAGACCCGGAGACTCACCTACAATGACAATCAAAGTACTGGCCCTTGGAGTATCGGTAGACTCGAATGTTCGGATTCAAGCCAACGGGTTCGCCGCCCCTGTTAGGAAGTCAATATAGAAGACTACGCGGGACCGGATAGACGCAGCCCGTCTCAGCAGAGAGTTTCGTACCAGAGGTCTCTGAGGTGCTCGTTTTCCGTCAACGCCTGCTTCAAACCCGTTGCTTTCCAGAGTCTGTCGGCAAAGACCAGGTCATCGGTCTGGAAACGATCATTCACGCGGACAGCCTCCCCACGCTTAGGCCTCCCGGGTGTCGTCTGAAGCGGCAATGTTTTTAAGAACGTCACGTATTCTCTACATAGTGACTTGGGGAAGAATGAGGCGATTGTAGCAATCTTTGACGTTGCCGGATGTAATTCCGGTATCAAGTCGACCACGGGCAACGGGGGCTTGAACTGTGGCCAGTCCGGATGCGAAGGGGAAACAGAGTTGGCCGGCGCTACAGGTCTTTTTGCAGGTTTCGCTGCCTTCGGCCGAGGCATTGTGAGGTTCTGGTATTGCCACGGCCATGTGTTCGCGTGTTGCAGGACCAGAATCTCCAACAATCTCGTGGATTCACGGCGGGGCGTTTTGGTTGGTCGCCGTGCCTGGTTATGTAAGACGACCCCTTGCCACTCCAGGGTAGTGGTGTGAAGATCAGAGCACCCACCAATCAGCTTCCAGTTCTTTCGAGGACAGGATTCCAGCCTCGCAGGCAGACCTTCTCTTCCGCATCTCATCCATCTTCATCTCGACAACCTTAATTATTCATGCGCGCGAAAGCAAAGCAGCGCCACGAAGGAGAGTCACACGACCACCGCACCACAAGGACCCCTTCACTGGACCGTCCTCTCCAAGCAATTTGACCTGTCGTCCAAATTGCTGCACCCAATGGCCTACGCTTCATCAGCCATGTCCCAACTACCAGGCTCGTCGACATCGTCCAGCCAAGCCGTGTCGTTGTCGCCGTCACAGCGCAAGCTCAAGCAGCTGGGTTTTCTCTTCGCCGGCGCCGGCTTCATGGCAGCCTCTGTCGCCGTCACGCGCCGGGCCGTGCTGCGGCGCCAGCTCGAGAGCTACCCCCGGTTCTACTCATCCAACCGAGCGTCGCTGCACATCGACTCGGGGGAGAGGTCGGTCATGGCCGTGCAAGCGCTGGGGCTGGCAACACTCAACGTAGTGAGCTTCGGCATCATGCTGACGGGGGGACTCTCGTATTCCTTTGACCTGTGCAGCATGGGGGAGCTGAGAGAACGGACGCAAGCCGCGCTGCGGAGACCGGGCAACTTCTCGCCAGAGGACGAGAAAGAGATGGAGAAAATGATGGGCTCGATCCTGGAAAAGTTGGGCATGCAGACACCAGAGGAGGTGCAGAAAGGTTCTGAGACCGGGGAGACGGCCTCGAAGAAGTAAGGCGTGTCTTCTCTAGCCGTCTGCGTCAACTTTCCTACGCATTTGAGTCTGCCAATATCCAGAACACAGCTCAGCTTCGTCTGGACGCAAACTCACGCACGATTCAGACTTGTATCAAGTTTCAGTGAGGATTCGTTGGACCTGATTTCGCAAAACTCAAATAATGTCAACTGCCAGCAATTTCTATACACACCTCAAGCATGAAACTAGTACTCGTATTCACGCAAGATACATAGGATGCTCTCATAGTTAGCCCTCAGTTTACCAGCACACCCCTCATCAAAGCACGACAAAAGAACCCCATTCCAACAGTCGTCATAACCCGTTCATCCTCGAATGCAAGTGCAAAGCCGACAATCAAAGCAGATCCGCAATTACGCGTCCATTGGCCATGCAAACACCGCGACTAAATCGAGCCAATCTCCTTGGTGGTGGGGAAGAGAGAGAACTTTCTCTCGCGAGAAGAGAAAATAATCGCCAAGGGCGAAGTGGGTGCAGTTCCGAGAGAAGACGGGCTCTGGTCGTCCGTCTCCGGAGCAGGCAAACGGCGCACCACAAAGGGGGAGGAACGCGATGCCAGAGCTTGCACCATGTCCCCTTGCACACTCAGGTGGGAATGCGGCACGCCTGCTGCCTTCTCAAGTACATTTCTCAAAGATAAGGCTCGTAAACAGCTCGAATATATGCGAGCATCCAAGGATATTCTCGCCTGGTGGTGAAGAATGCGACAAAAGGTAGAATGACAGCATGGTAGTTATTCTTATGTGTCCAATTACATGATGAACTAGATCTATATGATTCCGTGCAAAACGCCGTGTTTTGCAACATGTTCCCGCATCCATAAATGTCGAAGCAGGGCTCATCTCTTGCCTTTCTCTATGTACACGATTTCGGCAATTCAAAAAGCTACTGCATCGGGACATGTTTTCCAACGAACGCCTCGGTTCGTCTCCCCAATGCAAAGAAAAGGATGCCTTCCGGTCCTGTTCGCCAGGCGGATGGAGCAACGTGTAGTTAAGCTATATGCAAAAAAATGGATGGCGTGTTTGCTGGATGGCGATCACGACGCCAGTGCTTCCTTTAGCTTTCCGCCCTTTCTCAATTCGAGCATCTCTTCCATGCCCTCGAGGCTGTTTCGACGCCCCCAGTTCTTTGGCTGCCGCTTCAGGAATGCGCCGACGGCGCCTAGGTAACCTTCGTGCCGTAGGAAGTAGGCTTGTTTCTCGCCCTTGCTCCAGAACTTGAGACCGTAGCTGAGGGTGTTCATTGTTTGTCGGTGGCCACGGATGAATGAGCCACCGAAATAGATGTCAGATACGTTGTGTATCTGCGATTGCAAATAGGCGATTTGTCCAATATTGTTGGACACGGCGTATAGAAGCGATCTTGAAATGTCGCTTTCTGTGAAACCCAGCTGGATCGGGCCAGCCTTTTCATTTGGTTGATCTGCATGGCTAGCAGCAGCAGCAGCAGCAGCTTCCGCCAGGCTCTTCTTGCGAAATACCTTGCCGAAGGACGACGCAATGGTGGTGCTCTTAAGACCAATCTTGCCGTAGTCCGTGCCATAGATATCACCGACGAGCATGTCGACATTGGCATTATCACCGTGGCCGGCCTGTTCCAACATCTCATCGAAGTTCTGAGCGCCTGTCAACAAAGAAAGCAGACCCCATAATGTACCACCTCCAAGTGACGTGCCACCGACTCGTTGGTAGGATCGGGGGCCGTCGACTTTCAGGATGGAGACACCAGATCCAATGTTGACCAGGAGATAGGGATATATCTTCTCCCTCGGGCTTACGAAATGCATGGGGTCGGTCTCGGAGTAAGTAAAAACCTCTCGAGGAATCTCGGTGATGAAGAAATCGAGGCCTATCGCAAAATCTACATGTAAACCTTTGCATAGAGACCAAAATAGTGCGTACGAGCTACTCACCAATTATGAGACATTCCATTTCGTCTTCTCTGAGAACATCAACGCCCAAAGCATCTCGGATCTCGTCATAGAACTTGTATGCGCCGCCTCCAGTGGCCATGACGCACAGCTCTCCGGGCTTGGAGCCATTGAGGGCCAATTGCTTGTCTCGCAGGTGCTTCATAAATTCGACACAGTCATCGATCCGATCAGTCTCGAAGATCTGAAAGTTCAAGCGACCACCGGGTTCCATGGAATGCACTTCGCGCGAGAAATACACCAACTTGATGAGCGACC
This sequence comes from Metarhizium rileyi, assembly GCA_031753515.1. NCBI lineage: Eukaryota > Fungi > Ascomycota > Sordariomycetes > Hypocreales > Clavicipitaceae > Metarhizium > Metarhizium rileyi. The sequence continues at coordinate 1,589,240 of JAUKVO010000003.1, read as the reverse complement.
CGCCAATCTGTTATAAGGGGTGTTTTAGCCCACAGGGTCTAGGCATGCCATTATAGGCTTCGATTTTTGCAAGAGGAAAAAATCATGATGATAATGTCAAGGGAAAACGACGCATACTCACATCTACTGCGATATGACTAACAACCGCGGTATGATTTGGCAGTCGAATATCGCTCGTCTCGTGATGCGTCGGGCTTCCGCGTCCATTGCCTTGAGAAGTGGTCGTGTTGGCCACTGCTGGGGTAGACGTGTCCGGGTCGACGATGAAGGCGCCTTGAACATTGATCTTGACACTGCCTGGCCTCGTAATGGTGTTGTTGATCTCTTCCGTCGAAGTCATAGTCCTGGACGCTTCGGGCTCGGCCACGGGCTGTCGCATAGTGCTGCTGTTGGTGATGCCGGCAATAACCTGGCCCGAATGCTCGACGGCGGGCGCCATATCGATGCGCACTCGGCAATTGGGAGTGTCGAAAGGACTTGCAAAACCCGCGGCGCCGTGCTGGTTCTTGTGTGGCAGACACAAAACAAGTCAGTCGACGTCAGCGAAATGCTGTCATGCTCACGTCGGGTCAAGGCAATGAATTGTTGTCGAGAGCTCCGGTAGAATGATGAGGAGGGGCAGGCTCTTGAATCGTGCGTGGTCCCTCCAATTGATGATGGTGATGACGAAGATTGAGAGATGGGGAGGGGGAGGGGGAGGGGGAGGGGAGGAAGTGGGAACCTGGACGAATGGCTAATCGATAAGAAGCCGACGCCGAGGTTCTACGGCTGTACGGAGGACGGGTCGTCGGCACTGGCTCCCGCTAACGTCGCTTAGGGTTACACAGACTTGACTTGTCCAAGGCGATGCCAGCCATAATTCACAGCACGTGTTTTTCACATCTCCGGCTGATACCCCCAAAGTCGACGACATCAAGATGGGCACTGTACCGGCAAGTAGAAGGGTTGGCTCCTAGCTTCAGGAAAATCAAACGCGGCGGGCATGTTCCCCCAAATACCCCGTCGGACATGAAGGACGACTGGCAACCAGACCGCTTCCCAGGGGCCGTCCCAAAGGTGCCATGTGGTGCTGTGCTGCCTCGTGCATGCATGCACTGTACGGAGTTCTCCGTATCAAACTCACATGCTGAGGTTCCATCGCTCGACATCCTCCAGCCCCCCATCCCGTTGACAGCTCGCATTAGCGCCCCTGAACCCACCCTCACCCGGTGTCCAATGGACTTATAGTAATGTTTCCATGTCCAGACCAGCGAAAGATAGAACTGGCGCTGACTTTGCAAACCCAATAACCCTCCCTATTCATACCAATGACTGACTTCTATATTGGATAGAAACACGACATTAGAAAAACATGGGAAAAGTGGTCTTGACGTGATGAATACCGGCCTGGCTAGAGCCTTGGGAGAATTTAGAAACGCACAGGAGCTGCTTCTACGAAAGGAAAAACGGCCCTTCTTGACAGGCGTGCGAGAGTTGAGAGTCGAGCGCCGCACTGCAAAATGAGGACCCCAGTGGCCAAGCCTAGCATCTTCAGTCATGGTAGCATCTGCTGTACTCCGTACGTGCCATTGGGAAGTAGACTCCCTATGGCTATACCGAGACTTAGGGTTATGCCAGGGAAGCTGGAGAAATGGAATTGCTTGTGGCTCGGAATAGCATCACCTACGAGCATCACATCATGTGGTCAATTCCATTGACAAATATGAAAATAATGCTACCTGAAAGGTTCAGTAAAAGTCCCAAACTAGATGTAACAGACTCCCAATCGCCAGGCCGCCCACTAGAACGTATTGCCGTCTTTTTTTCTTCTTTTCTGCTGCCGTGGCCTCTACCATCTCGCTATAAAATGAACCCAGCCTATGCTGTTCAGTAATGGTAAAATTCCAATACTCTAACCTGTGATATGCATGGTGCCCATAATGTAAGCTTGTCGATTGTAAATTTCTGCCCAGTAGAGTAATTACTGTTGTTGAGAATCTGCTGTTGGTTCATCTTCGTTTGGGCTGCGAGCATGTGTCGACGTCTCCGGCTGCAACTTCACATGCTCTGACGCGGAGATATCCGCCGCGCCCTCTTGAACTGAATCTTTCTCCGAGGGGCTGAGTGGCTTCTTAGGCCTTCTGTCTCCTATAACCCCGAAATCCGTATCAGCCTGCTGCTTCTGGGGTCGGTTAAGGGGAGTACCCCCAACGCGACGGTATGCATTATTAATTCCTGAATACCACCACTCTTCAAGTTGTCTATTGTGAGCTGCCATCGCCTCCTCGTTTAATCGATCGGTTCCAGGCTTATAGAGAGCCCGCACTTCTGGAGAGGGGTCCCGCCAACTTTTGGTCATGATAAGTCTTTCTCTTGGGTCCCAGACCTTCATGCGCTCCAGAGAATTGTTGAAGGGAGTAAAATGGTTCTGCATGCCTTCTCCATAGCCGTGAAGCCTGGGTAGCGTAGGTGGCTGCGGTCCTATGTCCCCGTCACCGCTGTTCGAGGTTCCAGCAAAAAAAGATCCAAGCGAATCGATAGAGACATCGTCGATACCAGCCTCCTTCAGAACTCGATTCGTGATGAGTATCGTATGGTCATCCGCCGCGTTGGTGGTCGCAGGCGAAGAAGGCCCTGTGGCTGCCATTGTTTTGATTGTTGATTCAACAGCCAAGGGGCGATACTGTCGCTGCCCTGGTGGTCCAGCAGTCAGGGGCAACAGTGTACCATTTGCCGAGACGGATTTCCCTGAAGGCCTCGAGTACTCACTGCCTGATGAGCTAGCATTGGGAGGGTTTGGGGGGACTGAAGTCGATGCGCCGTTTCTTACATCCCATACATCGTCGGTTCTCGTAAAAGGATCCATTTGGCCCCGTCGCAAAGCAAAGACATCTGAGTTTCCTTGCAGATTCATGTTGGGGGGGCCTCCTACCTCGCCTGAGCCAGCGCGAGGGCTGAATGCTGACAAGATCGGGGGGGTGCTTGATGTTGTGGTTCCCATCGAAGAAGAGCCCAGGGCTGGTGGTCTTGGCCTCGTTCCTGGCTGAAGCGCCTTCTGGGCATACTTTTGGTTCGGATTCTGGTATGAAGCCAGGTTATGCAGAGACTGAACCGGCAGATGCCTGAGCAAGGTCATATTGGCGCCGTCGTCGTCACTACCTTCATCACTGTCGTCCGCGGAGCGATGGCCGTCATCTTCTGTCGTCGTCGTTTCCTGTGTGCCCTCCTCAGATAACGAGGCCGATATGAGGTTTAGAGCATTTCCCGAACGTATGCGAGGTATCTCCATTGGCATCTTGGCCGCGAGATGATCCGGGTCGCTGAAGGGGCTGACAGCGCGATGATTGTTCTGTTGCAAAGGGGTGTACTGTTGCAGTGCCGAGGGACGACCAACGGGGGCCTTCATTGACAGTCCTGCCAACGCTGACTTAGGGAAGAGGGCGAGATCAGAATGAATGCCACCAGCGGGCCACTTCGGCAATCGTCCACGACGGGCAGGCGGCTGAAGTGGCTGGGACGAGCTTGGCCTGTAGATGGTTCCAGCAGTGGTGTAGGTCGGCTGGGTGGACGACGCAGCAGAAGGATCGGCAACCGGGGGAGAAGTAGAATTAATATCGGCAGGAGATGTCTTGTCCATTGTGTCGGGAGGAATGACGGTCTTGTACCACCACGTAGACACTCCTCGTGCCTTCGCTTTGATGAATGGCTGAGGAGATGTAGCGGCAAGTCCAAGTTGGAACAAGTCTTGATCGCAAGTACCGGTAGGAAGGATAGCGCAGACGAGATGACGGTGTGGTATCTCTCCAAAGTGTTCTAATTCTTTTGGGGGCGAAAGGGCTTTGTATCCGTAACTTGAACGCTGTTTCTTTTCTTTCTGTTTCCTTTACTTTTCCTGGACACCAACGTAAATTATTGGGATCCAAATGTTGCGAGAGCTTGCCCTTAAATACTGCGGAATCAGCAGTAGGTAACAAAAATAAGAAAACCCCGAAGAGGCAGAAGACACCAAGCACCAAAGCTAGGAGAAACTAAAGCAGCGGCAAATAGTACCAAGGACAAAAGTCAAAAGTTTAAAGCAGGAAGCGGCTTCTAGTCAAAAGTTTCATGGCTCATAGCTCATGGCGGAGGACGACCGGCCGGGAGGAGGCTTCTCCTCTGCTCCTTCCTGCATAACGAAGCGGCAGGAGAGGAAGGCGCAGCATAGGCAGTATCGCCAGCCAAATGATGCAAGCACTAGACTCGAAGCCTTCTTCTCAAGTACTTAGTGCGAAGGCAAAACGTAACGCGCTCAAGCTACAAGCACTCACCCTGAAATCCAAAAACCAAAAAAGATTGAAAAAAAAATGCAAAATGGAAAGGTCACTTGCTTGCTAGACGCAGCCGGTAGTCAAAAGATTAGAAAAGAAAAACTAAAAAGTGCACCAAGGTGGTACTTAAGTAAGTGGGTGGTGTTCCAGCCCATCCCACGGTTGTCAAGTCTTCGAGCGCAGATAAATAGTCCAAAATGACGATGCCGATGAGATGGATGGGTACAAGACGGGTTGAGATGGGATGTTGTATGTTGGATTGATGCCTGTCCAGGTCGAAACACACAAAGAGCCAAGTGATTCTCGCACAAATGGTGTTTGTAGCGTTTGCCAGCTGTCAACACCCGCCAAAGGACCTATCGATTGCTGTGAAGTTCGCCTATTGCCAGCTGACAATGATGATTGAATGCATCTTCATTCTTCTTCGTCTTCTCAAGCGCCACATGGAGGTGCGAATGTTCAAAGCCATCAAAGGAGCGAACGCCGCCGGACCCAAACCGTGCGCCGCCACATGGTGCGTCGAAACTAAATGGATAAAAAAGATAGTTTAGCAACAAGATAACTTAATATGATTTTGCTATTTGTGCGCCATATCGAAATGTGCCCTCTACCTACCTACTTAGGTACGCACTACCTACTTGAGTACTAAGTAGGGTGCTTACCCGAAGCCGCTACTTGAAATATACTTCCTCCGTCTCCAGCCGCCCATACATGAATGGATACATACCTAGGTACATACTTTTACAACGCAAGGCTATCATCAGATATGAGCCTTACAAGGAGTCCCGTCTCGTGGGTCCTTCTCCTCCAAGAAACCAGGTGCATCATATCCAGCAACATGATTACCACGGGCCCTCCAGTCGCGGGAGGAATGCCAGCTGCATCAATCAATATTCACCGATGTGCAAAGGAGTATTTGCGCGTCAGTACACCAGCCCCTTTTCACGCCCGCCGATTCTTTCACTTCGCGTTCGAAGTCAACTCGTACTTGTTCTCGACGAAAAACTTACAACCCAAGTTACCAAGGACCGACAATGTCGTTGTGGTGTGTGCCAGATATGGTATTACTTGCCACTCATCCCCGCAACAAAACAAAAAGGGGAAAAATAAATATCTCGAGGCCCAGCCAGAAAGAAAGGACGGTAAACGTCATCTGGCATCGAGAGGCTGTGAATATTCCTTTATACATATCAGAGTTGACAATCAAAGGATCGTTTTGTATCGTAAATTCAGAAGGATGGGAAACTCAACTCGTAATAAGACGGTTGAGAGGAAAAGGTTGTCCATGGTGGATTAGATTGATCATCGGAACATCTCTGCTGTGCTGTGCTGGAGTGTGCCCCTTTCGTCCGCAAGGATTCGGGGGTGGATGATATCCAGTATATGAAAGTTGTAAAAGGTCTATCTACAAAATGGTTGAGCCGTGGTCGGACTCTGGTCAGGAACTTCTAGGCTTCGCGAGTTTGCCTCAAATAGCATCTCCCGGATAAGCGCTTCCGGGGATCATCCCAGTGCCGGTTCGGTTTGGTCCCGGCGCACGCGAGCCCGGTAACTGGAAGTCAGGGTTATTCAAGAGCATGTCCTGACGCTGCTGCTTCATCTGAAGCGGTCGACGGCTTGCGGGCGCTTGGTTGGGCATTGGCGGGTGTGGTTCCCATCGAGGATTGACTCCTCGTTGAGAAATGGACGTCAAATTGGACCGCTCTGATTCGGCTGGGCTTCGTGCTCTACTGCCCACAGCATGAGCGTCCTCGTACAGAGGTTCCCCAGGATGGAGAAGTGGATGACCTTGCGTCGATTCCGAAGGAGGCGTGGTGTCAAATCGAGGGCTGGTATCTTCATAGTAATCCCCAAGCGACCCTGACCTCGTTGGCAGCATGTTATGGCCGGCAGGGGACGCTGCTCTCGGCGAGTTTCTCCCCGAATTTTGGTTCCATGCAGCCCGCGGCGGCACATATTGCGGCGACCTATCAGGTATTGTTAGCAAAGAAGACATGGCGCATGTGTGTCAAGGTCGAGGCAGACATACTCATCAGTGCTGTATTTGCTTCCGTCACTCATAATTGTTTCACGCCCTCCGCCAGCCATCGGACGACCTTGCTGCAAGCCAACCAACCCGGCGACATCTACATCGCTATCTCGCAGTTGATGATGGTGGCCGTAGACATTCGCTGGCGGCGTGTTGAGAGGGGCAGCATCCATTTCCATGGCTCTCGAGTGATCCGAGATTTGTCCTGGCAACGGCGGAGGAGATTCGGCTCTGGGAAGGTTGTTATCTCCTGCTGAGCCATGATGGCTTCCATTCCAACCGCGGTCCAGCGAAGTTTGTGGGGGTTGAGGGTGACCATACAGTGCGTACTCGTTCGGTTTCTGATCGTATTGGTTAGGTGGCATGTTGGCATAGCCTCCCATCGGAGGCGGTCCACGTCCGCCTCCTGTACCATAGGCTCCTCGAGATGGAGAGCCATAACCGCCTCGCCCACGAGCTGCTCCTCTACCAGGTGGAGGGCCATAGCCTCCTCTCCCTCCCCCTTGTACTCTCCCTGATACACCATTGGCATCGAATCCCCCGCGGCCATAGGGACCGCCACGTCCATTGATGGGGTTTCCATAGCGATCTCGCGGCGGCATTTGTCTCGAGTTGGCCAGACCAGCGGCGTCCCCAACGTGGGCCATGTCATGGTGCGTAGTGGTTGCCGATCCCGGCACAGGACTTCGGTGCGTCAGGGGAATTATCTCGTCGCTAATCTGGTCGTCTTTTTGCTGATTTTGACTTTCAAAGGTTGCAAATGCAGGCAGGCCATCGGCGCCAAATTTTCCTCCGCTCACAGCGGGAACAGTTGGCTGGGTGATAAAGCTGGAAGCCGGCTTCAACTGGGCTTCTCTGTTGTAATAGTTCTCACCGCTCATCTCTGCATTCTCTGCAATGCGCTTCTGCCGAGCCTTTCTGCTAAGAATGGTACGCCGCATGGCAAAAGACCCAAAGGTGCAGATCGCAAGCACGATGGATGCAGCCAACACCATGTAGGTACCCCATGCCAGGTGAGGGATAAAGAGCATGACATCCACCACGAACCCAGCAACACAAGCCAGAAAGGTGATGAGAATGAAGACGAAAAGAACAAGGAGGTACCTCGACGAATGCGATGCACTGTGTAGGTGAGAGGCGACAGCCATGCAGAACATGATGAGAGTAAGAAGTGCCGCTACCGGGTGAATGACCAGAATGGCAGACAGAGTATGGCGCATTGAGCTCGACATTTTGAATTTTTGTGTTTCGTCGGTCAATGCCCCATCTGCAAAACAATTTCAAGCTGGTCAGTATGAGACCTATTGACAAGCCACATGATAGTTCGGCTTTCGAATGCTCTCGTTCAAACTTACCTCGTGGGTATCCTATAGCAATGCTGGTGCATGCGTCGCCTTGACAATAGCCAAAAACGCCATATTGGACATCATCAAATGATCCAAGCGGCACGAACTTGGTGACAGGAATAGAGATGACTGACAGCAGGAGTAGGACAAAAGCTGCAAACAGTAGCACCGACAAGGGTGTTGCTGGTCGTATCATAACGACAGCGGCCAGCTACGCCGACCGACGAGTATTAATTGCCAAATTGATACCGTTCCAAGTCAAAGCACGTCTAGATGATGCTGCGTTTGTCTGTTGTTGGTGGTTCATGAGGAGAAGGCGTATTGTGTAGTAGACGAAGAGAAAATGCTTTTTTCCAAAGAGAGAAGAGATGAATGGCACGGATAGGCCATCCGTCATTCAATGGTGTTAAGGAGCGACAGAGTCGTGAAGGTCGAACCTAATCATCCACAGTTCTGTTGTATCCGCGGTGACCAGCAGCGACGGCGTCAAAGCAAGTGGCCGGTCAGAGGTTGGTCGTTAGTCGATGATCGATGATCGATGATCGGTGCTCGATGTGTCGGTGGTCGTTGACGCAACGGATAGCTCAAACCAGAATCAAGTCGACGCGAAAGCCCAGCGACATCTGCTTTTCGCAACAGCTAGCTAGCTCATTCAAACGACAATCGCTGGCTAGATGCTGGAGCGACGTTCCAGCTTGCAGCTTGCAGCAAAAAGGATCACGCTCAGATGGCGGCGGGGACGAGTGAGCAATCGAGTTTGTCGCATTGAGGAGGACCAAACCCCAACCTGCACATGATGCCCCTGTCCCAAATGCCAGGTTGAACTTGTCAGCCTCTCGCTGTCATGGCGACATGCTCCTCCTGTCGGGACATGGAACGCTGGAGACGCAAGACACCAACGGCGGTGGCTTTACGTGGGTTGCGTGGTTCAGGACCCAAGGCCATCTATTGTCTCAAATGCTGGCCGTGGAATGGGTCGGTGGGGCCGGAGCGATTCAACCGTTCTAATTGGGGGGCTGGGTAAAATGTGCCGGGGGCTGGTGTCGATTGATTGGAAGGCAGCCAGAACCCACTGTGTAGCGTCGCAACATTGAAGGCCTTCAATGTTCCACGCTAACGAGTACATGCACATACCTACCTAGGTACCTGGTCATATCCCGTACTCCGTACATGTACGGAGTACGGAAGTATGTGCAGTGTGTTCGTGCAGCAGCCGACGAAGGCGCCCCCAACATTCCCTTCGATGTCCCCTTAATGTTTCCATTATGCAGTACGGGGTACGGAGTAGTTAGTTAGTGTGCAGCCTGCATGTGCACATGCACACGCACACACGCACACGCATTAGTTAGTTGCTCGTCAATTTCTGCAATCGGCCACTAAAATTCAATTGATACAACATAACGCCAATTCGAATCATCCAGCCCAATATTTTGACTATCAATTATCCTTCTCACCAGGGGAGCAAAGGGCCCCATCAGTCCGGGGCTTGCCAATAGATGCGATGGAAAGAAATGGTGCGTCGTGGTCAGTCAGAGCCATTGCCCAGCATCAAATCTGGGGCCGACAAGGATGCTCGCGACAGCCAGACAGATAGAATTCTCCTTGCTCGGCTTGGCTGATCAGGTGCGGTGTGGCACGAGCGCAGATGGGGCGCTACATGGGACTCGGGAGGCATGGATCACGATAGCTTCTTCGATTTGTCCGAACGGATTACGGAGCAGTGAACTATTTGTTATTGCTGGTCAGTCCCTCGGTCTAGAGATTTGGATCAGCCATTCCCTCACGCTAGCATCATGTCCAAACCGACAACAAGCAGTGGCCATTGGTATCTTCGCACTTTGCAATGTTGGTTGAGCAGCATGGCTGGCGGACGGGGTACGCCATGTATCAGCTAGTTACGGAGTAACTAACTACGTTACTCATAATTCAAACACAGACTAACCATCTGATAGATCCCCGGTCGAATCCATTGCCAGTGTATCTCGACTTTATGTACGTACTACGGAGGACGTTCATACTATGAACCTCATCAAGGACGATGATGCCTCGCAGCAGACTTGATTTCATCCCGTCGTTGCCAGCTATGCCCTCGCAATAGAATTCACCACCGGACAAGACATGCTGCTCGACACCAATCTTCGATGCGCCGCAACCGTTTAGTTACTGGCTTCGGAGATGCTTGATTCAACGTCGAATTACAGAGTCAGATGTTGTCGTTGTGCGTCATGGCAGGGCTCAGTCATTCAATGCATTGAGTCAGAAATTACGCAAAAATGCTCCCGGCAGCCATTTGTGCGACAAGGAGGCCACGGATTTCGTATTGCTTCCGCTCAGTCGGCGGTAGGCCGTCAATCCTGGTTTCCTTGTCCATGTCCACCTTGGCCATCCCGCGACAAGATCTACACACAGCCCGCCGTCTGGAAACAAATGCCATGAAGACTTGCGTAAGCCCATTGCTGTTTTACAGGTGGACTTGACTCGGGTCCGACCTTTGCGATTGCTTGTTCCTGACCGGTCTATTTTCTAAAATAAAAAATTGGAGAATCGTGAGCGATACTCAATATCGAAGCAGCCAACTCAAACAATCACAGTTTGCGCACCATTGAAATTGACCCAATATGTTTCCTCCGCTGACTTTTGCAATCGGCGAACGAGCCCGGGAAATCAACCGATCTGATAAAGAGGCTGATGCCCTAATAGCGAATCTATCTTCGGTATACTTTGTGTCTTTTCGTCCGTTCGAGAGTTCGTAGCAGCGTATATACGTAGATGGACACATAAGTTACTGTACTGAAGTGCAGCAGCCTCAGAGCAAGGCGAAGTGGTCATAAGGTTGAGTCAATCCACCAATGCCAAACTGATGGCCAGGCTTCCCACAAGTGTTGCTGCACATCTGGTAACACTCCGCTCATGACACGCATTGCACTCCTTTTGAGCTCGTGTAATCGCTTGCAAATGATGGCTCGACTTGCCCAATGCATTGTCGAAGGCGGTCCAGCTACCTCAGCTCTTATTCAGGATCTGTGCCAGTTACCCTAGAGCCACATCACGGGCTGACACAAGCGGCGTTCGACGATACCGAGGCAAAGCTGCTGCGAAACTGTTTTGCTTGGCTGTATTTCGTTTCTGCGTCTACGAACGGTGGGAAAAGGAAAATGAAAGGGAAAAGAAAAAATGATGTCGTCATCACCTCTTGTCCGCATATTACCCCCGAAGGGTGCGGGCGAGCGGAACCCCGATTGGAGCCGGACATAAAGACTTCGGTGATTTCACTCGGCCCGTAAAAGCCCAAGCTGCTTCCTTCTCAGACAGAGACCTCCAGAGCCGCCAATGCCACGTCCTTTCTTTCCACCTCTCCCAACCATCCCAATGCTAGCAGGCACTTATTCAACCGCATAAACCAGGCGCCCCGTCAACAGCTGGGTCATGCAGCATTCGCCCAGCATGTTCCGCCGCAGCACCCTTGCCTTGTCGAGGGCAAACCGTCGCGCGCCTCGCGTCGGCCTTTTTCGCAATGACGTCGTTGCCGCCTCCCGCCGAAATATCCAGAGCGCCGGCGGCTTCTCCCCCCTTCGACCGCCGTCGCCGGAAGAACTGGGCGTACCAAGAGCTGCCAAGCAGTACAGGAAAGGGAGGCGGTGGACGCGCTGGCTGGCCGTGGGCCTGATCACGGGCGGCACGGTGTACGTTGCCGACCGCCAGGTTTACGCCTCGGGGTTCGCCCGGACGCTACGCACGTTCACGACGACGCTCCTCGTTGCTCTGGACTACAAGATCAACTTCAGGCCGGAGCCGCTGACGGCTGGCTCTGTGCCGGAGCTGCATGCCCGGAATGCCGAGCGACTGTTCGACTTGCTCCGTGTGAATGGCGGGCTCTACCTCAAGATCGGGCAGGCGATTGCCATGCAGAGCGCCGTGCTACCGCCCGAGTTCCAGAAGATGTTTGGGCGCATGTTTGACGATGCGCCGCAGGACGACTGGAAGGACGTCGAGGCCGTGATTCGGAGGGACTTTGGGAAGAGCGTCGAGGAGGTGTTCGGCGTGACTTTTACGGGCAAGGACGGCATGGGCGTCATGGAGCGCAAGGCCCGGGCTAGTGCCAGTGTTGCACAGGTCCACTGGGCTAGATTGCCGGATGGGCGAGAGGTCGCCGTCAAGATTCAGAAGAGGGAGATTGCGAAGCAGATTGCTTGGGATCTATGGGCCTTTAGGTACCTTGTCCCGCTCCCATCTCAAGTCAACCGTATTGATGGAGGATGCTGACGATAGATTTACAGGGCTGTTACATGGATATACTCGAAGTGGTTCGACCTTCCGCTCTATACTCTCGTTCCCTTCATCACGGAACGTCTCGAACTAGAGACGGATTTCCTGAACGAGTCCAAAAACTCTGAGACTATGCGGAACCTGATCGACTCCGAGAAGAGCCTCAAGGGTCGAGTCTACGTCCCCGTCGTTTATCCCGAACTCACAACCAAGAGGGTCCTGACCACCGAGTGGATCGAAGGCGTTCGGCTTTGGGACAAGAAAGCCCTCACCTCCCGCTGGCTCGGTGGCCACGGCAAAGGCTCGCCTGGCGCGAAAGCCCCCTTGTCAGCCGTGGACATGGCGACTGCCCGTCTAGAGCTTCGTACAAAACCATACAATGAAAAAATCAAGCCTGAGCGTCAAGAATGGAAGGGCACCCGTGGCCGCGGTGGTCTCGGCCTCTCCACCAAAGAAGTCATGACGACCATGGTCGATCTGTTCTCGGCGCAAATCTTCAAATGGGGCGTTGTCCACTGCGATCCCCATCCGGGCAATATATTCATTCGCCGTCTTCCCAACGGGCGTGCGGAGTTGGTACTCATCGACCATGGCCTCTACGTCTACATGTCCCCGACGTTTCGACATCAGTACAGCGCCTTCTGGAAAGCCCTCATGACGTTCGACAACAAGACCATCGCGAGAGTAACTTCAGAATGGGGCATCAAAGGCGCCGACTTTTTCGCCAGTGCTACGCTCATGCGCCCCTACGAGGGCGGCGACAACTCGCTGCGCGACAACATCAAGAAGGACTTGGAGGGTAAAACCCCGACGGAGCGACACTACGCCATGCAGCAGCTAATGAAGCAGAGTCTTCGAGATATGCTTGCCGACGAAGACAAATGGCCCAAGGAACTCATCTTCATCGGCAGAAACATGCGCATCGTTCAGGGGAATAACCAGTATCTCGGATCGCCTGTCAACAGGGTCAAAATGATGGGCGAGTGGGCAAGCAGAAGCCTGTTCCAGGACAAGAATCTACCCATGACGCAGCGGGTGACCAACGCCTGGAGACATTTGCTCTTCAAAACAGTCATGTTTGGTACCGATGTGGCGTTTTATTTCTTCAAGCTGAGGCAGTGGTTGGGGCTCGGAGGGGGCATGGAAGACGAGATGGAGACGAGAATGAGAGGTGTAGCGCAAGATTACGGCATTGAGTTGCAGCATGATGTTTTCGAAGGGTAGATGTGCATCAAGAAGTGCCCTTTTGTGATGGCTGGCTGTGAAAAAGTACGTGGTGTTGAGAGAGCGTGGACAGGCCATGTTTCGTTCCAGCGACGGCGTCATGGGTTCAAGAGTGTACAATAACAACAGATGTGAGATATTTGCATCCTGGGCTTGCATGTCATTAGTAGATTAGACACGTATAGAACAATACCACTCTGTAAATGCCTGTACTTGGATCTGAATTGATACCGAGTAACTTGGAAGGTTCGATTGGCTTTGTCGGGGAATGGTTCGAGTCGGAAGCGACGCGGTCGGTGGTTGCGTGATCATAGACGTTTGTTTCCATGCTGTCTGTACCTGGTTCTTGAAGTACTTCTAAGCATGTCTACATGAGATGGGCAGATTCAGAGAACATTAAGACTAATCGTATTCGATATCTTCGGCACGGGATTGCATCCCTCAGATGCTGAAAGTACAATTCATGCATGAAATGTTCACAACTCGGTTGAACCAGCCGGGCCACGGGTGAGCGGATCTGGGATCGAACGGAGGCAAGCCAACTTAGACTCCATTGTGACTTGACCCATGTCCCATGTCCGAATTACCTGTCATGTAAAAAAGCATAGCCTGCCCTCCCTGCAGTTTCACCTCTTCCCCAACGACAAAACCTGGCTCTGGTTGGTACTTGCCCAGGAGCGCCGATGGACTGGCCCGCGTTTCAGAAAGTCCAGGTCCTTTTGGCCTAAGATTGGTCTTTTTGTGCCGCACTCCCTTTGTACTTTGTTAAGCTTTTGCTGACATATATTTGAGACCTTGCCAAGCCGCAATGTACTTTCGCATCATGGCTGCTAACATTTGACATCCAATGCGTAATGCTGGCAAGGCGGGACGCAGCCAGGGACGTATGGTACAGCCTGTGTTACCGTGATTGAGTTGTCACATAAGTCTTTTTGAACGGACAAAAGAAGGCAAATAAAGAGCGTGTTGCAGCAGGGACCAGTCCGTACGGAAAAGAGAGTCCCGTGAAACTTTTAAACAGTTGGACAAAGTCAACCCCGTGATACCTGACCACACAGGTTGTGGGACAAGATGTCGTATCGCCTGCATTAAGAGAAAGAGACCACATGTAACTCCGTACGAAGCCGTACTGAAAAGAAGACGATGAAGTAACCAGGCGCCATTCCGCGCGCACGCCTATCGATGTACGTTTTCCGTATCAATTCAGGAATATGGTCCAGAGATCGGATAATGTACTCCGTACGGAGTAGTTACAATAGTAGCGTTTTCGGGAGCCTTGGTGGAGTGCATGAATTACATGACGAAGCTGACTTGCCTGCATGGACATGGGAACATATCTCCCACAAAGAGACACCCTGTCGCATTAGTTAGCATCCACTCCCGACGTGTTGGCTAAAGCGACTACTACTACTAGTTACTTCGTGTCCCGACTGACGTTCCCGGCTTTGACAACAACCCCGTACTCCGTCAGAAGCCCAATCAAGTAAAAGTCGAAGGCCAGCCGAAGGTGTTGTGTGCGCACGAAACGGACATTGGAACTTGGTCGCCCGGCTCCTGCCTGCTCGTAGCGGTACTTCTGAGGTGTCGCCTTTGTTACTGTATGTACTGCCAGCTTGCCCTGGTGTGTAACTAGCGGTTCAAGGTTGAAGGATAAGTGTGATGCCGTCTCGGCGATGGCATGATGTTGCACCTGACGGTGGCAAATCCAAAAGGCGCCCGTATCATGCAATTGCATGAAGTACAAGTAGTTATAATTTTCATGTACATATGCAGGCACACCACATCCAACATCTGCATTCGTATGTCGACTTCCACTGGCACGGCACGGCGCTTGCCCACTGTATCCGCGGGTAGCATCTAGTTGGTTGTCTCTTTGTTGTGCAAACACCGTTGAGAAGTCAATGGCCTCTCCTTAGTTGAGACAAGTCCCAAGAAAATGGCGCAACAAACACTGCTTGTGTCGAGTCGGAAAAGAGCGGTTTGGGCCTTGAACATGTCCACGCTCTATTGCTCTGATCCGGCGCCTCCTAATGGGACGTTGTTAATTCCTAGTGGCGAGTCTATGGTCGTGAGATGAGACATCGCACTGCACTTGCTACCTTTAGGAATTGCGTCAATGAGAGGATTGGATCGCTACGACGGGTACATGCAGATCCTATTAGGCTGCTGTGCTAGCGTTTAAGTGTTTCCGCCCACGTTCTTGCGAGAACTTAACGGACGGCAACTACAAGACGAGACATCATATTCCAGAAATGGTCAAGACTAACTGGTAGCAACCCATTCGTTGTCCTGGGCTGCCAAGTGCCAGGTAGCGCTGTACTCGGTACTGCGTAAGACGTTCCACGTCACAGTGCTAGCACTATTCTGATGACGCTCACAAGCCAATGCTGTTCATGTGTAGTGTCGTGTTCGATCGTGCGTTGCCGGTTGCAAAGGGGCGCTGCCTCGTTCCGAAAATCCTCCATGTCGGACTATTCTCAACAACCTGGTGGCATGGCGATATCGGCGTTGGAGGTGACTGGTGTCCCAAGCGAACGTGCCCCCCTCCTGGATTGTTGTGCGCAGCGGGAGGTAAAATTAGTATATCGCCCCCCTGAACTGCTGGGCACGCAGGTTCGGCCAAATCTGAGTTGGTACGACTCCCGGGCAAAGACCTGTGCACGTTCCGGTCGTAAAGCGTGCTCTTGTAGGACCGAGCCAAGCTTGCCCAGTCGATTAGTATGGCAACTCGCCTGGCATTGTTCAAGCTAAAAGGCGCCGCATGGGCGTCAGGCGGTCGTCAAGCCCCACCGCAACGAAGCAGCAATGCTCAAGTACTCCGTACATCCCCTCAGAGCAATTAAGGCTCCAACGAGGTCACAGACAGGGATCATAGCCAATTAAAAGCCCCTATTTAAAGGGTACATATATTTTGTAGGAATTTATACTATGATAGAAGTACTAATAATCCTTTGAGTTACAAAGGGCTACATCGCAAGTCTCGCAGCCCTAACGCGATTGACGAGCTGCCCGGCGGCGATTGAGGGCATCGCGAGACAGAGGCCTCAGAGGCGTTTGAGCGCTTTTTGAGCGAATCTCTCTAAAGCGATAACCCTGACAAGCTGTTATGATTATGGAATGTTGGGGCTCATCGATAGCTTTTGGTGTGGCTGGATTTGGTCTGTTACTAAAGTCACTCGATGTTCCCAGGAATTGTGGGTCCCGTGACCTCGTTGGAGCCTTAACTGCTCTGAGGGAATACAAGTGGACAAGAGGAAATGTCTCTGATGTGTTCCACGTGGATTCCGGGAGCTTCAAGGGTCCAGGTCAAGCATTCAAGACAAAAGCTGAGAAGGCGCGGGAAAAAGAAGAAACGCTAGCCTTGTCGTTGTGCCTGAGACAAGCTGTTTGGAAGTATCGAAGGAACGTCCCGTACGGAGAGCCTGCTGAGCACACGCCACCAGACACCGCGACAGAGGAAGGCGCGTTCCATTCGCCGACGGCTAGGTACCTAGGTACCTACCTACTAGATTACTAGGCAAGGTACGGAGTACTAAGGCAAGGACCTTTGGTACTAACTATACTGAATCGAATACATGAAGGCATTGTGATGACTGCAAATCTCTCTGAGTTGCTTCATCGTTCAATTTCTCTTGTGGTCGCTCGATAACTCAACATGTCCGGTGACGGAACAGGGAGCTTCCCGACTTCTTTCACGCAGGGTCGTCCAATAACCTGGCAAGCAACCCTGGCGATCACCTTCTTCCATGGGCCTTCAACGTCCAAAGCCGATGCGAGACAACATTGGACATGCGTGCTTAGCCATGTTCAACCCCAATTCCACATCCGTTAGCCAATGAGCGGCTTCTAGCGTCCATGTCGCCAAGTACGCCTTGTTGCCCCTCAGACTCCGCTGCTCTCGATGCCCATTTCGAACGTTGGAAGCCCACGTTGGCCGCAGAGGGAACTCGTCGGGATGTTCTGGAGCTCTTCCCCTACGAATATTGCAGGCCTCTGTTTCGGGTCTGACCAACGAACACATACATACATACGGAGTACACGCATACATACAAGCTGCTGTGGACGAGTCTTAAGCGGGCTCGTTGGCCCCATCGATGATCCTGCGTCCTGAGAGACAAGGGACTTTGAACGACCATGGGGGGGCATGGTGCAAGGGTGTAGATCGTCAGTCATGCTTTCATCTACCTACCTTAGTAGGTAGGCTTGGGACTTTGAGACCTTGGCACCTAGCACCTGGCACCGCGCACCTCGCACCTGGCAGTCTGATTTCAGGATGGGATGGCTACTTTTGCTCCTGGGACGTGCTGCGTCGTCATATGGATTACGGAGTACCTGGAATACCCATTCTCAAAAGCGCGC
This sequence comes from Metarhizium rileyi, assembly GCA_031753515.1. Lineage (NCBI taxonomy): Eukaryota > Fungi > Ascomycota > Sordariomycetes > Hypocreales > Clavicipitaceae > Metarhizium > Metarhizium rileyi. The sequence continues at coordinate 1,571,730 of JAUKVO010000003.1, read as the reverse complement.
ATAATCTCCCGCTGGGCGATCCTACTGCCTCATACGACCATGTTTTGACACTCACAGCAAGTTGCCCACATAATCTAGGCACAGAGGCCAGCGCCGGCCACTTAAACGGCCAAATTGTTGCCTGGGCCGTTTTGTGCGTGCGACTGGAGAAGCGATCCCCTAATCTCCACTCGGCTCAAGGCTCAAGGAGTCCAAGCTACGGAGTAACTACTTACTCTCGTCCAAGTGTTCGCGACTCATTGCGCCTGGTCTGAGTTTTGGATCTAACAGAGCTGCGCTTCCGTGCTCAACACCATCACAACTTCATTCCTGTATCAGCTAGCAATCATCAGCCATCAGCCATCAGCCATCAGCCATCAGCCATCAGCCATCGGCCAGCAACCACCAGCCATCGGCCAGCAACCGCCACCCAAGTGCCGCCTGTGTGCCCCCTTGGCCATTTGAATCTGAACTGGGCGCAACACCCCTTTGCCTTTGCCGCGCATCAACAAACCAATTCCGCACATCCGACCCCTGGTTGGTTGTGCCGTTCTATTTTCTCCTTCTCCTGTGCTCTGCGCGACGTGGACCGCGTGGACCAGTCCAGGTTGTCGTTGATGAAATTCATCACACTCTTCTCGACTATTTCTGCTCACGACTTGCCGACTTACTCCTGTAATGAGCGAATCGCGACCGCGTCGTTCCAGTTTCGGGATGTTGCTTCGACGGAGCAAAAGCGGTGATCTCGGTAAAGGCAGCAGGAAGGCTCAGGCCCTTAGGGAGGCTGAGCTGGAACGCCAGCGTCAAGCCGCATCGCGAGTTCCTCCAAAGCTGCCCGAGTTCGCCAAAAATACTGAGCAACTGTCCAAAGCCCTCCCACGGGAGTTACGACCGTCTGAACATGTTTACAGTCTTTCCACTTCAGCTTCAGGTGGTTACCATGTGCGCGCATCCAATGAACCTCGCAATTACATGCCCAACGCGGCTCCGCCAGTGCCACCAGTTCCCAACCACGTCTTCGACCCTTATGCCAGAACTGAGAGCATGACGCACCGTGGACGGTACAGCTATGCTAGCAGTGCTATCAGCTCCATCAACAGCCCTAGGAGGGTTCGCAGAAGAAAGGATCCGACTCCGTTCAAGTGAGCTACTTGCCCCTCCATTGATGATGCAGTGTATCAAGTTGCTCGGCATCCCCCCTTAGCAATTTTGCGTCAGCTTATTATGTTGTCTTCTTCTCTCTTCTAACTGGTAGGAATACAGCATTCTGGTGATTGGTACCGCTGGCGCTGGCAAGACGTCCTTTCTCGAGTTTCTCAAAACGGCACTGGCTCTCCCACCGAGAAAGCGGCCCAAAAGACTTGACGACGATGACTTCAAGGTTCCAGCCCCAGCATCGGGGAACTTTGTACCCCACTTCATGGAAACTGAGATTGATAATGAACGAATTGGACTGACTTTGTGGGATTCGGAGGGTATCGAGAAGAATCTGGTAGATCTACAATTAAGGGAACTGATCGCTTTCCTCGAGAGCAAGTTTGAGGAGACCTTTGCAGAGGAGATGAAGGTTGTGCGGTCACCCGGTGTCCAAGACAGCCACATTCACGCCGTCTTCTTGGTTCTTGATCCATTCCGCCTCGACCGTAATATCGCGGCCTCTCGAAATGGGACGACTGGTTACAAAGGCAGTGGTGGCAGTGACTCGCGTATTCGTGCATCCGGCCCCCTTGATGACGACCTTGATCTACAAATCTTGCGCAGCCTTCACCGCAAGACTACTGTCATTCCTGTTATTGCAAAAGCCGACACCATCACTACTAAGCATATGAACGTGCTGAAGAAATCCGTGTGGGACAGTATCAAGAAAGCTGATCTGGATCCCCTCGAGGCTCTCGGATTGGATGAAGAGGGTGACGATAATTCCAACAGGATTGACGAGGAGGAAGAAGAGGGAGTTGCTGCAGATAACGAGGAATTGAAGGAGCCAAACTCTTCTTCCCCTAGTTCTCCGAACTCAAAGCGATTATCAAGTCAGTCTATTCGTCGCTATAAAGCTCAGGAGGAATCCAAGGAGGACGAGATCCCATTCCTGCCCCTTTCCATCATCAGTCCGGATTTGTACGAACCTGCAGTGATCGGTCGCCAGTTTCCTTGGGGATTTGCAGATCCTTACAACGAGCAGCACTGCGATTTCACCCGTTTAAAGGAGGCTGTATTCTCAGAGTGGCGGGGCGAGTTGCGTGAGGCCAGCCGGGAGCAGTGGTATGAGGGATGGAGAACGAATCGCCTGAAGCTGCGAGACCTGTCTTATCGTCATCGATAGCTACCGCAATCGCCGAGATTATGAGAATCTGATAGAGCCAACTCATTTAGAAAGCTTGGGTTTCCGACATCAACGAGACGTCGGCCCATCACACTTGGCTTGCATTCGCAACCATTACGAATGCTATCATACCACCGATGACATCAGGAGGGAGCTTCGCCATTTCTCGGCGCAGATGATTGTCTTGAGTATTAGGTTTCTTTTTTGCCTTCTCTGCTGGAGCAAGTCTCTTCCGTCATTTCTTTATTTACCTCGGCTCGCGACATACCTCTACCTACCCCCTTTTTTTTACTACTTGGTCTCCGCCTAAATAAATGTTGCGACGGAGCGAAGCCAGATTACGGGCCGCTACCTGTCTGTGTGCACCGACCACAACTGGTCCGTCAGGGAACGATGACGGATTGACTTCTGACGCGATGGAATCTGTTTCTCTGAGCAGCATTTGACCGATTACAGAGTCTAAGCGCTCAGGATCAATGAACAGGCTTTCATCATTTCTTACTGAGTCAGCTCAGGAACGACCATTCAACTCTTATTTATTGACCAACACAACGACGGCAACCTCTTTCCTGCCGACTCTTTCATAATTTTGCTACCGCTAGAACATCTTGATACGGTACTTCCATCGACGACGCCCATTCATTTTTCATTATTTGTCTCTTCTTTCAGTCGGTATTTGTCTTCGGAAGAATGGTTGTAGGTTGCGCTAAGAACACGGACCAGAACAAGGCTGAAGGCAGAAAGTTAGGAGTCCTGGAATGACGGATGAAAGCTGACTGTTGGCCTTGATGCTGTGGGCGTGAGGCTTGTGAGTCGCGAACGGGACGAATGAGTGTTCTGAATGGGAGTGAGAGTTATTCGCATGTCCCTCTGGCGTACTTGAAGAACAGCAAAGTAGAGACGCGGGGATGACAATTGACTCATCTTTGCGAACTTGGCGGAATCGTTGAGAATTACCTGTAGAGTAGTGACTTTTCGACCAATTTGACGATTAAATTTTTTTTATTTTTACAAAGAAATACCCCATTATGCTGACGAATGTGAGATGAAATGTGAGTAATTGATAGGCAAGGCAAGATTAGGCCGTTGAACAGAAATGGCCGCTGAACATGATGTACAGTGGCGTCGACAATACAGGGTGTAAGTTAATGCTTACTGTTCCAGGTGTAAGTTGGTGTATGATTAGAACTCGTGAACGGCCTCCTGTGAGAGGAATACCATTCTTTGTTTTTCCATGATCTACCTTCCGGACTTAGTTGTCTGCTGGCGCGTCCTTCTACGACGCGTAAATAGTACCGCATCCAGGCCGCACACGGTAATTTGAGGGCATCAGAAAGCACTGTTCCTAGTTCATTCATCCTCGCATATCACGAGATACGCCGTATTTCATAAGATGGGACGGGTGTTGCACATACATCGATAATGTAATGATAAGACCGGCTAATAGCTACGACTTGACTGATGCTTCAAACACGGATTCTTGGAGGAAGGAAGGATACTATAGATAGATACTCGCTGGTAAGTACAGCACGCAAAAGTTGCAATGGCGACTTGTATATTTGAAATGTTAAATGTTCGTGTTGAGAGCCTTCTGGCCGTCTCTCTCATTCTCCCTTCTGTATGGGTTCTTGCCTAGACTCAACAGTCTTGCCACCTCTTTCTTGCCGAGGGTGACTAGGTCGAAGCCCGGGGGGAGCACGGCGTCTGCGATCAGGAAGTCGACCTTCATGTTGCGAGCCTTGTCTCGATATGCCTGCTGGTTGCGGGGGTGCTCAAATTTCTGGTTGTGATCCTTTTCGATGAGGGACCAGGCGGCGTTTTCCTCCTTGACGAGCTTGGTGAGCAGGTTGCAGTCGGAGGCGCTCCATACGTAGCGCTGCTTGGGGGGTGCTGCCAGGGTGTGTGTGATGGTGCCGGAGGATGATCGTGGTTGGGTTGAGGACGACAGATGCTGTGCTGAGTTGAGGGCGCGGGCGCGGGCTCGGGCGATGTTTTCGTTTTTGCGTAGCCTGATGGTTTCGTAATCTGGTTCTGTAGAGGATGGCGGTGGTGATGAGAGTGGCCGAGGAGGTGGAGGCATGGATCTCGAGGGCAGATCAGCAGGAACGCGCAGGCGTCTTGCTCCTTGGGCGGCAGAACGGGCTTTGATGTGGGCAAGGCGGGATTCAGGGATCTGCCGAGTGTCGTCTTCGAATACGTCGTCGTCGTCGTCGTCATCATCGTCGTCATCAGCATTATCATCATCATCTTCTTCTTCTTCTTCTTCCTCTTCTTCTTCCTCGATGGTAATGCGTTTCCGTTTCTGCACTCGAGATGGGCTTCGGATCATGTCTTTGAGGAGAAGGTCCCTCGTCTCATCCTGTGAATAGTCGGTTGGCACGGGAGACGGCGCCTTGCTGTGTTGCTGTTGGTTGGAGGGCGGTGCCATCGAGTTGCGTTTTGATCCGGTTTGAAGATCTCTGAACGACTGTTCTCCCCGAAACAAGGACACACGCCTGAAGAATCACAGTCAAAAAGATCTTCGAATGGCAATGGTGGAAAAGAACGGAATGTGTATACGCACCTCTTTTCTACTTCTGTAGGACGCATAATCGGCTGTGACTCCGTGATAGAGTCGGAAATAGTTTCCTCAGCATCGTAAAAAGAATCTGGTCCCGTCTCGTTTTGTCCGTTAAGGCCAGAAGTTTCATTCCTTTCGGCGTCCTTTGAGTTGATATACCAATGCCTGAGGTGTTGTGACAGCTTATCGAGTGTTCGACCCAGGGGGAATTCAAGGCGCATTTTCTTCAGGCCGTTATCTTCCCCGTTTCTACGATTCAACTCGTATAGTTCAGCTATTCGATTTGAGACCAGATACTTCTCCTCATCGCCGATTTCGGCGCCAAACTCTCGAATCAGGCTTTTAAAGCGGCCGTCGGTAGAGAGGTGGGCATCATCTTGGCTTTCTGGTGTTTTGCCAAACACAAAGGTTATCGTCTGGTCCATTTGGGGATGTGATCCTTGAGCTGCCATATGCTCTACGAAATAGCACGTGCGAAGATCCAGTGCTGCATTCAGATGGTCTCTGGTGCTCTCCTCGAGAGTAAAAAGATGCATAAAAGCAGTGTCGAGGCTTTCCAAGATGGGTAGTGTGTTCTCGATTGTTTTGTCCTTTATTTGCTGAATACGATCAAGGGCGGTGACAATGTTGGCGCGGAGGAGGATACCAGTGGTTCTCGTCCCGCTCTCTGGGTTGAGATCTTCTACCCAGAGCGGATCGATGAACGGGGACGTCTTGTCGGGTTTCTGGTAATTTTCCAGCAGGGCGTGAAATATGAGGCGCTTCGACTTAAGAATCGCAGCAAACACTTTGTTGTTATAGTCCCCATTGACTAGGCGGTGTTGAAGCTCATCAGTGGCTCGTGTGAAGTCTGGCAGAAGAGATGCCATAATTTGATATCGCTCTTTATTGTCTGGGTTGAGGCTATCATCCTCCATCACATCCTCCTCAGACTCGACATCTGAGCTTTCAATCTCGTCATCTTCGGCAATCTCACTCCGTGACCTCACCCTCGAACTTAGACTGGCAATACTAGCTGCGTCGTTGGTGTTTGGGGCACCACGGCGGGCGAAAGAGCCTTTGGATGTAGAGCTGTGCTCCGCGACTGCAACGGTGTCGTTGACGGTACCAGTTCGTCGCGTAGCTCGTAGTGTCCTCAGCTGTTGAGGAGACTCCATAATTTCAGGAGCAGGATAATTCCGTCTCCGTCCACTTGTGCGTGTTTCCATTGTTTCTGTCGGTCTTGCCGCACTGCACTGGCTTCTCGAAATGGAGCAAATTATTGATGGGACGACGAGGTTCGTCAAAGTTTTGCGTCAGTCCCGAGCTACTGCTGGGTGGAAGCGGGTAGAGCAAATTTCCACTTTGAGGTTTGTTATGTAAGCTCTTTTCTTGCACTGTTCAAGCCTATGGCTGACCAGAAGCCTGATGATATCGTAGTGAAGTGAAGGGGATAGGTGATAGAAGTTGAACCCTAACCCGATTTTTGTGAAACTCTACCCCTACCCTACAACATTTTTTTTCTGTTTTGGGCGTATTGCTCCACACGTCATGACCTGGTTGGCTGGTGGTGCCTCCTGGCCTGGGCATGTTGCTCACCTTGCCCAGCAGCCTACGATTGGCTCATAGAACAAGAAGGATATCTGAATGCCTAAGGCAGGCAACGCACATCTCACACCCAGCAGAAGACAATGAGTTGATCAATCTCCAACATTTGAGCGAATCTTGTGAACATGGGTAAAGGCAGCATGGCCACCAGAGAACACTCGGTATCCACCTCAGCCCAGCTTGGAGGATAAGGTAAGTTTGCCCAGCATCAAGTGTCTGGCACGTGCAAATGCTCGGAAGAAAAAGAACGAGGGTATCGGATTGTCATTGCTATTTGCACAGCAGATCGTTAACCGTCGAACACCACAATGGCAGCCAAGCAAGCATGATCGATGTAAAGAATCTTGATCTGGCTAGAATACCGAACAGCGTCCTTCTCCCTGAGTCTTGTTTTTTTTTTTCCCTTCGACATTACTGTATTCGTCCGCCCTGTGCTCGTGCATTCGAATGGGATGCAGTTGGGAAGCATGTGACATATTGTCGTGTGAACCCTGTTCGATAGAACATCTGGCCATATTCCCAAGGAGTTTCTTGCAATGACAGCACATGTTACGCGGCTCACACCACCTCCCTCCCCTTCATTTACAAAATCTACACGACACCACAGCTATCTTGCGTCATTCGGGATGTTTAGGAACTGGGCCGTGTCACCGACAACGACACCATCTTCTCACACTCTCCTCGTGGGATTGGCTGAGGGCTCCAGCACGAGCAAAGTCCTCTTTCTGGTTAGTCTGTCCATGCTTGCTTTCCTTGTGTTCGGCTGTCAACACCAAGGTTTTGGCGTGTGGGTTGCTAATCGGACTTTCTTTGAGTGGAGGTGGTTGGCTTATCTGGACCAAAGATACCGATAAAATAAGCAGAACGCATCGAGAACAACCAAACCTGCGGGTGGGTGAGAGTCTGGTTTTAGCACAGTACGGAGTAGATCAGAAGGAGACGCGGCGTAGATGATGCTCCTGCGATGAAAGAGCCGATATTCAGACCTCCTTGGTTCACATGCGTATAATACACGTGCGGATAGTATCAAGCATGTGTATGGGGATGTGCTCAAAAGGGACATGCTCACAGTAAAGACGATATTGCCCCAGGCCATGACGTTCCATTCCGAGGGATTCACCAAGCGTTCTTTTCCTAGACCATAGCAACTGAAAGCAACGTGCCCAATGTCCCCGAGCCAGAGTGCCCACAGGTAGCCCCGTACAACCTTGACCTCCGACGTTGAGTTGAGCACGAAGAGGCCCACCAGGGCCATGAGCAGGTACAGATTGCCGAGCTGCCATGCTAGGACGATGCTATTCTCGGTGGCCGCAGCAGCAGGAACCAGTTTCTGAGGGACCTGCTGGGCCACGAACCAGGCGGGGTCGCTGACAGCGCCGAGGAAGCCAGCCAAGCTGTGTCCCGGTCAATTAGCTATCTCGGTTGTCTATCGAATGTTGTGCATTGGGGCCTTGCGGCTCGTCCGCTCGACCTGCTCTTTTTGCCGAAGACTGCTGCAATGGCGGAGAAGGGACAAGAGACGCCAGACCAGACCAGGCTTCGCCAACGTAGCGCTTTGCGGGTCTGGATGGCGTCTCGGGGTCGGAGCCGGAGTTTTTGGGCAACGTATGGCGACCAAGAGGAGACGGAACTCACAGCGATATGGGTTCGATAACGGTAAATGTCATCCGAGGAATGGTCGGCAGACGCGAAGCCATGCTGCAAGGCGATGGAACAAGGAACAAGGGACCTGGCAAGGAACTGCTCCGTAAACGAGGCGTCGGCCCTGACCGCAGCCCGTAAAACGATGGCGATTTGAGCGTCACGAGTCGAAAGGACGAACAAAAACAGGGCAGAGTAAGACGAGGCACAAAAAGGCAAGGCAGAACACCAGGGCACCACAGCACGCACAGCACGGCGAGTCGGCGTCTTCGTCGATTGATGTGAACAACCCACATATGATTGATGGATCGTACGAGGGCAACAAGCCTGCGATGCAACCCTGTTGTATAGACTTTGGCACAGTGCAAGTCGAGGGAGGGAACTTTGTGATCCTGACATTGACTTGGAAGCAAAGGAGGCTACGGCTGGTCGCCGCGGCGCCGTGACCAAAAGCGGCGACGCTGACCGAAGATACCGCGGCGAGTCCCTCATTCTGAGTGATTTGGAGCCGCAAGGATGATGCGCACGAAGGCAGTCAGGCATGAAGACATTGTGCGAGCAGGCAGTCGGGTCGACAGAGAGTCAAGCATGTACTCCGTATGGAGTACGGAGTTAGCATGATGTGCATGCTATCCACAACCAGACAAGTACACGTGGATATACATAATCTTTCAGGTACTTTAGGTTCTTTGGTAAGTACCGAGGCACTTGAGCTCCAGGGTACTCGAGCACGCGCGGACGCGACTGCACATGTAGCAGTGACTTGTTGTTGACAATCCTTCACTTGGTCTGTATAACCTCGTCCTCTGGTCATGCTCACTCACGGATGAGACCGATGCAATGGGGGACGATGCGCATCGCTGACGTCCCAGCACCTGCTTCAATGGTTTCAATGTTCATTTAATGTTGTTGAGCCGAAATCCCGTTGCGGAGGCCAAGCTGTCCCAGGTGCCGCCTGGCCTCGCTCGCCCGGCGTCCACTGCTAGGCAGACTGGATCCAGTCAATGAATGGATGGATTGGCCAGGCAAGAACCGGAGCCTTCAATGTTCCCTGGCGCCGGCTGCCACTCATGTACGCTCCAGTGCGCTCCAGCGCGCCCCAGCGTGCTCCAGTTATGCTCCAGCCCCTCATTGTTCAGCCAATGTTCCCAGTCAAGCAAGTTGCCGGCTGCGCTTCCCAGAGGGCTCGCATCTGGCCATTTTGATCGTCCACGTCCATTGATCCCATGTGATGTTGCTTCTTCACGTGCTTGTGGCCCAAACAGCGACAATTGCCATAATAGGTGACACCACCGAGCCGCTTGGCAATTCCACTTAGACCATCCGCACACGCTCACTCACGCTCACCTTCATCATAGTATTCAGACAAAGTTACGACCCGAGGACATGTTCAGCTCGGCTTCCATTCATATATATCTTTCCCACTCCCACTTCCTTCCTTCTTTCTCCCCTGCTCGTTCAATACTTGCCCCGTCTCCCCTTTGAGTCTATGACCTCTTGCGCCCAATGCAATATAAACCACCAGGCACACACAGCCCAAGATGGCCACGATCGAACCTCGCCTCATTCACTTGTTGAATGAGCCAACGTCTACGCCCCAGCTTCACCATGCTGACCTTCCTCCGCTACACGCCTTACCACTGCCGACCTCTACGGAGCGACCTCTGCCTCCGCTCGAGCTCGATGGGGCTCACCGGCCTGACCGGCCAAACGGCGTCTCGGCATATCCACTGCGTATGTTCCTTGGAGACCACGAAGTTGCGGAATCGTCTCATGGGCGCTCCAAACCCATTAATGATTTGAGCGATGCCTCCGATGATGCATACAGCAAAAAGCGCGCCCGCAACATCCACGTCAAGGATGACTTCGTCCAGCTGCCCCAGCCGATGAAGCGCCAGAAGTCGGCACAACAGGCACCTGCCATGCCGCCTATTATCAATGGTCTGCTTGAACCGCCAAGCCATCCCGCTCTGTTTCCGCCCATCTTGTCAAGTGCATACGATGATAACGATACCAGCCAAATAAGACTTGTCAAAGAATATGCTGCACATGCCACTGTTGAGGACCGCTCCAGGCCGTCTCCCGAGAATGACAAGCCTGGTAAGAGCAGGAAGCGAGCAGCCAAGCCTCGCAGAAAATGGTCCGAAGAAGAGACAAAACACCTACTTTTGGGCGTCAATCGCCACGGCGTCGGCAAGTGGACCAGCATTCTCGAGGATCCTGACTTCACCTTCAACGACAGGACTGCCGGTGACCTAAAAGACAGGTTCAGAACATGCTGCCCCGAGGAGCTGCGAAGCTCAAGCAAGTCTTCCTCTCAAGCTGGCTCGCCGCCTGCAGTCTCTCAAGATCTTGGACGTCGAGCCAAGTCTGGTATTCATTCCGAAAACATTCTCATTGAGGACTCGCCTTCGCCAAAAGAGGCTGGCGAGTCCGACTCAGCTCCCAAGCCTAGGAAGAGCCGTGCCCATCGCAAAAAGCTCGAGGACTTGGCTGAGATGGGCATTCTCGGTCCGTTCAAGAAGTCTCATAGACGCGAGCGACGCCCTTTCACCGAGCATGATGATCGCGAAATCCTCGAGGGGCTGGACATCTATGGCCCTGCCTGGACCAAGATCCAGCGCGATGCTCGCTTCAATCTCTCTAGCAGGCAGCCTACCGACCTTAGAGATCGCGTTCGCAACAAGTATCCCACCATCTACCAGCGCATTGAAAAGGGTACCTTCAACGCCAAAGATGGCGCTCGAAGCAGCAATCTTCTGGAGCCCTCCGTCACCACGTCCATTGACAGCTCCCTAAAGCGCTCCGAGGGCTCATCCAAAGTCCCTCGATCCAGCCACAACAATGTCAAGGAAGATTTCCCAACGTGGCCATTGCAAATCCTCGAAACCTCCCATTATACCCAACCGCCACATACCTTTGATTTCGGCGAGCCTGGTGCATCACACTTCATGGGTGGTGAGATGGACATTTCAAGGTTGTTGCTTGATGATTCCAGGATAATTCAAGTATCTGCACGACACAGTGCAGATTAATTCCCTGTATCATCTTCACCCCCAACATGCGTCATGGAGCCACGCCGTGATGGGCACGGCAATCGTTTCGTCCGTTAGTAATTTTCAAGTTTCGGCGTCCTTCTCACGCCTGGTTAACAATTACGATTGATGTACATGGTTTCATGCTTTGGGGCCGAGTAGCATTGTAATTCTACGAATTATCATGATTTCAAAGACGGAGTTGGGGATACGGCCAGGAGTCAATAGACTAAAGACAAGGGAAAATGTATCAAACAGAAGTATTGCAGGACCGGGCGGGCTTTTTTAGTACTCTCCAGCTGATACGGAGACATAAACTCGGCGTTTTTGATTATTGGAAGACTACAGGGTTCTCAGGAAAACAAAGGGGTGTTTTCCGAGAAGAATGCATACGAGCAACACTGCTCAAGGTTGATACCACTCTGTAAAGTAGACATGCTATGAGAAATAAATGCCAAACAAAACGAGAGTAAGAATACTTCCATCTAGAAAGCATGTGTTAGTCCTGTCATGGTTGGCTTGAGCGCCTCTTTTCCATATCGGCAACAACCTGGAATGAAGGAAAGTAACAAACAGGCCTTGACGGGAACGCAATCTCACATGCCAAACATTCCGGCGGCATTGCCAAGGGGGGTAAGGGGAGAGACAACGGCCATGTGGAGCAAATCCTTCGCTCCAGGGCTCCATCATAACTCGATTTGTGCTTGATGTCCAGTCCCTCATTAGGAGAATTTGACATGTGAAAGGTACGGAGTAGGTCGACCCCGGGTGGGGTCATGGACAGACATTGGAGGGTAAGGGGAGACTCAACATCACATGATAGATCACATGCTTGTCGTTTCATCACGACTTGGTGACTAAAATTGTGGAATGGTAGGGCACAAAGCCCCCTCTCGGCTCTGCGCTAGCGCTGCCTGCGGAGAATTCGAAAAAAAATTGTGGCCCAGGTATCTGCACCTCGCTCCAAGAGCTGGCTCGACCTCTTGGACTTTTCCTCATCACGCCCATCGCCCACAGGTTGTCGACATCATGGCTCGCGGAATGTAAGTAGCACGATCGGCAATCCAGGAGACGAGGAGTCAAAGTTTCGTTCGACAAGTTGTGCTTGTAGTGATGCTACACAATTGTTGACGTTCCCGTTGCGATGGCGCTCTTTCTCCATGGGTTATATTGCTAACGTCTTTCTTTCTCCTGAACAGCAAGAAGCACCAGAAGCGCCTCAGCGCCCCCTCGCACTGGCTGCTGGACAAACTGTCCGGCACCTATGCGCCCAAGCCGTCGGCCGGTCCTCACAAGCTCCGCGACTGCCTGCCGTTGATTGTCTTCATCCGCAACCGTCTCAAGTACGCGCTCAACTACCGCGAGACCAAGTCGATCCTCATGCAGCGCTTGGTCAAGGTCGACGGCAAGATCCGCACCGACATGACCTACCCTGCCGGCTTCATGGACGTCATCACCATCGATAAGACGGGCGAGAACTTCCGCCTCATTTACGACACCAAGGGCCGCTTCACCGTCCACCGCATTCAGGCCGAGGAGGCCGAGTATAAGCTCGGCAAGGTTAAGCGTGTGCAGCTTGGCCGTGGTGGAATCCCATTCTTGGTCACGCACGATGCGAGAACGTGAGTGTTTTTTTTTTTGGATAAAAAAACCTGTTCTGTTAGACATCATTCAGCCGTTGGATCAAGCTTTGGTCGATTCTTTTCGACGACTCTCGGGTCTTTCGAATCCACGATTCTCTCTCGACCCCCAATCTTTGTACCATGTCGATCGATTATATTATTATATAATGTGTTGGTGTATCGTTTTGGGGAGACGGGGAATCGTGGGCTGGAAAGATGGAGAGTCTTTGAGAAGAGACGAGATGAACGCTGTTTGCAACGGCTGTAATGTATCACCCTTGAGAACCCCATTTTGGCTAACTGTAAATGCCTTTGCGTAAATTTAGCATCCGTTACCCTGACCCCACAATCAAGGTCAACGACACCGTCAAGATTGACCTCGCCACCGGCAAGATCACCGACTTCATCAAGTTCGACACTGGCGCCGTCGCCATGGTCACCGGTGGTCGTAACATGGGTCGTGTTGGTGTCATTACTCACCGTGAGCGTCACGATGGTGGCTTCAACATTGTCCACATCAAGGACGCCATTGACAACAGCTTCGCCACCCGTGAGAGCAACGTTTTCGTCATTGGTCAGGACAAGCCCTGGATCTCCCTGCCCAAGGGCAAGGGTGTCAAGCTTACCATTGCTGAGGAACGTGACCGCCGCCGTGCTTTCACTCAGTCCCACTAAATGTTCGCTTGTTTCTATACTGCCATATACCCTATGTAGTATAGCATAGCTGGACGATGCGTGAGAGCAGGGGTCAGACAAAGAGGGAATAAAATAAAGTATTTGGCATGTGGAACTGGAGTCTCGGATTTGACGAATTTCTTCTTTCAAGGGCTCACTATAAACCCTGGAGAATATAGCCAGCCGCGCGAGGCTAGCGAGTAAAAAGAACAATTAACAAAGCTAAGGCGTTCCTTTTGTCAAGTGAGATTCACTTTTCCCTGGTTAATGACGCAATTAGTTGTGATGTAGAGATGTATGCTGCTAGTAGCGACGCTCATGAAGTAGCTCACCATGTTGGACATTGTCAAAAGTTATGTCCTGGACCCACTGGCACATCGCTGCGACCTTGTCGAGTAGACTGATGTTAACTCAACAGCAAGAACCATTGGCTAATGTAGACTCGTAGCTGAGTTTCTTGCTGCTTAGGTCACACGGTGAAGGAGATGTCTTGCTCGATATATCTTGTGCGTTACGACACCGACGGTTCGTCGTTCAACGATTGTCCCGCATAGGTAATAGTTATCAGGCAAGCCGTAGTTACATCATCATCTATTAGTGAGTAACTTACGTACTACGTACTCACACAGAGATCGGCAACTGACTCGGCCTCCGAATTCCGCACACTATAAATTTACGTACTTCACTTTGAATGAGCTGATCTCCTTCACAAACATCCGATGCCGACAGCAACATGTGCCAGGCGACTTTGAGGGTCTGTCACGAAGTATGCATCGACTTATAAGGAGGAGGCAAAAGGCATCTTAGGAGAGCAGATGCCCCCGTATCAGGCCATACATTTTGCATGGTAATGAATTGGCGTGCACTTGTCGACATAACCAGGGGATGTATTGCCAAAGAACCGTACGCCTTCTATTTGCAGGACGTCAATCCCTAGGTGACCACAATACTTGAATAATGAGGAACTTCAGCATCCATGTCCTCCTCACCCTCGGAGGCAAAATATCGTGCCTCACCAGGGCAAGCGATAATGATGGCGAAAGCGACGCAATGCCAACAAAAGCTTCTGTTGGAAAACTTGCACTCGGATTCTTTCCGAGGATCTCACTGAGGAACGAACCTCAAGCACAAAGACCCGTGATCGAGCAACGGAGTGTCATAGCCTCGAATACACTTGGAAAGGTATTGCGAAGACTTCATGTGCTTGAATTTAAGGGACGGCTAGAAGGACGCCGCCTTCAAATGAGACGCTAACACGTCCCGTAGCTGATCATTCGACAATGCCCCAAAAGTCAATTCGGCGACCCACGAAACAGAGCTTCACCGACCAAGTCCCGCGGCTCCATCATCGTAGACCGAGGACTCCGTAAGTAGGCATCCAGGTCGAAGCTTCGAAAACAAGAAACTGGGTGAAGCGGGCCATCCGGGTCCCCGAACCGCTGAGACGTTGTCAAATCTGGATCCAAATGCTTCTGGCCTGCTGACTATAAAGAAGGGAAGACACGCACTTGAGAACGTTTCTACAGAAATTGAGAACAACCCGTGCCAAAATCCGAGGAAGGACGTTCATTTTAACAGCACATTCTGCCACGGGTCTGGCCGCTCCTGCCTGCAGAAACGCCAGCACCCCGCCGGCAACCGCCGTGGCTTCGTGACGTGAGAAACTTGAACCCCTCCCTTCTTGACTCCTTCCCTGCGTCGACGCTTAAGCTCCCCTCCCCCCCCCGCCCCCGCCCCTCCACCAGCAAATTCCAAATAATTCTCCCGGACACGATGGGCGACTGTTTGCCAATTGGAGTTTGAGTTGATGAGGAGACCACTCAGGTTGTCGTCGAATATGTATCTCCGACCCTGTTATGGAGCCCGGGATTCTGTTGCCCTGACTAATGTATTGCGTCTTTCCATTCGTAAACCGCACCCGCTCCGAGGGACCCCAGCTCTTATATATGAACGTCCTTGCTTTTTCACTCTTCTCTTATTTCTCTCGCACTGCCCAAGTCTACAACACGCCAACAGTGTAACACGTCAAAACAACTCAACACAATCTCCATTTCTTCAAGACCGTCATCATGTCTGCACTTAAGGTCGGCGATTCTTTCCCCGATGGGGTCAAGTTCGCCTATATCCAGCCATCTGGCGACGACATTAACACTTGTGGCATCCCCGGGCCCTTTGACGCCAGTGCTGGTAGGTTTTTTTCTGCAATGAGCTCGACAGTTCTACTTCTACAAGAGATTTTTGCTGATCCAGCGCTCCAGAATTCAAGAACAAGAAGGTTGTGCTCGTCTCCGTCCCTGGCGCTTTCACCCCCACGTGCTCGGCTTCTCACCTGCCCGGATACATCGCCAACCGCGATGCTCTCAAGGCCAAGGGCGTCGACCAGGTCGTCTTGATTGCCTACAACGATGCCTTTGTCATGTCCGCATGGGCCAAGGCTCATAACCTCAAGGACGACTTCATCCTTCTTGCCTCTGACGATAAATTCAGCAAGTCCATCGGCTGGAACACTGGTGACCGCAACGATCGTTACGCCATTGTTATTGATCATGGAAAAATCATATATGCCGCAAGGGAGGAAGGAAAAAGCCTTGAGAAGTCCGGCGCTGAGGCTGTTTTGGCCGCGCTGTGATTTGCATTTGACGAACCATAGATCGGTGCTGAAATACATGTGTCCAAGGGCTATAATAGACTAGACTAACGATGAAAAATGAGTTATTGACGATGAAAATCTGAGCTGCCGGTCATCTTTTTTACGTGAGTGTTTAGGCATCAATGTTGAGACACTCTCACACTCTCATTTCACTTGGATAGTGACTTGCAGCCGCTTATGCCACCCAAAAAAAATGTGACGTGGCCACGCCCTGGTAAATTGTACGGTAGACAACTTCATATCTCTTGAGACAAATGCAGTCGTGTTCCTGGGGGCACATAGCCACCATTTAGAGTATCCATCACGGCATGCTACTGTGTTTTCATTCATTGCATAATGCATCAGGTTACCTGGAGTCACAGAGGATGCAACACAGAATGAGAGCCTTTGTTGTACTTTGAACCATTGCACAGGTACGTTATTTGCTCAACTACCAATGCACCCTTTGGCATTCCATGCACCCGAGAATTTGTAGAAGAACCGGCCGGAAAGGACACAAGAACGACGTACTCCACCACTCTTCCCGCTTCCTCTTGAATTCATACCGCATTTGGCACCAACCCACCCCCGCGTGACAACATTCAACATCTTGGCTTAGCGAGTTCTGGCGGCAACTTTGACTGGTGCGCCCTTGGCACCCTGCTTGCTGATGTTTCGCTGAGTCTGGCCTTTACCAGCGCCGGCAGCGGTCTTAGCCTTCTCAGCCTTCTTGGCGGCAGCAGCAGCGTTCTTCTTGTCCTTGCTCTCCTTGATAGCCTGAGCACGAGCGGCGGATCGGGCCTCGGGGCGCATGGAGCGGCGCTCCTTGATCACGTCGAGAGAGGCACCAACGATGGCACGCTGGGCCTTGACGGTTCGGCGGGTACGCTTCTTGGCAACCTCCTATAGAGTGCATTAGCAGATCATTCCACCAGCCGCTGAGCGTCCCGGATGTTGCATGATATCTCAAAAATGTCTTCGAAGCCCGAGTCTTTGTTGTCATCTCGTTGGCCACCCGGTTCTCTGCAAACGCAAGGCTTCGACCCAACAAGAGAAACATCATCTCGGTGCCGTCTGGAATATCCATATCGGGTTCATGGAGTCGAATCGTACCTCAGATATACCCTTGCGGTGCTGTCGGCGGTACAGAACAGTCCAGGCAATGCGACGAGGGTTCTTTCGCTGCAGAAACAGTGACTCCGACTTGCCATTCTGGAATCGGAACACCTTGCTGTCGCCGCGGACGTAGATTTTACCCTGCAGAACAGCTTGTTAGCAAATGGTGTGCTAAACTGGTATCCCACTCCCTGTCCATGATGCTTCCAGCCCGCAACCATGTTTTCCCCGTCGATCCGAATAATCTGTGTGGTATCGTATGCCCATATTGCAGCGTCTTTCCCCCCTATTACAACGGCATTCAACCGGGGAAACCACATTGCGACCGGAAACATATCCATGGTGACAGGAAGCACTGCAAGGGGAAAATAGGACCAAAGGGTCGTACCTTGCCAGGGTAAATTCTCTGGCCCGAGAATGTATCGTCGTAGGTACGCATCTTGTCGCGGTTGTGAGTTTATAGCGACAAGGTGTAGGTGTCGAGGACCGTGGATATGGCGGGTTGGCGAAAGTTGAGCGGCGTGATACGGGCAATTTCTCGAATTGGAGGTGTGTGTCGAAATGACTAAGCGGTCTAGGGCAGGCGAGGCGCTCCATTTGAGTGACGGTGCGGCACGTGCAGGGTCACATGGGCGATAGAGAAGCGATGTTGGTGGGAGTTGTGGGACCTCGATCCGGCTCCATTGGCCGAATTTGTCTTCAATGCTCCAAAGTCATCTGAGCCTGAGGGGACTTTATATGATGAATCTCATACATTTTCAGGTTTGTAAAACTACCAGAGCTGATATTATGAGTATACTGCGTCAAAATATATACTGCTTGAAACCCGTTCATCGGTTCTTACTATCTTCAAATGACAACCACCTTACGATCGAATGTCATCGCGCGAGCCGTGATTTCGCAATTCCAAAAGCTACCAGCAAAACGAAAGCCTGTAATCCGAAGTAATGGACTTCACGAATGGGTTCCTCTAAGCGGTATTGTTGCTGAACAGGATGGAAAATGGATCTGTGTAGCCTTGGCGTAAGTGAATTTCACCGATGGACTAGCACTGGGAAATTGAACTCTAAGAACACGGCTTTCAGCACGGGTATGAAGTGTCTTCCTGCGTCTAAACTTGATGAAACCAACGGAAAAGGCATTCACGACTGGCATGCCGAAGTGCTTGCTATGAGAGCTTTCAATCGCTTTGTTATAGACGAGTGCGAAGCTTTACTGAAGGCCAATCACATGTCAATCTTGCAGGCATGCGATTCGCATGATGGCAAACCCTTCCGTGTTAGAGATGATGTGAAGCTTCACATGTACTGCTCTGAGGCACCTTGTAGGCCCCTGCCATGATTGTGAAAACACCACGTCAAAGTCTGATTGTTGTACCAGGTGGCGATGCAAGCATGGAGTTGATAATGGCAGCCCAAGACGACGCATCACCATGGAGCGTCCCTCCACGACCACCCACAGAACCGGATCTGGTGATGACTTCACTCCCAGGTCGCGCCTACTTCTCCCAGTTAGGCGTCGTTCGACGAAAGCCTGCGCGAGGTGACGCGCCACCAACTCTATCCAAATCTTGTTCCGACAAAATCACCCTGAAACAGTGCACATCCCTTCTCGCCTCCCTTACATCGCTCTTTGTCGAGCCGTCCAACGCTTATATTGACACGCTGGTGCTTCCAGAGTCCCAATACTCAGCTATAGGCTGTCAGAGGGCATTCTTCGATCGTATGAGGGATCTGGTGGATAAAACTTGGCCAGGAGGCTACCAGTGCCGCCCCTTCAGAATCGAGACCACGGACCAAGTTTTTGAGTTTTCACGAGAGACCGTGAAGAAGAAGTGTGCGAGCATAACGCCAAGTAATATCGCGGCCGCGTGGTCTGCCTCTGGGATGGAAGAAACAATTCTAGGTGGAGTGATGCAAGGAAGGAAGCCTTTCGATGAGAAAGGCGCGAGTAAGGTCTCTAGACGACAGATGTGGGTGGCAGCCAGAGACGTATCACACAATCTGCATGGCAGTAGTGGCATAAAGCAGCTTCTGGAAAGCAAGACATATCAAGACGTCAAGAACGGGGAGCTGTTGGCAGATAGACGGCTTGTAAAGCAACATGTGCGGACAACTGCTTTAGCCGGCTGGATTTCAAATCAAGGCGATTCGAGCTTTTCAATAGATAGCAGTGCTTTGAAAAAAATCAACGACAGAGAGGCCACTGGAAGATATTAGAGATTTTCAGTTACATCATTAGAGATTTGACCTTTTCTCTAGATGCTATTGGGGTTTCTATACAAACCCAAGCTAGCTCAAGACAGTTTCCACGCTTCCGTGTCGCTTCATCCACCGCGGGACCAGTGTTATCCCAACCGTTTTTGCAACAACTTCCCGGTTTCCACATAATACAGGAAAGTATCGGCATAACATTGCAGACAAAATGTCCCTTCAGTACTAGAACAGCTATGACCGGGGCTTTCCACATCAGAGAGCGACCCAGAGGAATTCCAACGGAAATAAATTCACCGAGCACGTGGTAGTTCATTCCAAGGCTACCCCGACAGCATTTCATTTCGTAAGAATATGCCGCCCAAGTCAGTTTCTGTCTTGTATTCTTGACCCCTCCCTCCCCCCCCTCCCCCCCCCTTTCCCGTTGGTCATCATAACAGTGTTCGTACCAGGAAGGAATTCTCCTCAGCGTTAAAATTACTCGACCTTGCTCTCGAAGTTCTCGCCTTCGACAAGGTCAGGGATCTCGTCGTCGTCCTCGCCCTTCTCAGTCTTCTGCATGTTCTGGTAGCTCTCGGCGAGCTTTCGGAGCGAAGCGAGGGAGTCGGGGCCTAGCTGGTTCAGGATGCCAGGGACGAGCTCAGTGAGCTCCTTGTCCTCACCGTTACCGTAAATGGCGAAAGTATTAGAGGGGACAGCGGCATGGACTATAATCACGAGAAGATGGTAAGCAGACGATCTTGTTCTCAATTTTCGACCCTTGGCTACAGCATGTATACGCACCCTTGGGGGCAGAAAAGTGAATGACATTTCCATCAGACTTGAACATGTTGACCTCCTCAATAGCCTGGATAGGTTGAGTGTTCAGCTTCTTCAAGGTCTGCTGGAGCTTCTTGTCGTCGGCACCAGAGCGGGCAGGCGCACGCTTGACCTTTCTTCGAGGGGTACCTTTACCACTACACATCGCAAGAAACAAACAGTCAATTAGCCCATCGTGGATGAATCGTTGATTGAGAAACCAGCTGGCGGTAGGTCGTGCCATCGTCGGACATGCAGGTGAAAACTTACCCTGAGTAGGCGAGTTAGCAAGCTCCAAACCATATCAACCCTCTGCGAAATCTGCTTCTTTCAGTGCCTGAATTCACTTACCAATACGGCCGGCCTGGCCTAGCTTCTTGAGGCGCTCCTGAACATCAGCCATTTTCAAGGGTTGTGGAGGAAATGAAAGAGGACTGTATTCGCCCGTCAGCTTGTCAGCTCGCAATTATCCACAAAATGACCAATGAAGCTTCAATATCATGGGCGGAATCAGCCGGACGACGCCAGGATAAAAAGAAGAAGAAAAGCTACAATTCCGCTGGAAAGTCACTACATACCAAGAAAAGATGAGGGGTTGCGTCAAAGAGGCTGATTTGTCGCCGACGGCACAGATAGGTGACGGAACAAAGCAGGAGTCGTTTTTGTGCGTGCCAAGATTTTTCGGGTGTGGAAATTGTATTGCCCGAGCGTCTGCCCCACACTGCCCTTCAACGCCGAAAAATGTGACATGGCCACGCCACGATAACTAACACCTCTTTCCGACTAAGTTGCCTACATTTTAGTCGTCATCATGCCTCTGCGGTCCGGTCGCGAGCTCCAGCGGGACTCCTAGCAGGAGTTTCTTTCTGCGCTTACTTCGGCTGATATTTCAACCGAATTCAAGAGTAGTCCTAGTGTAGACGACTTTTTCCAATTCTCTTCCGTAGAGCCGAGCCCGCAGCCCTCGTCTCCTCCTCTAAAGCGACAGTGCCGGCTGGTCTTAAGAAGGATCATCCGGACAGCCGGTAAGCTTATCAAGCTTTCCTTCAATTGACCCAAACTGCTAATGAGCGTTTAGTCCTCGTCTCTAGAGCCCGATGTGCTTCGTGAGGTGCCCGGTGCATCTGTGCCGACCTTGGTATGCTTGTTTTCCTCAAACCAAGCTTCTAATCGCTTATTTGCTGACTTACCCCGCAATCACACCGTGTTAGTTCCCATCGCCAAGCGGATGCTGTCAGCGTTAGACGTCGAAACAAAGCCACGAGACCGACTTGCTTACACACATTATATGCTTATTTCTGATTACATCAAGCGTACAGATGTATGATCGGTGCCGTCAGGCGCTTAGATTACAGCTTGACCTTCTCGCAGAGTCTGACTATGTGCATAAGGACGTTGACTCCGGCGTTGGGGCTGGAACTGCTGCTGGGAGTCCTGCTAGAGTTCGCGACCGGAACGCAGAGGCATGATGACGACTAAAATGTAGGCAACTTAGTCGGAAAGTGGTGTAGTTGAAGAAGAAAAAGAAGAGGCTTGTGATAAGCAGAATAACAGCCCATAAAGACGAGAATTGAGCGGCCAATCATAGGATTGGACTCACACTAAGCCCAGAATTGCGTCTTACAGCGCGCTGGAAAACTCACATCAATTCCCTTGAGAAAAACACCACAAAAAGTGAGTTGTAGAGCAGTTGTAAGCTTGCGATAGCTTCACTCACCATCTTTCAACTGGGGTGGTGTCACAACCAACGCGAATTTTCCCTGCTGCACAACGCTCGGACAACGCTTGGATTCTAGGTTAAACGCACAGCATGTAGTAGCTATGCTTGGCTATAAATACAGGCACACACAACTATTTCTTTTGTAGTAATAAGGACTTTTATTTTATTTCGTACTAAGCCTTCGTATCATCTATTCTAAGCGCCTTTATCTTTGATTGTGTGACAGGTATAAGCCAGGGAGGAATTATTCCTGCAACTTCCATGTATGTTGTTGATCCACTAGGACCCATCTCTACAAAGGACGCAAGTTTATACTCCTAAAAATAGGAGATAGCTTGTAATAGTGGTAGAGAGATTGCGATAGACTAGCTAGTCCTAGCAAAAAGCTAGGCAGCTTCTATCTAGAACTGGGGGGTGTGTGTCGCAATGAGATATAAGGGGGTCTAAGGACAAATTATCGTGGCGTGGCAATGTCACATCTTTTGTGACAGTTGGTCAGGGTGAAGCCTGGTCAAAGTCTGGGGCTGGCTAGCCCCCAGATTACTACGGCTCATGGTATTACCATGTAAAAGGTCAGTGTCGCATTGTTTTCCTTTCAACCGATCATGGGTGAGGTGACGCAGCATGCAGGCGTAGCACCCAGGAAATTATTGATTCCGCCAGCCGGTGATACAGTCATCTAATCTAGCCTGTTCAGTTGGAAGAGGTACTAACTCAAATGAGCTGTGCATTGTGCAATAGCAACTTCGCGTCGTTTTCAGTGTTGACGTATCTCCTCGCTCACTGCTCGAAGATATTTCGTGTAAAAGCCTCAGCAACCCTCTGGACCAATCTAGTAACCGCGTTCCATTCGACGGTCAGTCTTTCAATGATTTAGTATATTCAACCTGTTCATAGGCCCAGCACTGCTTGATATCTACATCATATACGTTATCATGATCACAAAATATACCCTCCGGTCCGGATGCTCCTCCCCAAAAGCCTGATCCCCTTTCTCATTTTCATTACCAAGTGTCAGGTCCTAGAGGCTTTGTTACGTTCTTGATGAACTGCCTCGTCACAGCTTTGCCTTGGGCGTCTAATGTGTTCTGCCAAACGGTGGTGCCCCACCAATCAGGCATATCGGTCATGCTTAGACCAAGACCAAGGCCAGTAATAACGGTGCAGAGAGCAGTCCCGATATCGAGGGCACCAGACAAAGCATATGTGTAACGACTCCACCATCCAAAGAAAGTCCTGCGGATGAAAAGATTGAAGATGAGGCCAACGATAACCCACTGGAAGAGAAAATAGAGAGTAGCAGGAGGGATCATTCCGGCGGCGCCAAAGAGAGCAGGGGTGATGACATATCGGGCCCAGCTGCGAGGATACCTCCGAGCAATCAGATACTGGATGACAGGACAGATGAAACCAATGAACCAGAACCAGTTTGTCCAGGAGTAACTATATCGCAAATTAGCTCTTGTGAGTAAAGAAACATAACCCTGGGGATGCGGATGCTTACACTCCACCGACCCCAAAGACCTTCTTGGGACCAATAACTCCCCAGATAACACTAGCATTATAAAATGTCCTCGCATTAGGACAGGTCAGACCTTGCTTCTGATCCTCAGTGCAGATTGCATGGATGTTTCCTCGAAGGAAGTTGTAAGCGGAAATCTGGACGAATGATAGCCAGATCACAGCAAAAGCCTGGGCCGCAAACATGCTGCGGGGAGGAATCTTCATGTAGTGCCCAACCTTCATATCAGCAATATAGGTGAGGCCGTTATATGACAACATATAGCCGTAGCTCTTGAACAGCATCATGGCAACAGGACGCCCAGGCATCATATATCCGATTATCATTTCGGTGATGATATTCAAGCCGGTCTGCTGGTTGGTGATGGCCTGAACCATGCCAATTGGGATGAAAAGAACAGCACCGATGATGATGCAGATGATGTACGCCCACCAAGGCAGATGGGTATCCCAAACTTGGCAAGCAAGCATGCCAAAGGCGAAGCTAACCGCGAAAATACACATGAACCACCACTCAGGTGCCTCCTTATACTTACTCATAAGCTTCATATGCACATCAGGCTCATCGTGCCGCGAGTTCTTAGCCCGATTCCATACATCCCTTCCGTAGAAGAGAATAACGTGCATGATAGTAGAAATAAGCGCAGCGAAGCCTAGGCCGTAAGAAAGAGAGAAGGTAGGACCGAGAAGAATAGGGGAGTAGGCTTGGTAAGCTGTCTCATTAACAGTAAATTCTGGGGTAAGAATACGGGTCGTGTTATACGGCTTAGCGTATCTGTCGAAATTTTTGTTGGCACTAATAGGGAGATAGCGATAGTATTCGGGCCCTGCAAATGCAAGGCCGGCCGCGGCAATAGTCATGAGGCAGATACCGGCGCAAACGTTAAGAATAGCAAAAGCAGGAGTCTGGAGTGGTGATTGTAAGAAAGCGGTAACCGTGGCCCAGTCCAGAGACATCGGCATAAGTCCGAAACCAGTGTTGCCGCCAAAAATCTGATTGACAACGACATTCTGAGGGGCAATCCAAGTAGGCCACATGAAGTAGCTCAGGAAAGGGGCAATAACTAGAGGGAACCACTCCCAAACAAAGGTGCAGCCGGCCACAAGCAAGAAGAAGCGGTACCGACCAATCTTCCACCCGTTCGAGGAAGATGGATCCGACGGGCGATGGTCATGAAGCGAATACATGACTGTGCAGGTGATAAGCGTCATCGGCCACACCATCGACGATGGCCAGATGAGAAACCTTCGAGCAATGCCAGCAACACCAAACCCCATGGCCTGCGTGGATACCATGAGAAGAATTTGGAATCCCCACCTAGGGTTGACACATGAGCATGGAGGAAGCAAAAAAAAAAGGCTAGTTTGACCACGACCTACCTGAATTCCTGTTTGTAGAAGATTTCCTGTGCCAAGAGAATGTCGATGGCATAGCTAAGAGAGCTGCCTGCGGCAGTCATCATAGTGATGATAGTGTGCTCTTTGGTATTGAAAGGTCCAGGGTTGAGCTCGAAGGTGCGACCGAATACTTTGAATGTCTTGGCAGGCACGAATCTGGCCCAGCCGCAGCCCAATCTGCTCGAATGATCAGATTCGATGTGACTTGAAAGACGGGAAGAAGTCAGCATCAGAACTTACGGATACGCGATAAGCTGGACGACGGTAGACGTGATAGTGATAGGAGTGCGACGCATGCTAAGCAGGACATTGCAAGCAGCGACAATGGTACAGAGAAGAGCACCGATCGTCCAAGCTCGGAGAGTGTCGACAGGGACATCTTCGTCAGTGGGAGGGACCTGAGTCAGGATTTGTTAGCATATTCAGTCCCATTAAGCTTTGTTGTTGGCGAACTGGCGTCAGGCCGGGCAGTCCATGGGATGGTCCTCTATACTTACCGAGTTGCGGACCTCTGGATAAGGCGAATCCTCCTGGATCAGAGACTCGTCAATAGCAGCCTCTTTCTCGGCGTTACCAGAGGCGAGAGCATCGTCGATGTTGTCGAGTTTGTCAATGTCGAGAAAGGGATCCCACTGATGCTGACGTCTAAACCTGCGCAGCTCGCGCTCGGTGACTTCAGTGTTGGGGAGAACATCGGCGCCCGTTGTCTCACCCGTCGTCTCTGTTGACTTGATACCAAAACGTTCCTTGAGGCCCATGATTGCGACGTCTTGTGCTTACACTAGATGACTAGATGCACCAAGGACATTGATGTGCACAATGCGAGGGATGGGAGACGGCTGTCCGCAGGACCAGACATTCGAAGGAAGGAGCGAGGGGGTGCTGGGGTTTATATCCAATTCAAGCAGGACATGGAGACGGCCTGTGGGAATCTGGGAGCACGACATCTGGCTGAAGTGAGCAACAGCACCAACACGCACGACATTCGCGCCGTCGTCCATCCTCCACAGACCGCTTCACGGCCGGCCGAGAACAGAAGCCAAGACTTAGTGTACTTCGTACTTTGAAGGGCAGACAGGGGCCCATCGCAACTGGGCATGCATGGTAACGGACAAGACATGCGGCACAATTAGCCAAGGGTCGAGACAGACGCTCGCTGTTCTGGGAGAACCGAACCAGCCAGGCAGATCCCAGACCCCAGAGCTCCAAGGCCAACGCTCCTGCATGCCTGGAGTGTTGTCCGGAGGCAGCTTCTGTTCCCGACCGACGCCGTACTCCGTACTGCTATTTGCATTTGCCACATCGGGTTCGAGGGTGGCAAGGCCAAGGGCAAAGGGTGTGCTTGCTGAGATGGTGAGACCCTGGTGTCTGGTGCGCATCGCGACAATCAGACACCCCTGCCGGGCAACCAGCTTAACGCGAGCATCAAAGAGCGCGGGACGAGCCCATGTGGCACCCCGCTTACGGAGTACTTTGTGGGCTCGACGCCGTCCCCGGCTTCTGATGCAGTGTTGGTCTCTATAACAGTTCCTTGCTCATGGAGAGGCCGCCACCCTGTCGATTCGACCCAGGAGATTAATTGTTATGGTCACGCCGACCTGCCTAATACAGGTGTAAGGCCTCTTCCGTTGAGCCGTCTCGTCTGGCCTGCTGCTCACGTCAATGAACATAGTAACTCTTCGTTCTTGCTTGATTCTGCGCGTCTCCTGGGTCCTGGCTGAGGATTGAGCACCCAGTGCCGACCACCAACCTGTGCTGTGTCTATGCCCTCTAGCCCTTTAGATTCTCAGGTTTCATCAAGACATCTCTATCGTCGTGCAACAAAACAGCCCGACCAGGGTAGTCAGTCGCCCACTCGGACTGAGTACATTCTAGTGTGTGGAGACTTTGATATTCCTGGTGCAATTAGCGGCTTTCTGCAACTGCGAGGATCTTTTGACATCCTCAGACCAGCTAGGACCATCACCTGCTGCACAACTGTTTAGTGGCTGGAGGAACGACCACGCTCAATCTTGGCATCTATCTGTTACCCGGTCTCTCGCCAGCAAGGGGAATAAATGCTACCGCCACAGGCACCGGATAAGCGACTTTGGCATGCAAGGTGTGGCATTGCGATGATTCGCTCTGCAAGTCACACATCTTATCTCCTTTTCCAGCCTCACGTCGTGACAGCAGGCTGAGGACGGTTGGAGGCCGCTTATCGACAGCGAGCGAGCAAAGTACTCCGTACTCCGTACTGAGACAAATTTCTTGGTTTACAATACGGGGTACGGAGAGTGCATTGCCGAATTCTAGCGCTCGTGGCCAGTAGACTTACCGGCAATGCCAACCTGACGAAAGCCCCCTTTGCGCCTTTCTTTCGTTCTCCATTTGGCATTGACATAACTCAGAGGCAAACTGAAGAGAACCGTACGCAGTACCGAAAGCTGCTGCCCAAGACCGTGCGCCTGACCTTCACTCAGATTCGGTCACCGACTTGGTTACTCCGTACTCCGTGCTGCTATGCACAGATGCCATGCCCCTCTGATGATTATCTTGTGGTTTTCCAACAACTCGATTGGCGCCGAAGACACCTTTGAAGCAGTGGAGTTAACTAGCCTCCAAGCGGCAGGCAGAGGTTGCAGCAGCGACTTTGGTGATTCAAAGGATCACGGGACCTGCCATGGTTCCCCAGGTCCAAGGAGGGGGGAGGCTTGCTGATGACAAGAACCCCAGACGAACTTTTGTTTCGTCAGAGGCAGTATGTCAGGCGCCCGTTAGGCACGATTCTACTGGCCGTCGATTACTTCATCGAAGGAGGGAGAACTCCGTACTCCGTATGGAGGA
This sequence comes from Metarhizium rileyi, assembly GCA_031753515.1. NCBI lineage: Eukaryota > Fungi > Ascomycota > Sordariomycetes > Hypocreales > Clavicipitaceae > Metarhizium > Metarhizium rileyi. The sequence goes on along the minus strand of JAUKVO010000003.1, from coordinate 1,544,087 downwards.
GGCCATGTGTGCACAAAGTGGCCGAGGCAGCGGGGACATCAATCTGGATGGATCATGGAGTTTTGCGGACGTCAGGCCGTCCCTTTCTCCTGCTGCTTTTCAACGTGGCCGCCTCGAATTGATCTTGGCGGGCCTTTTGGTCAAGCATTCTCCGTTGCTAACAAAACGGGTCGACCAAATGTGCTATCATTGCGAATACTGCAGATGTCATGTTGCACATGCATTCAACATTCTCTCGTACGACGCACCCTTCCCTTATCTGACGACTAGGACGTGTCGCACTAAGTTCCTCCAAGTTCAGCGTCTTGTTTCGGATTAAGCATTGGAGAAGCAGCAAAACGAACTGGAAGAATACCCCAACCTCATGCATCCCGACTCCAGGACGCACTCTCATCGTGGCGAAAGGAGGTTGACAGCTTCACCCTGAAGCCGAGCAGGCTTCATACGTAGTACTGCTATTTTCTTTCCAAACATCTCCGTGCATCTTCCGATGTGGATTGTCAGGGCACCATGGCTTACCCCGGATCTCTGGGCGCTGCTGGGCGTTGATCGCCAAGCAAGTGTCGCCAAGTCGGCCCCTTCAAGCCTGGCATGATGGCATGCACGACTACGACTCTAGACAATGATTTGCACCATGCAGTTTCCTTGGTGCAGTGAGCTGAAATCGACGCTACTGAATTCGCAATCCCGTCAGTTCGCACACCCCCGTCAACCTACATATCTGTCGGTAACGCAGCTTTCTCCCGTGAGAACGACGCGGCGGTTGATGATCAACATCGAAGCGCTTTCGAGTAAGTCCGAAACCTTGATGAGTGGGCAGAAAGATGAGACAAACTTGTCTGCCAAGAGGGCCATTTGTTGTCGGGGCCGTACGCTAGCTTACTGAGTTAACTACCTACGCGCGCCACCTGCTATTTCTGGTGACAGCAAAAGTATGACAAGACAGGTCAAAAATTGTCACCTACCTGTGGTAAGTCTGACTACCAGCTGGTGACAAAATTTTACCTGTCTTGTCATACTTTTATTGTCACCAAAAACAGGGGCCGCGCGCGATGGTACGGAGTAAGTTGGTGGGACTTTTTGTCTGCTGCCAAGCCTGTAAGATGGACATGGTTCATTCAAAACACATGTTCGATGCGAAGGTTGGTTGGTCCGGCTGGGAGGTCGAGAGGTCGGGACTGCAGGCTCCAACCAGAATCCCCCCGAATGTTGTCCATGCCGGGATGGGCAATTCTCCCCTGTTCTTTCGTCCGCCGACGGCGTCACGCAGGCCGCATTTTTACTTGCTGTGATGCGACAGGTCTTGACGTGCGAGACGGTGAAGGGTTCCTGCGGAGACAGCTACTCCGGGTACGTGCAGCCAATCCCGCAATTGGTTTTCAAAAGTAGGTAACTACTAACTAGCCTGTTGGTTCGCAGCAGAAAAGAGCCATCCATGCGCCATCCATGCGCCCCCCGACGATGGTTACTCTGTGTTGGGTCCTGCCACACAAGTCATTTGACCTGCCAAACGTCCCTGCGACGGGCAGCACAGGTTTCCAAGGAGGGAGTTGGCCGTTTTTTCGATGCGGTGAAACGCCACGACTAATAATACTTCGTACATATCTGGCCGTTCCGTTGGTTGCATACACAAGTGGACTCGGTGAGAGCCGTGACAACAGCATCATCGATTCCAGCAGCTTGGTTCAACGAGTGAACGGTTCGCCTGTCCACATCGTTGCTCATGTACGCCCGATTGAAGGCCACATTGCAATACAATCTCCGTCTGCGAATACACGCCCCTGGTCCTTCAGATCTGAAATGTGTTGCAGGATTGCCATGTCGAAGTCAAGGTCGCCACTTGAACCCGTCTCCCCACGTTAACCCCATATCTCCAGGTCTCCAGGTTGTCAGGATGTCAGGTTTCCAGGTCTCTGGACTGCATTTCCCAAGATGGACTGGCTCGATCCTTCATATCGCCACTGTTTATGACTAAAAACCTTGCAGGGAGCCTTCAGCCTGGCATCGACTTTGGACCTCCTTGACAATAATCGTACACTAGAATCAAAAGGTCAAGTTAAGTACGGAGTACTAGACTGTAATTCGTACACGGATACGTAATACACACCAACATACGGAGTATTTCTGCGTGAGAGGCTCCGTGCCCGGGTTGCATCTGTTTTTTCCCAATATTGCTCAATCACTCACTACCTCGCCTCGTCTGTGCTCCCGCGTTTGCGACTTGTTTTATTTTTGTTGCCGTCAAGTCTCAGACCTGCGACTCTCGCCAAGCCGGTCTGCAAGTTTGTTTACTTGGAGCCAAGACCAGCCTCTCGTCGCATTTCCTCCCGGCGAGCATCCGCCTCTTTCTGCTGCACCTTGGCCGCATCGAGCACAGCCTTCTTCCGTCTCTCCTCTTCCTCCTTGACCACAATCCAGACTAGATTCAGTGACATGTATCGTTAGCAACTCTGTTTCCACGGACATTGTCAGGTAGCTATCTATGGCAATCGCCTTGACAGAGGGTGATAGATGATGAGCATGAGCTCGCGCTCCCGAAGGCGCCAGTAACTGACTTGGTTTATCTGACTTGGAATACTCCTTCAGCCGTGTCACGAAATCATCAAACTCCTGCTGTCGCTCCTCTCTCGTCTCGATGCTCTTCTTGAGCAGGTCGGGGTTATACTTTGCGCGCAGCTCCTCCTCGGTGGGCGTCAGTCTCATGGTCAGCAGTGGTCCTCCCACACTGATTGCTACGCCGCTGTATTGCCACAGTTAGTCATGTAAGCGCGTGATTCGATTGCGCCTTCTCGGCCGCGTGACTTGCTCGACCGAGGGAGAGGCGAGGGCGGACCGTACCCAACCAGGACTTTTGTCCAGAGGCGCCAGTTTGTGGGTTGTTTCGGCGGCATGGCTGTATCGCTGTGTCGCGCTCTGTGCAGGTACTTTGTTTCTGGCACGGGAAGTCGTCTCGCGTCGGCTCGGGCGTTGGTCCTTGTGCTCGAGGATAGCTACGGTGGCGATGATGCCGAATCCTGGAGTTTGGATCTGAAGTGGTGGCGGTTTTCGAGCTTGCCAAGTGGCTGCGTCTCCACTGCCGCTGCTTGCCGTTTCTGTGGCGTCGCTATTCCTATTTGGGCGGGGATGGAAGCTACGACGAGGCGAGACTTCTTGATCTGGTCTGGTCTGGTTTACTCTCACACTTTAATTTTTTTTGTTTTTTGGGGGTTGTTCTTCCGCATTGGCATCTCCAGCCATGTTGTGTGTTTCTTCCTTATTCAACTTACCCCTGCTTGACAACACAGCTCCCCAGCATGCATGACTTTTCCCGAAAAGGAGACGTAGTGAGGCAAGCTGGTCTTGCCGTATGCTACTGAAGCGCATGTGTCGGGTGCATTTTTTCATTCAGTGTCTACATGTACCGTTCCATGACTCTCGTGCAGTCCCAAGGCTTATAAATGAAGAGGCAGGCTGCGCGTTGTTTGGGTTATATATCTATTACTGAGTTACCTTGATGCTCGAGACATGCCTTTTGGAGATTAGCACCCGGGATGCTGGCTAGATTGTAAACAAATCACTTTTACCTCATCGATATGAGAGAATCATCTACCAAGATATGCTACCAAGTCGGGAATAACTCAAGGGCATGCAGCCACGTTTTGAAGACACGTATGCAATATCGTGAAGCTTCGCCCAATCGAACCTTGACAGGAATTTGTCGACCAAGACCCCTTGATAAGACAGGCAAGTGCATTGGATGGGCGTGGGTTGATCGAGAAGAACCCGAGACACGCATGCATCTCATCTCATGTTCTTGTCGGCTGATTTCACCGCTTTCGGTCCTTCTCAGGAAGTCCAAGGCGCAAACACTCGTGGTCATCAAGCGCTGCTATCGCTACCGAGTGCACGCCAATATAACGCACTCTTAGTGCGGCACAATGTACGATAGTATCTCGGAAAGAATATTGGATTGCTGAGAAACTACATCCCTTCATGTCTGCTGGCGGACAGCCAAGAATCCGTCCCATCCTGACACCGCTTCCATGACGGAGTCGTCACACTCCGGCGCCGTGGGGCATCCTGGTGAATCCTGCAAACGGTTCTGGTTTGTATGTGAAGAAGGGCCGCGGCCTCAAAGTGCAGAGACATTTTATTTTGGTGGGCGACTTCTTCCCGCGACCCAGGTCTCACCTTGGAAGCGGCGTCTCCCCGTGAAGCTGTGGCGGCTCCGGCCATTCTATCCAAAACATGTATCCGTAGTTCCATCAACACCGTGTGGTCTTTGTGTTGCATGCATATCTGAACAAGGCCGGCTTTCCAGCGAGGACGAAATCGACGCGGAAAGCTAGACATGATTGGGTGTTGAATGCCAATGAGGCGGGTTAGTCCCCCGTCTCCGCCCCCACGACAACATGTAGTTGTGAAGAAAAAAAAAAATAAGAAAATGCTGCGTACCGTAATGATTCGATCCCAAGTTGAACATGACTTGCACAAAGTCTCTGCGGGGGAGACGGCGAACACCCCCCCCTTCACTATCTGAGACGTGAAAGCAAGGAAGAGAGCGCGACTACGTGGAACAGAAGTTATGGCATTGACAACTTTCATAAACTGGGCGGCTTCTTTAGTAAGGCATCAGCAACGTGAGTCTGTGACCATGACATCCGGTGGCAGAGCAAGAGTGGCATTCTTTCACATTCTTGCCGCATGCCAAATAAGCCAAGTTGGGCGACAAGTGAGGACTGGAAACTTGCATCCTTCTCAACGCCGACGGTCCCATCTTTTGATGTCTGAGTGTAATAGCGAAATAGTACCCGTGGCGATCTAGGCTGGGATGAAGTTGGCAGGTGATCCGGGGCCCGGACGGAGCATTTGCTCGTAGCGCAATGTATTTCTAAATTCTCTGTACGGAGTGCTAAGTACACAGAATCAGGTATACGGAGGCCGTCAAGCGCTAGGGGTACCGGAGTAGTTACCTGATTGCGTGACGCAACGAGGTGTTTCAGCCGAGCACCGGATGAATTGCGTGGGAAATAGATGAAAAGCGTAGAGGACAAGAAGCTTGATTGTAGCAACGTGAATCGGGTACTGCAACGAACGGGCAGCGTCGAAATCCAGTAATCTCGGAATGCAATATAAACGAGACGAATGTGACTCGGTGAGCAGACATTCGCAAACTGAGTTCCGAACTCGCGACTGAACAGCCACAGACAAGAGGGGGCCAGTCAGCCCTGCCAAGGCTGGGCAAGCAGATAACCCACTTAAGTTAACTATGTCATTGGTTGCACTAGCGGCACGAGTGGTACGAGTTTGCTTCACTTCCTTCCTTCCATGGTGATGGATGCCCTTGTACCTTGTACCCCGTACCCCGTAACTCCGTAACCTATCGTCTTAGGTGGAGTAACTAATTGGTCACTTGTCCACATGCCCGCGAACCTCGAACAAGTCGAAATCTGTTCCCTGAATCGGTGAACCTCACTTCAACCTTGTGGCCTTTTCGAGAAGTGGGAGCGCAGCAAGGCGCAGTGGCAGTGGCAGACAGACACCGACCGACCGGCTTGCGATCAACAATCATGACCGACCGACCTCGACATCAGATGGGTCGTTACTCCTTGCCGCCATCCGTCGTTCCCCAGATGTCCAGCCGAACAAAGGAGTCGCCGGTTTGGGGAACCTTGGGTCATGGGGGCGCTCGTCAAGGAGAGAAAACTGCCCATCCCATGTGTACCAGGCACTCGAGTTAGATCGGATCGTCATGCAATCAGGCCCTCTCGACAAGCTGCCTGGTGATCCCACGTAACGAATTGCCTTTGCTCCCGTGCGCTAGTAGACTACGAATAGTACAATGGACGGGATGCCAACACGGGTTGATCCAAAGCCTATAATGTGGGAAAGCCGATGATGATATGGAGTCTGCAACGCTTTACGTGTACTCCGTGAAAGCAAATTGTCTGTCAAGTGGACTCAGTCATGGACTGACTGACTCGTTCGTGTTCCAATGCGTGCTGTAAGGCGATCTCTACTTGACAGCAGCAGATAGTAAGTTACATACGGAGTACTCCGTACTGTCATCGCTACAGATTGTCGCGGAGAGCTAATCTGCCTACATGTGGATATGAAGCCCACATACGACTTTCTGGCAAAGGGTTTTGTTTGTTGACAAGTGCTTGTGACTTGTCAGCCCTACACAAACTTTATAGTACCGTCACACCTATGGCCGCGCCAGTCAATGCCTGCTTATCTCCTCAGCCTGAGCCTCTTGTTCCTCTTCGCCTGACAGATGGCGAGAAATTCGTCGTGGATTGACTACCCATCATCCGGGTGGCTTTGCCGTTTGCTTGTACGGCCCTGTTCGCCTCTGAGGCAACTAGCAGATGGCTACCTTTGCCAGCCAGTTTGCGATTCTCTACAACTATCATTCAAACATGAGATTGCTCATGTAGCCATAGGGCTATAGTGTACGTAATACATCATGGTTCCAATTGGCCTTACGCGCAGCTAGTGCTGTCAGCCTACTATGCTGCCGGAAGCGCATCCGAGTCATGGCCCCACGGCCGAGCATTGAAGGATTAATTGGAGGCTATGCAAAGGCTGAATCTGCTGAGCACTTATTTTCGTCTGCTGCTAGCAGGTTCATGCTCATGCGATCGTCACCCCGAACCCTTGTCGGAGGCAGCTGAGTAGGTCTCTGTTGTACGATCCGGCGGCGTCTTTTCTGGCGTCACTTATCACTATATAAAACGTCTCAAGTTGGCTTCCTCAACAAGAAACCGTCATCACCTCGCTTCATTACTTGTAGCCTCCTAGCATCTCAGGTTGACGCGGTGCTAGTTCGCTTCATCTTTTCCTCTTGGTCCACAGTCGCTTTTCTCTCGAACAAGACGCTCGCTATACAAAAAGTCTTAAGCTCATCGCCTCCATCCACCATGAAGTTCGCTCAATCCACTACGGGCGCCGTCGTGCTCCTCAGTACCCTGGCCCAGGCCGTGCCGTGCGTGAAGCCCAAATTCGAAGAGAAACAGGTGAAGAGTTTCTGCTGCAATATAGAGAAGTCGGCAAATGATCCCAATATCGTCACAGATCTGCCAGCTATGGTAGGGACACCTTGCGCATTATATAAGATCAAGGTTCAAGAAGGTTGCCCCCAGGGGTCCACGGACAAGAAGAAATGCAAAGTCCGAGTCCAAAGCGCCGAGACTGTCCCTCCCACCAACTGGATCAGCGTGACCCAATTCCCCGACATCGTCGACACGCCAGGCGGAGTAAAGAATTTTGAGACGCACGTCAAGGGAAAGATTTATAAACCCGAGCAGACGCCTGGGCAAACTACCAACGACTTCATCCAGCAGTATAAACCCTCTCAGGAGCCCAAAAATGAAGAAGACGAAGATGCTTGCGTTGAAGAACCAAGTGCCACCAGCGGACAACCCGGCCAACCCGGTCACGATGGTAAAGGCGGCGAGGGCAGAGAACCTGGTCAGCCCGGACAACCCGGCCAACCCGGTCACGATGGTAAAGGCGGCGAGGGCGGAGAACCTGGTCAGCCCGGACAACCCGGCCAACCCGGTCACGATGGTAAAGGCGGCGAGGGCGGAGAACCTGGTCAGCCCGGACAACCCGGCCAACCCGGTCACGATGGTAAAGGCGGCGAGGGCGGAAAACCTGGTCAGCCCGGACAACCCGGCCAACCCGGTCACGATGGTAAAGGCGGCGAGGGCGGAGAACCTGGTCAGCCCGGACAACCCGGCCAACCCGGTCACGATGGTAAAGGCGGCGAGGGCGGAGAACCTGGTCAGCCCGGACAACCCGGCCAACCCGGTCACGATGGTAAAGGCGGCGAGGGCGGAAAACCTGGTCAGCCCGGACAACCCGGCCAACCCGGTCACGATGGTAAAGGCGGCGAGGGCGGAGAACCTGGTCAGCCCGGACAACCCGGTCAACCCGGTCACGATGGTAAAGGCGGCGAGGGCGGAAAACCTGGTCAGCCCGGACAACCCGGCCAACCCGGTCACGATGGTAAAGGCGGCGAGGGCGGAAAACCTGGTCAGCCCGGACAACCCGGCCAACCCGGTCACGATGGTAAAGGCGGCGAGGGCGGAGAACCTGGTCAGCCCGGACAACCCGGTCAACCCGGTCACGATGGTAAAGGCGGCGAGGGCGGAAAACCTGGTCAGCCCGGACAACCCGGCCAACCCGGTCACGATGGTAAAGGCGGCGAGGGCGGAAAACCTGGTCAGCCCGGACAACCCGGCCAACCTGGTGGGGCTGGTCATGGTGGTGTAGGCGGCAGCGGCGGCGGCTTCGGAGGTTCCAGCGCATAGTCTCTCCGGTCACGAGTCCATCCATTGAATCGACCAGTCGTCGTAGAGGTCGACAACGCTATCGATCGTCGAAGCTAGATAGCGCCAATGCAAGGTCACGCCAGGTATCAGTTCGTCAGGAGGCAAGAATAACCGGTCTAGAATTTGTCGCGGGAGGCACTGCAAATGAGGCCCTACATGTCTTTGTTCTTCTTCTTTAAATTCTCGTTCATTCCATGTTTTTTGGTATTCTTCCTAGACTAGGAACAATGGCTTCAGGTATTTATCTCGGCAGAGAATCAACTCAATTGCGCACAATTGATATTGCCCATCGTGTCAAAAGACTTTGTAGCGCGGTAAGACCCTGAACGACATGAGTCCAGCTGCCGAAGCTGCCCTGCTGAAGTTACTTGGTAGTCCAAAACATGCCCAAGTGAACCTGCGACGCAGATCTCGCCTCGGACTGGAGTACTATCGGTGTGAAATGGACATGTATTGGCTATGTGGTGGCTCAATCTTCCCCCTTCCCCCGGAAAAGTTTACCAAGACCAGAGGCAGCACTCGTGATTGTCGTTGTTTGCTGAGCCTGAACTGGACAAAGGTGACAGAAGCTGGCCCGCGGGTGGCAACGCTAGAATTGACGACCTATCCGACCATCTCCACTGTCCAGTCTATAATGCTTGAACAATATCGAGTTGTTCGCTCGTTCTAGCCTTCCTCGCTTTCGCGCCTCCTCCTTGTGCTGTACCCTATCACTTGCTATCCTCAGCTTGGACAGCTGCGCGGCAAGCAATGCCTCACTGCTACATACAACCTCGCCGCTCCCATTGCTTCCCCGCGTCCGGGCGACCGTGAGACTGGTGTTGGATGAAGGTTTCACGCGTGAAGTGACGGGGTCTAGCTCCCTGTCTGGTGGTGCTCTGCGGGCGGCCCGGAGCTCTTGGGTGTCGAGGCTCTTCCGAGGCGAGATGAGCTTTCCGGATGGCAAGCGCACAGGTACACTGGGGGCACGTTCCGCCAGCTCAGCGACTGCACTTTGATACTGCGACAGTTCATAGAATTCCTCGGTTTCGGGGGATACGTCGAACCGGCAATGACCCTTGGCCACCATGTGGTGCTGGACGCCCTCGACGGTGTTTCGCCGCATGCCACAGTATATGCATTCTCGATAGCCGTAGATGACAGAGTGAAAGTACCACACGACCGTCTCGAGGTCGACGGCTAGGGAATCCAAAAACGGCACGTTGAAGCCGTGTGTCGCGGCCATGTGAGTCACGCTGTCGTACAACGTGCCTAAATTTCGGGCGCAGAAGAGGCATTGACCAGGAGAAAAGTCTGGTACTGATGGTTCGTCTTCTGAGCCGTTGCCGACTTTCAGATCTCGTGTGGTTCCAGTATCAGCTCTTCTTAGAGCGGCGTGTGAGGTTGCAGCGCGGCGTTTTTCATTAGCATCTGATGAAGGCAGTGGTGATGATGGCGGCGAGAAGACAATTCCGGGCTCCGCTGCCTTCAATCGAAGCTTGAAGACACTGTGGATGAAAGCGTTAGTTGACATTGGTTTGTTTAGTTCGACTAGATTCCAATTCTTCTTCTTTTCTGGCTCCCAGGAGTAGATGGGCCACAACGTACTGGCCATCACTTTTGACATGGGCTCGCCACGTTTGTAGGTCACGCAATTGCACGTTGCAGAGTCGGCAGAGAGAGGGCGCGCCAGGAATGGCCACATGTAGGGGCAGCTGGTCGACGGTGACGCCTGTGTCTGTCATGCTGGCTGGTTGTTGATTGATGCGGTGGTGTTGTAGTTGTTCTCAGGGGCTGATTGGGACGGGGTTGGGGTAGGGTTTTTTATTTCTTTTTATCTTCTTTCCCTCTGCCTCCTGGACTCTTGGGCGAGATGGCTGGCGGTGCCTTTTTGTTGGTGTCCACATCATCACGGGCAGTTGCGATGGATGATGGAAAAAATATGTGAGGGCCATGGACACGTAAGTTCAGATCTTAGATCTTGTTACATGTTAGATGTAGATCTGCCTCTAGCCATGTGACTCACCGGCCCAGTTAAAGTCAACGGCTTAATAGTGGGACCGAGGCCGAGGTCACAGTTGGCTTCAACTTCGAAAGCGGAGACGGCACACCAATTGGCCCCCAGTCACTATAATGCAACATTCAAGTCTCTTGGCTGAGGTCTCGCGCTAACGTGCCCAGCATCAAATCAGGGGTCATCTAGCGACTTGAGCCACTATGAGTCGAAATGACTGGAGCTCATCTTCGGAAAGGTCCAGGTTTGGTATACCCGGCCAAAGTGCAATCCTTGAGAACGCCGCCACGATAAAAAAAAAACTTGTAGTAAGTTGACAACGTCTCTTGTTTGGTGTCCCTTGCCGAGTGCGAGCGTCGGGAACTCTCCCACACGCTTCACCATGACGTTCTGTAGGGTTCGGCCGAGGAACGTTTCAGCGACAGACGGCTCGCCAAACTTTCGCCGACGATATGTCCTGTTTCGTGGCCACATACTACATCTGCCTTACCTTCCTCTCCTACGAGGTAAAATGCGGTGCTATAGCACTAGATAACTACAGACCGCCAGACCGCCCACAGCATGACTCTCGCGGCGCGAGGCGTGACCGAACGAAGAAGGGAAAACGGACTGACCACGGGTTCACCAGGAACGCCCACGATATTGGGTGTCGGGTGACTTGACAAGAATATGCTTGGGTATCGACCAGTTGCCGTCGGTAGATTCGACATTTCAGCACTTCTCCGAGTCGACCGGACTAACAGACGGGTGCGGAGTAACTGCTATCAATGCTCCAATGCTCCAATGCTCCAATGCTCCCATGCTTCGGTTTTCATATTGCATTGCACGCTAATGTGTACTTAACTCCTGATTTAGGGTCTCCTGCTGTAGCGACCTACTGTCAAGAGATTCAAAGGGGTATTCGTGGATGCTGGTAAAAAGCCTGGAGCTTTACATCCCATCATCTCTTGTAGAAGCTAAGAACTTACACCCCTGACCTCTCTATAAATAGCTTGTTTGTACTAGTAGTAGTTTCTATCGGCTGCAATACCCCGTGTCAGTCACGGGTGGTTAATAAAACAAGGACAAGGGGAAACTAATGATCGAAAGGGCTGTGATTCTACGAATTGGGGCCACAAAGTATGACCGCAATGGAACGCATAGCTCAGCGCAAAATAGGCGACCATAACTACTGAAGCACCGATGCAGGATTGTTGGGCAGATGCGTAACAAGATCGGAGCAACAACTCTATGACAAATACGGGTTGTACACGTAGTCCCGTCTTGATCGGATCCTCGAATATACGACGATACTTGGCTCTGTAGCCCTACACACAACCTTCTGTAATCCCTCTAAATAGTTACGGCATAGAGTGAATTGAAAGGTCACACAATTGGTCCGCAGATGTCCGAACAGCAACACGCCCTGCGGCTTATTGCTCAGACGTGCAGGAACCACACGAAATGGTTTTCGGCCCATCAAGTTACTTTGGAGGAGTGACATGCCTGGGCCACGCAGGCAGTCAAGGCATCTGCACTCTCCGATGTTTTCGGCTCCTCGTTGCAACATCTATACGCCATAGTCAGACGCCTGTTGTTGTTTTCTGGAAGACCTAGCTCCTTCAGCCTTTCGAGACTTCCTTGGGGGGGCTGGATGAGCCTGCTTCATACGTCGTTGCAGCGCCGTCTCCTGCACACACTCGGCGATGTTACATGTAATCGGACCGGCGGGAATGGTTGACGAGGAATTCTCCTACCGTTTTGCAAAGTTGATGGATGCCTTCTGCTTCGTTGCCAAACGACTTGCGTAGGGCGATGCAAATTGTCGGAGGAATACGAAGGACCGACGCACAGCTTCATAAGCTAAGCCATAGAGGGGGCTGGTGCCGGCACAGGACAAACCAAAGATCCGCGCGGCCAATCTCGGCTCTTCCCGAGCGGCTTTCGTTGAGAGACACGGAGACGTTTGGACACGAGACACGAGGGAAAAACCGGAGGGAGGCTTTCTTTTTGCCAGCTGGAATCAATTTTCCTTCCGTGAGGTCACCGCCCAGCCGTGCGTGCATCTTATTTCTTCTTCCCTTTTTGCCCAATCTTCTCCGTCACATTCACCAATTGACCCAATTGACCATGCTGCGATGCACATCATTGGCCTCGGGCCTTGGGAAGAGCTCCGTCCCGCGGGTCGGACGACACATGCAAGCTGCTCCTGCACATGCGGCTTCCACGTCCACGTCCTCAGCCAGGCACCACCACCAGCAAGCTAGACATGGCGGCGCCGTTGTTGCATCGACCCCGCATCCTCCACGACATGTACACTCAGAGCTCAAGCTCAAGCTCAAGCTCAAGCTCTGCTCGCGAGTCTCGTCCTGCCGAAGCATTCACAGCACCGCGCGCAGCATGGCTCAAGCTACGAGAACCGAGAGCGACGCCTTTGGCGAGATCCAGGTCCCGGCCGACAAGTACTGGGGCGCCCAGACAGAGCGCTCCCTCGAGAACTTTCGCATCAACCAGCCTCAGGATCGCATGCCGCCCCCCGTTGTCAAGGCCTTTGGCATCTTGAAGGGGGCTGCGGCGACGGTGAACATGCGATATGGCCTGGGTAAGTGCAGGGCGAGAGACCCGGCCAGCTTCGTGACTTTGTGACTCGTGAGCCGCTTTTTCCACTGACGCAATCCTCCTCCAAACCCAGACCCCAAGATCGGGCAGGCCATCCAGCAAGCCGCCAAGGAGGTTGCCGACGGCAAGCTCATGGACCACTTCCCCCTCGTCGTCTGGCAGACCGGCTCCGGCACCCAGTCCAACATGAACGCCAACGAGGTCATCTCCAACCGCGCCATCGAGATGCTGGGCGGCGTCAAGGGCAGCAAGAAGCCCGTCCACCCCAACGACCACGTCAACCGCAGCGCCTCCTCCAACGACACTTTCCCAACCGTCATGCACATCGCCGCCGTCCTCGAGCTGGAGAACGACCTGCTGCCCGCCCTGCGAAGCCTCCGCGACGCCATCCAGGCCAAGGTCGACGACTTTGAGGCCAAGAAGATCATCAAGATCGGCCGAACCCACCTGCAGGACGCCACTCCCCTGACCCTCGCCCAAGAGTTCTCCGGCTACGTCGCCCAGCTCGACTTTGGCATCAAGCGTGTCGAGGGCTCCATCCCCGACCTCCGCCTGCTCGCCCAGGGCGGCACCGCCGTCGGCACCGGAATCAACACCTTCCAGGGCTTCGCCGAGGCCATCGCCGAAGAAGTCACCCGAATGACCGGCACCGAGTTCAGGACGGCCCCCAACAAGTTCGAAGCCCTCGCCGCCCACGACGCCATCGTCCAGGCCCACGGCAGCCTCAACACCATCGCCACCTCCCTGACCAAGATCGCCCAGGATATCCGCTACCTTGGCAGCGGCCCGCGCTGCGGCCTCGGCGAGCTGGCTCTCCCCGAGAACGAGCCCGGCAGCAGCATCATGCCAGGCAAGGTCAACCCCACGCAGTGCGAGGCCCTGACCATGGTCTGCGCCCAAGTCATGGGCAACAACGTCGCCACGACCATCGGCGGCATGAACGGCCAGTTCGAGCTCAACGTCTACAAGCCCCTCGTCATCCGCAACCTGCTACACAGCTCGCGCCTCCTAGCCGACGGCATGCGCTCCTTTGAGAAGAACCTCATCGCCGGTCTCCAGGCAAACGAGGACAAGATATCCCAAATCATGAAGGAATCGTGAGTGTTGTTTTTTTTCCCTCTTTTTTTTAAAATTCTTTTTTTTTCTTCATGTGGCCCTTTTTTACTCCTGACATATAACCCGAAAAGAAACTAACGTGTTCTCAGCCTCATGCTCGTCACGTGCCTCAACCCCAAGATTGGCTACGACATGGCCTCCAAGGTCGCCAAGAACGCGCACAAGAAGGGCCTCACGCTCAAGCAGAGTGCCATGGAGCTCCAGGCCCTCAAAGAGGACGAGTTCGACTCCCTCGTTAAGCCGGAGCTCATGGTTGGCCCTAGCGCCTACAAGCATCAAGGTTGAACCTGCGTGGGGGAGACGGACGGTACGATGCATTCAGTTCAGGTGCCATTGTTTAAACACGACCTGGCAATCTGATAGATAGATTGAAGCCCGAAAGATGTATAACAGAATTCAGTGAATGACATTTAAAAAAAAAAAAAGCTTGGCGTGTGGCATGGAGCGTCTTCACAAGTAAATTGCCCGTCGTCTACAACACTGTGCTTCCTTCATGTGTTGAGAACTTGCCAGGGCCCCTGACAATCATCTGACTTGCGTAGTATGTCATACGTAGGTTGGCGGAACGTTGACGTCCTGATACTTTGGCTTGATATGTATACAGCTCTGCGCTCTGCGCCTTGGTCACATGTGAATCTCACAAAAATGCATCATCACGGGGAAATGGCGATGATGAGTGTCATCTATCTTTTCATGTCTCGGCAAGAGTTTATTGTCTGGCTCTCTACGTCTCCACGTAGATAGAATGCATCAAATCAGCGTAGCAACTTCGCCTTCTCTACGCAAATCATGTCCTTGATCGTCACCAGTCAATATCTGAATCACCATGCGCATACCGGCAATGCACCATCGTTTCGCGAATTAATCATCTCCCAAGCCAAGCAGGGCTGCTACTCGATCAAGTGACGTTCCATTCACCTGCACATCACCACACAGTGTGCTGTCAGGGAAGTTCTTCTCCATGTCGTCTTCGTCCTGCACAGAGACTTTGTCCTCGCTTGTGATACCCTCAGGCCGCATGATAGGACCATGCTCAGTTTTATCAACCGTCTGTTCATCGATAGATACTCCAACTATATCTGAGCTAGCAACAACACCATGTTTGTCGTTGCCATGTGCACCATGGTCAGACAGCGTCGTGGCCAGCGCAACATCGACGTGCTGAAAGTGATGCGTCGAGCGTGAACGGTCAAACAAAACAGTGCGCCGGGCTGCAGCTAGAACAGATTTGCCGGGCTTGTACTTGTCACCCATGGCAAGTCGAATCATGACCCAGTGAAAAATCCACGGGAAACTGATAAAAGGCATGATGGGTTTTGGCTCCTGGGCCGAGTCAATGACCTCATCCCCGACTTTCCCACGGGTACTACCATTGCATGCCGCCTTGACCTGTTCTTCGGTAACTTTATACATGGCAACGACAAACTTGTCGAGTTGGGGCGCGTCGCTGCTTCCAGCAACGTTGCAACATTGCTCTCTGAACCGCTGCTTCAAGACGTCGAATTCGCGACCCAGATCTTCCTGCCTCTTATAATCGCTCGCTATCTTCGAACTTGACATGACCCAGCCTGTGTACAGCTCAAATTCAGTTTCCACGCTGTGTCGGACGAGCAGTCGCCGCATGGCGATATCGTACTGAGCCTTGATTGTTCTGGCTGCGGTCAGAGTGTCCTCGTCTAGCTTATATGTCTCCAGGATTCTCTTATCGAAGGAACTTTCCCAATTTGGTCGGAAATGGAACGTGTGTTTGATCACTTCGTCGTATAAACCACCCAAGGCCTTTTTTGAGCGATATTTCCTCCCCTTGTTCTCCATGAAATGTGGCCATCGGTCTGGTTGCATCTTGGAACTGAATTCCGCCGGTTCTCCGGTTTTTGCATAGTCCACTGCTTGGGAGTGCAAATCCGCCAGCCTCAGGCCTATGAACGAAATATTAGTTTGGACATCTTACAAGTGAACACAAAGAAGGCTTCTTACATGTTGGTGACTTGACTCCAAGATCGTCTGCAAATGCGAGATGCGCGACTGCAATAAGAGGTAGAACATCGTTTTTCATGTAGTTGACAAAGAACTCGCGTAAGTCGTCAACTTGGATGTTGCGGTCCAGTTGTCGGGGGCTTGGTGCTTCGTACTCCATGGGCTTATGGTTCCATTCCCGAGGAATAAGTTCCTGGTCCCAAATCACAAAGAAGTCATCACCATCAAGGTCGCCCCCAGACAGCATGGCTGGGACCGGTCGGTCTCCTTTTGACGGAAAAACCACAACGTCTTTCAAGTGTCGAAGCTTTGGCTCATCGATTGCCTGAACAACTCGAATATCTCCTGGGTGAAGCGAAGGGTTTCTTCCCACTATACACACACCTCGTATAACGTTGGTTTCATCGGGAATATTCGGGTCAGTAAGTTGCAAGAAGATTTGTGGAAGCCTTTGGACAAGTTTGTCAGAGGTACCTTCAGTCTCAATAGAGTGACCTCGTAGACTTCCGCTCTCGTCCACGCAGCCAAGAACAAAAGCGCTCTTGGGCACATGTATTCTTGTTTTTTCTTTTAAAAGACGGAATGACCAAGATATCCAGAGATGGAGAAGATTAAGTGTGAACGGCTCTTCAATGTGTTCTGACTTGAACCCGGCCTTCAGAAGCTCGGCAAGAACCAAGGTAGCCTGGTTTTCATCCACAAATTTGCTAAGTAACTCAATGGCGACGGAGTTGTCCTTTTCTGCTTTCTCAAACAAAGCGATTTGGCTCTTCAGAAGCCTCATGAAAGCCTCTTTCGGCACCCCAAGACTTTCTAGAATCGTGATGGTTTGGCGATTAAGAGTCGCAGTCGAGCGAGCCGCACAGCGCACGATTTCTAGGCCTTGGAAATCGGATTTGAACTTTTCTTGAGAATTTCTGATATGAACCTCCATACCTTGGGCTTGTGGCCAGGCAGCAAGAACTCCTTTACAGCCTCCCATGCGAAACTGAAATGCCGTCGGCTTGTCGAAGATGTCCAGGGTCATTTCTTCAATGATTACTTGAGAGAGAAAGTTTGATATGATCCCCGAGCCGTCTGTGAAGCAGTGACCATTCCTCTCAATATCGTCAATGCGCTTTATATTAGGCATCCATATGCCCCGAATGTCGCGTGTTGTTGAAAAGCACTGGCCCAAACGCGCAGCATATTTAGCCACGCACCTAATGTGATCGAAGTGTCCCATCCACGCGCGAATATCTTGGCAGGAGACGTGATCAGTAGGGCAGAAGAAGTAGGCGCTGCTCTGTCTCAACTGAGAGCTCCCGAATGCCAGAAAGGTGTACTGCCGATCCCCAATGCGAATGCCTTGGAACAAGACCCTCTCCACACGTTTCCAAACCTCGTCATTGTTTTGTTTGTTCTTTCCAACTCGATCCAACTCGGATTCTTCGACAAACTGCACTCGCAAGAATCGGTCCTGCAAGTGGCTGTACTTGCGAACAACTCGATTAGACGTCTCCACGGTCGGCGAGTTGAAGCGGATAGTTGTCGGGGTGATGGAAGCTTTGCGAACGAAGGTACAGTAGGGCGGAATCTTCGTGGTTGGAACATAGGCTGCTGCCTCTTCCATACCGAAAAGCTTCATGGGATCAACCAACCTGCTGTCTTGGTCCACGAGATATTCGAGTCGACGCGTAGCATCTAACGGTTGTAGGCCGTTGAGTCGCTCGAGGAAGTCGATGCCAATTGTATATTCATTGAAAATGCCTCTTGAAATGCATACCTCGAGCTGGTAACGAACCTGAAATGGAAGGCTTATTTTTGGGGACAAACCGAGTAGAGCAGAAGGCTGGCTGGCGTAAGCCGCCGAGGGATGCTCGAGGAAAGCCCATAAGCTCGGGGCTTCGGTATGATCTAGAAAGACATAGCCTGGGCGGAGTATCACATTAAGATCGTTGAAAGCGGTGTGAAGATGACCATAGGATGCTGAAAGTAATACCTCATTGTGACCAAATGTCAGGCAGAAGGTGGTCCATCGTCCAATGTCGATATCCTCATCATGCTGCAACTCGTCATGCATAGAAACCGGCTGATTCATTGCATCATTGCTCACGGAAGAAATATTCGTGGCACGATACCAAGCATCACTGGCATACCACTTTCGAGGGTTGCCTTGGAACGTGTCTAAAATGTTGTCGACTTTTCCAAAGTATTCAGGTGGGTAGGGCAGGGAAAAAATCCATTGAGGTGACTCGTCGTCGGCTGTGGTTTCCAGAATCGTGTTGATAGTAGAGATTTGGAACGTCACTTTCCATTCCTTGGTGAATTCCCCGTCAGACTTGCGGCAAGTGGTAGAGAATTGGACGGTCATGGTCTTTTTTCTAATATCGACTTCCAACAGCAAGCCTCGGGATGGCTCGATGATCTTCATTACCCGCATCAAAGATGGATTCAGCATAGTGCCGAAAGCGAGGGAACTCAAACCCGTTGTGATTCGGCCTTGGTATCTCGAGTCCTCCCTCCTGCTGCAAGATGGCCGCTCCACCATCAGCACCGTAAGTGTTAGTCCGTCTGGATACTGTTGAGTATCTGGGTGTTGGACTCGGACGATTCCGCGGCGCCAGAACATGTCTGGTGGAGGAGGCTGGAAGCGAATCTTTGCAGACATGGTTCCACGGCTAGAGTTGGGCGGAAAGATGTCGATGTCTATCCAAAAGATATTGCCTTCGGATGCAAACCACCGCCAGATGTACTCCGCCGATATGTCGACTGGGAGATTATTGACTTGAATATCCACATTTGGTCTTGTCTGCCACTCATTTGAAAATCCGAAGGATGTGTTCGACTTGGCACTCGACTCTTTGATGTGCCTTCCGCCGCGTTTCCCCTGAGGATGATATCTTTGTTGCCGGGGTGCCGGCCTCGATATTTGTGCAGGCATTCTTGGGAACAAGGGATGAGAGACTCGGATTTCGAATACAGATCGACCCTAGAAAGCCCGTCTGGATTCACGTACAAGATTTTGACAAGTTAGTTTGCTAACTTGAAACGTTTGTTGACCGCAAAGATAGAAGAATTCGGCACTTCTGTCGGCACCGACTTTGCTAATTGATGAGCCACACTACAAAAAAGGACTCATGTGCCTAGAAAGAATGCTCCAACTGGGTTGGCAGTACAAGCAACTGTCACCTTACGATTGGAAGTCGCGATACGCACCTCGCGTGGGTGTTTCCCAGATGGAGATGAGCTGGTAGAGAGTGGGCAAGTGAGGAATTGCATCCTTTTCGGGGTCCAAAGCGCAAAGCGGTGTTTGAAATATCTGAGCCAGTGGATTGTTTCCTCTTTTCTTTTCGGTGAGAGAGAAGGGGTAGAGGATGGAAGATGGGGAAGAAGAAAAGATCGAGAGCAAATGCAGACTGTGAGTGAGGAGTGAGACAGGCAGATGGTCCATGTGCAGCTGTAGTTATCACTCGTATCAATCACTCACTCACTCACTCACTCACTCACTCACTCAATCAATCAATCAATCACCCTTCTCTCGACTTGGCTTCGCAGTAGGCCGCGTGCCGTGGAGTGGCCCGCCGATTGATTTGTATTTATCTCGGCAGGATTTGAGTTGAGGCTGATAGTTATCTGTCTGCTCCACTGTTCGCATACGTCGCTTCTTGACCTGTCGTCGTATCGTAGGCTATAAGGCGAGGTCGCGGGCACGGGAGGCCGAGGAGTAAAAGGAAATTTGCTCCTCAGGTGCTGCTACTTTCCATGAACTACAACGCTTGCATGTGGAAGGCGACTATCAAAGGGTCGATGGAGGCCTTGCAAAGATGCGCCACAGCACTAGAGTATTTGGGATAGTTGCATAAGTTACCCGTGCATCTGCGCCGTGCGGCGTCTTTGCAGGGCCAACTGCATCGCGTCCCGACCAAGGCAATGAATATATCGATGTTCTATGACATGGCTCCTAGTAGGCGAGTCTCGCTGTGTCGTAAAGTCCGCTGCATCTTTCCTGTCACGACAATTGCTTGCAGGGTGAGTCGCTCATGAGTCATGACTGGGCTTGACGGCCCACAATCGTTCAAGAGCACAAAATCCCCTTCGCCACGGTTGTTGGCGCGTGCGACTAGTTAGTTACTCTGTACGCTAGGACATTCAACCCTCTGTTCTTGACACTCTACGGAGTAGTACTTTGCAACGTTGGTGCTCCGTACTCCGTACCTTGGTCATCTTTGGTCATCTGCTGATCTGAACATGTGCTTCTTGTACGGAGTACGGAGTACGGAGTAAAGTGCATGGCAAAGTCACCGCAATGCATCACGTGCATCACGTGCATCACGTCGCGTGTTGCAGGTGCAGATGATTGCACTCCATTGGAAAACACCTTGACGACCGCTTCAGATTTTGATTTGCGAGACACGTGGAACCCAGGGTGCCATGCACTCTTAAGTTTGAATAAGACACCAACGCCAGAGAAAGCATCTCCAGACTCTAGAATGCTAAGGCGATGGAATTGGCACATTGTTTCGTTGCATTGTCATGGCCGCTTTGGTAGCCAGCCATGGTGTCGTCGAAAGAGGGTTAGCGTGGAACGGCGCAGGGGAGAGCTGCTAAGAAAGGAAAGGCCAGCACACAGCGTGCAGGACGCAGCACCCACTAGCCTTCCTAGCAAGGCACCTACACTTCCCTGGTACTCGGCTGCACAAACTCTGAACGGGTCATTATTTATTACTTTACACAAGGTACGGAGTACTCCGTCCGTACTCCGTACTTCGTACCCAATTATCCAATAGTACGGAGAACTGACATTCGCTCCCCACGCGACACGAACGAAGCTTTTGGAACAAAAGAGACAAGCCTGCAACCTTGGAAGACGATGAGGCGCCCTCCCTCTGCGCCTTCCTTGCTCCATTTCGTCAACCCCTCGGACAATGCCTGAATTTGGCCTTTTTCCCACAACACCAACACCGACACCAACGACGCCAGCATCTTTTTCTATTCTCAGCGCTTGCTTTTACAACTCCTTGCCTTGCGAGCCTGTATCCGATCCAGGGCGAGAGGCCGTTTTTTCGTGTCCAGCGTTCGATTGTTTGCACTGGGTCAACATTTGGACATCACACCGCCCCTTTTAACTTTGCGCCACTTGTCGTCATTCGAATCGTCGACTACATACATAATCACCTACGGCGCGCAGGTTAGTTCTGACTCAACAATCCATCGAAATCACGTATACGCACTTACAATTGCTCCGTGCAGTTGCCTCAAACGTCGCCCAGGATGGTCTACCTCCGACACAGCCAGCTTCCGGCGCTCAAGGAGTACAAGTACTCTTCTGTCGACCGGTCGCTGACGTCCAAGTACATCCTCAAGCCGTTCTACAACAATTTCGTCATCAAACTGTTTCCCATGAGCATGGCCCCAAACCTGATTACGCTCACTGGGTTCATGTTTGTGGTGATCAATTTCTTAACGCTCCTGTGGTATAACCCTACGCTCGACCAGGACTGTCCCGCTTGGGTGTATTTCAGCTGGGCAATCGGTCTATTCCTCTACCAGACTTTCGATGCCATCGATGGAGCTCAGGCGTGAGTACACACTCTGTGAAATTTTGGCGTAAACTTTGCTTCGTTGTCGCATTCCAGCGTCAAAGTCTGGCGAAAGCCGACGGGAACGGAAGCGGCAATGGGCAACAGCAGCTAACCCGGTTTGTAGACGACGTACCAAGCAATCTGGTCCCCTTGGTGAGCTCTTTGACCATGGTGTCGATGCTCTCAACACTACTCTCGAAGTTCTCATTTTCGCTGCCTCCCAGAACATGGGCCAAGGCTGGAAGACTGTCGCGACTTTGTTTGCTTGTATGCCTTGACCAATTTTCCTTGATGGATGCGCAAAGCTATGCTGTCCGTTGCTGACACTTTCTAATTGCAGCTCTCCTCACTTTCTATGTTCAGACCTGGGATGAGTACCACACCAAGACTCTCACTCTCGGCATAGTCAATGGTCCAGTCGAAGGTGTCTTGATTCTGGTCGCCGTCTACACGCTGACCGGCTTGCTCGGCGGAGCACACATCTGGCAGCACAGCATGCTCGGAGCTATTGGCATTCCTGAAACCTTGGGCATTCCCAAGTTTGTCTACAATCTCTCTTTTACCGAGTGGTACCTCGTTCAGGGTGCCATTGTCCTGGTTCTGAACACCGTCGAGTCCTCATTCAATGTCATCCGAGCCCGCCACGACCGCGGTGACCGATCCCGTGGTGCTCTTGTTGGACTTTTGCCTTTCTTCGCCATCTGGGTCATGATCGTCACTTACCTGCACCTGCAGCCCATCATCCTAAACCACCACCTCGTTCCCTTCGTCCTCTTTGCCGGTATCATAAATGCGTACAGCGTTGGACAGATGATCACCGCCCACCTGGTCAAGCTTTCCTTCCCGTACTGGAACGTCCTCAGCATTCCTTTGGCATGCGGTGTCATGGACTCTCTTGGACCCGTTTTCTTCAACCGATTCGGCATTGGCTGGCCTAGCGCTCTTGGACACGATGACTACCAAGTTTCTTTCGTATTCCTCTGTCTTGGTATTGCCTTTGGTGTCTATGGTAGCTTCGTTGTCGATGTGATCGTGTCCATCTGCGACCACCTCGATATCTGGTGCTTGAGCATTAAGCACCCCTACGAAGAATTTGGCCCCAAGATGAACGGTGAAAAGATTCACTGAACTTTGCACAACTATAATTGACACTTCCAACCAGATGGGGCACCGTAATCTGAGTGAAGGCTATAGTCGGGGTGCGAGCTTTCTATTTTCGCGCAAGAAATCAACGACAGCGGGGTAGAGATTTGATGAGACGTTTCCTGCTGGTTGAGGCGCGTGTAAGAACCAAGATAATGAGCATAGAGTTATGATTGTTGGCTGGTATGCGCAAGTTTGCTGTGCCAAGGAATTGGAGTTGCAGCTGCTTGTGCTGTCAATTAATTAATTAGTTGCTCCGTTGGCGTCAGTAGAAAGACACCACAGCCTTGTGTGTAGGCAACGGGGAAAAGACGGAGGGAGACTTTGTGTTGCAATATAGAGGACAGACATGTTATCGGAGTTATGAGGCACGGAGTCTTAGTTGCATTGGTTTGCTTTCATCTTATTTTGTTCATTACTTTGCGTGGAGATGCTCTGCATTGTAACTATACTACTATTCATCCATTTCAATCCCGCTCGGGTTTGACATGGTTTGTACTGACAATACATGGCGGTAGATATATCGTTTAGTATAGCCAGTCTAGCATTCGAATAACCCAACATCGACGTCGTCATACCGCTATGGAACAAGCAAATGTTTCTACTAATCAAGATGAAGGGCATCCTTGCAAACGGAAAACGCCCATCTCAAGAACCACGGGCTACATTCGAATATCAAGAAGCGCCCAATCCTTCTGTCTAGCCCCCTTGCGAGAAATTTTGGTTGCCTTGACCTCGACTGTGCTACAGGATTATCGACATGATAAGTTACCCTGAGCAAAGGTTCTTGTGCCAATATGTTCGCCTCATCAAGGTCAACTTCCGCCATCAAGGTCAACTTCCGCGCTCCGTGACCCATAGATAGCGCCAGCCTCAAGCTCAAGCCCCGCGCGTGCGCAAAGGAACCCGTCCCGGCCTCCTTACGAACAAGAATAGGTCGCCAGCCCGTGTTGGCTTCGTCGCCTAAGCGAGAAGCGCTCGCCGTTCATGTACGCCTTGTCACGAGGAGGGCGACGCCCATGCGAAGCTCCGTGAGCCCCGACCTGTGTCGGCGGCATCTTGCGAGCGGGAAGGCCGCGTCTTGTTGGCCTGGGGCTTGACCTGGTCCTGTAGAACGCTATCGGCTGTTTGGGTATGTATGTTTGTTGGATACGATGCTTGAGCGGGTGTTTTGCTGGTGTTGGAGGATTGTGTCCTTCTGGTGCGCCGACGAGTCTCGCCTCTTTGAGAGACCCAGGGATCAATATCGGGAAGTTCCTTCTAGGACGACGCCATTCCAGTGTGATAGGGTGCGTCCCCCGAGATATTCGAACGAGAGCATCCGTTGGTGGTCAGGTTGTAAGATAATGACCCCCCAATAGATTTCATCATCCCGGAAAATAAGCCAAGGAGCACAGCATCCATGCCTCTGGCCAAAGAGCTTCTATTCTGTCATCAGACTCTCATGCTGACGTGGGGCGAGACAGGAGTTTCCCGCGTTTCCCAAGTTCGTGTTGGGTAGGCACATGCAGCTACAGCGGTTTTCCTGGTCATATCCCTAGTTGAACTGGGTACCGATGTACCAAGAGTCTCACTGGTCGTCGCCAAGTGGAGGTGTAAAGCTAGATAGAGCTCATGAAGAAGCGTGCTTCTTTCTCCTGGCTGAATTTTTTCAGACAAGCGCGTAAGTTTTGTCACACCGTCCAAGATAATTAGAGCTCGGCTCGGCAAGGAACCAAGTGACCCCAATTTAAAGACGAAGGGGAAAAGCGCAGTCTATATTCAGACCGATCTGTAATAGTACCCCCTGTAAAGAACAAACGAAGACATACAAGTGGAGAATATAAAGGTATGCCATTAATAAATCAGTAAGACTTCGTCTAAAGCCCAATTCTCCCTCATTATAGTCCGCAATGTTCACCCCGAATACATCCACTTGACGACAAACAATTCAGGCAGTTCCTCTGTAGGTACAAATGCACTGAATCGGGTTGTAGCGTTGCCGGGCAAGGCTTTGGCCAGGCACTTGCTCAGACACACAAACATACAACAGTGCCGCTGTTAGGGTGCGGGTTGCTCAAAACGGGACACCCATACGAACGAACAGTCATCGGTGGATATGTTTGACGGGTGTTTGACGTCCGAATATGAACACTGTGTTTTATCGAGTTTGCGTCATCCGTGTATCAAGAAATCCTACCAAATGGCGGCGCACAGCACCGCATGCACCACCAAAGACCGGTAAGTAAAGAGGGCGTATATTGCCCAAAGCCAAGAGTGACACAAGCCAGAATGACGCCTTTTTGATTCCAATATACCCACTCAACCAAAACACCTTGTTGTGAGCCTCACGGCTCGGATATAATTCGCGGTCATCGTATCATGAGAGACATGGCCCAATGCCAGAGGAAATGCCTTGTATGCTCCCTCTGCAGCCTAATATAGGTTGATCAGCTATAAGAGGTCATCGGAGCCACTTGCAACGCTTTGCTCCATAGCATAGACAATGGCGTGCTCAGAAAATACGGGACCTTGTCCGTCACAACGAGCACAGGATTTCAACCGTTCACTGACATCACCAACATCGACAAGACCTCGTTTGTAGAGATCGTGATTGATGATGAAGTCCCAAGTTGCACCAGCAGCGAGCAAACGCTCTCCTTCATCAGAAGTGACAATGCGATGGGAGGGGAATTTGTTCTGGTGGTTCTGAAGAACGTTGGAGTAGAAATCGGTAGGGTTGTAATTCATTGGACCGGTTGTTGTCGGTTCAGGCGAGTGCGAGACATTTTGACCGCTGCTCACGGAGGAAGTCGCTCTCAGGATCTCGTTTTCTGTCGAAACTTTCTGCAAATCCCGTTTGAGGCGTTCATTTTCAACAGAGGCCTGCTGTTGCACGGCTTCCATGTGAGCAAGCTTTGCTTCTAGATCCTTGACATGCTTTTCTTTTCGTTCACGGAAGGCACGTTGTCTGAATTAAGGTCACTTTGAGACAACGTTTCTTTACTATGAGCAAGCAGTCAAAGGGAGTTCAGCACTTACGCTGCACGATTCTGCGCTTTACGTCGTGATTGAGCAGGGGTTAGGGAATCATCCTCGTCACTTCCCACTCGAGTGTGGTTGCTGTCGTCGGCGCCATCGGACCTTGATGCCGACATTGTACAATTCAGTTGGCCATTCGCGCTGGGGGGTTGATGGTGAATCTGTGATGCTGGTTGCTGGCTTGCAAATTTCGCAGGATTCGGAGGAGTTGGGGGGCCGGGAAAGCCGGAAGATTGGTGCTGAGAAGGATTATGGAAGCCTTGGTTATATTCGAAGCCCTGAAACTGATCGGCACTAGCAATGCCGTCAAAAATCTCCTGTTCGGGACAGAACTTGTTAGCAAGAAAATGATAATGGTAAATGCTAGTACGGCAATAATATGGACTTGCAGCTTTTGTCTTGAACTAGAAAGGGATAGAGGAAGAGAATTTCAAAATACATGATCCAGGCTTGAGCTAGTACGAGCAAACCCATCTAGCTGATGTATTGGATGATATTGAAGTTGAATGGAGAACGAGGAAGGCAAAGTATGACTTGTTGCAGACACAAAGAGGTGGATGGATGGACAGAGCGGTACTGACTGGAGGAGACGTGGTGTTGAAGT
Source organism: Metarhizium rileyi (assembly GCA_031753515.1). Classification (NCBI taxonomy): domain Eukaryota; kingdom Fungi; phylum Ascomycota; class Sordariomycetes; order Hypocreales; family Clavicipitaceae; genus Metarhizium; species Metarhizium rileyi. The sequence goes on along the minus strand of JAUKVO010000003.1, from coordinate 1,517,753 downwards.
CGTCGGATCCGGCAGAGTGGGAGTTGGACGGCGTCAATGGGGGAACGGTCATGAAGGACTGGTAAGGTTGGCCGGCCGGGAAGGGGTATTGCGACGAGAAGTCCATGGCGATCCGCGGCTCTGTGACTAGTAGAGCGAGACACCCGGGAACTGGGGACAGGGTACTGGGTTGGCGAAGCGTGGATGCTGGGGAAGGAAGCTGACGATGTTGGCGATGCCGGTGGTAAGTTGGGATTGGGAAAGAGGCGAGGCGTAGGGACGAAGATGGAAAGACGGCGCGCGAGGGAAAGCAGGCGAGAGAGAGGTGCCAGGACGGCCTTGGGCGCAAAAGACGAGGCAATGAGCAATGGACAAATGGGTGATGGGTGATGGGTGATGGGTGATGGGTGATGGGTGATGGGTGATGGGCAAGAATGGGGGTGATGGGATGGGTGATGGTGGGCTGAAGTACTTATTCTTAGTCGACTGGCTGGTCCGACAGGCAAGTTAGTTATGTTAAGTGTCCGACTGGAGGGGAAGTGGTGGCGTTAGCATTGCACCCGTTCGGCATGGGGCCCTTGATGCTGCAGGTGCCTGCTGATGGGATAACATTAACTTACTTGGACTTGTGGCACTGAGGGGCAGTGGATTAACGGTCGTCTGGTAACATTGAACAGCCGCAACACAAGCACGGCGACAAGGGGCAGGCACTTGGGGTCTCAGCTGAGTACCAGGGCAGCGAGGGGTACCAGACTCAGGCACCTGCTCCCACTCAGGTACGTTCATGTACAGCCACTGTACCTAGGTCTCTACCAAGCTCAGTACCTGCGATCATGGTACTCACTCGTACCCTCTTTCCACTCAATGAATAACTTGTCCCCGGGTTAACCAAGGTAGGTCCTTGACAGTTGTTGGCCATGACAAGCAGCACCACAGAGCACACACGTCCCTCATCGTCTACTCCGCACCTACCTAGGTACCTGGTATACCTTCGTAGGTACCCAGGTACTCAAACACATGTCCAAGGTAACTATGGAGTACCTAGATTGGCTCAAGGTCTGGTCCACACGTTGTATGAAGAAGAAAGAACACCGATCGATGGATGATGGATCTAGGCTTGCTCGTCGGCGCCGGCGCAACCTCGCGGGCTTTACGGAGCCGAGACAGAACTTATGCAGCGCTGGAATTATCGCGCTTGGGACACTTGGTGGAGGCGGCGTCGACTGATGTCCCGTATGCTGGCTCACATGCTGCGGTAACGGTAAATAAAGGCTTGGTAAGTACGGAGTAAGGCCTAGCGTAGTAGGCTTACACGCCTGGCGCTCAGTGTTGGCTGGGCGTAAAAAAAAAAGTCTGGTTACAAGTACTCCGTAAATGTCAAATGCCTGCCGGCTGCCCGCCCGTTACAATACGACGTTAAGACTGCAACATCGAGTGCTTAATAAGTCGGTTAGTTGAATCTGAAAGTTCGTCGCTCGTTGTCCAGTGGCGTTAAAGTGGTTCTTGCCGGCCGCGCTACCAAGCCCACGAGGTAGTTAACAGGTACCTAGGTAGTGGGTTAGTAGGTTCCTACTCCGAACGGAGCAGTCTGGTGCCAAAGTAGGTCAAGTCAAGTACGAAGTGAGCACTCGAGTAAGCTTGCCAGGCTGCTAGCTTGGCTGTCTAGCGCGCGGGAGCACCGACGGGGCCCGACGGGGCAGGCACTTGCTTGCCGAATGCTAGGTTACCAGGTAGGTACCTATGTACCCACGTGTAGCACTAGTGCACACGGACATGGAGTACGAAGTACGGAGTAGTTACATACAAGCACTGTGCATACGTCCCTGCCGCCTGGGCGTCGAGTTAGTGCCGCTCTGTCAAGCTTAGCAATCACCGTTGCGCCTCGAACGAACTGGCATTCAGTCTTGTGCCTTGACCAAGCGGCTTCTTTCAAGCGCATCTTCGCTTCCATCTTGAATCTCAACTAATTATAGACGTACGTGGCTTGTCCATCGTCCGTTTCACAGGCCTTGCAGAACGGAGAATGCCAGCCAACAACAACCTGCAACCCTGCTCACTCTTTCGAGCCACTGGCCATTTGATGGGTCCATGAATCTCCGTCCCATTGTTCTGCGGCTTCCTTCATGGTCCAATGGCTGACTGCGACTAGACGAGCTGTCCATTGATTTCGCATACGAAGACATGCTCAGGCATCGCCTCCGCTTTCATCGTCTGGCCACCGTTGCTACGTACATACAGTCCGCCTCTGCGTCGGTTTCGCCTGAACTCTGTCCGTCTACTCCGCACACAAGACGGCAACCGCCAACGGCAAACAACGAGGAACCATCGACGATATGGCGACGTGCCGGAGCCGAAGCCGTTAGAACTTAGCTCTGGTGGAGCGACTGCCACAATCCTTCCGGCAAGCCACTCCGTTGGCAGATGATCACCGCCTGCATCGCCAAACCCGAGTCCGAGTCTCGCTCGCGGAACCACTCCACCACCCAAGAGGTTTGTTGGTCATACGTACGGAGTACAGATCCCAAGCACTTCGTGTGCGCATGCAATGGGAGTCGCCCTTGCAGAGCCGAATCCGCAATAGCGCACGAGCCTTAGGGGAACAAGGAGGTGGTGAGCGACCTGGTGCCAAGTTTCAACCCCCCCCCTCTTGATATGACTGACAGCATCAATAGTCTCTCAAATCTTGTACAACAGTGAGTATGACAATCCCGTCGTGTTTCACTCTACAACCCAAGAGTAGGGCTTCCTGGCTCGGAGTGACAACCAACACAATGGCGGCGATGCATCCGACTTTTCCAGATTGCCCAAGCCGCCCACATGAATGAATGATATGCAGGCTATGTGCCTCGTCCTTGCTGTTGGCAAGACGCTCGTATCGCCGCCTATTGGATTCCCGATCCAGCTACGGAGTAACTACAGCAGGCTTCGATTCTAGTCTACGGAGTACCCCGACATACAACGAGCACTTGGCCGAGGACAGAGAATGTACTTTGGGGGCTGCGCTGCGGTTGGTCGGGTTATGCGCGCCACGACCTCCTTCGTCTGACCATGCGGGAATGGGATGTCGAGGTTCCAACGCCACTCGACTCGCTTCTCAATAATGTCTAACGTTAACTAATGTCTGATGCCATTTCGGGCGGGTTGGAAACACAGTGCAGACTACGTATCCCTGTCGCGGTGTGCATCGTGGAATCAGTGTCGATCCTGCCTTGGCGGCTTGTTGTTTGAAACTCCGTCCCTAGCTGAAGACGTTGTCACGAATAAATGCATTCGCTGCACGAAAGTACATCCCTTGACAGCTCCGGTTAAGTTAAGACTCGTATCTGACCGAGCTGGAGTGCCTGCTCTGTCAATTCCTGTGTCTGCAACAACGTCAAGAAGCCACGCAGCAGCTCCACCTCCAAAAAGCCTTGTTCAGAAGTGGAATCAGCCCCGAGCAGTTGTCTCACCGCACGAAACCCAGTTGACTCTTGGTGTCTGTTGGCCACTGACGCCCAGTGTTGGTTGACTTCCGTTGCCATCGCAGAATCATCTGCCTTGCAGCCAGATACGTTCCCCACATCTCCTCTGGCCGTCTTTCAAGCACAGGACGGGCGTTGACAACAACGTGACGGGGCAGCATGGGGTTCAATGCTGGAGTTGTGGAGGGACATCAGAATGGATCTCCCCTTCCCTCGCACCTCTCAACCACGTGGCCACTGGGTTGCTGCCATCGCACACTCTCCATCGCCTCCGGTGGCTTGGCAAGCCAATCGACGCCCTGCGCCAGCACGTCCACGTTTGTCGTCCGGCGCATGGATCAAGGGGCAGGCAGTCAGACCCTGTCTGGAACTCGGAGACGAGGCAAACGCTTGATCTCTGGCAAAAGCTTGGCTCATGAGTCCACCATGGTCAAACAGTACATTTGACCCAAGTCCGCTCAGAGGCACTTTCTGCACGTACCTGGGTAGGAGATATTGACAGTCAATAAGATGCTCCTGCATCACTTGCTCTTCGAAGGAGCGAGTGGTGTGCTTCGTTCAGGTCTGGCAAGGCTTCCCAGAAGATATGTTGCAATCATTGCTGCCTATCAAAAGCTAGTCAGTTGTAAGCCTTTGCGGATATGACTTGAAGGCGTCAAGAGATGCGACATTCTCTGGGAGAGATCGTTTTCAAGTTCAAATGTTGTCGAGTGGCTGGCGATTACCTATCAGCAGCTCAGAGCTTGGAAAGTCAATCAATAGCAGCAGTTGGTGACCTGGCCGGGTCTTCTCGAGCCGACAGCAGCGAAACCCCCCGCAGCACAAGCACATCGAGTGACTGGACCGGGCGTAAATGAGTGAAACGCAGGATCCATGACGACGCAGGGCTCGGATCACTTGGCCGCCATACTCCGTACACAGAACCCTCCAAGATGAAGGTGCGAGCTGACATGACCTTTGCTCAACAAACGCAACGTCGACCAAGGCCACGGAGACAAATGTCTCACGTTGCAAATTGCGCCTCTTGCAAGGCAGGCGTATGCCGACCCTCGCGGCAGGATATGATCATCTTTCACGTTTCAGCATTACCAAGGGGACAAAGCAGGGTGAGAATAACTCCATCAATTACGACTAATCGCCTACAAGAGGCGCCATATACGTGTTTCCCCCCCCCACAAGGCAGCAAAGAAATAAAGAAGAAGAATCATAATACTACGCCTCTAGCACACTACGATGCGCTCGGCCATAAATAAGCCTGTGCTACAATCAAGCCAAGTACGACCATCTGGTAGAATCATACCCTAAACTAGAGGAGAAGAGATGATGCTCTACGCAAGGGAAAGCAAAAAAAGACAAACGGGGTATATCATAGAGAATAAGACCGGAACATGGACTGTCTCGGAGCAGATGATGCCTTCTAACCAAAGTGTAAGGCTTCCGCTTTTTCGCACGTAAACAGGTTAATGTGGTGGTCGCCGCGTGCAGCACAGACAAGAATCGGTCGATGCGGATGGAAGGCAGTGGCTGCAATGGGTGCTCCCCGGTTTTGTTGGAGGAAGCTAGAGTACGGTTCGAGCCGGGAGAGCTCGTTTCCTTCGAGGTTGAATACCTTGACGGCATGTTGGGACGTACCGCTTTATCACTGCATGTTAGTGGCCAATGTTGACGTGGCAAAGGTCTCCAGATTGGGGTGAGCACTTACACTGCAAAGACTGGCAAATGTTCATGCGTGCTGGCCGTCCGCAAGGTATCTCTAGTCGTCTGGAAGGAGTGCAACGGTCTATCCATCCGGATATCCCACACCTTGACTTTGCCGTTGCGGCTGGCACTGACCAGTTCGCGCTGTCCGCCTCGCTGCATATGGACACTCTTGATCCACTGCCTGTCTGCTTCATCCTTCCACTTGCGTACCATGGAGTCCTGTGGCCGCTGTCTCGTGTCAAACACCCGAACCGCGCCGTCTCCAAAGCCTGCGACGAAGATATTCCCAGTCATTTGATCCGACGTTAGAGACGTAACGCACGATCCGGATCGCGCAGGTATGTCCATGACGCAGGTTTCATGCGCGGCGTACCACACACGAATGACTCGAACATCTCCAGCGACGAGGACCCGGCCCGTTACTTGCTGCCAGTCGAACACCATGCCAGAATTGACGTTGCTGGGCACCATGTGTGTCAATGCTCGCCAGGAGGTGGCGAGCTCAATCTCCTTGTCGGAATCGTAGTTGCGGTATACTCGGATCACGCCATCTGAAGAGCCCGTCAACAAAAATGCCTGGTCATCCTCGTTGATGAACCTCATGTCGCTAATCTTGGATCCCTGTGGGTTACCGTTTGAGAATCGGCTCAGGCGACCTTGCTTCTTCCAGTCCCACACATAAACAGTGTTGCCGTCGTCCGATACAGCCAAGTGGTCCTCGTACTGATGAAACGTCATCTTGGCCGGCTGAGCGCCGTTGTTCACAATTCCCAGCTGGTTGTTCCACTTGTGAGTGCCAGCCATTTGTTTCAACGGCTGCGTTTCCCTCAACATGTTCTCGTTACGAGCACGTCTCCAGAGACGCTCGTTGTACTCGGTGCTGCCAGGCTCGTCGGCTTCGCTGGGTTTCATCTGTGGTTCGCGGAAGTATTCAATGGACCAATCAAGGAATCTGCTCTTCAGCGGCATGATGGGGGGCCTTGAAAGATTCCTTTCCTCGTAAGCCCCCGTCATTGGCTCCCGCGCCACGTTGTAGGTTGCTGAGCTCAGGTCGCTCTGCTCCGGGGGAGCCGTCATATGGTCGGGTGCAAGCTTGGATGATGGTGACCGAGGAGGGACTGGGCTCGCCGGTGTGCCTGGCCGTGATCTCTCCTCGCCTCCTATGAACGACTGCAAGAGCAGGCTCGCGGTTCTGCGCAAGATCCCTGGTGAAGGGAGGGGCGGCATTGCCTGTCCGCCCACCATGTTGGATCTCTGGGAAGCCTGGGCCGCGTTTCTCATAACAGCTGTCTGTCTTGCTCGTGTCTGAATCTCTCGCATCAAAAGCTGTGCTGCCTCGCCAACGGTTGAGTTGATCAGGGCATTGTGTATGTAATCAACAATAATGGTGGCCTCTCGTTGCACTTCGGGATGCGGATCCACGCTCAGAATGAGGGCATGTTTCCAGCAGGCCATATACACGGTGTTATGGGAGAGGCCTTGGGCCGTGGGCTTGATAGTCCCGTCGATGTTTCGATTACCTGGTCTTGCATAGTGCAGTCCCATCTTGTGGTCCTGACCATCGTCCTGTGGCGGGTAGATTAGATATTCTTTCTCTTCTTGAAGCTGCTCAAAAGCTGCAACGAGGAACTTGCTCTCGAAGCGAGTCATGAAACGAGACAAGAAGTTGAGAAACTCCTTGCGAACCATCGGACTACCATCTGTGCCCATTTCTAGTATAGTCCAGGCAATGGACTCTTCGATACGAGCCACCTCATCCGTCAGATCTGGAATGCCCAAAAAAGTGGTCATCGCATGGATCATCGCAGCACGGACTTCACAGCAGGGATCCCTCATAAGATATGCTAGCTTAACATAAGCATTCTCTCTTATGCCTCTCCATTTGGCCTCCGGCAGGTCTTGCCATAGCTGGCTAATGCACAGGCATGCCCATTGTCGGAGGAGAGGGTTGTTTTCGTTTTGCAGATGAGCCAGGCAGTAAGACATGATGTCGGTCTGGTTGCAGACCATCTGACCATTCTTGTAATCCTTGCAAAGCATCGCAAGAATGAAGGCACACATGGCTTTGTGCTCGTCGCTGTCCACCACGGGAAGGCCTTCGGAGGGCTTCAAGATTTGTGCAAAGTAGCTGTATCCACTATCCTTAATTAGGTCCTGCTGGCAGAATATGTCCACAGCTATTAACCTCGCCCAAATAAAAACCATGACCGGCTTCAACTCTGCAGCCGCTGATTGTAATAGCTTTAGAACATAAGGAAAGATCCCTATGCTAAGTGCCAGCTGTACCGACCAAGGACCGAGATCCAAGAATCTACCAAGTAGTATGAGTGCCCGTACTCTGTGCTGCTGGCTAAGAAGGACCTGCAAGACGACTGGAAGCTGGTCAGGGGGTTTCTGCGCCATGGCGTCACCTCTAGTCAGATAGACGTCAAAGGCTGTGAGCTGTTCCGTGAAGAATGTTGAGTTTTGGTATTCGTATTCAAGGCTCTCGCTCTCCTTTCTTTCAAGCATGGGCAACTGCGCCAATGCCATGTCGACGGCTAAATCCCATGTCTCCCACAGAGGATGCTGGTGTGTGTCAGGGAGGGCTGGATACGATTGCGGATGACAGCCGTAAACGGTCATGACCCTCTGGGCCAGTAGAAAGTTCCTGAACAGCGCAGCAACCATCAAGTCTTGGCGGAAGAACTTGCGGAATAGGTCTCGAGGCAGCGTCGTCCAAGCAATGCTATCCGTGATGGCAGTGAAGATCCAGTTGAGCTCGCCGAGCGGTGTCCGTCTCTCTTGAAGACGCCCAGGTAGTTGCTTAGCACGTTCTGGAGTAAGATTAGTCTTGAGGGGGTTCTGGAGGACAAAAAACCATAGTGCCATCTCGATGGGCGTTGTCAAGCATGCTGTAAATAGATCTGCTGGCAACTGTGGGTTGGTGGGAAGGTTCTCTTTGACCGCACAAGCAGCCAGGTGAATATAAGGCCGGAAGCTGGTCTTTTCATAGTGAGGATCCCTATCTGCTGCTTCCTCCTCCTCCTCCTCATGCTTCTCGACAAAGCGGTGATAGTTGTTGAGGATATTTCCGGCTTCCGAGCAATCCCAAACAAAGATTGTCGGAGCCTGCAGCCACTGTTGTAAATCGTACAAAGAGACAGGAATGTACTGGGTATAGGTCTTGTTGAACACCCAGATCTCGCCGGATGCGGTAGGTTTGGGCACGCCATGGCCGTTGTAGTGCAGCAACACTCGCTCGTCCTTGGCATTTCGTCTTAGAGACACGCAAAATTTCTTGGTTTCCTCAACGGATGGGTCTAGGTACTGTTTATATCGAGCACGAATGGCCAACGTCTCGTACTGAGCCTGTAAAGCCTTCCCTATGTTCTCTAGCGCCTTCTGGATGGGAGGAACAGTGGGATCGGTCCAGGCTTCGAGCTTTGCTCCGGGAGTCGTCTTGAGCTGGTCGGGGGGCTCGACTCCGATGTTCAAACACACGGCCAGTGCAGCAGACACGGTCTTGAGTCTGTCTCTCTGCCTCCAATCTTGCAGCTCATATTCTAGACGTTTCGGTTTGCCAGTGGTCTCGTGGCGTTTATCGGTAAAATACATGTACCAGTTCTGGGACGGCATGGTTAGCAAGCGCATCAGTACTCTCTCTGCCTCGAGTCATCCTTGTTTGCTGCGCAATGCGCAGTTCTTGGGCTGGGGTAGTTTTGCCATGTATGCAAGGTCACTGTCCAGTATTTATTCGCACAACGGATGGTACCACAACACCACAAGGAATGCCAGGACCGGCACGTGTTCCAATTTGCGCAACTCGTGCAGCACCGGTCGGTAACACAGGTAGAACAATAGCTCTCGCGGCACGGGATGAGTGGGCATAACATACACTTGCTAACTGTGAGATGATGTGTTCAGACTGATAATGATCCTCGAAGCCATGCCGGGCTCCCCATTCCCCGATGTCCTCTTCAGTATCGGACTCTTCGACAGGACGCGGTGCAAAGTCGCTCTTGGATCGCTGTAAAGGCGGCTTCACAGCCTTTTGGTCTGGTCGGTCTTCTAAGTGCTCTCTAGATTGCGCAAACACGACGCCGTTCTTTGTGTCAGGTGCGCTGGAGGGGCGTATGTTGTCTCCTGTGTCGTTGGAGAGATCGTCGCGGTCGGGGCTGCTGTCACCCTGGCCTCGGAACCTGGAAGTAGACATGTCCCCATTGCCATTACCATTCGCACGAGCGTGGGCGTGGGCGTGAGCGTGAGCGTGAGCATTATTAGCATTATTAGCATTAGCATTGCCCATACCATTGGTGGTTGGGGCGGACGACAACGACCCGTTCAAGTCGGATCGCAATGTCATGGCTGCAGCGGTTCCATGGGCCGGGCGAGGATGCTCGTCTTGTCGCGCGGGCGACGACGCTCTGAGATGCGGGTTGCCCAAGCGTCAGATGAAGACGGACGAAGGAGATATGGAGGAGCTTTGGTTGCAGCTCGGCGGGAGATGGACTGGGGATGGCGACTGGCGACCCAGCTCAACAATGAAGAAGCCAGTACTTGGTGCGGGCACTGTGTGGGTGCGGGTTTGTGGTGGAGGCGGCTTTCCCATGTTCAATGTTCAATGTTGTGTTGACTGGGGCCAGGCACATGCCCGTTTGGCAAGTTTGACAGCGGGCGTTTTCTACTATTGAAGGTGCCCTGGCGCAACATGTCAAGCTCTTGACCACTGGCATCGAGATCGGGACAACAATAGTTACAACCAGCATTATTGGGTACTTCCAGGTACTCCGTAGGTACTCACTTGATCAACAATGCAGTATCATCTACCTGAGGTACCCACAGGTACCTAGGTAGGTAACCTCTAAGGGAGTAGTTATCTAGTACTAAGCTAACTTGAAGGGACATGAGCTAATACTTCGGGTGCACGTGCGGAGGGCGAACAGTGAGGTACGCACCAGTGCCCCCACTGTGCAGGTGCGGGCTGGCTGGCCACTTGCAACCTTGCACTGGTGGTTGACTGGCGGTTCGATGATGTCCTCTTCTGGAACCACGTGTACGGAGTAACTTACATACCGAGTACCTAGGTAGGTACGGAGTACGGAGGAAGTACTTGTTATCAATGCTTTTCAAATTGAGTGCTTCAATGTTCAACGTTGACCAGTTGGACTGCCACTACGGGGAGCATCTGCACACGCCAACAAAGGACAAGGACACGGAAGCCGGAGGAGTGTGGAAGCTGTCAGTGTCATCGGTGTTGGTCATAAATCCACCTCGACCCTATCTGTTGGTGCAGTCCATAACCTCTCAACGCCATTGTAAGGATACATCAGACACAAGCCATCCATCCCAGCTGACCGCGCAGTGACCCAACACATTTCTGCAGACAAACTACGTACAAGCACAGCTCAATGGGAGGCTAAAGTCGCCTTGCCGACTTTGTCATCAACGAGTTGGTTCCGTCACGTCTCGCCACATTTGAGGGGATCTCTGGGCATCTCTCATGCAGTCAGCCATGAGTCCATGAGTCATGAGAAGCGGGCAGGATGAAGGGTTTTTGGTCTCCCACATTGAAGAAAATAAAAATAAAACATCACGGCCCCTAAGCTTCAATCGGGCCCTACAGCTGGTCGAATCGCCGCACGCCCAACCCAGCAGCCATAACTCTGCTTTTTCGAGAGTCAGTCAGAGTCTGTCGTGTGGTTTAGTCTATCTCTTTTTGATGTTGTCTGCGAAGCGTATTGTCATCACTGACCTGCATCAATGACATCAGACGGATAGCTTTCCCACAACTATGTTAACTAAGCATTGCAGAAAGGGCTATCTAAGCACACGGGCAGAAGGGCAGCAATGACTTTAGTGCTTCCTCAAGATTCTAAAGACCGTGATGCCACGTGACCAGGTCACTTTACAGCCTTCGATGTTTACTTATCCATCTCCACCTCTTCTGTTTTCAACGTTGGGCAAGATACCAGCAAAGTTGAAGGTATTGCCGTGCTCATCAGCCTTCTTCCAAGACTCAATTACAGAATCATGTTTCCTTTGTCCCCTAGACTCTAGTACATGGCTTCACGCGATCCCCCCCAGTTCACAGCCTGATTCGTCCATTTCGCCATGAATCAGTGCTGCTATCTATAACAACGCAACGTCATCGCACCCGTCTTGGCGCAGATATATTGACTTGCTTGGCTGAATCGCAATCGCAGGCCTGAGCACAGCCCTCTATATTTGATGTAGTATGACTAGCGGGGTATGCAAATAATTCAACTCGAGTCGCGACCCGTCACCACGGCCGGGTAGCGTCCTCTCCCACCTCGCAAGCAACTGCTTTCCCATCTAGGGGCTTTAGCAGTTTCACGATATCCATCTCCGAGACAGATTCAAAAGAGGAGCGCCGGCAGATGCGGGACACAGGTCCACACGCCGGCCAATTTCGAATGACTGCCGGTCAAAGTTGCGTGCATCGACGGTCACTGACGTGGTGCTCAACCATTCATCCTCACCTTTGGCGCCAAGCCGCCAGAATGTCAAACGGATGTGCCGCTTGGACGAGTTTGTCCCGTAAAGTTGGTGATGCTATGATGCTGCTGGTCGTAAGTTCTGTTATTTCCGCAGACAAGATGCATGTGCTCGGTCATCGATCGCAAGTTTGCGGTTCAGTAATCTGCGGTTCATGGAATCATGTTGACCACGAGGTAACTCTTGCGACGAAGAAAATCCACGTCTTCATCTCCTTTAAGGCGGTTGTTTGGTTATCAGCTACGAAAGGGTGCATTAATACGGCGTGACAACCCTGCCAAGCAGCATAATCTAGTGAGGCTCCGCATCGACAGCAAGAAACTGTACGGAGTACGTATCACAGCAATTTTGCATGTTGCTCCAAGTATTATGAACTGGGCTTTACTCAATAGTGCAAAAAGATGATCAAGTTCGTCCGTACCCAGGAATCGGGTTCAAGAATGAAGACATCCACTTGACAATTGCCGGAGTACGGGGCAAACGTAGCGGAAATGGGACGGCAACGTCGGCGGCATGTAGACATGAGTTGATATCATGGTTGAGGGTTATGCGTGTACCTGGCTACGATGCGCATCACGAAACGACAATTGCAGCCTCAGCGGCAAACAATCAGGCCCAGGACGCCATGTTCAGCCACGTCAGCCAATGAGGCGTGACCTTATCTTTTCCCCTCGGCGGCTTCGCCCATCAAAGGACACGGCAGGGCATCGTGTTTTTCTTGGGACGAGTACGGAGTACGGAGTAGTCTGTCCTTGGTGTGCAAGATACGCCAGTGCCTGTTTCGTGATGTGCAGCGACGATCTCGCAAAGAAAAAGAATGGTAAGTATAAGGAGCACTTCTCCGTACATGTGAATGGAGAAACATGCGCAAGTGGGCTAGGCTAACCCGGCTAACCCTGGCTGCCCCCTTTTGATTTCTCCTCGCTTTGCACACCGACGCGTTGTTGGAATGAGTAGAACGAAACACTGGACATGAACGGATGGCAGGAATGGCTGGGTTTCGAGCCAATTGGCACGGCAGCGGGCTTTGTCTTATGCACACACACAAAGACTCCGGATGCCGCGTTACATATCTAGGTTCTCCGTACATACCTCCTTAGTACGGAGTACCTCACCTAAGGTCCGGAGCACTCCGGACTCACATGGACATTGCACACATCATTCCTTTCAAAGGCAAGCACATGTGCAGCTTTTTCAGGAACGGGCGCCACGGTCAATTGCGGCTCTAACGTCGAATGTTTTCCTCAGATACTTCAAGCGGGAACATCGTTACATCAGGCACCTACCTACCTACCTAGGTGCCTCGCTACGGAGTATTATGTGAATAATTAATGGCATACGCAGAGAAAAGGCACCTGAACCTGCCCTGCTGCCCCCTGCCTGCCATTCTGCCCATTGCTCACTTCAACGTGGCTGGTCTTGCATGCGTGCTTGCTTGGCTGTTCCGTTCGTTCGTTCGAGGTTCCATGTAACCTTCTTCCCCAGCCCGCGTACAGAGTACAGCCAGTCACAGAGAGGTTGGCAATTTTAGTGTTGGCTTGACACGTCCAGGTCTGGCTGGGGCTGGGAACGCTGAACCTGAATGGCTTCGTTGCTTCGATGGGCTAGCAGGTACCTGGCATGGGGAGCTAGGCCGCCGTATTCCTGCTGCAGATGTTGCCGCAGCGGGAGGGGAGAAACGCCGCCGGGTTGTGATAACTATTGAAAGCTTCTCTTCTGACCGCACACGTGGTCACTGTCGCCTGAAGGAAGAGCCATGACTGTTCTGCGAATTGACGGATAGAACAGAGCAGAGCAGAGCAGAACAACTCACTCACTCACTTACTCCGTACTCACTTTCCCAGACGAGAGTGCCGACTGAGGTACGTAGTACTCCGTACCTTATTTTAAGTTAGGTACGGAGCTATCTCGCCCTTGACTGGTGCGCAGGCTTGTACCTTCATGCCATAATTAAGAACGGAGTAACTTGCCATACAATTAGTTAATTGCTCGAGTGCAAGCACAGGTTTGCTCGCTCCTTCCCACTATTAATCCAAGCTGGCCTCCTATTTTAGCTCCTGGCCCCTGGCCCCTGGGGCCCTGGGGCCCTGTGACTGGCCAGACAGGTTGATTGACTTGACTTCATGAACCCATCGCCAACCCCCCCCCCCCCCAGTCGCAACGCACTTCTTTTGCCTTGCTCGCCCTTCCTTACCCGTTGGCACCCCTTTGTCTGGCCCGCCACATCCTCAAGAGTCAAGGCAGACATTCGCCCTCTTGATCTCTCTTCGTTCGCTCCTTTATTAGAATCGAGCTCTTGCAAGTTTCGTGTGTAACCCGCGAATCCCAGTCAAACTCACCATCCCCGTGTGCTCTCCCTCGCCTCTGTAGCCAGCCGCTGCCTCCGCCGCCGCTCGTCCTCCGCCGATTCGAGTCTACCAAGGACTCTCCCACTCCATTTTCTTCGTTGAGCCTCCCCTGACACGCCCCTCTGCAATCACAGCCCCAAAAAAAAAGCGGCTGGACTCGAATCCATCGACAACCTCCCAACTTCTGGAGTTGGACCGCCAGACCCGGATGCTCACCCAGCCATCTCTACACTTGAGCGCCAACTCCCTTGCTCCTGTTCGCGTCTCTACATCGAATAGCTGTCGCCGCCCCCGATTTTTGGCGCCTCGGCGTGCGTCCAATTCCCGTCCTCCGTCGCCGCCAGACTTCATTCATCTCGAACTCGACGTCCAGCGTCCAGCGTCCAGCGTCCAGCGTCGCCGCACTCCATTGAACTCGTGGAGGCAGCCGTCGCATTGCCTGGCCGAGTAGCAGGCAGTTTTGGGTTTCGATCCCTAATTGAACGGCCAACCAATCTATTCGATCCGAGATATTTGTCTACAAGAACGCGATTCCAATCCGTCCCCCCAACCTCGCCGGTTCGCCGGCTCCTGGTTTACCATGGCCTTCCTATTCAAATCCAAGAAGAGCCAGGACCGCACATTATCGAGTCGCGATGGTAACTCTGGCTCACAAGGGTCCATTCAAAGTGCCAGTTCTCGCGTGGTCCGCGACGAGAAGAATGTTTCTGCACAAAGAGCTACCCCTACCGGAAGCTTGAATTCCGTCGACGAAGTCGCCACTGGTAGCCCAGATCAAGTTCGCCGGGGAGGGAGTTTGGAGCAAATGCAATCCTCAGATCTACCCGTAAGCCTTCTCACAGCCCATGTATGCTCCATCGTGCAGATTAGAATCGCACTAACGTTCCGTTCATTGCCAGCTTCGAAACGGACCACCAGTCTCTAATCCTAATGCCTCACTATACCCGTGGTCCCAAAGGCGGTTAACGTACACTCCAAGTCATCCAACGCCCTTCCCCCGATATGGCGCTGCCGTAAATGCAGTTGCATCGAAAGAAGGTGACATATACATGATGGGCGGCCTGATCAACAGCTCCACTGTGAAAGGCGACTTGTGGCTGATCGAAGCTGGAGGAAATCTCGCATGTTATCCCCTAGCGACCACCGCCGAGGGTCCTGGACCTAGGGTCGGCCACGCAAGTCTACTCGTCGGCAATGCTTTCATTGTTTATGGTGGTGATACCAAAATCGAAGAGTCCGATACGTTGGACGAGACTCTATATCTGCTAAATACTTGTAAGCCCACTTCTGGTCGTCATTCAATTGGGCAGGACCTAACAGGCAATCTAGCAACGAGGCACTGGTCCCGCGCCCTACCAGCTGGTGTCAGGCCGTCCGGGCGATATGGCCATTCGCTTAACATTCTAGGCTCCAAGATATACATATTTGGGGGTCAGGTTGAAGGGTTTTTCATGAACGATCTTTCGGCATTTGATCTCAACCAGTTGCAGTCACCGACAAACAGATGGGAGATTCTCCTGCCGGGCGATGCCTCTTCGAAGGCGCCGGCTGCTCGTACAAATCATTCAATGGTTACCTACAACGACAAAATGTACCTGTATGTTTTCTTCCCTTTTTTTTTCGCTCTATACACTAGCCGCACTGTACTTACTTGAGTGACTTAGATTTGGTGGAACGAATGGCTTCCAGTGGTTTAATGATGTTTGGTGCTACGACCCAGCTATCAACAAATGGGCGCAGCTAGACTGCATAGGCTACATTCCTGCACCTCGAGAGGGACATGCTGCTGCTCTTGTAGACGATGTCATGTATGTCTTTGGTGGCCGGACCGAAGAGGGCACCGATTTGGGCGATCTCGCTGCCTTCAGAATATCATCGCGACGGTGGTATACTTTCCAAAACATGGGGCCGTCACCATCTGCTCGATCGGGCCACAGTATGACCAATGTGGGGAAATCTATCGTTGTCCTAGGTGGTGAACCGAGCTCGTCTACGACCACTATCAACGACTTGGGCATCATGTATGTCCTGGATACGACTAAGATTCGCTATCCCAACGATAGTCAGCAAGGTGCTCAGAGGACAACTCAAGGTACGCGGAGGCCAAGTGCAAGTGATGGGACGACTGCCGTCGCTCGACAGCTGCCTGCCGCTTCAAATGTCCAAGCTCCACGGAGACCAGGCAATACGCCCCTCAACAAACCTTCCAATGGGTTTAACTCAACTCCATCCGGAGGTCCAGAGTCGCAGGCTCCAGGCGCTACATCTGCTCCTCCCGGTGCTCCTTCGACCAAACTTCCCACGGCCGCTGTAATGCCGGGTCCTGCCGGCCCGCCTCCTCAGGGACCTACGCCGGCCAAGCCAGTGGTTGAGACTTCCATCGTTGGACGAGCCCGAGGAGCATCTGCAGATCGCGCTGGACCATCTATTTCTCCTCCAACAACAACAGTAGCACCGCAAGCCGCCGCTACTCCCAGCGAGCCTGAAACAGCAATCGTCAATGGACGACGAACGCCAACGCAGGCATCACCTGTTGCACAACCTACACGAGCTGGGTCCAAGCAGGAATCATCCGCTCCTGATGCGGGCAAGTCCCACCAGAAAGGCCACCGCCAGCTGCAAGGTTCCGTAGATAGTTCAGCTGATTCTGGAAACCGAGCGGTTCGGCCGTCATCACCGCCGCCTCCCACTAGGCAACCGAGCAATCCTGTATCTCGCCGTTCGTCTGGCAGAAACTCTCAGACTGTTGTTCTCCTCAAGGAACTAGACTCGGCGAGAAACCGAAACGCTTGGTATGCTTCCGAGTTGGAGTTGGCACGGAAGGCTGGGTATACGTCAACTGTTACTATGGCTCCTCTTGATGCCAAGACTGCTGAAACGTTCGACGACGAGGATCGACCACTAATCGAAGCCCTGCTAGCTGTGAGGACAGAACTGGCAAACGTACAGAGCGCGGTAGACAAACAAGCTGTGCTGGCCGCCAAACAGATTGCCGAAGCGGAGAAGCAGCGTGACGCAGCTATTCAGGAAGCAGTCTACGCTAAAGCCAAACTGGCCGCGCACTCGGGGGGGAGTGTTTCGAGTACTCCTCAGTTGGATGGCGACCGAGATGAGCCTGCCGACCGATCTGGGGAAATGGGCAAAAAGCTGGCGACGGCACTGCACCTTCACAAGGACTTGAAGCAACAAGTGGAGAGTCTTGAAGCTGAGCTAATGGCGGAGAGGAATGCTCGCCAGCTGGCTGACGAGACCACCTCTGCGGCCCAGAAGCGTATGGCTGATCTGGAGAGCTACAAGCAGCAGACATCAACAGAGGTTGAGCGACTGAAGGCGGAGTTACATCTCGCGCAACGAGAGGCTCGAGATCAATCTGTTGCCTGCGCTGAGGCGGTGGCGACTTTGGAGCTGGTCAAGGTGGAAAGAGGCGAGTTCGAATACAAATACAACGAGGCCATCGGTTCATCAAAGGACCACAATGAAACCTTTGAGTCCTTGAGAAGTGCCATCGCTGCCTCGCAAGACGCTAGGTCACACATGGAGAGGAAGCTTGAAGAAGAACGGCTAACTCGTGAAACGATTGAGGACAAGCTCTTCAAGTTGAAGCTTGAGCATGAAGCCCGTACAACGGAACTGGTTGCTTCCACGCAGCGGCTACGTGATGCTGAAGAGCTGGCCGAGAAGCACTCGAACGAAGCACGAACGCATCGGGAGGCTCTCCTCTCTGGCCTTGGCAAGATCACGGCCAGAGACTTGTCGAACGGAAGCAAGGGTGATAGTGAACGTATCGTTGCACTGCAGAACCAAGTCGCCACTGCCAACGAATTGGTCAAGAAGTATCGAAAAGAGGCTGACATCGCAGCCGACAAATTACGTAGTGCCGAAGAGCGAATTGCAGGGTTGGAACAGTATCAAGAACAGTCAAGCAGGGAGGGTGTGGCCATACGGAAACAGCTTCAGTCCACGTTGAGGGAAACACAGAGCCTGCAAGCCGGCCACGCCGATTTGAAGAACAAGCTTGCAGCTCAACAACTCGAGACCAACGCAATGACCGTGCAGCACAATGCTCTCAAGGACATTCTTGCAGAACGAGGCATCAGTCCCACGGGAGCCATCCGCAGTCGTGGCCTGACGAGTCCCCGGACCAACTCTCCCGAGCAAGCTCGCCTGCGAGACTTGGAGATACAGATTGCCAACGCCACCGCAGCCCATGAAGAGAGCAGGCAACAGTTTGCATCCCAGCAACAGGAGTCAGAGATGGCATACCGTGAAAAGCTTCAGCAGCTCGAGAGCGACTACCAATCGGCGGTGCACTATGTCAAGGGAACGGAAAAGATGCTGAAGCAGCTCAAAGACCAACTGTCTCGTTACAAGTCTGACAATGGACGCCTCAAGTCGGAGATTGAGGAGCTAGAAGGCCGAATCGATGAAGCCGGGGCTGATGGACAGCGATCAACGGCGTCCCCCGCGGGCTGGCAAGCCGAGCGAGATGCACTCCGTCAGAGAGTCGAGGCTCTCGAGAAGGAATTGAAGACGTCTGAGTCTAAGCTGGAACACAGTCTTCAAAAGACGAAGAAAGAATTGGCCGACAGCAAGAAGCAATGCGACGAAGCTGTGAAGGAACTTGAGCTGCACAAGAAGGATTTGGAACAACTTCAATCCGAGAATTCGCTTCTTGAACAGCGAACCAATGATGCCGAGCAAAAGGTCGCCCTCCTGCTCGACCAGGTGGAGCATTCGGTGGACAATTATCGGCGACGCAGTCGACAGATTCCCAACTTGACTGCAGCGGAGAGTACGAATGGCGGAGCACTCGGCCACACCCGTGACGACAGTCCTGAAGATGAAAACGAAAGCGTGTATGAGGATAACAGCCTGGATGCCAGAAACAGCGCCGCGCTCGACAACCTTGCCAGCGAGCTGGAGACTCTGCGAAGCCACTGGGAAGCTACTAACAAGAACTACCGGTTGAGCACCAACTTCGATTTCGATTCTCCTGACGTTGGCAAGAAGGCAGATGAGGGTTCGGCAAACGTCGGTCTGAGTGAGAGCCTCACCGATTGGAGAAAGAGACTCGACACTGACGACCAGCACGCCGACAATGACAAGGCTTGAGAAAGAAGGGGCTTCCCACAAGAACAGGACTTGTGGTCAGAGATTTCTGCTGAATATCGCTTACGCATTCATGATCAAGACTTATATATACCCGGTCGTCACTACATTTGAGTCTCACCAAAGGCATATTGGGGTTTATTTATTCTGTTTTGTTTCTTGGTATCGATACGCGTTGTTTGTTGTACATTTCATGCAGCCCCGTTTTTGTGTCGTCGTTGTTGTTGCTTGCTGCTGTTGTCATCTTTTTCTGGCAGAGACCGAAAGAAAACTATATGGGGGCAACTTTGGAGTTTGGGAATCTTGTTCTGTCTAATGTCGGACGTTGCAATATTTGTTCTTCTATCAGGACTCAGTTGCGAGTATCAGAGGGCCCGTCTTGGGACTGGACCCTCGCAAAAGTCGATCGATGTCTACATGCTGTTGGTAACACGAATTCCATGTCGCTTTTGTTGTTTTTCTTTTTTCTTTTTCTTTCTTTTTTTTTTTCTCTGTACTACTTTTTTTTTTCTCACCTTTGGAACTTTTCTTTTGCCTTTATTCCATGCAATGTAACGGTAAGGGTTCGAGTGCGAAATCGTCGTTCAGGGACCTTTCTTAGTGAGGCGAGGCAACGATCGGAAGTGTGATGTGATGGTATGGGGGATGTTTTTGGATTGGTGTTGGCCTGCCCCGAGGCTGTGGGCTGTTTTGATAATACAGGATGAAATGTCTTAGGTGGAATGATGATGGTAAGGGACTGTTCAAGACTTTGGGGGAGTTTGTTTCTGTTGAGATATGATGACACGAGTTGCTCAGATGATGAATTGAGTCTTTTTTCTTGAAGACGGCCATGTCACCTACTTGTGATGACGAATGTAGAATGGTGTGACTGTCGCCGTGTTGTGAGTGAGGATTGATATGATATTCACGAGGTGTGTTTGCATTGTATGGTGTGAGCTAGACTTGAAGGTTGGACGCTGATGAATTTTTTATTTTTTTATTTTTTTCATGTACAATGACTAACTAATAACTAATAACTAGCTAGTTATACCATTCATTATTCTGCTGCCTTGTTACCAGTCAGTCGTACATCGCACCATCAAATCCTTGGGACGCCATATCCCTTCACGCCCTGTCCTGCCCTGCCCTGACATACATCACCTCGTCACCTCGCAGCCATCAAGCTCTTCTGAATCTTCAAACATGTCGTAAAGTCCACCTTCCTCCCTTCCTTGGGCATGTGCTCCCCGCTGGCAATGCACAGCACCCTCATCTTGGGGTCGTACCGCAGCCCAGTGAGCAGCTTGGGCGTGATGAGGAAATACTGGCTCGTGTGTTCGCGGCAGGCGATTTCCACCATGCGCTCGTGGACCATGCGCTCGTTGCGAGGGTCCATGCCCTGGTTGATCTCGTCGACGACGCGGAAGGGCGACTGCGCCAGGGACTGGAGCGCCATGAGATAGAAGATGGTCGAGACGGCTCGTTCGCCGCCGGACTGGCGGTGCGCCGTGAGCTGTTGCAGGGTTTCGTTTTCGCTGGCAGCACGTCAGTCAGTTAGTTACTTGTTACTCTCTCGGCTTTCGTGTCCGGTCGGCGTCTGTACCAACTTACCGGAACTTGACCATGATGTCCAGCGCCCACTGCGAGAAGTCCTCCTCCTTGTGGACACGCACTTCCCCGGCGCAGCTTATCTGCTCGAAATTGTAGGCGAAGGCGTCGTTGATCTGGGACACGAGCTCTTCCAGCTTGGGCTCCCACTTGCCCATCACCCGGGCGTGTTTGCTGTTCAGAGCATCGAGCTTCTCGTTGACCCCCTCCATCTTGCGCCTGAGTCGCAGAATCTCCTCTGCGCGGCGTTCAAACTCTCGAATCACGTTGGGATTTGCAGCGTGGATGAGCTCAAGCTTGGCCTCCTCCGCTGCGATTTCCATTTCGACCTCGTGCGGTGTCTTGCCGTCAGACAGCTGAGTATATACCTCGCGTTTGTCCTGCTCCTGGGCGTAAAGCTCTCTGATCTCCTCGCCCAGGCGACGACCAATCTCCTTGGTGCGATTCGTCACCTCGGTAGCTAACTGTACATTCCGTCGTTCCTCCGCCAGCCGATCCATGATATTAGCATTGCGCTCTTTGAGGCCCTCGACATCGGAATTAGCCTCGATATGCCAGATTCTGGCCTCGACCAAAGCCAAGTGAGCTTCGCGAATCTCGTCGGTGAGCTTCTTGTGTCTGATGACGAGCTTTGCGCGCGCAACAGCCGCTTTGTCCCAGTCATATTGAATCTCCTGCATATTCTTCCTGGCGTCTCTCATCGCTTCCTCATGCATAGCCTTCTGCCGCTCTTCCGATTCTACCCGCATTGTCAGATCTATATGGTATCGAGTATTTATTTGTTTCGTAGCATACCTATTTTCTCAGGCAGCGTCTGCCACTTGTGCGATTCTTTCTGTAATGCGCTCTTTTCATTTCGTAATGCGGTCTGTGTGACTAGTCAGTGTGCAGTTCTGCGAGAACGACATCGATGCAGACCTACAATCTTCTCGGCAACTTCCTTCTTCCTCTCCTCGATGGCGTCTAATTTCAGCTGGAGCTTGTCATGCGCTTCTTTCAGTGTGCTTCTCTCACTGTAAATCTCGTCTAGTCGTCGCTCTAGTTCCTTCTTCTCCTGCATATCTACCGGCTGTGACGTCCAGAATCGTCCAATCTGGATATTCTTGGTGATAGTCGTCATGGCCTGGGGACCGTACTCTCTGCGACGGCGAATCGAGAACGTTTGTCTTCCGGTAGCCCATTGGTTGACTTTGCCACTGTTGATTAGCTTCTCGTAGGCTTGCTCGCTGTGCTCATTGAGAGCAACGCCGGACATATGTAGTCGCTTCTCGGAACACAGCATCGCTAAGACGGGCTCTGGTCCTTCTAGATAATCGATGGCGAATCCATCCAAACCAAGCTCGGCCAGTTCAGCACGGTCAACAGGCGCTTTGAATGCAGAGCGAGGGTTAGAGCAGGTTCGAACCACGACTGACAAACTCATTACTCGATACAGTTGGTCAGTAAGCTTCTTGTAGTCGTTCTTCGTCTGAGCCGTGAAACATGTGAAGTCGTCGCCTTGAAGGAGAGCTTGTATTTGGTCCGAGTACCGCTCATCTTTGACGGAGCAACTGATCATTGGGGGCCCAAAGACTTCCTTCTCGAATTCACTTTGGTGCTCTTTTATCCACTCCCAGCCGGACGATATTTCCGGAAAGTGTTTACGCATCAATGACATTTGCTGTCCTTGCTGGGTATCAAAAGCCTCGATGTCGGTCTTGATTCTCTGGATATCGGCGCGCAAAGGCTTCGCTTTCTCTTTGATGGCATCCCTCTCTGCTGAAATTTGGCGCTGCTCTGCTTCCATCTCTCGCGTGATGTGCTCCTCGGCGCGAATTTTCTGGTTCCAGTCCGTAGGGTTGAAATCGGGCGGCCGATTCTTCAGATCGGCCTGCAACGCTGTAATTTTCGACCTTGAGGCGGCCAAGTCCTTCTTTTTCGATTCGAAGCCTTTCCGCTCGGCTTCTAGCCTATTTTCCATTTCTTTGACCAACTCTGCTGCGCTGCTGATGTCGCTACCAGCGGCTTGGGCTGCACGCTCGGCATCTCTGAGGGCTCTCTCCTTGATGGGTATCACCGTCTTGATTTGCTGAGCATATTCTTGTTTCTTATTGACGGCTTCAAGGGATGGTCCACTTTCGGACTCCAGTCGCTGTAAAGTCCGTTCCGCCTCTCTCTTACGATCTCTAGCCTTGCTGTGGTTATCTCGTGCTTCGGAGTATTTGGCCAGGACAAGGGCAGACTGAAGGTCCTGTACTTTCTGCTGGATTTCTTCTCTTTCGCGGATTCTATCCACATCCGCTTGAAGACCTTGCTGGCGATTCTCTAGGGTTTTCAGTGAATCTGCATCGGTACGGGCCGCGTCGGCCAACTGCTTCTTTTCCTTGTCGAGTTCCTGCAGTTGGCTCTGCCACAAGAGCATTTCTTCCGGAGCCGCAGCACGGAGGGTCTCGTGAAGGAGATCAACAGGCGTGCAGGCGGCGAACTCGACGACCCGGTCTTGGGGAAGAAACTGACACAAGTTGTCAACCTGGATCTTCAGAGACTTCATCAGCTCCTGTATATTCTTGTGACTCGTTTCTTTCCCATTTAGCCACCATTTCTGGCTGTTCTGTTCACGACGAATCTGCATCTTGATGACGTAGTTGCTTCGGTGGTTTTGTCTCTTCTGCAGTTCGATCTCAATGGTTGCCGTATCCTTGCCGTGTTTAACAAACTCCTTGACCGATCCTGCTCGTCCTAGGTGTTTCGGACTATACCCCAGACCAATACAAATGGCGCAAACGAGGGAGCTCTTGCCGGTCCCGTTGGGGCCGATGACCATGTTCAGATGTGGCCCCGGGAAGAAATCTGCCTTTTCGTACGTGACAAAGTTTTGAACCGTCACACGCACAATGGCGCCCGGTTGAAAATCCCGCATGATGTCGCCATTCGACACTACATTCACCTGTCCAGAAGCTGGCGCTGATGGGCCAGCATCTCCATCGGTGTCTGAGTCGAAATCAAGTCGTCGTCGCTTGGGGGAATCGTAGGCTTGCGATCCAACACTGTTCCGTACACCATCGATATCTTCTGCACCTTGCATCTCTGAGCGCCTGCGGCGACGTGATGAGAGGGGCGGCATGGCCCTCAATTTGAGGGATTCCTGCGATTCCTTGTATGATCGCCGTTGGGTGAAACGCCAACCATTGATGAAGCTCATTAACCGACGTCTGGAGACGCGTGAGCACGCGTTTGCTCATCTGTTCACCCCACCAAATTAGGAGATTCGAGGGCAAGTGGGGCGCCCAATGGACTTTTGTGTCGTTTTGTGTCACGAATTCATCACGAATTCATCATTGAATAATAAAAAAAAAACAGTGAAGCAACAGATGAAAAAAGCAATGACATATCTAGCACGGAGTTTCAGATCAGATCAGCTATGATGTAACGCTCGTGTTTGTCTGATGCACACCTGCCAGACGTCTCATCCTCACATTCCACCTCAAAAGAGATGCGTGATTGCTCAGCTAATACGTGTTCATTTCATACGACTGAAATTCGTCTCATGTCTTAGTACCTACCTAAGATAGAGGTGGGGAAAGTGCAAAAAAATCGGCTCTCGATAGGGAGAGGATCTTTGCGTAATCTGGGAATCGAACCCAGGGCTCCCCGACGTTGCTCGGATGGCAACGGAGAATTTTACCACTAAACCAATTACGCCAGTGCTTGATGAATCTCAACCGGCTAATCGTCGATTATATTTCTAGACAGCGCAAAGCTTCTCACGGATACTGGTCAGCATACTCCGTACAATCTCGCAAAATGTCCAACCAAGTCCATCATCAACGTCGACATGATGATCCGAGCATTCTATCTGAATTCAGAGCACTCTATGCCTCCTCGTCACCAAGTCGCTGGCATGTGGTGTTAGTGAAACAGAGTAGCGTCAGCCTTTCTTATACTCTGAATTGGTTGACGTCGGTTCTACACTGTCTGGGAGGAAATGATCCTTCCGGTTCGTGCTCTACACTTAGCACTCCGCAAACGTTTGCTCCAGAAACACAATGCATTTTAGAGTGTAGGCGATTTCCCATAGAGCCGATGAAATATACGAATCAGCCCTACCACGCAGGCGGAGTGTGGTGTCTGTGCCGCGAACAGTGTCCCTTCCTGACACCGATGAAGCAGATTCAAAGCTTGTCATTCTCTTTGTAGGTGGTATTTTAGGCTATCTTGATCGATGTAAAAGGCTCGAGTTGTCCTATTATACGGAGTACGGGCCGATCAAAATGTCTCTGGCGGGCCCGTATCGTAATTGGTCCGTGTTAGATGCATCGCTGAAGTTGCACCATTCTGTCCTCGTCTTACTTAAATGCTGCGGTGGAGTGACAAATCCATGCTGATTTTCGAACGAGTAACGAGTACGGACTACGAAGTAGTATACCTAGTATACAATTGTCTAGCCATTTGCTCCGTAGTCGATGAGCTCCACACCGCTTTGCTTGCAGAAGCTCTTTCTTTGCGGAGGAAGGTGTCGCAAGAGATGAAAGGGGGTCTAGCGTACAATTTACCGTGGCGTGGCCACATTATGTATGACAAAGGGCAACTTCCA